>OX155893.1:60803988-62081764 GCA_944588485.1 Phosphuga atrata | reverse complement strand
GACAAGACTAGACAGACAAGACTAGACAGACAAGACTAGACAGACAAGACTAGACAGACAAGACTAGACAGACAAGACTAGACAGACGAGACTAGACAGACAAGACTAGACAGACAAGACTAGACAGACAAGACTAGACAGACAAGACTAGACAGACAAGACTAGACAGACAAGACTAGACAGACAAGACTAGACAGACAAGACTAGACAGACAAGACTAGACAGACAAGACTAGACAGACAAGACTAGACAGACAAGACTAGACAGACAAGACTAGACAGACAAGACTAGAAAGACAAGACTAGACAGACAAGACTAGACAGACAAGACTAGACAGACAAGACTAGATAGACAAGACTAGACAGACAAGACTAGACAGACAAGACTAGACAGATAAGACTAGAGAGACAAGACTAGACAGACAAGACTAGACAGACAAAACTAGACAGACAAGACTAGACAGACAAGACTAGACAAACAAGACTAGACAGACAAGACTAGACAGACAAGACTAGACAGACAAGACTAGACAGACAAGACTAGACAGACAAGACTAGACAGACAAGACTAGACAGACAAGACTAGACAGACAAGACTAGACAGACAAGACTAGACAGACAAAACAAGACAGACAAGACTAGACAGACAAGACTAGACAGACAAGACTAGTTAGACAAGACTAGACCGACTAGACAGATAAGACTAGACAGACAAGACTAGACAGACAAGACTAGACAGACAAGACTAGACAGACAAGACTAGACAGACAAGACTAGACAGACAAGACTAGACAGACAAGACTAGACAGACAAGACTAGACAGACAAGACTAGACAGACAAGACTAGACAGACAAGACTAGACAGACAAGACTAGACAGACAAGACTAGACAGACAAGACTAGACAGACAAGACTAGACAGACAAGACTAGACAGACAAGACTAGACAGACAAGACTAGACAGACAAGACTAGACAGACAAGACTAGACAGACAAGACTAGACAGACAAGACTAGACAGACAAGACTAGACAGACAAGACTAGACAGACAAGACTAGACAGACAAGACTAGACAGACAAGACTAGACAGACAAGACTAGACAGACAAGACTAGACAGACAAGACTAGACAGACAAGACTAGACAGACAAGACTAGACAGACAAGACTAGACAGACAAGACTAGACAGACAAGACTAGACAGACAAGACTAGACAGACAAGACTAGACAGACAAGACTAGACAGACAAGACTAGACAGACAAGACTAGACAGACAAGACTAGACAGACAAGACTAGACAGACAAGACTAGACAGACAAGACTAGACAGACAAGACTAGACAGACAAGACTAGACAGACAAGACTAGACAGACAAGACTAGACAGACAAGACTAGACAGACAAGACTAGACAGACAAGACTAGACAGACAAGACTAGACAGACAAGACTAGACAGACAAGACTAGACAGACAAGACTAGACAGACAAGACTAGACAGACAAGACTAGACAGACAAGACTAGACAGACAAGACTAGACAGACAAGACTAGACAGACAAGACTAGACAGACAAGACTAGACAGACAAGACTAGACAGACAAGACTAGACAGACAAGACTAGACAGACAAGACTAGACAGACAAGACTAGACAGACAAGACTAGACAGACAAGACTAGACAGACAAGACTAGACAGACAAGACTAGACAGACAAGACTGGACAGACAAGACTAGACAGACAAGACTAGACAGACAAGACTAGACAGACAAGACTAGACAGACAAGACTAGACAGACAAGACTAGACAGACAAGACTAGACACACAAGACTAGACACACAAGACTAGACAGACAAGACTAGACAGACAAGACTAGACAGACAAGACTAGACAGACAAGACTAGACAGACAAGACTAGACAGACAAGACTAGACAGACAAGACTAGACAGACAAGACTAGACAGACAAGACTAGACAGACAAGACTAGACAGACAAGACTAGACAGACAAGACTAGACAGACAAGACTAGACAGACAAGACTAGACAGACAAGACTAGACAGACAAGACTAGACAGACAAGACTAGACAGACAAGACTAGACAGACAAGACTAGACAGACAAGACTAGACAGACAAGACTAGACAGACAAGACTAGACAGACAAGACTAGACAGACAAGACTAGACAGACAAGACTAGACAGACAAGACTAGACAGACAAGACTAGACAGACAAGACTAGACAGACAAGACTAGACAGACAAGACTAGACAGACAAGACTAGACAGACAAGACTAGACAGACAAGACTAGACAGACAAGACTAGACAGACAAGACTAGACAGACAAGACTAGACAGACAAGACTAGACAGACTAGACAGACAAGACTAGACAGACTAGACAGACAAGACTAGACAGACAAGACTAGACAGACAATACTAGACTGATAATACTGGACAGATAATACTAGGCAATCAAGATTAGGCGGACAAGACTAGATGAACAAGACTAGACACAAAACTAGATGGTAAAAAGTGCACAAATAAACAATTTGCGTCCGAAATTAATAATTATATAAAATTACCATGTTTTTTGTATGTCGGCTATTTACGAGTTAGATAAATTTCGTATTAAATAAATATTTGTTATCAACAATAATAAATAATTGTATCGCCTAGTCTTCTTGAAGCACGTTTAAAATTTTTAAAATCTTAAAAAGTTACTGTTATCGTCCCAAATATTTGCAATTAAACAAGATACATATTTTCTACTTAATATTTTGTCGAATTTTGGGAAATAACACTTACTTTATTAGTAGTTGTAGAAAGAACCCTTTGATTCTCATCCGCTTTCAAGGGTCTAATTCTTACAGCAACCATCAATCTTTCTTCTGCGCTCCTCGGTGCCTTCCTGGAGGAATCACTTTCCGAACTCGAGGGCGGATTCGATGCCATAATCCTGCTTGAGACTTGCAATCACGTGTTTTAAAACATTCGCGTGCTGCGTCGCGACGAACGACCGTATAGCGAAGCGTACAAAATTTGTATGAGCGTCGCGGCGCTTCTGACTAGTATACTTTTTTGTACCCATGACAACCGACTATTTGTACACAAAACGACATATTTTTAATAACTTAGTGGATATTTTTATGTTGCGCGTTTTCTTGTTAGTATGTTATAGTAGATAGTAGGATGTATTTGTTTTATGAAAAACGTTTTTAATAGGTTTTCATAAACTTTTTGTTTTGTAAACTAAATCTTAAAAGAATTATTGTAAGTAACAAAACGATTATATACAATATTATACAAAATACAAATTTACAATATGTAAACATGATTGAATTGATTATCTTATATTAGTGCAGTCGAAATACTGAGGGTTAAATTTTTCAAAAATGTTTAAGTGCCGCATAATCATAAAGTGTTTCTTGTATCTAGATAAGCACTAGATATACAGAAACAATAAGGAATTGCAATGGAACCTAGCCTACAAGTCGACTTATCAATACTCAAAATTGAGGCTTTTTGGTTAATTTAGACAGTTAAGTTTAGTTCGACAATTTAAACATTAGTCTAGCTAGACTAACTAAATTGCATACATCTAATGCCTTAATGAAGTTTTCTAGTCATAATTGAAAACCAGAGGGTGCAAGTCAAGTTATCGACTACAATTCGTATACTCTACAATTCGAATTATCGTCGTCAAATTTTCTGTTTCTCAGGTCTGGATTGAAATTTAAAATCTGACTGTCAGTAGTTCCCAAAACCCAATTTCTTTATGGTTTCGCGATTTCCCATGCAAACGCCAATTGGACAAAAGTTAAATTTTTCGGAACTTTCTTCAGTTCCGTAAAACCCGGTCCAAAGTCCTAGTTATATTCCCACAACGAAAAAGGAATTAAGAATTTTCTGACAATTTCTTTAGTTCCCCATCGTCTGGTCCAAAAACAAAGTAGCATTTTTTTTAAAACAATAGTTCCAGTTTCTCAAAGTTTGATCCATAATCTCTACAATGGCATTTCCGAAAATCTAGCAAAAATCTCTCGGTCTGGTTCAAAATCTGAGGTAAACTCATGGTATGCAGCAAAAGGAGAATCTCAAGGAACAAGGAAAATTTTGAAACTTCTTCAGTTCTCCATGGTATTGCCCAAAGCCCACAATTCTCCCGAAATTGCAAGAAAAACAAATTTTGCAAAATTTTCACAAAACTAAGGATGGTATTCAAGAAAATTCCCTAGAAAACATTTCAAAACCAAAATTTCCCAAACTCTCTTAAAAACAAAACAAAAAAAATATATATATATATATATATATATATATATATATATATATATAAATGTATATATATATATATATATATATATATATATATATATATATATATATATATATATATATATATATAAATGTATATATATATATATATATATATATATATATATATATGTACGTGGTCTGTTAGAAAAGTATCCGACCTTTTTTATTTTGAAAACCTGGTGGATTTGAATCAAGCGCGCTTGCATGAGCTGACCTTGAACCTTCGTGCGCATGCGTGATTTTTTTCCCGCCTGTAGATAGCGTCAGTTGCTGCCGAGCAGTGTTCGAGTGACGTAGTGTGTAGTGCTCTCGTCGGTTTTTCAATGCAAGTAAAATGGCGACTAGTGAAATGAGGGATGTCCTACGTCGCCTACGTGATGCTGTGCGGCGCAAGCGACTGGAGTTGTGGTCATCAGGAAACTGGCGACTCCATCACGACAATGTTCCAGCACATTCTTCGCACTTGGTAAACAATTTTTTGGCGAAAAACCTCATCTGGTTCGACAGGCTGCTTACTCTCCTGATATGGCCTCCTTCGACTTCTGGCTATTCCCCAAAGTCATGAGGAAATTGAAAGGTACTCAATTTCAGATAAGAGCTGCAATGACAGCCGAGCTAAAGTCGATTCCGAAAGAGGCTTTTTCGGAATGCTTCCAACAATGGCGGCACCGCTGGGAGAAGTGTGTGGAGTGCCAAGGAGACTACTTTGAGGGTGATTAGGTTTCCAAAGCTCCAGGTATGCGGATACTATTTCGATTTTATTTTCGATCAGTTAACCTCGGTGTTGCTTAGGACACAGGGTTGCTTAAATTACTGACTTTTTATGTAAAAGTAAGTGTCTAAAGTATTAAAATCGCTTGCGAAAATCCCTCCGCACGGAGAAGAGAACAAGCTGTTAAAATACAATGAGTTTCTCAACAAAGATTGTTTATAAGATTTCTTGCGCATATTTTGTTAATTTTATGAAAATCTGTTGAATATTTATCGAAAATTTGTCAGGTTGCATCTCGTGCGACAAAAATGACAAAAACACATCGAAAGCAATTCGAGTTTTTTTGTATGTTAATGAATAATATCAACAAACTCACCATTTATGCAAATTGCAATTAAGTAGCTGAACCACCGAATATAATAAGTGAACAATTATTAATCAGATATTGACACTTTGTACTAGTAAAGTAAATTCATCGGGTATTCTTACTTTCCATTGCGAATTCAGTTTTATTATAAGTTTAATTAATGCGCACACTGCTACATCCACAATATAAAAATAATTTCTTATAAACTAATAAGAATGTAATAATTCTTTTACAAAATAATAAAATTATAATAATTTATTTAAAACTCTGAATTGAAAAGTTAGAAAAAGTTAGAAAAATCTACACTCTTTACAGCACTCGAGTTTCGACAGTTGTTTGTGATTCTTGTTAGAAAAATAATAAAACTTGGCGTCGTTTTATTTTATAATTTTATTGTAAAATAGTGTTACACCTTACACGTCTAAACCGAATGGAGACTCTTGGTGAATGCCGCCTTTCAACTCTCGTCGCTCTTAGTGCTGTTTTTTCAATTTCCCAAAAACGTGTCATTTGTTGTTCTAACACTGCGAAATTAGACAAATGACAAATTGTTGGTGTTTGATTTTGAATTGAAATTACCGCAGCTACAATGTAACCGAACGGTGTTTCTTGCAAAATACTACCTGATGAGCCATTTGACAGAATTTTATGTGGAAGAATTAGATGCCAAAATAATTCATTTCCGATTAAGATATCGACTGGCCTCGATAAATTAAAGTTTGGATCAGCATAGAAATGCCTATTATGGGTAAATTAGTTTTGCTAAGTTCTAACCTTAATTTCTTGCATGCACTAGCTGATATAAAATGAGATTGTGATCCAGGAGTGCTCGTAGATCATCAAATCTACAATTACTATCTCTAACTTTAATAATGGCTGTGGTCAAAAGAACGTTCTTATTATTTGCGTGGGCGCAGTAATTTGAAACAATGGTTGATGTCGAGGATTCTTCTGATCGTGTGGTTATTTGATTATTATTAGTACTATTAATGTGGAGGAGAGAATTATGTTTCTCACAGGTTTTACAACTATATAATGATGGACATGCAGAAGCCTTGTGATTAGGACGTAAGCAGTTTTGACAAATTTTAAGTCATCTTACTTCACTTAATCCTTGATTTGCAGATAGTGACAAGAATTGTTTACAATAATATAAATAATGGTCCTGGTTGCACAGAATGCATTTTGTTTTGTGATTGAATGTGCTAAGATGGGATGTCAAAGTGTTTGAATGTGAATAGCGACTGAATTTGTTATGATTTAAAGAATTTATGCCTTTTGTAAATTGACTGCTAACTTCTAGTGATTCTAACATTTGACAGCGTTGCGTTAGAAATTTTGTTATATCGTTTAACTTAGGTGATTCACTGGATAACGTGGCTTCCCAAGCAGCAGTAGTATTGCTATCAAATTTTGATGAGATTAAATGTATTAATAGATCGTCCCTATTATCTACTGGACGCCCGATTGATTGTAGTGATTTAAGATTAGCTGTTAACGTATGCAAAATGTGTCTTAGAGACCTTGAATCCTTATAATTTACCGAAGACAATGGGAAAATTGCTCTAACATGATACTGTGTAATCAATCTCTTGTTTTCGTATCTCTTTGACAGTAATTACCATCCTGTTGCATAATTGTCTGTAGAAGGTGTTAAATGGGAAACAGTTTCAAATGCTTAATTTTTTAACTGCTACTGCTATGTCAGTAATGAAATTTTTGAATTGGGTTTAACGCCTCATTGTTATGTATTAATGACTGGTAACTGTCACGAAACGTTATCCACTCTGTAAAGGAACCGCTGAAATGTGGTAACTGAATGTCTGGCAATTTAATTTGTTGTTATTAATTGTTGTTATTAATGTTATTAATTTGTTGTTGAGATGCGCCATCATTTTGTGTGTTTGATGTAGCGTCAGAAGAGCCGACGTTTGTTTTGATTAGACTTTCGGCCTCACTAACAATTTTGAAATAATTATCTTCAAAATCAAGTAACTCGTTATCTGTGACTAATGTTTCGTCCAACAACTGAATCTGCAAATGCACTTCCTCGAATTCATGATGAGATGCTTCAATTATTTGTAATCGTTTGCCTATCTCTATTGATTTTAATTTGTTTTCGATAAATGATGCAAATTTCGTCAAGCGTGTCTTGATATTGGTGCGTTTAGATTTCAATGTTTTGATCTGTTGCTCCGTCATTTTTATAATTTAATGTATATATTACATATTATTGATAAAATGGAAATGTCATGTAACAATTATGAGCACATGCCTCATAGGCAAATAGGAATGATGAAAGGAAATCCACTAACCTTTGTCTTCTTGTGAAGTTACAAAATGGCTGCTGGGCCTTATGTTTTCGTATGTGTGTGAATATACTTTCTCGTATGTGGACTCTTGTTGACTCCAATGGACGGTTGATTGTGTTCGAAGGACCAAAATGTTTGTGATTCTTGTAAGAAAAATAATATAACTTGGCGTCGTTTTATTTTATAATTTTATTGTAAAATAGTGTTACACGTCTAAACCGAATGGAGACTCTAGGTGAATGCCGCCTTTCAACTCTCGTCGCTCTTAGTGCTGTTTTAGGTTGGTAGTCATGCCACACCATCTGTAGTTGGTAACAATGAAAAATGAAAAAGAGGGGTAGAGAATGGTTTGAACAACTGTTGAGGGTTATTTTCAATTGTAAAGTCCCCAACTATTGACAGACACCTCCTCACCCCACCAAAACACTTAGTATAAATTCGATCTCATCGATTTGTAATCCACTTGAAAATGACCTTCAATAGTTGAAACCCGAGTCGTTTAAAGTGTGTAGATTTATATAACTTCACAAGTTATATAATAATATTTTCACAAAAATTAGTGATAAAAACATAATGATTTTTTCAATTCAAAGTATGGATTACACGTCATAACAGTCGTTATGCAAATTTTCTCGTGTTTACCACATGCCAAAAAAATGCAGAATGATAGCATAACAAAAAAACCATAATGTTACATAAGCTTTATTTATGGCTGATCGAAATAATGTTAGTTTTAGCACCGAAATTGGAAGATTGCGAAGGAAATACTAATGCAAATTAGTTATCGACCATGCTTTTAATATGCAAGTAGAGATTAAGATCAACACGTATTCCACTACCATACTTAACAATGCAGCTTTAAATGCAATTATATGTTTCTGCAGTTTGTTTATTGGTGCGCACAATTTCAGCTAAAAATAAATTTATTGTTAAACAATGCTCCGTTACAACAACTATTATAATATTGTTGGAAATAAGTAGGAACGAGGACGTTTATTTGTTTTGTTGAAGGACGTATATTTTTTTGTTTCCTTTAATTATTTATGTTCTATGCATTAAATTATATTTAAATTCAGCACGAATTTTTTGTTACATACAATTTGGAAAATGTCTGTTAAACCAACATTTCGTAGAAAATAAAAGAGAAAATAAGAATCTACGGCTGAAAGACGGCGGGTCGATGGCCAATTGTTGTAGTTGTATTTGTATGCATTTATAAGTATAACAATAAAGATGTTTTATTATTATTATTAAAAGAATCTTCTTTAAAAAATCAGTTATGAATATAATGATATTATTATTATTACAATGTACTACATAATCGAGTTCCTTGAACTAAGTAGACGACTCCTTCCTTGAACTAGAAAGGGGTCAAAACGTGACAATTTTTTTTAAATTAAGAAAAATTGTGTAAAAATGCGGTTTAAGTCTTGATTTTTTTTCCTGTGAATTGAACAAAATATTATTTTTTTAGACGAGCTTTTCAAAAGTCCGCCCCCGCAGGGGGGCGGCTGTAGGTGCGTTTTAAATTTTTCACTTTTTCTTCAAAAACTCCGTTCCTCTTGCGCGTCCAAACGGGAAATTGTCAATTTCTGTTGAAAAACTGAACGGGCCTTCGACCCGTGTCGGTCTGCCGCTCGCAAGTCTCACACTGCATCCTCCAGCTGCCAAAAACAGGAGATCGTTTCTAGCACCTTTGAGGAACAATTTTGATCCGCGGCTCGATTTTTTTTTACTGCGTCCTTTTGCCGCGTTTTTTTTTTCGATTTCGCGTTTTTTGACGTCATGGGGAAAAGTACGCGACCTTTAATTCACCCGGTGCGGCGGAAAATGTTAGTGAAAAAAATACGTTTTTCCCATCACATCTGTGGACGCCGTTCATTTGATTGAAGAGCGACGTGTCTCCAAACCGATTCGTTCGATGCGAGATATTTTCTCGCAACGCGCGGTGGAAGAATCTGGGACCTGCATCCTATTCCCGCTCTGGGTCAATTTTAACACAAAAATCGGAAAAACGCGGTGTTTTTTTCACCTAATATGCTGCGATCCCTCTCCTGGGATAACTACCAGTCGGATCGGAACCAGACCGGTACCAATCGATTCGGCATAGTGCCTTTTAGTTTGTTTTGGAGTTTAACTGCAATTGCGCGCCGGCGCCGGATGGCGCCGGGACGCCCGAAAAACCATGTTTTGCAGACGCCCGCGAGAAACCTCCAGGATTCGCTAAATTAAAGAGCAGGGCGTCGCAGTGTCAGTTTCTGAATAGAGAACAAAAAGGTCTATAAGGCGATATGAACGACGCACCGCCTGATCGCATTTGGGGGCCACGACGCCCGTCCAAACTCGAAACGAATTTTTCAAAATTGATCAAATTGAAACCTTTAATATTCGGTGAAATGTTTTAGAATTCTATTGCTCTTGTATTTAACTATAGAGATAGTCAATAAATAGTTAAAATGATAAATAGAAAAGATAAAAATATTAATATAAATGTGTTACTACCTAGCTAAAAATAAAGGTGAAGGTATATCTGATATGGAGTAGATAGAAAACTGTGATAGAAACAATATGAATATGACTCACATTGAATGCTTTGATTTATTATTAATTGAATATTTTGATTTATTATTAAAATAAGAAATATATTAAATTAATGCAACTTTTATATTTAATCGTGATAATAATACCATAAAATTCGAATAAATACGAAGATATCTACCGTTCAGTCCTTCAAACACACCGCCATAAATAAATAAACGTAAATTTTCAAGGGTTAATATAAAACTTGCTGGAATATTTTTTCAGGGTTATCACATATACACTAACACAAAATAATTACGACCAAGGGTAGTTTTCTGAATTAATTAAGATTCTTGTAACGATCCCGCAATGACGCAAGAGTTCATATTCGTGCAAATCTTGTAACGTTTTCCTTGGGAGATTTTATCACCGTCCAATGTCGCACTATATAGCCTTAACATTGCGAAAACTGTCGTGTGCCATTTGATTAATTTTAATAATGCGATTATGTAATACCATAATGTATTTTAAGAAAACTCTCGTTCACTTCCTGTCTGTATCAACAATATATATATATATATATATATATATATATATATATATATATATATATATATATATATATATACATATATGGATGGTCCCTTTAGGAACACATGAAGCTTTATTTACGATTTCGCTTGCGGACGATCCAGGATGCTTTCATATGTTCACTAAAGATTCTCTTCCTTTCTTCCGTCCACTTGATACCTGGTCTTTTTGGTACTTCATTGGTTGGATTTAAGCATTTCTCGTGTCTACTTTTACTTGTTGTGTCCAAGGGAAAGTCTTTAGTTTGTCAACTCTTTCGAGAATTTGGTGGGTTAACCTGGTGTCAGGAAGTCTCTTAACATGTCCATAAAATTTTAATCTTCTTTTCCTTTTCCGCAATATTAGATATTTTTTTCTGCGGATTTCCGTGATTGTAGGCGGTAACTATTTTCCGAATGTCTTGGTCCTAAGATTTTCCTTATGATTTTTCGCTCTTCTTTTAGGATATTTGCAAGCTGGCCTTTTTTATTAAGCACGAGAGTTTCTCCTGCATATAGGGCTTCAGGTTTGATTACAGTATTGTAATGTTTATTCGTAACATGGAGCGACATACATTTTTTGTTGCAAATTTCTCTTATTCTCCCATATGCTCTTCTGAGTTTTTGGACACGGGTGTTTAGAGCTATTTTTTCTTTTCTAGTTACAGTGCGATGATGATCACCTAGGTATTTAAAGTTAGGAACTCATTTGTCCATATTTCGTATTTAGACTTGAGATGTCTAGTTTTGAAGCGAAAAACCTTTCGAAAAAAATGTGCAACCAAAAGATGCAATACAATATATTGGTGGTCACAAGATCTCGACTCAGCTAAAAGATGTATAGAAGCAAGGAGGGCAGCGACCAGAGCAAACATAAAGAAATATCTTGATCCGAACACAAACAAGAGCTTAGTGACAAGTACCAGGAAGAAAGGAACATGCTAAAAACAAGCATACTAAAAGCTAAAGGAAAATTCATGGAAGAAAGTATGTCAGGAAGTTGAGCAGGATACATGGAGCTAGGATATAAAATAGGATATAGAATAGTGTAAAAAATTAAACTTAATACAACGAGCTACACTTACAGATAGCAAACAGAAAGAAATTGCGATAGAACTATTCCCCAGACACAATCCAAACCGCTGGGATACGTTTGAGACAGAGGAAGAAGATCCATTCACGAAAGAGGAGCTTGACGAAGCTTTAAAGAGGACTAAAGACAATAAAGCGCCGGGCCCGGATTTGTTAACAAAATTGATAATTAAAGAATTATTCAAAGCCGTACCTGATACATTTCTACAAACAATAAAGCATGAATACAGGCAAGTCAATTTCCCAGCAGTGTGGAAAGAGGCGAGACTTGTTCTAATAGAGAAACGTTCTGGAAGCAGAACAGGAGAAGAACCCAAATACAGACCCATTTGCCTTCTTAACCCACTGGGTAAGATATATGAGCAACTGAGATTGAGAATGGAGATAGGGGCCAAATTAGAGGATAATCAATTCGGTTTTAGGAGGGGCAGATCAACGGTAGAGGCTATGGAAGAGGTAATAAAAGCGGCAATTTATTAGTCATTTAGATTAGTCACCATCGATATCCAGAACGCTTTTAACTCAGTCCCAAGGCATGAGCTGATAGAAGCACTACAAAGAATGAAAATAAGCAACATCCTCAGAAAAACACTAGCTAGTTACCTACAGAAAAGGAGAATTTATATAGGCGACAAAGAAGAATTAATGTTTTCCTATGTGGTACCGCAGGGGTCAAATCTCGGACAATTACTGTGAAATGTATATTATAATAAATGTATATTATATGTCAAAGTGACAGGTATATAGCGTTCTCAGATATTTCAAATAGTTTTATGGAAATAATTAATATTAAAAAGTGAAATTTTGTCTATTTGTGCAAAGAAAATCTGTGAACCTAATAGTGAAAACTTCATCGAAACATACCTCATAGTTCTCAAGTATTTAGTACATAGCACATATGCAAGTGAATCAAAGTAATAAAGAAGAAAAAAATAACCGAACTATCTTCAAAACAGAAACTAAAAGCAGTATAAACTGATAAGAAGTGAACAGATTACAAACAAACACTTTACATTTTTAGCTTACCAGTGGCGTACCAATAAAAAATAATAACACGAAGAGAATAATTCAAATTGGATAAAAGTGAGTGTTCAGAATGTAAACAAACATTTCAACCAACTAAAGAAGTATGATATCCATGCACACCTTGCGATTCTTGTAAAAGATTAATATGTAACAGCTGTTCTGGATGTTTAGCATCAGAAATAAAATGTTTGTCCCTGGAAACGCGAATATTAAAATTCAATTGCGCAAAATGCCGGAATTACGAATATTTTGATATTCTTAGGAACACAATAAAAGATAAAGTTCAAATTATTAATGATAAAAATTAAATTATTACGATGCTTAAAGAAAAATTAAAAGAAATGGAAAATAATAGCGCAAAACAAATTCAACAGAAATCTTGTGTAGATACAGTTAAAACGAACGGGGAAACCAATAATGAAAGAAGAAATAACTATCCAAACCTTGTAATCAAACCTAACGGAAAACAAGATAGTAGAAGAACAAAATTTGAACTAAACAAAAATATAAACCCTACTGAGCTGAAGGTGGCAGTGACACAAGTAAAAGAAGCAAAAGATGGATCTGTAATTATTTCATGTTTTCATGTTTTCAACCAAAAAGGACATTGATACTTTGGAAAAAGCTCTTAAACAGAAGTTGGATGACAACTATGAAATCGAGTTGACAAAAATGAGACAACCCAAAATTAAAATTGTGAATTTCACACAGAATATGTCTGCCGACGAAATAACTAAAAGCATCCGGCTTATATTGAAAATACGGGTCTGTTTTGAAAATATTTTTGTGTACTTTTTACCTGGTGTACCCTTGTGTACTTTTTACCTGGTGGTTAACTAAGATCCGAAAGCAAAAATGAAGCCTATACGTTCTCTTGTTCTATAAATTTTCTTGTTTTTGTTGAAAATAATTTTTGACATTTTCAAGATTGCAGATAGTTTATGTGACCGCAATTATTTCGACGTTGCCACTTTTATTTTTGTTAATATGCCCATTTATATCAAAGAGGATCCTATCCTCTTTGCGTTTATATGAAAAACTATAACTATGGCAACAAATATATTATTTTAAGCGTCGTATTGAATTTGCATTCATATTTCAACGAACAGCTACGCTACAATGTCTCGTGTTGATTTTATAAGTGTCCTCGATATTTATCAAATATTGCAGGATCCAGACGAAACCGTTAAGAATTTGGTTGAGTGGGGGGATTGATTCCCGCTGAAGGTTCGTATATATCCTCTAAGTGTAGAAACGGTCTCTTGAAACTGTGTCTGGATAATTCAAGGTTAGTTTTTTTTTATATTTGTTTATTAATGCCACCATAACAAATTACATGCACGTAGTAGAAAGACGTAATCCTTGTAAATATTTTTTTCTTATTTCGGAGAAATATTTGGGTTTTTGTAATAAAAAATTACTGGCATTTATGACTGGTCACATAACTTATTTGTCTATTCTGAATATTCAGAATACTTTAAGAGATCCCGACTAAACAATTCAAAAATTAATTGAATGGAAATTGATATCAGTCGAGTTTGTTAAACCAAAGGTCCGTGTCACATCCTATATGAACTCTCAAAACGACAAAAAATGATGGTTATAGATGTAGTTGTAAAAATGGAGTTGCAGCAGTTGGTTCAAGTTGAGCTATCTCTCCAAATGTAATCCATGTTAACCAATAATCAAGGTTTGCTTGACCCATTGCATTATTCCTTTCTTCTTATTACATCCTGACTCCCATTAGTTTGCGTCATTTAACTCCCTTTTTGACAGACTCTTCAAGTTCCCCCTTAACCCTGAGCCCTTTGAAAGCGAATTGGGTCTCATTTTACAGATCACTTTCTATAATATCTTCCCCTTCAATCTTAAAGAAAGCCTACATTAAAAATTTAGTCAAACATAAACTATCCTTCAATTTTCTTCCCGCATTGAAAACGGTGGGTGGTGTGGGCTCCTCTGAAGTTTGTTCGTCAACCCTCCATTGATTTAGTACGTCTTTTCTCTTCCCATCAATTCTCACCTGCTTTCTTTACGACAGGCTCATTATCCCGTTCTTTGGTCCGTACAAAAGATAGCTTGCCTCCAACATCACATGCCGGGGGTTTACTCCCTCTTATGTGATAATTGTGATTCCCTGTATGTTGGCCTAATTGTCAGGGCTATAGCACTATGTATAAAAGAATATCTTAACCAGTTCCACAAACATACGAATTCAGGCATTCCAGTTGGCGGCATTCCAGAGTGCCAACTTCTCTTCCAACTCCGCTTTAGCAGACCACCTTCTCCTTACAGGGCATAGCACTTCCATCTACAACGCCAAACTTCTACATGTTCACCACTAATCCTGTAAACTTAATCACCTAGAGGCACTTGAGATCTACTAAGCCTGCTTAAACCCTAAGCTAACCGTCTTTAACGAGATCATTAAGTTTTCAACTCCTATCACTACAGCCTTATTAAAATTATAGGTTTCATTAACACAGTCTGATTTATCTTGCCCTCAGCTTTTAATTATATTTCATTTACCTTTTACTTTTTTATTATTGATAGTTTAAACGTTGTAAAGCTTTAGCGGCTTTGGAATTGTTGGTGCAGGATGACAAAAGAGAGAGAGAGTGACAAAAGGTTTTCTCTTTTGTCTTCCTGCATTGATGATTTTGTAGTTGTTCACTTTCTTAACGTCTTTAAGGTTTTTTTTTTAACTTTGTAAATTTTGTGAAAACCTTCAAGTTTTTTAAAAATTAAAAATCATTATTTTGTAGTTAGGCTACACTGTTTGCATCTAGATTTTCAACAAAATTACCCACATTTTTACGCTTGATGCGCCGCTGGTTGGTTTTTATTGTTAAATGCATCAAAACCATCCAGTTTAAAAATCTTTTTCTTTTTCAACCTACACTACCATTTTATACCAACATGCCGACTTAGTCAAACTTCTCCGCTTTAAATTTCTTTTATAATAGTATTCTGTTTGATTTTATTTTGTAATCATTATAGGCTGTTTAATTAGCATATTATCAAATTATTTTTCAACTATTCTTGTCCCTGCTTTCGCCGGCATACAAATTTCTTTCATCGAGCATTTTGGTAAGATATAACTTACACTATTTCCTTATTTTTATATCTTATTAGTAGAATGCGTTTTACTATATTAATTTTTTCAATGTGTGTATTTTAGCACTGAAGATGACTTTATTATTTAAAAAGAGATTTTTTTTCTTTATTTTAAATTTTATTTTATATAGTGGGTTCGACATTTTATTTTCTACATATTGAACTAAAAATCCCACTTTGAGCCATGGATCGATTCAATGCCGGTTAGATTAGGTTGCCCGCCGCGAAGCGGACAGATAAATCAAGACAACATACGCGCGGCAGCGCGAACTCTCGATCCAGTAGAGGACAAAGTGGCAATGACCGTTGCTTTAACCTCGGTTAGATTAGGTTGCTGCCGTGAAGCGGACAGATAAATCAAGACAACCTACGCGCGGGGGCGGGAACTCTCGATCCAATATAAGCCAAAGTGGCAATGACCGTTGGTTTAACCCCGGTTAGATTTGGTTGTCCGCTGCGAAGCGGACAGATAAATCCAGACAACATACGCGCGGGAGCGCGAACTCTCCATCCAATATAAGCCAAAGTCGCAATGACCGTTGGTTTAACCCCGGTTAGATTAGGTTGACCGCCGCGAAGCGGACAGATAAATCAAGACTACATACTCGCGGGAGCGCAAACTCTCGATACAATATAAGCCAAAGTGGCAATGACCGTTGGTTTAATCCCCGTTAGATTAGGTTGCCCGCCGCGAAGCGGACAGATAAATCAAGACAACATAGAATACTCGATCCAATATAAGCCAAAGTGGCAATGACCGTTGGTTTTACCCCGGTTAGATTAGGTTGCCCGCCGCGAAGCGAACAGATAAATAAAGACAACATATGGGCGGCAGTGCGAACTCTTGATCCAATATAGATCAATGTGGCAAGGACCGTTGGTTTAACTCCGGTTAGATTAGGTTGTCCGCCGCGAAGCGGACAGATAAATCAAGACAACTTACGCGCGGGAGTGCGAACTCTCGATCCATTAGAGGACAAAGTAGCAAGGATCGTTTGTTTAACCCCGGTTAGATTAGGTTGCCCGCCGCGAAACGGACAGATAAATCAAGACAACATACGCGCGGGAGCTCGAATACTCGATCCAATATAAGCCAAAGTGGCAATGACCGTTGGTTTTACCCCGGTTAGATTAGGTTGCCCGCCGCGAAGCGAACAGATAAATAAAGACAACATATGGGCGGCAGCGCGAACTCTTGATCCAATATAGATCAATGTGGCAAGGACCGTTGGTTTAACTCCGGTTAGATTAGGTTGTCCGCCGCGAAGCGGACAGATAAATCAAGACAACTTACGCGCGGTAGTGCAAACTCTCGATCCAGTAGAGGACAAAGTAGCAAGGATCGTTGGTTTAACCCCGGTTAGGTTAGGTTGCCCGCCGCGAAGCGGACAGATAAATCAAGACAACATACGTGCGGGAGCGCGAACACTGGATCCAATATAAGCCAAAGTGGTAATGACCGTTGGTTTAAACCCGGTTAGATTAGTTTGTTCGCCGCGAAGCGGACAGATAAATCAAGACAACATACGCGCGGCAGCGCGAACTCTCGATCCAATATAAGCCAAATTGGTAATGGCCGCTGATTTATACTCCGTTAGATTAGGTTTGCCGCCGCGATGCGGACAGATAAGACAAGACAACATACGCGCGGGAGCGCGAACTCTCGATTCAATATAAGCCAAAGTGGCAATGACCGTTGGTTTAATCCCGGTTAGATTAGGTTGTCCGCCGCGAAGCGGACAGATAAATCAAGACATATTACTCGCGGGAGCGCGAACTCTCGATCCAATATAAGCCAAAGTTTCAATGTCGGTTGGTTTAACCCCGATTAGATTACATTGCCCGCCGCGAAGCGGGCAGCGGGCGACAGATAAATCAAGACAGCATACATATTTAACTCTCGATCCAATATAGATCAATGTGGCAAGGACCGTTGGTTTAACTCCGGTTAGATTAGGTTGTCCGCCGCGAAGCGGACAGATAAATCAAGACAACTTACGCGCGGGAGCGCAAACTCTCGATCCAGTAAAGGACAAAGAAGCAAGGATTGTTGGTTTAACCCCAGTTAGATTAGGTTGCCCGCCGCGAAGCGGACAGATTATTCAAGACAACATACGCGCGGGAGCGCAAACTCTCGATCTAATATAAGACAAAGTGGCAATGACCGTTGGTTTAAACCCGGATAGATTAGGTTGTCCGCCGCGAAGCGGACAGATAAATCAAGACAACATACGCGCGGAAGCGCGAACTCTCGATCCAATATAAGCCAAAGTGGCAATGATCGTTGGTTTAACCCCGGTTAGGTTGTCCGCCGCGAACCGGACAGATAAATCAAGATAACATACGCCCGGCAGCGCGAACTCTCGATCCAATATAAGTCAAAGTGAAAATGACCGTTAGTTTAACCCCGGTTAAATTAGGTTGTCCGCCGCGAAGCAGACAGATAAATCAAGACAACATACTAGCGGCAGCGCGAACTCTCGATCCAATATAGATCAATATGGCAAGGACCGTTGCTTTAGCCCCGGTTTTGATTAGGTTGCCCGCCTCGAAGCGGGCAGATAAATCCACTACAATGTGCATGCAATTTTTGGTGGTGGTGCCGTTAATACGTAAGTACTTCTTTTTTAATTTTTTAACAACATTGGAATATATTCTTAAATGTTTTATTTCAGGATTGACGGGTTTCGCTGGATCTGTAAGAATAAGATTTCCGTAAATAAGAAAGAGTCCAAGATGTGCGGTCAAAAGGTAGAATTTCGTTCGGGTACTTTCTTCGCCAAGTCCAAGTTGCCGTTAGTGAAGATTCTTGTGTTCGTCTCTTTTTGGGTTCAAAATGCATCATCGTTGATGCTGATTGGCAGACAGTTGAAGATGAACAATTCAACTGTAATTGATTGGTCATCTTTTTGCCGTGAGGTTGTCTTTGATGCATTTTTACTCAACCTGAGAAACTCGGCGGTCGACCTAAATAATAAACGACCTAATAAGGTCGTTGAGATTGATGAATCTAAGTTCGGAAAGCGCAAATATCATCGGGGTCACAGAGTGGAAGGGCAGTGGGTTTTTGGCGGTTATGAACGTGGCACTGGTCGGGTGTTCATGGTAGCCGTCGAGAACCCGCGATTCTGAAACTCTTGTGCCTCTGATCGAATCGTGGATAGAACCGTGTACGACGATAATCAGTAACTGCTGGAAGGCCTATAGCGCTCTGTATGACATTGGCTACAAACACCTAACTGTTAATCATTCGATTAACTTTAAAGATCCCGTTACCGGGGTACATACAAATGCCATAGAGTCAATTTGGAGGGCTGCTAAATCTTCCATGCCGTCATCTGGGCGTATCAAAAAACACGTACCCGGTAACCTCGCTCGGTACATGTTCAAGAAGCGGTGCAGAGAGCTTGAGCTTGATCTCGCTCTGGAATTTTTCCGTATGGCTGGCAAGATATACGATCCCGTGCATCCCCAGCCAGGACCTGGTGATGATCGTGATACGGACGAGGACTCCGATGACTAGATCGCAGATTGCTGTAGTAAGTTTTTTTCTGTTTTTATTGCTAACAAAATTTTAATTTATTTTTGTTTTTTAGACGATAGACTTGGTCTAACTTTGTTTTTCTTTTCTTATTTTGAGGAAATCGTATGATGAATAGACAGGACATTATTTATAAGTTTTTTTCTGTTTTTGTTTTTTAAATTTCAATTTATTTGTATATTTAAGATTTCGTTTTATATTTTTTGAAGAAAATCTGATAATGATTAGACTGGACATTACCTAAAAAGTAAAATTGACAATTACAAAAAAGTAAAAAAGACATTACCTAAAAAATTTTATCTGTTTTTTTTTTATTTCAAAATTGAATTTGTATTTTCCAGATGGAGGATCTGCCGATTTTTTGTTATTTAATTTGAAGAAAATCTTAATTTATTTTAATTTTTTCCTGGATATATTACAAGTTTTCCTTTTTTTTTCGAAGCAGCAAATCTGTTGATAATTAGAGCGGAAATTATGTATTAGGTGTTTTTTTTTAAATAAACGTGGCAACGTCTAGCCATTTGCGTTCGCGTCATAGTAGACGCGTCCTGTCACGTTGACAATGTTTACAACTATTTTCAATAAAAACACGAATATTTATTGAACCAGACAACTTAGAAGCTTCATTTTTGCTTTCCGACCTTTGTTAAGCCGTGCAAAGGACGATTAAGAACAGTTACACCAGGTAAAAAGTCCATAACACTATGTTTCAATAGACCCGTATTATCGATAAAGTCCTAGACTCCCTATCTATGAAGATCTAGATGTGTCAAGATGCTTTAAATGTCAAGGTTTCTATCATAGAATAACGATTGCCGCAATAAACTAGCATTTTGTAAGGAGGAACATGTAGAAAGCAACTGCCCAAAACATACTAAATATTGTTTAAACTGTGTCGCTTACTCAAAATTATGCCAGTGATTTGCTTTGTCCTAGTTTGGAGTACCAAAAACGAATTCTTCAAAGAAAAACTACCTATACCCCAGAATGGTCATAGTAGACGAAGATGCTGTTCTAGAAGACCTTGAACTTGTAGGAAGAAATTTTGGTAAATACATCGATACTCCAAACAGCGAGTACAACGCTAATAGTATTTTTAGTATCTTTAATCTTAATATTAGAAGCATTAAAAAAAAATTAGGAACTTTTAGTTACTTTGTCAACATATAATATATATTATGATATTATTATTTTAAGTGAATATTTTAGGATAGATACACTACAGCAAATTAATATTCCAGTTTATGAAACATATTATAACAATGCTGATTTCAACAAAAATGACGGGGTCGTAAAATTTTATAAAGAAAATTTAAATGTCATAATTACTAGTCTTAAACTTGTTAACTGTCGAGTTACATTAAGTATTTAAATACTACTGTTGATGGTACATCGTTTCAAATTATTGCATTATACCGACCAAATCCATCTAATTTAATATAATTTTTAGAAGAAATTGTGATAACTACCATGAATTAAACCCAGAGCATATCCACTTTCAATTGCTTGTAGGAGATATTAATATAGACATATTGGGTAGAGACGTAAATACTAATAAATATATGTCTGTGATGGCAAGACATGGATTTTTACCTTACATACAACTGCCGACTCGTGTAACTAAAGACATATATTAACGTGTAGTATCACAGATCACTATTCTGTAATGGCTATATTTTATAGAGACACACTTGCTCGGATCCAAGAAAATAAAAACGAAGGAACTCACACAACAATCAAAAAAATAAATACAGAAAAATTATTATCATTAATAGAAAATGAAAACTGGACTAAGGTCATTGCAGCAAATGACGCTCAAATAGCTGCTGATGTTTTACAGACACTTTTCAGCATTTAATAAATGAATGCACGGTAATAAAAATTATTCAGGAAAAAAGGTTAAAAAAATGAAGCCTTGGATACGGAAGGCCTTACAGGGTCGATTATCACAAGAGATACATTAAAGAAACGATTATGTAATAATTTCTCGGTAGCTTTAGAAGAAATACTCTTTAAAAAAAATGTAAACACAACTACTATAAAAACATAATAACACAAAATCAAAATAACGTGAAATAAATATATCAAGTAATTTCTGAGGCAACAAATGAGAAATCTGGAAAAAGTACAATAAGCTTAGATATATGCGATGACAATGGACAAACTTTTAAAAGCAATAAAGAAATGGCAAATTTTTGTAATGCATATTTCACTAACATGATTGAAAATGATTGAAAAAATAAATATACCACACGATTTATCATTAAATAATATTCCCAGTAATAATAACTCTTTATTTTTAACTCCTGTTACAGAAAATGGTATTCCACATCAATTCATTAAAGAATAGTAGTGCGCCTGGTTATCATGGAATCACCCCGTTTTTATTAAAACTAACTGCAAAATACATTCTACAGCTTCTTAGCCATATCATTAACTTAATATTTAGTAATGTAAAATTCCCCAAATAATTTTAAAACTTATAGTGATAATACAGTGATAACCCCTATTTACAAAGCAGGTGACAAAAATAAAATATCAAATTATCGCCCAATTAGATTAATTAATAATTTTGGAAAAATTACTCAAAAATTCCTAAAAACAGGCGTAATAAACTTTCTAAATAGCAACAAAATATTAAGTGAATATCAGTATGGGTTCCGAGAAGGTAAAAGCACATCAGATGCCATGTATGAGGTTATTAATGAAGTTTCAAGCAATCTTAATGACAGAAATCAATAATGCATAGCAGTATTCTTGGATTTGGCAAAGGCCTTTGACACGGTATATCATGAAAAATTACTACTAGTGTTAAATATAAACGATGGTTGAGACCTTTACTATGTGGTAATCCATATTAATAATAAAAAGACGAAAAAATTAATAATAAAAAGAAGAAAAAAAAATATAGTAATTTCGTCTTTTTATTATCTACTAGTGTTAGAGCGGTATGGAATTCGTGGTAGTGTGTCAAGTCTTTTCAGAGATTATCTAAACGACCGCTTACAATATGTAAAAGTCAATAAAAGTCTAGGTGAACCGCAACTGGTGAGAGTGGCTGTGCCCCAGGGGACAATTCTAGGTCCTATACTCTTCAACATTTATATAAATTATCTATTAACACTTAACATAGATAGCAAAGTAATATCATATGCTGATGACACTGTTGCCATATTTAGTGGATATGATTGGAAAGTTACTAAGGAAAGCGTTCAAGAAGGTATGAATGTCATAAATATGTGGCTGGATCTAAATGCAGATAAGACCAATTATATATTATATAGCATTTACCATCACAGATATAAACAGACCCAAATTTCACAGCATTAATATTAAGGGCATTGGAGATATAAAAGAATATGAACAATAAAAGAATAAGTGTACATCATTAATATTAAGGGTAATGGAGACATAAAACAATAGGAATTATTATAGATCAAAATACAAAATGGAACCAACATGTAGCATATTTAAGAAAGCGAATTAGAAAAGTAATTTACAAATTTTATCATTTCATCATTTGGTATACAAATACCAAATCATTTTATCATTTGGTATACAAATCCACAGGGGAATCACTTTTAACCCTTTGCACTCATATTTATATTTACAAAGACTTCTGTCAACTCGGAATTCTTTTATTAAAATGTATTTCTCTCAATATGTCAAATGTCAATAATGTCAAATAATTTTATCAATATTTTATCAAAATGAAAACACTCTTGCTTAAAAATACAATTACCTCAGTTGATCATTTAGTAAGTAAAATTAAAAATGCACATTTTTTTCTTTTGATTCATCCCCTTGAAATTTATTATATAGGTATATGTAGGTGTAAGTACATTTTGTTCTCTCAATGTAAATAATAATAAAGATACAAATAAAAGTAATGATTAAAGGAACAACAATCAGCAAAATAATAATGCCATAAATAAAAAATATAGATTTTGGGTTGAAAATATAGACCCTTCGCATGCACCATTAGACACATTTGCTTGTATCTTCAAAAAGATGATGTAGGACAATATAAACATCAGAAGAACAAACAACAGAATATTGTACAATACAACCATAAAACACCAAAATAATAAAAGAAATATATAAAACTACAGGCAAAACTAAAAATACTAGCAAAAACAACATTACTCTAGATTCACAAATGTCATAAAATATGTACAATCACTAACACTAGGGAAACTGTTATAGTTTATAGTTTTGCAGTGAATGATAATGTTCGAAACAGTCTCCAACCAGTCCTGACTTACGAGTACATGTACTGCAGATATATCTCGTTTCGTGTCTTCCAACTTTCATATTTCGCTTAGAACACACTAAACAGTCTTTTCTTCTGCATTCATTTGGATGTAAAATGTGCAATTTTCCATTTAGAAGCTCTTCTTTGTCTGCCGTCGATGGTCCACCTGGAATTTTGGATCCTTAGTGGTGGTCTGCTGATAATTCATCCATACAGCTCACGAACAAATTTTAGGTGCGTCATAGCTTTTTCATTTTGGTGACGTTGTGTGCTTTTGTAGAGCAAATATGAATTTACACTACACAACTCAAGCCCCCAAAAAAATAATTTTCGCCACCATTTCAATGATTTTCTGAGGAAGCAATATGATGCAGAATAGCAGCCTGCACGATCGACACTTCCCATATATTTATTGTAATTAACAATAACACTGGGTTTATTTATCATTTGCATGTTACCTCCACGCACTCTTCTATTTACCGGTTCAGTTCCAGAAACGTCCCAGCTATTGAGTGTGACCACTCTCTTGTCTTTCCACGCTAATACTAATAAATTGTCTGACCTGCAGGCAAAAGTATTATTTAAATAAAAGGCATAAAAAAAGGTTTATTTATTGTGTCCGGTAAAAAATTTATATTATTTTGTATAGTTCCTGTTATATGAATAATTAGCTTCAACAGTTGATCTGCAAGTGGTAGATTTGTGTAGTATCTGTCTGTGTAAATATGGTATTATTTGCTACATGGATTGTTAACTAATACATTTTGGCATAGTTGAAATCCTGGAACTTTCGGGAAGATCAGGCCGTGATCAAATCTTCTGACGTTAAGCTTCCATAATTAGGTACAATTGAATATACATAGCCTGTATTAGCATTTGGTGGATTTATTCGGGTTATAGGTCAGAAAACAAATTTTGCGTTTGAATCCTACTACTGATACATCCACCGAAATTTCCCTCGATAGAACAAAATGTTCTCTGAATTGTTTATGTAAATATTCTAAATAGTGACTCACTTTCTGTGTTCTTGCTCTAAGACTGATCGTTGAGATCAGTTTGATTTAAATGGAGCATCCGAAATATTTGCTTGAAGCTTTCCCTACTAAAGATCGCTCCAAAGTATGGAATTTTCGCATTAAAATTTTGCGACCAGAATTGGAAAGATTGCTAGATTGCTAACTGTTATAGTTCACATATTTATGACAACTCCAAGAAATGCCCTAAATTCATTACAGTCACATCGACCCAGCTGTACCATGTTGATCTTTTTGATAGTCTCTTTTGAGCAATTTTATTTCTAGCGTATAAATTGGTTTCTTTCACTATTTTTTTCAAAAAGTTCATTGGTGAAGCAAAGAAAAAATCTATAGCTTTTTTACAATTATCTGGGATTTCTGGTCCTTCAGTTTTGTCTCTGGAAGTGAAATCAATTCTGTTTGGGATATTATCATTAAGAGTAACATTCTCCCATGGTTCATAATTGTTCCTCCATTCAATTCCAAGATCCTGAAATTCCTAGGAATTCCAAGGAATCAGGACTAGAAGAGGCGCTCTAAATGGGTAAGTTTAGTTTAAAACGTTTAGAAGAAGAGTGACGAGTATAATAGATCTACGAAGGTCGCAGTACAAGTCGTCACCACCAAAACTGCAATCGTTTCAATTACCTCTTCGCTTTCACTGCTGCTTTCTTCTTCGTGTTCCTCTTCATGGTCACTGTCACTATTTCCAGAACTACCTAATTCTTCGTCGTCATTTGAGTCCATATAAAACTCGTCATCACTGTTTTCCAAATCATTTATAATGCATTTGAAATTTCTTTTAAGCATTTTGAATATAGCAAAATTTTCAAATATAACACCGCTACCGGTAAAAAATACACAAACTGAGCACCACTACTGTCTAAATTGTACAAATTATACAAAAGATGCACATACACAGGTAGTTATAAAGTCGCGTACAGTGCGACATACGAGTGCAACGGTAAAATGTATATTGTCGTATACAGTGCGACATACGAGTGCAACGGTAAAATGTATATTTTCGCATACGGTGCGACATACGAGTGCAAAGGGTTTTAAGATATGGAATTCTGGTTTGGGGAGCACTATATGAAAATTCAATAAAAACCTTGTCCACAATTCAAAATTATATACTGAAAATTATTTACAAAAAAAGGTAGACGATACCCAACCAGACTACTTTTTGGAAGGGATCTTATATTGCATATACAATATAAGATCGCTGTACTTTCATACATTGGTAATATTTATGCATAAAAAAGAACGTTTAAAAAATCGTATCTTGCATAATATTGTGACTAGTAGTATGACAAACAAATTGCTGGAAGTACCTAACTCTAATAAAAATGTACAAGCAAAATTTGCTTATCATCTGGCCCCAAAGACTTACAATTTATTTACCTTTGAGTATTAGAAATATTAAAAACTACAAAAAAATATTCAATGCAATGTAAGACGTTTATAAATGACAACTATATTTCATTCATAAAACTAATTGATTAATTTACTCTACTTTGTGTTTATAAAATTGTTTTATATGGTATAGGAAAAATATGATCAAATTTGTTAAAAAAAAAAACTATGATAAATACGTTCTGCACAAAACAAGTGTTAAGTCACTTAGATGCATATTTATAGAAAACAATATAGTGGTAGGTATCACCAGCGAAGTAATTTTTAAACATTTTGTATTAAGTTTTATTTTATATTAGCTGTATTATATTAGGTGATGGCCCTCCAATGAATAAATAAATAAAATAAAATAATAATGAGGTCTTACAAATTCTGTCATAATGCCCCAAGGGGTTAAAATAATCTGCTTCGCGAATGATATGGTCATAGTAACATGGGCTAAAAAGGAAGCAGAACTGATAGGACTGACAAACCGTGCTATTTGATTCATTATTAATACTATCACGAAAATGAAATTAAAGGTTAAGGAGAGACAAGTTAAGGGGGCAGGAAGTTAAAAAGTATCACATTAGAAGCCGGAAACACAATAATCAAAACTAAAGCGACCATAAAATACCTAGGGCTATGGTTCGACCACAATATGAGGATGGGGGAGCACTTTAGGAAGGCGGCATTAAAAGGCGAAAAATCAATCAATGCACTAATAAAACTGATGCCAAGAATTAAGGGACCATCTGTCTTCAAAAGAAAAATTCTAAGCACAGTCGCGCACTCCATCATGCTTTATGGCGCACAGATATGGGGCGATATCCTCAATCACAAAATCTATAGAAAGGTGCTGGGAGTACTACAAAGAACGATAGCTATAAGAATAGCATGCGCCTATCGAACAATATCAGCGAAAGCTATAATGGTCATCGTATCGATCACGCCCAACTCATGGCCGAATAAAGGAAAAGGGCAACCAGGAACTGGGCCGGCCACATTGCCAGGATAGCGGATGATAGGTGGACGAAACGGATACTCGAATGGCGTCCCAGACAACTTATATTCAGAAGCAGAGGACGCCCCCTGACACGATGGTCCGACGATATTAAGCGCATCAGTGGAAACTGGATGGGGGAGGCACAAGATAGGGAGAAATGGAGAAATCTAAGGAAGTCCTATAACTAGCAGTGGACACAAATGGCTGATTGATGATGATGATGATGTTGTCCTTTCCTAATCTCTTATTCGTCATTCGTCTTCTGTTGCATTAGCTCTGTAATCGCGTAACTATTTTCCCGTCCTTCCGTCACATGGCTAGTTGTCCATGCTGCATGTCGTGCGCTACTACGTTCGCCTTCCATTCCCTCTCCATTTGCTCTTTTCCCTTCATAATTCCGGTGATGTAAGCTTGTCGTGCACACTTTCTAGCATAACTATATAAATATAACCATGTAACGTATACATATATACATACATATAACCATGACGTTCTGTTCTTTCAGTCATTTACCGTCTGTATCCTCGAGCCGAGTCTGTCTAGTTTTATGTCTAGTCTTGTCTGTCTAGTTTTGTTTGTCTAATCTTCTCTGCCTAGGCTTGTCTATCTAGTCTTGTTTGTCTAGTCTTCTCTGTCTAATCTTGTCTCTCTAGTCTAGTCCGTCTTGTCTGTCTAATCATGCCCATTTTTTAGTTCCTAGCCTTTTCCATCTTGTCTATTTACCCTTGTCCGTTTTGTCTTTTATATCTAGTCTTGTTTTCATCGAATTAATTTCATAATAATGCGAAGCAGAAATTTGATTTTGGGACGTTCGTAAAATTTATAAATATTCAAATCTGACCTTGAGTTATCTTCCAAAATGAAGTTAAGTGAAATGCACGCAAGTCGTTACATAAAAAATTAATAGAAAAATCTATTTTTATTTTGATTAGTTTTATAATGCAGTTTCATTCGACGTGTGATAAGTTCAAGTCTGAAAGTACAGAAAAACCTGAAATGTGCGTAATAAACCAAGTAAAATATGTAATAAAAATCAAACACGTAAATGACCGAGGCAAAATCGGTTTAAATAATGAATGTTTTCAGTATTTTTAGTCTTTATTAATAAACTTAAATCAAAATAAAAGGAAATATTTTCATACAAAATAACATATATTACATAACATTCAATTATCTATACAAATAATTAAGAGATTCTCCTGGTTTAAAAGTATTGATCTCTTTATCAAGAGCCTTATAATGATAAACATTTGTTATACCGCTGCTGTTAGTAACTGTCAGTACTCCGGTAACATCATTACTCTTTCCAGTCCTTAACGGCGCTACTTCAATATTAACATCGGAATTATGTTCTAAACAATACCCAATTTTATTATCATTGTCATCTCCGATATGAATATTAGTTATTAAATTCATTTTGTTAATAAAAACCTCAGCTATTAAAGTATTCATGAACGTAATAATTAATTTAAAGTCTACACCAATATCGACTAAATGACTTAAATCGTCTATAATCAAATAAATCTTTCCGTCTTCGCTCAACTGACTCTTCAAAGAATTTAAATTATTTTTTACAGTTAATGTTAGGATTTGAATAAGTTGCGATCTAAATTTATTATTTAAATATGTTGTGTAACATTGTTCTACAAGTTGTTCGAATATTGTGGTCATTGGCTCAATAGTTTTAACAGTTCCTTCTTTGATTTTGCCTAGAAGATCATAGCCTAACTTTTTACCAACACTGTGATAATGTCCAATCGTATTGTGTAGCAGTAGAAGAAGCATCTTGTTGTTTTCGTTACTCAATATTTTCTTGATCATGTGAGTTATGGTAAAGTTGCTGTCAGCCAGGTCGTGTTCTTTGATTAGAACGATTCTGTCGTCGTCTTTGATGTCCAAGCATAGCAAAAGTTTATTTATATTGAGGTCAGACATTTGAATGATACCTAAAACAAAAAACAAAACAACAATTGAAAAAAAATATTATATAACAAGCATTTTCATATCTATTTATTGTAAGGTGACCAGACGTCCTGATCGACGGTCTCAAGTTTTAAAAATTTTGGAAAAATCTGGCTTTTATTAATTATGTGCCATAAACTTAAGTCTTATGTTTAAGATTCGTAAATATCATTTTGTATCACACATATCAGTACTAAGGTATGAGTTGAAAGCCTGAAAAAATGTTATCAAACAGGTTAGCTCTTCTGTCAAATGCTGAATAAATTTTGAACAAACATATCTGTACATTAGTAGTAGAAGTAGATAGTAGTAGTAGGTAGCGGTAGTTGGTAGAAAAATGGCCAGTGCCCTAAAAAAGGCATTGACCCGTTTTCTAACAAAAAAATCTACTAATACTAAAAACTATTTACATATTTCGAGTTAACTCTACCATTGTCCTGCTATAGTAGAAAAATGTCCTGGAAGGCATTTCCCCTCTTTCTTCTTATTCGCTCCGTGCATAACCGCGCATAGCGCCACCAGTGGCTAAAAAGACAACTTCGTCTCCTATTCAATAATTTTTTTTACCGGTTAACTGAAGATTCTGATCTCTGCAATTGTCAAATAAAGTCGGATTCTAACTTGGGCTTTCTGGATTTTCGAACTTTTTATTCTCAGCAAAATGAAAACCACAAATTCTACTCCGCTTATTGGGAATCCAAAAGCGGCTAACAAGATCCTATTTGTATATTTACAACCAGCAAGGAAGACACTTTCAGACAAACTTTGCAATTTTCGATTCACTGATTAAATAATGATTTTCAGGAAGAACATTTTCTCGTATTTTCTGCGAATTTCACGATGTCATAACTTTTGAATGGTTTGTCAAAGGGACTTCTAGTTGGCACCAATTGATTCAGCATCTCATAATTAGTCGGAAAACGTATATCACATTCCTTGTAAATTCCTCCTCGTAAAATTCCATCGAACCGGGAAGTCAAGATTACGGAAACGATAAAATGCAAGAAAATCGATTTTGCTAAAATCGTTATTTTTAGAGTTTTGGCAAAATGTAAAAACGTTTCTGGAAGCATTTTTGCTGCATATTACAAATATGCAAATTACTCTTCGTTCACGATGGCCTCCTAAAATTGAGTAAAATTGAAGTAAAACACAATGAGTAAAAGAATTGAGTAAAAGACATTTCGGCATTCGAGTAGAGATCTTAGAAACTAATGAATTTCCCAGGGATAATCTAAGCGTGTTAACAGGAAAATGACCTTCTGAAAATGATGCTGTAAATCTCTTTTAATTATCTATCATGATTTCTAGGATATCGACTTATCAAATCGACAATCGTAAAATTTCAGTTTGAAATTTCTCAATAAAACATTGAAAATATCCGAACAATTTAAACATCGATTTGTTCATCTTGTCGTTTCTGTGCCCAGTAGTTTCTGTGTGCCGAAAATGATTTCGTTGCTGTTTACCGTTCTTTGAGAAAATTGAAAAAAACCAAAAAGGCACATTTTTTTCGACCGAAATGAAAAAAAAAGCGTTTTTTTTTGGTTACCCGAAGGAAATTGTATTTCCGAAAACGATTATCTATGTTTATTTATTTCGCTCTAACGTTGCAAATAAGCGAGAGAGGAATCGAGGATAAGCGACTAGACAGGAATAGAAAATCGACTGTTTGTAAAAATTCAATTTTTTACTGCGAAATTCTGAATTCAAATTTTCCAGAGTTTCGACTTCACAAGTCTGTATCTCGAGAACGGTCGCAGATAGTTGAAAACGGATTGCGGCATCGTTTCCAGGAGGCCATTTCCGTGCCGCTTTCTTCCTTAAAAATATTAATTAGACCCCCAGTTCTCTCCTCGAGCGACCAAATTTCGCGAAAATTCGCTCGATTTTGCCAATTTTATTTTGCAAATGTATCGCGAACGGTAGCTGTTAGCAAAATGCAATTTATACATTTACAACCAACAGAGAAAACACTTTCAGGCACACTTTGAAATTTTCTATTGACTTGATAAATAATGATTTTAAGGAAATATATTTTCTCGTATTTCGGTCAGGAAGTTCTTAAAAGTGTCACCTTTGGCGCTAGTGCTGTTCCGCTCGGAACGAATACAATAGATTTTTTCTGAGTTCAGTGGTAAGACTTGAGTAGAAATCCTTAAAATAGACATTAACCCTTTTTGTACCAAGGTATAATACCATTTAATATGGTTTCTACTTTAAATGCCTTGAATCTTCAAAAATTTTACTAGAGTTTGAATACAACCAAGCAGTTACATTTAAAAATGCTGTAAAATGTATTGTAAGTGACAAAATTACGGTTAACTATGCTTCGTTAAGCCGAGGCCGCGCTACGGTTTTTTCCGCCAGCGGTAACCGCTATAACCGCGAAACCGCTCGAGAAACACACAGTACGCTATGAGAAAAAACAGTCGCGGGAAAAAACCGCAAGTGAGGCCGACTGTATTAGCTTACTTGAGTCACAAAATAGCGCGATTAAAAAACGCGGCGGTTTAGCCGTAGTGCGGTCTAGGCCTTAACCGAAGTAGCAAACGAAATTTAAAACTTCAATGTCAAGAACAACTTTTTTTTTCATTAACCATTTGTAATAGTATAAGTCAGTTAGAAGAACAAGGTGCAATAAATCGCGCAGATTCATGAATCACGTCAAGATGTCCAATATTAACTGCTTAGGTTATTTAGAAGAGTGTATATTGCACATTACAATGATGTTGATCATCTCCATTTAGGGCTTCACACGAGAAAGATATTTTTCTCGTCTCGTCTCCAATGTTCCCTCTAATTTTTTCACTGACCGCGCGGCACAAAAGTATAATTGTGCAAAAATCTTCGAAAGGTTTTGAAAGTGCAAAAAAAGGGGTTGGTATATCGTATTGTTGTTAAATGAAATTTCTAGATGTAAATCAAGCTTATTATATTGCTAAATTTTCAAAAAATATTGTAGTATATTATTAACTATATTATAATTAATAATATATATAATTACAATACAAATTAATTAATTATATATACGACGCATAAGCAGCATTTTGCTCGCCTGTATTTCATACTTGCCCATTATTTGTAAACTTCAACTATATTTTTTTTTCATTTGCCAGTTATATTGTAATCCTCACCAAATCATTTAAATGATCGGCATTTAATCTGTTCCTAAGTTTGGATTTAATTAGATTCTTTGTGCTGAATCCTTTCTCGCAGTCAGCACTAGAAGCTTGAAAAGTTCATGATATCATAAAGTATTGCTATATTTTCAAACTCCGAATTTTGTAGTACATATTCTACACTGTCACTAAATGATTAATAAACTTTAATCAAAATAAAAAGAAATATTTTCATACAAAATAACATATATTACATAACATTCAATTATCTATACAAATAATTAAGAGATTCTCCTGGTTTAAAAGTATTGATCTCTTTATCAAGAGCCTTATAATGATAAACATTTGTTATACCGATGCTGTTAGTAACTGTCAGTACTCCGGTAACATCATTACTCTTTCCAGTCCTTAACGGCGCTACTTCAGGTATTAGCTAGAGCTAATTAGCTAGAGCTAATAATTAATTTAGCTTAGCAAGAGTTATTGCTCTTGTCTTGTTTTTGGTGAAATCAGAAATTTAATTTCAGAATATTCTTCACATATTTTATTACGGTTTTCAGTACTTAAAAAGTGTGAATATTTATTAGGTACTTGGGTTTTCTACCCGGGTACCCGGATCCGGGTATACCCGGGTATATGAAATTTTTACTACCCGGGTACTATTTCATTGTCGGACCCGGGTACCCGGGAATCTAAATTGAATCTAGTGGATAACCATCAAATTTTTAGGCAAAGTGGATAGTCCTGTTTCTGGAGTACGGAAATATTTTTTTAAAAATACAGAATAAGGAATCAGTACAATGTTCAATATACCCAAAAATATTATCCTATAAAGGCTCTTCAACAAGTGTTTTATTAAAACATTTAGATAAACTACATAAAATAAAGATCGAAAAACAGAAAACAGAAGTGCCATCGATATCCTCTTCTCAATTTGAATCTGAACAAAGTTCAAGCCTAGTTCAAAAAAAAACTGCGAATAACAATTTTTTATCGACTTTGTACTAAAATTTCTGAAATTGTTCCACGCTTGGTTGCACAAGACGGTATTCCATTCGGGTCGTCAATCGTAGCAAATTCAATTAAAATTCATAATAAATTCCGAGAAGTTTTTCATCATCAACATCTAACTCTACCGAAAAGCAAAGGCAGGACAATGGAACTAGTTCCTAATTAGTGAATGAGAACAAGACTGTTTAACTGTGAGACTGATATATAAGTTAAGGAGACCTATTGAATTCATTCACTCTGTCGTAATAAAACATTATAATAAGAAATTGTTTCTTTTTCTGCAAAAATTGCAAATTCCCGGATACCCGGGTATACCCGGGTATATGAAAAAATAATACCCGATACCCGGGTATTAAAAAAAGTCGGGTACACGAAAACCCTAGTAGGTACTCCACATTGTCTTCTCCTTAACCAAAATTATTTATTTTATTTGATATTATATGTATTTAAAAAAAATCCAATTTTTTTATCGCTTCAGCGGGAAATCTCATTTCCAATTGATTCACACACTCCTTCAATGAAACTGATTATGGAAGCATTGTCATTATTGCAATAAAATTTCTAACCTTTGTTAAAATATTTTTACTCCAAAAAACATTGAGGCTGTAAAATAATTTTTAGGGCATACAAGTTTTTGTACAGAACAGATTAATAAATTACGTTGCGTTTTCTTGAAAATTAAACGTCCATTTGAAGGCAGCCATTTTGGATTATTTAAGGGCTCATAGCATTAAAAAATTGATATATTGAAGTAATTTTTCCAGCTAAGAGAAATTTTTTAACTGGGCCTCAATTGTGGTCGTAAAGGTGATCCGGTTGACAAGGAAAGCCATATATATATATATATATATATATATATATATATATATATATATATATATGTATATATATATATATATATATATATATATATATATATATATATATATATATATATATATATCCGGGTACCCGGGTAGAAAACCCTAGTACCTAATAAATATTCAGACTTTTTAAGTACTGAAAACCGTAATAAAATATGTGAAGAATATTCTGAAATTAAATTTCTGATTTCACCAAAAACAAGACAAGAGCAATAACTCTTGCTAAGCTAAATTAATTATTAGCTCTAGCTAATTAGATCTAGCTAATACCTGAAGTATTAGCTTAGTTAAGGACTGGAAAGAGTAATGATGTCACCGGAGTACTAACAGTTACTAACAGCAGCGGTATAACAAATGTTTATCATTATAAGGCTCTTGATAAAGAGATCAATACTTTTAAACCAGGAGAATCTCTTAATTATTTGTATAGATAATTGAATGTTATGTAATATATGTTATAATCGTTATTTTGTATGAAAATATTTCTTTTTATTTTGATTAAAGTTTATTAATCATTTAGTGACAGTGTAGAATATGTACTACAAAATTCGGAGTGAAAATATAGCGATACTTTATGATATCATGAACTTTTCAAGCTTCTAGTGCTGACTGCGAGAAAGGATTCAGCACAATGAATCTATTTCAATCCAAACTTAGGAACAGATTAAATGCCGATCATTTAAATGATTTGGTGAGGATTACAATATAACTGGCAAATAAAAAAAAAAAAGTTGAAGTTTACAAATAATGGGCAAGTATGAAATACAGGCTAGCAAAATGCTGCTTATGCGTCGTATATATAATTAATTAATTTGTATTGTAATTATAGATATTATTAATTATAATATAGTTACTAATATACTACAATATTTTTTGAAAATTTAGCAATATAATAAGCTTGATTTACATCTAGAAATTTCATTTAACAAAACCTTTCGAAGATTTTTGCACAATTGTGCCGCGCGAAGAGAATTTTTTTAACTGGGCCTCAATTTTGGTCGTAAAGGTGATCCGGTTGACGAGGAAAGCCATATATATATATATATATATATATATATATATATATATATATATATATATATATATATATATATATATATAAGCTCGCATTGATCTATTGTTAGAAAAATATTGCAGTAAAAGGCCATATCGTTGCACAATTGAAGATAAAAAGGAGATTGAAAAACAGATTGCAAAAATATTGGAGAAGAATATAATAGAAGAATCTTATAGTCCGTTTGCAGCCCCAATTACATTGGCTTATAAAAAAGATGAAAACAAAAGATCAAGATTGTGCATAGATTTTCGAGATTTAAATAAAATTGTTATCCCTCAATCGCAACCGTTTCCACTTATTGAAGATCTTATGGTAAAGACAAGAGATTGCAAGTTTTTCTCTAGTATACTAGTATACATTGGACTTAAACTCAGCATTTTGGTCGATACCTCTACGAATTACAGACAGATACAAAACTGCATTCGTCAGTCAAGATGGACTGACGAATTTGGTCACTTCCAATGGACGTGTTTGCCATTCGGTTTAAAAACCCCACCAGCTACATTTCAGAGAATAATGTGTAACATAATACGGAAACACAAACTTGGAGACTTCACAGTAAATTTCATTGACATTCTAATATTCTCTAAATCTTTCTCAGATCATGTTAGATATCTAAAACAGCTGTTTCAGGCAATAAAAAATGAAGGTTTAAGATTAAAATTTTCAAAATGTACATTCGCAGCTAACTCGGTTAAATATTTCGGTCACATAATCAAAAATAATTCAGTTAGACCTTTGAAAGATAACTTGATTTCAATTAGAAACTTTCCAACTCCAAAAATGCAAAAAAATGTGAGACAATTTTTGGGAAAGATAAACTTTTATCACAAGTATGTGCCAAAAATAGCATTGAAATTGGATCCATTGCATAACCTTTTGAGAAAAGGGCAAGTCTTTAATTGGACAAAGGCGTGCCAAGAGTCATTTGATGAAATGAAAACCATTTTATGTTCTCAACCAATTCTAACCATTTTTGATCCAAAGTTACCTATACATATATACACAGATGCTAGTATACTAGGAGTAGGAGCTGTCCTAAAACAGCCACAAGAAAACAACGACGAAAAGAACTTAATTCTCAACGGCATACAGCATACTTCTCAAAAAAATTGAACGAAGCTCAAAAAAAGAAGAAGGCTATATATCTGGAATGCCTAGCAATCAAAGAATGTATTAAGTATTGGCAACATTGGTTGATAGGTAGGAAATTTACGGTTTTTTTCAGATCACAAGCCATTGGAGAATATGAACATAAAGTCAAGAACAGATGAAGAATTAGGAGACCTAACGTACTACCTATCGCAACATGATTTCCAAATTAAATATTCTCCAGGAAGATACAACATCGAAGCAGACTGCCTAAGTAGAAATCCAGTGCTAGAACAAAATGAGAACCTAGATGAAGAACTAAAAGTAGTAAACTTAATACAAACAGAAGATATTTTAGATCAATTAAAAAGATACAATGCAGAAGAAACAAGCTAATATCAACGAACAATGTTTATTATAAGAAAATAAGAAAAAAATATTCTAGATATCTATATATATATCAGACATTTTCAGTATAGAATTTATTAAAAATGTACATACAGAACTAGGGCATATTGGAATAAAACAGATGCACAAAATGATCAGCTCATTGTATACAGCAAAAAACATAATAAAAACCTGCAAAAATTGTACTGTATGTATAAAGAACAAATCCAGAGGAAAAAATAAAAATGGTGTGATGTCTCATTTTAGTCCTGCCACAAAACCTTTTGAAATATGTTCTATTGATACGATTGGAGGTTTTGGGGGTTCACGGTCAACAAAAAGATACTTACACCTACTATCGGATCATTTCACAAGTACGCATCTATTTTGACATCAGAAACTCAAAATGCCAATGATTTCATTAAACTAGTGAACTCTACAGAAACTGACGACATTGGCATGATTCTTTCAGACCAATATCCGGGTCTCAATTCTAGAGAATTCAAAACATTTTTAAATGAAAAAAATATTCCAATCATTTTTACTGCAGTGAACTCACCTTTCTCAAATGGCTTAAATGAGAGATTAAACCAAACACTAGTTAATAAAATCAGATGCAAAATAAATGAAAATTACAAAAAAGTAGCATGGACAACATATAGCACATAATTGTGTAAAAAACAATAATGAAACGGAGCACACTGTCACTGTATACGCACCAAAGTATCTACTAAATGGCACAGATGTTACAATTTTACCAAAAGAACTAAAACTCAAAAAGACCAAACATGATTTGATTAAAGATAAGGATAAGGCTCTGAAGAACACAATAAGTTCACATAATTACAACAAGATAATTTACGATAAAAACCGAAAACACTTTGACTTTAAAGTTGGTGATACCGTTTTGTGGACAATGGAAACAAACTAAATAGGAAAAAGCTCGATAAAGTAAGAACCTGACCCTACACAATCGCAGAAAAAATGTCAAACTCAATTTATAAGATAAACACTGGCCGACAAAAACCAGAGTCAAACTTTTTCCATATCTCAAAGTTAACCCCAGCTCATGCGTTTATGAACCCTGAAGAGGATACATTATAGATATTTTTTCTCTGAGGGAGGGAGATGTAAAGAAAAATATAATTTTCTTTAATATTACTCTGCTTAAAAACAGTATCATAGTAGTCCGAAACAACCGACAACGAAAACCTAGGCAACGGATACTATTTGTTATTTTATTTATGTTATGTTATTTTATTTATGTTAATTTTGTAAAACTAGTTTAGTGAATTGGGAATCGACATTACAATTAAAAACATTAATTGTCGTTTCTTTCCATATAGGTAAGATTTTGTTATTAGAATTTATAATATTGTTTTTAAAATTTGTTTAATATTGTTCATAAATAAATCCTTTTCTTATAGAGCAACTCAAGATTGTTTTAAATTGACTGTGTCGACCCAATCAGTAGAAAATACCGTTATATATATATATATATATATATATATATATATATATATATATATATATATACATATATATATATATATATACATATATATATATATATATATATATATATATATATATATATATATATATATATACATATAATTTTTTGGTCACCTATACAGAATGGACCACAACAGAATTACGAAACAAATTTTCAAAATTACCTTCAACAGTAAAAATAGGTCCAAATGGATACAGGAAACTGAAGAAGACCTCAAGCAGCTAAACATTACGATACACGACATGAATGATCGGGTTAAATTTAGAAACACCATAATGCACTATAAATTTGATAAGGAACTGCTCCCAAAGATATCAGGAAAAAAGTGGACGGACGAACGGAAGAAAGAACATAGTGCACGAATGAAGAGGATTTGGGAAGAACGTCGCCGCATGACTGATTGACATGATTTTTGTTCAAGTTTACACGCTCTCTTTAAAGGGAATTTACGATGGTAATAATATATATATATATATATATATATATATATATATATATATATATATATATATATATATATAACCGCATACCGACCGCGTAATATGAAGTAATTGCAGAGTGAAGTTTTTCATATTAAATTCTTTATAGCAAAGTTCCGATATAATGACTTCGTTTAAAATGACATGTCGCTTATTATGACTTGTTTTTAAGAAATTATGTCCGGCTATAGTGACCGTCCCCACCCAAAACCATCCCTACACCTTTCCCTGCAACGAAATTTGGTGCTGTCTACGTGGCTTCTTTTTGTTTTGATTCCCAGTGACGAATTGATAGTTCATGGTTCATACGTACCTCCTAGGGTTTTCTACCCGGGTACCCGGATCCGGGTATACCCGGGTATTTGGAATTTTTAGTACCCGGGTACTATTTCTTTGTCAGACCCGCGTACCCGGGTACCAACTTTGATCAAAGAATTCATCAAAATTCTCGGAAAATAATTACTTAGTAGCGCCTTAAAAATAATAGTAGCAAATTTTCACTACCAACAATTAAAATAACTATAAAGAAGGCGTTGAGTTTTTTTTTTACAAAAATGCAGTAAACATGAAATTAGGTTTGGTTATATGGGATGTTTTGTTTTTATTTCGTTGGAGTTTGAGTAAAATATTATTCGGTGAACGCTGAGTAATTGAATTGAATATTATTAATACAAAATAAAAAATTGTATCTAGTGGATAACATATAAAGTTTTACTGAACGGTGCTTTACTTTTCGTAGGCAATGGATAGGCAAAATTTTTATAAAAAAATACAGAATAAGGAATCACTACAATGTTCAATATGCCCAAAAATATTATCCTATAACGGCTTTTCAAGTGTTTTATTAAAACATTTAAATAAAGTAAATAAAATAAAGATCGAAAAACAGAACTTTCCGTGCGAAAAAAAGTGCACATCGTCTTCTCAATCCGAATCTGAACAAAGTTCAAGCCTAGTTCCAAAAAGATCGCGAATAACAATTTTTTGACTTTGTACTAAAATTTCCGAAATTTTTGCACGCTTGGTTGCACAAGACGGTATTTCCAATCGGGCCGTCACTCGTAGTAAATTCATCCGAAAAGCTTTTCATCATAAACAGATAACTCTACCGAACAGAGAAGTAAGGACAATGAAACTAGTGCCTAATTAGTTTATGAAAACAAGACTGTTGTGTGACTGATAAGTTAAGTACTAACTGTACTATAAGTTAAGGAGACTTATTGACATACTTCACTCGTTCGTAATAAAATAAAACATTATTATAAGAAAATTCTCTCTTTTTATGCAAAAATTGCAAATATCCGGGTACCCGGGTATATGAAAAAATAATACCCGATACCCGGGTATTAAAAAAAGTTGGGTACGCGAAAACCCTAGTACCTACTGTTAGTGATTTGTGCACAAAATTACATTGCAACGACGTAAAGCGTTTACCATTGAATAGAAAGGTGCGATTATATGCAGACTCGAAAATGGAGAATCAAACTCATCTCTCGCAAAGGAATTTGGTGTTGGCCATTCGACCATATCAATGATTTTTAAAAACAAGAACCAGATTAAGGAATCGTTTAATTCAAATGTTTTGAATCCGAAGAGGTTTCGAAAATAACGACAGAATAATGTTGATCAAGCGTTAATTCAGTGGTTTAAAATGGCGAGAAACAAAAGAAAACCTATCAACGGTCCTATGTTACAGGAAAAGGCAAATGTTTTTGCTTCACGTTTTGGTATCCTCAACTTTAATTGTTCTGCGAGCTGGATAAGACGTTTTAAAGTGAGACATAACATTGTGGCGGTAAAAATTGTCGGTGCATCCTCGTCTGTTGATCAAAGGTCTACAACAAACTGGTTAACCACTGTGTGGTCAAATCTAAGGAAACAATCTTCTGATTATGAGATTTTCAATGCAGATGAGTTTCATCTGCATTGAAAATCTGGTCTGTTTTACAAATTAATGCCGGACAGAACTTAAAAATTTAAGGGAGAGAATTATAGTGGAGGCAAGTTGTCAAAATATAGAATAACCGTCATGGTAGCAGCAAATATGAGCGGCACAGAGAAAAATTAAAAACGTATGCGGTCATGGGACCCCCGTCAGGAACGATGTTTACTCGCGCATATAACAGAATCGAACAACTTCTCTTTTTGAATTATTATTAAAATAATTAAAGTGCACACAAATATTTTGATTGTATGTTCAAATACAAAATATGAATAAACAATCTAAATCTCCATATTCAAACCCACTACAAAGTATTTATCTTGCACTAGTTGGATTTTGACATGCATTTAAGTAACGTGAATTATAAAGTTGCTGTCGAAGAAACGATGCTGATATTTGAAGTTGAAAAATTATTATAAGAGATGTATGGCAATTACCGTCGCCAGGAATGTTTGTGTCATGATGCAATAAGACATTTGGCTTTGAACATTCATCATGTTCCTCGTATGGGACTTGGAATGATTGAGAACTTGGATTACTTGCTGAGCTTCATTATTACCTGATGATTGAATTTAATTCTTCAGTAAGTAACTAAATATTACTTTTTCAGTTTCTTCATTATTTTCGATTAAAATAGGCGGTAATGAATCTTCTTTCGATGATTGTAATGATTCAGGTTCAACACATTTCTTCCTTGATTTAAATTTATCTTTGTATATTTGAACGCCTTCAGCATGTTCTAAATCTGTAGTTTGTAATTTTTTTTTTTCTCTGTCGATACACTTTTTGGCGCTGTGCTTGTGATTTCAATATCGTCTCTCTATAATGTATATAAATATAGTAAACAAAATTAGCTAACACTTGAATCACATGTACGATAAACCCATGTAAACAGTAAGCAATTGCATCAAATTATAAAATTGTAACCTAGTTTTCTAAATCTGTATTTTGTATAATTCCTTCTTTTTCGTTTTCCTTTTTTCTCTGTTCATACTCTTTTTGACGCTGAGCTTATGATTTCACTATTGTATCTCTAAAATGTAAATATCATAGTGATATAGTGGTCAAGGTCCCGGTTGGTCAAGATCTGCCCACAGTTCGTGTATTCTATTTGAAATACTTGATACGACTAGCTAGTTCGTGAAACCATCTTAAATTAAATGTATCTTTATTTATCTCTTTATTAATAGGTCTGATAATTAAGACACGTAGCTTTATACTATCAGATGACAGCACTTAGGCATTTCTGGAAACGTCGAATCGGTAAGAATGATAGTGTAAATCCCAGTTAAACTAGTTCCTCATAAAATTTCAGAGCTGAGCTTGCATGAGATTTCATGAGCTACACGAATTAGATGAACTACTCGAACTGCCGACAGAGATCATGCAATGGGTCAGTTCTAAACAATCTGACTGATTTCACTATATGACTACGACATATATAAATATAGTAAATATCAATCACTCAAATTACATGTACGATAAACATGTGTAAACAGTTAGCAATTGTTTCAAATTGTACAGTTTTATTTTTATAAACTTACGTTTTTTCAGTATTTTGTATCCTTTCTTGACTTTCCATTTCTCAAAATCTAATTAAAATAATGAGTATAATATAAACAATATAACTCTCCTATGAATTAAAACAACAAAAAAGAAAAATACGTTTGAACAATTTTTATTTCTTCTTTAGTTTTAAGGTTATAAACAGACCACGCTTGTCTGTCACTTATACTCTATATATCAGAGTATATAGAAATATACTCTGAAAGAAAGAGAAAAAAGAGAGAGAGAGAGCGCGGTATGGAAATATACACTGAGAAAAAGAGAAAGGGCGCGTAACGGACAGCGTACGTGGACAGCGTACGAGGACATCGTAAAGTTTTCTGCCAAATCGCTCCTACCGAGACCTCCCTAAAGGAACTTCGTTCCAAAAAATTGCTCGTTATTGAAAAATTTAAAAAACCAAGATGTTTTAGCAGTGTTAATTCGTTGCCAGTCGATTATGCAAACAACCGTAAAGCTTGGATGACGTCAGAACTGTTCGAAAAGTGGCTTCGAGATTGGGACCGCGATTTGGAGAAAAAGAAGAAAAAGATTTTATTGCTGGTTGATAATTGCCCGGCGCATCCAATAGTTACTGATTTAAAGTCTACAACACTTGCTTTCCTTCCACCAAATACAACATCAGTCTTGCATCCAATGGATCAAGAAATAATACGATCACTCAAAAGCAATTTCAGAAAGAATCCTGTGCTAAAAATGATTAATGGTCTTGATTATAATCAAAATAGCTCTTCTACTAAAATAACAGTTCTTGATGCAATTCTTATGGTTTATGATGCCTGGAATAAAATGCCATAAAGTACAATTTACAACTGTTTCAAACATGCAGGATTCTTTGAAAACCATGCTGGTTTACCTGTTCAAAATACAGCAGAAAATGAATTTCTTTGTGGTTACGAAATCTTTGTGGTTACGAAACCTGAATTCAGACTCGTTAACAGCGCCGGGAATGTTATGTTGAAATTGATAGCGCTCTCCTCACATCAGAAGAGCCATCAGATGAAAATATTGTACAGGATATTACAGCTAATGAGCAAAACGAAAGCGATGAAGAAGAGGAAGTCGAGGAAGAATCAATACCTACCGCAGAAGAGGCTTTAAAAGCTGCAGATTAAAAAATTAAAAAAGCTGCTTATTATCACGATTCGTTCAAACCAATTTCGAAAATGATAATTTAAATGTCTTCTTTACACAATAATGTTAGAGACTCTTATTCGAGAGGTCTAAAGAAGAAACAAAAGCAGACAAAAATTAGTGATTTCTTATATAAAAAATGACTAAATATGTTATGTATGTACATTGAAAAATGGTATATAAAAATGACTAAATATGTAATGTATGTACATTGATATTATGCACAATTTTATGTAATGTTTTGTATACATATATGTATGTAACATGTACATACATATGATAATTTTGTGCCAATTCATGTATTTTTTTGATAATAGATATATTATATATTTATATTATACAATTTGTAGTTTTTCTCTCTATTAAACTAAATACATAACTAATAAAAATAGGTTGATACAAATAAGATGTTTATTTTTTAAGACTATGCTTTGTATGACGTCCGCGTCACTTCCCTTCGATGTCATTATAAGCGGATTCTGCTGTATATATATATATATATATATATATATATATATATATATATATATATATATATATATATATATATATACATACATATATATATATATATATATATATATATATATATATATATACATATATATATATATATATATATATATATATATATATATATATAGGGTATCTCAGGCCACCCGTACCAGCCTTTTATTTCGACAACGCTTGGTCGAATGTGACTGGGACAAAAAAAATTATTACCAGTGGTATTAACTGATAGGTTCATAACAGGTAATAATAGGTTATAAATAAATAATAATAGGTATAATAAAAATTAATAAATAAAAAATTAATAAATAAATAATAGGTATAATAAAAATAAAAGGTAATAAATAGGTCTATAAGTAATATAGGTCTTTTTAAAAGAAACAACTTTTATTAAAATGTTTTTTTTAATATTTTGCATATTTACAAAAATAAACGAAAAAAACTAAATTCAAAATTAGTTATGCATTCAACACTCAATTTCCTCAAGCAGGCTTTGCTTTTTTGTTATGTCAAAATAATTGACGTTCGTGAATATTTGAAGTAAAATAAATTATTATTATCAAAGTATTGAATGTGTCAACATGGTTTTTACAAACCTCGAAGGATTTGATATGCTGATGATATTAGGTGAATGCGGCCAAAACTATCGTGCTGCTGAGCGAATTTATGTTGAACGATACCCTCAACGAGCCAATTAGTCAAAAAAATGTTTTTCGGCGGCTTGCAGAACGAGTTAAGACAACTGGTAAGCTACAGCGCAGCCACAACAAAGGTCGAAGTATCAGAAAACGTCTACAAAATGAAAGAGCACCAGATATTCTTGCAGCAATTGCTCTGGACCCGAACATCTCGACTAGAAGAATTGGAAAGAGAACGGAAAATGGATGGAGTGGACGAACTGGACGGAAAGTGAACGGAGTTGACGGAAAGTGGACGGAAAGTAGATGGAGTGGACGGAAAGTGGACGGACTGGACGGAAAGTGGACGGAGTGGACGGAGTGGACGGAAAGTAAATGAAAAGTGGATGCAAGTAGATAAAAGTGGATGCAATTGGACGGAGTGGACGGAAAGTAAATGACAAGTGGATGCAAGTAGATGAAAAGTGGATGCAAGTGGATGCAAGTTGATTGAAAGGTATTAAAAGCTGATTGAAATTTGTTTAAAGCTGACTGAAAGCTGTTTAAAGCTGATTGAAAGCTGACTGAAATATGTTGTAGAACTGGAGTCAAAAGAATAAAGTTGAGAGTTTTAATGGTGACTGTGATATAGGAAATACATTTTGTCGCTTAAATTTTATCTTGTTTTAATACCTTCCAAAATATTCTTCAGTTAAATATTAGGACTAAGTTATGTCGGGTAAGGCTAAATTAGGTTAGGTTGAATTTAATTTTATTATTTGCTCATATAAGCAAAATACAGTGATTTTTACTGAAAAGTAAGTAAGTAATTAAAAATGTTTAATTTGCTATTTCCCGCGATTCTCTTATCAGTTACTGTCGGGCAAATTTCCTTATCAATAATACATCCCATTTACGCTCAATCTGAAAACATTTAAAGTGGGTAACATAATAAAAGAAGAGATATATGACATATAAACATTTATTAAACATTATAAAAAGTTACAATAAAAGAATATATAATTTATAGTTACAAGAAAAAAATATAACCATAATTTACAATATACATACATTATTAATAGTTACAATACAAAAAATATAAAAGAATTTAGAGTTCAGGCTTATATACAAGCGTCAGATGTATCACGTGATCAATGACTCATCCGAACAAGTTGAGATGGAAAATTCTTAACGTTTCTTATTAAAATTACAAGAATAAATATATAAACATATATACATTATTAATAGTTACAATACAAAAATATACATTATTTACAATAAAATATATAAACATTATGAATGAATATATTGGGTTGAAGGTGAAAATATATAAACAATTAAATATACGAAAAATTACTTTATGGGGTAAGTGAAAAATTACTTTATGGAATAAGCGAATGGCCAAAAGCTAAAGTACTGCAGCCATCTGAGCAGATAAATCTTTTATCGTCATCACTACTCAGCGCGATTTTATTCTGCTGCACTGTGAAGATGGTGTTTGTAGCTTCTAAAAATATTCTGTTGCCGATATAAAACCACCACTAAACATACATTGCTTATAATCGGCTCCAGTGATATCTTTATCCACTACACACTTCTTAACTCACTTAGTCTTTTTGAGTCAATTCGCTTTATCCTCTTTTGTACAATACGCGTACATTTTCGGTCTCAATGCAATAAATTCAATCATAACCTTACCCCCTAACACATCCTTCATTAACCCTAACATTGCTTTATTTTTCAGTGGCATATTGAAAACGTTATCAGGTCTGAAATTGCTGGTATCAAATTTTTCGATGTCCTCTTTGATATCTATATAAATATCATCAGTTTCCACCAATAAAATGAGACTGTTGGTGTCACAGTAGCATAGAGCAACTTTTTCACCTACTTGGATTTCAGAAAATCATAAAAAAACTCATACATTAACAATTTCGACAAATCCAAAACGGCAAACCCCACATAAATCGGTTTGTTATAACAAACTTTTAACTTGATAAATTGGATCGCAACTAAATTTTCTGTAAACGTGGAAACACTTCTCAGTTCGGTTTAGCAAGAAGTGTTTCCGCGCCAGGTTTGCGACCAATATCATCTCAATGATTAACAAGTTTTACATCAACTCGTTTATTCACATTCTCCATGGTTTTGCCGAATATACTGTTATTCATTAATTTAAAAAAGTCTTTTTCGAAATCATTTTTAGCTGTCTGTAGTAAAGTAATGTTTAGGTCAATATATTGTTTTAGCCAATCAGATTGTTCAAATTTTATAATTATATGAATGTTTGTAATTTTCAGTCGGTGATTTATTGCCTGCTTTAAAATTCTGTAGTGAACAATATACTTTTCTTTGTTGTTTAAATTTGGAATAAGTTTTCTGTTTCCGTCTCCGTTTCATTTCAGTCTCCGTCAACCATTTAAACCCACCGTAAGGCATTAGTTGAGAAAGTGCCCAACCATACAAATTATTCACATCCCAGTACGCTAAATATGTACTGGGTTGGTTCGAATTATACTCAGATAAGTATTTATTATTCGCCTTAGCGTATCTCAGCGAGGCTTGGCAAATACCTCCTCTAATGCCTTTGGAGACGAAATGGTGCATGTCTATGTCCGTGAAAAGCATTGTTCAGCATTGCATCCCAGCTTAGTCCAGGGGCCGTATAACAATGGACCGGATCAAGCGGATATGTCGTGATGCATACGCTTCGGAATCGTTCAAAAATATCTTTCAATAGTAATACGTCAGTCTTTAAATATAGGTCAGAATGATCTTTCAAATTTCGGCAGTAAATGTAGTCCAAACAGTCTGGGCAAAATTATATTATTTATCGGTAATGATATAGTTATTTAAAGAATCGTTAAAGCAGTCCTTGTGCGGTAAAGATGTCTCAGTCAGCCTATCGAATGAGTCCATGTGTTTGTATGGGAAAACACCTTTCTGCCTTAATAACATAAAATGTTCATTGTTGGGGAAAAAATTTCTAACCTCTATGCATTGATTGTCACACAAATTTTTCGCTAGTTTCCCCAGAGAACTAGCCATAAATATTAATGAGTCTATAAATCTTAATTTCAAAAACATTTTATTTTCTACCCACTTTTTATCTACATATTCACCGACCGGTAGATTTTTTGGTGATAGATATATATTTTTCCCTATTTTGTGGAATAATGTCAATTTTTTCCTCGTCGGATACGAATTCTTTAATAAATAAATGAACATCATAATTCGACATGTTATGGAAAAATACAGGAATTATTTTAGGAATTTTATAATTCAAATTACAATTTGAGTGGGCGGCTCCCCGAAATTTGCCCGTTAAATGATCGTGATTTGCATCGTTAAATGATGGCGACTTTGTCTGTTACTTGTAATAATTTATTACATATATGACAGGAAGTGGCCGTATCGTATGAATTTTGCTCAAGTGCAGTTAATTTAACCATCGGAAGTTCGACGCTTAAATGTTTCCTGTTTAATTCATTAACATCTGCATAGAGGTTCTCATAAAACAATTTTGGACAATCTTCTCCGGTATAAGTGAAAAATTTACTTAATGTATCAGCAGTATTACTTAATTTACTTATTAGAAAAATGTACTTAATGAATCAGTACGTGAATATGTGTTTGATTTGGATAGCTATTGTCAGGGTTCGGCGAACATGTATCAATTGGTTTTAATAATGATTCAAAATCTGCGTATACAACAAAGGGTATACGCATTTTCGAAATTTTCAAATTTTAATACATTCCCTGGTATCATATCACCTCTCTTATCTTTTACAAGGTCTTCTGTCGGCATAATAGTGTATATTTTGTTACAGTCATTCAATTTATGTTGTTTAAAAGTCGATTTCGTTGAGAAAAAGGTTAAACAACCACATAAATATTTCTTCTCGCAATGTGATGTAATCTGGCTTCTTACGAGTCGTGAAATATCTTTAATATATACATAATGGCCTTTAACCCCTTCTTCTAAATATAGTAAATTTACAGTCTTTCCCTAGTGTCATTAGTGTGAAATATCGGCCCTACTACGTCATACAGTTTAGATTTAAAATTAAATTCTAAACCATAAACGTTATTGCTAATGTCATTCATCTGTTCAAATTTAGAAATATCCTTAATTTTAAGCGGGAAATCTAGTCTGTCATATTTTAAAATTTGAGAAAAGTGAGGATATGATGCCGGGCGATCTGTGTGAACATCTACAGGGTGTAATGCGGATATAATACTCCATAAAATGCAAAACTCGTCTTCATTCTTAATATTGATACATGCCTTCCTATCCCTAATTTCTTTTGGTAGTTCAATAAATGATGACCCACATATTGGTTTATATTTATTTAGATTAATTTCTAAATGGGAAATTTCCCTTAGTGACCAACCCGAATCTTTCTCCTGAAACTCGCTACATTTGGTTTTAATTTTAGCACTCATATCATAAATTTCGACAAAGTTGCTCATGCTAGGTGTTATTTCGCGATACTTTGTATTGAATGACTTTAATTCGCCCGCGGGATTTTTTTCATTTATGTAGATACCATTGTGTATATACATACCATAATGCATCATTATGAAGAGTTCGATGTTAAACTTGATACCTGAATTAAAGGACTTGACAACGTTTTCAATCATGATAGCAACAGTATCCCTCGAATTAACAAAGCTATCTATATCTATCCCTGAACCATTAATTCTATAGCTAGCTACACTTTTCTTAAAACTACTAGAAATTTGTTGACACGGCTTAGTTGCCACCTGGAGATGTTTCTGTGAAAGCAGATGCCCCGCATATTTAGCTCTGGTCGGCAAAACTTAGTCGCAAATATCACGATGAGTTGATGGAGTTGGTGGCTCCATTTTCATCTTCTTCGAGGTGGAGGGTAGATCGTCGGCCTCTAGGGGTCTCTTGGAGGTGGAGGTATTCGAGGTGGATGGTGCATCGTTGTTGTGTGATAGCTTCTTGTGACGTTCGCAATTATCCATTCTTGTGAATGTTGCAGCGCACAATTCACTTTTATAATATATTTTAACCTCGAAATTAAATTAAATTAGCTTGTGAATTGAACATTTATAATACATTTTAGACTCCCCCACAGGTTTTCAGATGTCTTGAGAGGGCATCCTTCCTTCCAAAAAATTTTCAACATTTTGTGCAGATAATTTTTAAGCAGTCGACTTGTCGTGACGAGGTTTAGTTAAAAACTGTTTTAGAACTCTCAGCTCAGTCTTACATGCCGCTGGAATGTTTATTAAATTGAACGAAAAACAATCCTAAGAAATTAATAAGACCGCGCTTCATAATTTATTATTTCTCCACTCGCGTGCAGCTGATAAGATAACAGGGAGTTGTTATGACTGCCAAACATCCGGTGGCACCTAACCGACTATCGATAAATCAAAATCTTAATATATTTATTAAATTAAAACACAATTTCTAAGAAATTAATTAGACCGGCATAATTTATTAGTTCCACGCTGTATGCAGCTGCAAAAATCTGTTAGCAGTTGTACATCTTCAAATCTCACGCATGCACAGATCCAAAAGTGGGGGTCAAGGCCAAAGGGCAGATCAAGATCAAGACCAGGGTCAGATCAAGGTCAGGGTCAGAGGTCAAGCTCAGATCAAGGTCAAGGTCAGATCAAGATCAGAGTCAAGGTCAGGCGTCTAAGGTCATAGCCCATGCGCATGTCTGAGGTAGAGGTGGGTCTATGACATACCATTTTTTCCTACTGGTATCATTTATAGTTTTAACTTGTTTCAAGACATTTAATTTCATCGAATGATTTTACTCGAAATCCTCGAATTTATTGTTTGAGACGCAGGCAAACAATATCCCACGGTCTCGGTCTACCTACTCTCTCCGATGTCATCGGATATTGTTTGTCTGCGTCTCAAACCATAAATTCGAGGATTTCGAGTAAAATCATTCGATGAAATTAAATGTCTTGAAACAAGTTAAAACTATAAATGATTACTATAGTAAATGATTACTAATGAATGTTCTTAATCGATATTAAATATATTTCAAAATAATTTTTTTAGTAGGATCTGATATGCAGTTCTTGCATCATTGATTTTTTAAAATTGAATATTTAACATGTAGACCAGGGGTGGGCAATTCTTTTGTCTCTCGGGCCATATTGTGGATGAAAATTTGTCCGCATTTTTTTTTATATCTTAATAGTTGTCTTTAATCTTTAATCTACGTAATAGTATCTAGTAGATAATAGAATAAAAAAATCAGGCCTCGGAAAGATAATAGGCATATCGTAGGCAAGCTTTTTGATATATATTTATAGATAAATTTCTAATTGTTTTTTCAGTGTAATAATGTGGCAGAACATGATCACAAAAACTTATTTATTTTTGTGTTTTTATTATTAAACATAAATTTTATGTTTTAATTAAAGTAAATTATAAAATGCTTCGTGGGCCGCATAAAATGTCGACGCGGACCACCATTTGCCGGCCTGATATAGACTATTCGTTATGTGCGAAGTACATGGTGTACAAGTAAAGCGATCACAGCACATGCTGTGGCAGAAATGAGCAACCATTTGGGACAGTCAATTTGTTTATATTTTGAAATGGGTCATAATTGTTGTTGTGTTGTGAACTGCAACAACAACGGTACAAATATTCGGTGTAAATTCTATATTTTTCCGACAGTGGCCTGAAAATTAGATGAAAGAAATAAATGGATAGGTACTGTAAAAAGGAAAAAGGAAGCGATATAACCTTAAATTACGATATTAATAAATCAATTTTATTTGCGCTATATTTTATATCATATTAATTATTGTCTTTATTATTGGAGTGTTGATGGGTCGACATGGTCTCCATAACCGCACGACACAATTTGTAGTGAACATTTTATTGGAGTCAAAAAATCAGACGGGCAATCAAGTCCGCGTTATATTCCCAAGATATTCCCTAACATATATCGAAAGAAGAAGGTTAGTGATTCACAAGTCCTAGCTAGATATACACGCCTGCTAAAATGAAAAACCACAAGTCTCAGATGCCACATCAAATCAAATGAGAATTGACGAAGGAAATTAATTAAATCCTAAACCTCTCGTGGTCGATGAAGGATGTCAAGTCAATGTGTTTCCTAAATCAAATTTAAGGGAAACAACCTTCATTTGTAATAGATTCATTTACAGTGATCACTGTGTGGTAAAAGCCAAGTGGATACAACAACTTCAAGAATTGTAATGACAAATATTTCAAGAAGGAAAGACAAAAGTTGTTGCACTGGCGAAAATTAGTAATAAAATAAAATAAAATATCAATCTACCGAAAAAAAAGCCAAGAATTTGTTGGTATTTCATCAATACAAAATGATCAAGAACTCCTGGCTCTTGCTGGTGTGTCATTTTGAGTTTTTATTAACAAGATTAACTTGAAAAAATGTTCAGTTTCCATTTAAGCCCGACTTCTAATTTTTGTAATGAAAATGGAAAGTAGCTTGACATTTTCAGCATTGAGTGTGTTATTTGGACCATACATAGAACCACAATCTCACGAATACTTACTATAAACTACTACTCACTACTACTCTTACTACCACTACTCTTACTACTCACTAAAATCTGCAATTGTTAATATAGTCTTGTGATCGGATAGAGCCACTGTACGAGCAACCATTTATATTGTGTTTTACACTTTCAAAACCAATTTTTATAATAACATCAATTTTCTATATATTGTTTTTAACAAAATACTCTAAAAATACTATTTGCCATCTTTCTATATTTATTTTGATTACTTTATTTATTATAAAACAATAATACATTTGGTTGTCATTATTTGATATAATCCCGAATAGAGTTGCGCATGCTAGGTCGCGCTAATGTCGTGCCCATAGCCCAATAGACAATTAAAATCTAGAAAACTGCCTATATATTATTCAATTCTCGTAGATTATATAGGATTTATAAAACCAGCATTGCACTGTGTAAGTTTTGTTAAAATATTTTCATAAAAGTAATCGAAAATAATATTTTAATAAAAGTAATCTAAAACATCTGTCTGTAGGGAAAGATCCTATGTTCTAAACCCACCGCCACCACTGTCATGCGCATGCGCGATGACCTTTGACCCCTAACCTTGACATCTGACCTTGACCTGGCACTTCCGGTTCCGACTTCCGGTTTCGACTTCCGGCCGCCATTTACGGAACTTCCAGATGCGCGGGAAAATTCAAATAATAGACGCGAGGCGGGAAAATTCAAAATTAGGTGCTGGCGGGGGCAAATGAGATGTGTAGTTGGTTGCATATATCAACGAGGCTAGATACATGAGGTTAGATAGATGAATCAAAATAAATGAGACTAGATAGACGGGGTTAGATACATGAGGCTAGATACATGGGGCTAGATACATGGGGCTAGATAGACGGGTATCCGAATTATGGAATAATAGATAAGAAATATTACTTCTCAAGGAGATGGACAAGGTTGTAAAATAAAGAAAACTCCACATAAAATTTATGGTTTTATTAAATTCTAATAATAATACATTTAAATTTACATCAATACATTTAAATACAAATAGTGGTCATGCTTTGTATATGTTATGCGTTCGGAAGAAGCAGCTTAAGCAATAATGACTTGCACACATATTGCAGCGAAACTTTACGCAACTAGTTTTACTTGAGGCCTTTTGTCTTCCAAATATCATTTGGTTTTCTTTATAACAACCAGCACACCGTCTTTTAACATCCGTTTTTTCGAGGGAATGTTCACTATCTTTAGCATTGGATGAACAAACAGCTGATTGGTTTATTGAATCAGGAACATGTGCATATTTTTCTCTACTATTATCAAAATCACCATTCAAACTCTCAACTTGATTCTTTTGACATTTAACATCTGTTTTCTCGAGGGAATGTTCACTATCTTTAACGTTGAATGAACAAACAGCTGATTGGTTTATTGAATCAGGAACATGTGCATATTTTCTCTATTATTATCATAGTCACCATTCAAACTCTCAACTTTATTCTTTTGACGTCTAGGAAGCGTCCTATATGATGATAAACTAGTAGATATTCTAAGTGGAGTCCAATAGATGGTTTTATTACGGGCACGCTTCTCACCAAATACAATCCCCATCTTGACAGTAAAACACCAGCGTTAACACTAAATTATAAATGCTACCCAACCCTATTCATATCGTGCAGAGTTATTTGCATCGATGAGGGTGTGAGGTCTATGTAACCCCACGCTAAACAGGGTGTGAGGTCTATGTGGCCCCACGCTAAACAGGGTGTGAGGTCTATGTGACCCCACGCTAAACAGGGTGTGAGGTCTATGTGACCCCACGCTAAACAGGGTGTGAGGTCTATGTGACCCCACGCTAAACAGTCTACGTAGCCCCATGCTACACATAACCGATTAGAGCTGAAGAGTATTAAGTGAGAGAGTGAGCGAGAGAGGGAGAGAGAAAGAGAGAGAGATGGAAATTAATTTTCAAGGAAATCGTATAAAAGCGGTTGTTTCAGGCAATTCTACCACTCGACATTTAGATTGCAGAGAGTTAACACCTATATTAAATAATAAACTATTATCTCTAGGATATAAGTTAAAGCGATATGGATAAAATCGATATATTCTCCAAAGTTGACTATGAGGATACTATTACAAAGAGCGAATTTCACACGTATTATCCTATAGCTCAAAATTATAGAAACAATGATGAGATTCGTATTAGGATCCAACACCAGGATATTTACACTTATCCTAGCGAAGGTTATATTTATGTAAGCGGAACCGTTAATTTTCCGAAACTCATTCCACCTGCAACTACACACAACTTTGAACTTGTGAAAAACGCATATGCGTTTTTGTTTGATGAAATTCGCTATGAATTGAATGGAGTTGAAGTAGATAAGAATCGAGATGTGGGAATTACAAGCACGATGAAAGGATTACTCTCCAATACCAAGCGTGATCAGCATATACTCGACCTTTGCGGCTGGGCTGAAAATGCTACAAATGTTATAAATGTACTTTGATAATAACAGAAAGTTCTATGCTCTAATTCCATTGAAATATTTATTGGCTTTTGCTGAGGATTATACAAAAATGATAATTAATGTAAAGCAGGAATTAATTCTACTACGAGCTAGAACTGACGTAAACTGCTACAAAGGAGATGCAAATATAAGATTCAATATTGATCAAATTTACTGGCGAATTCCCCATATCCAAATCAACGACGAAGCTCGATTGAATGTATTGGACACACTCGAAGAAGATAAGCCGATATTAATACCGTTTCGTAGGTGGGAGGTTCATGAACTACCTGCTTACCGACATACCGAGATATCTGGTCTGTAAAAACATCTACAACTCTGGAGAAGCCTCGATACGTTATATCGATACATATAATTTAACTGCAAGAGAGGCGAAGGGATGCTCATGTAAAAAACGCGTCCGAATTTGATAATGCATCGCTGCGAAATATGAAAATTGACCTACACTCAGATTCATATCCATATGAAAACTTCAATCTTAATATGGATAGTGGTGATTATGCACAACTCTATTACATGTATGCCACTTTCCAAAGCAGTTACTATGATCGCAGAAATGAGCCGATATTAGATTTGATTCAATTCAAGGATCATGTTCTTTTTGTGTTTGATGTATCTAAACAAAATGAGAGTATTAAATCATCTGCTGTTGATTTAAAAATTGAATTTGAAGCTACGCAAGCATTCAAACCAAACACTCGAGCCTATTGCCTTATTTTGTGTGATGCTGCCGTTGAATACACCCCATTGTCGGGAATAGTTCGAAAATTAATTTAAACATTTATTTAATCCCCATGTATAGCCCCATGTATCTAGGCTCATCTATCTAGTCTCATGTATTTAGACTCATCTATCTAACCTCTTGTATCTAGCCTCGCTGATATATGCAACCAACTACACATCTCATTTACCCCCGCCAGCATCTAATTTTGAATTTTCCCGCCTCGCGTCCATTTTTTGAATTTTCCCGCGCATCTGGAAGTTCCGGAAATGGCGGCCGGAAGTCAAAACCGGAAGTCGAAACCGAAACCGGAAACCGAAAGTCGAAACAGGAAGTCGGAACCGGAAGTCGAAACCGGAAGTGCCAAGGGCAGAGGTCAAGGTTAGGGGGTCAAAGGTCATCGCGCATGCGCATGACAGTGGTGGCGGTGGGTTTAGAACATAGGATCTTTCCCTACTTCTGTCAAGTTTAAATATAAATGACAGAGATAGATTGTGAAAGTAATGGCAACATTGAACGAAGAGTGGTGCGCATTTTCAAATTTAATAATTGCTTGCTTTTTGCCTTCTGAATGTTTTTTTCATACTATCACTCATATTTTTTTACCTTTGTATAAAATTTGCCAGTGACGCAAGTTATGTGTTTGTACTCAAATTATGTATTTCAAGTAGCGGCGTTCGTCGGTCACTGGTGGCCCCGGCGGCGCTACAAACTCGGTGACTCCATGTGTTAATTTTCAATAAAAGTCCATCCTCCTATTCTACACCAATTATCAAAAACAAACAAAATGTATTCAATTCAGTTTAATTTTTGTATCTATTTTTCAAAAAATATATTTTTTTTAAATAGTATTTTACTAGAATTTAAACTTTGAAATAGTACTTTTAATAGAACAATAGAACTTTTAAATAGTATTTCACTTTCAAATTGTATTTTTAAAAAGAATTGTACTCGAAAAACGTTTTGACTTCTTTTGACAAATAAAAAAAAAACTAAATTACCTTTAGTTAACAATTAGTAGCAAAAGTTTCCACGTGAAAAAATGTCCACACACCAAATTTTCAATAGTATCAATAGCTACTAATCAATGTTTAAAAATTACTCTTGTGAATCAACATATTATTAACGTTTCTTAAACCAAGCATTCAAGCGGATCGAAATATACTAAAAGAAAATGCGAACTTAACAACAACCTATTTATAGAGTTTACAAACAGAAACAATGATTAAAATATAATAGCGATAGTTAAAAGTAAACAAATTGCAATTCTCTGTAAATTCTCCTTCTTATCTGTGGTTTGAATTTTGACTCTCATTATTAAAGATATAATTGTTTCTAGACATGATATGATTAGTATTTTAAACATTCATGTTTATAACAAAATATAATAATTTAACTAAAAGTTAAACAAAACACACATAAGAAGTATATTTTTATGTATTCCCTGATTGTTTATTTGCATTATATAACAAACACAACATTTTCTTTCTAATAGATACTGATTCCACTACATTGATTACACAATAAAATGTAATTTCCATAAACTATCTAGTAATTTATTCTTTATTATTATTAAGTATTTATACATGAAATCATTCTAAAAATAAACTTTATTTAAACATTTTTTTTCATTTTTTACGGATAAGAAACAGTAGTAAACAATGCAAGTGTCTGTTTATGAAATCATAATTCTAACAAATATTGATAAATCGCAATAAGAAGACATACATAATAATCCCAGATACAATACAAAATGTAAACATGTTATTACAAACATATAATCGTGGATCAAGTAGAGATAAGGTTGGCTTAGTTTTTAAGTAAGGCTAGAATTGGGTATTTGAATTTGTGTCATAAATCGAAAGCTCATATATGTTTTATAACAAAACTATTTTTTGTTTTTTTTTTCATTGTAATAAAAAAGTTATAACAAATTGAAAATATATTTTTGAACTCGGTAGCGAAAACGGCAGCCGGTCGCGTTGTGACGTAAGAAGTTAATTTCTACTCGCGCATGACTTTGTTGATACAGTAGTTGTAGTACAATGTCAAATATATCAAATATTGAAAGTGAAATATTAAGAGTTATCGAGCTTGTTTCGTACTATAGTGTAGGAGTACTACATAAAGAACTCCTCAAAAAATGTTTCTAAATGTCCCACATTGTTAAACGTCGAAACCAATGGTTTTAAACAGTGCGCCGAAAAAATCCTAAAACGACGGTTTTATAACTTACGACGTCACAAACAAATTATGGCTCGTTTGGAGTCACGTGATTATTTTCAAAATCTTATTACTTTTATATATACAGGGTGGGCCATTTAACGTGACCACCCCAAATATCTCCGTTGCCTTTAGAGCGGTGGTTCTTAACCTGGGGTGCCCGCACCCCTGGGTGTGCGGAAAGGCATTTTTGTAAGTGCGGGAGCAGCCCCACGGGAAGGTATTTTTGGGGGTACGGGAGCAGCCCCTAACAATATAAATTATTAAATATCTTTAATTACATTTTTGATAATAAATTATTTGAAAAGTATAGTAATCCCCTAATAACGCGAAAGTCGGGATCGGGTTATTAGATATTTTGAAGCGATATATGAAGTGGTGAAATTTAAAAAAATTTAGTGATATGTTTACGATAACATGATTTTTTTAAGAAACATCGCTTTTTCAAGTATTTGGAAAAGTATGATAATTTTTCCTTGTGTACGATTATTCTCTGCCCCTGGTATTTATATAATTCGATATTATTCGATATTGAATCGATTCTTTTGTGAAGAAATCGGTGCTGCTCATACTGTACTTCTATATCACACCGCAATACGATGGCTCTCTAAGGGCCGCCGCATGCTTAACAGGATTTTTTAATTGCGTGAAGAAATAATTCATGCAAAAAAAAACAATTCATGGTCTCGATCGAATATAGGACAAGGTGGCAAGTACCGTTGAATCAATAAAAAATAATAAACGTGACATCGTCGAGTTAGTTGCGTTCGCATCTACTATCTGTCATATTGAAAATGTCAACAATTATTTTCAACAAAAACACGAATATTTATTGAACCAACGTAGACAACCCTACGTAGACAACGTAGTAGCTTAATTTTTGCTTTCGGATCTTAGTTAAAGAGTGCCAAAGACTATTAACACCAGTTACACCAGATAAAAAGTCCGCAACAATAAATTTCAAAACAATCCAGTATTCTTTACCAAGTCGCATGTATTTTTCATTTTCATCTAGTTGGAGAATGCTAAACAAAAAGGAGAGAACCAATGGAAACATGACTGCTCATCTTTATGCTTTTGAGAGAGCACTACAGTCCAAAAATGATCAGGTAACTCAAGAGATTCTTTTTGTGAAGACTCAAAAGTATGAAGGAATAGGTGGAAAGGCAAAGTTTGAGAAACTTTTTAATAATTATTAAGAGTGTCGTTATTGTAAAAATAAAGGGCATTTCATTAAACAGTGTAGGACAGTGTGGATATGTGATGGAAGACCACCAAAGAAAAAAACATTGTAAGTACGGGGAACCTTCAGAAGCAGTACATTTAGATGAAGTCATCGCAACAGGACCTACTAACTGCAGTGACTGGTATTTTGATAATGGAGCAACTAGACACATAAGGTTCCAGAAGGAATTTATTCTTTAACAAATATGAAGAATTCACAAGCCTTCAAGGATTGACAGCAGCTGATGGGAACATAATGAAAACATATGGTTCTAAATAGAGTTGTAAATAGTCAAATCAAGTCGGTCAAACATGAGACATTTGATAGTTGAGATTCTAAGTGATAATGGTGGTGAGTTTGATAACAATGTAATCAAAAACTATTTAGATGAAAATGGTATTCGACAATGGTCAACCATGCCCTACACTCCAATTCGCGAAGAGCTCTTACACTCTTTTAGAATTCACAAAGTCCAGACACTGAATTGTAATGAGTTTGTACCCATGAGTACAGTTTTGCAAGTGGTTCTTGAACAGCACAGAACAGAATGAACGGTTCTCAGAGTTGATACTTTTTACCGATGAGGCTGCATTTACAAGGCAAGCAATGTCCGATAGCCATAACATGTGCTTCTGGGCTGAAAAAAATTCTCACACAATACATGGTAGAGGTTATCAACACAGGTTTTCAAATAATGTTTGGTGTGGGATTGTTGGCAACTATTTAATAGGCCCATTTGTTGCCGGATCGCCTTCACAAATTTTCTGTAAAATCACTTCTTCAATGGATTAGACCCGGTCGATGCACAGCTGAGACATGAAATGTGGTTTATGCATGATGGTACAACAGCACATTTTAGTCGCCAGCCCATACATGTCTCGATGCGAGGATCCTGATAAATGGATAGACAGAGACGATCCGATACCATGGCAGGGCTGAATTCCCTGAATTTTGTTTTATAGGGTCATCTGAAAACCATGGTCTACGTCAGAGTACTTGAGGGGCTACTGCCACGTGTAACTGAACCGTTTTTGGACGCGTTCGTCGTTCTTTATTGCCGCGGTGTCGGCTGTGCATTGAACACTGTGGCGAAATTTCGAAAAAAAATTGTAAATTGTACATAGTTCTTTTTTATGTTTGTAAGTTTTATCAACAAATACCACCCCATTGCTTTGGTTATTGATAAAACTGTTTTGTAAAGCGTTGTTAAAGCGTTTTTGGCCCTATAAGTATTAAGAGTTTTATGCTTATTTTGGATAAGGTTTTGAGTTCTGGCACATCCCATACATATAAGCACGTATTTTCACAAAAATATGCACAAGAAATATGCTCCAATATATGCCAAATATGCAAAACTTTTAACAATAAAAAATCGAAGACCATTCCAATTTAATAAACACAAAAATATTTATACTTATTATTATACATTTTAAAACACAAAATTTAGCAATTGAGGTTCTTAGTGACAATGGTGGTGAGTTTGATAACAATGTAATCAAAAAGTATTTAGATGAAAATGGTATTCGACAATGGTTGACCATGGCCTACACACCACAACAAAATAGATGCAGTGAGAGGGAATATAGAACTTTGGAAGTTGCTAGGACCCTGAGACTGGCACATCTAGAACTGCCTCAAGTGTGGGCAAAATTAATCAACACAGCAGCTTACATCCTAATCATAACTGGGCCGACAATGATAGAGGGAAAACACCATATGAACTTTGATTTCATATGAAACCAAGAATAACTCATCTGAGAGTAATAGGTTGTCCAGCATATGTCCATGTTCCAAAACAGAAAAGGAAACAGTTGGGCACCAAAGCAGCCAAAGACGATAGTTGGATAAGATGGAGATGAGGGATACAGGATTTGAATAAGAAGTCAAAATCAAATTCTCCATTCTCGGGATGTGATATTCAATGAAAAGGTAGTGAGGAATATAATGAAGTTTCAGTGTCCAGAATCAAGTAAAGATGAAAATAAGCAGCTCGGTTGTGTCGAAGAGAATGATATTTTAGATGAAGAAACTGACAGTAAGACTAATGAAGTGGAGCAGGATACAGAAGATGTAATGGGACTCCGAGACAGGTCAAAGCTGAAGAACCCAGACAGGTTTAAAGACTATGTCATATTTGTAGAACACAATGGAGATAAGCCAATGACATACCAGGAAGCCATCAGCAGCACTTAAAAGAATAATTAGCATGAGGCAATGAAAATGGAAACTAAGTCTCCCCGTTAAGCGATCCGGCAACACAAATGAACCTATCAGATAGTTGCCAACAATCCCACACCAAACATTATTTGAAAATCTGTGTTGATAACCTCTAGAATGTATTTGATTGAGGATTTTTTTCAGCCCAGAAGCGCATGTTATGGCTATCGGACATTGCTTCCCTTGTAAATGTAGCCTCATCAGTAAAAAGTATCAACTCTGAGAACCGTTCATTCTGTTGTGTGCTGTTAAGAAGCACCTGCAAAACTGTACTGGTAGTACAAAGTCATTACAATTCAGTGGATGGAATTCCTGGACTTGTGAATTCTAGAAGAGTGTAAGAGCTGTTCGCAAAGAACACGCCACACTGTTGAAGCACTGGTTTCAAGTTCATGTGCTACTGTTCGAACACTAGTTCTCGGATTATTGGCAAAAGCATCTAAGAGATTTTCCTTTAAAGCCACATTACGTACCATCCAGTATCTGTCATAGAAGTCCCAAATTTTGTTCTCGAAGACGTCGATTAATTGCTGCAAAAAGCTGTATGATGAGGCTGCTGCCTTTTCCGAAAATTTTCTCCACAAATCCTTGCAGCTACTGGACCATTGCCGTTAGCGGTACCATAAGCTAAATGCATATCTGCTAGCTCTTCGAAAGAAAACATTTTTGAAACACTATTGGATAGATTTATGAGCACAACACGCAATTTTCAATAAATATAAGTAGACACGTGATTTTCATCAAGCAATGGTAATTTGTTTTTCTTTTGGTTTTATCGCATCGGGAAAGAAGTACCGATTCTTTTTTGTTACAAATTAATCGCTTCACATTATGTATTGTGTATCATTGTCCGTTTTTCATTAACGGAATTGATTTCCGCTTTTTTCTTGTCGAGTATCTTGCAAACTAAGCGTTTTTGACCCCATACCCTTTAAGAGATTGTCAGTGGAGTTCTGACACACCCAGTATTTTATATATATATATATATATATATATATATATATATATATATATGTATATATATATATACATAAATATATATATATATATATATACATAAATATATATATATATATATATATATATATATATATATATATATATATATATATATATATATATATTAGGGTGGGCCAAAAAAAACTTATTATTTTTTTTAGCTACTACGAAAATATCGTCCAGGATGACGAAAAAAAAATTCTAGTAAAGTTTCAGCCCTTAATATTAATATTAAGAGGTGGCTCATTGTGATTTTTGATTTCCCATTTAAATAACATAAGAAGTTATTTTGTTTTTGTTTGGATTTTTAATGCACTCGAACGAATAAATGCCTCGTGGAAATAAATACATATTCTTGTAGGAAATTTAACGATCTACAAAAAAAGTCTAAAATGATTTTTTGCTAAGTTGACTCGTTTAAAAGTTATTCGAGGTTAAAGTTCAACCTCAAATAGTTGAGGATAACTTTTACAATTTCATATACTCTATCACAAAATAATGACTCAAAAACATAAAATATCTTAGTTTTCGTAAATCTTATCGAGTTTTTTTTGATAAAACAATAAAATTTTTACAAAACATCGATAATCGTAAGAAAAATCGATATTTTCATACCTAATTAAAAAAAAACACTCGGAACTGTACTTTACCTGAGAGCATCATTCCCTGAAAAATTAATAAGTGCTTTATTTGCACTTGACTATTAGGTTATGTAAAATATTAAGAATCATTTTTCAATTTTAATATAACTGTTTATTTTATAACTTGCCACTTTTTTAATCTCAAAATCAAATAAATTTTTTTTGTTACAATTGGGAAATTTTTGACTGTGATTTTTAACTACTTGCAATAAATAAGTTGCAATATTTATTGCAAGTAGTTAAAAATCACAGGCAAAAATTTCCCAATTGTAACAAAAAAAAATTAGTTTGTTTTTGACTCAGATATTTTATGTTTTTGAGTCATTATTTTGTGATAGAGTATAAGAAATTGTAAAAGTTATCCTCAATTGTTTGAGGTTGGACTTGAACCGCGAATAACTTTTAAACGAGTCAACTTAGCAAAAAATCATTTCAGACTTTTTTTGTAGATCGTTAAATTTCCTACAAGAATATGTATTTATTTCCACGAGGAATTTATTCGTTCGAGTGCATTAAAAATCGAAACAAAAACAAAAAAAAACTCTTATGTTATTTAAATGGGAAATATTAAGGGCTGAAACTTTACCAGATTTTTTTTTTCGTCATCATGAACGATATTTTCGTAGTAGCTAAAAAAAAAAAAAGTTAAAAGTTTTTTTTGGCCCACCCTAATATATATATATATATATATATATATATATATATATATATATATATATATATATATATATATATATATATATATATATATGTTATAAATTTTTCGCGTATTTTCGATATATGCTTATCATTATAACTTTGAATGACTAATAAAGTTTATTAAATCTAATTTTTGTTAAATCCTGGATTTAAAAACAACATTTCTTATGTAACTTTCAAAATCTACAAAACCGTTTTATTAAATTAACAAAATCATTTTTATTAAATTAATTACTACTATTATTTTTTATTAAGAAAGTTTCGTAAAGTAAAAGGTGACCTGTCAAACGATTCAAAAAGTCAAACGATTCAAACAAGTTAAAAGTTCTATGTAAGTATAATTGTTATTAATATTTGTTATTATATAATTTGTTATTATAACCGAACCTAAATCAACCTAACATGACTAAGTCCTAATATGTTTTGTCAATGGAAAAAACTAATAATTAATGGTATTTGGTTTCTTGACTATATAATAACTCTATGCATTGCTTCAAAAAGTATTAGGTGAATAGACAAACAAGTATGTTTATAGAAATGCCTACCACTATTTAAAAAAAGGAATGCATGCATACCTTAGCAGACTTATGTTTGTTCACAAAAGGGTGATAACTTAATAAAATCTATTTTTTACAGGATGCCTGATCAATTACCTTTATTCAATAACTAAAAACCGACAAAATACAAGAAGTTAGGATCTAACAGGTGTTCTAGAGCATGATCTTATTTATTAAGTCTATTCTACCTAGTCTGGTCTAGCATTGGCTGTCTGGCAAAGTGTCTCTGGCATTATCTAGACATGTCAGTCTGGTTTTGATTGTCTGATCTCGTCAATCTACTTGTATTCATCTGACTTGACCGGTCTAGTCTTATCTGTGTGGTCTTGTCTTATTAGTCTAGTCTTGTATGCCCGGTCTTGTCTGTCCAGTCTTTTATGTCCAACCCTGCCTGTCCTGTCTTGTCTGTCCGTCCAACTTAGTAGTTTAGTTGACAAGCGGTCCCGGGTATGATTCCTAGTCGGGGAGGCGACAACTAGGGCGGTTTTCAATGCGGATGAACCGTCTGGGCTGCCCACCCTGGATGAATGCAAAATATGCGATACCAGAGTGGCGTTTACTAAAAGCCAAAGTGGAATACAGGGTTTGGTGAGAGATTCCCCCAAACCACTTTAGTCTTGTCTGTCCAGCCTTGCCAGTCCAGTCTTGTCTGTCCAATCTAGTCTGTTCTCTATTGTGGTTTGGGGGAACTTCTCACAAAACTCTCTTTTCCGCACCCTGGTATCACATATTTCGCATTCCTTCAGGGTGGGCAGCCCCGAAGAGTTAGTGCCGCCCTGCTTGAACATGCGTCTGACTCGGCGGGGAATCGAACCCCGCTCTCCTGCTTGTCAGGCGGTCCACTCTTGTCTGTCCAGCCTTGAGTGTCCAGTGTTGTGTGTCCAGCCTTGAGTGTTCAGTCTTGTGTGTCGAGTCTTGTCTGTCCAGTCTTGTTTTTCAAGTCTTGTCTTTCTAGACTTGCCGGTCTAGTCTTGTATGCCTGGTGTTGTCTGTCTAGTCTGTCTAGAATTGTCTGTCTAGTCTTGTCTGACTAGTCTTGATTGTCTAGGCTTGTCTGTATAGTATTATCTGTCTAGTCAAATCAAATCAAAACAATTTATTTCAATATTTAAGTCATCTTTTACAGGAAAAACTAATTGAAATTTGTCAAAAATCCCAAAATAACAAAAGGGCAATACATGAAGCAACAGTGCTTGTGTATAAAATATACAAAAATTTCTACAAAATAAAAAATACAAAAAATAACTATATATTTAGATATGTTTTGCTTGAACATAAAATTCTTCCAAGTGGTACGGTTCAATGTTGATTAAGAGGTCGAAAAGTGCCTGCTTAAAACTTTTCAAATTGTCCATTTTTCTTATGGCCAATGGGAGGTTGTTGTACAGTTTCATGTTACTATAGGGAGGAAGTCGCTCCGTCATCATCATATTGTGCCTGGGCAGCTCATAGGATATTTTATTAAATCTGGTATCCCTTTGGTTGGGTTTTGTATATTGGTTAAACAAAGGTTTATGTTTGACTAAGAACATTATGCTCTCATATATGTATAAACCCGTTGTTGTAAGAATCCTTGCCTTTTTATAAAGTCCTCTACATGATTCTCTAAAAGGTAGATGGAGGAGAATCCGCAACACTTGTTTTTGCACTCTGAAAACATTATTTATACGAATTCCATTCCCCCAGAAAATAATTCTGAACTTAATGTGGAGATGAAAGTTTGCAAAATATACCATTTTCAAAGTTTTTTGATCTACATATCGACTAAGAGTTCTAATTGCGTATACTTGAGTATCGAGTTTCATTATAACTCTGCTAATATGCAATGTCCAGTCTAAAGTGTTATCGATATGTAGACCCAAAAGTCTCACCATCTGTTCCATTTTTATGGTTTCATTGCCAACTACTATTTCTTCTGGGTAGATGACTGTGGATCTTTTCATCTGATGGATTTATGCATTAGCACAGCGTTGTATCGTCGGCGTAATTCACCATCGTATGTCGGGGTATTATTGGTGTTTGTGGTAAGTCATTTATGTAAAGTGAGAATAATAATGGGCCAATGGTGCTACCTTGCGGGATCCCCATATTAACCATTCTTGGCATGGATTTCACAATTCCACTCGGGGTAACTAGCTTCGTGATATGGGTTCTGTTAGATAAATAAGATTTTATCCACTTTAATATCACACCTCTAAGTCCATAACTGTGCAGTTTTTTAAGTATAGCATGGTCTACCAAGTAGTTAGCTTTTGTTAGATCAACTAGCAGTCCATGGGGTATATTTTTTTGTTCCAAGTTTTCCATGATGTGTATTATAAATTGAAAGCATGCGGTATCTATGCTTCTACCTAGGAAACCATGCTGTTGTGGGCTTATGATTTTGTATTTGAGAGATAAGATAATATTCTATTGCACAATAGTTTCTCAAAGATTTTCGAAAAAGTTGACAGGATGCTTATCGGCCTGAAATTACTAATCATTGATTTATCACCAGCTTTATAGATTGGTGTGATTAGTGAAACTGTCCGGGAATACACCAAATTGGAACGAGTTATTAATAACATGCTGCAGAGGGCTAAGCACACTTGGGAGAACATTTTTAATTACAATACTGGGTATATCATCCATGCCTGCACTTTTTTTTTCTTAAGGCTATTAATGGTATCCCATAACTCTTGTTCGGTGACAAGTTTTACAAATATAGTTTTACAATTTTCCACTATTTTATTTTTAAACAGAACTCGGGGATGGGATTCAGAAAGACTTTTTGGTGTATCAATAAAGAAATTGTTGAAATTTGTGGCCAATGTATGTGGTTCTTAATATCATGGAAGAACGGCATTTGTTTTGATTGGAGTGAAGTAATTTGTTTAATAATGCTCCACATTGCTCTTTGAATGTTGGATGTTCTTCCTAACTGCTTGTTGAAACGGTCCTTTTTTTCTTCATGCATCATTTTAATGTACTTTCTGCGTAGATTGTTGTACAGCTGTTTATAACTTCGGCCATTTATATATATCGTATGTAGTAGCTCTAAATATTTTTTCATCTTTTTTAATTCTGGATTTAAAAAGACCCGTGACGCTGCTGGTTTGGTATTGACTGTTACTTGAGGAAAAGCTTCGTCAAATTGGCTGTAGAAAATCCCGATGAAGACGTTTCACTGCATATTAACTTCGGAGCAGTCAATGCTGAAAACTTCGCTCCATGATATATTATCCATAAGCTCTCGGTGATGTCTTCTATTGTCTTTGTGTAGGATACGTATTCGTTTATGGCTTGGGTGCCAAGCCTTCTTAATTTCCAGGTTTAATATCTGAGCATAATGGTCGGATATAAGATTATTTGAAGTTATTATGTAGTATTCAAGCTTTATATTTACAATAATGTTGTCTATACATGTTCCAGACTGTGGGTGGCTTACTTCTCTGGCTACTGCTGTAGCATTAAACAATTTTAATAACAACAAAAATTGCTGAGATTGGTTAGATTTTTTTTAAATATTAATGTTGAAATCTCCTGCAATAATAAATTGCTTTCCATCCCTTTCTAATATAATTTGGAGTTCATGCAGTTTTTCTATAAACATTCTATAATCTGCCAGAGGGGCTCTATATATTCCAATAATTATTATATTATCTCCGTTAAGCATGGATTCTATCACTACACTATAGTCTTGTACATCTAATCTTGTCTGTCTAGACTAGTCAGTCTTGTCTTGTCTAGTATTTATTTATTTATTTGTTTAGTATTTTATGTCCAATCTTGTCTGTATAGTCTTGTCTCTCTACTTTTGTCTGTCTAGTTTTGGCTGACTAGTCTCGTCTGTCCAGTCGTGTAGGTCCAGTCTTGTCTGTCTAGTCTTGTCTTTCTAGCCTTGACTGTCTAGTCTGTGTGTCTGGTCTTGTCTGTCTAGTATTATTTGTCTAGTCTTGATTGTCTAAGCTTGTCTGTCTAGTACTATCTATCTAGTCTTGTCCATCTAATCTTGTCTTTCTAGTCTTGCCTGTCTAGTCTTATGTGTATGGTCTTGTCTGTCTAGTCTTGTTTGTCTAGTATGTCTATTTAGTCTTGTTTGTCTAGTCCTGATTGTCCAGTCTTGTATATCTAGTATTGTCTGTCTAGTCTTGTTTGTTTAGTCTATCTAATCTTGTGTCTAGTCTAGTCTTGTGTGTCTAGTATTGTGTCTAGTCTTGTCTGTGTTATCTTTTCAGTCTAGTGTTGTCAGTCTAGTCTTGCCTTGTCTAGTCTTGAATGTCTAGTCTTGTATGTCTAGTCTTGTCAGTTTATTCTTATTTGTCTAGTATTTTCTGTCTAGACTTGTCTGTCTAGTATTACTTAAATGTCTTAGAAGATTTTAAATTAATTGTAAAAGGCTAGACACCTATATAGATTAATTGTAAGTTATTTTACAATAAAATATGTACTTCCTAAAATCTCTCCAGGAATCCACAGCAATTATGTTGGTAGTAAGGATCTGCATCCTTAACCTCAAACAACATAAATATAAAAAACGCTTGATTAAATAGTTTAGAGGAAAAAAGGAAATATCAAATACAATATATAAAAGTGAAAGAAACAAATTCAATATAGTTTTAGAAAACAGGAGAGACAAAATTGTTTGAATTTGCCATGACATTTAGGTCAAGGTTCCCATCAAAAAAACTAAATGACAAACCGGGGAAAAATTACGTTTCAAATTGGTTTTAAATCTTTAATTATAATTTAACCTTCAATATTAAATAAATTAACTTCAAAGTGTAGCCCATTAACCAAAATCCACATAACCAATAAATCCGAACAAGTAAAACCTTTGTAGAATACAAGGAAATACTTACACAGTGAAGACAAACTCCTATACTATCAACGTACAACGTTCTAACTTAACAACAACGTACAACAATTGTTCTTAATTATAAATTGCAATCAAATTAAAACAATTCAACTTAACCTTACAGTATTAATTAGTTTAGATTCTGGTAGATGGCAGCCTTGGCTTCCTCTACTCTACGGAACTTGAAATAATTCAAACTAAATTTTAGTGTTCACGATAAAGTTTTTAATTTTCTTTCTTGCTTCGCTACGTCGTGTTTAAATATTAGTTGTATGTCATTAATGCTAATTTTATAAGATATTTGGAATATAAATTGTTTGATAGCAATTCTAAATATGGAATAAATTTTAATATATATTTTTTGCGAAAGTGGAATTTTTAGTTAGTAATGCTACGGAAAGGTCGAATGGGATTTGAGCAGTCCAGCGTAAATTGTTCTACTGATTAAAAAGGGGAAATAAAAAAGTGATTAATTAATACAGTGGTGGTGATTGAGTTGACGAGTGCGTATATCCGGTAAGGTTTTTGCACGTTCTTTCCTTGTTTTAATTTCGTGCTTTGCGTCAAATATTTATTTTCGTTCTATTTTATATAATTCTACTAACTAAAGCCTTGAATTTATTAGCTAATGCACGTATTTAAAATTAGAAAACTTTTCTTACGATTTTTAATTATGTAAAATTTAATGTAAAATATTGTAAAGAGGAGCAAATGATTGCGCAAAATACGTTTACGCTTATCACGTTGATAGTTAATTAATAAAATGTTTTTTATATCTTGTGACCTAGTTAATTATGCATTTGTAAAACTAGTTTTTGGAGTAATAGTAAAGCCGTTGACATTTTCCGACATCATACATATATATATATATATATATATATATATATATATATATATACATATATATATATATATATATATATATATATATAATATAAATATATATATATATATATATATATATATATATATATGTTTTATGAGATCGTTTATTAATGATTATACTTGGAATTAAACAGTGGCATCTTCAGATCTATTACATTTTACTATGATCGATATTTACACAATTTTAATATGGGGTTTACCATATTTTTAAGAGTGATGATTTGTGGATAAATTCTGTTTGTTCATTGAGACAATTTCTCAAACTGTTGTTAATTGTTTTCCCGATTTCTAAAGATTCTGGCAGGTCCAGATTTAATCTTTTTTCCTGGAGGTGTAATATTGTCGAAATTTGATGTCCTGTTGTTATTAAATAATTAGCAAAGGTAGAGTGATTGTTTTCCAGGCGTAGCGATCGTTTGTGTTCTTTAAAGCGGGTTTCAAAATTTCTTCCTGTTTGGCCTATGCAGTTGCCGTTGCATTCATCTAGGGTTTCTGAATATCCGCACTTTTAAAAAACCGCTGTTTCGGTTTCGGGTTCGGTTTTTAAGAACTTTTGGTAGTAGTGCCTGATATTTAAACGAGATCTTAGTTTTGTACAAAAATTGCTGCTAAGGGAAAATGATCTTTCGGAGTTGGTGGATGTAGCTTTCATTGTAGAGAGTACTTGAAACAATAGTATATTACGTAATGAGAGTTGTAAGAAGCATATTACGTACGAGCGGAACAATTACGCGCGACCCGCGTAGCGGGGAGCGCGTAATTCCGCGAGTACGTAATTGCCTTACAACTCGAATTATGTACTATACTTTATCTACGACCACAATATTTTTTTTCTATTTAATAAGAAAATTATGTTTGATGTAACTGATATAGTGATTCATCGATATAGGCAACACAATGTACGCAGTGTCAGTGTCAAATGAAATAATTAATATTTACTTAATAATTTATAATCTTTGTTTAATTTCATTAATACCTATTAATACCTACTGTGTTGTAGCAGTATCGTTTTGATTTTTCATGGAGCAGTCTATATAGCATTCTGCTACTGCAGACGAACGCCAGCCACCATGCCTTTTTAGTGACAATAAATCACCACCGGAATCCACAAGAATGGTGGCTGACGAACCTCTGTAACAATGTCCTGTATAAAGAAAGATTTTCTTCCGGCAAATGAAGATAATTGGCAATTTGTTTAGGAATAGAGCCAATTTTATTTATTTCATTGCTTAGTGCATTTCTCATTTTGATAATTTAGAAAAAAAAGACTGAGTTTTGTCCATATTTTGTGGGCGTACGTTAATATATTTTTTACAGGTTTGGTAAAATTCTTTCGGTAGCACAAAAGATCTTTAAGTTTTTGTTTTGGAATCAGGAATTTTAATGATCAGAGATGTTCCGGTGTCTTCTATATGGCAGGGTTTGACATTTCGTAGTTCTTGTTTTCTGCAGGCACCACTAATGCCAATGATAAGAATAATCTAAAATTATATAAAAAATATGTCGTTATGCCCATTAGAGAGCATTATAAGATAAAAAAGTAATGAATACCTTCATCAATAAATATTTGTTATCCGGTAAATTATTGAGGAAACTTTTGAATTTCTTGAATGGTTAAAATTTTTGATTTGTTGCTTTTAAATCCATCAGATTTTCTCTTTAGTAAAGCTATTAACTTTGAATGTTTTGAAATGTCGATGTTGTGCTTTATATTAATTGATGTCCGAACGATTCAATAAATTGCCCAAAGTGAAGATCACTGTTTGAGATAACTCATCAAAGTATAATAAAACATTTTCTGAAAAGGATTTAACTTTATGCTTCATTCTCCGGTCCATAAATTTTCTATATGCATCCACGTATCAATCCCGAGATTTAATCCGTAGCAAATTATGGGCAGCTTGTTTCGCTTTTTCAACAATTTCGGGCGGAGTAGCATTTTCTATTTCGCTATCACTGGACATCAATGGACTTTAATTTTTATAATTGAAAAAAAATATAATGTTTATGTATTAGTTTGACGTTTAATTTTTTTTTGACAAATAACGCAATGTATTGGGTTGCCTATATTAATGATAGTAGTAGCTCTCAACCAATCAACGAATTGTAAACCAAACGCACTAGTGTGTTATTGAATCATTAAATAACATTAATCGCGGACTGTTACATACGTGTGTTGTAAGATGTATTTACATAATCCACGATCTGTACAATATTGGGCAATTATAATAGTGGTCGTAGATAAAATATTTAATGTTTTTGTTCTCTCAGAAGTTCATTTATATTTAGCAAACTCCATTTTCATAGAATTAGAATAGCGATTTGTTTGCATATTAAGTATTATTATTTAATTCTTTTTGAATAGCCTTTTGTACTTCGTCATGCAAGGAATAATTTCGATTGGTTACTTCTTGAATTTGGCGAACATTCATCTACGACTTCAACCTTTTTGTTGTCTGGATAAAGTCGTTCAAAAAGATTTTCCGCCAATATTAAAACAGAATTTGTTGGAACTTTCGAAGGATCTAGTAAGCATCTAGCCAATTCTGATAATTCCAGATTTTTACGGGTCTTCAAACGTTCCATGATATTTTTCATTGAAGCTTTGCTTATATCAGAACCAAATAATTTTTCTTCCAAGAATCCTATTACACCTTATGTCGTAAATATATTAGAATCATCGCTGCTTAATGTTGTTGCTGCTACGTTTACTGGAGATAAAGTTTCATAACAATTCAAAATTCACATTTTAAATTAAATGCACTGAATTTAAATCTGTTAAAATCTGTAATATTACGACTTTTAGAAAAATAAATTTTTCTTATATTGGTTCAATAGGAGACCTCCTTGCCTTGATGTCCATTGCTAATTCAATTTCCTTTTCAAAAACTTTTACGCTTATTTATACGCTTACAGCTTTTACGTCTCGTTGTAGGAAACTGATATTATCGGAGATAAATGAAAATAATTTACAAGTTTTCTTACCATTTGTAAAATACTTTTAATTTCAGCATTTTCTTCTTTGACGTAATATTCCACATCTTCGTGCGATTTTTCAGGAAATAAATCTCCATTCAATCATCATCAATCAATTCATTCAATCTACTTGAAATGATTTCTTGTAAAAAGTGTCGCACACAGCGAGATGAATTGTATGCTTAATGCAAATTTTGGGTTCAGCAGGACAATCTGTACCATTTTTTTAATTACCCGGGCATCGTCATGTGTAGTATCTTACTCAATAATAATCCCACGGCAATAAATCTCAGACTCAATCAAACTTTGAGGTTTTTTCGACCAGAAATTGAGAACCGCATTGAAATCGCTCGATAACTAACGCCGCGACGGCCCGTCAAAGTTAGATCTACCAAGTATTGGTTGCATTTGTTTTTTTTCGAAATTTCTCAGCTGCCGCAACAAATTCGATGTTTTGTTAGAGCAAAACGGGGTAGGAAAGCGAGACTGAAAACCGCGTTGCGAACTCTTTGACAGCGGCGTCGTGACGCCACGGCAAAGTTCAATTTCCTAATGCGGCTGCTTGTTTTTTAGTTTTCGTATTTTTTAAGCTAGTGAAACAAGTATGACGTTTTGTTGAAGGGAAAGTTTGCCAGGAAGCGATAGTGAAAAATATTTCAACTTGCTAATCTTGAATCGAATTTTGGGAACTCGCGGTGATTTTTCCGCTGTAGTTTTCGCAATTTTGCAGATAGCAAAACCAATTTGATGTTTTGGTGAAGGGAAAGCTTGTGGTAAAGCGCCACTAAAAACCGCATTTTGAAATTTTTGACAACGGCGTCGCGACCTTTTCCTTGCTATTCCAAGTCACCCACAATATCATTTCTGAAACTGATACTAAATGAATCTAAATGTTTTTCAATACTTATTACGATTTTATTTGCAGAACAAGTTCCTTCAATTCGCAGAAAGCCTAAATTGCAATAAAAATTGTTTTCTCCGTGAATATTAATGTTTAAGTATCTTCGGCGTCTCAAACTAGTCCACTAATCTAGCGTCGTACTATTTTTTGTCCATTTGCTTTTAATTCTTGAAACTTTAAAATCATTGCTTTCTTTCTTCGTATTCCCTTTGAATTAAGGTCATAACACCTGAAGAATATTTTGGCAAGATTTGGTTGGGACATCGGCCAGTTATTGCTTTCCAAATAAATGCAGATTTTTAAATTGCTTGAACACATATACCATCGATGGTTGTCATTTTTCAACAACAGTTTGCAATGTTTGAAAGAGCACTAATTCAATGTACTTTAAATTTTGAATTGGTAAAACCATACAACATTATAGATAATCAGATAAACTTAATAAAGATGGAACAAAGCTTGAATATATAAATATATTGAACCTTTCCATAGCTCTATAATACTAATGAGTCTTTTTAGGACTACCGAAAACAAATCTCGTGTGAAATTTGGTAGTCCTAAAAAACTCATTAGTATTATAAAGCTCCGGAATGGTTGAGTATATTTATATATTCAAGATTTGTTCCGTCTTTTTTAAGTTTGTCAATGTACTTTATTTTTATTTATCTTTAAATAAAACGGAAAACCGCGTTTTTTTATTACGGTTATGCGGTTTCGGTTTTTTCACCGAAAACCGCGGTTTTGCGGTTCGGATATATCCGAACCAGAACCCCTACATTCATCGCAAATCGCAATTGAGTTGATACGCGCCTGATTTATTTAACACGTTTTGAAGGGTATTGTTGTTCTTATAGGCTATGACAGTGTTATTTTCTTTGATTAGGTTTCCTATCTTATCCGAAATCTTTCCTAGATGTGGAAAACATTTGAATGTTTTTTCTTCTTTTTTGAATTTACTATTAAAAACTAATTTTAGGGATTTATGTCTTGATTTTTTCTTCTCTTCTCTTTCTTCTTTAATATCTGTGTGATGATGTCTTGGTTGTAGTTATTGTTATTGGCTATTTGTTCAATTGTATTAAATTCGGTGTTGAAGTTAGACTGATTGAGAGGAATAGTGAGTAATCTATGTATCATCGAACAGGACGCCGCGAGTTTGTGTTGCATAGAAGGTAAGGAGGTGTTGTGTATTATCTTATCTGTGTAAGTAGGTTTTCGGTATATTTTAAATGAGTGTTTGTTACATTTTGACGGCTGATATTTAAATCTAAGAAATTTATTGTATTGTTTTCTTCTAATTCTGTAGTGAATTTTATTGAGGTATGTAGTGAATTCATGAAATTTGTTTAACTGTCTGTTGGTTCTTGATGTCATTTTATTTTATTGTATTGGGATGTCATCTACATAGCGGTGCCAATATTTGATTTGGAGGAAAAGTTTCTGTTTAAGATTGATTTTTCTAGATTGTCCATCAAAATATCCCCAAGTAGACCTTCTGTTTGGTTGTAAAATTTATTGTTAACATAAAGTAATTCTGTTTTATGCAAATGGAGAATATTTCTAAAATTTCGTTGGAGATAACGGAGTCAATATTTTTTTTAACTAATTGTAAGATAGACTTAATAAGTGGGAGAAATTGTTCAGAAGGGACATTTGGAACATTTTTACCGAAAGAATAGTTTATCGTTCTCGTTTAATTATATGCCAGATATTTGTTTGCAAAGTTCTTATGAGTTTTTATGGTATTTGTGGGTTTAATTTTAGTAAAGCCATGGAATATTTCAGGTAATATTAAGTTGCGATCTTTGATGAAAGTTAAAAAGACAGGAATATCAGGTAAAATGTATCATTACGATGCAAAATGATAATTATCAATTAGTTAATAAACATCCAATAACATGTAATGGTGTTTGCCAGTAGTTGTTTTTAAGAAATATTTTTTATTTCAACTACTTCACTGGCAAACACCATTAGATGTTATTGGATGTTCATTAATAAATTGATAATTAATTATCTTTTGTATTTTATCAGGATATAGTTTTTTTATGAAAATTACTCTCTCTCTCTCCCTCTCTCTCTCTCTCTCTCTCTCTCTCTCCATTTTTATTTGTTTCTCTACACTTAACTGCGCGTTAAAATCGCCTAACAGAATCTCTCTTGACATGATGCGGTGTTGATGCAGAATCGGTGGAATTTGGTTGGTGACCTTTTCCAACTGTTCCCAGAAGGTATCCAATGTTTTAGGATCTTTCTTATTATAGTCGTTTGTGGAAGCGTGGGCGTTGATGAGAGTATACGCTTTGTTCGCCGATTGCAGTGAGTGGAGATGCGTTACGATGTAGACGTAAAGTCAATGAGTGAGTCTACAATTGATTTGTGGATGGCAAACGCTTTACCAAATTGTCTGGGACCCGTCCTAATTTGTATAGAGGGTTTCCCTTTGTATATTCGATAATCATCCGTGTCAAAGTGATATTCATCAGAAAACGAGTTTCTTGAATTGCAAGGATTTTGATATTACATTTGTCCATTGTGTTTACAAGCTGTTTAATTTTACCAACTTTTAGAAGAGTGTTCGAGTTGAGCGTGCCAATAAAGTGCTTATGCTTCGCGCGTAGAACATTCGAGAAACTCCGATCCTTCTCAATATGACGCTCCTGCTCCCCCGGAATCCGACGACCCGGAGTAATCAGTCTATTGACTGATGCCCGGGGTAGTGGAATTGTACCTTCTGTTATCATCATGTTTGTTTCAAGTTGAAATTAAAGATGGGGTGATCAACAAGAAGAAGATCACAAGGTTACGACTTGATTGTTGAGATCAAGAAGATGTTCTAACAGCCGCACCACTGGTGAACAGACGCTGACCACTTTGTCGCTTAATCTAAGACAGACACAAAGCGGATTTATATTGGTATAACCACCCGGATCTTCCGCTCCATCCACCGTTGGGAATTTAAGAATCCTCTTCCGCTGGCAAGACCGTTGACCAATTTTCACCTAGTAACCCTAGGCAGGGGCCCTTACAGGGTGCTACCATCCGGAGCCAGATGGATCCAGGTTTTTTAACGAGGTTGTTACTCCTCTATATAGAATCCCACATATTATTATATTACTATATATTTTTTTTAAATCCCACAAATTAAAAGAAAATTTGACATTAAATTAATTTGACATCTCGAAAGATAATTTATTGAAAGCAATTCACTTTGTTTTTAGACAATTTTTCTTCACACCAATACCAATTCAATGTAAACGCTCTGTCCCTCACCATAAACCTCTACCAACCTTCCATATGAACCTTACACCACTTAAAATACATAACTTTTACGAGCAAAAATTTTGTACGTCTAACTTGTTTGGCGGTTGCCTGGGATTTTTTTTATATATATTATATTTATTTATTTATATATGTTACGGTAAAAGTGCGTAGTTAGGTAAATGTGAACATTTACCGGTATATGTACACATTTACCTTCTTGGTTGGTAAATGTGAGTTCAACTTACATTTACCAATTATTTCCGGCAAATGTGCATTATGTTGTTGGCAATTGTTAGAGGTTTACATTAACATACACAACGCATAGGCTGTCCAACAAGACACACGTGATATTATAACACACAAAAAGTAAACATTTTAGGGTAAAAGTAGATATATAAAGCTGATCTCAGATTTAAACTCACATTTACCTATCACATTGGTAGATGTGTACATATACCGGTAAATGTTCACATTTGCCAAATATATATATATATATATATATATATATATATATATATATATATATATATATATATATATATATATATATATATATGTTGAAAAAATATGTTTCAAAACAAGTAAAAAATATCCATTAAGACCAAATAATCTCCTTTTAGTACGATATTTGGCCTAGATCTGTATTGCTATGCTAGTGCTATATAAGTATGACGAGGTAACGGTAAAGGAATAAGTATATGAAATGAGAACAATATTTTTATTATGTTAACGTTTGTCTAGAAACTTCCTCTCACTCATGCACATTCGATACGCGCGAGTACTACGCTGCGCCCGGTTCACTTTTAATATACTTTTTTAGAGTATTTTTATTTTTTTCCATATTGAATACGATATATAACGCTAACTTTTAATAATATTTAAAGGAACTTTAATCGCCTATAAGTTTTTTCTGACGCGGAATTCAGTTTCATGGTCATAGAATAATTTGTTCCTTTAAATGATACCTAGGAACATTTTGCTCATCATTCTTTGAGATAGAGGATTGGAAACAACACTTCATGGAGTTAAGGGGAGGGGAGGTAGAGCAAGAAGAACCGATGAGGAAAGAACTAGGACAGTGGAAGAAGAGGAATTTTCAGTGGAGGAGGTGGTAAATCTGGCAAAATCCTTAAAGAAAAGAAAGGCGGCAGGTCAAGACGGGGTACCGAATGAGGCCTGGATGATGGCAAATGAGCATTGTTTGGATAGAGTGACAGATAAATGCAATAAAATATGGCGGAAAGAAGTTGGAGTGCCAAGAATCTGGACAGTGAGGGAAGTGATACCTGTCTACAAAAGTGGTGAGAGGGACGAAATGAGAAAATGAGAGGTATAACGGTCATGGAATCATCCAATAAAATGTTTACGAAATTATTAGAAAGACGTTTGGGGGAGGAAGTGGAGGAAAAAAGTTGCTACCAGAAACGCAAGTAGGTTTTAGAGAAGGAAGGGGAACTACTGAGCATTTAATAATCCTGAGGTATATAATCGACCAGGAATTAGCAAGTCTCAAGGGTAAGCTCTTTGCTCTGTTCCTGAACTTAAATGCTGCATATGACACTGTAAATAAGAAAATGTTGTGGAAATGTTTGGAAAAAAGGGGATACCTAAAAAACTGAGATATAGTATCGAGCGGCTGTATAAAGAAACGTGGTGTAGGGTCAAAGTGAGAGAGAGAGTGTAAGTCGAGCGCTTTCAAAGTAGATATGTAGATAGTAGATATTTTACCGTAACATATTATATAACATTATATTAATAATGAGTATTCCTTTTTTGTTTATAAATACATACATATTTACTTTCAATAAATTGTGTAAAGTGAATTTAACTCAGTTTGTAGTTTTGTATTTCTCTAACTCGAATTTCTATAACGAATTACCATAGTTCACGAAAAAAATTGGACTTATCGAAATTCGAGTTAGAGAAATACAAAACTACAAACTGAGTTAAATTCACTTTACACAATTTATTGAAAGTAAATATGTATGTATTTATAAACAAAAAAGGAATACTCATTATTAATATAATGTTATATAATTATAATTAATTACAAATATTTATAATTAATATATTATTTCTTGAAACAGTCAGTAATTTTTATTTGATTTCCAGTAAAAAGTTATCTATCCATAAAATTCTCCAAGGTAGATAATGAGAACTTCGTCTGGAAGATTCAAAACTTTATGAAACAACACTTTATGGTTGCTAGCTGATATCCATGTCCCATGCTTTTGTCATGTATGTAACAGCATCCCATAAAGTAACATGTTCGGGTTGATTGTCTTCTAGGGCAACTATAGTTTTTCTCAAAACTCTTCTTCTATAGTGCAATTTTATATTTTTTAATAATTCCTTATTTAAGGGGGAAGAACAACACGAATCGAATCAAGCTGCTGAGTAATTTTTGGCTGTGACCGACAGTTATCCACAAATAGCAAGATTTTACGTTTTTCGGCAATGAATTTCTTGTCTAAATTAGAAAGCCATTCCTAAAAAATTGCGCTTGTCATCCAAGCTTTTTTGTTGCTACTGTATGTCACTGCTAAAAAACGTTTACCTTTAATGAATAGGATGGTTGCTACAATTACTACGTGGTAATTCATACTTACATTGAATTGAAAAATTCACTATGTTTTACCACACTTTATACTATGTAAAAATGTTATACAACTTATTATTCGCAGTTATATAAATTTCTACGCATATCACGATTTAAGTTTCGATGTTTGACGGTCATTTTGTAGTGACTTAACAAATTGATGACGTTGCATATATACCTCTATGGTTTTGTTGGGGAGGGCTGGGGGTGGCGGGTAGTGTCTGCCCGCAGATTAGGACTTATCTGCTTGAGATTGGGTGAGATTAAAAGTTGGAAAAAGATAAGGTCTGTTATAAGGTCTTAGAAAGGATTAGATTAAGAAGGGATTACGGTTTTTTTTGAAAACCCTTTTTTACCTTTAAGTTTACTTTTAAAGTATCGTGGATTTTTTGATTTTCCAATCACCAACGGTTTCAGTTTTTCAGTACCACACATATTGGCTCCCACCATGGCGGTAATTGTTTCTTTGCAGTGTTTTTCACCGAAGCACTTTTCGTCTTTAAACGTTTTATTAGGCAAACAAAATTAAAAATATGTCTCTCGAAATACCTCGTCCGCGTTAAAAATGTATTTTTCATGATAAGATGCTAAAAGTTCCGGCAAGATATTGTTGTACCACTCTTCACAGTCATGTTCATTAACCTCTGCTCTTTCACCACATATTACCTTTTAAATAATATTATGACTTTTCTTAAACTTATATAGCCAACCTACACTCGCGATGAAATTAGTGTGTCCCAGACTCGCAGCAAAATAAAGAGCCTTTTCCCTAATAAGTTGTCCAAGTTTTGGCACATTTTTATCCCGGGCAATTTTAAACCATTAGAAAGTAGCTTTGTCAATGTCTTCAGTTGCACCATTTCATGATCATTAGTTGCACAATTTTCGGCTTTGTTCAGAATTTCATCGCGGTTTCTTATAATTGAAGAAAGTATACTTGAAGGAATCCCAAAGTCTTCAGCAATCACTTTTTTTTCTTTTTTATACCTTTGTCAACTTCACTTATCAAGCTCACTTTCTCAGATAACGACATCGTATTGAGTTTTCTTTTCTGGCCACTCATATTTGCAGTTGTAACTGCAGAGGTAAGAAGAAAGAATAAGTTTAATCTCTAAAATTTCATTATTATATAGCACCTTTACTATAACAAACAGGATACGGTTAATGATAAGCAATATCCGGCACCATAAATTTTTGAAAGTACGCAACGGTTAAAAAATTGGAGTTATTAAGATTATTTTCTATGTAAAATTTTACCATTGCACAGTGGGGCTGAATGCATTATTTCCTGGCAAAAATTATTTGGGCTAAATTTTTTTTCTGAACTATATACATGTATGTAAAATTATGGAAGTGTCCAACCAGTTTTTATAAGAACCTGTCATGTTTTCTGTGAGCTTTTTGCCATCTTTTCTTAAAATCAGCTACAAAAAATGAAATCTTTGTATCAAGATGCGGAATTAGGTCTTTAAGACACTTTATACGTGTTTCAACGTATTTTTTCATAAATTTTACTTTACTTCGGTTCTGCACTGTCAGCAGTTAAACCAAATCAGTGAAAAACACGTCTGCCGCCGATGCAGATATCTTCACCACTTCACATTGTTTTGCTATATAAAAAATCAAGGATAATGTTGAAAGTATAAATAAACTATGTATGTAAACAGAACATTGATATCACTAACCATTTTTCCACAAAAAAATCGTGAAAACTTGGTATTCTTTTGCGCTCTAAACCAGCATTATCTCCAATTGGCGCAAACATGCGCAGCTTTTTTTTCCAAATAAATCGTGAGCAACTAATCCAAGAACAAAAAAATACTGGAAACATGATATGCACTGATGTCAACTAAATTCGTACAAATAAACGTTGCACCCTTTAATTGTAATTTTCATTTACGCGTCTTTGTTAATTAATATTATAACATCAAACAATAAAAATTTAAAAATATATATATAGTAAACTGTAAGTAATGATGCCATACTGGTAAAACTATTAAATCTGAGCCGCGATGGTTACTTCTGAAATGAACTTTAGCTTCAGCAGCTTCAGGCAAGTCTAGTCGCTGAAAACAAATGCTAGATCGCGGCTGCTTGATAGCATGCGGTAACATGTTGAAACAGGATGACCCGTGTCGTGTGTGCACATGTGTACGCTCGCCGAGATCTGCAATGATCTTTCGCAAACCTTGTGAATGTGTTAATTATTCATATGTACATATATATAGTAAAAAAAAAATGCATATTACACTTTATATTATTATTCACAAACGTTGTATTTATCAATTAATATTCAAAACTTAGTTAAAATATTTTTTGCCAAGAATTCATACATTTGGCCCCACTGTGCATTGTCCAAATTTTTACTACGGGTTATGGAAAACTTCGAGTTAAGGAAAATCGAGTTATGGAAGTTAGTTTATATGTAAAATGCTATCTAAACGTATGAATTTCTAAAAAAAATCGAGTTATAGAAGTTCGAGTTATGGAAGTTCGACTGTACTGTATATATATATATATATATATATATATATATATATATATATATATATATATATATATATATATATATATATATGTAATTAGGGGAACAAGTACAGCATTTGACCACCTGCCATATATAGCTACAAGGGTTGGGACAAACTCCATATAAATCTGCCCATTGTCCTTGTCGGTCACTTCTTGCCTTCTACCTCCCTTTTTCCTTAGGGACTGCCACAGCTCCGCTTAATTATTAATGTTTAATATCTCTTCCACCCTTCTTTACCCCATCTTCCTTTTTTTGTTTTCATAACTCTGTCAAGCTGCAGTTTTTATTTTTTAATTTCTTCTTTGACTCACCTCTCCTGAAAATTGTTCTCTCTCCATCTGTTTATCACCTCTCAGCTTTTTCTTTTCTTCCTTTCTCTTATCTTTCGAGTATTTTTGGACTAACGAAACAAATCTCAGGTGAAATTTGCCAGATATTTACTAGTTTTCAGTCCACCTTCGTGGCACTCAACAAAAACCGGAAAAATAACATTATTTTTTAATATCATGGCTTTCCATTAACTAAGTGAATAGCTATCTGCAGACGCGATTCGAGATTTATCTCTCATCAGTGCAGCTTTGCATTTATGAATAATGATTTGTAAAACACTTACTTGAAACCCACATGGATGACTAGGGGTTAGATATTTTTTATTTGAAATTTCGCGAGGGAGACATTAACTTAGCAGGTTATTGATTAAAATCATAATTTACTATTTACTATATTGTTAACACCATACTACATTATAGATAATCATATAAACTTAATAAAGTCGGAACACAGCCTGAATATAGATATATATTCAACCTTTCCGGAGCTCTATAATATTGTGTTTTAGGACTACCAAAACAAATCTCATGTAAATCACGTCTTCCACGTGGGTTTCAAGTATGTGTTTTTTTGGAATTATTATTCATAAAGGCAAAGTTGCACTGATGAGAGATAAATCTCCAAACGCGTCTGCAGATGGCTACTTAGTTAATGGAAAGACGTTATCTTAAAAAACAAAGTTATTTTTCAGGTTTTTGTTGAGTGCCACGAAGGTGGACTGAAAACTAGTAAACAACTGTCAAATTTCGTATGTGATTTGTTTTGGTAGTAATAAAAAGACTCAACAATATTATAGAGCTCCGGAAAGGTTGAATATATGTATATATTCAGGCTTTGTTCCAACTTTATTAAGTTTATATGATCACATCAAGAAAAATAAAGGAATTTTAAATATAAAGGAATTGGTTTATTTAAATAATATTTTTAAATATTTTTTATCTAAATTCTAAACAAATTTCACAAATGAAATTTAATTTAATGAACAAAGCTATTAAAAAAAATTAAATTGAAATCAAGAATACAACAGAATAATATGATGAATGTTTGTATGTGGAACAATTTGATGTAGCTAACAATTGCGGTTTAATGACATTTTAAATATGCCTATTAAGATAACGACTTTGTGTGGATGTTTAATAACTTGTAATAATAGCATATTTTACGTCATTGTTGAACCCTTGAACCCAAGAAAACAATAATATTATATTCTAATCATGCCTATCAAGTCTAGTCGTAGTTGTATAATTTTGTCTATTTAACGGCTAGGAATGTCTGAGTAGTCTTATCGATTTGTCTGGACGTCCCTCGAATTCTAAGCCACCAGGAGCGTTTAATGCTTTCATTCATAAAGGACACATCAGCAGTTAATCTCATCTTAACAAACAAAATGTAGAAAGCAATAAAAAAATAGAACACAGAGCAAATAGAATAAATTTGATATATAATTCATTGACAATTTGAAACTAAAACTTACTAATCTTACTATTACTAACATGTTTTGTTTTACTCTTCCTATTTTACTATTACCGATCTGCTATTATAATTACATAATATTAACGTTTGCTGACTTCTGCTTGGGAAAGTCATTGAAAATCTTGAATAATTATTCAATTTAAACATACAGACTGAACTGCTGTGTATTATATTAATTATGTCGATTCTTGATTTAAAATGAACAATAATTTATTGAAAAATTATAAATTCGATTAGATTGAATATTATGTAATGTCACGATAATCCACACAAGTACCTAAACATATCAATTATTTTTAGCACATAAATTATCGTTTTAATTACATCAGCTTGCATCACTCTCTTGCAATAAATATAAACTTTGTACTACATAACTGTGTGCAACGAAACTGAATTGAATTATTTAATGGTACGGAATGATAAAAATACACGCATTTCAAATATTCAATTTTATCTATTCCAGAGCTGAACCACATCTTTAATTGCCTGTGAATTTTATACGAAAATTATTGGTTGCTTTTATTTATTTAATTGAAGTATTTTAGCTTTCATTAGTTTTCAATTATCCGATTTATAATTTAGATCATATTTATAACAATTTGTAAAGAAATAATTGGAAAATAATCCAGAAAAAGTAAGGTTGCACTAGTTGTGAAGAGAAGAAGAAAAAGAATAAATATTTATTGAAAACAAAAAGTCAACAAAAAACCATCGACCAGTAGGTCTTTCTAACCGGAAGTACTGGTTGTGAATTAAGTTATTAATTTGTGATTTCTTTTAAATATTAATTTAGGCACATTTGCTGGGATATTCCATTCTTAGAACTCATCGATATTCGTTAGAATATCGTCTTTATGTTACAAAAAGTATATACGGCATTGAAAACATCTAGTAGAACATACAGTCGAACTTCCCTAAGTCGAATTACCATAGTTCATGAAAAAAAAATCGAGTTATTGAAATACATAACTACAAAATGAGTATGTACATATGTATATATTTATAAACAAAAACGAAATAACGTGAGTCCCAAAAGTCTTGGAATTCACTCTTGCCATGAATTTGAATACGTAGGTCATTTCTTAATTCCACACATAAAATTAAACAAACTATCAAATTTCATTTTTAAGTAGCTGTCAGTGGGCCTGAGGTTATGTCGCATATTTTTTAGTGTTAAATTCGTATTATTTCTTAGTGTTTAATTCAAATTTGAATTTCATTAGTTATAAATAAAACGCCTTCTCATAAATTTAACACTGATTTATTTGATAGTGTTGTGAAGTATAAAATTAACAAAGAAGAACAAACATTACAACAGATGTTTAATATGTTGTCCTGGTCTTACTTAATTTATTTGATTTAATAATGTTTACAAAAGAGCAGAAAACTTTCATTGTCGAAAGTTATTTTCGTAATGGTAGACGCCTGGAAAATGGTGAATGGGAATACAGTATCGACCCGTGCATTGAAGAATTTAGGCAACGTTTTCCTATGGCTGTATTTAATAGGAATCAGTTTAGAAGGCAGGTATTACGATCAGTTGTTTGCTTTCAAAGTACTGGTAACAATAACAAGAAAAAAAGAAGTGGAAGGCCTCGTATTAATAATGAGAATATTATATACATCAGAAATGCAGTCCAAGACGAAGCTACCACTTCAATTAAGAGACTAGTACAACAGTTGAATTTAAGTCGTACTACCACTCACAGGGTTATTCGTCAAGATCTTCACATGAAACCATATAAGTTGCAAATGTACCAAGAACTTTTACCACTCGATTATAATAAAAGACTGGCCGATTCCAATTCGAGCGGTTGAGCGGAGCGGACGTGTTTTGTGAAACGGGTTTTGCGGATTGAGCGTTTTCATTGTGACGCGTGTTTTTTCCGGCGCGCGATAAGGAAAAAAAAGAAAAAAAATAGAAAAAACGAAAAAAAGTGAGAGTGAAAGCGACGAGACGAGGATTATAAAAGGAAAAGAGAAGAGGAAAGAGAGTCAGAAGAAAGATTATTTAACCCCTTTCTGAAAAGTAAGAAACTGGAAAGATCACCGACTAAAAAGGAAATGGGTGAGGAAATGAAGATGCTGAAAAAAAATATGGAAGATATAGGGGAGAGAAAGGAAGAGAATCGGAAGATGAGCCGGGAAATGGAACAGTTGAAAAATATTATGCGTGAAAAGGAAGAAAAATGGGAAAGAGGAAAGATGGAACTAAATAAAAAAATGAAAAGGCTGGAGGAGAAAATGGAAGAGAAGGAAAAAATAATGAGAAAAAGAACATTGTAGTAACGGGATTGGACGAAGGGGAATGTGAGAACGAGAAGAATCTGGAAGAATGGATAAAGGCAGAATTAGAGGTGGAAGTGACGGTGAAAGAGATGTATAAAGTAAGTGGAGGAAAAATGTAGGTGGCGGAACTTGGGACCTGGGGTGAAAAGCGGAAAGTTATGGAAAATAAAAGGAAACTAAGAGAAAAAAAGGGAAAAGAGAGTACACATAGAAGACGATCTGACGAAGAAGGAAAGAGACATACAGAAGGAATTAAGAGCGCTAGTCAAAGAAGAGCGACAAAAAGGACGGTGGGTGAAAGTCGGTTATAAAAAGATATGGATAGACGGAAAAGGCTTTAAGTGGGATGATGAAAAGGGGTAGTTAAATAAAAAAAATGTTTGTATAAGAGCACAAGGAAAAGACGACAGGACAGAAAACGGAAAACGAACACGGAGAGGAATAAGGAAGAAAAGGAGCAATTAAGAATATTATACTGGAACACAGCGGGGATAAAAAAACAAAGACAATGAGTTTTGGGAATATTTGGGAAAATTTGATGTAGTGGGATTGGTAGAAACGTGGGTGGAAGAGAAGGAGTGGGAAAAATTGGAAAAAATAATGCCGAAAGAGTTTAAGTGGAAGTGTCAATTTGCAGAGAGGGTAAGCAGGAAATGGAGTGCTAAAGGGGGGATAATAATGGGAGGGAAAAAGGGTTTGGAGGAAGAAAACAGAACCGAAGCAAAAGAAGAACGAGGGATGATGGAAAGAACGGTGAAAAATAGACAGAGAAAATGGAGAATTATAACAATATACAGCAGAAGTATAAAAGAAACGAAGAGAATGATAGAAGAGCGAGTAAAACAGCAAGACGAGGGAACTCTGATGATTGGGGGGGATTTTAACGCAAGAATTGGGGAAAAAGGAATACGGATAGAAGAAGAACAAACAACAATAGAAAGAAGACCAGCAAAAGATGCAACAGAAAACGCCGAAGGGAGACTACTGATTAGTCTAGTAGAAGAAAGAGGGTGGGACATATTTAATGGAAACAGCATAGGAGATGAGAAAGGGGAGTACACATATATCGGACCAAGAGGGGAGACAGTTATTGACTATGTTATGGTGAATGAAGAACCATGGGATGAAATGGAAGAATTCAAGGTGGGAGAAAGAGTCGAGTCGGATCATATGCCATTGGAAGTGAAGACAAAAGGATGAGAGAAAGATAGAAGAAGTGAAAAGGATGTTAGAAAAAATATGTTAGAATTGTGGAGAATATCTGGACGGAAGAAGGAATAGAAAATTATGGAACAAGACTTATCAAGGCTAAATACGAAGAGGAAGGGATAAACGAAAAAGTGAAAGAACTGGGTGATCACGTAAAAAATGCAACAGAAAAAAAAGTGATAGAGACAAGAGTGAAGGTGGGTTCTTGGAAAAACGAGTGGTGGGATAAAGAATGCAGGGAAGGGAAGCAAGCAGTAAGAAAGAAATTAAGAAATTGGAAAAGAGGAAAAGCAAGTGAAGCAATGAAGAGTACAAGAGAGCACGCAAGAGGTACAAAATAGTATGCAAAGAGAAGAAGTATAACAAATGGATGGAAGAAGAACTAAAGATGAAAGGCATAAAGACGGAAGAAGAGGTATGGAAATACATAAATAGGGAAAGAAAGAAAATAGTAGAAAGAGTGAGTAATAGAATTACTATGGAGGAATGGAGAAAGTACTTCAGTGAGCTGCTGGGTGGTGATGAAATCAGACAAGAAAAGAAAAAGAGTCAGCACAGGGTGGGAGAAATAGAAGAGATAACAAGAGAAGAATTAGAACAACAACTGATGAAACTGAAAAAGAAAAAGGCACCGGGGAGGGACGGTATACAGAATGAATCGTGGATATATGGAACTGAAAGGGAAGCTGACAGGTTGCTAGAGATAATGAATGGAGTGTGGAAGGGAGAGGGCTTCCCACAGGAGTGGAAAGAGGGGATAATATGCCCAATATATAAGAAAGGAGAAAGGGAAACAACAAGTAATTATAGGGGGATCACCATGCTCAACACGGCATATAAGATATATGCAATGATTGTGGAAGAGAGATTGACGAAGGAATTGAAGGAGCGGGGTGTGATACCAGACCATGGATAATGTATACATCTTGAATCACATAGTAGGGAATGAGATAAAAAAGAGGGGTGGAAAGATGTATGCATTATTTGTGGACCTGAAGGCGGCCTTTGATTATGATAGGTAGACCTTTGATAAGAGAGGCACTCTGGTAATGCCTGAAAAAAAAAGAAAAGGATAAAGGAGCATCTGATATCAAAATTAGAAGAGATTTATGAAGAAACAATAAGTAGAGTGTGAGTCGGTGAAAGGGTGAGCGAAGGTTTCAATACTCATAAGGGAGTGATACAAGGCTGCCCACTAAGCCCCAGCCTGTTTGCAGCATTTATTGGAGATATAGAGGAGATGTTCAGCAAGGCGCAGACGGGTGGGGTTGTGGTGGGCAAAGAAAAAGTGTGGTCCCTAGCCTACGCGGACGATTTGGTAGTGCTAGTGAGAGACGAGAAAGGGATGAAAGAAATGATCTGAAACATGGAGAAATATATGAGGAGGAAAAATCTGACAGTGAATGGGGAGAAGTCCAGGATGATGGTGTTTAGAAAAGGGGTTGGCAGGAGAAGAGTAATTGAGTGGAGATGGGAGAAGGAGAAAATTGAAGAAGTAAAAGAATTTAAATACCTAGGGTACGTGTTTAGTGACAGAAATACTGAAACAGCACACGTGAGAGAGCTAGTAAAGAAAGCTAATAAAATACTAGGAGCGGTACATAATAGGAGAGGGAATAGGAGAGAGAAAATTTGGACACGACTATAGAAGAAGAGTGATGATGTTTGATAGCCTGGTGAAAAGTGTGATGATGTATGGAGCGGAATACATATGGAGCGGAAAACATATGGGGATGGAGAGAGCAAGAAGGGCTGGAAAGGGTGCAAGAAAAATATTTGAATTGGGTGCTAGGACTAGGTAGAGAAACTCCGGGGTATATAGTGATGGAGGAAACAAAGGGAGATGGAATAAGAATAGAAGCAGGAAAGAGAGCAATAAGTTTTGAGGAGAGAGTGATAGAGAGAGGAGAGTGCAGAATTCTGCAAGAGTGCCTCAGGAAAGAAATAGGAAAGGGGGTGTGGAAAGGGAGGGAAGCATATCTAGAAAGAAACGGGTATGCAGGAGCGGAGATAGAAAGAATGAGAGAGAGAGGCAGAGTAATGACAGAGGAATTAGTCCAGAGAGATAGAGATGTGCAAAGGCAAGAAAGGAGAGCAAGAATTAGGGAGTCTAGGTACAATGGGAAATATGAAAAAATAATAACGGAAGAACTGCCAAAGTACCTAGGAAGAGAAAGTAGAAAAGAGAGTGACAATGGCAAGATTCAGATGTGGAAATGAAGAGAGAGAGAATAAATTTTGGATGGAGGATAGGAATAGAGTATGCAGGATGTGTGGAGAAAACAAGGAGACTAATAGAGCACTTGCTGAACGAATGTTCAGAAATGAGAGAAAGGGATGAGTGTAGAGAAGAGATTTTAAACTAGGATGGAAGAGGGATAGATTGGATGAAGAAAGTTGAGGAGAGAAGAAGAGCAATATGTGGGGCGGGATGCTGGTAATCGGTTTATGGATAGGAATTTAGTGACTTTCTTTTTTGTTTTTAGTTCGATTAGCATATGTTTCTTTTTATCTTTTTTTTTATGTTTTATTTTTCTCTTTTCATTATTATTTTTATTTAGATTATGTACTATGTTAGTTTTAGTTATATATGTGAATATGTAAATTTTGGAATCAATTTATAAACCCGTAAAGGGTAATAAATATACATAATACCTAATAAAAGACTGGCCTACTGTCGGTGGTTCAAAGAAAATATGAACGACGAATTGTTGAATTTAATATTTTTCACTGATGAAGCCTGGTTTCATCTAAACGGATACATTAATTCCCAAAGCATACGCATGTGGAGTGTTGATAACCCACATTTTTTTAGAGAGACCCCACTACATCCAATCAAAGTTGGTGTGTGGTTAGCAATGTCAACATGCAGAATTATCGGTCCAATATTTTTTCTATGGTAATTTAAACACTGCCACTTATAGAGCTACTATTTTGCAATGAAATTCATGATGATGAACTCCAAAATTGCTTCTTCCAACAAGATTCTGCTAGACCGGACATTGTATGTGAAACATTAAATTATCTTAAGGAATTCTTCGACGACAGGCTAATAAGCAAAGACCGATTTCCACCACGGTCTTGTGATCTAACTCTTCTGCACTCTTTTCTTTTTCCATATTTAAATACAGTAGAAGATCTGCGAAACAATGTAATAAGAAAATGTGAAGAGATAGACAACACAGTATTACAAAATGTGTTTGATAACATAAAACGGCGAATTAATTTGTGTATTCGTAAAAATGGACAACACATTCAAATCTGTTGTAATGTTTGTTCTTCTTTGTTAATTTTATAATTCACAACACTATAAAATAAATCAGTGTTAAATTTATGAGAAGGCGTTTTATTTAGAACTATTGAAATTGTTGAACTTAATGCTAAAAACAATGCGACATAACCTCAAGCCCACTGACAGCTACTTAAAAATGACATTTGCTAATTTGTTTAATTTTATGTGTGGAATTAAGAAATGACCTACGTCTTCAAATTCATGGCAAGAGTGGGATTCCAAGACTTTTGGGACTCACGTTATTGATACATTATTAATATAACGTTATATAATTATAATTAATTAAAAATAATTATAATCAATATTTTATTTTTCGAAATTTTTTATTCCAATCCATTCTCTATCTACAAACTTCTCCACAGTAGATAATTCGCGACACTTATTTAAATAATTACGCATTTCTTTGTTCGTGGGTGGAATTGGTACTGTTTCGTTGCTAGATAAGACATCTTCATCTTTCTTATCATCTTCGCGTTTTGTAATCTTGTTTAAAACATCATTTCAAATTGAATACAGTCATTTTTAAGTGAACTTGAAAATGGCCATCAAACGTCGGCCTTTTCCAAATCAATGTGCCTGATGTTCATCAGGTGTGTAATCAAATTCCTTTCCGGTCTTTTCTTTATTAATTGTTGTAGAGTACTGATATTGTCTAGGCATCAGGATCTACCTGCCCTAAAACCACACTGTTCTTCAATTTTTTCAAAGTCGTGCTCTATTCTTGTCTTTAGGATTCGGCCGTATAGTCTTCCTACAGAACTGGTTACCGTTATGCCTCTATAGTTAGATATAGCATATCTTTTTATTGCCTTTTTTATGTATGGAGCTGAGATATCCTATTTTCCAATTATTTGGAATGTCATTTGTTATATACTTCCACCAGTTTCTCTAGCAGTATGTCCGGTCCATGCTTCACCAACTCTATAGGAACACCTCCCGGTCCAGCAGCTTTCTCATTCTTTATGTATTTTAGGGCCTTTTTTAGTTCCGTGACATTGATTTCTTCTATTTTATCTATGATATTTTCCTCCTCCGGTATTGGTATCGTCATAAACTGATTCTATCTGTTTATGTCTTCTTTCAGTAATGATTGGTACTTGTTTTCCAATTCGTTCATTTGTATTAGAGTGATGTTGTTACTGTTTTTGTTTTCTTTTCTGAGATTTTTTATAGTTTTCCATGTCTCTAATATTCTCGTGCTGCCCATATATCGATTGATTTGTTCACACTTTTCTTCCCAGAATTCGTTTTTCCTATTGTGGACTTTCCTTTTTGTCTCTTTATTCAATCTGATGTACTGTTTTCTATCTCATAATCGCCACTTGAGGTATGCTTGTTTCTTCTGTTTGATTAAAGTTTCCACTTCCGCTGTCCGCCAATTTTACTATTTGAATTACAGAATTAGTAATACAGACCTTAAGTTGTCCATACACTTCTTCTGCTGTTCCTTCTTCTAACTTTTGTACTTTAGTTGCCAGTTTTGACTCATATAAGAATTGTACTGATTCTTGGCTTAAACTTGTAGATTGTATTTGGGAGATTCTATATTTTTCCAACTTTAAAAATCAAAAGCTTTCCTACAAAAACTGAAAAGAAACAATGGATAGGAAATGAAAATTAAACAATTAGTTATTGCAATACCGGATGACAAATACAAACCGGTATTGTTTCCGTATTATTCCGTATTTTTTAACGTTGTGCCGGAATACCGGTATTGACACCGGGATTAAGAGTTGTATTAAAAAGGTACAAAAACACAGTTCTTTCTTTGTCATATTTATTAGTTTTATACAAAAATGTGTAAACTATAAAAATATGAACAATTTTGTTATGAACAAATATAAAATATAGAAACAAATTTTATTAAATATTATTAATAAAAATAAAAAATACAACAAAATAAAGGAATAAAACATACATGTAGTATTACAAATATTACAACAATATTAAGAGTAAATATCGCAACAAAAATCTTGTATTTACATAATATCTATTAATAGAGAAAAAAAAAGTCCTTCGAAGTCCTTCATCTTCTAACAACTCGGTCTCTCGTCTGACGGTTTTGGATAAATCTATTTTTGTTATTACTTTTGTATTATTGTTTGGGAAGCAATTATTTTATTTCTAGCTAATTGTAATTTCATTTGGAGAGACAATTCTTTTCCGATATTAACATTAATAACTTCAACAAATTCCTTTGGATAGTTTGTGTTTTCTTTTCATAAAAGTTTTTGTGGAAATTTGCGACAAACTTAATTAAATTCGACTTCCTTCCTCTTCGTTTTCTCTTTTAAAGTCATTATAATTATGTAAATACCTTTTTCTAGTCCCTATGCCTTTCATCTATGCGAATTTACAATGCGCTGTATAATTCAATAGATAGTGGCGTGTCCATAACCGTCTTTACCAAAAGGGCACACGAGGCACGTGCCCATGCCCCCCCCCCTCGGCAGGGGGGCCGAAAAGCCGATATATTCGCTTACACTATACAAGTTTTTTTTTCTATTTTATGTAGATATATATATATAGTTCCGCATTTCGACATTATGTAATGTCGTAATAAAAATTATATAAGTCGACATTATCTATGGTATCCGAAAGTGGCGTGATTTTGTTTTGACCCAACAATTCTAGTCTTCTTATGTCTTAAAATTATTTTAATTTTTATTTTCTTTATCTCTAGGTTCTTAAAATTAGTTATTTACATATTATACTAAGATTACGATAAAGCGAGCAATAGGACCTAACATCTGGTCGTGGCGCACTAATGGTTTTGAATGCGTTTTGGGGCTGTTTTATGACCGCTACGTGCTTGCAACTGTTTGTGACCGCTAATGTTTTTAAATGCGTTTGTAAACAATGTAATATTTAAACTAACAAATTTTAGAGATAAGTATTCATTTTCTGAAGATGTATATATTATATATATATATAAACAATTACGTGCACTTGGGGTTGGAATTCTTTTGTTATTAGTGGGGGCTGGCAAATGGGAACGGGAAGTAAGCCTTCCTGCTCTTAACAATATATAATTATCTTCATTTTAAATCCATCTTTCTTGCCAGCAAGATACCTTAGTAATAGAAATGCTACAAGTTTGTTGATAATAGAAATGATGACGTATTCGTTTATTTATTCATTTTATTATGTCGAAAAGAACATATTTAAGGGGTTCACAAAAAAGAAAAAGTTGTAGCTCAAAAACCCTCTACTGCTGAATATGAGCTGAACCCTCTACTTTGCGCTACTGTGAGTTAATAATTTTAACAGAAGAATTACGCGAAATTTGGAATCTAAAAGGGCCAGAGTTTTTCCAAAATAAAAATTGTGACTTCTCCGAAACTTCTACAAGTTTTCCAGATTCAAGCGGTAAAACAAAAACTAGATACTTGACTAAAAATATTTTCTCGCATAAATTGACGGATGGTCAATGGTCCTTATAAATAAAATGGCTCTAAGAAAATACCTTGAGGAGTATTTCGATCTTGAGGTGATGAAGGTGAAGAATTAGTCGGCCTATTTGCCTTATTTCAGCCTCATTTTACTTCTTCAACCGTAAAAAATTAAGTGAGTTTAGGAATTTTCTTGGTTATTTCTTTTTGAGCTACAACAGTTTACAGCACAGGCAATTAGTGATAAATTATGTCGCAAGAAGCAAAACTACGGGACGAGTTGACAGTGAGTTGCTGTTCCAATATAATACAGAAGTCAATTATTGGAAGAATGTACTTAGTAGAATTGTCGCAGTATAGAAATTTTTAGCTTCTAGAGGCCTTCCTTTTCGTGGTGATAATGAGATATTGGGGTCTCAAAATAGCGGGAATTATTTGGGATGCTTAGAAATGATTATTGAATTTGATCCTTTTCTTGCTGCTCATATACGAAACTGCGGAAATCGTGGAAAAGGAATTACATCATATTTGTCTGCAAATATTTGTAATGAGTTTATTAATAGGGTAATTCAGGGTGAGATCGACCAGCGATTGACCGATCAATCGGGATAACTTAAGAACCAAACTAGAAAGGGATCTGGGAGTAACATATATGGTAAAATTAGATCAGCTTGTTGCAACTAACTTGATATATCAGGCCGCGGCAGCAGTGTGAATTTATAAATTAAATTTTAAATTTTGTGCGAACTTGAAAGTTTTTTGACATATTTACTGTGTTGGTAATATTTTGAAAACGTGTAAGTTTATTTAAACTATTTCGGTACTGGATGACAAAATATGCATAAAACTATAATATAACCCCAAACATGTTCTCGTTACTTGTATTTCCTCCAGTTAACAAGGTGGTCGATCTCTCCCGTGTCTTTGGTATGGTATGGTTCGACCACATTAATCCGGGAAAGAGATTTGAATGAAATTAGATTTAATGAAGCCCAATAGTTAAATAAAAAGTTAAATTCAGAGTGAGTCTCTACCGCTTCATGAAATAGGATGTTTACAAAATTTAGATGGGCCGGTTACAAACAAAGTAGTCGTTGGCTTCATAATAAATGCTCAAAATTGGAAAATTTCTGCGGAAAAATAAAAATAAATCGTAAAAACTAAATTTTATTATTACTATATTATTATTTATTTGTTTAGCCCTCTAAGGAGCGCGTAGAACCACTACTTAGCACTGGTCATCTTGTTCTTTTTATCTTCCCAAAACTTCCTCATCCTTTCGCTATGGGCCTGTCTTCTTTCTTGCGTCCATGCGTTTTTTAGTTTCAAACTCTTAGCTGTTGGATTCTTTGATGTGAAGTTATGTGAATTTATTTCCTGCCTGTATTTAGTTTGTATAGTTGCCAATGAGTCTATATTGATTACTGAGAGGTCATGTTGGGTGTCTACCAGCCAGCGTACTTTGGACTGTCGGGTTCCATTGATGATGTGGAAGATTTTCTTGGTCAATCGAGAGTCATCCATTCGTACTATATGACCGTAGAATTTCAGTATTTTCCGTGCAACTGAGGAGAATCGTTCTGTCAGGGAATACAGTTCTTGTAAGCTTTTACGCATCCAGATACCATCTTGTCCACGGTACAAAATTCCACGGTCAAAATATTTTTCTCAGTATCTGACGTTCTACTTTCTCAATATCATTGATGTAGATGGTTAATGTTGAAGTCTCAATTGCATAGAGTGCTTCTGAAAGAATGACTGTATGGTAGTGACGGAGTTTTGATTTAGTAGAAAGTGATTTCTTGTTGTACATATTCCAGGTGATTGTATAGGCTTTGCGTAACTTTTCTGCACGTTTTTTTTGTTAGCCATTCTTTCCTTACCAGTGTTTCCAATTATTTCACCTTGAGGTACTTGAAGTGCTTAACTTGTATAATGTTGCCATATTTGGTTGTAACATGTGTCGTATTTGAGCTCTTGGAGTCTATGTATTGCGTTTTCTTGTAAGAGATTTGAAGGCCGATCCTGATGGCGATTTATACTTTATATTATACTTTTATATTATTATTTTATTATTATTATTTTGTTTTAAGTTCCAAGATATATGTTGTGTTATTTTTTCCTAGTCGGCCTCACCCGTAGTTGGTGGTCGGTCTAACTCGGACATACGGGTGAGATCGACCAGTTGTAATGTTCATACCGTACTTTTCATTCAAATAAAAAAAAGTTTGTATGATATAATAAATTATTATTTATATATTATCTTAACCCTAGGCAAATCTTTAACGGTAAAAAAATTGTCTCTATAACAAAAAAATTATAATGCTTTTTCCAAAAAGTGATCGAACTCTCCCGGACTTACCCCATAGTGGGACAGCAAGTTTTAAAATCAATTGTTAAAGAAATAAAATCATCAAAATACTACTCTATAAGCGTGGATTCTACACCAGATCTCTCTCACGTTGACCAACTGACCTTCATCGTTAGATACGTAAAAGACGGAGAGCCTATTGAGAGAATTTTGCAGTTTTTCCCTAAGGATAAATAATTTTCCCTAAGATACTGTTGAATGTGTTTCCGAAGCTGTAGCATATTTTCAGTTTATCCAAAAATGATTCAATTTTTTCTCGGCTTCGACAAAACGATGGAAAATTATGACAGAGCATGTCGGCGCAAATAAAGTCCTCCCAAGTTTCTCCCGAATACTGGATGGCCTGCACGTGCTAATGCTATTAAAGCCTTACAAAATGGTTATTTAAACATTTCTGAAGCTTTGTCCTCAATTGCAAGTGACATCAACTAACCAGGAGAAACAAGAAACGAAGCCTATTGAATACTTACTATTCTTTTAACGGAGATATGGAATGATCTTTTGGGAATTATGAATAAAACAAGCTTAAGTTTACATAATAGCACTATTACCATGGACGTTGCAACGAAACTTTAAGCATCTCTGATCGATTGTCTCAATAAAGCACGCAATAAATTCGATCAGTAGTATCAGAATCGGTTGCTAAACAAAAAAATCCAAATGCTGACTATAAAGATAAGTCTGAAAGAAAAAGAATTCGCAGTAGACGCGTCACTTTTTTTGAAGGATCATCAGAATCTGTACAGTTGAATGACAAAAAAAAAATATGTAGATACGTTTATTCCTATAATCGACACAATATATGCACATTTAAAAAATCGTTCGGCAGCATACCAAGAAATTGACAATCGTTTTAGCTTCCTTTGTCAATTAATAACAATCGATTCTGACGAGTTGACAAAAAAATGCAATGAATTTGAACAATTCTATCAAGAAAACATTAATGCGTATGAGTTCAAATCGGGCCCCGCCATAGCCTAAAGGTAGGCATCCACAGTTCTGCATCGTACGTATCGGACGCATCGCATCAAACGGATTACTTTTTTACAGCCCGTCAATACAATGCAATGAATTTGAAGAATTCTATCAAGAAAACATTAATGCATATGAGCTCAAATCGGCCCCCGCCATAGCCTAAAGGTAGGCGTCCACAGTTCTGCATCGTACGTATCGGACGCATCGCATCAAACGAATTACTTTTTTACAGCCCGTCCACAGTTCCAGAGTATCGGCAGCGATCGGATTTGCCGACGTAACTACTAGCAAATATCATATTCCAAGGATGGCGAACCAATGGCACGCGTGCAATTTATGGCACGCGATAGATTATTTTGGGCACGCTACCGATCAAAACGGTTTGCATTTTAGTTCAAAATGATTAAAGTTCGCTATGTGCCATTACGAACGAACGCGAGTGATCCAACGCTTCGGAATGATCTGCAAAATGAGGGAAAAATTGAACAATACCCACAATTGTTGGATGTTCTGTGGCTTTTAAAATTGATGTTTTTTACATACATATGCCAAAATTTCAGTGAATTGAATGTGAAGCCTCAAGGCACAAATAAAACAATTGTCCTCATTACGCTAAACTGTGTTTTCAGCAAAAACCTGAAGGAAAATATCAACGATTTAGATGTACATGTGAAACTAGGCGAAGAAAAAGTTTTAAAGGAATTTATTTCTGTAATTGATTCATCAATAAAAGAATACTACGATCCGTTTGATGCGATGCGTCCGATACGTACCTTAAAGGTAGGCGTCCACAGTTCCGCATCGTACGTATTAGTCCAAGAGCCAGGGCCAAAAAAATTGTTTCAATTTGTTAAAGCTGGTTTTCTCTTCAATAGTTATAGCCGATGTGTACACAAACATGCTCCGGTCAGTCAAGCGTATCATAGAACAGGTGACTCAGGTGCGATATCTAAGGTGTATCTTTTACCGGGCTAACAAAATAGATTTGTTAAAGCTGAAAATTGTTGTACAACTTCTGTAATGTATATAAATAAAAGTTATGTTGGTCAGTCAGTCATATATTAGAACAGATCTGGTCAGTCGGTCCGAATAGATGTATGATAAATAAATTACGTGCAACTCGTTTGTTAAACTTCAAAATTTGTCTGAGGGTGCATAATTATATATTAAACATAAAAAATATGTCAGTCATGTGTTCAGTCGAACAACACCCGTCAGTCAGGTGAAAAAGGTGAAGGTATTCCGCGCGCGCCGTTTGAGTTTCAGGCTGCGTATCAGGCTATATCTATGTTTTGTTTATTTATTTTAACAATCAGAAAACGTTATTTGATGTTATAATTTGTGGTTATATAAATAATTAACATTTTTATCGCATTGACAAATCATTTATTTATTTATTTATTTGCTACGTTTCATGCGATATATGCAAAAGTACAAAAAATCGTGGATTCAGAAAAACGTATCTGATATGTGCACCAGAAAACGTCATTCGATAATGTAATTTTTGGCTATTGTAATAATTTATAGTTTAATTGCGTTCATGAATAATTAATTATTTCATATGATAAATTTGTATGAGATGCAATTTTGCAAAATATGCATGCTTAGAAAGTTACATTAATTATTGAAGGTATAAAAAATAGGGAACTGAATTTCTTATTTGAAATACAAAATATATGTCTCTAACGTTGGAAATAAAATATATGCGAATGAACGAGTATATCGAAAACGAACTAGAAAAGACACAGGTATACTCGTTGGTAAGTATCCGAATCTTTGTACACAATATCTAGGGTTTTCACCTGACTGACGGGCGTTGTTCTACTCAACACATGCCTGACAATTTTTTTTATGTTTAATACATAATTATGCACCCTCAGACAAATTTTTAAGTTTAACAAACGAGTTGCACTTAATTTATTTATCATATCTATTCGGACCGACTGACCAGCTCTGTTCTAATATATGACTGACTGACCAACATAATTTTTATTTATATACATTACAGAAGTTGTATAACAATTTACAGCTTTAAAAAATCTATTTTGTTAGCCCGGTAAATGATACACCTTTGATATCGCACCTTAGTCACCTGTTCTATGATACGCTTGACTGACCGGAGCATGTTTGTGTACACATCGGCTATAACTATTGAACAGAAAACCAGCTTTAACAAATTGAAACAATTTTTTTGGCCCTGGCTCTCCGTCTGTATCGGACGCATCGCATCAAACGGATTATTTTTGTACAGCGCGTCTACAGTATCGGCAGCGATCGGATTCCATATTCCGTATGACGTCATCGGCACGCATCGGAAAAGTTGCCCCTCGAAGCAACGGCATCGGCATTGCCGACGGGTCGATTCGTGCGATCCGTACGATGCGGAACAGTGGACGCACTTGTATTACTTTCTATAGAAAGAATACTGCGATCCGTTTGATGCGATGCGTACGATACGTACGATGCGGAACTGTGGACGCCTACCTTAAGACGACCTTAGACTACCTTAAGTAAAGCATTTTACATGCTTTACTTGCTAATATATTTGTTTCATTATATAAATAGTAAAACCAAACCGAACTATTATTCCGCGTCATTCATTATGAATAATTTAAATTAAATCTAAAAACATATACATTACAAATATAAATATTTTGAACAATAAAGTATAATAGAAATCCAAGGCATGCACATGATTGAAAATCATTGCCGGTTGAAATATTGCGTATCCGAAACTGTAGCTAAAAAAGGGAACTGACAAATTAACAAAATATCCAAATGTTTAAACATTTGAAACATTACGAACAATTTCACTACAACATTAAATGTAAGGTTAGAGAAACAAACAAATGATTGAAGTTGGTACTGCCATATCCATGAAAAATGATTCGAAAATGGATACCCGTATTTTACCTTAGCAAATACCGGTTTCTTGAAATTGCAAAATAGCTCGAAATACCGGTATTCTGTATACCGGTATTGCAATCACTACAAACAATATATCAATGTATTCAAAGCGAAGAAAATTCTGAATTATGTATCTAATCGTAAGTGAAATATATATATAAATATATAGCATATATGTAATACGAAATATCATAATATGAAGTTTTTCTCATTTTCTATTTTAAATATTTACTTCTTACGTAATGTCAATGTTGATTTATTTCATTCTACTCGCTTTTATGGCGGATAAATAATGTTTGTAATTTTTGTGACCTAAATTTCTATTTTTTGACATTGAAATTCTAACTATAATGAGGACAGGTAGAATTAAATAAATCTGTCTTATTTTTTATAACTGGATACATTTCACATATTAAAATTTCGTATTCGAAGTAATTGATTATATCATTTACTGCATATGTTTCGCCAATGTAAAACAGTATGTAAAATACACTTGCCAATGACTACTATATCGGAATTAAGCATTGGAATGTTAATGACATTTCGTTATTACGTATCCCTGCACTTGAAATGCCATTTTTTTACATTCTCCAAAAAATCTTATCCAAATATAATATTTATCAATCGTATACAAATATTTATTATGTACACACCCAGATAATATATCTACTTCATATAATTTACATTATTAAATTTCCAACTAAAAGTTATAAAAATTTATGGTTGGGAATTATTTCCGTTATTATATATTATATATTTTCTGTTGAATATTGTCGAATCATCGTGAATAAGTGAAAATTTAAGTGACCATTATTCAATTTGGAGGAAAGGCCTTGAATATTTATCCATTTTTATTATCATTTTTACAGATATTCAGCAATAAGTTTAATATTATTAACGGGTTTATGCGGAAGCTGTTCACTGACTGCCGCGTTTATTCTTACAGCCGTTAAATAAGGTCTGACGGATCTTTCTCTTTAGTCTCCTAGCGACTATTAGGGTGTTCTTCAGATTTACTGCTAGCATGTATGGATGATTTGCGATTCGCTCTCTGTACGCTTTTGTCCTTTCTGAAATTTCTTATATTACAGTTTTGAAGCATAGGTCATGGATGCAGCTCTTATTTGAGACATGACCTTTGAATTTTTGCAATATTTGAATTTGCCGCTGAGCCCCACAGTTGTTGGCCATATGTCCATATAGACTACAGAGCAATAATTTGTTTTTGAGTGCGAGTTGAGACTTGTTATTTATTAGCCAGTTCATTGGCGAACTGCTTTGTGAATAAGTGCTTCTTCCAAGTAATTCTCGTGTGGGAGAGGTATTCCGTTTACAGTTACATGTTCCTTTCCTATTAGTGAAAGTCACCTGAACGGATTTAGTTTCGTTGTTTTTGATTCGCCAGTCTTTGAAGCATTTGGATATATGATACATGATCTACTGACTAGTTTGTAGTGTTTGTGCTGCAACATCCGGTGAAGTGTCCACCGAAAGAATTGCTGCGTCACCATCAACGTTCCAGTGAACACTCCCTCGGTCGTTAAGAGATCGGCTGTGAAAAGCAGGTTCAGCGTTATATCCATCACACTGCCTTGAGGTACCACAGTTTTTATAGTTTGTAAGGACGTTATCTCTTCTCCTAGTTTTACACAAAAGTGTATGTCAATTAGATATTACTTTAGAAGGTTGTAGAATTTATAGGCAGGTCCCGTTTTATTTTGAACAGCAGTCAATCTAAAAAAGGTGCAGGCATGTATTGTTTTAACTCAAGGGCTTTATTAATACGTTCCATTCCATTATTCCATTCCATTTATTGCAATTTGTATTATTTGAATTGGAATGTTGTTCGAAATAAAAGATTTTAAATTTTGCTATTTGTACCAATTAATGTTTGAGTTCAACGAATTGTTCACTTAACGCTATAAACACAAGATTTAAAATTTTGCCTTTTATACCGATAATTGTTTGAGTTCAAAGAATTGTCCACTTAACGCTATAAACACAATTTTGAATACAGTCCATTTCAATTCAGCTTTTTTAATAATTTTTTAATGTTTATTATTATAAATGAATATTCGAAGTATTAGTAAAAATTATCACATCTGTCGTATTTTGTCTCTCTGGTTAAATCAAAATCATGTCTATCTAGACTTGTCGATCTAGTCTTATCTGTCTATTCTCATCCATATCATCACCAATCAGCCGTTTGGGTCCACCCCTGTGCATAGGCCTCTCTTTGATTTTTCCACATTTTCCTGCGCTACTTGCATCTAATTTTTGTTCAATCACCTAATATCGTCTATTTGAGAAAGCTCTGTTTCTTAGAACCTGTTGCTTTTGTCGGCATTCAAGGATCCGCTTCGTCCATCTGCCGTCCGTCCTTCTTGCAATATGGCCTGTCCAGTTCCACTTCAGTGACGCTATACGTTCTATTGCGTCAGTGATTCCTGTTCTTTGACGGATTTCGTGCTTTGGAACTCCACTGAAAGACAGATTTCATATCACTGTATGCCTAACATTGACCACTCCTTAGCCCTGTGGCAGACGCGTAACTTATTTGCTGATTTCCGAGTTAGAGTAAGTCACCACCGGCAGGACGAATTGGTCGTATACCTTTCGCTTGAGGCATATAGGAAGGTCGGATTTAACCACTTCCCTCAACTTGCAAAAACAGCCCATGTTAGACCTATCCTTCGATAAATCTCGGTCGTTTGATTGTCGCGACTTATTTGTATTTCATGGCCTAGGTACTTATATGACATTACCTGTTTAATTTTGGTATCATTAGTTGTCATTTTCTCAATCATAACCAGATTGGTGATAAGGTGGGTCCTGTCCATCCATATAGTCTTGCCTAATTGTATCGGTGTAGTCTTATTGTGCACTCTTGTCTACCTAGTCTTCATTGTCTATCTAATATTATCTGTATACTCTTGTTTCTGTTTTTTTTTTCTCTCTCTTTCTCTTTTCAAATGTCTAGTCTAGCATATAAAGCATTATTGTCTTGTCTAGTGTACTGTTGTCTATCTATTCCTATATATCTATACTCGGGCCGGCGAGGGAATGCAGCTGTACTGCGCCGCGGCAAGGGACGCGCCGAGGTACGCGCAGATTAGTTTTAGTTCAGAAATATGCTAGAAATATCTTCAAATACAGGCAATTAAACACCGCGCAATCGACATAAATTGGGGGTATGCACAGAGCAATACTAAACTCGTCAAGAGTGGATACATTTTCTCGCCGGCCCGAGTATAATCTTGTGTATCCAATCTTGTCTGTGTAGAGTATTTTGTTTAGACGTGTCTGTTAAATCTATTATTTTAAAGGATTGAGATTGCCAAGCCATAAAGTTGTATAGAGTTTACAATTTACAAATAATATATATTATTTTGAATGAAAGAATTTTAAAATATTTACATTATTTTCTAGAGTTTTACAACTTAAATACGGCTGAAACGAGTTAATACAAATATTCTAGCAATTTTGTTCCTTACTTGCAAAGTTCCATGCAAATTTGGTCTTCATTCTTTATTCTAGTAAGTACCTCCACCAAAATGTTAAAATTCGATTTTAACATAAAATCTTATTCTAGTAATTTATAAATATCTATATAACGACATTTTACAAACCATATTCTTCATTCAAACTAATTGTAAGAGCTATAACGCGAATTATAACACGATCTTCCGAAAATTCCATTTTGAATAATTGTAAAACAATATTGACATAACATATGTCACATAATGTACATAAACTTTAAATACTATTGAAAAGAATGCGAATGCGTTTTCAACCATGCTTTAAAAGTATTTTTATTATAAGCGTGTATGATTATTTCGTATGCAGTTACCCAGTTACGTATGCAGAGAATATTCACTTTATTACAATAACCAGTTTATTATAATAGAACATACCATATTACCAGGAATTATATTACATAGTATTATATTTGAGGCGGTGGTGCCCAAGGTGCCAGATTACTAAGCCACTAGTCCCTGGTTCAAATCCTGGGTATGGAAAAATAAGCTACAGTCCTCCTGTGTATGGCTGTGGCAAAGTCATCACAAGAAAAATTTGCAACCTAAACCTCCCCTTGTAGTAGTTCGCCAACCGCGTTAAAAACTGTAAGGGCTCCCTACCTTGTGCCTAGACACCAATCACAAGTGTAGGCATTGGGAGGAGGTCCAGATCCCACTTAGGACTGTAGCACCCTTAGAGAGAGAGAGAATTATATTCCATAGAATGTCTTTATTTTGTTAATTAATGTGATTAATAAAGCTTCTTGGTTTCTCAAGCAATTGTATAGTCGGTTAATTTTAGACCATTCGAATAATTCCGCGTTGGGAACTTTCCATTGGGTGAATTGTTGTATGTGAACTTTCCGTCGATGAATTACAGTCGGTGAAGTTTCCTAGAGCCGTATTGCCCGTTAAAGAAGAACATCTACATATACAATAATATTGGTGCTGTAATGTAATTTGTTCTGGAAATCTTAAATAAACAAAAAATAAATAAAACAATATATACCCTGTGACTTAAAAAATGCAACACCATGTGTAGGAATTTTTGGACGAAATTTGGCAGCAATGTTTTACTAGTCAAAACTAGTAATTGATTAAAATTTGAAACAAATTAACAATAGATAAAGGCATTTATTATTAATAATGTAATGGACCACCCCTATTAGTTTCACACTCCCGCACCCTTCTGGGCATGGATTCCATGGTTCCAGGTTGTACTCATGCTTGTACTCTAGATTCGGTCTCTTAATGCCATTAATCGGAGATGGTGGTCCTGGACCACATTTGTCTGTCTTTGCCGTCCACTTCTTCTTCTACGACGTTCTTGGCCATCTGTAGACCATGCGTGATAACACCGCACTACAGAGGATTGGTTACGGTTAAGAGAATTAGCAATTTCTCTGAATAAAAAACGATCTTTGCGTAAGCCAATAATGCGATCTCGAATGTCGAATTCACTCAGTTGTCGATAATTTACAGGTTGCCGAACTCTAGGCATAATCGCAACCTCAAAACGCAAAGAAGATCTCAAAAAGAGAAGAATTGCAACCACCGATAATTTCGATTATTTTAAAAGAATTTTTAATCAGTTACTACTACCTGACTAGCTAGATATTTCTGCCAAATTTGATCCAAAAATTCGTACCCCTTCTTAGTGTTCATTTTTTTGTCACAGAGTATAATAGAACATTAAAATTGGTGAAATTGGTGCTGTAATGTAATTTGTTCTAGAAAGCTTAAATAAACAAAAAATAAATAAAACAATATATAATAAAGCAATAAGTAAATAAGAGAAGGATATTAAAGAACTGGGAATAACAGATCTCAAAAACAGAGAGTCTGTAAGACGCACCCTGAAGGAAGTCCGTGGGTTTCAGGAAAAACCTCGAAGGAAAGGTACCCCCTCGACAGAAGAGAGAAAGGAGTTACACCGGCAGGAGATGCGACAATACTGGACAAAGGTCAAAGCCCAACAGTTGAACATGCGTGGTCCAAAGTAGGCCTGTTCGAAAGAAGCAGAAGAAGAAAGCAATAAGTATAAATCTAAGCAAATAATATTTCTTTAATTGTGTAATATGTATTCTTCTTCTTTCGAATAGACCTACTTTGGACCTCGCTTGTTCAACTGTTTTGCTTTGATCTTTGCCCAGTATTGTCGTATCTTCTGCCGGTCTAACTCTTTTCTCTCTTCTGTCCATGGGGTACCTTTCCTTCGGGGTTTTCCCTGAAATCCGCGGACTTCCTTCAGGGTGCGTCTCACAGACTTCTGTTTTGGAGATGTGTTATTTCCAGTTCTTTAATATCCTTCTTGGTTTCTGTCAACCAAGTGGTATGAACCTTCTTGTTTTGCCAGAAGGCCGTTGGTTAGTCGGTTTGGAGGTAATCTTGCAACGTGGCCATAGAAAGCTACCCTTCTTTTCCTTGCATAGTCAGAGAGCCTCTCAATATGTTCGTAGAGCTCACAGTTATGTCGCCTTCGGAATTCCCCATCTTCCTTTTCCGGGCGTAGGATCTTTCTGAGCGTTCTCCTCTCTCTGATTTCCAATTTCTCTAAAAGATCTCTTCGGTTCAAAGAAAGACACTCCATGGCATACAGAGCTTCTGGTCGTAAGACTGATGTGTAGTGCTTAAGGTTCAGGTTGCGTGATAGGCATTTCTTGTTGTAGGTATTCTTAGGTCAGTCGATAGGCTAGTTCTAACTTGTTGACTCTCAAAGATATTGATGCTCTTTCTGATAAGTTGGGTTCAATCCATTCGCCGACATACTAAAATTTCTCAGTCCTCTATATGTTTCCCTGCTCTAGTAATATCTTTCTGTTTGCTTCTTTGATGTTGGTGAAAAAATCTGTTTTCTCCAGCGACACTTTAAGACCCACTTTGGCAGCCTGTTTCCTGCGGAAATTTACCTGCATTTTTGCCATCTCAAGAGAATCAGCAATCAGTGCCATATCATCTGAAAAGGCCAGGCAATTTACAACCAGCTCATCGTTCTTACGCCCCAGGTAGATACCACTCTGAACCCCCAAGTTGATCAGTTCCTTGCCCTATTCTCTCATAACCTTTTCAAGGACACAGTTGAAGAGAAGTGGGGACAGTCCATCCCCTTGTCTCATTCTAGCTTTTATTTCGATGCTTTCTGAGATCTCGCCTTTAAATTTAACTTTGGAATGGGTGTTGGTCAATGTTTCTAGGATGAGTCTGCGGGTTTTGTTGTCTAGTCCTAGTTTATGTAGTACTTTGTTAAGCGTTTCTCTAATCAATGGAATTGTAGGCCTTCCTAAAATCAACAAAGCTGACGACCACATTGCGGTTTCTCATCTTGGAGTATGCATGTACAGTTTTAAGATTGAAGATCTGCTCAACACAGGATCGGGTCTTCCTGAAGCCTCCCTGGTATTCTCCCAGTTGACTATCCAGATGATCTTCTGCCCTTGTTTGTAACGCCTGTGTTACCGGGACGAGAGAAATTCCACTGTAGTTGTTTAGATCAGGAAAATCTCCCTTTTTGTGAAGCGGATGGATCATAGCCGACTTCCGATCGGGTGGTAATTTCTCTGTTTCGCAGATGGCCTGGATGATCTCGCTTAGCTTGCGCACGGCATTGCTTCCAGCACCTTTCCACAGTTCAGAAACGATAGATTCCTCTCCAGATGCCTTATTATTCTTAAGAAGTTGAATGATCTGGCCAATATCTTCAAAGGGTGCAGTGAGTCCGGGTATGGTATGGTTTGTTTATAGTCGAAGACTTCGCTGGGTGGATCACAGTTGAGTAGATTTTTACTGATAATAAGATAAGTACTGAGCTAAAAGGTAGCAGTTGTCCTTGTCGTTAAAAGCCAGTTTGCCTTGTAAGCCTCTGAAGTGAAGGCTTGGCTGAGCGTATTTTTTGAGTGTCTGCTTGAAGGTTCCAAAGAAATCTCTGAAGTTATTCTTCGCAAAGATCTCTTCGATTTGGGGTAGTTGGTTTTGTGTGAAGATTCGTTTGGTTGCTCGAATTATCTTGGATGTAACCTATCTTTGATCCAAAAATTTATGTCATTTTTCCTTGGTATTTTTAGAATTTCACTTCACCCTATTGCATTGTAACAGTCTTCAGTCCACTACGGAAGCTTCCTCCTTCTAGCGAGAGGGGCGAGTTCATTGGCCGCCTTGACAAGAGTCAAATCTTACCATTTTGGAGCTTCTGTGTAGTCTAGTGTTTCTAGGCTGGGGTCTTATTTTGATCTTTGAGAGGTAGTGGTCTGAGTCCAGATTCTAGTAGCGCTTCTTAGTACCTTCACGTTTTGTATTTCTTTTTGCGTTTTTCACGAAATGGCCATATGATCTATCTGGAATTCACCCAGGTAGGTATTAGATGAAATCCATGTCTTCTGCTTCCTTGGCAAGTGTTTGAAGGCTGTAGACTTCATGAGCAACCCAAAAGTCCTACGCAGATCCACCAATCGTTCACCGTTGCGGTTGGTTCGCTTATGCGCCTGATAATTGCCCACTATGTTTCTGTATTTTTTCTCTCTTCCCAATTAAGAATTGAATTCACCAAGCAGTATGACGGTGTGCCTCTCTGGAAGTTTAGAGATAATATCTTCTAAGTCTTGCCTTATTTTATCAGTTCTATCTAGATTGCGTCTGTTGGCTTAGTTGATTGGGGCATGTACATTGACTATACTGTAGCCCTTGTTTGCACATTTGAGAGAGAGGATAGATGCACGACTGCTCGGGGAGTTAAAGTCGGTGACTGAGTCCAGTATCCTGTGACTGATTATAAATCCTGTATCTAAGTGGGGTACGTTCTACATTACCCGCTGACCCACTTTTCCTTTGAGGATTCTGTAGCCTTGGGACTCGGCATGTTCGTCCGCAAATCTCGTTTCCTGTATTGCTGTCAGTGTTATGTTGTGTCGTGTTAGTGAATCAGTCAGATGTTTCAGTTTACCCACTTTTAGCAGTCAGTTAGCATTAAATGTTACGAAGAAGCTTTGCCGTCTTGGACTGAGTTTACGTCCGGTGATTTCAGGATGCTCCGACTCAGTCTTAAAGCATGTTGGTGCGGACTCCCCAGAATCCGAAGGTCAGTTAACGTCATCATAGGTGACGGTGGATTGGTTACCACCTGGGGTAGTGCATTTAGCGAAATTTTCCTCAATGCTCAGTTGAAGAATATTCTTCGTGGGACAGTGGCGAGCCACTGTCCAGGATACTACCCAAGTTGTTAGCTTGGGAGGCTTATTATTCGGGGTTGTCACCCCTAGACAGGTCGCCTTCACTACGGCTAAGGAGCCCTGTCCACCCCACTCTTGCCAGGTGCTAAGCTATGTGCCATTGTTTACCGAAGATGTTCAAGGGGCACATATTATTATATTACTAGGTCCAGATCTATTTTAGATTTTTTTCTTTTTATTCGTAATTTCTAGTAGGTTTCTTTTATAAAATGTCAAATTAATTAAACGTAATATGTATTATTTACATAATCAGTTTTGGTATCAGTGCACATGTGAGTGAGTACATTTCCAGTTTTTTTTTATTTAATATATAAATTTTGTATATGTTGTACCTAAATACAATTTTCTTAAATTAAAATCTAATAGGTTATAAATAAGTTAATTAAATCGAAATTAATAGGATTGAATGCTTAAAATTGAATTATTGAACTAATCTCTTTATCGCATAATTCGAATTTGGAACATAATTCGGCCATGCCGCATAGTATTACATAAAAGTAGGTACATATATTGAATAGCAAAGTTGGATTGCCAACTTAAAAAATAAACCTACCAAAAATATTCCAGGCCAGGTACTGCGTGATTTACAATGTAAAGCTTACTAATGTAAAACATTGCATATGTCCAACTATTCTTCAGTCCTTGACTCTTCAGTCATTCGTCTAATGGTAATTTGTTTCAAAATCCAGTCTATTTAGTATTTGGTTTATTGTTAGTCCAGCACAACTCTCTTCTTATTCATATTGTTAAATAGTAACATTTTTATTGTTGTATCAAGTTGTTTAGGATTAGTTATAATAATGATGTCATCTTGGTTGACGATATGTATACTTCCTAGAAATTATAATCTTTTAAGAAAAGATACAAATGTTACTATTTAATAATATCAAATTCTTCAAACTCAATAATATATAAATAATCATTCATATTGATCAAGAATGAAAGATTAATTTTATTGGCAATACACGATCGAACTGATCTGATCTGATCGAATGATAAAAAAACCGTTATTATTAAGGTTTGCCTTCAGTTTATTATGCAGGTTATTCAAGTTTGTTTTGAGTAAACCTGGAAAAAATAAATGATTCCTAGTTTTGTAAGAAAAATCAGCGTTTCAAATAACCTAGCTTGTTTTCCAGAAAGGAAATATGCTTTAAAATTGACATTGTAAATGAAATATAATATATAAAGATTATCAATTAGATATATCAATTCTCATGATATATTGGGTTAGTTAAGATTGGTTTAAATTAAAACAAGTCAAAGAACTATAAAAATAATGTAATTTGTAATAAATGAAAAGATAATATTCCTAAAATAAATGTCTATAAAATCCTATCTATCCTAAATCTCCATCTGTTCCCAAATAAATGTCGCATTTGGTGAAAACATATATGAATAATATGAACTGGTAAATAAATAATAGATTTGATAAATTATTTATTACAGTTTTTTAACAAAAAAAAACTTCGGTTTTTATGTTTTGAAAAATAATTAACTACAATTGAATGACATATATATATATATATATATATATATATATATATATATATATATATATATATATATATATGTATAATATATATATATATATATATATATTCTTCCGCCAATTCTTCTGAAGAACTAAATTGCACTGTTCTCTCCAGAATTTCTTTAAAAAAATTTCCTTTCCGAAATTCATCCAGTATGAAAATGCTTGTTGTGCGCAATCCTATAGTATATATATTAGTACATTAGTGCTTTTTCCATGACCGTTACGCCAGGGATATAATTCCACGTAAATTTTGGGGGTCTCATATCCGTAATTAGCGAATTTTCTACTTTAAGACCAGTAGCAATTACTATTAGTAGTCAACACCGGTAGTTTCAGCTGTCATCTTTGGATTAGCGGAAAATCTCCTGCTAGTGTTACCATCGTTTGTGTTGCTGTATCCAGCTTCAGGCACATCGACCATCAAGCCACTACAATTTCTTTCTCACTTTCTGATCTCATCTGCCACTTTTGTACGGGATTTTTTTGCGACAAATGGATAATACTTTCGAATAAGCGTATTCTAGCGTGCAATATAGAAAGGCCAAATGCGCTTGTGGAGACATTTCTTGTAACATTAAGGTCATTAAACTATTTGGAGGTAACAAACAAATGTAGCATCTCATAGTTGAGGTGGCAGCATTGCATACTTTTGCATCCACCATAGTTAGTGCCAATAAACATTTATTTGAAATAGACCTTTCTGCTTGTATGAATTCGCTGTTTTGTAAAGCGTTTAAAGCTTCATCTATATAGGCGATTTCGGATTTTGTGATATCCACTGTTTCTTTAACCAATCGTACCCTCATTGGTACACAGTAGCGTAGCGAAGAGGGAGTTGAATTTTGCCAAACAACTTTTTTGTTTATGCTACAAACCAATTGCAGTGGAATAAAGCAACTTTGAAAAATATTGCTGTCTATGGAATCTCATTCCTGCTTTTTCTGTTTATATTGAAATTTGTTGCGATCCGGCACATCCCCATTTCGCAATTAGCGTCAATGATTTACGCTCTAGTATATTCAATTTATTTATATATTATCAATACATCTTCCAAATATGTAGCCAAACGTTTAGCTGTGTGGTCCAATAAATGCTGCAAGATAATTTCAGCACAGCTTTCAGTTACGATAGGCTGCTTTTTCCGTTATTACAAGTTTTTTTTGCTTGCTGTATACGGTATAACTCGGATAATAATCCTTGTTACTATTTCTAATAACTTCATATTTCCAGCTTGAGAGACCGGCTTCTACAAACATTGAGGCCATTGGATCAAGTTGTGATCCTTTTCGGTGCATGGACTTTTTGTATGCTGTTTGGTAATCTTGAGCTTTCTGCGGAGAATTTGTTATATCTCTCAGAATTTTCGATGCAATTCTCTCCAGAACGTCGAAGAGATGCTTGAGCAGCTCGCACTAACACACCTTTTTAGACACTTCAATTGTTTTTCTGCGTTTGTTCCTTTCACATTGATGCTTCAAACGATATTGTTAGTCGACAACAAGAACGTCGTTTAAACCTCGGTATTTGGAATGTTCGTTGTAACCAATTATTAGTCCATCTTTTTTTAAATTAGTACTTCAAAGGGGAGAATTTATGTTTAACTTCCTTCATTTGAGTTTCGCAATATCCATCTTGCGATAAAATATAAAAAATAAAAATCACGGCGACACATTTTGTTTGTTAAATTAAAAGACTTGTGGCTTAGTTATGGAAATGATTTTTATTGCCAATGAAAGTAAAATCGATGTCATTAATTAACACGAGTGAATACGCTGGAAAACAATTTCATATCAGCCAAAATACCAGAAATTTCGCCTTCGATGTTGGCCTGCACCTCCTCTAACGTTGCTGGCTTGTGTGTATAGACCAGCGATTTAATGTTACCCCACAGAAAAAAGTCCAAAGGGGTTAAATCGTACGAATGAGCCTGTCATTCGCGAGGACGTTGTGTGAGGTAACTCGATCGCCTAACTTGGTCATCAATAATTCGATTGTGTCGTACGCTGTATGGCACGTTGCGCCGTCCTGTTGGAACCACATATCGTCCAAGTCCATAGCGTCGAGATGGTCCCAAAAATACTCCGACATCATGGCCCTGTAGCGATCGCCATTGACGGTTGTTGGCGTGCCGTTTTCATCAAATTAGAAAAACGGCTGATGACGCCGGCGGCATGAAAACCGCACCAAGCACTTATTTTTTTCGGATAAAGTTTGTGTCCTGTGTATCACTTTAGGCTGTTCACTTTTGCTTGTTGACAAAACCGTCAAGCCAGAACTGAGCTTCACCCGAAAAGATGATTTTTTTGTGAAAGTTGTCGCCAGTTTGCATCTGGTCCAGAGCCCAATTAGCCCAGAGCCCGAATGTGTCTGTGTGATGATTACAATGGTTGTTAGGCTTCAGTTCATGAGTCAGTCAGTCAAGTTCCCAATCTTCTACGGGCGGAGAGCCAAATCCTTCCGCAAAATTCGCACACAAACTGGTCACACTGATGTTCAACGCCTGGGATCGGTATGAAATCCGCATCCTTGACTACTCACACATACTCTCTCGAACGGCTACCATATTTTCTTCACTTCAAGCATTACGTTGTCGCAGAGGGACTGGGACATTATGTAATGTATGTTCAAAATTTTTGCACCAAACGTTCAATATTCCGTCTTGTTGGACTGTTTCGTCGACCGAAAATTGGCGTAAGCCGCGATAGAACCTTGATTAAAAAGTTTAATAATTTGCAAACGTTGTTGAAGCATGATCTCTCCGTGATTAAACGTCACTTCAAGTCAACTTCACTCCTATTCGAGAAATGCCAAAAACAAAAGTCGTCCCGTCCCTATTGAAAAACCCAAAAAAACTTTTTGAAAATCAATCGAGAAGTTTTTTTTTCATCAATTTCGATTACCATTTTCTATCCTTAAAATTATTACTAATTATGCTATTACTTGCTATATTGGAATTTATTAAAATTTTTTTCAAAAGGAACTGGAATCAAATTTTTTTGTAATTATTATGTATTTTTTGTATTTGTCGAGTATTTTCGAGAAGGCTGAGAACTAATCACACACTTACCAACAGAGATCGAATTGCGACTAATACTACGGTGCGAACTTAAACAAGTGATTAGAAGATAGGGTTGTATATTGCTCTATGTCTATTTAACATTGTCAGGATATACTTTTTTTACCTGGGACAAATTAAATCTCCTTTAAATTATCCTCTTTATCCATATCCATTAAATCCTCTTTAAAGGATAATGAATTGGCAACTAGGCTTCATAGAACAAAAATAATGATATAAATTCATTTGTCATATAGGTGTGTGAATAAATAAATATTGATAAAATTGGCATTTATTTATGAACAAATCAAACTTATTTCTAGACGAAGGAAGTATTTATGTTTTATTTAGAAACAAAATACTTTATTAGCTCTTAAATTTATATTGCCACAAAATAATTATAATAATAGCGTAATTACCCGCCCAGTCTAATTTTTTTGCGCTAGCTCCAAGGTTAAGAACATTTTTTTTCACTCCGCCAGGAATATTTCTTTACAAAGATAATTTTATTTGTAAATTATTTCATAAAACTGTATACTTTAATCAGACAAATATTATTTTTATTCATGTATTTGTGCCATGTTATCAAAAATCAATTTATACGATTCCTCCGTAGGTTCAATTTGTGCACCTTGTGCACCAAAAATCTTGTAATTCGTTGGTATTATTATGCCATAAGCCAATGTCATTCTGGTAGTCTACTCCTACATGGACTATGTTTTAGTGTTGTAATTGGACCTTGGTGTCGGCCTCATTTTCATCTGCACCCGCTAAAGTAGCTGTTTCTTGATCCTGGTTAGTCTGTTCAGAACACTCGCAAGGAATCTCTACTAGGTCCGCCGCCATAGTGTGGCTAGCAGACGTACTTAAAGAAGGTTTATTTTTCGTTGATTGGTGACTAAATCACTGTTGGAAAAGGTTTTGTGTCATGTTTTATTGATCACGTTTTGTTGTTTTTGCTACTTTTTACGTTTTTCTGAATCTGCAGATGCTTTTTCTTTACGGTTTCCTTTTTCCATTTTCATCCTGAAAGAAAAGGTAAATAATCGTGTGATTCGAGTGCGGAACTGATATTTACAAATAATAGTATGACAAGTAAGCACTAAATACTTACTTATCTAAGCTGTGCGGTTAGAAGGTATAGTTTTATTTTTATTTACAAAGGTAATTTTATTTGTAAATTATTTCACTAAACTGTAACTTTATTAAGACAAGTATTATTTTTATTCACGTATTTCTAAATATTTTTATTTTCGTTCATAGGTATAAATATCAATAATGCCAATAAGGAATTCAAATTTCACTTGCACAAGGTAATTTATGATGCTAACATATTTTTATATATCTTATTCTATAATTAAATATATTAATGAAATATCTAATAATATTAAAATTAATTTTAATTAAAATATTTTGTGTGTAATGAAATAAATGGTGTCTTTATTTTGTGTATTTCCGTACGGTTTATGAAATTCCGTATGGTTACAATATTCCCGGATATTATCACGTTTCTTGTTTATTATTTCATTAAAATTAGAAAATAAATCCAATAAAAAAGCTCAACGAAAATCAATATTCTTTCACTTTCTCGTGGAAACATCTTCATAAAAAACTCTGTTTGCAACTAAATTTTAAATTGTTGGTAAGTGAAACTTATTTTCAACATTGAACAAGTTTTGTTTTAATAATCGCGATAAAATTAATATAAATCAATTTTTCCATTTTGCGTCTATAATGAAGTCATTAAAGCACTCATATGTGTTCATTAATGGCTCACCGACTGCGATACAATTTTCTCAATATGAATCGGCGATTTTTTTATTTAGAAAATCATAAAAGGGGGCAAAATAGAAAAAATAGTATAAAAAACTCGTTCATAAGGCGTTTTTCGCACTTGTCTATTAGAAAACTCCTCGCTGCGCTCGGCGCACACTGGGACGGATTACGAATTTACGGCGACAAAAATAGAATTTTACAATGTCTCACAATTAAGCAAAACCACTTAAAATGTATTGTTAAATAACCCATAATACTATAAACAAATAAATGCGAAAAACCAATTCCATTCGTTGTGGGAACGTCTTAAACATCGCTCTTGTTCCTTAGGTACCAAAAAGAAATTAGTTGCGGTGGATTTTTAATAAAGTGACTATGTCTGTTTTCTGTTTGTGTTAAAAAATTGTGAACTTTTCAAATATGGAGAATATAGCTTCAAGTATGTATTTACATGTAATAATATCAAATTTGAAGAAAGTTTTAATTAATATGGTTAAAAAAAAGTTAGTTAAAAAAGACTATCGTAAATTTTTTTTTTTGTAATAAACTGCAACAAATTGATTTTTAAAAAAGTTCCGCATAGTTCCATTAAATTAATTATTTTGTAAAATAAAACAAACATTGACAATTCTAGAAAAGCAAAAATCCCGTCCACATCTTTCCACCGCACTGAGAATTGCACCTTTTTTTCCAGATAGTCGTGATGACCACCATTTGCAAGACAGAACATTGGATAGAAATGAACCATCTTTTGTATCAAGAGATAAAAGTTTTTATAAGTTTTCTTCGTTAAAGTGTAATGAACGATTAGTACAATACGTGTTGGATAAGTTTTTGTATCAACGACTCAAAACGATCAACGTCAACGACTCTAAACTATTTACAAGTAGGGTCTAGATGGCAGTGGAGGGCACAGTATATATAAGCAAAACTTTGCTAATAATAATTTTTATGTGAACTCAAATATAATTTTTTGTACAATTGTGCTTCTGGAACTATCCGCAAAACTTGAAAATAGTACAAAAATATTTTGGAAAAATTATGCTCCTTCTTTCACCAGATACTGCTGTCCAATTTCTTTTAGATTAAAAAAAGAAAATGACAAAAATATTAAAGACGAATACGACGAAGTTAAACAGCAAATAAAAAATTTGCAGGCAACAAATTTCATCCTGGCAGATAGAGCAATTCAGTTCAAACATGTGCCCAAACATGTGTACGATGTTAGACGGCTAAACAGTTAACGTCTTAACTGAAACAAAAAGCACACAGGCATGTAATGTGTGTAAAGCTACGCCCATAATCATGAACAATATAGGAAAGTTGAAAGAAAGAGACTGTGATGAAAGGTCATATAAATTTGGCCTTTCTGTTTTGCATGCGTACCTACGAAGCTTTGAATACTTTCTACATATAGCATATAAATTAGAATTAAAACAATGACAAGCACAGGGCAGGAAGCACAAGAAAAAGTGAAACAGAGAAAGAGTAAAATTGCTCAGGATTTTTATAAGGAAATGGGTCTTGTTGTCGATTTACCAAAACAAGGTGGTGGTAATAGTAATGACGGGAACGCGGCACGAGAATTTTTCAAAAATTTTGAAGTGAGTTCCCGAATCAGAGGTTTAGATAGAGATTTGATTGAAAGAATGTCCAATATTCTAACAGTGATATCGTGTGGACGGATTACGTCAAATAGAAAGAATTTAAAATGTATTGTTTTAAGACCGCGGAGTTAACTATCACACTTCATGGATAGTATAGAGTGCGAGTGTCCATAAATTATTGATTCATGGGGCTGACATAATAAAGTCACTTCCATTGCCTGTAGGCCTCCTCTTAGAAGATGTTATAGAGGCTAGTCATAAAACTTACAAACAGCTTAGACAATACCACTCCTGGAAAACGTCAAGAATTAAAACGAATACGGATATTTTGAACTGGTTACTTATATCATCAGATCCTCTAATTACCAGGAAATAATATAGAAACCATAAAGAAAAAAGGAAAAAACTACTTCCTAAAACTACCTCATTCCAGGTAGTTTTAGGGATGCTTCGAATGCCTAACTATCTAAATGAAGAGTATTTACGAGAATTTACTGAAGATATCGTCAGTGATGATGAAAAAGGCGCAGATAGTGATGCTCATTGATTTTCACGAAGATCGGTTGTGAATTTGTAAAAAAATGTTGCACTTTTGTCATATAAAAAAAAATTCCACTTAAATTTGCATTTTTAATTAATCGTGTACATCTAATATAGACTAATTTTATACTAGAATCATCAGAATGTCATCATAAGGTAATATGTGAGACAAAAAAAATTGGACTGGATGTGGATGAAATGAACTGGATTTTATTTTGGTCGTCGTAAATTCGTAATCCGCCCCAGGGTGCGGCGTTTGGAGACGCGTGAAAAAAAACCAGGAAGCGTGCTGAAAAATCGCGCTTATTGAACTCGTTCTTTATTAAACTATTTTGATTATTTTTTAATAAATCGATTCATCATATAATCATAAATTTTCCCCACAGATTGACCTATTGAGAATCATAGCTTAAAAGATTATAAATTCTATATAAACTATTTAATTAAATTATTTAAATAATAAATTAAAATATTCTAGAAATATAGACTATAAAGTTAATTATAACTTTTCAAATCGCAACTGACAAAGTAATTTCATCTGTTTAGTTTTCTCAGTCTAGTTTTATTTATCTTATGTGATTTTGCCTAATTCTTGTGTTTTAAAAAAGGATTATATAAATGAAATAAATCGCAGGAAAAATGATATCGCTAGTAGTTGAAAAGGACTACAACCAGAAGTAAACTAGTTCTAGAAGAGGAATTAATAATTTTAATCTGTATATACTATCTAAATACTTAAATTACTAGTACAGTTGTACTTTAACTAACGAGTGTTCCAACTTGCGAGTTATGCGATTGTTTGCATAGCGAGTTGATTGTTTTAAGACTCACCAACTATTATTTGATTTGGTCTTAAACCATTTATAAGAATTTTTAAGTATACTTTAGTTTCAATATATTAAGATAATATTATGTTAAGACTCCTATAACAATGGAATTAAATTATGAGCGATTCCGTCCCTAATTGACACTTAAAAACTAGTCATTTTTGGAAAAAAAAATGTCAAGTATCAATATAAACAATTGCATTAGAGAGCATTTTTTGAGAATCACTGGAGATAAAATTGAAGAAATCGTGTCCAAAAAGTAAAAAATCAGTGAATAAGATTCAGTTATTCCGTTCAATCTACCTCCCCACCTCTTTCAGCATCTTCAAGTGGTCATATCAGCTTTCCCTTGATATAGTTTTATAAAGAAATCCAATTTATTGCAGTTCATTCTTTTATATTGTATTTTTATGCAATACATGATTTTTGTCCAAACCCTACGAATATGAATAGGGGCTGTTTCAGCGTAATGAGCAATCATTTATTGCATACGTAAGTCGCCTTGCACTCATCTCTGTTTTGCTTTGTGTTGAGATGACTTAACTATTATATTTTCAAAAAAAAAAAAATTTATATGCGTATCAATAAAGCATCTTAAGAAGCAGGGCCGGATTAACCATGTCGGGGCCCCTAGGCAATGCAATTCTCGAGGCCCCTTTACCCTATTTTAACTTCCTAAAATACATTTTTTCTACCACAATGCGTATTTATAATTACGCTATTTTTTACAACATTACGAAGGTATGCCACCATCCCAAACAATAAAGCAAATTAAACGAAAGTATGCGTATTTTTATTAAATACATTAAAATTCAATACATTTCAGGTGGTTAGTTAGTTAATTTCAAGTGGAATATGCTAAAATATTAACTCTTGATTGTGCCATATTATCAAAAATCAATTTATACGATTTCTCGGCCGGTTGCAATTTGTACCCGAAAAATCTTGTATTTCGTTGGAAATATTTTGCTATAGGCCAATGTCATTCTGGTATTCTACTCCTACATGAAATACGTTTTAGTATAGTAATTGGACCTTGGTAATGCCTCACTTTCACCCGCTAAAGTAGCTGTTTCTTGATCCTGGTTAGTCTGTTCAGAACACTCGCAAGGAATCTCTACTAGGTCCGCCGCCATAGTGTGGCTAGCAGACGTACTTGAAGAAAGTTTATTTTCCGTTGGTCGCGACTAAACCTCTGTTGGGAAAGGTTTTGTATCTTCTTTAATTGTTCATCACGTTTTGTTGCTTTTGTAGCTTTTTACGTTTTTCCAAATCACTTAGATGTTTTTTCTTTACGGGTTCCTCCGACATTTTCATCCTGAAAGAAAAGGTAAATAATCGTGTGGTACTAGTGAGGACGAGATATTTAGAAATAACATTTGACAAGTAAGGACTAAGCACTTACATATCTATTTAAATAAAATCTTTAGAAGCACAGCGAACGGTGAAATGAATCAATCAATATTTTTATCAATGCATCATTTAACATTTTTCTGCTTATAGCTATCAGGCAAACGGAGAGAAAATGAAAAACGACGCGAGAGAAATAGTTTCTATATCTACGCAAGAAAAACTTCGGCCACTTCATACTTGTCGAATTTTATATAAGTAGATGAACTAACAAGTGAGGGGAAGCTGACCCCCCCCCCCCCCCTAGAACGCACCTCGCCGCACAGAAATACCTATAACATTATTGATAACCTCACCCTGGTGCCCTAATCACATCACAAGTATTTAACAGACTAGGTGTCAACAGACAAAAAGTTTGTATGATTTTATCTATAATTAGTATGGTTTCGCCAATATTAAATTAACATTTAAATCAATAATCGTAACTAAATTCACGTCTTTCTACACAAATGTTAAATCTAAACCTAACTTCGCCAGTCATGCACGAGGTGCTCAACCTAATGTAAGTGTATTCCAATTTATAATTCAAAAAAGCAAAGCTGCACTTATGAGAGATAAGTCTCGAAACGCATCTGCAGATGGGGTCTGGCGTCTTCGGGTGCAAAATGTACGCCGAAGCAGTTCTGACTCTTAACTTATGTTTTAGTATTACAGTCGCTCGTCGTCTCGTCGATTTTCTCAAACTATTGACAGTCTTTATAAAAAAATCTAGCACTTTTATCCCAATTCGTATGTTTTGATTCGTAATTTTTGAAGCGCTTTCCGTTACAAACGCTGTTCTTTTTTTTGCGTGCCGTACCGTTGGCGTCAACGAAACGAACAGATTGATTTCATTTCCGCATAATTATTGCAATTTCGTTTCAACTAAGGACGAGGCCATCAACAAAGTGTTCCCGAACATTATTGTTAATCACAAAAATTACTATTGGTTGAGTGAACGAGCAATTCGACTTTTGGGGTTTGGGTTTTGTTTGATACATCGTACCTTATGCAAGGGAGAGGACAGACACGATTATATTCCCATCTATTATATAATCGTGTATGATTTTGTTACCAGGTATCGATACGCGTAACATTTGACTGACTTTAATTCAGCTAATAAGATATTTTTTAATGATTATAGATTGTGAGGCGATACGAAGTTCGTAGGGTCAGCTAGTAAATAAATAAAATCGATTCGACATACGAGTAATTCGATATTACGAGCTCCGCTCCAATCTTGCTTATCTTGTCCAATATATCTGCTTCCAATATTAATGTCTATCTAGTTTTGTATATATGTATCTAGTATAATCTGTCTTGACTGTCCAGTTTTGACGGTCTTGTCCTGTTTGTCTAGTTTTGTTTTTAGACAATAAATAAATCGATTTATTTTATTTAAATATTTTATAACGTCTGAGATTTAAATATAATTTTGTATTTGTCTAATATTAACTGAGATTTTTTTTATATAATAATAACTCCAAACTTTTGCTAAAAAAAAAATCGCTTGAGCTCCTAAATAGTTCTTTTTAATATCTATGTGAAAACAAATTATTAGTTTAGAATGTGAATGCGATTTAAAATGCGAAGTTGTCATAATCACTTAAACAAACCATGTCAGCAAAATTTAAATATCAATTATTTTCCTAACCAATTTGACCAATAACACGGCTTATGTATACTGTATGTATTTATAATAATCATATTTAATTGAAGCAACAATAATTAACTTCGATCATAAAAAATAACATTTATTCACCCATTTCTAGAAAACTATTATTTTTTCTAAACTCTTTTAATTGAATGACAATTCCTCTGTGATTCAATTAATTTTTATGTGCTTGAGCCGCTCGTTTCAGAACCGTTATGATAATTATAAGTTATTGAAATTATACATATTTAATAAACTATTCACTCCAATTATAAAGTAGGTACATACTGAGTACATACATTAAAATAATGGTATTTTAAAATGAGAATTTAATTGCCATTTTATCTTCTTCTTCGGAGAGAATTACTTTCTGTATACTTATATAACACAGTAATCGAGACTAATAAGTATTTTTCCATCTAGACTCATGAGAATTAGTATATTATCTAATACTAACTATACAAACAACAACATTGAGACAGAAAAGGCTTTACAATGCACATCAACTATACAAATAATGATACGACAATATAAAAGCAATTCAGCAAAAAAATATATAGTGACGTGTGAAAACTCAGTGCGTTGCAATTAACTCTCGAGAGAAAAACCTTCAGAATATTTGTTTTTATCAATTTATTTGGAGTTTCAATTATCACTTGAAGTTACATGAATCGATGATAGTGAGGTTATCAACCAGTCGAGTACATTTTGTTGTAATTCTGATCGCTGTGTGGAGTGGTTAACTATAGTTTTGTAATTCTGCGTTTACAGAAATGAGTGAAACGAAAAAGGTTGCAAGATGGTACTTTGGAGGATTGGCTTCAGCTGGTGCTGCGTGTATAACTCACCCTATAGATTTAGTAAAGGTGCACTTGCAAACTCAACAGACGGGGAAATTGAACGTGTTAACGTCTACTGCAGATATTGTTAAAAAACAAGGTAATATTTCATGTTTTATAACTAAGTTATAATATAATTAAAAAATATATTGTTTATTTAAGTCATATTTTATTTATATATTTATTGTTTACAGTTTATTGTATTCGTTTATCTTGAAATTAATTTTCTCTTTTTTTTGTGGCTTGGTATTTTTTTTTACAAAGTTTATTTTAAGTTTAAAAATATGTGAATGTTTTAATAACGCGTAAACTAGTTTCAGAATAAATTGTAGTTTTAACCTTTTTTCTAATCAACAAAGTTTCTAGGAAAATATATTTACTTGCGCTTATTTAACTTTTATGAATATAAACGCATGATATATTTGCCCTTGATTTATCAGAATATATATTTCTTAATAATCTATATCTCTAGAGCAGCGTTCTTGAAACTGTATTCTACTAAACCCTAGGGTTCTACGAGGTGTCTAAGGGGTTCTGTGGAAAAAGTCTAAGTTATTACCTAATAGACTCTAATACTCAAATTAATAAATATAGCAGATTATAGAATGCCGACTAATTCCAAAAGTGCTCCACTTATTTTCCTATACATATGCTGTTCTTGTTACACACTATGAATTTACCATATATACTCTGCTTTTTATTGTGGGTCATGTACTAACAACTATTAGATAAATTGTAGAATACTTTTAGTAGTTGTGCCTGGACAACCTCTATACAAATATATTATATGGAATAAAATTATTTATCTCCTTGATGGAATAAATACTAATTTATATGTTATATCAAATTTTTATCACAGGGTGCCGTAGAAAAATTTTATATCAAAAAAGGGTTCCGCGGGATGACAAAGAACGCTGCTGTAGAGAAATGAATTTATGTATAAAAACTTATAAAAACTTTATTATTACATAATATTTTAAAATAATAGGGGTGTTTCTTTTTTTATCATTTTCTTGTATACATTAAAGTATGATTCTTTAAAATTAAAATTTCTTGTAAATATTGTTAAAATAAATGATAACATTAACTAGAGTTTGTAAAACATAATCTCTAAAATTCAATAACTTTTGCTATTTTATAACATACACTGCTCAAAACAATTAGCGGGTCCCTAATTTGTGCCTCCATAAAATTCAAACTTTACATGTAAATGAAATTAAAAACATCTGAAAGACGCTCTAAATAATTGTTTTAATTGACACAGGGAATTATCAGCATCGCATACTTCCGGAGTATCAATTAACATTAATAAATAAGAAGAACTACCAAAACTAAAGTGAAATAATGTATCCCAAATTTGATTCAAAGAGCTAGGAAGACCTTGTTCAGATTAATATACAGACGAAATTTCTTGCAACTGACAGTTTGACTTAAGTTGTGCTATATATGCTTGTTTGTGCTATAACATTAATTGAAAATGGCGCAAGCCTTCGACAAGCCTGTCTGTTATGCAGCGATTGTGAAACAGGTACTTGGATGCAGGTCAATATACCAGGCGAGGTGGGCAAGGTCGCAAAAAACAACTCAAAATCAAGACCGATTTTTACTGATTTCTTGTCTTGCAATAGAGTTTCTACGGTGAGAGACCTCTTAATTTCAATCAGTACGACGCGTGGGATCACTTTATCAGACCAGATAATTAAGAATAGGTTGATGGTATCAAATGTGAGGGCAAGACGACCTGTGCGAAAACCCTCTTTGACACGACGCCACAGAATAGCAAGAATGTGTGAAATTTTGCTCGTGAACATGTTGCATGGCAACTTCGACAATGGAAGTCTGTGCTCTTCACCCTGTGGTATATGTAATAGGCCCAAATTTTTAGTTGATAACAAAAGATAACGCAAGAACACATACTGCGCAAATCACTGTAAACTTCCTACAAGAACTGTAAATTCAAACAATGGCGTGGCCTGCGTTAATTCCTGAGTTATTTCCCAGAGTACATGTTTGAGATATGCTCGACAGACGTGTTCATGGTCGCCCACATCCTCCTCAGACTATCCAGGAGCTAATCCTTGTGGAATGGGACGCCATACCACAAAAAGACCTTCGAATACTTATGCGAAGCATGCCAAGGCGCTGTAATGCCGTTATAAGTGCTATGAGAGCACATACTCGATATTAAGTTACCACTTTATGTACAAAAGTAACAATTAACAATTGGGTTGTTGAATAAAAAAAATATCGATTTTTGGAACGAAGTTCCTTTAGGGAGGTCTCTGTAGAAGCGATTCGGCAGAAAACGTTACGTACGATGTCCCCTGTACGTGTCCTCGTACGCTGTCCTCGTAGGCTGTCCGTTACGTTTCTCCTTTCTCTTTTTCTCAGTGTATATTATACCTATCTATATACTATACCGCGCGCTCTCTCTTTTTTTTTTCTCTTTCTCTCAGTGTATATTTCTATAATGCGTGCTCTCTCTTTCTTTCGCAGAGTGACAGACAAGCGTAGTCTGTTTATAACCTTAAAACTAAACAAGAAGAAATAAAAATTGTTCAAACCTATTTTTCTTTGTTGTTGTTTTAATTCATAGGAGAGTTATATTGTTTATATTATACTCATTATTTTATTTAGATTTTGAGAAATGGAAAGTCAAGAAAGGATACAAAATACTGAAAAAAAGTAAGTTTATAAAAATAAAACTGTACAATTTGAAGCAATTGCTAACTGTTTACACATGTTTATCGTACATGTTATTTGATTAATTGATATTTACTATATGTATATATAGTGAAAGTAGTCATATAGTGAAATCAGTCAGATTGTTTAGAACTGAGCCATTGCATGATCTCTATCGGCAGTTCGAGTAGTTCATCTAATTTGTGTAGCTCATAAAATCTCATGCAAGCTCAGCTCGTGAAATTTTATTAGGAACTAGTTTGACTAGGATTTACTCAGTCTTCGACGTTTCCAGAAATGCCTAAGTGCTGTCATCTGATAGTATAAAGCTACGTGTCTTAATTATCAGACCTATTTATAAAGAGATAAATAAAGAAACATATTTAAGATGATTTCACGAACTAGTTGGTCGTATCAAGTATTTCAAATAGAATACACGAACTGCATGCAGATCATGCAATAACTCGGTTTTTCACAATCTAACAGATTTCACTATATAACTATGACATTTACACTTTAGAGAGACAATAGTGAAATCACAAGCTCAGCGTCAAAAAGAGTATCGACAGAGAAAGGAAAAAGAAAAAAAAAGGAATTATACAAAATACAGATTTAGAAAAGTAATTCATTTTCTGAATAATTAAATTCAATGATCAGGTAATAATGAACCTCAGCAAGTAATTAGTCCAAGTTCTCAATCATTCTAAGCCCCATACGAGGAACATAATGAATGTACAATGCCAAATTTCTTATTGCATCATGACACAAACATTGCTGGCGACGGTAATTGCCATACATCTCTTATAAGAATTATACAACTTCAAATATCAGTATCGTTTCTTCGACAGCAACTTTACAATTCACCTTACTTAAATGCATGTCAAAATCCAACTAGTGCAAGATAAATAATTTGTAATAGGTTTGAATATGGAGATTTAGATTGTTTATTCATATTTTCCAGAACATACAATCAAAATATTTGTGTGCACTTTCATTATTTTAATAATAATTCAAAAAGATTCTGTTGAATGCGCGAGGAACTTCGTTCCTAACGGGATTTTTGGCACAAAACTGACGAATTGATAAAGCTATGGGTGCGGGTGCATTGTCTTGGTGCAAGAACCACGAGTTATCTTGTCATAATTCTTGTCTGTTTTTGCGAATTTTTATCACGAGAACTGAACGTAATATCAACAATTCACCTGGTTACAGAGGAGTGGTACGTAATTTAAAATGTTCGGTTAGTTTTGTGAACAGTCCCCGTTATTCAGCTTGCTCCTAGATAGACACTCTGTGGAATATCACTATGGCCATGGCTAATACTCGTACATTTCTAAAAACGGTTTGTTGTTTGAAGTCAAAAGGTATTAAAAGATGTATGTTCCCTGATACAACTGATTAGCAATAAAGTTGCAGTACTATGTAATATTTGCAAACCCCTAAGCCAATTTAACTATATATTAAAACTTTTGATAGACGTTGTGCAACTCTGGGTACGTCCAATGCAGTTTTTTAGTTTTTAATTGATTAAGAGGTGAAAGAGATATTTCAGTTAACTGACCATGAGGACGCATAAACTATGACCTTGATAAAAAGAATTTTCAACCACTGTGTCAGCCCTTCGAAATCTATAACATTCCCTTTTAAAATGTTGTCGTCACTCTAAAGGTAACGGAGATATTTGGGGTGGTCATGTTAAATGTCCCACCCTGTATATATAATTAAAATCAGAGAAGAAAATTTCATTAAAATAACAACAATGTTTAACAATTTTTTTCAAAAGGCACCCGAAATGATTTCACAAAACATTACAAAATCAAATAATCAGATGATATTCAATATAAAAACATCTTGAAGAATTTTCAGAGACAGAAATTATCTGCTTAATACAAGAAAAACTAAAAAAGAAATCAGGAACTGGCCCGGATTTAATACCAGCCACAGTTATTAACGATTACGTTGATTTACGATGATTACTATATTAAATTTTTGAAGACCAATTTGGGTTGTTGAATAAAAAAAAAACCTTATTATAAATCGGATGTGCGATGCGAAAAAGTAAAAAAAAAATAATAATTATAAACAATCTAAAAGTGATAAACTTTTGAAAATAATCACGTGACTCCAAACGCGCCATAATTTGTTTGTGACGTTGAAAGGGTGTCAAACATATACATTTAAAAAAAAATCGTAGTTTTAGGATTTTCTCGGCGCACTGTTTAAAACCATTGGTTTCTACGATTAACAATGTAGGACATTTAAAAACATTTCTTGAGTTCTTTTTGTAGTACTCCTACACGATGGTACGAAACAAGCACGATAACTTTCAATATTTGACATATTTGACATGTCTACTACAGCTACTGTATCAACAAAGTCAGGCGCGGGTAGACATTACCCATTTTACGTCACAACGCGACCGGCCTTCTTTCGGTACCGAGTTAAAAATATATTTTCAGTTTGTTATAACTTTTTAATTACAACGAAAAAAAGAACAAAAAAGAGTTTTGCTATAAAACTTATATAATATGAGTTTTCGATTTATGACAAAACAAAAATTGATTCAAATACCCAATTAATTTAAATTCGTTTTGCACTATGATTTTAGTAGTTGTTGTTAATTATTACGGGTATTTTAAAGTACGTTATGCTCACACTTCAATATGTGTCAATTAAAACAAGTAAATATACGTCTCTCAGATGTTCATAATTTTATTTGCATGTAATTACCCATTTGAATTTTATGGAGGTACAAATTAGTCACCCGGTAATTTTTTTGAGCAGTGTATATTGATTTGGTGGCTTAAAAAGATGGCTCATCTTTTTAAGTAAAACGATTTTTAACGTTTTTATTCTTATTATGTTTATAATATTATTAAACTTGTTTGTTATAGTCTGTATTAATTACATACATTTGGAAACAAAAAAATAATACCTAGATTACCGAGTCCATGATAAATATTTACGGGTTGTCCAGAAAGTTTTAAAAGCAAGTAAAATCGTCAAATGTAAAACAATAGTTAAACAAAAATTGCCGAATTTACATAAATATTTCCCAAGCCAATGATCAAATTTGCATGTAATTTGGCAAGGTCACAAATAAATTTCAAAAATTAACAATTCAACCATATTTATTAGTTGACTAGTTTTAAAGTCAAAAAGATAAATTTTGTTCTCGATACCTGAATTATCGTCTATATCTCAGCTAGTTTACTACATAAATTTTTTACAGTTTAACAATTTTTGATGGATTAATAGACAATTAAATAATTTGATTTATAATTTAATGAAAACTGGAACGATCTATCTAGTTAACCACAGTAACTATGAAGTTTCAAACATAACTCTATGGCGTTCTCTTCAATATCCTGAAAACTACAAATCAAATTAAGTTGCAACTTAAGTTTTCTCGAAGTTTTTGAATCAGAGTGTATGGATTTAAAGCGAAGAAATCGCTGCTGTTTTCAGTTACCAAGATATTAAATGAAAAATTTTAATAAATACTCAATCTACCGCTCAAAGAGAAATTTTATGCGTTCGCGCTATATAAATTAAGTTTTTAATATATAAATTATTTACTTATTAAATATTAGTGAAACCATACTAATAATAGATAAAATCATATAAGCTTATTAAGGGCGAAATGTAGCCTCAATATATAAATATATTCAACATGTTCGTAGCTCTGTAATATTAAGTCTTATTAAGACTACAAGACAAATGTTGAAACATCTACTTCCCTGGCTAACGCCACGCAGGATATTGAATTATACAACAGGTATTTGCCTGCTCCCATTCATCAATTCTTTCTACTTATTGGTATAAGTATTTTTTGTATATTGAGATATTTAAGGGTTTGCGCTTGAATTAATTTAAAAATATTTACAATGGTTAATTAATTCGAGTAATGATGACAATAAATCTTTTTTATTTTTTATGCAGTAATAATTAATAAAATTGTTAATACTTTTTTTATCTACAAATGAACTTAAAATTAAAAGGACTCAATAATAATAATAAAATATAAATTAATAAAATTATAAAAGATTTATTTTCATATTAGCGAAAATGTGGAGAAAAGGACAAAGCCAGATCAGGTCAGATTTTTCAAAATTTTACATAATAATAATAATAATAATAACCTTTATTGGCATAATTAAAATAATTTCCATACAAATTATATACATACAAAATAAAACAATAAAAAATAATAAAAAAATAAAAAAATAATAAAAAAGTTGTGAAACTAAAACCCCATTAAAAGAAAAAAGAAATTTTACCACCCTATAAACCTATACTTCAACACCTGTACATCGGACATAAGCTCACAAAAAAAAAAAAAAAAAAAAACTAAACCGCAACACTCAAAAAACTACCCCGTCGCATCCGCTCTTTCCATGTTTTCACTCTGTGTAAAAACGACAGTCCCTTCCCGCTCTCGTCCATACACTCCCTCCAATCCTTTCCTCGCCTTCTCTCCTGGTCATTCCACTCCGCCATCGTGCATTCTTCCAACCAATGACTCCACATATCTTCCTTCAACCCACACACCAAACACCTTCTACTTTCCTCCTTCATCCAATGTCTCCTTCCACGCTCTTCATTGCCACACCTAAATCTCGCCAACACTGACTGGTCGTCCGACCCTTTACTTGTCCTCAAATAACCAGGAACACGGCCGTGCACTTGTATCTGACTGTAGCCTTGGTGATATTTACTAGCCTCTATTTTCGATTGGCGCTCTTGGAAGTCCACTTCTAATAACCTCTCTTTTAGCATCCGTTTCCACTGAGCACCCGCACTTTTTTCCGTTTCCAACCCCTCGGATGATAACCCGCCTCTCTCATACAGTTTCCTTTTATTCAACCCCCAACCCCAAAATTTTACATGAAATCCCTTAAAACGACGATCAAATCGGCACAGCAATAACATTTGCCGTTGTTGCTCCCCTTCGCCCTAAGGGCGCCAGATCCCCAAATCTTCAATACCTTACTTAACTTTTTGTGTTGAACTCACCTCTCGCTGTCATTTTTTAAACATTTCTTGGTACATATTTTAAAAATATTTTAGTAATCAATCGCAACAATTGATTAAATTGTCTCATCACAAGCAAAAGAGTCCAGTAATATAAACAGTGGGATTGTAAAACATGTAAAAGAAAACGTGAATAGGTCCAAATTACTCATACTGTCACGGAATGCACAATAAAATCAGTGACGATATAGAAATAGTGGACAACTTTGTTTACATAAGAATCCCTTCACGCATTCGAGCGCAAAATCCTAGACCAATATACGAGAAGTGATTCTGGAGAATGCACTAGTATATCAACCTACATATAACTAGGAAAACACCCATGTTCGAGCCACAATGAGAGGATTGTTCTCGCATCTATCCAGATTTTGTGGTAAGATAACTGTGTTAACTTTGCTAAAATGAAGTGGAACGAGTGGAACAACTACTGAAGCGCTATTGGAAAAAAGAAAATAAAATATTTAAAATTTAGACCACAAAGACCTATAGGACCTCAAGGACTCTTAACCGCCTCCCTAAATCAGAAGACCACGTGGGTTTCACGAAAATGGGTGTTTCTTTTGCCAAACTATAGAACCTGTAATAATGATCTTCCTCAAACTCCAAGGTTTTTAGATGTTTCTTTAGTCTAAAGTACCTTGTTGGGATATCTGTAAGAATTCCTGTAAAAAGTTTTCCTTCTCCAAACGCAGTACTTTTAAAACACGGTTTCTATTAGATTTAATATGTAATTATAGGATTATTCCAGGAGGACCATTTTTTTGTTTCGTGTTATTAACGTTTTATTTTATTTAAATAAATTTTATTCGTCAAAATAGGAAAGATTTGCTTCAATATATTGTTACCAACACAATATATTGTTGTTTCAAGAATAAGTTCTCCGGAGATGGGTGGAACACTTTCAGGAACTACTGCATGCTGAAGCGGAGCACATCAATCCCGCGCCCGGAGCAACAGAGACAGCTGTAGGCAAAAATGACCTAATAAAACCTCCATCTACTCAGGAAGTAGTGCAGGCAACCAAGCGACTTAAAAATAACAAGTCCTCGGGTGAAGACAGAATACCTGCGTGACTCATTAAATTAGAAGGCTACGCGCTAATTAAACAAATACATAAAATAATTACGAAGGTATGCACGAAGAGCAAATGCCAGAAGAATGTGTGCAGGAATTATGGTACCTCTACATAAGAAAGGGGATCTGTTGGAAAGTAAAAATTATAGAGGCATTACACTCTTGAATATAATATATAAAATCTTTTCAAACATCCTGTACACACGCCTAAGCAACTTGATATATGGACAAACTACTAGGACAATACCAAAGCGGTTTTAGGCCTGGTCGCTCAACCACGGACCAAATCTACGTACTACGACAGATCTAACGAGTTCATTATCGATACATATCATCAATTTATTGACTATACAAACTGTAATCTGTAAAAAGCAATGTACAGACTCGCCATTTCTGATAAGATTATAAGGCTTGTGAAAGCCACAATACATAGCTTTATATGCAAAGTACAAATACAAGGCAAGTTATCAGACCCCTTCAAAACAGAAGTCGGCTTACGGCAAGGAGACGCAGTGGCGTGTCTTCTTTTTAACATTGCCGTAGAAATGTTAGAGATGTCGAGATAGACCAAAAATGAGCAATATTTAACAAATCGTTCCAAATGTTAGCATATGCCGATGACATTGATATAGTCGCACGCACAGGGAGAAAATTAAAAGATATGACCAATTCACCCACCGCACTCTCTACGACTGCAAAACGCATTGGCCTTCAGATAAACATAGACAAAGCGAAGGCCATGTTTGAACCAAAGAGCCAGGAATAACAGAGAGCCACTCACCGTTGACGATTACAACTTTGAGTATGTAGACAAATTTCTGTACTTACAGCTCCCTCATCACCAGTGATCACTTATGCTCCCTCATCACCAGTGAAAACAATACGACGGTGGAAGTGAAGAGAAGGATACTAATAGTGAATAAGTCTTATTGCGGTCTGCATAAGCATCTAAAGAGTATTCTACTAAGCCGAAAAACCAAACTACTCATACACAGAACACTTATCCTGCCAGTCCTCACATATGGGTCAGAAACATGGGCGATATCAATAGCCGATGGAAACCTACTATTAACATTTGAAAGTAAGATTCTAAAAACGATATTAGTACCCACATGCGAGGACGCATTCTGGCGAAAAAGATACAACCACGAAATCTACCAGATGGAAGAAACGTGGTACACCGCATAAAAGTGAGAAGTTTAAGGTGGGCTGGGCATTTAGCAAGAGCGCCGGAAACGTACCTTCCGACGCGCATGCTAAAGAAGACGCCAAGAAAATAGGCGCAACAACCTGGCGCAGAGCAGCACATAAGAGGGAAGAATGGCGGGCAAGACTGAGGGATGTCGAGGCTCTCTCAAGACTGTAGGACCAATTACGATGATGATGAACACGTTTCAAGGAAAAAAACTTCCAAAAAATGCCTGGTTTGTTCAAGCTACAACGTCTTAAAATGTAATCTCAACTTCATTTACATTCCAAGATTTTATTTCGCTCGTGACGTTCCAAACTGCGTAATAAGTGGTGATAAGTCCGCATGTGTCAGATGAGACGTGTGTGGTGGATGGTGCTGGATCTCGTAACCTAAGTGGTTCAGTTTCTACTGGGTTCTTTGCTGGGCCTTCTATTGCTATGGAGGAGAATGGGATTTTAATCCAATTAGTTATTTCAATCAATATTCAATCAAGTATATTCTGCGTAATTCATGTAAATTTATTGTTTGATCATTGCTTCTACAATAGCTTTAGTTTTTTCAAGCTTCGATTTTATTCCACTATAAAAATAATGTTTCCATTCTTAATTTGAATAGTCATAGTAGCAATATATTTATTAACTGGATTCTGAAAGACTACGTGAAGGTTTTTGAGCATATTAAGATTTAAGATCGTTGAGCATTTATTATTTAAGATATTGGTTTAATTATAATATTAATATACGATGATTTTACAGATTTTTAAAAGTTTTCACAGACAAAGTCACCACTTGAAAAAAATCGGTTTACATTTATTTTACTGTATTTATTTGTGAATTCCAACAGTTTAAACATATTCTGCGTACTACATTTGTTGCAAGCATATAAAATATTTACTATTTTTATTTTAGGTGTAACTGCGTTATACAATGGACTTTCGGCTTCCCTTCTTCGGCAACTTACATACTCGACCACACGCTTTGGGATCTATGAGGTCGCAAAGCAACAAGTTGGTGAATCCTCATTCATCGCAAAAGTTGGCATAGCAGGATTTGCGGGCGCCGCTGGCGGTCTCTTCGGGACTCCTGCCGATATGATCAACGTTCGTATGCAAAACGATGTTAAGTTACCCCCAGAGCAAAGAAGAAAGTAAGTAAAATATAGCAGAAATATTTTGAAAAAAAGTCACTTATTTTACCATAATCAATCTTTAAATATTAATATTAAAGTTAATCATTTTAGCAAACTAGTTTGAAAACATTGACTTAAAAAATTCACTATGTTTTTACCACACTTATGTAAGGTAAAAATAACTGTTGTAAAAACATAGTGAATTTTTCAATTCAATATAAGATTGTATGAATTACCACGTAGTAACTGTGGCAACCATCCTATTCATAGTTTGAAAACTACTCTCAAGAACTTAATCATATATTTTATGTAGTCATACTACATATAAGTTTAACCTTTATTGCAATCCATTCGTAATTTATAGAAGAAACTAGAATCCTTTTACACGTGGATAATTCCACATCCACCACGTCAATAAAAATTCCTGAACAGAGCCAATAAATTGATTTTTTTTAATTTGGAATTTTTATGTCCCTCCCTAACAAGGAAACTGATTTAGCCATGTAAAAATCAAAAATTTAATTAAACATTCTTTTTTGCAGTTATAAGAATGCGATAGATGGATTATTCAGGGTTTACAAAGAAGAAGGATTCGGTAGATTATTTGGCGGTGCAAGTTCTGCGACAGCTAGAGCAATTTTCATGACAATAGGACAATTATCATTTTACGATTTAGTTAAGGCATATCTACTGTCTACTCCACACTTTACCGACAATCTGACGACACATTTCCTATCCAGTTTAACAGCCGTAAGTATTATATACACAGCCTTAATTTATCGTCAAACATAAACTTTATTGAAAATTTTTAAATTCGAAAAGTTTTGGACATTTAAAGTTGAAATTCTATGTTTACATTGCGGCGTTAACTGAAAGTTTTATTGAGTCTACTCCGCAAAGATTGCGTTGATGGTAATTTATTTATTATATATGCATGTTCTAGTAATAACGTTTTTTGTAAAATTAGGATAACATTTCCTTGTAGTAATTTAAACATAATTTTCACTATACAAATTTATTTGATTATAGTTCCAGTTTGTTTACTTCTACTTTCTATTACTAATCTATTCTGGGGTAAATTATATAAATATTTTGTAGATCGCTTGGGTTTCTTGAAAAAAATATATATATTGATTTCGTGCATGTTGTATGTTGTAAGTATTAGAAATGATAAAAAAAAGAATGTTTCGACAAACCCGTTAAAATAACCGGTCAATATTTAATCGTTAAAACGGTTTAAAAAACCTTTTCTGAAAGCCAATTTAAAATTAGAGAAAGGATTTAATTAAAAAATGTGAAAACGACTGTAAACTGTGAATGTAGAATTTGAATACGTCTTTGAAGGTACTCGATTTGAAGTTTTAATTAAAAAAAACTGCTTAGCTGATATTTATGAACATACTTAGATTGTCAAAAAGTGTTCTACGAGGATTTTCTGAAAGTAATTTTCGTAAGGTGGTTACATATATCTTCGCTGAAATTTATTCCGAAATTACGGTTATCTAATTTTGATTTTTTAATATTGAAATTTTGAAAACAATTAAGAAATTCAAAAAATTGTTCAAACAAGAAAACTTTTTCGATTGGTTATTTCACTTTTTTCACGAATTTCTAAATTCAAACGAGAAGAAATAATCCAAAATTTTAACATTTAAATTGCTTTCAGTAATTTAAGAATAAATCTAATTTGTCTACATTTTCTATAATGAATGTAAATTCAAACTTATACTTATATAATCAATAATTATTAACCAACTTCGTTGAGAACTTAATCTGAAAATTACGAATAACAGACCTAGGTTGTCTAGATTCTTAGTCGATATATCTTGAATTTAAATTCGACATTAGACAAAACAAACAAGAATTTTCAAATTTTGTTTCTCTGCTTGACATTATTTCAAACTAGTATTAGCAATAGCATTATTATAATTATATTAGCATTATTATTATTATTATATTAATAGTATATTATTAGCAATATACGGATTAGTAGTTCTTTAATTATTGATAACAAATTTGAAATTTCTGTAATACATTCATGTAGCTCAGCTACATATTTGTTATTTTTTGTAAATTACTAACTATAGTACAGGCCAAAAGTTTGAATACACCTAAGAAGAAAACTCTTTTTACTAATTTATTTATTTATTTTCGAAAACAATTTACTTTATTTGCATAATTTTGGTATGTAGATCTTAGTTTCAACATTTTCTGATTATTCTAAATCTATTTTACTGAAGTAAAATCAACTACAAATAATCAAAATATGAAAGTATTACTTCAATCGGTTTTCTTGAAAATGACCCTTTGCTTGAATGATTTAGAAGCAAATTTTTGGGATTCTTTCTGCAAGTTTTTCATGTTTGTAATTATATGTTGTCCCACGTACGCGTCAATCAAGTAATCCCAAAGACTAGTAATGGCGAGATTACGATGAACTTAAAATAACGGGACATGACGTGACGTGAAACTTAAAACACATTGTTTTATATGTGGCTGATTACGCTCGATACGACGTGACGTATCAGAACTTAACATAACGTGAAAGCTGCCAATGTTCAATCTGCACGTTGCGTTACGTTAAGTCGGGCTGTTCCACTTGACTCTTCAAATCAAATCAAAATTAAATTTATTTCATAAACGTTGTACACTAAAATACATATATGATAAAGTCAACAAAGAAAGGAACAGAAGATTAAAGATATATTGAAAAATTCTTGAAGAGAATAAAGAGTATATTTTAACAAAACAAATTTCAACTTCTTCTTGAAGTTTCTCCATGAAACTTCATGTCTAATACTATTTGATAGCTGGTTGTAGATGGAAACTCCAATGATAATTGGAGATTTACTGCAACATTGTAAGTTACACTTAGGGGTATATAGTTTCGTACGTCCACTCGTAAAGTGGTGGTGGATATCCATGTTTATGTTCAAACCTAACTTTATTTTGTGGATGAAACAAGCTACCTCCAAAATGTATAGGCTAGTGACTGTTAGTATTTTTAGCCTTTGGAAATGCGGTCTACCTACCAGAGAGCAACCTACCAGAGAGCGTATGGCATTTTTTTGTGCCTTGCGCACAAATTCTATTTTACTAGAGGTTCCCCACTCTAGAATTCCATAAGTTAAAATTGACTCAACCTCAGCATAGTAGAAATTAAGCAGTTCGTGTGGGTTGACAATTTTTCGTAACGCTCGAATCAAGAAAGCCTTACTATTTATTTTCTTTGATAACGTATCCACTGCCATGCTCCAGGTAAGGAACTCGTCAAAATAGAGTCCCAGGAATTTTGTTGCTTTCGTTCTCTGAAGGTTAAAACCATCGATCTTTAAGTTCAAGTTCTCCGCATACTGACTTCGCTGTGTTTGAAAAATGAGGTACTCAATTTTATCCTTGTTAAGGAATAGGTTGTTCGCGGAGAACCACACTAGCATTTTGGATAAAACATTGTTAGCTTCAATTTCATTTTCAGTCGTTGAAGTTCTGGATATTATGAATGTTGAGTCATCAGCATATAAATGCATCGACAGTTCTGCATAAATGAGACTAGGTCCGCTGTATATAATAAGAACAAGGTAGGAGCCAGGACACTTCCTTGAGGAACACCTATGTTAATATCCAGCGGTTCCGATATACCAGTTTCAACATTTGAAGTAACTTTTACGTGTTGTTTCCTGTTTAATGGGTAGGATTGGTTGGATTAGGTTGCCCATCTTTCCACGTATACCAAGTTGAAATAGTTTATCTAAAAGTTATGGGTGAGACACACAATCGAAAGCCTTTGATAGATCGGCGAAAATGCCGATGGGATGATTTCCTTTATCAATTTCATTTAGAAGTTGAATGTACAACTCCGAAATAGCGGTGGCTGTAGCTTTGTCCTTATGAAATCCATGTTGTTCTATAGGTATTAGATTATATTTATCGATAAATGAATTTAGGCGGCGAAGAATACTGTATTCTAGAATCTTTGATAGGGTGGAGAGAAGAGCAATCGGCCTGTAGTTGTTAAGTTTGGTTTTATCGCCTTTTTTATATACAGGAATTACGCTGGCTATCTTTAAAACCTCTGGAAACGTTTCGGCTTCAATGACGGCATTAATAATATGTGTTAAGGGGGTAACTAAAAAGTCAAGGTAATTCTTGAAGATTTTTCCTGGTATTTCATGCAGGCCAGCAGATGATTTATTTTTCAGATGTTGACAGATTAAATCCAATATTTCTTGTTCTGTGAATTCCTCAATATAAGCTGTTTTTTCGATGAATTTTATGTGGCTATTCGATATGGTAGTGGGCGTAATGAGGTTAGAAATTTGCTGTGGTACCCGTTGAAAAAAATCATTAAAAGTTGTCGCTACTTTCTGTGGACTTTGAATAACAGAATCACCCTCTTTAAACAAAATATCCTCTCTGTAGCGATTTTTGTTAGTTTGCTCATTCATCATTTTACAAGTAGTCTTTTGCTTGTTTTTAGATAGTGCCAACCGATAACTAAAATGTTGTTTTTTAAGGGCATATATGTAGTTACGATGAGATTTCTTGCTCTTAAGGTATTGTAAGCCAAGCTGAGGGTATTTCTTCTGTAAAATGTAAAGATCTTTTAACTTTTGGCATGCTAATTTCGCTTCTTGCGTGATCCAACTGTTTTTTACATAATGCACTTTCTTTATGGGGAAAGCTGCCTTGAAGTGACCCTGTAAACACGCAATAAAATTTATGCATTTATCATTTACATTGGTGGCAGTGTAAACCTTTGACCAGGATTCTTGACTAAGCATTTCACAAAATTTTGCTTTGTTGTCATTTGTGTAATTTATTTTGAGATGTGTACTGGGTTAGTTTAGCTTACTCAGGTTGCTACTCATAATTAATAATCTATGATCTGAGAGTGGGATATCATGTACAGTGACTGTAACTGTAAGTCCACAATTTACAAATATGTTGTCGATTTGACTCTTTGAGAAGGACGTGATTCTAGTGTAGTCATTTACTTGTTTAGCTAGACCATAGGAGAACATCAAGTTTAGTAGATTTGTCTTGTCGGTGGAATTTCCGGCAAAATTTATGTTGAAGTCGCCACTCACTACAAAATTTGTGGATTTCTTGAAATAGCAATCAAGGATGCTATCAAGGGTTTCCATAAATGTTTTTCTCTTTCAGCTAATCAACACTCTTGATTCTTCCGCGCATGCACTCGAATTCAAAAGTGACATTTCGTATTGTGTTGTTACATTTATATAGCCAGCAACTGCAACAAAAAAAAGAAAATGTCGATGAACATGATATGAACACTTTATTTGTTGATTGTGTACAGGCGCATCCCGAATTATATGACAAGGGATATGCAGGTTGCTGGAATAAAAGACTCTGTATGGCCCAAACAATGAATGGTAGGTTATGTTACATCCTCCTACAAAGAAATTTGGCATGTCAATCTCAGTTTCTTGTAGATATTAAGATAGTAATTTGGCAAGCAAAGAGATCCATCATTTAATCGCCTACCCATTTCAGATGATTGGAAAATTCCGCCAGCACTTTGTAAGCCTCCTCCTCCTAAATCTAGCATTATAAAATTGTAGTGTGCATCACAAACTGCAAATAAAACCATGCTAAATATCTCCTTGAAATTGAAATAAACACTTTGAGATGATTCTGCCCTGTATTTGAACGTGCTTCCCATCGATGCCATTCTTCCCAAAATCGAACTGTCATTCTTCCGAAAATTCAGCAGACACCTCACGCCATTCCATTTCATTTACTGGAGGCTTTACAAACACACTCTTCAACGCACTGACAAGTACTCGAGTGGTTTCGGCCAGGATCTGAGAGACAGTGCTCTGGCCACATCGATAAGAAAAATATCCTGACTGTCTTCTGCTGCCAAGAACTTGCAATGCAAATTTACAAATTAGATCGATTCTTAGAAATTGAGAAATTAAAAGTAAGAAAACATTGGCCATCTCATCTCAATGTCATACTAAGCCTTTGAGTGGATGAAAGAACTGTATACATTTTCGCTTCTTTAATAATGCAGCAACCAAACTTAGGAGGTACTCGAATCTAAGATAATAAACACGTTATTTGTAAAAATAAACACTGTGCCAGAAAACCACCAATCTTTGGCGCTTCTTTATCAGTAAACCGAGCAAAATTAGAAGATGCCAAAATGTAGGAAAGCAGATATATTAATTTGTGGAAATGTTTGTGACATTCATCCTTGTGTAAATAAATAAAAAGTGCGGATCACAGAAACGTGGTTCTTCTAGCAAGTTATAACCGTCCCCATACTGGAATCTCTTCCGAAAAATTTCGCTCAGACCAAGACGAACCGTTGGTGTAATAGACTCGTTTCCTCTTCCGCAGTTTAAGATACAAATATTCGAACAAAATTAAATTGAACAATTGATAACTCACACTCTCACAATATAATTAATTTTGATCTACGAACGATGTCAAATCACTTTTTTACGCAGTCAAATCGTTGTCAATGCACGCTTTTTTTTCGAGCACGTTACGGCGATCGTAATTTCACAAACATACTTTAAAGTTCAGTTTACTTCAAGTCATTTCACGTCGCGTCGCGTCGCGTCCCGTTCCGTTAAGTTTATCGTAAAACCGGCATAAGGCTCGTTGGTTTCAAATCGCGGACTCGCCGGCCAAGTTCATCCTATAGCAGCTCGAGGGGATCCATTCTGGAGATTGGGGCGATTATTTCAATATTTTAAGCACACCATTCCTTTTTTCACTCTAAATAATCAGTACAATTGTGAGAGAAATTGTGGGTGTACTTGTATTCGCTATCTTGTTAAAAATCAAAATTAGGTCGGATCAATTATGTACCAGATAATATCGCGTGGCGTTGCAATACATCGGAGTGTTGCATTTATAAAAAATGTTGTTGTTGCTTTTATAAAAAATAGGAAAAAATTACTACGTGAATTTTCATATTATAAGAAAATAATTAAGGACACTAAGTTCTTATTTCACAAATTGACTAATAACTTAAATAAAATATAATTATTAGTACTGTGTGGCTCCTGCATTTTACTGCTAAGAGAGACCATGAGGTCACAAAAGAATGACATAACTTGATAAATGAAAATAATTATAAACATCCCTAGACGCGTTTCTGCCTTTTGGCTTCCTCAGTATGGACTTATCATATAATCTCAAATTGAATCTAAATTAAATGTAGGTAGAAACGCGTATTGGATGTTCATAATTATTTTCATTTATCATTACAATTTTATTCAATTTTTATACAATTTTATATTTAAATTATGTCATTCTCTGGTGACATCGTGGTCTGTCTTATTGTTAGCAGTAAAATGAAAGAGCCACACCGTGCTAATAATTATAGTTTATTTATGTTATTAGTAAAATTGTAAATTAAAGAACATAGTTTCCTTAATTCTTTTCTTATAACATGTCTCTTTTGTTTGTTTGCCTATATTGTACGGCTATACGTCAAATCATACCTTTTCCTCGAAGTCGACGTTTAACTGTAGTGAAAGAAAGTGGTAAATTCAAATATTCATCGATTTTGGCACGAGTAATTGACGCGGATTTAAAAATTGATCGACTTTGCTAATGGCATACATCTTCTTGTAGATTCTCTTAATTGTGTTCTGTAGCCAGCCTTCATGTGTTAGTATTTAGGTAAGTTTCGCGATGCCGCGCTTCAAAAGAAACCTTCAATATTTTGACGTTGTCCCGGTATGAATTACTTCGTTTTTGCAAAATCATGATTTGAGCCGCAATTGATTTTTTTCTCGCTGCATTGACCAAAATACATTGAAACAAAACAGCTCAATTGCTCAACATTGCAACAACTGCTAAGTAACTAAATTTGAGATTATGTTGGGTCAATGGATTACAGGAAGTACAAGTTTAACATTAATATACCGGGGGTGCTGGGTAGGGTTTGGGAATACCCGGTCTTTTAAGACTCGGCGAGCCCGAGTCGATTCCGAGTCCAATTTTTCGGGTCAGGGTCCGGGTCTGATCTGTCTCGCAATTTAAACTAAAACACGAAAGGATTTTTCATGTTCACGCATATGGTAAAGCAAGCGATACTGTCGAACTTGACGATTAAGTTAAGTGGGACTTAGATAAACAAAGGATTTGGAGAATGTTATGGTAAATAGGTAACTAAAACAAAACTCCACAAGGAAGGCAAATGGATTAATTCCCTTCTAAATTGTCTAAAGTTAATTCAACTTGTCCGTATTCTTCGACATCATATACTCTCTCGTCAGAATAAAAAATTTGCGTGATCGTCATCAATCAATCAATCTTGATCGTCATCAATACCATCTAGATTCTAGACCATGGTCATCTTCATCTTGCAAGCCAGTAATATTTTTCTTTTTATATGCTATAACACAAACAGATAAGTGTATAGTGTGATTCAAACAGAAATTATAAGGGCTAGAAGATTCTTGTCCAAATTTCATCATTCCACTTACTCCCTCGACGGTTGAACCAACAATATGTTTTTTTAAATTTTATATTTTAGAGTATACACTTCAGAGTCAATTCTATGCAAATTGATAGTTACATTTGTTCGAATTTTCATACTCGTGCATTCATCAGGTGTAATGCTAAATCGTCGATCTTCTTTACGACGCGGTGTACTAGATAATGCCAAACATTCAGGACCCAAGACTCGTCGAGTCTTAGATCGGGTATCGGGTACCGGGTATTTACCCTTGGACTCGTCGAGTCCGGGTCCGGGTACTCGGACCCGAAAAACCCTAGTGCTGTGTCAATTTTCCGATTTTCAATTGAAATAACTTTTTGATTCTTAAAAAAAATTATTAATGGGAATAACAAATTAAAATTTATTCTTTGGGAAATTATTTGCATAAAATAACATCATTCAAATAGCGTCCTTCACAACGGATGACCTCTTCTAAACGGGCCCTAAAATTTTGCATCACGCGGACAGGCATACAGTCGGTGTTATGACGCGAATTTCTCGGATGATTTTTTGTTTTAACTCATTCAAATTGCGGGACCCATCCTCGTACACTTTAGATTTAAGGTACCCCCACAAAAAAATCCAAAGGTGTCATATCTGGACTTCGTGGCCAAATTAGGGTTCCTCTTTTTGAAATTATGCGATTTGGGAAAACTTTCGAAGGCGCTCCATAACCACATTTGCGGTGTGACAAGTGGCTCCATTTTGCATAAACCAGATGTGTCGTCTTCTGTTTAACACCACTCGACGGAGAAGATAATACAAGAAGAAATTATTGATAATTTCCAGGTATTGACAAACATTTTCAAATTGGTCCAAAAAATCACGTGCCGCTTGCATTCTAACCGCTTCAGGTCGTATATCAGGTCTTCTCCACTTTCAGGTCGCATATGAGCTCTCAATTTTGTACGGATGCAACTTGAGATCATCTTTCAACATTTTGTAAACAGATGTTTTGCATAAACGTAGCACAAATGCATGTTTACGCACCGATCGACGTGGATGTTTAATAACGGCGAGTCGTAGATGGTCGATGTTTACCGTTGTAACATTGTGTTACCCGTTTTTTTCAACTGTTTTAACCCAACTCTGGATCAATTTCTCTGAAGGAGCACGATTAGTGTTTCGTAAACCATGAGGCGTCGAAAAAAAAATCTTCGGGCGGCAATAGGAGAATTGCCATTTTTGTAATACACGTTTTTACAGAGCACGGTCCTCCGTATCGGCCGTATCGTTCCATGATAACAACTGATTTCCCAAAACATGAACTTCAACATCCGCGCGCACCGAAAATTGTCACGCAATGTCATTTCGAGTAGTCACTTAAAAATCTGTATATTAATGTTAAACTTGTCGAAAGAATACGAAAACAAATGCGACGAAGTCATTAAAGCAAAAGAAAATTTTTCGTAGAAACACTTTCATATTTTGGTTGTTTGCAATCGATTTGATTTCTATAAAATACATTCAGAAAATGTTGAAACTGTAGTATACACCAAAATTATGTAAATAAAGTAAGTTTTCATAAAATAAATAATCAAGAAAAATAGTTTTCTTGCTAGGTGTATTCAAACTTTTGACCAGTATTGTATATAAATTAAAAACATACAAAATCACTGTGGTTAATTTATTATCCGAAATTGAAATTAATGTGTTATATATTTTTTAGGGTGCGATTGCGACGACAATGACACAGCCAATAGACGTAGTTAAAACAAGATTGATGAATTCAAAGCCTGGGGAGTTCAAGGGTAACTGGGGTGTGATTAAACACACTGCGGTTCTGGGGCCGGCCGGCTTTTTCAAAGGCTATGTGCCCGCTTTTCTCAGATTAGGACCGCACACAATTTTAACGTTTGTTTTTCTGGAACAACTCCGAATGAATTTCGGCTTCGTACCAGTTTAAACTGGAATCGAATTTAAGAAAGTATGTTGTTTATGTAAAATCACAGGGTAAAATTTAAGTTGCAAATTTTTATTTATACACTTTTTTATAAATGTTTATTATACGTTTTATAAGTTTTTTTGAACTTATTACTCTAAGAATTCCAATTGTTGATTATGTTTTATATATTTATTACCTCTTTTTATTTGTTATAGAATCATTCCAATTGTTGTTATTTTAGGTTGATATTTTCGAATAAGCGAGTTAATATTTTTATAATAATGTACTATTTTTTTATAAATTCTCAGCTTTTATAAAATGCACATTGTGAAATTAGTGGTTTCTACGTTTTTTTTGTAATTCCCTGGATATTTAAGTTTATTTTTTCTAAACCTTTTGAAGAGATTACCATCTACAAACTTTATATTCGGCAATAATTTATATATATATATATATATATATATATATATATATATATATATATATATATATATATATATTTATATCTAGATAGATATAGAGGCAGTTAAAATATGTCCTCTAAATATTAATATTTAAATGTGATTCATCGCAATTTTTTATTTCCCATTTAAACAACTTGAGAAATAAACATGGAAAATAGCACTATGCGATGTTATAGGAAATTAGACGCAGTTTAAAGGCGTTAAAATTAATCTGTAACGAACAAATGTCTAATAGTATCATCAATTAATTGAATGGTTACAAATGTTTCATTCAATGTCGATCGGTATTTCGTTCAAATCAATAATTAATAATAAATTAATCTTTTATAAAGACGAGTTGTATATCGCATATTAATGATGAAAATTCGTGATAATTTTTTGTGTATTCATAATTTCTATTAATAGCTGTCACAACGTTAGATTATTAGTCAAATTATTATGGAAATTATAAAGAAATTACTTCATTAACATTTGAGGTTCTGTATCATTAGAACGGCTCAACTTACGCAAATATTTACTTACCGAATCCACAAATTTCTACAGAACAAACGTACAAGAGCAAAGTGGTACAAACAAGTGGAGAGGGGCCTAGTGGAGATGGGATCGCCAGATCTGATGAATAGAAATGTGATCAGGAATATTCTTCATACAAGGGGATATGAGGAAGATCAGAAGAAACCAACACGACGTGCATGGTCAGAGGAACAGAAACTACAGCAAGGAGGAAGGCTCAACATACGTTGATTCCGCGTGGTCGTAAGTGACCCATCCGCGAAAATAAGAAGAATATAATATATATATATATATATATATATATATATATATATATATATATATATATATATATATATATATAACACGGAGGCAGTTAAAATATGTATATAATATTAATATTTCAAGGTGGCTATCACCAACGCAATTTTCTATTTCATTTAAATAACGGGATTTTTTTTCCAACTTCGAAATTTTATAATTCGTTAAAAGATCAACATTAGGGAAGAGCACTCACTCACTATGTGACTTTATAGGAAAGTGAACGCTCTACAAAAAAAGTCTCACTAAAGATTTGCGTAAGTTGAGCCGTTCTAATGATACAGAACCTCAAATGTTGATGAAGTAATTTCTTTATAATTTCCATAATAATTTGACTAATAATCTAACGTTTTTGACAGCTATTAATAGAAATTATGAATACACAATAAATTATGATTCAATCTTTCCAAATGACCCGAAAATTGAATTCGTCGCATTCTCATGGTATCGATAAGTTTAGAAATTTTTCTATATATTTCAGAATTGGGTTTGGGATAGGGTATGCCATTTTTAATTCTGGGCCCTAAGATCTTTCTCCTAATTTTCCTTTCTTTATTCTTTAATTGTTCGTTTAATGTTTTAATTTGTAAATTGAGCGTTTCTTAAGCATACAGAGCTTCCGGTTTAATCACTGTTAAGTAATGGCGAATTTTACTATTCCATGACAGGCGTTGCTTGTTATAAACATTTTTGGTGTATTGAAAAGCAAACTCCATTTTCTGGATTTTTGATGTTACAGATTTATTTTCATTGCCATTTTCTGTAACCCATTCGCCTAAGTATTTAAATTCATTTACTCTAGCGCATGTGGCGCATTTTTTATGTTAGTCAGAAATTTAGTTTTTTTATACGAGATATGAAGCCCTATTTTTGCTGCTTGTTCTTCCAAGATAGGAATTATAGATAGGATATATATATATATATATATATATATATATATATATATATATATATATATATATATATATATATATATATATATATATATATATATATATATATATATATATATAATCTTCCTTTGTAAATTTGTAAATTTATTTTTCTTGTTGTTATATGATGGTGATAGTTGGTGTATTGTTGAAAAATAAACGTAATTTAAATGTAATTTATGTAATTATTTTCCAAAGTGGGTGCCGAGATCGTACGGGTGGCGCGGTAATAATCAAGTATCAACAGATAGAGGAGCAAACTTTTGGGGAAGTGATTAAAAGTACAATTTAGTTTTTGAAATTTTTGTTGTCATAAATCGAAAACTATTTTTTGTTGTTCTTTTTTCGTTCTAATTAAAAAGTTATAACAAATTGAAAATATTTTTTTGAAGTCGGTTCCGAAAACAGACTCGGTCGTTGGGTTGTGAATAGAATAGTAATTTCTACTCGCGCATTTAATGGCTCGCATGGCTTTGTTGATTGTAGTTTATTATTTCACAGTAGTTGTAGACATGTCAAATCTAAAAGTGATCGTGCTTGTTTTGTACCTTTGTGTAGGAATACCAAAAAAGCAACTCAAAAAATGTTTTTAAATGTACCACAAAATGTTAAAAGTCGATACCAATGGTTTCAAGCAGTGCGCCGAGTAAATCCGAACTGGACATACTGTGTTCTGAACATACACGCCCTTTCACCATGCAAATGCCAGACTTGCGTTGAAGTTAAACATAATCAATAGCTTTGTCACCGTAACATTCACGTGATGCCCTAGGAATAAATTAATTCTATTTTATAAATAATATTCAGTTTCTTATTTATATTTACAATATGATATTTTAACAAACTTTGACGCTTTAGCACCTCTTACTTCAGTTGAATTAAACCGAATATCATTTTCTAGAAATTTTTGTTATAATATATCCACACTAGGTATATTATCTGAGTTGGCCTTTATAAACTCTTTATCACACATTATTTACTTGATAAAATTAGTTTTTGGTAAAAATCAATGGAGACTACAATATAGAAACGTAAACTGTGTACTATTTTGGAATTATTTTATACTTAGACGTCACAAACAAAACGACCAATCATGACGCGTTTAGAGCCACGTGATTCTTTTTATTTATTTGTTTATTTTGCGTCTGTAATTGACCTCTAACAGCACTCATATGCGTGCGGTTATGGCTCGCCGAGTGCGATACAATTTTCTCAATGTATCGGCGATTTTTTTATTTAGAAATGGCATAAAAGGGCGCAAAATAGAAAAAATACTATAAAAAACTCGTTCGTAAGGCGTTTTCAGCACTTGTCGATTAGAAAACTCCTCGCTACGCTCGCCGTTTTCTAAACTTGGACGCGTGCTGTAAAATCGCGCTTACTGAACTCGTCCTTAATATATTATCACTTTTAAATTGTTCACAATTAATTTAAAAAAAAATCAACTTTTTCGCATAGAACGTCGAAATTATTTACAATTAGGTTTTAAAATACATATCTGTTTTTTCAACAACTCAATTAACCCTTTAAAAATAAAGTTTAATTAAACTACAGAAGGAAATAATGAATAATTCATCGAGACCGGTTCATTCAACGCATTAAAGACTTCCTAAATATTCAAATCGCTTTAAGAGTGCCACGATTTTTTGTTTCAATCAAGGGTGTCGCCGCGAAAAAAGCGCTGCTCTACAATATGTGACATTCCTGTTTTTCGATGAGTGAAAATATCACAGGTTAAAACTAGTAATGATGCAGAATTAGTAATTTATTCATTCTAATATAGTTTGTCGGAATTGAAAAACTATTTATAATTGAAAGGCCTTTATGAATCAATGTCTTTTCTAAAGAATACTGGCGCGGCAAACTATATTTATAGTCACAAATGTCTCCACGAAAAAAAATGTTCTCGTTATCACTTTTTCAGCATTTTAATAAAACGTGGTCTTAAAAGATATATATATATATATATATATATATATATATATATATATATATATATATATATATAAATATATATATATATATATAAAAATTTTAAGATCACTCTTTTATTAAAATGCACTGATAACGAGATTATTTTTTTTCGTGGAAACATTTGTGAAACATACAATCTTTCGAACAGCAAGTGGCAAGTAAGATAGGAGAATCTGGCAATGCTCAGGTAATAGAAAAGACAGGAACCGTCGTAATTAGAGACCTAGATCCGGATATAGAACAAGATGAACTAGAAGAAGCTGTTAAAATAATAACTGGTGAAAACGCTACCATAGAGACAAGAATAATGGGAAGCATGAACAAGAGGGGCCTTAAGCACGCGTTTATTACTATGCCAGAAACTGCTATGGGGAAGATATGTTGAAACAAACCCGAATCCATGTTTGTTGGAGCAGGTGCCTAATAGAAAAAAAATTCACCAAGCAGATGCTTTAAGTGCCTTAGGCTTGGCCATGTGGCAGCGAAATGTCCTAACAAGGAAGATAGGAAGGAGGAAAGCATGCTTTAAATGAGGACAAAGTGATCACTCAGCGAAAGACTGCAAAAACCCACCTAGGTGTTTCGAATGTAACACACAGGAACATAGAGCGGATAGTATGTTATGCCCAGTGTAAATATGTTAACGAGATAAGGACTAGAAGGAGAGGACACGACAGCAAGGATCGGAGAGCTGACCTGCAATGAGCATAAAAACTATGCAGCTTAACACAGCAAGAAGTACACGTTGGCATGCAACTACGCAACGACACACGATGTCGATATACTAACTACAGAGATAACGTTATTAACGCATTATCTCTGCTAACTATCTCCGAACCGAATAATAAAACAGTACGCAAGGCAGGATGGTTTACAGACAAATCTAGAGATGTCGCTATCAAATAACAAGCCAAATAGTCGGTGGCTTCGGACTGAATAATGAAGGATAAAGCTGGGTTAAGGTGTGTGAAATAGCTTACTGTTCATGCTACATCTCACCTAACTGTGAAATAAGCGAGTTTGAAGATTTCCTAGATAGGTAGTATAAAGCAAGTGAGAAGCAAATGTATAGTAGGTGGGGACTTTAATGCTAAATCTACTATATGGGGAAATGAAGCTGGCGACAAGAGAGGTACAATTCTTCTGGACTGGATCGCAGGTAATAATCTTATACTGCACAACCAAGGGAATGAACCGACTTTTAGGAGAGGCACCAGCCATTCAATAATTGACCTCACGCTAACATCTGAAAATACAGCCATACATATCAGTAACTGGCAAGTCCTAGAAGAAGAGAGTCTGAGTGATCACATGAATATCTACTAAGAAGTAAAAGACGCTAACAAAAAAGAAAAGGAAAGCAGAGCAGCAAAAATTGTGGGTTGGAAAATAGATAGTAAAAGCATGGATATCTTTACGCAAAATATCAAGAATGGAATGAAAATAAGGAAAAACAAGCTTGAACACCTAACGGCAGAAAATCTAGTTCAAGAATGTATAAAACAATAGCCTGTAATAACTCGTTTCTTACAAAAAAAGAGACCTCTAGAAGACAGCCAGCATACTGGTGGAACGAGCAAATATCGAATCTACGCAAAACCTGCTTGCGGTACAAGAGAACTTGTAAGAAGCAATCGTAACCAAAGCCTTCCACTACCACAGAAAGAGAGACTCAAAGGCGAATATAAATCGCACAGAAAGGCACTAAAGACCGCGATCTACAAGTCAAAACAGCTTGCATGGACTAACATCTGCGACGAAACAGACGAAGATATAAGGGGAATTGGCTATAAGATTGTTATGAAGAAAGCCCATTTGTACCCCAGTCAAGCTAAATGATGCAAGACAATTCGAAATTGCGAAGGAACTTTTTCCACGCACCGAAACGACACCAATAAGGGATGCTATACTACCAGACTGCCCACTGCCTCCAATTGATGCTGAAGAGCTCACAAAAGCAATATCTCAAGTAAAGAATAAAAAGGCTGCTGGTCCAGATAGAATACCAAAAGAGGTAGTAAAGGCTGCAGTCCTATCGGAACTCGACACCCTTCTGAAAGTCTATAACACACTCCTACAAAAGGGAATCTTTCCACGTCAATGGAAGATAGCGAAATTGGTTCTTATCCAGAAACATGACTCCACTAAATTTAGGCCAATTTGTCTACTGGACGTATTTGGGAAATTATTTGAAAGAGTTATTGCAAACAGGCTCTATTGCGAAATCATTGTGAAACTATATAACCACCAATACGGATTCAGGAAAAGCCGGTCTACCACTGATGTAATGCAAGAGGAACTGAAGATAGTTAATAGCATCAAATCAAAGGCACCAAATAACCGAGAACTCTGCATAATGGCTACTCTAGATATCCGCAATGCTTTCAACTCAGCACCGCGGCAAGGAATCATGCTGGTGCTCAAAGACATGGGAGTATCAATGTACCTACGTCGAATAATATCGGACTATCTCTCGGAGAGATCTATACTTGTTGGGCGGGGCATGAACATGCAGATGGAATGTGGGGTACCACAAGGCTCCATTCTGGGACCTATCTTGTTGAATATTTTCTATAATTCTGTGCTTGCAATAGAAGTACCTACCGGGACAACCATTATTGGATTCGCTGATGACATAGCCGTTATCTGCAAAGCAAAAACACAGCTGGAGCTAGTCAGTAACACTAACTGGGTCTTGGCCAAGCTGAAACTTGGTGGCAGCAGGCAAGACGGAAGCCCTAATACTTTACGGAGGCAAAAAATTTAAAAGGGACACCTTGCAGCTGGAAAATGTGATAGAAACAAAATCGCGGTTGAAATATCTCGTAGTAGTATTCGATCACAACTGTGAAATGAAGGAACATGTGGCGACATGCTGCATCAAAGCTGAAAAAGCCCTAATGGCACTAAGCAGAATTATAAATTAATTAAACCTAAGGGGACCAAAATCATCCAACAGGAAGATTTTAGCAAACGTGGCACATTCGATTCTCCTGTATGCAGCGCCCATATGGAGCCACCAAGTGGAGAAAATGCAGAAAACTCGTGCAGGGGTACAACGTAGAGTGGCGCTGTCATGAGAGGAGGTTTTAGTCGGGGCGGGTCCGACACTACCTTGCTGTGCATAATGCATTTCCTCCTCTTTTTGTAAAAAAATATATAAGGTGGAGTGGGGTAAATGCGATATAGTTGTTAAATAGGTGAACTTTGTAGTGTTACAAAATTTTAATCTTATTAACAAGAAATTATATTTTTGTATGGCATTGCTACAGGGTTTTGAATCGATATAGTACGGTAAAACCAATTAGCAGATTATTATTATTTTTTTTAGGATTTTTTTTTAAACGTGGTCGACATATCACATTTGCCCCAATCAATAATGGACTATATATTGGTATACGTAATTGCTACATAAAATAAAGTTACAAAATTATAAAGAAAGACATAAAATTTAGACAAAAAAAATGTATTTAGACAAAATAAAATTATTTTATTACAATATAAAATTTATTTAGACAAAAGTGTAAAAAAGTTCCAAACTTTTTATATTTCTGAACGAAAAAGCAAAATAAAGAACGATTCTTAAAAGATAAATAAAGGCAGTGGCGGATTTAGGACAGTTGGGGCCCCGGGCGCAGAAGAAATATTTTAAATAAAAAAAAAAATTAAGTACTACTATAGTTTTATTTCCAATAATATTTGAATATAATATATGTGTATTAATAGCATAATAATATTCAAGTTTTGAACTGATATTTTTTAATTTCTTAGATAATTTTTAACTCCTTTTAAACAAGAACATGATCGTTTCCCCGAATGCGCTTGAAATTGATAACATTTTTTTTTATTATTTCCGCATTTGGGAAAGTTGCTTTCATATCTAATGCCTTATAATATATTATCAATTATAAAAACTGTTCCAACTCTTTTTTAAAATTACTCGAATCAATGTCAACTTTGTACATTTCTATTAAATTATTAACGCATTTTTCCTTTCTTCTACACACAAGTTAAACAAGAAAAAACTCTAAATTACCATTAACATAATAATTAACATTTTCGTTGATTTGTCCACGTCTGTTCAGTTCTGCTAACTTAAGTTCTTTAACTTCCTATTCTATTTCGATAAAATTATGTCTGATTTTTTTATTAATAAAAATTTCTAGACTTTTTTAATAATGACGCATCTTTAACAATTAATTGTGCAGTCAATAGATTGTAAAGATTTACTTGTTGCATTGATTCTTTGCAAAACTTTATTCCATAGGGCTGTCATAACACTAGTTTCATAATCATTTTTTGAAAGTTGTCGTTTCATTTTCCAAACACCAATGAAAAGAAAATATAAATTTTTTTAGATCAGGGATTAATTCAAAGATCAAGTACGTAATTAAAATTGCACATATGAAAACCAAAATGTTAATAGAAAAAAGTTAGGTTTTTGCGGCGCCCCTTAGAGACAGGCAAATGTGACACAGCCCCAAAAACCTAGAAAATATTTAAATCCTGATAAACTGAACATATCACCTTATACTTTACAGTTTTTAACCTATCCCTACTAAATAATTCTTATTCGCCCTTCGAGATAATGGTTTTATGGCACTAGATGCAAACAACTTTTCACTCGTTATCAAAGTAAGAAACGTTCATCAGCAAAGATCTGCAACATTGTGGCAAAAGATCTGCATACACGAATTAAAGTGGCGGGGGTGTAGAGGGGTATGTTGCGCACCAATTCATATATAGGTTTTTAACTTCAGATTAAACCTTTTTAATTTCAAATTAAACCTTTTTAATTTCAAATTAAACCTTTTTAAATTCAAATTAAACCTTTTTAAATTCAAATTAAACCTTTTTAAATTCAAATTAACCTTTTTTAAATTCAAATTAAACTTTTTTAAATTAAAATTAAATTTTTATCAAATTTAGTTAAATATTAATTAATATAGAAACAACAAATTAATTATCAAAAATTATAATGAAAACAATTATGAAAAATTATAAAAATAATGTTAATGTAACGGTTGTCCTGCTAAAGCCAATAGCAATTTCATCGACTTATCTACATAATATTTATTTCAATCAGCAGAAGTAAAAGTGACCACGGATTCCTCAATAATATTAAACAAATTTAGATTATTTTCTGGTTCCGCCAACAAATTTCTTGCAGCTAATTTAACTTTTGAAAAAACTTTTTGCAGATATTTGCAGTTCTATTACCTGTTAGTCGTGAAATAAACCGTAGAGGTAATTATTCTAAAACAAGTTTTCACAAAAAGGATATTTTTATAAAATGTTAAGAAGAAGGTAGAACAATTGCAGAATCAGCCGAAATAGCAGGTATTAATAAAAACACTGCTAAATCTGTAATTAGACGTTATAAGAAGGATGGATATGAGATGGTTAGACGAAATCGTGGTTGAAAAAGGAATAGGAAATTATCTCTTGAGATTTTAAATTATGTAGAGTAGATTATTGAAGAAAAACCAACGATTACTTTAAAAAATGCAATTGAAGATATTTGAAAATAAAAACGTTAATTTGACCACAACATCTGTATTTAATGCATTAACAGCTTTAAAAATAACATTGGAAACTTCTGCAATTAGTCCGGACCGTTTAAATGTTTCAAAAATAATTTTCATTGATGAATCCGGTTTCAATTACCATCTCCGGCGAAATAAAGCCCGATCAAAGAAAAATACTCCAGCCCATGTAATAGTTCCAACAGTAAGAGGCAGAAATGTTTCCATTTGTTTACATTTCTTGATGGTTTATGCTTTAAAAGGCTGAAAGTAACACCGTAGAAGCTTGGCTGGTTCTGGACAACGCCAAAATCCATAAAACTCAGGAAGTCCGTGATAAAATAAATGGAACAAGCTATAGACTGTTTTTTCTTCTAGCATATTCATCCATGTTAAATTCCATTGAAAAAGTTTTTTCAAAAGTTAAATTAGCTGCAAGAAATTTGCTGGCGGAACCAGAAAATAATCTTAATTTGGTTTATTTTTGTGGAATCCGTGGTCACTGTTACTTCTGCGGATTGTAATAAATATTAAGTAGATATGTCGATTAAATTACCATTGGCTGTAGCAGGACAACCGTTACATTAACATTATTTTTATAATTTTTGATAATTGTTTATATATATATATAAAAGGTGGAGTGGGACAAATGTGATAACGGGGCAATTGTGTTAGTCTCTTCCCAAAACTTGCAACATTTAATGACGAAAGGGCCATATATAGGTTTTTAACTTCAAATTAAACCTTTTCAATTTCAAATTAAACCTTTTTAAATTCAAATTAAACCTTTTTAAAATCAAATTAAACCTTTTTAAATTCAAATTAACCTTATTTAAATTCAAATTAAACTTTTATAAATTCAAATTAAACTTTTATTAAATTTAGTTAAATATTAATTAATATGGAAACAACAAATTAATTATCAAAAATTATAATGAAAACAATTATCAAAAATTATAAAAATAATGTTAATGTAACGGTTGTCCTGCTACAGCCAATGGTAATTTAATCGACATATCTACTTAATATTTATTACAATCCGCAGAAGTAACAGTGACCACGGATTCCACAAAAATAAACCAAATTAAGATTATTTTCTGGTTCCGCCAGCAAATTTCTTGCAGCTAATTTAACTTTTGAAAAAACTTTTTCAATGGAATTTAACATGGGGGAATATGCTAGAAGAAAAAACAGTCTATAGCTTGTTCCATTTATGTTATCACGGACTTCCTGAGTTTTATGGATTTTGGCGTTGTCCAGAACCAGCCAAGCTTCTACGGTGTTACTTTCAGCCTTTTAAAGCATAAACCATCAAGAAATGTAAACAAATGGAAACATTTCTGCCTCTTACTGTTGGAACTATTACATGGGCTGGAGTATTTTTCTTTGATTGGGCTTTATTTCGCCGGAGATGGTAATTGAAACCGGATTCATCAATGAAAATTATTTTTGAAACATTTAAACGGTCCGGACTAATTGCAGAAGTTTCCAATGTTATTTTTAAAGCTGTTAATGCATTAAATACAGATGTTGTGGTCAAATTAACGTTTTTATTTTCAAATATCTTCAATTGCATTTTTTAAAGTAATCGTTGGTTTTTCTTCAATAATTTGCTCTACATAATTTAAAATCTCAAGAGATAATTTCCTATTCCTTTTTCCACCACGATTTCGTCTAACCATCTCATATCCATCCTTCTTATAACGTCTAATTATAGATTTAGCAGTGTTTTTATTAATACCTGCTATTTCGGCTGATTCTGCAATTGTTCTACCTTCTTCTTAACATTTTATAAAAATATCCTTTTTGTGAAAACTTGTTTTAGAATAATTACCTCTACGGTTTATTTCACGACTAACAGGTAATAGAACTGCAAATATCTGCAAAAAGTTTTATATATATATATATATATATATATATATATATATATATATACAGTGTGTAAAGCGATGAGGTTTCCTTTAGGAAAAACTTTTTTAAAATAAGTTTTAGGAGAAAATCTTATTCTTCATAAAAAGTTTTGCTTGTATCGAACCCCCTCATGGTCAAAGAAAAATCGAGTAATCACTTAAAATAAGATCAAAAACTTGAAATAATGTCGTTGTTGATTTTAAATATGACTAAGTCCGAACGTTGCAATTGTATCGCGTTACCCATGTATTACTCGTTAACAAGTGACATTTATTGACAGTTCAGCGAGCATAATATGAAAACACTCTTAACGTTAGAGCAGCGAATCGACCTAGTGAAATGTTATGGTTTAGGAGGTCAGTGTGTAAAGTGCTGAGGTTTCCTACGGAGAAAACTTTTTTAATATGAATTTTAGGAGAAAATCTTATTCTTTATAAAAAGTTTTGCTTATATCGAAACCTGTTAGATTCAAATAAAAATCCAGTAATCTAAGATAAGATCAAAAACATAAAATTATGTCGAGTTGTTGATTTTAAATATGACTTTCTGTTTGTAGGATGGTCACGAAATTCAAAAATGTATCTTATTATTTTCTGAACAAAAAAAAGATTATTTTTTTTACAATAATTTAATTTTTAATTATACAATTTTTCCAAATATTCTCCTCCATATCCAGCGCAATCTTAAAATCTTTTTCTAAATTGTTTGTAAACGTTGTTTAACATTCCAACATTAATTTCTTGAACAGCCTCCTCAATCTGCTTTTTAGGTAATTTACATCGTTCCCATTGGTTTCCTGTAAACTTTTTGCTTTAGGGAACCCCAAAGAAAGATCCATGGGAGTTAAGTCCGGTGACCGAGCTGGCCAATGTATTGATCCATGTCGTCCAATCCATCTACCAGGAAAATGTAAATTTAAAAATTCTCTAACAATCAAGGTACCATGAGCTGGACACCTTGTTGGAAGTAGATGCGTCGCAATTCCTCTTGCTCAAGTAATGGCAATAAAAAATTCTGAAGCATTTCCAAGTAATTATGTTGATTTAAATTTCCATTAAAAAAATATGGACCAATTATTCTGTTAAACAGCATTCCGCACCAAACATTGACTTCTTGATATCGCTGATTCCTAGCTTTAATTTTAAAATTTGGATTATCCTTTGACCAATATCTACAATTTTGTGAGGAAACAGTACAATTTGCCGAAAACGTTGCTTCATCACTAAACATTAAATTTTGATAAAATAGGCGATGTTCCATAGTATTCTGACCAATCCATAAACAAAACTCGAGTCTAAAAGCGTGATCTGCAATTTCTAAGGTGTGTCTGAATCTAGGTTTATAAGGGTAAATTTTAATCGCTTTATAAATTTTCTGCAATAATGTATGACTAACATTGAGTTCAGTTGCTCGCTGGCGTAAAGAAATCCTAGGATGTTCCGCAACTGATTCGATAGCCACAATGGTCACATCATCATCATCATTGTACGCTTTGCGAGACTTCTTTTTGTCGGCAACGGATCCCGTTTCATCAAGCTTTTTAATTAATTTTGTTAAAGCTGTTCTGCTTACAATAAAATTTGGATATTTTTCATTAAATAACTGAATTGCATATTTATACGAGACTTCTCCTAAACCATAACATTTCACTAGGTAGATTCGATGCTCTAACGTTAACATTGTTTTCATATTAAGCTCGCTGAACTGTCAATAAATGTCACTTGTTAACGAGTAATACATGGGTAACGCGATACAAATGCAACGTTCGGACAGTCATATTTAAAATCAACAACTCGACATTATTTCAAGTTTTTGATCTTATCTTAAGTGATTACTCGATTTTTCTTTGACTATGAGGGGTTTCGATACAAGCAAAACTTTTTATGAAGAATAAGATTTTCTCCTAAAACTTATATTAAAAAAGTTTTTCCTATAGGAAACCTCATCGCTTTACACACTGTATACAGTCGAACTTCCATAACTCGAACTTTTTTAAAAATTCAGACGTTCAGATAGCATTTTACATATAACTTAACTTAACGTTTTTTTCCATAATTCGCAGTAAAAATGTGTAGAATGGTAAAATTTTGCATATAAATTAATCTCTACAACTCCAATTTTTAATCGCTGCGTACTATCAAAATATATGGTACCGGATATTGCCTATCATAAACCGTATCCTATTTGTTATAGTAAAGGTGCTATATATTAATGCAATTTTAGAGTTTAAACTCATTCTTTCTTCTTACCTCTGCCGTTAGAATTGCAAATATGAGTGGTTAGAGAAGAAAACTCAATACGATGTCGTTGTCTGACAAAGTGAGGTTGATAAGAGAAGTTGACAAAGGAATTAAAAAGAAAACAGTGATTGCTGAAGAATCTCTTCTGTCAGAATTGAGATACGCGTATGGCACATATAATCAGCATAACTTGGATAATATAGTGTCTCTTAATGATTATTTATCTGTAGATGAAGATGTGGTTATAGCGGACTACCCAACAGATGCCGATATTTTAAACAAAATTGCAAGACGTGAAGATGAAGATCAGTCGAAGATCACACGAAACAGTGCCAATTCCACCAACGAACAAAGAAATCCGTAAAAAATAAAATAAGTGTAGCGAATTTCTCTGTTCTAAAGACAAGAAATGTACTTTTTATAATCTACTTCGAGAACTTTGTACCCTATATAGAGAATTTTTTAATGGAAAACAATTAAAAATTTCAAACTTTTTTTGACTTTTTCAAAAAATAATATATTAATTATAATTATTTTTAATTAATTAAATATAACATTAAATTAATAATGTATATTTATTTTTTGCTTATAAATATATACATTTTATATTTACTTTGAATATATTGTGTAAAGTGAATTTTATCCATTTTGTAGTTATGTATTTCTATAACTTCAATTTTGTTTCGTGAACTATGGTAATTCGACTTAGTGAAGTTCGACTTTATATGAAATCAAATAAAGAAATATGCCGTTTGAGACAATTCAATATGCTTTCAATTTCTAATCAAGAACGCTTATCGTAGCAATCGGTTATCGTAAACAAAAACGAACGTATTTATGTGGTGGTTATAACGAGAATAACAAACTTGTGAAAGATTGTAATTGTAGCCTTTGCAATTGAAATTTGCAGATTATTCGTTTTTCATAATTTAACTAGTTTTCAAGAGTGCTAGTTTAATGCATACTACACCGCAAAAAGACGCCAAAGTTTTTGTTCTAATCGAAATTGCTGTTGCTCGACGAAGAGTCCTCCAACGTTATGGGAAGACTGGCTCCTTGCATAGACGACCTGGTACAGGCATAAGGAAATTTACAACGGCTCGGAATGACCGCTTTATTGTGCAACATCATTGAGAAATCGCCACCTTAATGCTATTTAACTACAACAACAGCTCAGTGTGGCTATTAGAGTCAGTGGACAGTAAGACGAAGACTGCTGGAAAGTAACTTGTTAAAAACTTGCCAAAGAAATTTGTCAAAAACTTACTAATCGTCAGGCACGTCTGCCTTTTGCAAGGGTTCATTTAAATTTAGCGTTGGAACACTATCAGAATATACGAAGAAGAATAGTGTACCGGAGAAAAAGAGAGCGATTTGCAGCATGCTATATTGAAGATCGGACTGCTTATGGAGGTAGTTTCTGCATGATCTGGGATGCAATTTCTATGGGAGCACGAACCGACCCTGCTTTCATCATTAGGGGAGCCCGTGGTCACGGGAGAGAAGAACTGGTGCTAAGTACATCGAGGAGATTTTAGTAGTTCATTTACAGGAAAGTATTGAAACTTGATAGGTCGTCACATGGTCACATTGTCCTTCAGGAAATTAGTGCGTGTAAGGTGGCGGTAATTGCTGTAGAAAGAGTGATCAAGTTCGAATATAGGGTGGATGGGTCAGGAGATGAAAGGATAATAAAGGAACTCTTTCGAGTAGTGAACAAAGAGGTTTAAGTGGTAGAAGAGAGAGTGGTTGGGGGCTGGATAAAAGGAAACTGTTTGAGAGAGGCGGGTTATCATCCGAGGGGTTGGAAAGGAAAAAAAGTGAGGGTGCTCAGTGGGAAATGATGCTAAGAGACAGGTTATTAGAAGTGGACTGCCAAGAGCGCCAATCTAAAATAGAGGCTAGCAAATGTCACAAAGGCTACAGTCGGTTACAAGTGCACGTCCGTCTTCCTGGTTATTTGAGCACAAATAATAAAGGGTCGGAGGACCAGTAAATGTTGGCAAGATTTAGGTGTGGTAATGAAGAGCGTGACAGGAAACATTGGATAAATGAGGAAAGCAATTAGAAGGTTGTGTGTGTGTGATGAAGTAGGATATGTAGAACCATTGGTTGGAGGAATGCACGATAGCGGAGTGGAATGAACACGAAAGAAGGCCGAGGGAAGGATTGGAGTGAGTGCATGGGCGAGAGCGGGAAGGGACTGTCGTTTTTAATCAGAGTGAAAAGGTGGAAAGAGCAGGTGGACGGGGGTAGTTTTTTGTGTTGCGGTTTAAGGCCGATTAAGCCGATAAAGACTATTATACGCGACACTCAGCTACGCGACGACGCGCGACATCGCCTCTAAAATAATGAATACATTGTTTTAAATGGGCACGTTCTCACTATGGCTACGCGACAGCTGCTACAAGTCGCTATGCCGCGCGGTGTCGCTGGGATTATTTCGTGAGCATTCTTTTACGTTTTGTCGCTCGACGTCGCACTGGACGTTTGACCAGTGTGTTTGTGATTTAAATGACGGATTTTGTCGATTTTACCGCCAAAAAACGGCGGGTTTTTGAAAATGAGTGGAATGAACGACGAAAAAGCAGAGGAATCGATCGCTCTTGTATCTGATTATGTTGAACTGTATGAATTACAAAATAAAAATTACAGTAATCAAGACAGGAAAGATCTAATTTGGAAAGAAATTTCTTTAAAATTAAATTGGACTCGTAAGTAGACTCTTGTAATTGTTTGAAGAGGGTTGGAACTCTCCTTCTCCTAGTCTTGTTCTTAAGATCTGATGCACCCAATATTTTCTTTTCCTATTCTTTTCTTTTCATTTTCATTAACACATGGCTAAGACGAAAAAATCATCAGAACTTGGCATTTTGTAAAAAACAACCTGAAATACAACAACCTGAAATGTAGAGAAATGCTGTCGGCTTCTTCGATAATCGGCCTTTCTTTTGTAAAGTTTATTGAGTAGGATTTAAAGAGTAGGTATATGAGCGATGTACAGGTGTTTAAGTATATGTTTATAGGGTGGTAAAATTTCTTTGTTCTTTTTAATGGGGTTTTAGTTTTAGCTTCATACTTTTGATTGCTTATTCTGTATGTTTGGTATGGTTTTGTAATTATTTTTTTTTTTGTTGACTGACTAATTTATAGAAGAATTTATCTTTATCCATGACAATGCGAAGCCGCACACCGCAAGTACATCAGCTCAATCTTAGAAAAATCTGAAGAAGGTTGTAACATATTTGAGGCTACGAAATCCCTGAACATCAAAAATGCTATCTACACAATCGCTGCGTCATGGGATGAATTGAAACCTGACACACTTCGGAAATCATGGCGTAAGCTTTCGCCAGAAGTTATTACTGAAATTGAGCAGACTGAAGATGGGAAAAAACGACACACAGGAAATCGTTAAAGATCTACAAGCTCTAGAGCCAAACGTTTCAGCCAATGAAGTTGAAAAGTGGATTACCGAATGTGACAAAGACTGCGAAACCTATGAAGAGCTCAATGACGACCATATTGTTGCCGCTGTTATGCAAAACGATAGTGAGGAAACTGTGAACGAGGACTCAGATAGCGAGCCCCCTACCCGGATTTCACACGCCGATGCCAAGAACGCTTTCGACGTCGCCCTTCAATACATCGAGCAAAACCCAACATCAACTCCAATGGACATTTTGTGGATCAAGGAAGAAAGGAGGGACACTGCAGCTACGAGGACAAGTCTAGAATTTCATCTGCTAAACAAAAATCTATTACTGACTTTCTCTAAGTAATTTTTTGTTTCAAGTACTGTACTGTAATTTGTTTGTTGTTTTTACTACGTATGTACAGTTTTTTTTTACTGTTTGTTGTTGTAAAAACATGCACATATACGTTTTTAAGTTCATATATCGCTTATTTAACTGTAAAAAATCTCTTTATATATGTAATAAATATTGCATTTTTTCGGATAATCCGACCTTTTTTGCGTTACGACCATTCCCCCATTACCAAAGGTGAAGGATTAGAGGGGTTCGTTCTACTGTATCACAAACTGCGGGAAGCGAATTTATACGCAAATAGTAAGTACCTAACTGCGGGAACCGTATGAATTCGCACTATCCTCGGCATGCCGTACTGCGGGCTCGACTTTTAAAAAAAGCGCGCGGTAGCGAAAAGGTCAAAGGAAAAGTTCTGTTCGCAATTCGCGAAAGTTCACAAAAATTCAGATATAAATTTCGTCTGAAAGTGAAATAAATATAAATGTTATTTCTATCAATTAATACGTATAACATATACTAAATAAGTTGCATAAATTTCAGAGACAATGAAACAAACCACCAATTAGTAATTAAAATGCGATTTTGTCTTTTTCAAAGTTCTACATAATAAAATTTTGTGATCCAAAAATTCTCGTTTACAAAATAATAAGGTATAAATTAAATGACCTTGATATTAAATATTAATTTATATACTATGTTAAATTTGTTATTAAGAAGTGTATCTTTTTCTACAACATATTTAAAGCGTTTTAGAATCCAATTAACAATAAAGAAAAAATGTCGCACAAAACCTACTGGCGTAAAATTCGTACCACTTTTGTGTTCATATATTGTGGATGTTATGAAAAAAAAATTAATAAAATCATAGATTTATGAAGTCACATCTCAGTTATTAAAAAAACAATATCACATTTATTTTATATTTACATCTTACAAAAAATAAATTAAAAAAATCTCAAATTTACCAACTTGGTTTTTTTATTAAAGTAAACTTATATACAAGTCAATAGTCTTAACGAGCTGACGCAATACTGACTTGCCATACCCTGATAGTGTTATCAGAGTAACCAGCAAACAAAGTTTGCCCATCAGTGGACCAGGCCAAAGATAAGCATTGTGGTGGTTCAGCCTTGCTCGCTTGAGAAACAACTTCTGGCCTAAGTTCTTCAACCATTTCCTTGCTCTCCAAATCCCAGATTTTGATGGATGGTCCAAATGCGGCGCACAACCAATACCTTAAACAATGCAAATATCATTTAACAAATGCAAATAAAAACAAAATATACAATTTTTACTAGGATAAATCAGTCCCATATCCGCTAACCTCTCATAAATTCTCAAGTGGTTAAATTTTTGATCATCACAATAATTTACAGAATTATATTACCTAATAAATAAGTTAAATGTTTGTTTACCTGTTTGGCGAGAAGCAAAGAGCGGTGATGATATCATTATGATCTAAAGTATGCAAATGTTTGCCATCATTAAGATCCCAAAGCATAGCTTTACAATCCTTTCCACCGCTGGCACACAAAGAACCATCTGGAGAAACAGTAACTGTGTTCAAGTATCCAGTGTGTCCAGTGTGATTGATCTTTAGGCGGCAGTTAGTCAAATTCCAAACCTTAACCATACGGTCCCATCCAGCAGAAACAATGATTGGATTGGAGTGATTTGGAGAGAAACGCACACAAGATACCTGAAACATAATATTCATAAATTAAATCTAAAAATTTTAAATATTTTTTTAAAAAGCTTATGCAGTAAGAAAGTAAAAGAACAAAGTTTCTATGCTATGCTTTTAGTAACATGCTTTTAATTTTTTATTACTCATGCGTTTAAAGTATTATCTGGTGCACGTTTTTTATTACGAGAAATACCACTTGTAGTTGAATTTCCTGGTAATTACGCACATATTCAATATCGCTAAGTTACATTAAAAAAAAAACAAATAAGAAATTAAAACAATCAAGCAAAATTAACACAATCAAGACCTCGATATTAAAAAAGTGACGTATCAGAATTTTTTTTCGTAACGAAATAATAAAAATGAAAGAAAACGTTGTGTAAAGAGAGTGTACATTTTATGGTGATACCGGAGACTGAGGAGAGTTCTTATGACGAATACACACCACTGGAGACAATTAAAGAAGTTCTTCATTTTTGGTTCATTTTTTTTGGATGGCCCGTGGAGCCCAAACTTGTAAGATCCCACATCCCCTCGCATGAATAATAAAAAATATTGTTTATAACACGGGCGGAATTCTCAATTTCCCTCTCGAGCGAATGTGCGCACTCCTTTGCGCCCAATTTCACTCTCGCGAAAAGACAACTTTCCGCCGTAGTTACAAAATATACTATTATACTATTTATGTTTAATCCACGAGTATTATTCAAGCTCAAGATATTAAATAATAATAAAAAAAATTACCCAATCAGCATGTCCATCTTCTTGAATGGTGTACTTGCATTCAGCAAGAGTGTTCCACAATTTAATGGTCTTATCACGTGATCCAGACACAATTTGACGATTGTCAACAGAGAAAGCAACACTGAGGACATCCTACATAAAACCAAAAATTAAAATATCTTTCCCATACTTAGAAAAACAATACAAATAAAATAATATTATATCAGACCCATATCCGCTAACCCTCTCATTAAAATATCAAGTAGGTTAAGTTCTTTTTTACATCATAACTACTCACATGTGATTAAAAATCACGGAAGTATCTCAAATTCTTCTAGCTGTTTTAAATAGGGAATAATTAATGTTTACTAAAAATTACTTTAATTCATCAAACCTTGGTGTGATCATTGAAACGACGGGTGGTCTTTCCAGCAGCCAAATCCCAGAGTCGGAGGGTCTTGTCCCAAGATCCAGAAAGGGCATAGTTGCCATCACTGGAGAGGACTACGTCAGAGATAAAATGGGAGTGACCATAAAGACGCTTTTGGGGTACGCCATACTGTGTTTCGTCACGCGTCAATTTCCAAACAATCAAAGTTTTATCTGAAAATAAAATAGAAATATAGTTTTAGAAAATTTGAGAACTTTAGTAAAAAAAAAATTAAATAATTCAATACAATACAGCAATATCTCCAAATAGTCCAATTTTTAAATCAAACAAACCGAGCCATAAAAATTACCATAAAAGTAAATCTAAAATTTGTACACAAAATTATAATAATATATTATACAATCAAGCCATGTGTAGTTTATCGATATACAGAAAGTTATAGTAGATACATATCTCATTTCTTACCAAGCTCATTGTCTATGTATGTACCTACATGACAAGAAAGTAATAGACATGAAAGCCACAAGACGAAATCCTTATTTAACCGTTAAGGTCATACTACCAAGTAGTCAGCCATCCTACGCCTACCGGCCTGAGCGGCCGCCGAAAATTTAGTGCAATGGCAATGTAATTATAGAATTATTTTTCAATTTCATCTTAAATTTTGTGCTCTCTTTCATTCTATATTTTTCTTTTTTATTCAGAAATGTTTTAATAAATTAGCTACATATGTTTTATATCAGATTTTTCTGGGATAAAGAAAATATATAAATTTTTTCGCATAGTATTTAAAAATAAAACATTTTCCTAGAGTTGCGTGAAGATATCTTCACGCAGCTCCAGGAAAATGTTTTTTACACTTTTTGTTTGTATAAATTTGAGTGCTTAATTTAAACGCAGTATCATAAGCAATGAACGGTTAAAAAGCAAAAATAAACTTTGTAATTATCATTATTGAAAAAGAATGCATCCCATAGTAGACAAAATTCAAAATAGAAACACATCCACATTCCATTCAAAAGATGATGAAAAAAAATGATTGGGGCCCTAGCCCCCAAATGCATTTTTTCTGTATTTGAGAATGGCATCTTAAAAAACATGGATTGACCATGTTTCCCCACAAATTTTATTGATTAAATTTTATTAATGAACCCCAAAATCGAAATGTAATATTATTTTTTTTTATTTTTATGGCTTTTTTTTTCGTTTGGTGTTGAAGAACTTCGTTTGACCATGTTTGCCCATTATTTTTTCTTTGCACAAAATATTTTTAAAAGCCCCAAAATCGATTTTTTTAATGTTTGATATCCATGAACAACATGAGCGAAACCCTAAAAAAATGGATTTCCGAACTTTCCCGGCGATAATCGAATATACTCGAAGTTGTATACTCGAAATATGCTGCTATATGTGCCAATTTTCGTGCTATTTTCTATCAAACGGATAATAAGCGATTCTTGATAATTCGTAGGATATTTAAAAAATGCAAAAATAGCTTCATCTGCCCACCCTTAGAGAACCGTTTTATTTGCATACGGGGTGAAACATTGAAAGATAGTCTTCATAAGGGGTGAAAGGTGAAAAATACAGATGTTCTTGGGTTATGTTATATCTGGGTAAGTTGTGTTTATTTGTGGTCTTAATTTTTTTTAAATTTTGGTTTCCAAAGGTTTTTAAAATTAGATAATAGCAGATTAGATTAAGATTACGGTAAAGCGACCACTGGTCCAGCATCTGATCGTGGTGTTGTGAATGGCAATTTAGTGACTTTTTTAAGTTGTTTATGACACAGTGTTTGGACACTGTAGCTACTATAAATTTATTCCTATATATTTTAGTGAAATTCTCATCCACTACCCTATTAATAATACTTATATCTAAAATTCCTAAATTTACATTACATTGTAAAAACTCATTGAAAAACCATTAGTGATCATGAACAGTGTCCAAACACAGTAATAAACAGCTTAAAAAAAGGCACTAAATTACCATTCACGGCACCTATAGAGTTTTCGAGTATGCAACTTTGAGTATATTCAAATATCGTCGGAAAAGTTCGGCACTCAATTTCTTTTGGGGAATCCCCCATGTTATTCGTGGATATCAAACACTAAAAAATCGATTGTGGGGCTCTTAAAAATATTTTGTATTAAAAAAAATTATGGGCAAACGAAGTTCTTCAACACCAAACGAAAAAAAAAACAATATGAAAAAAATCGATTTTGGGGTTCCTAAAAAAATTTAATTACAAAAAAAATGGTGGTCAAACCATGTTTTTTAAGATGCCAGTATCAAATACAAAAAAAATGCATTTTAGGGGCTAGGCCCCAATATTTTTTTTAATACTATCTTTTGAACAGAATGTGGGCAAACAAAACTATTTGGTGGTGGTCAATCATGGTCAAACGTATCCCATCATGATTTTTTATTTTTCAATTTTGGGGGGCTACCTTCACGCAGCTTTTTCCTAGACAATTATTCAGATTTTTTGTTAGGTTTTTATAGTGATTAAATTATAATTTAATAAAAAAACATACAGTTTGTGATACTAAGTGTATGTTTTTTATTAAATTATAATTTAATCACTATAAAAACCTAACAAATAATCTGAATAATTGTCTAGGAAAAAGCTGCGTGAAGGTAGCCCCCAAAAATTTAAAAATAAAAAATCAAGATGGGATACGTTTGACCATGATTCACCACCAAATAGTTTTGTTTGCCCACATTCTGTTTAAAAGATAGTATTAAAAAAAATTATTGGGGCCTAGCCCCCCAAAATGCATTTTTCTGTATTTGATACTGGCATCTTAAAAAACATGGTTTGACCATGTTTGCCCACTATTTTTTTTATTACATTTTTTTAGGAACCCCAAAATCGATTTTTTAATATTAATTTTTTTTCTAGTTTGGTGTTGAAGAACTTCGTTTGACCATGTTTGCCCATAATTTTTTTTAATACAAAATATTTTTAAGAGCCCCACAATCGATTTTTTAGTGTTTGATCCTCGAACAACATGAGCGATTCCCCAAAAGCAATGGAGTGGCCGACCTTTTCCGACGATAATCGAATATAATCAAAGTTGAATACTCGAATAATGCTTTTATATGTGGCGTGAATAGTAATTTAGTGCCTTTTTTAAGCTGTTTATGACTGTGTTTGGACAATGTTCATGATCACTAATGGTTTTTCAATGAGTTTTACAATGTAATGTTTAAATTTAGGAATTTTAGATATAAGTATTATTAATCGGGTAGTGGCATGAGAATTTCACTAAAATATATATGATTTCAAAACAGTTTTAAAAAGGTATTTTTTCAAGGCAAACCAGGTTACTACATCAAGCATTGTAAAATAAATTAGTCTATAGGTTTTTTATACATGTGTGTATAAACCTTTCACTACTGTTGAAGTATCTGAGAATTTCAATGTACAATACTTTATACGAAAATACGAATCACAAATTTTAAACAAAACCTTTGCAACTTCCATAGCACAATTTAGAACTAACATAAAACACGCAGTGACGAATTTAGCGAATACTCATTTTAGTGAATTGAAGTACCCGTCAATAAAATATCAATGTAGAATGGTAATTACAATACCAATCCAAAAAACTAAAAATTAAATGGTATCTTAGATCCTTTAATCCATAGAATTATAGTGGCAAATCGTGTTTCTGCCACTACGTTTTAAGTTAGTTCTTGCCACGGAGACACGACATCCTTAAAAACTATGTGCTTGATATACACCGAAAACAACTTTATTAAAAACATTTCACTGTTCCTAGGGCAATGCTGCTAGCGGGAAATTTCTCCGCCCAAATATTGGACAGATTTTTCATGTATCATTTAAAACTAATTATAAATATTTGTTTTTATGAAAGATGGACAAGATGCAACAAAAAAAATGAACATTAATATATTAAAATATCCAAATATACTGTAAGAGATGTATAAACTAAATATTTTTCCATCTATATAGACTAAAATAATCTAAAGGTGTCCTCGAAAACATACGATGTTTAAAGATTTAACATTTTCCACCCACTTGTAAAAAACATAACCCACAAAAATATATTTTAACTTACCACGGGAAGCAGATAAAATGGTATCTGGGTACTTGGGATTGGTAGCGATTTGTGTTACCCATCCATTGTGACCCAACAAGGTGCCTCTAAGCTGAAGAGTCTCAGACATTTTTAAAATTTGTACGTGTACAAAAACAACGTGCTTCACCTACGAGCGAGCAATGTTGAAAGAGAACGGAAACGTCGTGTTACGCGACTCCTTCGTCGCCAAAGTCTGCGCTGCAACGAAAACATTTTATAACGAAGCGGTACCAACCTAGAAAAACAAAAAAACTATGTTTAATAAATTTTTTTATTAAAAGATGAACATGTTGCATAAAAATAATTAGATTTCAAATGATTTATATTTAAATATTAGGAAGAAAGTATATATAGTGCATTAATTGTTAGTAATATATTTAAAAAAAAATTTGTGTTTTAAATTAACTAAAAAAATTAAAATTCATTTTGAATATGATAAAAAATAATAAATTTACAATATTTTAAATTTTATTTGTATCCAAAATTTATTAATTTGTTGTAATATTTCGTATGAGATCTGGAATTGATTTGGTAACTTTTGTTATATTTCGTTTAAAGTTGGCTATGAATTGAATGTAGCTAAACGTCATTTTTAAGATATTACAAAATTTTATTTCTGTTATAAAAGTGTTTTGATTAGCGAAAATGAAGTGTCCAGTCTCGCAGTCGCAGACAAATTCTACTTTTATGCCGCAGCATCCAGATGGAGGCAGCAAGAAAGTCAGTGAGATTTTGATAATTTATTTTATATTATAAAGTTTATTCTATCGGCAATTCGGCTACCTTCAATAACAACAAATGTTAAGAGGTTAAAAAGCAAAAAAATACTGTATATATTTTTGATCGTATTTTAAAAACTTGCCCGCCATTCGATATTTCGACATAGATTTTAAGAGTTAGTACTTGAGTTTTTGTCCCAACTCTACGGAAATAAGTAGTGGTTTGATGGAAATAAGTACAAAATATTTATCGAAAATGTAAATCGTCATTTGTGTTTGAAGCCCAAGAGCTTTTGTAATAAAGATATCCTTACACAAATTTCAACCCTCTTTTTCGTTCATTTAAGAAAGGTTCTTCAATATCTTTCTTTGGTAGATGTATCATTAAAATATACCTTCCAAATTTAAAGTTCCTAATGCAAACTGTATAGACCTAAATATTGATTTAGTCCGGATACTTTAAAAGTGAAACACATGTTTCCCTATTTTTTGTAATAGGAATCTAAATGTCATTATTATTCATTTCAAGTTTACCAATTTCTGTTCTTGAGATATAGGTAAATTCATTTTAAAAGTAGTAATAATAAATTTATTTCAAAGATGATCAACATTTTGCTGAGACTATTCGTAAATGATATATTTTTCATCATCGTACCTTCTCGTAACAGCACGGTGAATTTAATAAATAAATTAGAGTCAAATGGATCAGTTAGAAACTAACAAATTTTCAGCCTTCGGGAATGGTAAATTCGCCTCTTTATTTTAAAAACGAATTTAATGATCCATTTTCATATCTCTAACATCGTCAGGTGATAGTAAAACAGGGATTTCTCTATTTTATTTTTATTTCTATTTTATTAAGAATACATCTGCCAATTTCCTGGTCTGTAGCATTTTCAGTTTCTGAGAAATAGGTTATAAAAATTTTCCCAATTATCAGCCCCTTAATTTCTATTTTAAAAATATACACTGCTCAAAACAATTAGTGGGCCAATAATTGTGCCTCCATAAGATAGAATTGGGGAAACCATCCTACGTTATAGATAATCATACAAACTTAAAACAAACAGAACACAGCCTGAATATATAAATATATTCAGCCTTTCTGAAGCTCTATAACAATTTTTATTTTACAAAAATTGTTATAGAGCTCCTGAAAGGCTGAATATATTTATATATTCAGGCTGTGTTCCGTGTGTTTTAAGTTTGTGCCTCGATAAATTTCAAACGGGAAATTTCATGCAAATAAAATTAAGAACATCTGAAAGAAACTCTATTTAATTGTTTTAATTGTCACTATGGAAGTGTCAGCATTACGTACTTAATAATTAACAACTACCAAAAACAAAGTGCAAAATAAATCTAAATTAATAGTTAATGTAAACTTTTGTACATGAAGTGGTAAAGAGTATGTGCTGCCATAGCACGCATAACGTCATTACACCGTCTTGGTATGCTTCGAAAATGTCTTCCAAGGTCTTCCTGTGGTATAGCGTTCCATTCTTCAATAAGAGCAACCGTTGGATGGTCTGAGCTGTTGGATGGTCTGAGGAGGATGCGGGCGACCACGAACACATCTGTCGAGCATATCCCAAACATGCTCTATGGGATTTAAATCAGGACTTAACGCAGGCTTAACTCATTGTGTAAATTTCCAGTTCTTGTAGGAAGTCTAAAGTGATTCGAGCAGAATGTGGTCTTGCGTTATTCTGCATTAACAAATTGAACCTATTCCATATACCACAGACACATGTTCTCCTAACACAATGTCAGGATAGAGATTAGCGTTAAGATTTCCTGGAATTACAACAAGGTCGGTTCTACTTGTCCATACTAATCTCACACCAAACCATAACTGAAGCACCTCCAAATCTTTGGACTTCCTGGACAGTTGCGTAGCGTTTTCCTGGACCTCTGTAAACACGTACTCGTCCATCGCAGCGAGTAATACGGAACTTTGATTCATCCGTGAAGAACATATACTTCCGTTGTCGCAGTTGCCATGCAACATGTTCACGATCAAAATTCATTGTAGCTATTCTGTGGCATGGCGTCCTGTCAAAGAGGGTTTTTGGGACGGGTCCGCATTGCCCTCAAATTTGATTGCCTCAACCAATTTCTAATTGTGTGGTCTGATACTGTGACCCCATGCGTTGTCCTGAGGGATATTAAGAAGTCTTTCGCCGTAGAAACTCTATTGCAAAGACTCGAAATAAGTAAAAATTGGTCTTGATTTCGAGTTGTTATTCTTTTGCGATCTTGCCCTCCGTACCTGGTATTTTGACCTGCATCCAAGTACCTGTTCCACAATCGCTGAATAACAGACAGGCTTAAGTTGAAGTTTCTTCAAACTTGTCGAAAGCTTTCGCCATTTTCAATTAATGTTTTAGCACGAACAACTTCCACTGTGTTGAAAGATGCCTCATTTTCACATAAATTAAGTCAAACTGTCAGTTGAAAATATTTTCGTCTCTTTATAGATCTGAAGAAGGCCTCATAGCTCTTCAATCAAATCAAATTTGTGATGCATTATTTCACTTTAGTTTTGGTAGTTCTTGTTAATTATTACGGATACTCCGGAAGTATTCGATGTTGATAATTCCCTATGTGTCAATTAAAACAAATAAATAGAGCGCCTCTCAGATGTTCTTAATTTTATTTGCATGTAATTTCCCATTTGAATTTTATGGAGGCACAAGTTAGTGACCCGCTAATTGTTTTGAGCAGTGTAATTTTAATACCAAATTTCATATTTATGTGAAAAAACTAATGCCCACTTTTGAAGCCCCTTGAGGACATCATACAAGCAATGTATCTGCAATAAACCTCGCCATCTTAGATTTGCGTATTGTCAATACAGGTTGACTATTATTGAGACATGTAAAATGAGAAATTTTACATGTCTCAATAAGATAAAATTCTGAAAAATAAATTCTCGTAAAAGTTACAAAAATAGGGAGCACAATTTTTTGAAATTGATTTTAAAGCCTTTTAATTGCGCTAGAGACCTACTATTTTACAGAATTTTTCATATTGTTTAAAATAAGAAAAAAAAAAATATGAAAAAAATTCTCAAAACCTAATTTAATTTTTTTTTCAAACGCACAATTTTAAAATAAATTTCAATAATAGTTAGTATTATTGTAAATCGCAGGGCAAAATATAAATTTGCTCAATGACTTCATTGATAAGGAAATGGGTGAAGCTTCATTTCCATTAATTCAACTGTGTATATTCATGTTAATTAATACAACAATGCTAATATTGATGTGAATGAGTGGTTGACGTGAATTTAGGCCAAAATAAAACTACTATTAAGTAATGGGATCTGTTTATCATTTTAAGTTTGAAAAGGCTTCATTTGTTTGACACATCACTTTCAAGTAGAACGTTCTTTCAGTGAGAGTCGCGGGATTCACTTTCATCAGAGCATCCATTTTTGAGACCAGGGATGCCAGACGTCCAGCAATGCGCTAAATAGTCCCACACAAGAGTGATTTGTCCCGCGTACGGCATCCCGCTTTAACATATAAATGTCCCGCAGGTAAAAAATTAACTAAATTTCACAATAAAATAATGGCCTAAAAAGTGATGGGTGCTGTTATGAAATGTATTTATTCTCTAATATGTATGAATTTCAGGCATTGCAATGCCATGGCGACATGTGTGGCGACAATACTGCATTTGGAACATATAACGCCAATATAAATTTTAGCATGAAAAATAACGTGTTGTTAGCATTCAAACATTTATATAAAAATATTACCTGCTGGTTGCAATTTGCGCATTCTGCAGTACCCTTCAAGGTAGAAATGTTACGATTATACGATATATTGAACTATATTCAATTATGAATAAAGTAAGGCAAAACGATGGAGCAAATATTTGTGAAATTGTCCAAAATCGTGACAACTTACATGCTTCAAAGCTGATTATAATTGAAGCAAATAATGTATTTGATACGGCTATAACATGTATAGAGGTATGTTTAATTTCAATGTCCACAAATTAAAGAATTTCTGTAACTTATCTTTGCGTAGAATACATAAATTCAAGAAATCGCAGAAATCACGAACGCAGTTAAAATAGAAGCAGATCCAAATTTGCTGTGAAGAATTGATATATTCTTTATAGAAGATTTATAGCAAATATAACAGTTATTGAAAGCCAATGACTATGTGATCAAAGATTTTTTGTTTTTAATTATTCTCCATAATTCTCCATAAATTAAAAGATTTACGAATATATTTTCTCTATTCCACATACAAATCTTTTTAGTCTAATGTTGAGTGCTTGGCGTAAAGACAAAATAAGACGATTCTAAAAAAAATAATGAATTCTTTAGAATTTCATAAATTAAGGTTTGGTATTCTATTACAGAATGTATTCTATTACAGAGTGATAAATATTAAAATAATTTATTAGGATAGAATTATTGGTAATAATAAAAAATTTCTAAAGAAGTTTTTTTTTCAAGATACATTTTAAAATGGCATAAACTAAATTTAGAAATTAAAAATGATTTATCAAAATCATTAAATGTTAGGAACAATTTTGAAAAAAATCGCAGTTTCTTTTCATTTTTGTCCTGCGAAACCCAATTTTAAATGTGGCAACCCTGATTAAGACCCATAGAAAATCAACGTTTCTTGGATATTAGATGGATGTAGAGGGCTTAGCTGGACGAAGAATAGTTATATTTTCTTCATCAAGTTCTTCATTTTTTTGTAAAACAAATCAGAGCCACCAGTTTGCTTCATAGTCATGTATTCTGATATGTCTTTAAAGCTCTTGCACTTGAAAGCTTCTGAATCCATAGAAAAGTTTTTCACCAATATTTTGTATATAGTTTTGGCAATGAACGTATGGTATTTTGAAGACAATGCTTGTTCAAAGCGATTTTTCAAAAACAATTTTATATATAATAGTCTTTTTGTGTTGATTATGCCAAATCTACGTTGATAATGTTTTCCGCTGCCCACTCAAAAAGTTGCAGTGCGACTTGGATTTGGCTTCCATAAAGTCTTTGCAAAGACTGGCTCGAGCAGCCAGTCTCTTTACAGAACCTCCTAATCCATAACAAAATCCTTTGCCATGTGGTGTAGCAAGAAAGTTACCAGTTTTCTTAACAATGAATCGATATCTCATTTTTTTTGCCTTGTGTTTTATATCAATACTAACTATTGATAGACTTTATTTAAAAATATGTACTTTTTGAAAAAAAAAGAAAAAAATGAAGAAGTAATATGTGAAGAAGTATAATTAGTTATACCTACATAGGTATAACGAATAGAAAATACCTAGTACTTTCAAACTGTACGTATGAACTTGGATGTATTAATCTATATTACAAAGTATACTAAATTCCTGCAGAGTTTCGATATTGTACTACTTTTAAAGAGAACGGGCAGACACGTGAGAGCAGATATCGTTGACGGTTGTGTTTATTCTGAGAATTTTTCGGAGTAAATTAATCAAGATTGAAAACTAAACGATTGGATATAGTTGTTTTGTTACTTACTTACGTTGCTTACACAGAGTAGGTCCTTGTATAATCCATACTTTATCATTATCAATCTTCTTTTTATATTTCTTTGTGTTCTGGTTTTATCATTTGATTTGCTTGGAACTCCCCAGACGCGGCGAGGCTCATCATCAAAATATTAATAGGCACTTTTAATGAAGTTAAAACGGCGAGAATTTTAATTTTTTTACTTTTGAAATTTTTTTTGTGTCGGGGTTACTAAAAATATTTAATTTTATTATTCGAACTTTTTTCTTTTCTTTAACAATTTGTTTGTAAATACGTGATTAATGTTACCTCTTTGAAATTTCGATCGCAAATACGTGATTGGTGGGGATTGTTTACAAAAAGAGATTGAGTTTTTTTAGTTAAATAATGATACAAATTCGTTTATGTTTAGGTGATTATTTCATAGAATTAATTTTCAAATTTATTTAGCGTTATTGTTTTTCGAATTAAATTCATGTACACACATTTACTGGAGAACAAGTTTGTATATACGGAACTAGACAAATATTTGTGTCAAATTGGTTGCAGATTAATTTTGTCAAGTAGGAAATGAGCTGGTGATCATCAAACGACAAATCATCTTCATAAATTATAGCTATATATAATTATAGCTGCTCGATCATGTCAGCTTTCAAAAAAAAACCGCATCAAATGAATGGTCCCATTCTTTTAGGAGCTACGATTCCATAAGTAGCCACATACACGGACAGACTGTCACACAGACAGTTAAACTTATAACACCCTCTTTTTATATCGGGGGTTAAAAATAGATTTATTTGATTAGACAAGAAAAAAATATACAATACAAGGACATAATGAAAACTAGTTAGACTATGTATTGCAAATTTATTGTATTCACTATTTATGAGCAATATCATTATTTTGACTGAATTTGAGGTTTTTTAGAACATTTCATTTAAAACTTGCCGACCACTAAGCAGTTTTTAGAAAACTATTTTCGTGATTCTCAATCTGGCCACCGTAATAAATATTTCTGGTTATTCTACTTAAAAAGAAAGTGGGGAAGCCTAGCAGGTTAGTTGGGGGTTGCTGTGCCCAGAAGTGTAGTTCTTTTGTAATAGGAATATAAACAAATGTATTAAATTTATGCAAGGGGACCTATATTTAATAAAACAAATGTAAAATAATTGTTATTATTATTATTAATGTAATTATTGTTAATGTATTTTTGATTTAACAAAACATTGCCATTAAAAATAAACTATAATATATAAACTATATATTTAGACCAAACTTTTTTATTCTTAGAAATGAATACAATTGGCTAATAATGCAGTATTCTAAATTTACCTATAATTGTTTCTAATTTGAATAAGAAGGTATATTACATCGGGACTTACGTACTAACGCCACCGCAGCTACATATTTGAACAAAATTGATGGTTAGATTGGGTTATAATGGAGCAGATAAATCCAGAACACATATCGCGCGGCAGCGCGACCTCTCGATCCGAAATAAGAAAAAATATTGGAAAAGGGTTGGATTAGGTTATATTAGAGCAGATAAATCCAGCCTACATATCGCGCGGAAGCGCGACCTCTCGCTGCGGTGGCGTTAATACGTAAGTACCATTACATCTTTAAAGATTTGTTATTGAAGCTAAGGCAGTTGATATATAGGAAAATATTAAGTATTTACATTTTTAAATATATATATATATATATATATATATATATATATATATATATATATATATATATTTATTTATTTGTACACAAAATTAACAATTTTAAGAATATAACAAGTTTAAAGACTGAATGAGGTAAATACAACTATATAATATATAAAGAAGTACAAGATGTACATTGTTTACGGGATTAGCACCTAAGTGACTTAAGGGGTTACATGGGTTTCACAGCTTCAAAATATCGATGTTTTTTATTGTTTTATTAATTTCTAAAACATCTCGAGAATATTATCCTAAATTTTCAAGTCGATCCGAATAAAAGTTTTGGAGATACAACCCTGGGAAGGTGCATGCTCAAAGTCAGATAGGCTCAGCGCGCCGCAGGTGTATCGGAGCAGCTGCTCGTCTATTGTTTGTCTGTCTTTATTGTACATTGCTTTCACTTTCTAAAGGCAACTAGTTTGAAATACTTCAGTTGGTGATTACTTCTTGAATCACGAGGTTTATTTGAGGTTATCTATAGTGTCTGTTATAAAATTTATTAAAAAATGCCTAAATTTTCGAGAACTTCGAATTAAAGACGCTATATGGGCTACGTATTATCACTACAGCTCTACAGACAAAAATCCTCAGAACGGAAATTGTCCGAAAGGTCCAGACAGCTACGAACACTCTTTCTTCATTCAAACATGATTATACTCCATTACCAAATGATGTTTTGACTGCAATGAAACCTATCCAAGAAGATCTCAGTAAAGATGAGCTTCTGGAGCAGTGTGTTGGTGGTTTCACACAAGATAATAATGAAAGCTTGAACCAGTTAATCTGGAAGGTTACTCAAAAAATACTTCCTGCTGGTTCAAAGATCGTTAATATTGCTGCATTGGTCGCTGCTTGCAAATTTAATGAAGCAACATCAGCTTTATTATTATTTATGTACGGTATGGATTTAAAACTTGGCCGAAATTCCCACGAATATGCCCGAATTTCAGATGAAAACCGTGTGTGCGCAGCTGAAAAAAAATCAGCGAGCGAGACTCGCGAAGCCAGGATTCGTCAGACAGGAGCAAAATGATGCCCTGGACATTGCAGCTGCTGCAGGTTCTTTACTTTATGGCCCAGGAATCGACGATTCAATATAAGTTACAAAAAAAAAATCCAGTTTTATTGTTACTCAAAACTTTAAACGCGTTTTTCTCGAAACTGTGTTTTCAAAGACGGTTGTCAAAAGTTCTCGAAAACTACTCAACCGATCTTGATGAAATTTTTCACAGATCTTCGAGATACAATTCACGAGAACTTGGACAAAAGATTTTTATTTTTTTCAATCGCAACTATTTAAAAATAAAAGTTGTGCAAATTTTACCAAAATTTGTCTGCCAAAAATCCAATTTTCACTTTTTTTTTCCTTCGTCCAAGTTCGAGTTTATGGTCTTAACTAAAAGGCAAATTTGTTTTTTCACTTGAGATAATCCTGTCATGAATTCTACTGTCAACGCGGAAGCACCTTTTTCGGAGGGGTCACGGGAAATGAGTCACAATGGCGGAGTTTTGAATATTTTCCTTTGAAAATTTCAGAAATTTCTTTTCAAATATAAGTCTTTATGACAATAAAAAGTTTGAATAAAATATTTTGTTTTTATATAAAAAAAAAAATTGTTGAAAATAGACCTTTCTTCCTCCGAGTAAACCCATGTAACCCCTTAACACTTGTGTTGTGCTGCAAAGCAAAATTAATTACTCTAATTTTATATTTCTGTACAGAAAGTAATGGTACAAAATTGTGATATAACACCTATTAGTTTATCTATTGTTGTTCTAATATTGTGATAAATTTAAAATAATTTTCAAAGATGTTTTTTTTTTATTCTCGCGTATATATATATATATATATATATATATATATATATATATATATATATATATATATATATATATATATATATATATATATATATATATATATATATATATATATATATATATAGGCCTATCCCAACTAATTTAATCTTGTTTATTGATGAACTTGATTCATACCTGGACCAAATACAGACAAATAAAATGGATGTTCTTATTGGTGACATCAACATTAATTTATTATTTGAAAATGTGTACGTTAATAAATACCTCTCTATGCTAGCAAATTATGGATTTGTGCCATACATATTGAATCCTACAAGAATTACTCCGGAAACTGAATCATGCATTGATCACATTTTCCTTAAAAAACCTAAAACTAATCAAAATTTGTCTTTTAATTCATACCTAAATACAATATTACTGACCATTATGCAGTCTCTCTAAATATAGATTACACATCAAGCAAACCAAAAATTCAGTATAATAGTAAAAAAATTCACAAAATAAATCCAAATTCCATGTTTCTTAATCCAATAACAGAAAATGAATTGATAGAGCATATATGTACATTAAAAAAAAACATGTCGCCTGGCATAGACGGAATATCTACCTATATATATATATATATATATATATATATATATATATTATATGTATATATATATATATATATATATATATATATATATATATATATATATATATATATATATATGGGTGGCTTTCTTTTATTATTTCGGTAGATATTCCGTCTATGCCAGGCAAAATGTTTTTTTTTAATGTACATATATGCTCTATCAATTCATTTTCTGTTATTGGATTAAGAAACATGGAATTTGGATTTATTTTGTGAATTTTTTTACTATTATACTGAATTTTTGGTTTGCTTGATGTGTAATCTATATTTAGAGAGACTGCATAATTGTCAGTAATATTGTATTTAGGTATATATGAATTAAAAGACAAATTTTGATTAGTTTTAGGTTTTTTAAGGAAAATGTGATCAATGCACGATTCAGTTTCAGGAGTAATTCTTGTAGGATTCAATATGTATGGCACAAATCCATAATTTGCTAGCATAGAGAGGTATTTATTAACGTACACATATTCAAATAATAAATTAATGTAGATGTCACCAATAAGAACATCCATTTTATTTGTCTGTATTTGGTCCAGGTATGAATCAAGTTCATCAATAAATGAGATTAAATTAGTTGGGTTAGGCCTGTATATATATATATATATATATATATATATATATATATATATATATATATATATATATATATATATATATATATATATATATCAAACTTCAAATATCAAATAATATAAATTACATTTTCGAAAATTAAAATGTTCCTGAAATATAATTTCAGTCGGTTATCGTGAAAATAATATTCTGAAAATACGCTTCGTTGGATATTATAATAAAACAAGAGAAGCGTTAAATCACGAGAAGCGTTAAAACACGAGAAAAAGTAAACAAGTTTTTATTGTAAATACATTAAAAAAATAATCATAATATAATTTACAGGTATTAGTTTTAACTCTTATAAAATTAAAAAATAAGCCGTTATTGTGCATTGCATGTAGACAGACTGTTCTTTCAATACAATTAAGTATATGCGAGGATAAATATTTCAAAGAATAAGCAAAACTATTCTTCGTAATTAACAAATTAAAGTCGTGATTAAATTCAAATATACAGTTTATTTCTATTCTAATGAACTTTAAATTTATTTCTTGATTTATAATTTAAAAATATAGTAGGGTTGAGTCAACAAAACATTTATGAAAATGTTGCAAAAAAAATAGTGCTATTATTTTGTGTTAGCTTAGTGTCCCAACCTGCACTGCATTTTTTTTTCTGTAAATTTATTTCATGATAGTACATAATATTAAGTACTATTTTATATAGTGTCCTGAAATTTGTACAATTTTTTTTAAATTATCCACATTGCGCCACATTGAACTTTTTAGTAACTATTTATAAGTGTGAAATAACTGACACGTATGTTGGCAGATTACAATTGCACAGGTCTCAACTGAATTTTACATGCGATTGAATTAGCACGAGTCAGCGTACGTGGCATTCATTGTCAAATCATACAAATGATGCAGAAATCCCATAATATTATTTCTAGGGTGATTTTCTTTCGTGCTTTTTTCGTCGACTGTGTTGATTTTTCCTTTTGTAACTTCTTCGGGGTCTTTATTGTGTTTTCAAGGCAGCAAGCTTCTGCTGCTTTTCTTATAATTCGGAAAAGATTTCTAGTGAAGTCAAAATTGTGCTGCATGGAGATCGCTCCCTACAAGGGTTACATCACAGACAAAACCGACGAAAGGTACACATGCACAAGACGAAGATGTTGATCGTTCTTCGGAAGTCGTTGCTTTTTTTTGCGCAGCAACTTACTTTTTCGTGTGGAGCAACATCCCGATTGCATATTGAAATCCAGATTTTATGTTTCGAGGAGAAAGTGCTGTCTAGGGCGGAATCCCGGAATATGTGGAATTTCAATAACTATGCCAACGTTGTTCCTTTGTCAAGCATTGCATTCCGATTTATAGCAGGTATTAACTGGTCCGTACGTTGCAATTTGTAACTGCAGTGTAGCGGAAATGATAGCAAAGTCAAGGCCTTTTTCGCATCCAAATCCAAAGCCTCTATGGATAGATTCGAATAGTGGTTATGGAGAAAAAGCATAGTTAGTGATTGCAAAGATGACCTACTGCATTGGATGAAATGTTGCATAAATTTGGCAAATTCTGCCTCTTGCATCCAGTCAAACCCATTGGCGCAGTGTTTCCCAAACTTTCCACCTATGTGTACCCCTTTGAAACATTTTTTATCCCTTCGTGCCCCGTAGGGTAGTAGAAAATAGTAGACAATTTTTGAGATATGCTATTAAAAACAGAAACTGTACTGATATTGTTCAAGTAATATCATAACTAATATAGTAATCGTAAGTAAAGTAATAGTAATATAGTAAATCCCCTGAATGGGGAATAAAAGATAAGAATTTTTTGGTGATAATGTTGTTCTTCTTCTTCTATTCTACTTGCCTTTAAATACGTAAAAACATCTTCAAATTTTGTCGTCAGCAGTTGGTAAAATAAACTCTTGGTTATATTAAAATTATAAAAGAAAAACGGTCATTTAAAAACAGAAGAAACGGAAGTTATTTTTGATTTGTATTGTATTAATAATCTGTCAAAGATGAATGAACTAACAGCTAATTCAGAGGATTCAAACATTATATTAAAAGTAATATTTGAAACATTATTTCTTTTGTAATTTACAAGTTGCTATTTGTCTTTTTATTTTCGCTATGTTACACACAAAAAAGAAAAAAAATGAAAAATCTGCTCGTACCCCTTTCAAACCTTTGCGTACCCCTTGGGGTACGCGTACCACACTTTGGGAAACACTGCATTAGCATATCCAACAGCAAAAAAGTTTCAACGAAGTTCCTTCCGCATTAAAAGCTAATGACATCGTAATCATGGTTCCGCGTTCTTGAGTTGCAATAATAAGCCCAAATAACCATTGTTCCTTAAAACAATCGAAACACAGCCTGAATATATAAATATATTCATTCTTTCCGGAGCTCTATAACAATTACTGAGTCTTTTTTGGACTACCAAAACAAATCTCATGTGAAATTTGTCAGTTATTTAAAAGCTTTCAGTCCACCTTCGTGGCACTCAACAAAAACCATAAAAATAACATTGTTTTTAAAATCATGTCTTTCCGATAACTTAAGTAGCCATCTGCAGACGCGTTTCGAGAATTATCTCTCATCAGTGCAGCTTTGCTTTTATTAATAACAATTTGAAAAACACTCACCTGAAACCCACATGGTGATTAGGGGTTAGATATTTTTAATTTGACATTTAGTGAGAGAGACATGAACTTAGCAGGTTATTGATTTAAATGATAAGATAGAATAGATAAAACCATCCTACGTTATAGATAATCATACAAACTTAAAACAATCGGAATATATAGCTAGATACAGTCACAGTCTGAATATATAAATATATTCAACCTTTCCGGAGCTCTATAACATTTTAGAGTCTTTTAGAACCATCAAAACAATTCTACCAATTTTTACCATTTTTTTTACCAATTCTATCTTATCATTTAAATCAATAACCTGCTATGTTCATGTCTCTCTCACTAAATTTCAAATTAAAAATATGTAACCCCTAATCACCATGTGGGTTTCAGGTGATTGTTTTACAAATTGTTAATAATAAAAGCAAAGCTGCACTGATAAATCGCGTTTTGATAAATCTCGAAACGCGTCTGGCTAAACGATGGCTACTTACTTAAGTTATCGGAAAGACATCATCTTAAAAACAATGTTATTTTTATGGTTTTTGTTTTGGATAAAAATTTTATTTTGGATTGTAATATTTTGGATAAATATATCTGCCATCAACGACATATACTACACTACTAAAACAATCTTGGAAAATGTGCGATAGTCACGTTGTATTATTACTGTATCGTCATCTGATATTTAATGTTATACTTATAACTGGCGGTTAAATTTAAAAATTTCATTGTAAATACTACTTAAATTATTAGTGTCAGTTCTTAAGTTGTATTATTTCGTTTTATATGAACCATTTCACTAATATTTCTCTTGGACCAATTTTCTTCTAAATCTAAAATAGCTGTTAAGTCAAAATTGAAATTGTGCCCAGTTTGGAAATGGTGTTCATCCAAAGCTGTGGAGTGTGATTTATGTATATTAATCAGTTTGCAGTCGTTTTTATGCAGATCTAGTCTTTTCTTTAGTTTTTGTCTGGTTTGTCTTATATAGCATCTAATACATTCACATGGTATTTTATAGATCAAATTAGACTGATCTAATGTATCATCCACTTTATTCTTCAATTTCGTACATATTTTATTCACTTTAACTAAATTATAAAATACAAGTTTTATATTTGTTTTATTAAAACATTTATTTAGTTGATTTGATAATGGGTTAATAAAAGGATACCTAATAAACTTCTTGATCTCTTGTCTATTATCATTTATATGATTTCTATTTTTATATAAATTGTAGTTATTAAATATAGTGTGAATGAGGCCCGGTGGATAGTTAATGTTTTTTTAACAAACTTTCAACTGTAACTAAATTATCAGCGTGTAACTATTTACTGCTTAACGATAAAGATCTAAATACAAAACCTTTAATGATGCCAATCTTCTGGCTTAGAGAATGGTTAGAATAATAATTTAGACATCTACCTGAGCTATTTGGTTTAACATACCAGTTAGTTGATAGCGAACCATCTTCATTCCTCATTGTCATTACGTCTAGGAAAGGTAACTCTTTATTGTTCTCAACTTCTATCGTGAACAGAATCTTCTATATATACTATATATTATATTCTTATTGATGCTGTTGAAGATGTCTAGTACTACGTTGACTTTGTCTTTGGTTATCGCTATCAATTTATCATCCACATATACCTATAAAAAAAGAACTGGGAACGGCAGAATACTTGGTCATCTTCCCCAGTACATAGTTCATTACTATGTTCGTTAACAGAGGACTCCCTGGGTTTCCCATGCTGGAGCCATCAAGTTGTTTGTGGTTAGAATGACCCATTGAACTGGAAGTAGCTCGAATAAAAACAAAACTGTATCAACTGTACAATTTACTTTTTGGAATTTCGATCAACCTTGAGAGTTCATGCCAGTCATCATTGATTATATCCAGTACCATTTGTTTTGGAATGTTAGTAAACAGAGATACTACGTCTAATGATACTAAAATATAATCATCTGGTATTTTTACTCCTTGAATGAACTTAACAAATTCAAAAGAATTCTTAATAGAAAACACGAATTTTGTGGAAAGAGATGTCATCAATACATGATGTAAAAACTTTGCTAGCTTATAACATGGAGAACGAATAGAGCCCACCACAGGTCTTATCGTACATCTTGGTTTGTGAGTTTTTCTTAATCCGTACAATTTTGGAGAAACAGAGTTGTAAGTTCTAAAATTCTTTTCTAGTTCTTCAGAGATAATCGAATTACTTTTCAATTTTGAAATTAAATCATTGGCCCTTTTTTCATATTTAGGATCGTTGTTTAGCAATAAATATGTATCTTTGTCCTCTAACAAACAATACATTTCTTTAAGGTATTCATCTTTATACATTATTATAGTATTCCCACCTTTATCTGATCTTGTTACTATCAGTTCAGGGTGATCTTTTAAAAAACCTTTTGTTAAAAGGAAATCCGTTACAATACCCATCTTCTGTGGCTTCTGGTTTTTCTTATAATAAATCGTAATCAGATTCACCGCCTTTGATCTTATATTACCCTGTTCTTCTTTCACTGTTTTTAAATCTGCGCCATGTCTACGAATCATACCATTCTCTAAATCTTTAATTAAGTTACATATCGGAACCTATTTAGATGTTATTGGGATTCCATGTCCTGGTTCCTTCCTCCACATCTTTTGGCAGTTGCACATCCGTGATATTAAATACACACGTGTTTTGTCCAGTGTTGGTTGTACTTGATTTACGTCATGAACCATTGCATAATTTGTTTAATTTATTAATATTACTATTTTTTATACTTTTGAACTTTTTCTCAAATTTATCATTAAAATAAACGTTGCAGTTATTAAAGTCTATTAATGACAGTTTGTTTCTCAACGAGTTACGTATTGAATTGATTTTTCAGTTACCACGCTGTTTTTCTGATTTCTAAATTGATAATCTTAATTCTGAGCGATTTAATTAAAGTATTAAGTATAATTATTAGGTATATTGGCAATATAGCCAGTCAGGCTCGCTACACACGTACCGTGTGGATGTAACCGGCGCAGGCCCGGCACCGGGTTGAACACCTTACACACATGCCGGATGGATTTGTCCGGAACCGGCCCGATGGCCCACGAGGTCGAGTTACGAGCAGTGTATTTATTTGACTTCAGTACAAAATGGATCGCAAAAGAGTTATTTGTATGTGGTTACTTTATCGGCGGTTACTTCGCAAGAAAAAAAAACAAAGAAAACATTGGATGCACCCACTCGACAAGTGAAGACGGTCGACTGCCGGACCGGCATGTGTGCAAGCTTCAATACAGTTCCGTAGCCCACCACAGCCGAGCCGGTACCCGCCAGCCGGATGGCCAGTGGGGGCCGGCCGGTGACCCGACAAAATGAATCGGCCCGGCGCCGGATGGACTCAAGCGACACGTCTGAACTCTTCCATGCTAGACTATGCAACACCACCCCCTCCACCCGGTGCCGGGCCTGCGCCAGATACATCCACACGGTACGTGTGTAGTGAGCCTTATAGTATGTCCTCCTGATATCTAAAAATTCAAATTTCTTGCTTTATACACAACGAAGTTACAGGAGGGTCAAAAGTGCCGTGAGTCGCTTCGAGAAAAGGATAGTACGGCTGTGCTCGACTTGGCGACAGTTACATGTTGTTTGAATATATAAGTACATATCTATACTTATACATGGGAGATGAGAGGTTGCAGGGTGCCGTGAGTTTCAATGAATAATTTTGGCGTTAAAGCAGCAATAATAGTTTGCGAACCACTGGTTTAAAATCTCATATTAGAGCTATTTGATTGGCGGATATTTAATGAGTTGGATTGTCATTTATATTAAATGACTAAAGGAGTAAACTTAAAAAGCATTTGGGCCAATAGAATTCCTAAATAGTAACAGTAAAATTGTTACTATTAAAAAATAAATAGAAATAAATGACATAAATGTATTATAGTATCGTCCATTATTTGCACAATTATACTGATTAGATTCGAGATAATAAACCGTCAGTTTTATCTTTAAGCCTTTATTGGCTAGCTTTGTTCAGCAAAGGAGAACACGAAACTATAAGACTAAATAAAACTAATATAAATTATTCAAGACAAAAACAATATGAGACAGGATTTGTTAATACTTTTAGCATACTAAGGAAATGGAAAAAATGTTACATGATGTTAAAAAATTAATACACTTCAAATCTATAACATTTTTCTATAACAAATTGGAAATAGATAAAAGCACTCATGTATAAACTGTAAACCTATATTATAACTACAAATAAATGTAAACAATAAACTGAGTCATACAATAACAACAGCCATTTAAAAATATGCAGTGAGCACTCCAGAAAACTTTCACTGAGATTTTTGGCAAGGTTACAAATTAATACCCGTCCACAAACGTTTACGATTACATGTGTTAGTTCTTTTACGAATACAATTCTAGGTCAAATTTATTTGATGTTGAATAATATGATATTGTTTAATTCAGATGGTTTATAGCAGTATATTAATATTCAGGTATATTAATTTCAGATTGTTTATAGCAGTGGTTCCAAAACTCTGCAAGATCACAAACCGTCACAATTTTTTATTTTTATTTGCCATAATTTAGATATTTATCATATATTTATGGGCACAATGTATATTCCAGTATGTCACAATTTAGATCTGTATATGGAATAATTTATTTATTTACAAAAAAAACCATTTAAGAATATGTAATGAAAATTAAACTACATTTTAATCGGCACATATTTTGAGGAGTAAACACAAGTAGAGACTGTTTTCCATTCCAATTAATGCACATTTAAAACACAAATATTGTATCTACAGTAAATTTACTAGTACATGTGGATCGTATTTTTCGGAATGGAATAGTTTTTGTGGATGGAAGAGTTGATAAGAATGGAATAGTTGCTAAAGGTGGAATAATTGATGAGGGTGAAATTATATAATAAATTTTGACATTTGTATATGAAAGAGTAATCAGAATTGCGAGCTGCGCGATTTTTGTAGAAAGCGCATCAGCTAAGGTTGTATGAGTTGCAAGATGTACACAACTCCTACTGCACAGAATATTAACTAATAATTCATCCATCTCAAATGATTTTAATGCTGTCAGGTTTGTAAAATAATATAATCAAACACTTTTGAGGTGTACTTAATCATATAATGTTACCAATTGTCTGAAATCAAAGTGACTTTAATTTAAAGAGTGATATTAGAAATGAAAAGTTCCCAACGTTCATAAGAAGGTTACTATATCTAACGATGTGATATTAGTTACTAAGGTGTACAACATGGACGATAAAAAATCAGCTGTGGAGTAAAAAGTTACTGAAAATCTCACTAAAACTTTCATTACCTTTAAATTGATTAAGTGACATTGATGTTGTCAACTTTGACGTTCAACATAACCAACATATTGTTTTAATCAAGTTGGTATCTTGTGTTTTTGAGTTACCAACATACTCAAACATAATCTCACCAACTATTTGTTAAAGTTACATTGTTGTCTTTTTTTCGTCAAAATTGCAAGCCTTAGTTACTAACTTCACTTCATCATATATAGTAACCTCCTTTTATGAAGGTTGGCAACTCTTGATTTCCAATATGACTCTTCCAATTATAGTAAGTTTGCTTTTAGACAATTAGCAACACTTTATTATGTTACTAAAAGTTTCACAAAAAAAAATAATAACCAATAAATTACTCAACAGACGTTAATGTCAACTAAGATTTAATTTTCATGTATTTCTTTATTTAAAAAATCCAGTGTCAAGGTTATCGGCCATGAAAATACCAAAATGGTCAAATTGTTTCAATAGAAATATCTATGATCTTAATAGATCTGAAAGAGTTTTTATTATATCTATTGCAGTTTTCGAGTTGTTGCTATTTGAATCCATTAGTATCAGTTCCGGTTTGACTTCGAGGGATGCGTATGTGGTCTTGATTTCTATGGCGGGAAACCTAATCTACGGGGGTTAAAACAACGGTCCTTTTTCACATTGACCTATATTGAATCCAGAGTTCGCGCTGCCGCGCGTATGTTGTCTTGATTTATCTGTCCGCTTCGCGGCGGGCAATCTAATCTATCCGGGGTTAAACCAACGGTCCTTGCAACACTGTCCTATATTGGATCGACAGGTCGCGCTGCCGCGCGTATGTTGTCTTGATTTATCTGTCCGTTTCGCGGCGGGAAACCTAATCTACGGGGGTTAAACCAACGGTCCTTTTTCACATTGACCTATATTGAATCGAGATCTCGCGCTGCCGCGCGTCTTGGTCTTCATCAGATAAATCAAGACCACACACTGTATGTGGTCTTGATTTATCTGATCTGATGGGGTGAATCAAAACCAGATTAGTCAAGACCAGATATATCAAGACCACATACGCGCTGCCGCGGGTATGTGGTCTTGGTCAGAAAAAATAAATTCTGTGTCAAGGCTATCGGCCACGAGAATACCAAATTTCAATAGAAAGATCTATAAGCTACGCCGAACTGAAAGAATTTTGAATACAACTGTCCAAGTTTTCAAACTATAGTTATTTGAATGTCTTACCTCGTGTGCGACTTTGAGTTTGAGGGGCGGCGACTGCCGCCAGATAAAATATTTTGCAAAACTAACTGAGGGATATCATAGACTGACTAATTCTCTACAAATGTGTGAAATTTTATTGTTCCACGTTGTGTGAAACTTACTAAAATAATTTTCCCCTTCTCTGAATTTCGTTTTTGATTTTTTTCATTTATAAAAAAAATTATCGGCCAAACGGTTCGCTTTGGAAAGATGAAAATGACAAAACATTTAAATGAAAATGTGCTCTATAAAATAGCGCTAAATGCATGTTTCTTAGACTCCGGAAAATTGGACAAAAAATATATTTGCAAGTTTTCAATGAATATTTCTTTATTAAAACAATTATGTGCCCAGGCTATCGGCCACGAAGATACCAAAACGTCAATTTTAATAGAAATACGTATAATCTATATAGATCTGAAAGAAATTTCAATATATCTCTTGTATAGTTATTTGAATTTATTAATTTCTGTTATGTTCGAGTTTGAGGGGCGGCGGCCGCCGCCAGATAAAATATTTTGCAAAACTAACTAAGAGATATCATAGACTGACTAATTCTCTACAAATGTGTGAAATTTTATCGTTCCACGTTGTGTAAAACTTACAAAAATAATTTTTCAACAAATCCAAACATGTCAAACAGGAATTCCGATCAAAACCGAACGCGAAAATTTCAAAATATTCAAAAATTGCGAAAAAATATATTAATCCTTGAAGGATTTCAATGAAACTTATGCTGAATGTGGGTTTCCACCAGAGGTATGAGTTGACAAAATTAGAACGCTCCCACTCCAATTGGGACGTCGTGAAGAATGATTTTCTCGTAAACAATTTTATGGAAATATCTCGTCAACGCCTCAAGATAGAAAATAATAACCGGGATATCCGTATGTAAGACGTCGGTGTCTACAAAAAAGTATTCTTTGCAAATTTTGTAAAAACCTTTGGTTTAGTCGTAGAAGCAAAAAATATAAAATCCCAAAATTTATCGAAGGGGTACCCTTCTCTGAATTTCGTTTTTCAATTTACATGGGTTTAAATGGGCTCTTCCGCCAAAACGGTTCGCTTTGGAAAAATAAAAATGACACAACTTTTAGATGAAAATCTGCTCTATAAAATAGCGCTAAATGCATGTTTCTTAGACTCCGGAAAATTGGACAAAAAAATATATTTGCAAGAATTTCTTTATTAAAAAAATCCTGTGTCAAATCTATCGACCACAAATATGTCAATTTCAATAGAAACATGTACACTCTATATAAAACTTATGCAAACTACATAAAACTTTATGCGTTTGTTAAAAGAAAGTGCGCTCTATAGATCTGTGTTAAAATTATTTCATCCAAACCCAAGGAAATGAGGCATATGATTTTTCGAAGACGAAGTAGAAAAGTAGACGACATTTTTAAGTTCATGCAGCACATTTCAAAAGGCCTGAATGAGCACTATTCGATTTTAAAAAGAAAAACCGGATAAATTTAGAGATGGCTTTTTCTTCAGCCGTCAAGTGGTAGAACTGATCGTTTTTCAACAATAACTCTTTTGTTATACATGCTAGGAAGTCGCGGAATACACTTTTAGATTCCAAATTAAATGTGCAATTTTTAACTATTCTTGTAGGAAAGTCGTAATTCTCACCGTTTGGAAAATGGATTTTAAATCACCAGATGACCCAAAAACTTACATCGTTCCCCTTGTAAAATTAGCCGAATTTTCAGATTGTCCAATCAGAAATTTGTAAAACAATAGTTTTCTTTTATGAAATCAGTAAAAACTCTAATCAAATATGGCCGAGCTTACTTTTACTCAAGTAAGAGTGTGAATTTGCAAGAATATTCAATTGTTTCTAATGTAGAATTTTCCAACTTTAACAAATCTGAGAAATAAAATTTTCCCGGACACCATTCACCACGGAAAATGGAAGGAAAATTCTGTGGGGCGGAGTTAACTATGCAACCGTTGCTAGCCATCCCGAATCCTGGCAAATGAATTGCATTTAAAAAAAATCCTGGTAAAACGGTTTGCAAAGGAATGATAAAATTTGCTCCGCTGGTAGAGGAAAGTTTACTCTATCGATTCATGCTAGAAGAATTTATTAGAAATGTAGGGAAATGAAAAACGCAAATGTTTGAAAATCAAGTAAACAGTTGAAGGGAGATTTCAAACGTCGGCCACGTCTGGACCGTCAGCCGCAGAAAATTCATGCAGCATATTTTAATAGAACTTGATGAGTTGTATTCGAATTTGAATCGAAAATGCCGATAAATATTGAAAGGCTGTTCCTTCCGCAGTGAAATGGTAATACTGAAAGTTTTTCGCCAATAACTCTGTTGCTATACATCCGAGGAAGACGCGTGTTGTACCGTTGGAATCTAAATTCAATTTAAAAGCTCCAATTATTCTCAAAAAAAAATCGTAAATATTGCGGTTTATGAAATAAATTTTTAAATTCAAATGTGAAGGGAAGCGACTGTTTCTGATGTAACATGGTCTGAATTTTAAGAATCTGCTAAAATAAAAGTGTAAAATCTTTGCTTTCTTGTAGAAATTTGTGAAAAATTGCGAATTTTGACGTTGCTATGTGTTGCTAATCAAGAGCCAGAGTCGCCGAAATCAGCAATTTAGAGATTTCAAGATATCTCTTTGAATTTGATTTGAATTTCAACCTAACAATGAGCGAAAAATCAGAATTTTGATTTAAATTCTTTTTTTAAATTTTATCTTCTCATAATTACACGAATAATCATAAACGGATAAACTTCAACAATGACATTTCCACATAACCTGAGCGAAAATAGTGTCAGAATGATCAGCTGTAAGTGTAAATTGGCGATTCAGCGGCAAGCAATGGTCGTAGTATTTTTGGCCTGGAGTGCGAATCCGTTGATGGATTAGAGAAATCCAAAGGCCATACTGTTGGCCTTTTCACCCGGCATGCACTTGTTGGACTGGAAATGTAAATTTTCTTTTTCGCGTTTCCGTTTGAAGAGGTGAAAAAAAAGTGACTTCGCGAATTGGGGCCTGCGGAACGTCCCCGGAGGTGTAATGCGCCGAGACTGATGTCGTTCGAAAGTAGACACGTGGGGCTATAATCCCTGAAAAGAGCAATACAATTATAAAAGATTTCACCGAATATTGAAGGTTTCAATTTGCTCAATTTTGAAAAATTCGTTTCGAGTTTGGACGGGCGTCGAGACCCCCAAATGCGATCGAGCGATGCGTCGTTCCTATCGCCTTATAGACCCTTTCGTTCTATATTCAGAAACCACCACCGCGAGGCCCTGCTATTTAATTTAGCGAATCCCAGGGGATTCTCGCGTACATCTGCAAAATATGGTTTTTCGGGCCTCCCGGCGCCATCCGGCACGCAATCGCAATTAAACTCCAAAACAAACTTAGAGACACTATTCCGAATCGATTGGTGCCGGTCCGGTCCCGATCCGACTGTTGGGTATTCCAGGAGAGGGATCCCCGCAAATTAGGTGAAAAAAACAGCGCGCTTTTCCAATTTTTGTGTTAAAATTGACCCAGAGCGGGAATAGGATGACGCAGGTCCCAGAATCTTCTACCGCCCGTTGCGGGTAAACATCTCGCATCAAACGAACCGGTTTGGAGACACGGCGCTCTTCATGCAAGAGTACGGCGTCCACAGATGTGATGAAAAAAAGTTTTTTTGTTGTTTTTTTTTCGCTTACATTTTCTGCCGCACCGGGTGAACCGACGGTCGCGTACTTTTCCGCATGACGTCAAAAAACGTGAAATCGACGCGGCAAGAGGAAGCAGTAAAAAAATCGAGCCGCGGACCAAAATTGCTCCTCAAAAGTGCTAGAAACGATCTCCTGTTTTTGGCACCTGGAGGACGCCGTGTGGTACTTGCGAGCGGCAGACAGACACGGGTCGAAGGCCCGTTCAGTTTTACAACAGAAAATGACAATTTCCCGTTTGGACGCGCAAGAGGAACGGAGTTTTTACGGAAAAAGTGAAAAATTTAAAACGCACCTACAGCCGCCCCCTGCGGGGGCGGAACTTGGTAAGGCTCGTCAAAAAAAACCTAATTTTTTGTTCAATTTATTGGAAAAAAATCAAGACGTAAACCGCATTTTTTGACAATTTTTCTTAATTTTCAAAAAATCTTGACTTTTGACCCCCTTCGAGTTCAGTGACGGTACCTTACTCGATTAGTATATTTCAATAATACAGATAAGAATCTACGTTGAGATTTGTTTAAATAATTTACGAGTAATAATATCGAAAAAAAACAAGATAATAAAACGTTTATCAAACAAATGAAAAAATAACGTTTTTATAGCACGTACAACAAATAGTGTTCTAGATTAAATGAGGCTACGAGGGCAGTGGTGGCGTCAACCAAGACAACATGCAAATTCCAATTGTTCAACGAGTAGCATTTTCTAATACAAAAATATTGATTTAGAAATGGATCAATGAATGAAGGATCAATGCAATAGTGGACTAAAATTTGCAATCTCGCTTTTCAATTCTTTCATATAATTGTTTTGTTTGTTTTTTACATAAAATAGTTGACAGCACCGTTAATTTCTGAAAGTGACAAGATACCTAATAAAATAAAATACGTTGTTTTAAATTGGATGCTATGAAAAAAATGGATGCTATAGTTAACTGAGTAATAATTGGCTCTTGCCTTATGAATGATATTAAAAACATATATATTCCCTACAAAACTAATGATGTATTTCGACCAATGTGGGAGTCAAAGTAGGAATGTAAACCTGTCCTTTTTGTACAAAATATTATTTTGCCAAAAGTTCCGATTATAATGTTTGTAAAATTGATCTCAAATTGATCTCATTTCTGTATAGGGAACATTTCCATCTATCATGTGACCACGATTTTAGATTGATAGGAAAAGAAGTTTCATCGCAATATTTACATTCCCGATGACTGACAAATAATTATACTTGTTTTCGCCAAAGCATTTGGAGAGCAACATAACTAGAAAGAAAATTCTAAGGCAAAAAAAAGTGGAATGGCTACGACCCATTTTGCTTGGAATATAAATATACCAACCAGGAAGGCATATCATTTAATGACTTGTACCTTTAGAAAAGAACATCACAAATCTTGAACTACAAACTTAAAACAAACGGAACACAGCCTGAATATATATATATATATATATATATATATATATATATATATATATATATATATATATATTTAGCCTTTCCCGAGCTCTATAACAATTATTGAGTCCTTTTAGGACTCCAAAATAAATCTCACATGAAATTTGTAAGTTATTTTACAGCTTTCAGTCCACTTCGTGTCACTTAACAAAAACCATAAAAATAACATTGTTTTTAAGATCATGTTTTTCCGATACCTTAAGTGGATAGCCGTTTGTTTTAGGTTTGTATAATTATCTATAACGTAGGATGGTTTCACTAATTCTATCTTATCAGTTCAATTAATAACCTGCTAAGTTCATGTCTCTCTCACAAATTGACAAAATTATAAACATCTAACCCTAAACACCACATTGGTTTTCAAGTAAGTAGTTTACAAATTATAGTTCATGGAAGCAAAGCTGTGCTGATGAGAGATAAATCTCGAAACTATAAATTTCCTTATTTTCCGTATTTCCTTAAAATAATAATTTATCAAGTGAGTGGAAAGTTTAACAGTCGGTCTGAAAGTGTTTTCCCTGTTGGTTGTAAATATATAATTTGCATTTTACTAGCCGCTTCCGTTCGCGAGATATGTCTTGATTAGGGATTGCAATCCGGAAAATCGGATCGGGTAATCCGGCGAATCCGGCATAACTGAACGTTTACCGGATCCGGTACCAATATACCGGATCCGGTATCAATATCCGGATCCGGTCAACGGATCCGGTAATGCTATTTTTTGTCAAATAATCGCGCTGTTGTATGAGTAGGTACTTTAAATGCGTGGTGCTCATGGCGCCACATGTTTTTTTCAAAACCAAAATTGATTTTGAGATAAATAATGTATACTTAAAATAATTAGCGTATTTGTTGGTGTATAAAGCGCACCTTTCCAAAAAAGTTGCATTTAAAACATAGGTTCGCGTTATAGGCGCACAAGAAGTAGGTTGAATTTTAGGGTGCGCCTTATGCACCGGCAAATACGTTATTTATATTAATTTGATTATACCAAATAGACATTTCAATAGATATTATAATTCATTCGACAGATTCATCATGATAATAAGACATGTTAGCATGCTGAAATACCTGATTGTGTGATCTCAGTAGATTAAGTAAAGTTTATTATGTTAGAGATTTAATTCCATTGATCCGGACGGATCCGGTGGCCGGGCCGGATTGAAAATGGCACCGGATTGCAATCCCTAGACTTGATATAATCGCGCGAAATTTCGCAAAATTTGGCCGGCCGAGAAGAGAACATGGAAACTAATTAATATTTTATGAAAATCTAAGTGCATCCGTAGTGATATTTGAATTTAGAATTTCGCAATAAAAAATTGAGTCTTTCCAAACAATTTATATCTTGATTTGCTCGTCTTGTCTTCTAGTTGCAGTGTGCCCAAAATGATTTCGCTACTATTTGCAGTTTCAAAGAGGTTCGTAAACAACCAAAAACACTCTATTTTCTTGATTTTTCGAAAAATTTTAGGGCCTTTTTCTCAGACAATCAAAGTGCTGAACACGCTTTGCCAGTTTATTACGTGCAAATACTCAGAATGCCCAAGATCTAGGCTATTTTCCAATTTTTAGCCATTTTTGACTCATTACAAGTATTTCCTCCAGGATAATTTTGCCGATTTCCTTACGCATCTTTCAAGACTAAATTTGTGGAAATCAGTTGAAAATTGTCCGAGAAGTGAATTAAAATGTAAGTCCTCGAGCGGATTGATGGCTGGTTCGATAGATTTTTTTTAATTAAAAGTGGCCTAGGAATTAGATATATGTTTGCCGACTAATTTTAGGATTCTGAATCGATTGGTATAAACTAAGTCCATGGTAAGCTGTTTAAAAGTGATGACATCGTAAAATATTCTGAAAATATATTTCCTTAAAATTATTATTTATCGTCACTTTTTATCAAAATGTTGGGTCGCAAATTAAAATAGTTTGCCCGCCACTGCTGTAGAATACATGGCCTAACAAACAAAATATAAATTTCTTTAGCAAACATCAGTGGTCTAACTCACATTTTTCATTTTATTTCATCTGAAAATTTCACATTTAGCATCTAAAAGTTTTAGCAGAACTTGTCGATTGATAGCCTTTGAATAACAAATTTGTAGAAAGAAAATAACATTATGGATAAAGAGAATTTAAAAAAAAAGAAATTGCAAAGAAAATCTTCATTATCTTTTATCTTCATTAGATATGCAGATGGGTTAGGCCGCTATTGCTCTTATTGCCTCAAATAGCATATTATATAAAAATTATTCAATATATTTATGACATTTAATTATAACTTAACGGTAAAGAATATTTTTATATCAAAAAAACCGTTGCTAATTTTAGATTATTTTCGTCAACACTACTATTTCTATATAAATCAAGTATTTTATAATTAATCTAAAAATATTGATTAATTTGTCTTGTTAAATTTTGTCTTAGGTAATTTGCGACAACTCTTATGATATGATATTTAAATGTTGACAAAGACATTCAAAGAAATTACCAACAATGGTTAATGTGTTAAATACATAATAACATTTCCATTTTCGAGAAAGTCGACTAACGAGAAAATTAATTGATTTAAATATAACTTGTGAAGTATTCATGAATAATATTGTTTAACATAATATGAAGATTTGTAGAAGTATCACCCTTCAATAACCTTTTATACAATACATGCTTTATACCAGGGGTCTCCAAACTTTCCAGCCTTAGGGCCATACTGATTACTCCAGTAAGTTCCGAGGGCCAAAACCATATTATCATTGTTGCCGGTGGTAAAAAGTGAAATAGTCCACTGATGAAAAAAAAAAGTCCGAAAAAGTACGCAACGTTTAAAAAAGGCTGCAAATCGGACTAAAGTCCGCAAAACGGCAACAATGCATATTATTAATTTTCCTGTCATTATCTGTAATTTCTAGATTAGTCGTAGAGTACGAGCCATGAGGAGTAACGTGACACGACATCTGGCGGACACAAGCGGAAATAGGTAGTACCTTCTATCGCTAACAGATGGCGCTAATAGCACGTACAGAATAATCTCGTTGGTTCGAGAAAGTTCTGGTGTCTTCCACTCACTTCTAGATGGCAGTAATTGGAATATATAAGAAGGCTAGTGGCGCAACCAAAAGTCAGTTGCTATGACACTGTTGTGAAATAAAATAGTGCGTACCTCCTTAAAACGTGTTTGTGCGTGTTTAACTTTAAGACATCTTTGTAACAGTATTTTGATTTGAATTGTTGCTTTTGTGTGTGATTTAGTAGTATGGAAAAGAAGCGAAAAATTGATAGTGAATGCAGAAAATTCAAAGATCAGTGGAACATTCAGTATTTCGTAATTGAGTCCAGTAACAAGGCGCTATGTTTGATTTGCAATGAAAGCATAGCCGTTCTCAAGGAATATAACATTAAACGTCATTATGAAACAAAACATTTTCAAAATTACTCAAAATAAACAGGAAGTTTGCGGACAGAAAAATTCGAAGCTATGAAGCGCGGATTGAAATCGCAGCAATCTTCATTTACAAAACTCAAAACTGAACAAGAGGCTGCAACTCGTGCCAGCTTTCGTGTGGCTCTTGAAATTGCAAAACGTGGAAAACCATTCACCGATGGAGAAATGATCAAAGAATGCATAATTGCAGTAGCCGAAGAAATGTGCCCTGAAAAGGTAAATTTATTAAAAACTGTCAGTATGTCAGCAAACACTGTGACTCGAAGGGTAGAAAACATCGCTGAAAATATATCCTCTCAACTGTTCGACAAAAATGGACATATTGAGTGGTTTTCTTTGGCCTAGGATGAGTCAACGGATGTGTCAGATACTGCTCAGGTGTTGATTTATATTCGAGGAGTAGATAAAAGCTATGAAGTGCATGAAGAACTTCTTGATATGTATAGTATTCATGGCATAACTACTGGTACAGATATTTTTAAAGGAGTTGAAATGGCCATTAATCAAAAGAACCTTCGATGGAAAAACTTGAAATGTATTACAACTGGTGGAGGCAAAAACATGAGTGGGAAAGATAAAGGAGTGTCGCTCTTGTGTCAAAGGCTGTAGGAAATGACGGTGGTTCAAAACCATTAGTCTTACATTGTATCATTCATAAACAGTCTTTGTGCGAAAAATGTTTTGATATGTCTGAAGTTCTGAAACCAGTCATATCAACTGTTAATTTTGTCAGATCTTTTGGGCTGAATCACCGACAATTCCGACAATTTATTGAAGAGATTGGAGAAAATGAACAAAAAACCTTATCATACTGCCGTACGTTGGCTTAGTTGTGGGAAAGTCCTTTAGCGCTTTTTTGAACTTCGAGCAGTGATCGAAATTTTTTTGAATGAAAAGCATCGCCCTCTTACTGAATTACAAAACAACGCATGGCTGTGGAAGTTAGCATTCTATGTTGATTTGACAAAACATGTGAACGAACTGAATTTGAGATTGCAAGGAGAAAACCAGCATCTTCCTGATTTATACACTAATATCAAATCATTCCGGAAGAAATTGATACTGTTTCAATCACAACTACGAAGTAAATGTTTTTCACATTTTAAAACATGTGAAATATTCAGCCACACCACTGAGACTGAGTTTCCTATCGATTTTGCAATCGAAACTTTGAGCGCTTTGAAAATAAATTTTGATACTCGTTTCTCGGACTTTGATGCCATTGCGAATCAAATTAAGATTTTTCAGAATCCTTTTGATACTGACATTGAAACCCTAGCCCCGGAACTTCAAATGTAAATGATTTATCTACAGTGCAGTGATATAATTAAGAACAAATATCAAAACTCATCTTTGTTGGAATTTTATAGAGAGTTTTCCACTGACACAATTTGATAATATGCATAAATTTGCTCGTGGGCTGTTTTCTGTTTTTGGTACTACTTATTTGTGTGAGAAGACCTTCTTCAAAATGAAGTACACAAAAAATGTTTACAGATCTAAATTAACTGATCAGCATCTTAAATCTCTTTTAATAATTGGTACAAGTAAAATTAGTCCACAACTACAAACTATTGTCAGCGGAAAATCTCAATTACATAAATCTCATTAGTATTTCATATGTCATTATGCTTGTTATAAGTTATGTTTTTATTTAAAATGTATAAAATGTTAGTTGGATTCATTTCAATAATTTGTTAGTTATTATATACTGAAGTTAAATTTTCTGCATATTATACATGTCTTTACTCATTACAATTCTGTGTTTCTTTATCCAACTTATCACAAAAACAATAACAATAAGCCTACAACAATATTATGAGTAGTTAGCCCATGACCATATCCATGTAGATGTCATATTAATAATTATTCAACATAAAATTAGAATACTTCAGTAAACTTAATTTAATTTGCTATAAAAAATATGTTCTCTAAAAGGAGTTTTCAAGTATGCTAGCTCTCCGCGGGCCGGACAAAATCTGTCCGCGGGCCGGATGTGGCCTTCGGGCCGTAGTTTGTAGACCCCTACTTTATACAATACATATTATAACAAAAAAAACACAATTGTGTTCTTAAAGGAACAAAATATAATTCAAAATAAGGACAGTTTTCTTGAGTCCATTGAAAACAAACTAATAAATATAGCAGATGTTTGATAATATATGTTTCTTCTGTTTCGTAATTTCCTTGTAGTAATCATAAAAGCATCAGCAAATGTTTTGTCTATTATAATTTGCTTTCTGTTTCGATTTCCATTTGAAAAGTTTCTAATTTGTAAAGAGAATAAACAAGACATTAAATTCGAAAGACAAAAAATATTATTTAAACATAAAAATATGTTGGAAATGCCTGAAATAAAAATTATTCATATAAACCAAAATTCTATTTTTATTTGTATGTGAATGTTTGGAACGTTGTAAAAACTTACTTGAACTTAAAGTATAATACCAAAAATTTCACATGGTTTTATTGTTAGTCATTTATATTTTCTTACAAATATTCATAAGAAGTACAATGTTAATTTAAATTTAAAAAATGATATTATTCTGAGCACGTGATCATTTTTTGAACAATAGAAATATGAACAATGGACATGAAATATGAAGAGATTTACATATGCGAAATATTTTTTAAGGTCAAGAGAAAATTCACCAAATAAATATTTAAAGTAAAATAACATCAATATAATCTGTGATTTTATTTCTGAAATTATTGGAAAAAATACCATACCATCGCCATCAAAAATCGCATTTTTTTCAAGTTAAAACAAAGTTACCCTAAGTCAAATGTAGTACAATGCTATAATTTTTGTGCAGCAGCATCGAACCTATGGCACGCGTGTCGTAACTGTCACGCAGGAAAAATATAACAGCAGAGTGGATAAATAGTTACGTTCATTAAGTTATTTTTTTTAGAAAATCCGACACGTCAAACTGATTTAACCACAGCTTTTGATTTTTTTCTCCTTGTGTTATATAATATCTAGTCAAACACTGCGGTCATGTGGCTATTGTATTTTTACATAGGTTTGGTATATTTTTGATAGGTTTGGAAGATTAATTTTTCCCCTAGTCACAGCTTTATGACATAGTACCAGTACTAGGATTGTACCGCTTCTCATCTTTGATATGGAGCTATTATAGCCCCCCATCATTGATATGGTACCAATACAAGTATTGTACTGCCGTTTATCATTATTTATGTTAAGTTGTCGAAGATTATTTCCTCCCTTTTCATTGTCTATAATATTGTACCAAGAGTACCAACGTTGCATGGCTCCCTATCATTGTTAGGTTCCGTTTCTGTCGTCTATCTAGGCTTGTCTAGGCTTGTCATTCTCTCTGTAGATTTGATGTGGTTCGAAATTTTATTTCACGTTTATTTGCTGTATCGTATTTCCAACAAAAACATAACCTAAAATGGCCACATGCATGCAATGCAAACATTCATTTACCAATGAATCTGATGGAATATCTTGTGTAAATTGTGATATTTGCAAACATGATTATTGCCTTAGCTGTTTTAATTTAAGTAGCTCAGAGTTGCGCGTCGCTCCTTTGAAAAAACGGGTTCTAGTTATTTGTTGCCTGAGTTGCAAATCAGCTCTTCGTAACTTACCTTCTGAACACTGAAAAAGTAAGACATCTTGTAGAGGAGAATGCTTTATTAAAAGTCAGTCTCCATGACAAGGATGAACTAATCTCAGACATATCCAAAATAATTAATCTTATGCAAAACTCAAATGTTCACTCAGTCGTCCGTACTCCAGGATCATCTAACTAGCCGAATGATAGGGGCTCTGTATCGTCAAGGGCACATGACAATCTTGCAATTTCAAAGGAAAATGTTTTTGAGGCCATAACTGAAGCTCAGGCAGCCTCATTAAATAAATTTGTTAATCTTCAATCTTGCTCTAAGATTAGACATACTACTATGGGCCCAAATATAATAAAGGGCACTAATGCTACACCAGGGAATCTTCAGGCTGCCAAGAAATGTAAATGGTTTCATCTAGGAAATCTTAAAGCTGATACAAGAGTGAATGAAATTGAAGACTACTTCAAGAATAATTCTATCCAGGTGATATCCTGTAAAAAACTAAGATCTAAGACCTCTCATGCTTCTTCTTTCAAAGTAGCTATCAGTCCTCAGTATTCTGAAGCAGTTTGCAATAGTAGTTTTCACTAAATTATCACTAAAGCAAGGCATTATTATCACTAAAGCAAGGCAGAAATTTTGGCCAAAGACACCATCCCAGGACAACTCGTTAACTATTTACTATCAGAATGTTCGAGGGATCAGGACTAAGTTAGATGAATTGTCAAAATCAGTGGTTATCGACTCAAACGATATAGTAATTCCTACTGAAACATAACTTAGGACCAGGATCTGATATGTTACCTGTTATCTTTCTTAAAAACTATCAATGCGTTTTATCAAGTGTTTTGTTAAAATTTTTTACATTATCTCTTTGTACTGGTACTTATGTAACTCCAGTTTATAAAAATGGTAACAAGTCTGCAATTGAAAACTATCGTCCTATTTCTAAAATGTGTATCATGGCGAAAGTTCTTGAATGTATTATCTATGGTAAAATATCGTCTCTCATCCATGAAGCAATCTCTAGTACTCAGCATGGATTTGTTGACGGGCGATCAACTACATCTAATTTAAAGTGACGACACGTCCCGATTTTGGCGGGACAGTCCCGCTTTTTGGAAAGCAGTCCCGCGTTCCGCCGATTTTTAAATGTGTCCCGCTTTTTAAAAAATATCTGTATTTCTTATTTTAAATGTAGGTACTGTAAAAAATAAAAAGAAATAAAAAATACATAAAATACATTCAAAATAAACTGTAGGGGACGTATCTAGTTAGATATACTCGGTGGTGTTCGAATATTGTCATTACATCTTGTCTTAATGTAGATAAGTGCGGACAGTTCGGACTGCCGTTAGGCAATGCGGTTTGTTGTTTTCAATTTGACGTTCGTTTCATTATTCGATTTACAAAGGAAGGGCAATAGTCGCCACGACGTAACGGTTAAGAATTGATAACGATTACGTTCCTTTAGTTATACGAAAGGACATCACTAGGTTGGATGAACAAGGTGCCATTAAACGACCGGATTTTCTAAAAGAAGTCGGAAATGTTTATAGTAACTGCTTGGAATATCTTGAAAAATGGACAGTTCTAATAATATTTTGAAGAGTAGACAGGTGACATTAAAAAAGGAGATTTTATGGGAATATGTGGGATTTTTTTTAAATATTAGTAATCTTTTTCCGTAAAATAATATTTGCGGAAATATTTTTGATGAGGTGGTATTGGTAAAATGATACGTTACTGATGAAAAAATTAAATGTTGGTTGTCTGCAAATGTGGAAACAGACAAAAAATAGAGTTATTCCTTCATTTTAAAGAGAATAAGTATATGAATGTATACAATAAAATATATTTTGAATTATTGGTGTGCTTTCATATCTACATTATAATTTTCATTTCATCCCATTTGTCCCGCTTTGTCTCAATGAAAATGTGGTCACTTTAATCTAATTTGCTCGTATACGGGGAGTTCCTGTCTCATGCCTTGGAATGTCGAAATCAGGTGGATGTTGTATACATTGATTTTTCCTAAGCCTTTGATAGGGTTAACCATGGGGTTTTAATTAATAAAGTGTAATCACTTGGTGTTCACGGGGATTTGCTTGCATGGCTTAAGAGCTATTTAGCGAACAGACGGCAGGTTGTAAAAATTAAACTGTTTATTCAGATGAGGTTCATGTCACATCAGGGATCACATTTGGCCCCACTTTTCAATATATTTATCTATGATATATCATCCCACCTTAAACTCTGTCATTCCCTTCTTTATGCAGATGACTTGAAGATGTTCAATGTCATACATAGCTATGATGATTGCTTGAGATTGCAGAATGGTTTAGAGATGATTAAAGTTGAATATTAAAAAATGTCAGGTTTTAACGGTTACCAGGAAGAAGAGTTCTATATTATTTCCCTACAAATTGAATAATGTGCTTTCAGAGAGAGTTGACAAATTTAGAGATTTGGGTGTGTTTGTGGGTAGTGAATTTACATTTGACCTTCATTTCACTATATTAGGAATAGGGCCATTAAATTATTGGGCTTTATTTCTCGTACCCTGAAAGATTTTAGTAATATTTTATGTTTTAGGACTTTGTATTTATTGTGCATTTGTCAGGTCCATCCTTGAGTATGCAAGTGCCCTTTGGTCACCATATTATCAGATACCATACTGATATGTTGAATAAAGTTAAATTATTTTTTTTAAGAATTATAGCATATAAGCTGACTTGAGCTACTGTTTGGTTTGAATGGACTAAAGAATAGACGAGATATACTTGATGTATGCACAGAGAGCTTCTCTCTCTAATATATTTAAATGTACCCCAACGCGCTACTAGAGGACTTGAGTTATTTTATGTACCATTTCACCGAACAAATTACGGTATGAACAGTTCTCTCACAAGCATGTGCAGGCTGGGAAACAAGTGTAGTGATTTGGACTTCTTTAATCTGACTTTAAAAACCTTCAAGAGCCAAGTCTCGTCTGCTTTGGGCTTGTCCAATTTGGGCGATGTTTCGGGGTCGGACTGGTCGGAGTGGTTGATCTGTTTGCGTTATTTGATATTGATGATGCTGATGTTTGTTTGCTACTGCTATTTTATAATTGTCTGTATCTTGTAATAATTGTTATTGTTTTAATATTGTATGTTGCTTTATGGGAAACGGTAAATAAATTATTATTATTATTGTAATGGAGATGCGTTAGTAGTCACATTTATTTTATTGGAACAAATGCGGTCGGACATTGCGTTCGGATTGAATCCAGCTGTGGAATTAATAATTGATAAATTTTCTCCGCGGTATCCTCAATTTGAAAATCTCGAAAAAACAAATAATGTACTCCCGATCAGACATAACGAAAGTTGATGACCTTTATTTGGAAAAATGTGAATAGTTAGAATTGGATAAATATAAATAGTAAATTAGAATAGATTAAATGATAAATTTAGATTAATTGTGCAACTCAATTTTCTCCATTTAGTTTTGTCTATCCAAGTTTGCGCAACTCAATTATGTTCATTTAGTTTTTATGTCGACGTTTTGGCAATATTATCAGATTGTCTATCAAAGTATGCACAACTCAATTTTGTCCATCTAGTTTCGTACAACATGCAAAAGTGTAAAAATGGGACGGAATGGAAATGGAGGTTTTATATTCAGGCCAATGCGGTAACTGATTTTAAAGTGCAGTTTGGAGGCAAACGTTTATTGACTCTGGGGAAAAATTAAAGATTATTATAAAGGAAAGTTTAGTAAAATAAATAATAAATAATAATTACTGAAAGCAAAATTATTAGTGACTGAAAAACGCGAGTTAAACTTTAATTTTATCCGTGAGTGAAATACGTGTGTTTTATCCGTGAGTGAAATACGAGTGAAGTTTTATTCAAGTTGCTTTAGATCTAACAAGATAAATTTAAAGAAAAAATTTATTCCGTGATTTTTTTTAAAGCAAGTGATATTGTCTTGAGAACTATAAAATTGTTTATGATTCATGATTCAAGTCTCAAAGTCTTCAAGTTCTCAAGTTTTTCTTAGAATATTGTTATCTAATTTTATTATCTAATAGTTTATTAGAAAATCAGTTTATGTGATGCGTTGGCATAAAGTTATACTCGGACACGCACTTTATTTGATATTTTTAAACCGCTATCGGAATAAAAATGTTATTTGATGGTTTCATTAAGCTACTGCTTTATTGATCCGTAGCCAAGGAATTAAACATAATTTTAGAAGGCAAAATTGAATAAAACAAATTATTTCAAAAATTGCATTGCAGTTAAAAACTGTTTTAATACAAGCGGTACAAAATTATTTATTACTTTCACATTTTAACTCAGGGAACTCTTTAATCCACTCTTCATTTTCTGTATGTTGTGCGCAATATCTTATACGAACAGAACTTCCGAGTTCCTACTGTCGTTCGGTAGAATTGTACTACTGTGTCATAATATTTGGAGAATTTCGGACACAATTTTAATACAATTATAATGACAACTGTGTTACTCAAAGGGAATAAAATTTAGAAAACACCGAAATGAAGAAAATGTTTAGAATAAGCACAAATACAGAAAATTTAAGAATTGGTAGCAACATCAAAAAAGCAAAATGTGTACAAACTTTGTGCCAAATCATCTCATTTTACACAATTCATGTACAGTTTATAAATTTTCCAACTCTACATATTACAAATTATTTTGCCTTGCAGCAATGCACAAATTTAGAAATGCTAGACAGATAAACTTGCGTCACCTGTTTTACGGTGAAACTGTATTTAGAAATCCCAGACATACAAAGAAAGAAAATCTTCTACACACTTAGAAATAGGGAATAAATTCTTATTACAGGATTCAAACATGGAATGGTCTGAATTTGGGAAACTTGTGTTTGTTAAGCAATAGGAGATGAAGAAAAATAAAGTACTTGAGCCATATTTGCTGAGTAACAAAAGAACTATTCTTTTAAAATAATTTTATTAAATAAAAATAAGAAAATTAACATTAACATAAATATAAAACTGTTTTTGTAAAAAGTCTTGAATCAAATATATTTTCAAGAATATTTAAAGATAGATTACTTAGGATCTGCTATTTTGAGTTCGAAGTTCTCTCCAATATAATATATTGATATGTTGTAAACAATATGTTTGGGTTAAAATATTTACCGAGCTTATTTGTTTTTAGTTTTTATACTCACCCCAAGTTATTACAAAGCTCATAATTCAAATATTGATTTTTGAAAAATCATTCATAAAAATATTTCAATATAAATTTCAAAAAATAAATTGAAAAATAGTTTTTTATACGCAAAACTAAAATAAAGGGTGACAAATTAGGTAGCATCCTGATTTTAAACTGAGATTATCAAAAAACGAAATAAGTTGTTGACCAAATTTTTTGTTAAACATTGTAGAGTAAAATATAAAGTTTAATAACAAGTTAAATGCTTAATTCTAAATTAACAATTAATACTTAAAAAATATGTACATCGATTACACATTTCCGGCGAAATCTCACCAATAGCTTGTCGAATGTTTCGTTTTAAGACTTTCATGTTTTCAGGTCAGTTTTGATAAGAAACCGAAAGAGTAAATCTTTCTTTAAAATTGTTCTTATCGACTCACTTGAATTTCCGACTTGCTGCGATAAACGTCGCACGGATTGATTTGAATTTTCTGCAATTGCGTTTCTAACTTGCAACTTCTGTTGCTCACTTCTGTTCTACCAGTTTTTTTTTCTCTCTGTAAGTTTAGATTCCTTAAGAGAACCTGTTCGACGATATTTTTCGACCCATCTTGGAATTATCCTGCAGTTTGTTGGCGGAGTTGGTGGAAAATTAAACTGATGTCCACACCACCTCTGAGTTTGAATAATGGAGTTCGTTCTAATAAAATGCTCTACACAAGCAAACCTTTGTTCAATCGGCTACCGCTCCATTTTCAAAAAAAATTGAAAGTTCACTGAATATTAGACAGTTAAAAGTATATCAAATAACTTATTACTTTTATTTATTTTAGGTTCAAACAAGACACTTTTAATTTGTCACCCTTTATTTGCAGTATTTTTGTATGAAATGTTTTCTTTTATTATTTTGGTTAATGTTAAACCATTAAACCCCGTTTCACCATTAAAAAGTCTTGACATATTCCCTGCTATACAGCTTTAATGTTCGTGCGACCTCCTTAGGTTCTCGCACAACCCCTTTAAGTTTTCATTGACCCGCTTACGTTTTTGTGCGTTTCCTCTTAATTAAGCCCGTGACGCACCGTTTTTACTACTCAATTATAGAATTGTGTTTATTTAAATTTTATTTATATAATTTGAAGGAATCATAGAAAGAAGGATTTAAATAATAAAAAAAAAAAACAGAAGTGGAAAGTTTTGCAATTTTCCTACAATCTCCAAATGACTATAAATTTTCAAATAATTACTAGTAAATAAATCCATGTCATCTTAATTTTAATTTAGTAGCATATCTATTTGTTTCAAATAGAATTTGTAAGAGGTTAAAGAACCTTGCATATGTTTTGAAAATTATATAAAACTATTAAATTATTGTTAATCCAATGAATTAATCGATTGCAATGAATTAATCATAAGAAATGTATTTACGCTCCAAATGATTTTGTTTTATATAAACGTATTATATACTACGTACTTATTTAACACACATTATAACAATATCCCGTAAACACGTTAATAAATGATTTGTCTATAATCTTACATTTTCAATCTAATTGTAAAATAAATCAGATGAAAATTATAAAATACTAGATTTTGTACTAGGGCGAAAGGAGGGCGCGCATTCGCTCGAGAGTGAAATTGACAATTTCGCCCATGTTACAAACAATTTTTTTTTTATCAGTCATTCGAGGGAAGGTTTTTTACATGTTTGGGATCCAGGTGCTATCCAAAAAAAAATAAGTCAAAAATTAAGAATTTGATTTTTCAATTGTCTAATTGTATGGATTGACCATTTTTGATTTTTCAATTGTCTAATTGTATGGATTCGTCATAAGAACTCTCCTCAGTCTCCGGTATCACCATAGATTTTACACTCACTTTAAAACGTTTTCTTTATATTTTATTTTTATTTTGTTATGAAAAAAACTGACACTTCACGTCACTTTTTTAATACTGAGGTCTTGATTGTATTCATTTTATTTTTATTTATTTGCTTATTTTAATGTAACCTAGCGATATTGAATATTTGCGTGCGTTATTCAAGTTATGTAAATACAACAAATATTGACAATTTATAGCACTATAAAACGTGCACCAAAATAGTACTATTGTGCATGAGTGATAAAAACATTTATTATAATTTCTAAATTCAGATTATTGACAACTAATTAAATACATTTTGTAGCAAACATTATTATTTAATATATACTGAGACTAGGCTTAAAAGGGTACTATTTTATCCGTTGCGAACATATATCTAAATGTGTTTCTAAATGTTATCTGTGGATGTAGCCAGTTTTCTTAAAAGATTTAAAGCCCATTTTCATCGTGACCGCTGCTCTGCACATGTTTCGATAGTCGAAAACAATTTTATGCCCATCTCGATTATGCCCATCTCTATTATATATATATATATATAAATATATATATATATATATATATATATATATATATATATATATATATATATATATATATATATATATATATATATATATATATATAATGCAATTTTTAATGGAACTTAATTTTTAATGAATTACAATTAATACATGCGCTCTGAAATGATTGCATGACACATTGCAATATATATATATATATATATATATATATATATATATATATATATACTTGAAGTTTTTAATGACTGGCTATTTAATATAAACGTTGTATATTTTCACAAGTGAAAATATGTATATAAGTTTGATGAGGATGCAGTCAAAACTTTTGGTTGGGCAAAAGAAACTCTTTGTTATTTACTCGAGCTTTCGGGAATGTTTATTCCCTTTATCAAGACAACTACAAAAATTTATTTATTCGTTAACTCACATGTTCTTTAGACAGGTTTTTATAAAAATACTTACTAACGTGAGGTTATTACTGAAAAACAGCTTCATGAACAATACTGAAAATCTTTTAAAAAATAACAGTGTTAATCCTTCATATATAAATACTTTAACAGATTAAAAAAAAATTAAAAAACAAATTGACATTTGAAATATTAACAAATTTTAAACAAAATTCAAAAATTTTAAAACTAAAAATAAAATAAAAATAAAAACAACAAATTTGATCTTTTTAGAAAGAGAAAGAAGATGATGTTCTAGTTTTAACAAGTAATCATAAATAATACTCAGATTATTAACATCTGTTTTCTTGTTCATACTATTTTCTTCGTTTTTTATGTAAAATATTTCTTTAAAAATTCTTTTATGGTAATTGTTTTCGGTGCATAACACTCTTACTTTGTCAAAATCCATGGAATGTTTGTTCATAATGACATGCTCAGAAAGGGCACATGATATTTTCTTTAATTTGCAGTCACTTCTGTGAGACGTGATGCGTCCCGATAGACACCTAGATGTTTGTCCTATATACATTTTATTACAATTTAGACAAGGGATATTATAAACTACGTTCGATTTTTCTAATGTTTCTAATTTTGTTTTTGTAAAAATATTATTATTAGTTAGAAAAATGCGCTGATGAGCAATCCTGATATCCTCACATTTAAAAATGTTAATGAGTTTAGGAGTTAAAGACTCTATATATGGCAGCGAGCAGAAAAAAAGGGGTTGTTGTCTTGTGTGTTTTCCAAATTGATTTTTTATCTTTATTCGTTGGTAGAGCTTCCAGAGTGTTAACATTCAAATTTTGAAATATATTGCCAAAATTATCCGTTCTATGGTTCAAGGGAGAACTAAACAATAGTTTATTAACTAATTTATCAGGATATGAATTTTCCCGCAGGATATCTCTCACCATCCCTAGGCATTCAATAACAAAAATGAGGGTGTGATAATTTATAATATCCTGCGGGAAAATTCATATCCTGATAAATTAGTTAATAAACTATTGTTTAGTTCTCCCTTGAACCATAGAACGGATAATTTTGGGAATATATATATATATATATATATATATATATATATATATATATATATATATATATATATATATATATATATATATATATATATATATATATATACACAGTTACCCTAGTAACGGTAACAACGGGATCGTTTTGAAATTTCTCCGTAAAAAAATTGCAAAAAGTGCTAAAAGTGATAAATTTATTAAATACAAATCAGTGGAAAACGTGCGACGGAACAGTGTTGATAGGATGACTCTAGAAATCTGCACCAGTCTTTATACTAAAACTTTTGGATTAAATTTGAACAGTTTTTATTTGACATTTAAGAACCGCAAAAATTTCATAGATACAGTGATGGGTGGATAAGTTTGAAAATTTCTGTTTCGAAGGAGAATTCCGGGATTAGTTGAACGTTGAACATTTTTTAACATTTTTTGGGTTGAACATTCCCTTGTGGAATGAATAGAAATGATAGTAATGTCAAAATTAACCGTGTGGAGTTGTTAATCTCCCATCGGGCGTCTCCCCTGGTGGCGGATAGGCGAATGCTCTCCAGAGATGGGGGGTACTGAGGAAATAAAATACTCAGGGCGGACCAAAACTAACAATCGAAATCCAAATGCGTCTGCAGTGGAGAACCGCAACCGCGATTTTGGATTCTGGGGATCCCGGGCTTACACGAACACAGAGAAAGTCGGAGTTCTCTGAAAAACTTCGCCTTAAAACTAATACATACATTGGCACTTTCAACATCAATACGCTAATCCAACCAGGAAAGCTACACAACCTAACATTAGAATTAGACAAACAAAAGATCCAGATCCTCGCACTACAGGAGACACGTTTCACAGAGGAAGACACAGTAGACTATGGTAATTACCGTATATTCAAGAGCAAAACTGAAAAACGAGTCGCCAAAGGTGCCCCTATCCTAGGAATGGCCTTTGTAGTAAACAAAAAATGTTTAGGATCAGTAAAAGAAGTCACACCGGTCAACAACAGGCTAATGACCATGCGCATCCAGTGCGCCAACAAAAAACTCATACTCATTAATTAAAATTATCATTAAAAAATACTCATTAATTAATGTACACGCACCTACGAATGGGGACAACAAAAAAGATCCAAGGAGAACAGACATATTTTGGCAAACATTAGAGAAAATAATGAATAAAATCCCGAAGGAAGACACTAAAATCCTACTAGGAGATTTCAACGCACAAATTGGCAGAGAAAAAATGTATCAGAAAACAGTTGGGAAATTTCCCGCACACAAATTCACCAATAAAAATGGCATAAGGTTAATCGAACTCTGTCAACAGAACAACCTCAAAACCATGTCCACGTCCCTCAGAAAAACACCTAAAAAACAAAAGACTTGGAGGTCTCCAATACAGTCCATCGGCGAATTCCCAATCGATCATATCGCAATCACACACCAGGCACAAAGAGAGATCCATGATGTACAAGTCCGCAGAGGTGCGAACATAGACTCGGACCATTATCTAAGGCGAAGAATTAAAATAAAATTCACTCCAAATAGAATACATAAAAAAAACACACGTGCAGAAATTCGACACAAAAATGATCAAGGAAACAAACATAAAACAAGAATGGGATAAAGAGGCAAACAACTGGGCAGACTTCCACATGAAAATCGTACAGAAGGCAAAATAACTGATTCCACTTAAGAAGAACACAAAACACCCGTGGTGGAACTCAGAATGTGAGAAAGCACTAGAAAAACGAAAACGGGCATTCCAAACCTACAACAGTAAAAAATCACCAGTAACACAACAGAAATTTAATGAAACAAGAAGAGAGGTCACAAAAATTTTCAGACAAACCAAGAGAAAATTTATGAAAGAACAGTTAAAGTCCATAGAGGAAAACTTCAGGAACTACAATATAAGAGACTTGTTTAGAACATTCACAGGTAAAATCAAAGGCTACACACACACTACAAAACCTATGTTTCAGAAGAGAAACAGAAGAGCTAGCACCAATCAAGAAAACTGCAGAGAACTATCAAAATATTTTTCTAATCTATTAAACTGCCAAGAACCCACTTCAAGATACCCCAGAGAAAAAATAGCAGAAAGACACCCGGATTCACCACCACCCACACAAGAAGAAATCAATAGACACATTCAAAGGCTCAAGAACAACAGATGTGCTTTCTCACATTCTGAGTTCCACCACGGGTGTTTTGTGTTCTTCTTAAGTGGAATCAGTTATTTTGCCTTCTGTACGATTTTCCTGTGGAAGTCTGCCCAGTTGTTTGCCTCTTTATCCCATTCTTGTTTTATGTTTGTTTCCTTGATCATTTTTGTGTCGAATTTCTGCACGTGTGTTTTTTTTATGTATTCTATTTGGAGTGAATTTTACATCTGGAGAAGATGGAATCATTGTGGAATTACTGAAAAATCTAGGACCAAACTCACAACGAGAATTCACACAAATTATTCAAGAAATTTGGCAAACTGAAAAATTACCAGAGGACTGGAAATGCGCACTCATACACCCACTACATAAAAAGGGGGACAGAGCTGATGTGAACAACTACAGAGGTATCTCCCTATTACAAGTCGCCTACAAGGTCATGTCCATGTGCCTCCTCTAAAGAGTAGAGGAACAACTAGAACACAAAATAGGGGAATACCAAGCAGGCTTCAGATCAGGTCGCTCATGCGCAGAACAGATCTTCACATTAAAAACAGTACTTAAGCACAAAGCCATCAGAAATTCACCAGTTATATGGACCTTTGTGGACTTGAAAAAAGCATATGACTCCATAGACAGGCAATCACTTTTCGAAATCCTGGAAGACCAAGGACTGGACTCGAAAACACTAGGACTCATTAAACAAACTATCAGACACAACATCAAAAGTAAAGTTCATGGGAGAAATTTCCGAACCATTTCTGATAAAAACAGGTGTCAGACAAGGAGATGGCCTGTCCCCGTGGATAGTTCAAGTAAGAAAAGATCTGGAAGAACTTACAGACTACTTACAGACAAAAGGTTAACAAATGGGAAGTGATGTCGGAGAATGAGAAGCCCAAGAAGACCGGAAGAAAGGAAGAGGATCCACGGAGAAAAAATGAGGAAAGTGTGGGAAAATAGAAAAAAAAAACAAAATGAAGTCAAGTTTGCTTTGCGTGATCCCATAGGGTCACAGGGTCATATATATATATATATATATATATATATATATATATATATATATATATATATATATATATATATATATATATATATATATATATATATATACGGGACCTATTTTTCATATTTCATTTCTAATGTTATTTTTTAAAACTTCAAAAGTATGCGGCATATATTCACATAAGAAAATAACAGGATTTTTAATCTGTTTTTGTTTTATTTTAGTTTTTATTTTATTTTGCTATTTCTAATCCAATTTCGCCGGCATATAAATAGTTATTTCACTGAAAATCTGGGTAAGATCTAATACATATTTACTCTAATATCTTTTACTCACTATTTTAATGCGATTTACCATTTAGTAATTTTCAATGTACTTATTTTAGCACTGAAGATGGCTTGTTTTAAGCCGAAAGCGTAATAATGTTAATTATTCAATAAACTTTACCTATAGTAGGTTCGACTTTATAATTTTTACAAATTTAACCAAAAAAACCCACTTTATGTTGAGTCTATGAGTTATGGATTGATTTACCTTTTTAAATAACAGGGAGTTAAATCTGGAGATCTTGCCGGCCAATTTAAATTACTATGTTGAAAAATAATAATCCAGGAAACATTTGTTCCAAAAAACTGATACACACTCGAGTAGTGTGACTTGTTGCCCCATATTGCTGGAATCTTAACTCAAATTAATGTCCCTTTCCTACCTCTGCAGTTGCTGGTAAAGAAAATCAAGCATTATCAAATTAACAGCAGAGTCTGATTATCTTCTTCGAAGAAATCTAGGTATCCCGAAGACAGATCGCCATACCACACTACGACTTTCTGGAAATGTAAGGGTCGCTCTCGATTTTGGTGGGGTTGCTCTGACGATCAGTACCACGTGTTTTTTTTAACATAACATGTTACCTGTTCATCGGAGATTATCATATTACGCAAAACATTCACATTATCGCAAATAAGGACAAGAAAGTCTACGAATTGCAGAACGAAGTGGACTTTGCTTGTCGTACTATTTCAATATTACTTGATGTGCGTAGCATTCTCTGAGCCCAGTCGTAAACATTATTATTATATTCCAAGTTCCCATTAAACTTTGGTGTCATTGCCTAATTGTATTTCGGGACGGAATCTTACCTCGCCGAATATTACATTATCTCCGTAATTTCCGCTCAACCTCAATTATGGATTTGGATGGAATAAACGCATTAAGCAAAAGATTTTAGCCAAGAATTCATGGATACTAAAAGTGGTATGAACTAAATAAGTTCCGCATTAGACTATCGCCCGCCCATTGTTACTAACCACAATACAGCACGCTTAAATTCGTCAGTACCTGTTAACCGGTTTACCGAACCCCGTATATAATTGCGGTTCTTACAGTGATTTGCATTTATAAATCTCTGATTATAATTAATTAAATCTTCAATTCACGATCTGAATATTAACATTTTACCACTTTGTTATTAGATTGTTTTGTTCTCTGTCTGTTCTCGCCGCTGTTCACAGACGAAAAACAGAAAATAAAATATATAGATAAAACTTTTTAAAAACCGCGTTTTTAATAAAATACACCAAAAAGGAGAAAATATTTTCCTCCGTGTTTACAAATAAAAGCGTGGGGCGCTAAACCATATTTATGTTATATTCGTGGAAGATCTATTTACCCTATTTGTGACTTAAATATTGTAATGCACTGCAATGGAAATATCTATAATACGCTGAAAGAATTTTTACTCTAATACTTGATATGGCATAAATCATTTTTATTACTCATACGGGATAAGTACTATCTTGGCGCCCGCTTTTTAGTGCGACAAATGGCTGTTTTTGGCTGTATTGCCACATAACTTGGGTAACGCCAGCAAATATTCAATAAAAATTGCTAAGTTACATTAAGAAAAACAATTGAATAAATAAAATAAACACAATCAAAACCTCAATATTAAAAAAGTAACGTGAATTTGAATCAATGTGAATGTGCAATTTTAATACACTTCGATAATTAGTTTGGTTTCAGGGAGGAGCAAAGCGCTTCCGTGAAACATCTCCATCGTGTCTTGTTCGACGTCAAGCATTTAATCTCATTCCAGGACTTTCCATTTATACTGGCCTCGCTGTCCACTTTTCAGTTAACGCGAGGTCTATGCACTCTGTTGGCCTTGAGGATTTCACTCTATTGCTTCCCTGGAGATCTGAATTGGGTTTCCGTAAAGTGTTGCCTATCCAACTCCATTTGTGCGTCTTCGTCTCCTTGGCAATTGATTGTTCACCTATTAACCCCATAGTGTAGCATTTAAGAATATTTCCGCTCTGCGTATGCCGAGAATGCGACACATACATTTGTTTGAAAAGGTCTGAATCTTTGAAAAGGTCTGATTTTAGTACTTCTTTTGATGCAAGTACTATTCCAGAAATTATTCAATAGAGCAAGTGCGTATCCCGCTTTACGAATTCTTATTTTAAGATCCTTAGAAACCCCTCCGTCTGAAGTCATCTGTCTGCCAAGGTAATATTTTGAGACCCGTGAACGCCGTATATATATAGCCCAGTAGGTTTAGTTTTTCTGCATATCTTGGTAGATGTGCGTAAGAAGACATAAATCACTGGTGTAATCCAGGTCTTCTTGACTGGAATTCAGACGCCATCTGATGCCACGGGGGCGCTCATTAATTGCAGTCATTATGTGGTCCATGACGATTATAAATAGGAGAGGCAGTGGTGGATTATCCATAAGGCAAACTAGGTAGATATAACAATGGGGCGCCGGCGCGCCCGAAAGTTTTAAAACGAGAAAAAATTGCCTATATACTTACATTAAATGAAAAATCATAGGAGTACTTTGTATAGCTTCCGCTAAAGCGCGCCCGTCTAGGAGCAGAGGCGATAAGGCGCAGCCTTGATTGACCTCAGAAGAGACAGGAAAGTTATCGCTTAGTATGCCTTTGTGTTTGATACGGCTAGAGCTGTTCGCCTACAGCGACCGGATGATATAAACAACCTTTTGAGGAACGACGTTGTGTGACAGGACTTTCCAGGTGGCGTTGCAAGTAACAGACTTGAATGCTTTCTCGAAATCCACAAAAAGCATGTAAAGTGGAGAGCGCCATTCCACGGACTGCTCAATAATAATGCGGAGCGAGTTTATTTGGTTAATACATGATTTTGTATGCCTAAAACTCGCTTGTTCGCTTCTAATTAAATATTCAAGTAATTCTGTCAGTCGTTAGTTGATTGTGTCAGACTTGACTTTTTTGGTATAGTATTGAGTTGTATTAAGTTCATGTATTAAGTTCAGGTATAACTTATTTCTATTGACTGAATCGAAGGCTTGTTAAAAATCAATGAAAAGACAGTGTATGTCAAAATTGTGTTCGTATCCCTTTTCTAGCAGCAGTCGCATTGGTGTATTTGATCTGTTGTTGATCGGTTAGGTCGAAATCCACATTGATAGTCATCTAGTATATCTTCTGCATATACGTTCAACCTTTTGTGAATGAGGCATGAAATGATTTTATATGTTACATTTAATAATGTAATTCCTCTGTAATTTTTACAATCTCTTTTGCTTCCTTTCTTGTGAATAGGATGTATAAGGCCTAAATTCCACTCTTCTGGCATTGTTTCTTCCTCCCAGATTCGTTTGGTTAATTGGTGGATGTAGATTGTAGATTGTAGATATGGTGGTGACGACTTGTACTGCGACCTTTATAGATCTATTGTACCCCACCCTCCTCCTCCAAGTGTTGGTGTGCTTGCCCATTTAGAGCGCCTCCTCTAATCCTGACTCCTTTAGGAATCTCAGGATCTGGGTGGGATTCAAGGCCTGCAGCTCCTCTATGTTCAAGCAGTGAGCCCCAAGGTACAGCTGTCTCTTGCGGAGTAATGCTCCGCAGTCTTTGAACAGATGTATGGGGTTTCCTCTGCTGAGCCACAGAATCTGCATCCATCATCCTCCTCTAGGCCTAGGGCCTTGAGATGTTTCCTAAGTCTGCAGTGTCCCGTCAGGGCTCCTGTCAGAATTCTGAGCTTGTTCCTGCTTAGTTTCAGGCAAGCTTTAGTTCTCTTCTGGTTGAAAGATCCCAGCATCACTTTGGATTGCCTTAGCCCTGGAAGTTCTTCCCAGGTTTTCATCCATTTTCCTCTTATTTCTTCATCTAAACTTTTGCGGGTGGTGTCCACGCTCAAACCGCAAAAGGGTTCTGGACCTATAAAGGGGCTACTGGATCCCTTGTTTGCTAGGTGATCGGCTTCTTCGTTTCCGTCTAAACCAGTGTGTCCTGGTACCCAGTATAGCGTTACTTTATTATCCCTGCCAAGCTTGTTCAGCTTCCCCACACAGTCCCATACCAGTTTGGATCTGATGGTGTATGAGCTAATGGCCTTGATGGCTGCTTGGCTATCTGACAGGATAGCAATTCGTTTTTTGCAGTAATTCCTGTCGAGGTTAAACTGTGCACATCTTTCGATTGCGTGTACCTCTGCTTGGAAGATACTTGGGAATGTTCCCATGGATTCGGAGTATCTGGTACGAGGTCCAAACACTCCTGCACCAGTTCCTTCCTTTGTCTTCGAACCATCTGTATACCACTTGATGGCATTTTGCTCTATGTGGTATGCTGAGGATTCGTCGCTCCAATCGGCTTTACTACTACACATTGCTGTGTAGTTTTTCTCGAAGTGGTATTTGCATACCATTTCGTCCTTTGGTATTTCCAGCCAGGGGATCTTGGCAGCGAGGCTGTTTCGGTCTCTGCTCCCGATTATTTTACCTCTGCCCATTCCTTCCTTGCTGAACCTTACGATCGCCGATCTGGCGGCGCTCTCCACCACAAGGTGCAGCGGAGTCAGATCCAGCAGCAGCTCCAATGCTGCTGTCGGACACGACCCCATCGCTCCCGTGATGCAGACACACGCCAGTCTTTGAATCTTCTCAAGCTGTTTCCTCATAGAGGCCAGCTTGATTCTACTTCCCCACGCAACCGCCCCATAAGTGATTGCAGGTCTCACTATCATGGTGTACATCCATCGCAGAATAGTGGGGTTACAACCCCACGTTTTTCCTGCTAAATTTCTGCACACCATTAGGGCGCGTTTGGCTTTACCTACCACTGCCTCAGCGTGTCTATTCCATAGGAGTTTGCTATCTAGTGTGATACCCAGATACCTTATCTCCTGTTGGTATTCTACTGCCTTCCCATCTATGAGTATGGGATGCAGGCGTAGTAAATAGTATCACCGTGGTTTTGCTCGGTTTGAGTCTCAATCCCACTGTTTGACACCATCTACTAGTTACTTTGAGGCCTCTCTGAACAATTTCACAGAGCGTTCCCTCAAATTTTCCTCTGGCCATTATGACTATGTCATCGGCGTAACCTTGACATTTGATGTCTAGGTTGTTTAGCCTAACCAGTAGTTCATCAACTACCAGGCTCCACATCAGCGGTGATAGTACACCTCCCTGTGGGCACCCTCGAGTTGTGGAGATCTTAATGGTATCTCTTCCCACTTGTGTCTCCGCCACTCTAGTTCTCAGCATTTCTCCCATCCACTTTGAGATAGTGCTGTCGATACTCCTTCTCTCGAGGGCCGCCTTGACAGCCTCGTGTGAGGTGTTGTCAAAAGCTCCCTCTATATCCAAGAAGGCACACAATTGGTGGATACGGGCCCACAGTTCTGGGCCTCCTGCCTTTAGTAGCTCTGCTGTAATGTTATCGCTACCAGGCGCCTTGTTATTCTTAAAGGCAATTATGATCTCAGTTGTTTCTTCCCGTGTCGGTGTTTCAACTTTTGGTTCAGCTGTTTTGTACTGAGTTAGTTCTTCTTCTGAGTTTGTTTCATTTTTATTATTAAGCAGGTCGCAGAAATATTCCTGCCATCGTTTCAGGACGTCTGATTTCTCTGTTAGGATCGTTCCATTTTTGTCGTCGCACAACATTTCTTTCGCTTTGTACTCTGAAGAATGTAGTTTTATTTCTCGGTAGAACTTTTTGTAATTTTTTCTGTTATTGCTCTCGTCTCTTTCTTCTATTTCCTTGTTATAGTATTCTCTTTTCTTTCTTCGACACGTTCGGTATGCTTATGTTCTTTTTCTTTCATAGTCTTTCCTTTGGCTTCTCGATTCACGCTGGAGGCACTTGTTTCTTGCTTCATCTTTTATGTCTATCTTCTTCCTGCACTCCTCGTCAAACCATTCTTCGTTTCGTATTTTTTGCTTTTCTCCTATCTTTTCAGCTCCTTTTAGAATACTATCTCTGATGTGTCTCCATTCATTCTACACATCGTCTTCGCTTGGGTTTTTACGTAGGTGTTCCAGTATTGTTTCTTGATATTCTCTTTTTCCCTTTTCACTTTTCAGTTTTTCCACATTCCACTTCTTTGGTTTATCTCCTCCGCGTTTTTGTATGTTGCTTATTCTCTGTCTTACAGTTGCTATTACCAAGAAGTGGTCGGAATCGCAGTTAATTCCTCTGAACGAGCGTACATCTCTTATATTTGATGTCCATCTTCTTGATACTGCGACATGATCGATTTGGTTACATTTTCTCGTGCCCGGAATTTTCCATGTTCCTTTATGTATGCGCTTGTGCGGAAAGAGTGTACTACTTAATATCAAATTTTGCATTTCTGCTAGGTGGCATAATCTCTCCGTTTGGGCTTGTTTCTGCGTGCAAGCTGTGTCGTCCAGCAACACTCCTGTACCTCTGTTCTTGTCCTATCTTTGCATTAAAATCTCCCATCAATATCAAGATGTCGTGATTGGATACTTTGTCGCATTCTTGTTGGATCCTGTCATAGAATTGGTCGATTATCATTTCGTCTGTTTCTTCCGTTGGAGCGTATGCGTTTAGAATGGTTATATTTGTAAATTTTCCTTTTAAGCGGATCTTGCACATTCGTTCGTTGATTGGTTCGAAGTGCATAAGCGTACTTCTCGCTTTCTTATTTAGTATGAATTCAGTTCCATATGATCCTTGTTTTTCACTCCCGCTATAGTATAGTGAGTATTCTCTTTTTCGTACTTCGCCCTGTCCTTTCCATCTGATTTCTTGCAGGGCTGTTACATCTATATTTTGCTTTATAAGTTTTTCGGCAATCTCCTGCATTTTTCCAGGTCTTAGCATGGTTCGTACATTCCATGTGCTTATTTTCATTTCCAATCTCTTGTCCTTTTTTCGTTGTCGTGGTTCCAGTCCGGTTTTATTTCGTGGAGTTTTCGTAACAAGTTTGTTTTTCCGGTGACGGGGAGTTAACCCGTCGCCCAACCCCCATTTCGGAGGGCCATTTCGCCTGCTCTCGTTTGCCCTCATTTCCGCCCTTGTCCATACGGGTTTTCACCGCATCTCAAAGGGTGTCCATGAGGTTACCAGGGATCACCAAGCGTGGAGGTAAGAGTCAGACTTGGGTAGGAGTGGCTATGCAACTAGTTCATTCCCAATGACTGTTGTGCTGTACGCATGCACTACTCCCTTTGATACCCCGTTAAAAAACCGTTTAATATAGCGGTTTAATTAATCGACTCTGTGGTCACCTTGCGTTTGAGTAATTTTTCTTTTTTCTTACGGGTTTCAGTAATTAGAGAATAAAGTTTTATCTACATATTTAATAAACGGTTTGTTTTTTAATCTATAAACATCCATCTTGTAGCCTCAGGTTTGCAAACGATAGAAAAATACTATATTTTATGTTTGTTTTGAGCCTACGCAAAAAATATTACTAGGAATCAATGAATGTAAAATGAAAACGCTTTTTCAAAACCTCAAACGCTTTTCCAACATACAAGCGGTATTTCCGAGAACAAATATAATATGTTTCTTTCAACAAAAACATCAACTACAACATATACCAGGTATGATTAAAAAAATCGTAGAAATTTTTTTGAAATACTTTTATTGATATAAATAGGATGGTTGCGCTGTTACTACATGGTAATTCATACTTACATTCAATTGAAAAATTCACTATGTTTTAACCACACTTATAATAAGTAAATATGTTATATGGGCAGTGGCGGATCAAGAAAATCCGCAGGGGGGGGGGGGGGTCGGTCACAAGGAAAATAAAGCAGCAAATTTTTTCAAAAGGAAATCTCCTTTAAATAGTAGTTCTGATAACAAATAATAAATCGAGAAATTAAAAATTTATCAAGTTTAGCGTTTAAATTTAAATAATAATTTCAAGTTTTCGCTTTTGCGAATTTGCAAACCTTTCAATAGCGTTTTCAATGTCTATAGAAATATCTTGATAAACGTGTAATAACGCCAATCCCGTTAATCTATCCTCAGCAATCCTATTTCGAATCCAGGTTTTTAACCTACGAAGGGCTGAAAAACTTCTTTCTGCAGTAGCTACATACACTAACTGGCAACGTAAGTAAAATTTTTAATAGAATGCTACAATTCGGATAACATTCGCGATCGCAATGTTCAGAATATACACGAACAGGTTGTTGAAAATAATTTCTTCCGAGTTCTACTAAACGAAAACATTTAGCGCGCCATAAGTTTAACTCGGCTCCAAATATTGATTTCGAATTTAAATTTTGAACTTTCTGAAATATAGTCTCATATTTCTTCCATAAAACTTCAGTTAAATTTTGAAGTTATCATTGTCCAATTTGATTAAGTTTTGAGGTAGTAATTTACTCAAATGAAAAGCATCAATAGTGTCTGAAGAAAACCTAGTACTCACATCATTTAAAATAAAATCTAACAAAGGAATAAAAATACATCTTCTGAAATATTCTTCGGCGCTACTTGCTGGTTGATTGTCCCTATTTGTTTGTTTTCGTGCAATTCTGGGCAGAGTAATGGTTATATTTTGTTCACTTGCTAATTTCTCAATGTTTTTCCAAATGTTATTGAAAATATTTTCCACATTATTTCTTTCAGAAGTGAGTACTAAGATAAGATCCTTTATACCCTACTGAAAGGTAAAGTTAAGGCAAAAATGTGATTGATACATTTTAATGAAACAATGAACTCGTGTCAATAATCAGGTATTCAATATGTTAGCTTTCGATGATGATATGGCATCGTCCCATATACTAATACTGTTCAATGATTCTAAAATTGCCGCAAAATCTTGGTCAAACGCTAGCGTTGTTGCGTGTCTTTCAACCCACCGAGTGTCACATAAAGTACCCAATGATGTTTTAGCCATAGATTTTTTTAGTACAAAAGACCGTTTTGCAGACGCATTAAAAAATGAAAGCACTTCGCGAATTATTCCAAAACAGTTCCTAATACTTTTGACTTCTATACATTTTGATATGGTTAAATTAAGAGAATGGTTATGACATGGTACCCAGACTGCACATTCAGTATATTTCATAATTTCTGCGACCGCTCCACGTTGCTTAGATGACATTATATTACACGTATCTGTACAAATGCCGACACAATTTTTCAAATTGAATTCATGTTTCTGCAGAATTTTCTTAACCGAATCTCCAAGTTCTTTTCCACTTAAAACCGGTTCAGCATTAGAATCTTCTCCAAAGTTTAATTGATGCAAATCAAAAAATCCCAGAAAGTCTTCTCTTATTTCATCTTCTACCACATATCTTATCACGATGCTTAGTTGAGATATTGTGGATACGTCAGTCGTCTCGTAAAACATTATGGAATATAAACCGGCTTTGTTTACATTAAATTTAATTTTACTCACAATTTCATCACCGCAAAATTTAATTAAACTATTTTGAGTTATTTTGGAAATATAAGTTGCGTTCGCAGATGAATTTTGTAGATGCTCCTTCAATGTTGTATCGCCGGATCTTGCTAACAATTTCAAAATTGCCCTAAAATTGCCCTGGTTCGTAATACATCCAGAAGGTTTATTAGGAAAGTCATCTAACGAGCCGTCATCTCGATGACCTCTAAAAGCAATGTTTTGTCGGCCGATTGTTATGATTACGTCGAGGATATGAGCTAGTCGATTCCGGTTATCCTGAATTTGAATCAAACGTTGAGATGATAATATATTTTCAATTTGATTTTCCGGCTTATCATAATTCTGCAAAAACATATTGCAAATTTCAATGGCATTTTTATGATAGCTGCACGTTGATGTTTCTCCAAATATCCTTCTGCTCCCAGCAGTTTAGCAAACTTTGTCACAGGTTTAGTGATTAAAGCACCAGCTTCTACATTGCATTTTTCACTGCCTACAGATGTTGGACGTTGTATGAAGCAATATTTGCAGAATATTCCTTGCAGTTTTGGTGAATACACTAACCAAGGATATTTTGTTAAATGGCTTTGTTTCAAATAGCGTTTTTCAATTTTTCCCTTTTTTGTATGTTCCGAGTATGGGAACAACACATAATTATTTGGAGGTGTAAAAGAATTTTGTAGCAGTTCCTTTTTCAAATATTTACTTATGGGTTGATTGATAAATTTTCCAATATCTTTGGGAGAATTATCCACTTCTTGGATCTCCCTATTTTGAATTGTTGATGTCGTTGGTGAGTCAATTGTTTCTGAAATTTTGCTTGTTTTGTTTAGAATTTGTTCCTCCATTTGATCATCCTTCTTATCAACAGTCAAAGTTTTTGTTTTTTTTATGAAAAAAATTTCAATAGTATAGTTTGGACTTTTTTTAGACATTTTACCTGCACAAATTAAAATATCAATTAATAAATATACCTGATACTTATATATATATATATATATATATATATATATATATATATATATATATATATATATATATATAATCAGTAACCTTGTGTACCCTAAGGTGTAAGGTGTTACATTTCATATCCTAATTCCTACATTTAATCTTTACAATACATTATATACACTTTACAATACATTTCTTTCGCTATATATGAACTTTTTCCACTCCCGTTTTCCTTTTGCCATTTTTGATGCTTGAACCATTGTGAGTCCTCTGTCCTCTACTATTTTCTCTATGTTACGATTCCATGTTGTCTTTGGTCTTCCTCTACTTTTCTTTTTTTGACCTTTAGCTTCCCATATTCTCTTGACTGGTCTTTTGTCCTCCATTCGCTTGAGGTGTCCATACCATCTCAGTTGGCAGTTCTCGATTCGCTTTGCTACTGGTTGCACATTTAACTGTTCTCTGATGGTGTCATTTCTTATGCGATCTCGCCTTGTGACTCCTAACACTCTTCTTAGGTATTTCATCTCTATACTTTGGATCTTGCTCTTTAGTCTCTTCGTTAATACCCAGCTTTCGCAGCCAAATGTTAGTATAGGTACGAATACAGCTCTGTATATACTCATTTTTGCTTTTAGCGAAATTTCTTTCTTTCCCAAGAAACTATTTCTGAGGCTGTGGTACACCCTTGCTGAACTCTCTATTCTGTCATTAATTTCTATTTCATGGTGTCCCTTGCTATCTAGACGTACTCCCAAATATTTAAAGGTGTCAACCTGTTCTAATACCTTTCCATTTAGCTCAATGTTTACTTTTGTATCTGGTTTCCCACTAACCATGATTTTTGTTTTCTCTTCGTTTATCCTGAGGTTCTTCTCTGCTAATTTCTCGTTCCATATCTCCAAGTTTCTCCTCAGTTCAACTTCATTTCTCGCGAATATAACAAGGTCGTCGGCAAACGCACATTCCCTTATACGGATTGGTTCTAGGTTTCTATACCCCACACTAAATGAAGACGTTCTTTTCCTCGTTTCTTTCATTACTTCGTCCATAACTAGGTTGAATAAAGTTGGACTCAAAACGCCTCCTTGCCGTACACCCTCGTTTACCGTAAACTCGCGTGATTGCATGTTGTCTGTTCTAACAATATTTCTACTATTTTTGTACATGCCCATTATTGCTCTTATTAGTTTTAGGTTAATTTTCCTTTTGATCAGGGTTTCTTCTATAATTGATCTTGATATTCTGTCGAATGCCTTTTCCAGGTCAAGGAATGCTTGATATATTTCATCCTCTGTATTGCTTATTCGTTCCATCATCTGTTTAATCGTAAATATATGATCCTGTATACTTCTGCCTTTCCTGAAACCACTCTGTGACTCTTCTAGCTGTGGCTCTAGTTCCCTACTCAGTTTTGTTTCTAATATTCTCTCGTACACTTTCGATGCTATGCTTAGCAGGGTGATTCCTCGGTAGTTGTTACAGTCTCTTCTGTCCCCTTTCTTATATATTGGCACAATGACCCCTATCTCCCAGTCTTTTGGTACTCTGCCTCCGTCCCAAGCCATATTGCATATTTTTGATAATAACTGATCTCCTTTTTCGCCCATATTTTTCAGCATTTCTCCTGTTATATTATCATGCCCAGCAGCCTTACCTCTTTTGAGTCTATTTATGGCATTCTTAACCTCTTCTAATTGTATGTGCTCTCTTTGTTGTTCTGTTTCTTCTATGTTGTAGGTTCTTTCGGTTCTGTCCACAATACTTTCTTTGTTCAGCAGATTTTCAAAGTATCTTCTCCATCTTTCTATTATGTCTTCTTCCTCCGTTAATATTGCTTCATGTTCATCCTTAATTTGCTTAATTACTTCATTCTTCTTCCCAGATCTTATGTTTTTCAGAGTTTTGTAAAATAGCTTTTGGTTTGTATGGAAGTCAGCTTCAATTTTTCGTCCAAACTCTTCCCAGGTTTCTCTTTTTGCTTCTAATACTATCTCTTTGACTGTGTCTCTCTGTCTTTTATAATCTTGGTAAGTGGTATTATCTCCTTTACGTAGATATATTTTCCATTTCTCTTTCTTTAGTTTAACTTCCTTTTTAACATTGTCGTTCCACCAAGCCGTTTGCTTTTTGTTTCTATTTATTTTCGTGGTTCCACATGTTTCTTTTGCTGCGCTAATTAGGGTGTTTCTGAATGTTTCCCATGCTTCCTCCACATTACAATATTTATTAGTTCTTGTCTCATCTAACATTTCCTCAACTTTCTTTGCATAATTGTTCGCCACTTCTTTTATCATTAGTCTGTAGTTTTTTATAGTTGTTGAAATATACTAATCGAGTAAGGTACCGTCACTGAACTCGAAGGGGGTCAAAAGTCAAGATTTTTTGAAAATTAAGAAAAATTGTCAAAAAATGCGGTTTACGTCTTGATTTTTTTCCAATAAATTGAACAAAAAATTAGGTTTTTTTTGACGAGCCTTACCAAGTTCCGCCCCCGCAGGGGGCGGCTGTAGGTGCGTTTTAAATTTTTCACTTTTTCCGTAAAAACTCCGTTCCTCTTGCGCGTCCAAACGGGAAATTGTCATTTTCTGTTGTAAAACTGAACGGGCCTTCGACCCGTGTCTGTCTGCCGCTCGCAAGTCCCACACGGCGTCCTCCAGGTGCCAAAAACAGGAGATCGTTTCTATCACTTTTGAGGAGCAATTTTGGTCCGCGGCTCGATTTTTTTACTGCTTCCTATTGCCGCGTCGATTTCACGTTTTTTGACGTCATGCGGTAAAGTACGCGACCGTCGGTTCACCCGGTGCGGCGGAAAATGTAAGCGAAAAAAAACCGTTTTTTTCATCACATCTGTGGACGCCGTACTCTTGATTAAGGAGCGCCGTGTATCCAAACCGGTTCGTTCGATGCGAGATGTTTACCCGCAACGGGCGGTAGAAGATTCTGAGACCTGCGGCATCCTATTCCCGCTCTGGGTAAATTTTAACACAAAAATCGGAAAAACGCGCTGTTTTTTTCACCTAATTTGCTGGGATCCCTCTCCTGAAATACCCAACAGTCGGATCGGGACCGGACCGGCACCAATCGATTCGGTATAGTGTCTTTAAGTTTGTTTTGGAGTTTAATTGCGATTGCGTGCCGGATGGCGCCGGGAGGCCCGAAAAACCATATTTTGCAGATGTACGCGAGAATCCTCTGGGATTCGCTAAATTAAATAGCAGGGCGTCGCGGTGGTGGTTTCTGAATATAGAACGAAAGGGTCTATAAGGCGATAGGAACGACGCATCGCTCGATCGCATTTGGGGGTCTCGACGCCCGTCCAAACTCGAAACGATTTTTTCAAAATTGAGCAAATTGAAACCTTCAATATTCGGTGAAATATTTTAGAATTGTATTGCTCTTTTCAGGGATTATAGCCCCACGTGTCTGCTTTCGAACGACACCAGTCTCGGCGCATTACACCTCCGGGGACGTTCCGCAGGCCCCAATTCGCGATGTCACTTTTTTTTCACCTCTTCAAACGGAAACGCGAAAAAGAAAATTTACATTTCCAGTCCAACAAGTGCATGCCCGGTGAAAAGGCCAACAGTATGGCGTTTGAATTTCTCTAATCCATCAACGGATTCGCACTCCAGGTCAAAAATACTACGACCATTGCTTGCCGCTGAATCGCCAATTTACACTTACAGCTGATCATTCTGACACTATTTTCGCTCAGGTTATGTGCAAATGTCATTGTTGAAGTTTATTCGTTTATGATTATTCGTGTAATTATGAGAAGATAAAATTTAAAAAAAGAATTTAAATCAAAATTCTAATTTTTCGCTCATTGTTAGGTTGAAATTCAAATCAAATTCAAAGAGATATCTTGAAATCTCTAAATTGCTGATTTCGGCGACTCTGGCTCTTGATTAGCAACACATAGCAACGTCAAAATTCCCATTTTTTCACAAATTTCTACAAGAAAGCAAAGATTTTACACTTTTATTTTATCAGATTCTTAAAATTCAGACCATTTTACATCAGAAACAGTTGCTTCCGTTCACATTTGAATTTAAAAATTTATTTCATAAACCGCAATATTTACGAGTTTTTTTTTAGAATAATTGGAGCTTTTAAATTGAATTTAGATTCCAACGGTACAACACGCGTCTTCCTCGGATGTATAGCAACAGAGTTATTGGCGAAAAACTTGCAGCATTACCATTTCACTGCGGAAGGAACAGCCTTTCAATATTTATCGGCATTTTCGATTCAAATTCGAATACAACTCATCAAGTTCTATTAAAATATGCTGCATGAATTTTCTGCGGCTGACGGTCCAGACGTGGCCAACGTTTGAAATCTCCCTCCAACTGTTTACTTGATTTTCAAACATTTGCGTTTTTCATTTCTCTACATTTCTAATAAATTCTTCTAGCATGAATCGATAGAGTTAACTTTCCTCTACCAGCGGAGCAAATTTTATAATACCTTTGCAAACCGTTTTACCAGGATTTTTTTGAAATGCAATTCATTTGCCAGGATTCGGGATGACTAGCAACAGTTGCATAGTCAACTCCGCCCCACAGAAGTATCCTTCCATTTTCCGTGGTGAATGATGTCCGCGAAAATTTTATTTCTTAGATTTGTTAAAGTTGGAAAATTCTACATTAGAAACAATTGAATATTCTTGCAAATTCACACTCTTACTTGAGTAAAAGTAAGCTCGGCCATATTTGATGAGAGTTTTTACTGATTTTATAAAAGAAAACTATTGTTTTACAAATTTCTGATTGGACATTCTGAAAATTCGGCTAATTTTACATGGGGGACGATGTAAGTTTTTGGGTCATCTGGTGATTTAAAATCCATTTTCCAAACGGTGAGAATTACGACTTTCCTACAAGAATAGTTAAAAATTGCACATTTAATTTTTTGGAATCTAAAAGTGTATTCTGCGACTTTCTAGCATGTATAACAAAAGAGTTATTGTTGAAAAACGATCAGTTCTACCACTTGACGGCTGAAGAAAAAGCCATCTCTAAATTTATCCGGTTTTTCTTTTTAAAATCGAATAGTGCTCATTGAGGCCTATGGATGAAATAATTTTAACACAGATCTATAGTTCTTTTAACTTTCTTTTAACTTTCTTTTAACAAACGCATAAAGTTTTATGTAGTTTACATAAGTTTTATATAGAGTGTACATGTTTCTATTGAAATTGACATATTTGTGGTCGATAGACTTGACACAGGATTTTTTTAATAAAGAAATTCTTCCAAATATATTTTTTTGTCCAATTTTCCGGAGTCTAAGAAATATGCATTTAACGCTATTTTATAGAGCAGATTTTCATCCAAATGTTGTGTCATTTTCATTTTCCAATGCGAACCGTTTTGGCGCAAGAGCCCATTTAAACCCGTATAAATTGAGTGACGAAATTCAGAGAAGGGGTACCCCTTCTAAAATTTTTTCAATTTTATATTTTTTACTTTTGCGACCAAACCGAAGGTTTTTACAAAATTTGCAAAGAATACTTTTTTGTAGACACCGACGTCTTACATACTGATATCCCGGTTATAATTTTCCATCTTGAGGCGTTGACGAGATATTTCCATAAAATTGTTGACGATAAAATCATTCTTCACGACGTCCCCATTGGAGTGGGAGCGTTCTAATTTTGTCAACTCATACCTCTGGTGGATACCCACATTCAGCATAAATTTCATTGAAATCCTTTAAAGATTAATATATTTTTTCGCAATTTTTGAATATTTTGAAATTTTCGCGTTCGGTTTTGATCGGAATTCCTGTTTGACATGTCTGGATTTGTTGAAAAATTATTTTTGTAAGTTTTACACCACGTGGAACGATAAAATTTCACACATTTGTAGAGAATTAGTCAGTCTATGATATCTCTTAGTTAGTTTTGCAAAATATTTTATCTGGCGGCGGCCGCCGCCCCTCAAACTCGAACATAGCAGAAATTAATAAATTCAAATAACTATAAAGTGTAATCTGCAAGATATATTGAAATACGTATTTCTATTGAAATTGACGTTTTGGTATCTTCGTGGCCGATAGCCTGGGCACATAATTTTGTCTAATAAAGAAATATTTATTGAAAACTTGCAAGTATATTTGTTTGTCCAATTTTCCGGAGTCTAAGAAACATGCATTTAGCGCTATTTTATAGAGCAGATTTTCATCTAAAAGTTGCGTCATTTTAATTTTTCCAAAGCGAACCGTTTTGGCGGAAGAGCCATTTAAATCCATGTAAATTGAGAAACGAAATTCAGACACTTCTAAAATTTTTTCAATTCTATATTTTTAACTTTTGCGACCAAGCTGAGGGTTTTACCAAAATTTTCAAAGAATACTTTTTTGTAGACACCGACGTCTTACATACGGATATCACGGTTATAATTTTCCACCTTGAGGCGTTGACGAGTAATTTGCAAATAAGGTTTTATTAAAAAATAATTCCTCACGCCGTCCCCATTGGAGTGGGATCGTTCAAATTTTATCAGCAGTTACTTCTGGTGGATACCCACATTCAGTAAAAGTTTCATTTAAATCCTTCAAGGATTAATATATTTTTTTGCAATTTTTGAATATTTTGAAATTTTCGTGTTCGTTTTTGATCGGAATTCGTGATTGACATGTCTGGATTTGTTGAAAAAATATTTTAGTAAGTTTCACACAACGTGGAACAACAAAATTTGACAAATTTGTAGAGAATTAGTCAGTCTATGATATCCCCCAGTTAACTTTGAAAAATATTTAATCTGGCGGCGGCCGCCGCCCCTCAAACTCGAGCGTAACAGAAATTAATAAATTCAAATAGCTATAAAATGAAAACTGCAAGAGATGTATTAAAATTTCTTTCAGATCTATATAGATTATACATTTTTCTATTGAAATTGACGTTTTGGTATTTTCATGGCCGATAGCCTGGACACATAATTGTTTTAATAAAGAAATATTCATTGAAAACTTGCAAATAAATTTTTTTGTCCAATTTTCCGGAGTCTAAGAAACATGCATTTAGCGCTATTTTAAAGAGCTCATTTTCATCTAAATGTTGTGTCATTTTCATCTTTCCAAAGCGAACCGTTTGGCCGAATTTTTTTTTTATAAATGAAAAAAATCAAAAACGAAATTCAGAGAAGGGGAAAATTATTTTAGTAAGTTTCACACAACGTGGAACAATAAAATTTCACACATTTGTAGAGAATTAGTCAGTCTATGATATCCTTCAGTTAGTTTTGCAAAATATTTTATCTGGCGGCAGTCGCCGCCCCTCAAACTCAAAGTCGCGCACGAGGTAAGACATTCAAATAACTATAGTTTGAAAACTTGGACAGTTGTATTCAAAATTCTTTCAGTTCGGCGTAGCTTATAGATCTTTCTATTGAAATTTCGTATTCTCGTGGCCGATAGCCTTAACACAGAATTTATTTTTTCTGACCAAGACCACATACCCGCGGCAGCGCGTATGTGGTCTTGATATATCTGGTCTTGACTAATCTGGTTTTGATTCACCCCATCAGATCAGATAAATCAAGACCACAAATGCGCGGCAGCGTGTGTGTGGTCTTGATTTATCTGATGAAGATCGAGGGCGCGGCAGCGCGAGATCTCGATTCAATATAGGTCAATGTGAAAAAGGACCGTTGGTTTAACCCCCGTAGATTAGGTTTCTCGCCATAGAAATCCAGACCACATACGCATCCCTCGAAGTCAAACCGGAACTGATACTAATGGATTCAAATAGCAACAACTCGAAAACTGCAATCGATATAATAAAAACTCTTTCAGATCTATTAAGATCATAGATATTTCTATTGAAACAATTTGACCATTTTGGTATTTTCATGGCCGATAACCTTGACACTGGATTTTTTAAATTAAGAAATACATAATTATAAATTATAAATACAAAATTAAATCAAAGTTGACATTAACGTCAGTTGAGTAATTTATTGGTTATTATTTTTTTTTGTGAAACTTTTAGTAATATAAGTGTTGCTAATTGTCTAAAAGCAAACTTACTATAATTGGAGGAGTGATATTGGAAATCAAGAGTTGCCAACCTTCATAAAAGGAGGTTACTATATATGATGAGGTGAAGGCTTGCAATTTTGACGAAAAAAAAAAGACAACAATGTAACTTTAACAAATAGTTGGTGAGATTATGTTTGAGTATGTTGGTAACTCAAAAACACAAGATTCCAAGTGAATTAAAACAATATATTGGTTATGTTGAACGTCAAAGTTGACAACATTAATGTCACTTAATCAATTTAAAGGTTATGAAAGTTTTAGTGAGATTTTCAGTAACTTTTTACTCCACAGCTGATTTTTTATCGTCCATGTTGTACACCTTAGTAACTAATATCACATCGTTAGATATAGTAACCTTTTTATGAACGTTGGGAACTTTTCATTTCTAATATCACTCCTTAAATTAAAGTCACTTTGATTTCAGACAATTGGTAACATTATATGATTAAGTACACCTCAAAAGTGTTTGATTATATTATTTTACAAACCTGACAGCATTAAAATCATTTGAGACGGATGAATTATTAGTTAATATTCTGTGGAGTAGGAGTTGTACATCTTGCAACTCATACAACCTTAGCTGATGCGCTTTCTACAAGAATCGCGCAGCTCGCAATTCTGATTACTCTTTCATATACAAATGTCAAAATTCATTACACAATTTCACCCTCATCAATTATTCCACCTTTACCACATATTCCATTCTTTTCAACTGTTCCATCCACAAAAACTATTCCATTCCGAAAAATACGATCCACATGTACTAGTCTCCTTACTATTGTTGTTTCGCAGTTCTATTTTGTTCTTATTATTTCCCGCTCTCTGGCAGCTTATTGTCGTTTTCGCTTTTAGTAGATAATGATCACTATTTATCTCGGATCCTCTTATAACTCTAACATCCCTTATTTCCCGCCTAGAGTTCCTATTTATGAGTACATAGTCTATTATGGATTTTTCCCCTCTGCTTGGGACCTCTCTTGTGTATTTATGGGCGTCTTTGTGTTTAAAGAATGAGTTCATTACTAATAGGTTATTTTGTACACAGAAATCAATAATTCTGTGTCCATTGTTGTTTCTCGTTTTTTCTCCAAACTGTCCTATTACATCACTTGTCCTTTCATCTTTTATGCCGACTCTACCGTTTAAGCCTCCTAGCACCACAATTTTTCCGTTGCAATTCTCCACTATTTCTGATGCTTCTTCCCAAAATTTGTCTTTAGTTTCTGCTTTATCGTTATTATTTGGGCCATACAGAATTACCAGATGTAATCTGCTGTTTCTTTCTATTTCTAATTCAATTTTCATTATTCTTCCAGATATGCATTCCCATTTTTTTAAGTATTTGGTTACATTTTTGTGTATTATACACCCAACTCCTCCTTTTGCTCTATCTGCATACGTGACGCCGCTTAGGATCATCATATGACCTTCCTCTAGCTCTGTGACCTTTTTTCCTTTATCTTTAGTTTCTGTAATTGCTAAGATGTTTATATCTCTTTCTTTAAATTCCTCAATTAGTTCTTTTTCTTTTCCATTTAGTCCTCTAATGTTCCATGTTGCCAAATTTATTCCTCGTAAACCATTTACATGCCGTGTCGTTGCCGTATTTCCCTTATCGTTAATTTCTGTTAATCGTTTTTTGAAGTATTATCTTCTGCCTTCTTTACTAGTACTAGCCTTTCTTCATCTTCACACCATTTCCATTCTTGGTCATCAATAAATACTTTCTGGTACCCTATTTTAGTTTTCTTCCCCTTCTTCCCTTCTTCTTGGGCAGCTTTCCTAATTTTTCCTTGTATCTCTCTTTCTTTTCTTGACATATCATCATTAATGTATACTTTTCCTTCCTCATAGTTACGTAATTTATTTTTATTTTTCATGACTTTCATTTTTTCATTTGCATTGATAAGTTCCACGAGGTACGTTTTCATACCTAGTTTCACAGCTGATTTAACGCCTATATCCGATTCGAGTTGGTTTTTCATGAAGTTTTCCATAGATTCCTTTGGTGTTAGCATTTCATCATCTCCCAGCATTAGCTTGCCCGGATCGACTCCTCGGAGGTTGGGCTTTTTTTTAAGGAACGTAAATTTCTACTTTTTATCTTTTTATTCCAGTCTTTCTTTACTTCTCTATTAACTTTAATTACTCTATTAATGTCTTACTTTACTTACTTTAATTCTTTATCAGATCTTTTGGGTTGCACTCACTACTACTTCACATACACTTTACAGATATAAATCGTGAATTAAATTGCTCAGAACCTCCCGAAATTTGAGATTAGTTTCGGAGCTGCTAAAACACGACCACACCGCACCAGCGCTCGATTTCTTTCCTGATACTTATAATAATGAAATTACATGTATGTACACATGAAATTACATGTATGTATTACATGAAAGTATAGTATCAAGTATAGTAAAGTATAGTTTCAAAGACGGCAATATTCATTATTTTTGTTGTGGAAGATTGAGCCGAATTCGCCTCCTATCTACTCGTTCATACGGTTCAATGTCCCATAATACACAGATATTGCCGCCTTTGATGTGATGCGACTCGAATTCAAAATAATTTATGGTTGCATTAATACTGCAACAGAAATTTATTTGTATTTAACAATTTATGACAATTTTAAGTGAAACATGCTGCTACTCACTTTAATAATTTGTAGATGAATTTATTAATTTATGGATTATAATGATTGCCCACTTTAATAACCTCAGACGTTCACCACAAACATGAAAAGCTTTAAAAGGAGACCGAATTTTTTAACAAATTTCAGTTGCACATGAGCGTAGCTAGGCTTTGCGTAGCCACTTATGGCAATATTAGTAAAACTGTAATGCGCGCTGCATGAAGCCAATTTTCAAATCACAGATTCAGACGGATTTTTTAAATTTGCGTGAAAATTATGCTTTTTTTTCGGTACAGCCAATACTGAAGGAGTTCGAAATCGAGTTTTATGGATTTTCACCCTCCTTATGGATTTCGCCCTCCCCTGGATCCGCTAGTGTATATGGGTCATTGTCAAATTTTGAGCAGGTAACCGTGAATTAACCCCTTGACATACGAATAAAATGCGCGTTGACGTGTCTATATATACATGTGATCTTATCACATATACATGACGTCCTAAAGACGTCATTGTATGATGGCAAGGGGTTAAAATGAAAAACTTTAAAATGAAAAAAAATAAAAATATTCAAACTTGACTTTTCTTTTTGTCCATGTCTGGTAAAACAACTGAACTTTGGTCTGTTAAAGTCGACCGCGATGTTTAATGAATTTGTATTATACCAATGATTTATGAATAATTCTTGTTTTTGTTGGTTATGGTGTAAAAAAATACAACTCCGTTATCATTACGTTTTACCTTTTATTATGAAATGAAACAATTCAGTCACAAATATATTAGCATTACTGTTGATTACAATCTTCCATCTTATAATCACAATTAGAATTAGGGCTTCACACGAGAACGATATTTTTCTCGTCTCGTCTCGTAAAAGCGAGACGAGAACGAGACGAGACCGCATGTGGTCTGACTCTCGCGAGAGCGAGAACGTATGTGGTCTCGCTCTCGCGAGAGCGAGAGCGCATGTGGTTCCGTTCTCGCGAGACACGAGAGTCTCGTTTCTGATCCCGGTCATACTTCTTCTTCAATCTTTGATTCTAATACCGGCAGCCGTAATATTTTCTTGTATAAATTTGAACTGCGGGCTCGGGCAAGTTACATTTTATTATATAACAATTAAAAGAGAAGATTTCGTAATACGAAATAGATGTGGACATTTTCAAATTATGTTCATTTTTATTATTAATTTTAAATCGTCAACAAAATAGAAGGTTTATATAAACATACATTTATGGTGTGTTATCGCTACATTTTCATGTGGATGGAACAAAGCGAATTTAGAAGATATTAATAGTAACCAAATACACAAATTTATGTAAAGAGACAGTGATTAGTTTACAATAAAATGAATGATTACCTCGTTTTGGACTATCTTAACAATAAGTTCTAGCAAGAACGATATTAGATTAGACGAGACGAGACAAACGGTAACGAGAGCGAGACTAGACAAACGGTTAAGAGAGCGAGGGCGAGACGAGACTAACGGTTACGAGAGCGAGACGAGACTAACGGTTACGAGAGCGAGACGAGACTAACGGTTACGAGAGCGAGACGAGACTAACGGTTACGAGAGCGAGAGCGAGACGAGTCTGCCGGTTTCTACTGCGAGAGCGAGACTGAGACGAAAGTAATTTTTTACACAACAAACGAGAGCGAGACGAGATTTTTGAAACTCTCGCCCTATCTCGTCTCGTTTGAAGCCCTATTTAGAATTACATAGTTTTTTAATTCCACAAATATAGTTACTTATTACATTTTGATACTTACTGGTTTTAAGACATATTTTATAAATAGTAAGAATACTCTGTTTATGGTAATAATTTATTTTAGGTAGTTTGATATAGTAGAAAACGAAATTATTTGATCTTTATTATAACGAGTGATACCAGAGACACATAAATTTTGTATGGAAAACCACTCTGTTACCAGAAATGACCACAATGTAACTTTTAAAAAGAACTAAAAACATCTAAAATAAGTCTTTATTTTAGTAAAATAAATATTTACTAGTCCGATGTATGTATTTAATGTAAAATTTTGAAGGGGTTGTTTGATTATGACTAATAAAAAAAATAACATAGTTTCGGGACTAATTTACCTGCGCAAAATTTGACAACGACCCATATAACTTCTTCTTCTTCTTTCGAATAGGCCTACTTTGGACCACGCTTGTTCAACTGTTGGGCTTTGACCTTTGCCCAGTATTATCGCATCTTCTGCCGGTGTAACTTCTTTCTCTCTTCTGTCCAGGGGGTACCTTTCCTTCAAGGTTTTTCCTTAAATCCACGGACTTCCTTCAGGGTGCGTCTCACAGACTGTCTGTTTTTGAGATCTGTTATTCCCAGTTCTTTAATATCCGTCTCGGTCTCTGTCAACCAAGTGGTACGAAGCTTCTTGTTTTGCCAGAAGGTGAACAGACGGTTGGTTAGTCGGTTTGGAGGCAATCTTGCAACGTGGCCATAGAAAGCTACCCTTCTTTTCCTTGCACAGTCAGAGAGCATCTCAATATGTTCGTAGAGCTCAGAGTTATGCCGCCTTCGGAATTCCCCATCTTCCTTTACCGGGCGATCTTTCTGAGGATTCTCCTCTCTGATTTACAATTCCTCTATTAGACCCCTTCGGTTCAAGGAAAGACACTCCATGGCATACAGGGCTTCTGGTCGTAAGACTGATGTATAGTGCTTAAGTTTCAGGTTGCGTGACAGGCATTTCTTATTGTAAGTGTTCTTAGTCAGCCGATAGGCTAGTTCTAACTTGCTGACTCTCTTGCATAATGATGCTCTTTCTGATAAGTTGAGTTCAATTCATTCGCCGAGATACTTAAATTTCTCATTCCTCTTGATGTTTCCCTGTTCTAGTAACATCTCTCTGTTTGCTTCTCTGATGTTGGTGAAGAATTCTGTTTTTCCAGCGACACTTGAAGACCCACTTTGGCAGCCTGTTTTCTGAGGCAGTTTACCTGCATTGTTGCCATCTCAAGAGAATCAGCAAACAGTGCCATGTCATCTGCAAAGGCCAGGCAATCTACAACCAGTCCATCGTTCTTACGTCCCAGGTAGATACCACTCTGAGCACCCAAATTGTTCAGTTCCTTGCGCCATTCTCTCATAACCTTTTCAAGGACACAGTTGAAGAGAAGTGGGGAAAGTCCATCTCCTTGTATCATTCCAGTTTTTATTTCGAAGCTTTCTGAAATCTCGCCTCTAAATTTAACCTTGGAATGGGTGTTGGTCAAAGTTTCTAGGATGAGTCTGCGGCTTTTGTTGTCTAGTGCTAGTTCCTGGAGTACTTTGTTAAGCGTTTCTCTATCAATGGAATCGTAGGCCTTCCTAAATAACTTATTATTCACAGTTATATTTTCTATATTTATCACGACTCGAGTTTCGACGTTTGACGGTCATTTTCAAGTGACTTACAAATTGATGAGCTTGAATATATCCCCCAATAGTTTTGGTGGGGAGGGGCGGTGCCTGTTCGTAGTTGAGGACTTATCTGCCGGAGATTGGATAGAAAGATTAAAAAGTTGCGAAAAGATTAGGTCGGTTTTCTCGTTTAGGAGATTAACTGAGGTATTACGGGTTTTTTTGAAAATTTCGAATGACTCTAGGAAATTAAGTTTCGGGCCTTTGTTGCAGTTATGCAGGATTTTAAGATTAGCAATGGCTAGAGAATAATGCTCGCTTCAGACTCTCGCGAAGTAGCACGGAGTTGAACGAGGAACGAGAGTGTGGTCAGGTTACTCGCCTCGCGTTGTGCTTCCTCGCCTCGCCTTGGCTAACTTCGCTTCATGAAGCTGTTTTTCGTGCCCGAGTCAAAGGGACACGAGGTGTTTCAAGCGTCACAACAAACAAAATATTTTTATTTAATATTATTAAATTTTACTAATAGTAATTTAAATAATATCAAACATAATTTACTAATAGTAATTTAAATAGTAAATTATGAGCGATTGGTCCCAAGAACTCCAATTACAATTCCTTGAGGCTTTTCAATGGGAACCAGTTATTTGGGATCAGTTATTGGGATAACATAATAATAATAATTAAAAGCCCAAATAGCTGCTGCAGCAGCTACTACCTGTTCGGTGTCGGTCATGGCACTGAGGTCCTCGGGAAGTAAGGCGAGAGTGTGGATGCCTACTCCTTGTAGTTCCTCGCCTCGAACAACTTCGGCGAGAGTCTGGAGCAGGCATAAGCTTGTGTCTTTTTTGAGACGGAAGCCACGGAAGTGTTCTGAAAATGAGTTGATATGCTTCGTCCTGTCTGACTTACGTTTTTACTATTGAATTCCGAACACCGAATCTCATAAACGCCGGATTTTTTGAGGGAGTCGAATTGGTCTTTAAATAATGTGTGGGAGAGTTTGGACGAAGGTTTAAAGGCCACTTGTAGGTTTTGGTCTCCAAACGTTGGCTATTTGCTCACTAGTATTGCCACGTGGGGAAACAAAAGTTTTATCTGAATTGTTCGTTTTCGGGTATATTTGAGACTTTGTGAATTGGCTCCATTTTTTATTTATTAAATTTTGGATGAGAGTCATTGGAAAGCCATTACCTGTGGCAATTGACTTTAGGGTGTTTATGTCTTTTGTTCGGTTGTCAGCTGTGAGAGGGATGGAAAAGGCTCGATGTATCATGGAGTAATACGCAGCTAATTTATGTGATTTGATGTGAAAGGTAGGAAAAACCGACGAGAGCACTACACAGTACATTACTCGAACACTGCTCGACAGCAACTGACGCTATCTACAGGCGGGAAAAAAATCACGCATGCGCACGAAGGTTCAAGGTCGGCTCATGCAAGCGCGCTTGATTCAAATCCATCAGGTTTTCAAAATAAAAAATAAGGTCGGATACTTTTCTAACAGACCACGTATATCTATGGAATTCTATCTTGTTGATATGTGGGTTAACCTTGCGTTGACGTATTGATTGAACCTGTCTTTGATGAGTGTGTTTTAGATTTGGCAGCCAATTATAAAAGTTTTTAGACGAATATACGTCGATTTTTTATTTTTCACAATGTTTGATCACGGAATGAACAATAATAAATACACATTAAATAACTAGTAATAAATTCTGTATGAAAAATGAAATCAAGCACTGGAAAGTAGTGGAAATGATACAGAAGACATTTGGTGAGTCAAATATGTATGAATAAGCAATTTACAAATGGTATAAACGCTTATAAGATGGCCATGAATCATTTGAAGACGATGTAGTTAGAAGATCCAGAACACCGGAAAAATACGTAGAAGAAGTTAAGAAAAAATCTTAATAACCTTCGAATTACAATTAATATATAGTATGGTTCATGCGAATACATTTTCACTAATGTTTTGGGCATGGCAGCTAAATTTATTCCATGATTTGTACGAAGTTTGTAAATAAAAAATGCTCCGCAAAGAAGTTGCTCAAGAAATGATGTCGCTAATGACTCAACATTGGTTCAGCTAATTATAACGGGTGACGAGACATGGAAGTACCCTTGACACCTAAACAATGGCTCAATCGTCTCAGTAGAAGCAAACCAACCAAGATCCAAAAAACACACCAAAATCGATCGCATTATTAAAGTTCCTTTCATTGTTTTTTTCGATTATCGTGATATTATGTACCACGAATTTTTACCGCTAGGTGCTACAGTAAAGAATATTCCTGCAAATTTTGAGTTTTACTTAGGAAGTGCAACATTCGGCTAAAAATCAATATATATAAAATATCCTACGTGATTCATCATAATTCAAAATTTACAGTAGCTGTTTGTACGGCCTTGGACCCTTCCAAAATAGAGAGTCCATTTGAGAAACGCTGCACAGCCGCCATTTTTAAATAAATGTTTCTATAAAAATTATGTTTTACAGTTAAACTTATGTACAAAATACTTTTCTGCCTTTGTAAACTCGATTTATTTGATATTTTCCCTGAAAAAAATCACAAAATGCCTATTTTTTCGGCCTGTAGAGTAGCCTTAAGGTTTAACGAGCAGATTTTTAAATTCGCGAGTTAGACTAATTCAATTCAATTTTGTTTTTGATTTAACAATTCAAGGAAAAGTTCCATTTTCTGTTTTTTTTTTACGAGTAGCACGTCTTGCAATGATTATGTTCTTTATCTATGTCGTGACAAAGATAAAATTGTTGATTCGTACGTCAAAAATTTGTTTAGAGTATATTGTGTTTTATTCATTTGTGTTTTATTAATCATAAATGGATACAGCCGAAGAATTATTGTTAAATTGTGATACAATTGCTGAAAGATAACTCCCGAAGAGATTTTGAAAGAGTTTTATACAAAAAAATGTATAATATGTTTTGTGATTGGCGATCAAAAAAGAACATCAGCAAAGTCCACATTTAGGGTTATGTTTAGGGAGTCCGTAAATGAGTTATTTTGATGCGTTGCCATAGATACTTTTATTTCACTAGTGATTTTTTTTTCACTAGTAAATAAACCACTGTTTTATTGATCCGTATATATTAAGGACTTGACTGACTTTATAAGGCAAAATTGACTACATGTATAACATTGTTTTGAAATTAAAGGACTGCACATCTAAATATGTAGAAATTAATATAAAGTCGAACCCACTATAGATAAAGTTTATTGAATAAAAAGCACAGCGCTTTTGACTTAAAACAAGTCATCTTCAGTGCTAAAAAGTACATTGAAAAATTAATACATGTTAAATCGCATTAACTAGTGAGTCTTAAAAGATAACGAGATAAATGTGTGTTAGGTCTTTCCCAGATTATCAGTGAAAAAGTATTTGTATGCCGGCGAAAACCAGCTTAAGTCGAAAGCGCTCTGCTTTTTATTCAATAAACTTTATCTATAGTGGGTTCGACTTTATATTAATTTTTACATATTTATCCAAAAACCTCACTTTGAGTTATGGATTGATTCACATTTTTTTAATGATACTACACATATTTTTGACCATACCTCATATATCTTGTAAATATGTAAATAAAGTTTTTGTAATAAACTTTTAAGTTTGTAAGTATTAAGAGTCTAAAATAAAAATTCGTATAAATTGACTGTAAGTTTCCGCATAATTTGTCTTTCTTATAATTTGTCAAGTTACGGAGCATTTGAGGTGTAATAATATAAATATGTTACAAATTCAACATAATTTCAGCATTATTAAATAAGTATTAAATAATAAAGTATTAAATAATAAAGTAAGCGACACAATATTAAGAAAAAAAGTGAAACTTACGAACAAAAGTGAAAATAGCAAATAACTTTAAATAAGTAGCATTATTTCCGCATAAAACAAAAAAATTTGGTAAATAATTAGGTATTCTAAAAAATGCAGAAAAACCGTGCGTATCCTTCGAGCGATAGTTTATATCCGCTTCAGTGTATTTTTGCACGGCAAGCGAAATTTCTTTTGGCACAGTGTGAAAAGGACTGCGAATGGGGGGCAAGTTCAAAATACTCCTGTTTAATTTACAATTTCATTGATGTTCGATTTACGACTGCGCACCGCGCACAACGTTGCCAGTTCCACAAAACAATTTATTAATCCCCATTTTAAAACAAAATAAAACACCAAATGTGTGCAATACAGCATTATAACAATTTAGGTAATGATCATTTATAATGTTAATTATTAATTACAAAAAATAGTTTATTTATTTTGATCTTAAGATTAAGATCTTTTTTTACAAAATGACATAAATGTTGTTCAGCATTAAAATTCATGGTTTGAAACATATTATTAGTAATTTTGGTTTTAGTGAAGTCTATTAATTAACATTATCGATAAAATTAAGTTTTATTTTTAGTTTATTTAATAGTTATAATGTTGTTTGTGGTGTGGTTCGGGTTGGTCTTTGGCAACATCGCTAGATATAGTCTAACTTAAATGACATCACTGGGCCTAGTCGTCAGCCATTTTGCCGAATTTGTGTTTAGTGTGATAAAAAACGGTTTTAATGGGCTCAGTTAGCGCTTTTAAAATACTCTAAACGATTAATTACATGTATTAATATATAGATAAGTTAAATTTAAAGTCTTTTTTACCCAAAAGATAGATAAAATGGATGAAAAGGCAGTGTGTAAGGAACTTGATCAGTGGATTGAACAACTTAATGATTGCAAGCAACTAACAGAAAGTCAAGTTAAAACACTATGCGAAAAGGTAAGATTGCGATTTTCTTTCTTATTTCTATTTGGTTTTCTTTAATTATTTTATTAAGTAAACGGTGTTTATAATTCATTTCAATTGGTTTATAATTAGTCATGTAGTGATAATAATTGGAATTAATCTATCGAGAATTACCTTTTTTTTTATTAGAGACATGTTTTTATTTCTATTCATATTCAGATTTTGTAAATTAAATCCACTACATTTTTCAATCATTATTCAACTTTTTTATTTAAGCCGCAAATTTTCTCCGGTAGCAAAAAAGTTTTCTTATAAAAAAGTCTTATCGTTCTTAAGGTCAATTCCAATTGTTTCTTAATATTTGTTCCCTAATTAATTACAATAATAATTTAAAAAAAAAACTATTCCCCTTTAAAGATTTCGCGGTTTTGGGTTCCACCTACCTAAAACAAAAAATACGATTTGCTTTAATTTTGTCATTTATAATAGACCTATATAGTTGTAACTGCAGGGATATAGTTTTATTGGATTTGCCGTAATTGTTGTTCCTAGAAATTGTCTTGTTGCGATTACCGTGGTTAAGGATTTTCCGCTACATTAAAAGATATTTATATCAGATATTTATAACATCTTTTTAGAATTCCGTCAGTAATTCAAATGGTTTTCATATATCTTTATTGCAAAATGAAAATTAGAGCAAAGCATCGTCATATATATCGTCATTTGTTATTAATATTTTTTTTTCGAAATATAACTGCCTTTGAACTAATAAAATTGCAAAAATGTTCATTGATTTATTGTTTCATTTATATATTGTTCATTGGTTCATTTAATTTTTGAAAATATTTAGAACATTCGTCTGTATAGCAAAATATAACGCGTAGTTTTGGATAAGTATATTAAAAAATTAATACATGATAGTATTTATTCTAGAATTACCAACGGTTTTAAAAATTTGATTTATATTCAACAAATTTTGCAATTAATATAAATATTACTTTTATCATTAAAACATAGAACAATGAGTGCACACCTAACACATTACGTTAGGTTTATTTAAATGAGTATGCATTTTCAAATTGAAGTATAATAAATTGTGTATTGTGTACCATAAAGCTTGCAGACTGCTTTAAAAATATTTACTTTTATCTTAACCTTATTTTTATTAAAAACCTAACCTAATTTTTATTACTTTAAGCTTTTTTTTAATTAGCTATCTCTTTATTAAAAACAAAATTGAAAACGCTGTTAAATAATATATTTTAAATAATGCTAATTATACTTTGAATAATCAGCAAATTTTTGCGACTACACTACCGTTTCAAACATCTAATATATTCAAATTGTTTCCTTCTTATACAAATAGTTTGTCTATTTTTATCGAGTAATTTGTAGATAAATAAATAGTTTAATAATAAAAAAGATTCTTGAAATGCACACACAATATAGTGAAATTATATATGAAAAATGCGTTACGAAGATATATTGTGATACTGTGTAATGGAATGCATATATTGAGCTTATGAATGAACTTACCATATTCATCACTATTTTCTAGGTATAAACATAAAAACCAATTGAGATTTTTCAATGTATATTTATCTAAATTTTTTGAATAAATTAAATAAAAAAGGTGAATTCCTGACAAAGCGATACAATTTAAAACGATTATTTAATAGTAATAATAGTAACATATGTATAGTAACAAAATTTTCATATTTTAATTTTCATAAAATTTTATATATTTAATGTTTTTTTTTCAATAAGATATTAGTGGTGAAATAAATAAAAAAATAGTGTTTATAAAATAATGTTCAATCAAAATAATAATTAAGTGTTCACAAAAGCCTTTCTTTCACACATGTGTGACATACATTATTTCTATTAATATTCTATTTCATTAATCTACGAAGCATATGAAAATACTGTATAACCTACAAAAAAAATAATTGTTTCTTACCGATACTATTGTAAAAATTGTAATTTTGACAGACAACATACTTCAAATCACTAACACAATAAGGTTAGAACGTTCAGCGCCTCCGTGGAAAAAAATGCTAACTAGTAAAAACGCACAGTAACGGAAACACTATTTGTCGTTGTCGATGAGTAGGGAAAGATATTTCCTTGTAGGCCATCCAATTCCACTGAGCCTGACCCTGACACTTCAGGTTTCGATTTTGAATTTTCCCGCCTGAGTCAAATTTTGAATTTTCCCGCCAGCGGGAATGGGGCGGCCGCATGTGGGAAACCGGAAACGGAGCCAAGTCGAAGCCAGACCTCACACCCAGCGTGGAGTTACATAGACCTCACATGTGGGGATACATAGACCGCACACTCGTCTGTGAAAAACCGGAAGTGGGAAACGGGAATCGAAACCGGAAGTCGGAACCGCAAGTGGCAAGGTGAATGGAGGTGGAGGGCCTAGAAGGAACCATCTTTCCTTACTTCGATGTAATCTAGGTTAACCTAGATTTAATCTAGATTAGATTTTGGTTAGGTTATGTTATATTAGAGCCAGATAAATCCAGACTGAGAAGTCTTCTGCGAAGACTTCTTGATTCAAAATAAGAAAAATTAATTCAATTTATTATACGTCAGAAAATTAATTTTCACTACGTCTATGTTTTTTGTTTGGTGACGCGAATTGTTGCCATAGTAACAACAAACAGAAATCGTTTAATAATGAAACTCTATTTGATTTACTACTACTACTCTATTACTTTTACACTCGATTAGAATAATGGCATCCTTCACATACAATAATGTATTTATTAATGTGTTCATTTTGGTGTGTGAGTAGATAAAAGTTTTTTAATAGTATTTTACTATGTGTAAAAAGCAATTGTTTGAACAAAATAAAATTCTTTCTATTTTTTACTCATTTGACTTTTTTATAAATCTAGTTGATAGGAAATATATGCTAAACTAAGATCCATCAAAGTGGAAGTTAAAATAGTAGATTTGTGAATTGAATTTACATAGAAATAGATCTGTAGTATTACAATTACTAGGTAGTTTACGTGTAAAAGAATGTGTAAAAGTAATTAACAGATTTTAAATAAATACATATGCTTTGTTCTTTATAACATTTAAATATCTTATTAATATAGTTTTAAATTCTACGCAAATCTAATTTTTAATTATATTTTAATTTTAATTTATATGAATTTTATCCGTTATATTTCTCTCGTGTAATAACTCTCGTTATTTATTTAATTGCTTTTAAATGTTATCTTCTGGAAAAAAGGGAAAAAACAATATTTAAAAATAAATTGAAATCGCATACCATACATTAATTATTAATCCATTAACCCAGAAATGTACCTAAAATAATTTATTTATTCTGGTTTATCATATGTTAAACTAAAATTTTTATTAACTTTTTTGACAGGTAAGCAGAAGATTGATTCATGAAATTTCTGAAATTTGTTGCTTTCATCTTTAAATAATAACTCACAAATGAACCTTAATTAATTGAGCTAATTAAAGAATATGTAGACTAGAAGATATGAAAGCAGATTAAAGAGATTATCTTAGAAGATTATGTCGGGTAGTTAAATTTCATTGTTAAAAAAGTAATTTCAATTTTAACAAAAAACAAATTCTAACATCTACAATATATATTGCATTGTTCAAAGCAATAAATGACGAATGAAGACAAGATATAATACTATGCCCCCCAGATATTTGGAAAGAAAGAAAAAACAACTTTCAATTTCTTTAAATAATTTAATTTCAAGCTTTTATTGAAGTTAATATTAGAAGGTATATTCAAAATTAAATTATCCTATTAGTGGACCATTATTTTATTAAAATAATATACGGTTTTTAATAATATACAGGGTTACTACAAAAGAAATAGACACTTTCAATGTTTTATTAATCCAAAACTAATAACTTTATTATGAATTCGTTTAAACTATTTTATTCAGTGATTCTTAAAGTTTCATAGGTGGGAAATCATAGGTGCTCAATATGGGCCCCTGCTATCACACGGCACACATCAAGGCGATAGTCTAGTTCATTCCAAACCCGGTGCAACATATTTGCATTGACTTTTTCCACAGCTCTCGTGATGCGTTGTTAAACTCATCTAAATCATTAGGAAGCGAGGGGACTTAAACCAGGCCTTTCACAAATCCCCAAAGGAAAAATTGCACGGTGTAAGATCGGGGCCCATTGGTGGCCACCGTACGAGAACGCGGTTGTCGGATGTTGCACGGCCTATCCAGCGCTGTGGAAGTGTTTTGTCCAGATAATTTCAAACGACACGGCGATGAGACCTCATCTTTGATGAGGCGCTTCATCTTGGAAGGTAAAGTTGCCCCCGTTCTCATGCAGTGTAGGCATCAACCAATGGATCAACATTTGATGATATTTAGCTCCCGTTACTATGTTTTCTTCAAAAAAGAAAGGACCATACATACACCTTTTTGCGAGATATAGCACAGAACACATTCACTTTTCAAGATTCACGCAAATGCTCCACCAACACTCTCGGAGGTTCATTCCCCCAAATTCGGAAGTTTATTTACCTTGCCACTTATGTGGAACATTGACTTGTCACTGAAAATTACCCGCTCGCAAAACTCATCTTCTTCATTACGTTGCAGCATTTCATTGTAGAAATCTTCACGTTTAAGCTTGTCCTCTTCACATAGATGCTGTACCAACTGCAATCTGTAAGGCGTCAGTTTTAGTCGTTTACGTAAAATTTTTCACACAGTTGGTTGCGGAATTTGTAAACGGCACGAACACGTTCCACTGTTTCTTCTGACACACGAGGTCTTCTAGGACTTTTGCCTTCACGTACCTAAACACCCTGTCATTTCAAATTTATTGTACCAATCTTAGATCGACTCTCTAGTAGGTGGTGATTTTCTAAAAGTGTTCGAAAATGTCGTCGGACAACAGTTACGGAATTAGTTTTGGAAAATTCAAGCACGCAATATGCTTTCTGAGATGAGATTGCAGCCATCTTAGCTATTAAGCTTGCGCAGTACTACCAACTGTACTACTGAAACTTCTACAGTTCCTCAATCTGACAGCGCAAAATGCATGTCAATATCACAATAGTTATTTACATTAGGGTGCGGAAACGTTGATTTTACAATGCAACAGCTCGTTTGGGGAACGAGCTCGTAGGGCCCCATTTGCTGGAGCACTGTCAAGTGCGCACATTTCCGCACGAAATTTGTATAAGATTTTTTGGCCGACAATTATTATTTAAGAAACAAATAGATTTAGATTAATTACAATATTGTAAATTATTTAATTTTTAAATGTTGGTACTCACAAACTTTGACATTTTTACTAATTCAAATTTATTAGGTACATAATATGTCATTTTCCATATGTCAGACGCACAGCAAAATTTAAAAAATCACTCTTATTTTCTACATTATCGTGACAAATGTGGTGTAAAGTAGCGCTTTCTAAATTAGATTTTATTGTCTTATACTTATTTTATTTTGAAAGTGTCCCTGAAAGGCTAAAATTTACTGGTCACTTTACCACATCGTAGCCGTACTTTGCAACATTGTGTGTAAAAATCTAGTTTCGCTGGACGTATACACGATGTCAAAGCTAGCTTTACAATTCAGGAGGGCAAAAATAACTTGTTTTATACAATACCAGAGGCGTTTATTTCTTTTATAGTAACCCTGTATTTTATTATTAATATACTTTATCTAATTTTGTCTGTGTTTGTGTTTAATACGGATCAATGAAACAGTATATTCAAAACGGAGGCCGAATATTCGGCGCTTCGGCAAAATCACTATTCGTGGCATCTCTAATAGAAACTGAGAAAATGGAACTTTAAAATTAACTTGTTAAATCAAAAGCACAATTGAATAAAGCACTTGTATAATAAATAACTATTTTAGCCATTATATTAATTTTATTTGAAAATTCATTATTTTATGCATGTAATGAGATATTTTGCAAAATATAAACATCCTAACACAGTTTTCCTTCGTTGTGAAATACTCTTCCTTCTATTATATTATTGGCGGAAAGTCTGGAAGGTTTCTCTTTTAAAAATATATTTCTTATTTGCAATACACAAACAGTACGATTTCCCGAGGAGACGCATTTTAAAGGTGATCCTCCCAAAGACTGAAGACATTGATTCTTATTTAATATTGTTTTGTTATTTCGAGATCCAAATTGAAATACTTCATTCCATTTATACTAACTTATTAAAACGGTATATATAAGACCACACGTACCGATTTTAGCGGGACAGGCCCGGTTTTGTGGAGAAAAGTCTCGCGTCCCGCCGATTTTTAAAAATGTTCCGCTTTTTAGAAAATATCTGCATTTCAGGAAGTGGGATGGGAACCGGAAGTGGGAGGTAGGAACCGGAAGTGCGCTGGGAACCGGACGTGGGGGACGGAGCGGGGGACCGGAAGTGATGGCGGAGAGTCTATTTGTTTCTTAAATAATAATTGTCGGCAAAAAAAAATTATACAAATTTCGTGCGGAAATGATTTTACAGCGCTCCAGCTAATGGGGAACGGCCTGTCGCGTTGTAAAATCTAACTTTTCACACTCTAATGTAAATAACTATTTCCAGTATCAATAAAATATGGACAACTGAAAAAACGCAGTTGAACATTAACATTTATCTTTATCCTTTAACTGATTTTTTGATCGATAGTAAACGTATTTTACGTGTTAAGTAACGTATTTTAAATGTTACATATATGTAACATTCGTCCGATAAAGGTTAAACTTTAAAATCTATATTAAGCGTAATCTATATTAGCGTTAAGCGTAAATAATTTCACCAATTCATGTGAGAAATTTCACGACATTTTAATAAATGATCGCGAGTATTCACTCGGATCAAAAATTTGACCGTGAAAGAAAATAATATTTTATTTTTAAATAAAAAATTTAAATTAAAAATCATAATGTTAAAATTATTGTTTTTTACAAATATTTTTATAGTTACCAATAATTAATAATAAATACACATTTTTTGTATATTTATAGACAAGTATATGTATGTATACAATAATAGCAGTTTATGATACAAGTGTGTGAAGAAAGGCTTTTGTGCATGAGTGCATCAAATTACTGACACAATAAGGTTTAGAACGCCCAGCGAATCCGTGGAAAAAAATGCTAACTAGTAAAAACGCACAGTGACGGGAACACTATTTAGTCGTTGTCGATGTAATCTAGGTTAACCTAGATTTAATCTAGAATAGGTTATGGTTAGACTAAGTTATGTTAGAACCAGATAAATCCTCTCAGTCTGGATTTATCTGGTTCTAATATAACTTAATATAGCCGAGAACTCTTGATTCCAAATAAGAAAAGTTAATTAAATTCTAATAAACGTCAGAAAATTTGTTTTCACTAGGTCTATGTTTTTTGTTTAGTGATGCAAGTTAATGTCATAGTAACAACAAATCGTTTAATAATGAAACATTTACATTGGACTTTTACGCACGATTTGGATACTTTTACACACGATTCTAATAATGCTATCCTTCACTTACAATAATGTATTTATTAATATGTTCATTTTGGTGTGTGAGTAGATAAAATATATATTTTTTAATTATTGGTCTGGTTTCAAAACTAAATTATAATTCTCATTTCATCCCATTTGTCCCGCTTTGTCTCAATAAAAATGTGGTCACTTTAGGTATATAGCTTACATATATAAATATATTCAACCTTTCCGTAGCTCTATAATATTATTAAGACTAAAAAACAAATCTCATATTGAAACACAACAGATATTTGTATGCTATTTATTTAGCCCTCAATCCACTTTCATGGCACTAAACAAGAACCAGATAAATATCATTGTTTTTAAGATCACATTTTTCTATTTAACGCAAGTGAATAGCCATCTGCAGACGCGTTTCGAGATCTATGTCTCATCATTTATATCTTCTTCTTCTGGCGCTACAGCCCAATTTAAGCCTTGGTCTCCTCTAGATCTAGCCATTTCTCTCTTTCCCGGGCCACTTCCTTATATCTTCCTAGTTTAAGGATTCGTCTGTCGTCCTGGTCTACTTCATCTTCCCATCTTTTTCTTGGTCTTCCTAACGGCTTATTCCCCTCCATTCGGCCGTTCAGGATTCTTCCATCTGGCATTCTCATAATTCTACCATCTGGCATTATCATGTTGTGGCCTGCCCACCGGAGGCGCTGCAGTTTCACGTATATTGACACGGGTTGGTCTTTATGGGCCTGATATGCTTCCTTGTTGTATCGCCTCCTATATTCTTCATTTTTCTCGTACTGATCCTAGGATCCTCTTTAATATTTTCCTCGAACGCATCAATTTTTTCTTCGTTGTTTACGGTGAGGATCCACACTTCGCAGCCGTACGTGAGTATTGGTCGGATGATTGTTTCGTACACCTTAATTTGTGTGTCTCTGTGTATCACATTGGACTTGAGTACATTCGCCAATGAGAACTACGCTTTATTTGCCATCATCACTCTGGCTCTAATTTCCGCGTTTTCCAGGTCTTTGCTATTGATGTTTGCGGGCAGATACTTTAAGTCGTTCACTTGTTCCAACTTGTCTTGTGTTTGTATTCTTGGTGTATCTTGGTTCTTCTTTGCACTAGCGCCTTTGTTTTGTCGATGTTGATTTGGAGGCCGATTGTTTGGGCTGTTGTATTAGCTTCTTCCGTAGCTCGATTTGTGTGTCCCATTATGTCAATATCATCCGCGTATGCTGCGAGTTGTACGGATTTGTTTACTAGCGAGTTGTCTCTCCCTATTCCAGCCTTTCTTATTATATGCTCCAAGGCGAGGTTGAACAGCGTCGGTGCCAGTCCATCTCCTTGTTTCAGCCATTGTCCACATGCAAAGCTTTCCGATAAATTTCCCTGCGCCCGCACCTGTGCGGTGCATTCTGACATGGTGAGGACAAGTCTTACCAGCTTTCCTGGTATGCCCAGTTCTGTATCACGTATAGCTCGTCTCTGTTTATGGAGTCATATGCTTGTTTGAAATCGACGAACACATTGTATACGTCGACATTGTGTTCCCAGGCTTTGCTGAGAGTACGTTTGACGTTGTGTATTTGGTCTACTGTCGATCTTCCAGGTCTAACACCTGCTTGGTACTTTCCGATTATATTTGAGGCAAAATACTTGAGTCTGTTGTTAATTATGGTCGAGAATATTTTGTATCCGTTGCACACCAGTAATACTCCTGTGTGATTTGAGTTTGCCATCCTATCGCCTTTCTTGTATATCGAGCATATTATGCTCTCATTCCATTCTTGCGGGATCTGTTCCTTCTTCCATATTTCCATTAGGAGATGTGGTAGGTAGCATGCTAGCTTTGTTTCAGTATTGTCACTCGCCGCCCTGTTTCAGTATTGCGCTTTGAATTTAGTCGATGCCTGGAGATTTGTTATTCTTTAGCTTGTTGATTGCTGTTACAACTTCTTCTGTAGTTGGTACCATCGTGTGTTCACTGTCTTCCTCCATTGGCAGTAGCTCTGCTTGTCTTAATGGTGTTACTGGAGCTATAGTTTGCAGTCTACTATCCGTAGTGCTCGGATTTAGTAACTTTTCGAAGTACTTTTTTCAGGTGTGCTCGCGTTGCTCACTTATGATCTTTCTCGTTTCGTCTCTGCATTAACTTGTTTGGGATTTGAAACCTTCTCTTCTCTGCTTCAGGTATTTCTAAGCATCTCTAGGATTATATGCTTTAAAATCTTTTTCCATATTTAGGATTTGTTCGTTTTCGAATTTGCGCTTTTGTCTGCAGAGCTTATCCGATTTTTGTCGTGCTCGTTTGAATGCCTCTCTTCGTTCTCTTATTTCTATTGACAGTATTCTTTTATGGTCGTTGTTTATTTGTTCAACGCTTTCTCTATATTCATCGTCATACCATTCAGGTCTCTTTTGCTTATTCTGTCTATTCCCTAGTACTTCCTCTGAGTTCTTTACTATGTTCTTCACCGTGGAACATGACTCAATCATAAAGACTCAATATATCTTCCATCCTCTACATTTATTTTTGTTATTTTTTCATCTATTTCTTGTTTGCTTCTATTCGTAACGCCTCGATATTTAGCCTCTCTGGTCTCTTAGACTTGGCGCATGCTTGCGTTGTCGGCATCAGTATTTAATACGTACTAGTTAGTGGTCTGAGCCAGAACAGGCCCCTCTCTGTGTTCTTACGTCTAGTATATTTGTGGCCCATCGTCTGTTAATTAACACATGGTCAATTTGATTTTTTATGTTGCTATCGGGGAGCTCGGGGTTGCATTGTGTATGCCTCGATGTGGAAACAGAGTTGAGCTGATTACCCTGTCCTGCCTGTTGCGAAGTCTATTACAGCTCTTCATTATTGTTGGTTAATTCATGCAGATTATGCTTTCCAGTTGTTCCTCTATTTCTCTTCCGATTTTGGCGTTCATATCCCTAATAGTATATTACGTAACGAGAGTTGTAAGAAGCATTTTACGTAATTGCCTTACAACTCGAGTTATGTACTATACTTTATCTACGACCACACTATTTTTTTTCTGTTTAATAGGAAGATATGTTTGATGTAACAAATTTATTTCTTATTAGGTACATTATTCAACATTATAATAAACAAACAGTTGTATTTTCATATATAACTGTTACTCGACATTATTTAACTTGATAGAAATGAAAAGAAATACATTCTTAATGGTTATATACCTTATTATTTAGTACATTTTTTGGTTAAACTGAATTTGGGTTAAACTAGAATAAGGGTGCTCTAGAACAGATATAATAGATATACTAGAATAGATATAGGCAACCCAATGTACGCAATGTCAATTTGCGTTAGTTTGAATTGCGGCACGGGGGGCGCTGAACGTATGAGCACGTAGTAGCAGCTATCACTGCGTCGTAGATCGTAGATAAAATAATTTTAAAGTCACTAGATGGCGAAGAGGCATAATCGTCTTGCTCCTCCGTGGGGCAATGTACATTGATGATCGTTGCATTCGTGTGACCTGTATGGATTGGTAGTTTACATATTCTTTCATTGACAGGTTGGAAGTCAATGATTGCTGGTTTCATAGTTTTTGTTAATGATGAATGCTACTCCCAGTTCTTTGTTCCCATATGTTTTCCACTATAACATATCCTATATGTTTTGTAATGTCTGATACCTTTGCCTATCCATCTGGAATCTTGGATGGCTGTAATTGCTAGGTCGTATTTGTTGATTTCTTCTACGAGCGCTCTTTGTCCTCCTGGTTTATTGAGCGTTCGTACATTCCAGGTTCCAAGAGAAAATTCCTTGTCCGTTTGCCGATGTCGTTGTTTTAGGTTATTGTTGGTTCTCTTCCGAGGCGTTGATAAGGGTTTCGTAGTGTTTGTTTTTCCAGGGGCGGCTTACTAGCCCACCGCACAACCCTCCTCTTTTACCCGGGCTTGGGACCGGCTGCTTCGGAGGATTAGCTACTCAATCCACCAATCCTCCTCAGCAGGCAGAGTTAAGCAGGCATCATTTATATATTCAAGCTATATTCCGCTTTAATAAGTTGGTATGATTGTATCTATAATTAGTTTGGTTTCACCCCAATATTCAATTATCATTCTATTTAGTTTTGGTTGACGTTATTACCTATTTATAGTTAATTTAGACATTACTTCAATTCGTTGAAGGAAACACATAAAAGGTGCAAGTATACAATTTCCACATCAAAACAAAACAGCTATAACTAACTTCCCTTTCTAGAGTAACAACTCAAAAATTTTTATTATTGAAATGTAATATGCTTATTAATCTAATGTAACTACTTGGGAGTAATTAGTAATATGTATTACACTTCCACGTTTAATTAAATAGTATTAATGATATATAATGATATATAATGATATATAATGATATAGTGATAGTATATATAATGATAGTATTAAATAGTATTATAAATTTGTTTTCACTAGGTCTATGTTTTTTGTTTAGTGATGCAAGTTAATGTCATAGTAACAACAAATCGTTTAATAATGAAACATTTACATTGGACTTTTACGCACGATTTGGATACTTTTACACACGATTCTAATAATGCTATCCTTCACTTACAATAATGTATTTATTAATATGTTCATTTTGGTGTGTGAGTAGATAAAATATATATTTTTTAATTATTGGTCTGGTTTCAAAACTAAATTATAATTCTCATTTCATCCCATTTGTCCCGCTTTGTCTCAATAAAAATGTGGTCACTTTAGGTATATAGCTTACATATATAAATATATTCAACCTTTCCGTAGCTCTATAATATTATTAAGACTAAAAAACAAATCTCATATTGAAACACAACAGATATTTGTATGCTATTTATTTAGCCCTCAATCCACCTTCATGGCACTAAACAAGAACCAGATAAATATCATTGTTTTTAAGATCACATTTTTCTATTTAACGCAAGTGAATAGCCATCTGCAGACGCGTTTCGAGATCTATGTCTCATCATTTATATCTTCTTCTTCTGGCGCTACAGCCCAATTTAAGCCTTGGTCTCCTCTAGATCTAGCCATTTCTCTCTTTCCCGGGCCACTTCCTTATATCTTCCTAGTTTAAGGATTCGTCTGTCGTCCTGGTCTACTTCATCTTCCCATCTTTTTCTTGGTCTTCCTAACGGCTTATTCCCCTCCATTCGGCCGTTCAGGATTCTTCCATCTGGCATTCTCATAATTCTACCATCTGGCATTATCATGTTGTGGCCTGCCCACCGGAGGCGCTGCAGTTTTACGTATATTGACACGGGTTGGTCTTTATGGGCCTGATATGCTTCCTTGTTGTATCGCCTCCTATATTCTTCATTTTTCTCGTACTGATCCTAGGATCCTCTTTAATATTTTCCTCGAACGCATCAATTTTTTCTTCGTTGTTTACGGTGAGGATCCACACTTCGCAGCCGTACGTGAGTATTGGTCGGATGATTGTTTCGTACACCTTAATTTGTGTGTCTCTGTGTATCACATTGGACTTGAGTACATTCGCCAATGAGAACTACGCTTTATTTGCCATCATCACTCTGGCTCTAATTTCCGCGTTTTCCAGGTCTTTGCTATTGATGTTTGCGGGCAGATACTTTAAGTCGTTCACTTGTTCCAACTTGTCTTGTGTTTGTATTCTTGGTGTATCTTGGTTCTTCTTTGCACTAGCGCCTTTGTTTTGTCGATGTTGATTTGGAGGCCGATTGTTTGGGCTGTTGTATTAGCTTCTTCCGTAGCTCGATTTGTGTGTCCCATTATGTCAATATCATCCGCGTATGCTGCGAGTTGTACGGATTTGTTTACTAGCGAGTTGTCTCTCCCTATTCCAGCCTTTCTTATTATATGCTCCAAGGCGAGGTTGAACAGCGTCGGTGCCAGTCCATCTCCTTGTTTCAGCCATTGTCCACATGCAAAGCTTTCCGATAAATTTCCCTGCGCCCGCACCTGTGCGGTGCATTCTGACATGGTGAGGACAAGTCTTACCAGCTTTCCTGGTATGCCCAGTTCTGTATCACGTATAGCTCGTCTCTGTTTATGGAGTCATATGCTTGTTTGAAATCGACGAACACATTGTATACGTCGACATTGTGTTCCCAGGCTTTGCTGAGAGTACGTTTGACGTTGTGTATTTGGTCTACTGTCGATCTTCCAGGTCTAACACCTGCTTGGTACTTTCCGATTATATTTGAGGCAAAATACTTGAGTCTGTTGTTAATTATGGTCGAGAATATTTTGTATCCGTTGCACACCAGTAATACTCCTGTGTGATTTGAGTTTGCCATCCTATCGCCTTTCTTGTATATCGAGCATATTATGCTCTCATTCCATTCTTGCGGGATCTGTTCCTTCTTCCATATTTCCATTAGGAGATGTGGTAGGTAGCATGCTAGCTTTGTTTCAGTATTGTCACTCGCCGCCCTGTTTCAGTATTGCGCTTTGAATTTAGTCGATGCCTGGAGATTTGTTATTCTTTAGCTTGTTGATTGCTGTTACAACTTCTTCTGTAGTTGGTACCATCGTGTGTTCACTGTCTTCCTCCATTGGCAGTAGCTCTGCTTGTCTTAATGGTGTTACTGGAGCTATAGTTTGCAGTCTACTATCCGTAGTGCTCGGATTTAGTAACTTTTCGAAGTACTTTTTTCAGGTGTGCTCGCGTTGCTCACTTATGATCTTTCTCGTTTCGTCTCTGCATTAACTTGTTTGGGATTTGAAACCTTCTCTTCTCTGCTTCAGGTATTTCTAAGCATCTCTAGGATTATATGCTTTAAAATCTTTTTCCATATTTAGGATTTGTTCGTTTTCGAATTTGCGCTTTTGTCTGCAGAGCTTATCCGATTTTTGTCGTGCTCGTTTGAATGCCTCTCTTCGTTCTCTTATTTCTATTGACAGTATTCTTTTATGGTCGTTGTTTATTTGTTCAACGCTTTCTCTATATTCATCGTCATACCATTCAGGTCTCTTTTGCTTATTCTGTCTATTCCCTAGTACTTCCTCTGAGTTCTTTACTATGTTCTTCACCGTGGAACATGACTCAATCATAAAGACTCAATATATCTTCCATCCTCTACATTTATTTTTGTTATTTTTTCATCTATTTCTTGTTTGCTTCTATTCGTAACGCCTCGATATTTAGCCTCTCTGGTCTCTTAGACTTGGCGCATGCTTGCGTTGTCGGCATCAGTATTTAATACGTACTAGTTAGTGGTCTGAGCCAGAACAGGCCCCTCTCTGTGTTCTTACGTCTAGTATATTTGTGGCCCATCGTCTGTTAATTAACACATGGTCAATTTGATTTTTTATGTTGCTATCGGGGAGCTCGGGGTTGCATTGTGTATGCCTCGATGTGGAAACAGAGTTGAGCTGATTACCCTGTCCTGCCTGTTGCGAAGTCTATTACAGCTCTTCATTATTGTTGGTTAATTCATGCAGATTATGCTTTCCAGTTGTTCCTCTATTTCTCTTCCGATTTTGGCGTTCATATCCCTAATAGTATATTACGTAACGAGAGTTGTAAGAAGCATTTTACGTAATTGCCTTACAACTCGAGTTATGTACTATACTTTATCTACGACCACACTATTTTTTTTCTGTTTAATAGGAAGATATGTTTGATGTAACAAATTTATTTCTTATTAGGTACATTATTCAACATTATAATAAACAAACAGTTGTATTTTCATATATAACTGTTACTCGACATTATTTAACTTGATAGAAATGAAAAGAAATACATTCTTAATGGTTATATACCTTATTATTTAGTACATTTTTTGGTTAAACTGAATTTGGGTTAAACTAGAATAAGGGTGCTCTAGAACAGATATAATAGATATACTAGAATAGATATAGGCAACCCAATGTACGCAATGTCAATTTGCGTTAGTTTGAATTGCGGCACGGGGGGCGCTGAACGTATGAGCACGTAGTAGCAGCTATCACTGCGTCGTAGATCGTAGATAAAATAATTTTAAAGTCACTAGATGGCGAAGAGGCATAATCGTCTTGCTCCTCCGTGGGGCAATGTACATTGATGATCGTTGCATTCGTGTGACCTGTATGGATTGGTAGTTTACATATTCTTTCATTGACAGGTTGGAAGTCAATGATTGCTGGTTTCATAGTTTTTGTTTATGATGAATGCTACTCCCAGTTCTTTGTTCCCATATGTTTTCCACTATAACATATCCTATATGTTTTGTAATGTCTGATACCTTTGCCTATCCATCTGGAATCTTGGATGGCTGTAATTGCTAGGTCGTATTTGTTGATTTCTTCTACGAGCGCTCTTTGTCCTCCTGGTTTATTGAGCGTTCGTACATTCCAGGTTCCAAGAGAAAATTCCTTGTCCGTTTGCCGATGTCGTTGTTTTAGGTTATTGTTGGTTCTCTTCCGAGGCGTTGATAAGGGTTTCGTAGTGTTTGTTTTTCCAGGGGCGGCTTACTAGCCCACCGCACAACCCTCCTCTTTTACCCGGGCTTGGGACCGGCTGCTTCGGAGGATTAGCTACTCAATCCACCAATCCTCCTCAGCAGGCAGAGTTAAGCAGGCATCATTTATATATTCAAGCTATATTCCGCTTTAATAAGTTGGTATGATTGTATCTATAATTAGTTTGGTTTCACCCCAATATTCAATTATCATTCTATTTAGTTTTGGTTGACGTTATTACCTATTTATAGTTAATTTAGACATTACTTCAATTCGTTGAAGGAAACACATAAAAGGTGCAAGTATACAATTTCCACATCAAAACAAAACAGCTATAACTAACTTCCCTTTCTAGAGTAACAACTCAAAAATTTTTATTATTGAAATGTAATATGCTTATTAATCTAATGTAACTACTTGGGAGTAATTAGTAATATGTATTACACTTCCACGTTTAATTAAATAGTATTAATGAATAAAAAATTTGATAACAATGTGGTAATAAAGTAATTACTACGAAACAATATTTTTAGATTTGGTATGTGATCTTAAAAATATTCCGCAATTATTACTGTTTCAAAGGCTTATTGTTTCAAAAGTTGTTATCGTAAAAATACGTTTAATCAAATAGTATTGTGCTAGTACATAAGGATCGATTTTTTGCAATGGAATAGTTATTGTGGATGGAAGAGTTGAAAAGAATGGAATAGTTGCTAAAGGTGGAATAATTGATGAGGGTGTAATTGTATAATGAATTTTGACACTTGTGGCGCTTTCAGCGCCACATGATATATGTGGACAGGTTCCACAATATCCAGTTGTATATGTATGTTTCCAGTTGTATATGAAAGAGTAGAGTAAGCAGAATTGCGAGCTGCTCGATTATTGTAGAAGCGCATCAGCTTAGGTTGTATTAGTTGCAAGATGTACAACTTCTGCACAAAATATTAACTAATAATTCATTCGTCTCAAATGATTAATGCTGTCAGGTTTGTAAAATTATATAATCAAACACTTTTGAGATGTACTTAATCATATAGTGTTGCCAATTGTCTGAAATCAAAGTGACTTTAATTTAAGGAGTAATATTAGAAATGAAAAGCTCCCAACCTTCATAAAAAAAGTTACTATATCTAACGATGTGATATTAGTTACTAAGGTGTATAACATGGACGATAAAAATCAGCTGTCGAGTAAAAGTTACTGAAAATCTCTCTAAAACTTTCATAACCTTTAAATTAATTAATTGGCATTGAAGTTGTCAACTTTGACGTTCAACATAACCAACATATTGTTTTAATCAAGTTGGTATCTTGTGTTGGTGAGTTACCAATATACTCGGATATAATTTCACCAACTATTTGTGGAAGTGACGTTGTTGTTGTCAAGTTTGACAGATAATATAACCAAGTCAGAAAAAGTCAGCTGTTTAAAAAGTCAGACTTTTAGCTTAGTTACTAAGCATTAGTTACTAATGTCACTTCATCATATATTGTAACCTCCTTTTATGAAGGCTGACAACTCTTGATTTCCAATATCACTCCAATTATAGTAAGTTTGCTTTTAGATAATTAGCAACACTTAGCAAAATTATGTTTCTAAAAGTTTCACAAAAAAATAATAAATTAACCAATAAATTACTCAACTGACGTTAATGTCAACTTTGAATTGATTTACATGCATTTCTTTATTTCAAAAATCCAGTGGCAAGGTTATCGACCATGAAAATTCCAAAATGGTTAAATTGCTTCAATAGAAATATCTATGATCTTCATAGATCTGAAAGAGTTTTTATTATATCTATTACAGTTTTCAAGTTGTTGCTATTTGAATCTATTAGTATCACTTCCGGTTTGACTTCGAGGGATGCGTATGTAGTCAGGATTTATATGGCGCTTTGCGACATGTAACCTAATAGCCTAACCTAGGTTAAACCAACATTCAGCTTTACAGCTTTATCTTATTTTTGATCTCTTGGGTCGCGCTACCGCTTGTAGTTTGTCTTAATTTTCCTGCTGCTTTGCGGTATGCAACCCAACCTAAGTTAGGCTAACTTTTCCATTTTAGCTTATTTTAGATCGAGGTGTTCTAACCTAACCTGGGTTTTACAACACCTCTTGCTACTTTATTTTATTATGGATCGAGAGGTCATGCGGCCACAAGGTTTGATCTGAAAGGATAAAAATTGCACATTTTTTAGAAAAAAAATCTGCTTTATCGAGCAGTGTTATACGCAAGTTTAGTAGGAATCAGAAAAAGCTTTGAAGAATTTTAATATATAGTTTATTAATTAAATCCTGCGGCAAGGCTATCGGCATCAAAGACACCAAAACGAAAATAGAAAATGTATAATCCATATAGAACTGAAAGATTTTATAATGTACCACTTAAATTTTTCAAACTATAGTCATTTGATAAAAAGTTTGTTATGCGATTGTTACTACATAGAATCTATACTTACTCTGAATTAAAAAATTAACTATGTTTTTAGCACTAATTGCATGTGATCCGTTGTAAAAACATGGTAAATCTTTCAACTCAAAGTATCGTTAATTACTCTCTGTAATGGTATGAATTTGACGGCAGAAGTCTGAGGCCAAAATCGCGAAGTTGTCAAAATATCAATTTCTATAGAAAAAATGTATATAGATAGGTCTATATAGAACTGAAAGAATTTTGTAAAAATCTATTACAGATATCAACCTATAGATATGTACATGGATACCTATAAAAAGTACCCAGACGAAAATTCAACGTTCCGCTGCCATCGGGGACTCATTAAATTATTTTAGTTTTGAAGGATTTTGGCAAATATCTCTGCAGAATCTCGAAACAGAAAACTGGGATTTGGTGCACCGTATGTTGAATTCTGGTATATACAAGTATTCTTTGCAAATTTTATAAAGTCTTTTCGTTTTGTCACAAATGTGAAAAGTGATATTTTTTCAATGGGTACCCCTTCTCTGAATTTGGTTTTACATTTTACATGGGTTTAAATGGAGAATGAATTCGGAGTTGAATGAAAAAAAAATCCCCTGACCAAACAATTAACAGCGGAGCGATGAAATTAATGCGTTTTATAGATCTGTGTTAAAATTATTTCTTGCAAACCCAAGGAAATGAGGCATATGATTTTTCCAAGATGAAACAGAAAAGTACACGACATTTTTAAACGCTCGTGATGTCGAGGCTATCAGCCGCAGAAAGTTCATGCAGCACATTTCAATAGGCCAATGAGCATTATTCGATTTTAAAAAGAAAATCCGGATATATTTCGAGATGGTTGTTCTTTCAGCCGTCGAGTGATAGAACTGACCGTTTTTCAATAATAATAACTCTTTTGTTATATAAGCTAGGAATTCGCTGAATACACCTTTAGATTCCAAAGAATTAAATGTGTAATTTTTAACTATTCTTGTAGAAAACTAGTAATTCTCACCGTTTGGAAAATGGATTTTACCAGATGACCCAAAAATTTACATCGTCCCCTATGTAAAATTAGCCGATTTTCAAGAATCTCCAATCAGAAATTTGTAAAACAATAGTTTTCTTTTACAAAATCGGTAAAAACTAATCAAATAACCGAGATAACGAAATACTTGGTAAAAGTGTGAATTTGCAAGAATATTCAATTGTTTCTTATGTAGAATTTTCCAACTTTAACAAATCTGAGAAATAAAATATTCCAGGACACCATTCACCACGGAAAATGGAAGGAAACGTTTGTGGGGCGGAGTTGATTATGCAACCGTTGCTAGCCACCCAGAATCCTGGCAATTGAATTGCATTTAAAAAAAATCGTGGTAAAACGGTTTGCAATGGAATGATAACATTTGTTCCGCTGGTAGAGGAAAGTTTACTCTATCGATTCATGCTAGAATTTCTTAGAAATGTAGGGAAATGAAAAACGCAAATGTTTAAAAGTCAAGTAAACAGTTGGAGTTGATTGGTGATTTCAAACGTCAGCCACGTCTGGACCGTCAGCCGCAGAAAATGCATGCAACATATTTTAATAGAACTTTATAAGTTGTATTCGAATTTGAATCTAAAATGCCGATAAATATTGAAATGGCTGTTCCTTCGGCAGTAAAATGATAAAACTGACAGATTTTCGCTTAAAAAGCTCCTTTCTTTTATTCTTAAAAAAAACCTCCTAAATATTGCGGTTTATGAAATAAAATTTATTATTGTTTTGTTATTTTATACTTATTTACTTAAAGAAATAATAATATTGTAAATAAATTTTAGAATTCAAATCTGAACGAAAGCAACGGTTTCTGATGTAAAATGGTCTGAATTTTAAGAATCTGCTAAAAGAAAAGTGTGTAACATCTTCGTTTTCTTGCAGAAATTTGACGAATTTTGACGTTGCTATGTGTTGCTAATCAAGAGCCAGAGTCGCCGAAATCTGCAATTTAGAGATTTCAAGAAATCTCTTTGAATTTGATTTAAATTTCAACATAACAATGAGCGAAAAATCAGAATTTTAATAAAAAAAAAAAAAAAATTAATTTCATCTCATAAGCACACGAATCAAACGGATAAACTTCAACAATGGCATTTGCACATAACCTGAGCGAAAATAGTGTCAAAATGATCAGCTGTAAGTGTAAATTGGTGATTCAGAGGCAGTATTGGTCGTAGTTTTTATGACCTGGAGTGCGAATCCGTTGATCGATTTGAGAAATTCAAACGCCATAATGTTGGCATTTCGCCGGACATGCACTTGTCAGACTGGAAATGTAAATTTTCTTTTTCGCGTTTCCGTTTGAAGTGGTGAAAAAAAAATTACTTTGCAATTTAGGCCTGCGGTACGTTCCCGGAGGTGTAATGCGCCGAGAGAGGTGTTGGTCGAAAGTAGACACGTGGGGCTATAATCCCTGGAAAGAGCAATACAATTCTAAAACATTTGAATATCGCAGGTTTCAATTTGCTCAATTTTGAAAAATTCGTTTCGAATTTGGACGGCCGTCGAGACCCCCAAATGCGATCGAGCGGTACGTCGTCCCTATCGCCTTATAGACCCTTTCGTTCTTTATTCAGAAACCGCCACCGCGACGCTCTGCTCTTTAATTTAGTGAATCCTGGAGGATTCTCGCGTCCGCAAAGCCTGGTTTTTCGGGCGTCCCGGCAAGCAATCGCACTTAAACTTTTTAAAGATTTTTCGGGCGTCCCGGCGCCATCCAGAGCGCAAACGCAAGTAAACTCCAAAACAAACTAAAAGGCACTATACCGAATCGATTGGTGTCTGTTCGCTCCCGATCCGACTTTTGGTTATCCCAGGAGAGGGATCTCCGCAAATTATGTGTAAAAAAACGCGATTTTTTTTCGATTTTTGTGTTAAAATTGACCCTGAGCGGGAATAGGATGTCACATGTCCCAGATACTTCCACTGCCCGTTGCGGGTAAACATCTCGCATCGAACGAACCGATTTGGAGACGCGGTGTACTTCAATCAAGAGAACGGCGTCCAAAGATGTGATCGAAAAAACGTTTTTTTTTTTCGCTTACATTTTCCGCCTCACCGGGTGAACCGACGGCGTGCTTTTCCGCATGACGTCAAAAAACGTGAAATCGACGCGGCAAGAGGACGAGGTAAAAAAATCGAACCTTGGACCAAATTTGCTCCTCAAAGGTGCTAGAAACGATTTCCTGTTTTTGGCACCTGGAGGACGCCGTGTGAGACTTGCTAGCGGCACACAGACACCAGTCGAAGGACCGTTCACTTTTACAACAGAAAATGACAATTTCTCGTTTTGACGCGCAAGAGGAACGGAGTTTGAAGAAAAGGTGAAAATTTTAAAAAGCACCTACTGCCGCCCCTTGCGGGGGCGGAGCTTTATACAGCTCATACAAAAAAACCTATTTTTTTGCTCAATTCACCGGCAAAAAATTCAAGACATACCTCATTTTTACACAATTTTTCGTAATTTTCAAAAAAACGTAATTTTTTTACCCCTTTTTAGTTCAGGGAAGGCGCCTTACTCGATTAGTATATTGTAATAATAATAACTATTGAATAAAATATTTGTAAACAAAGTGGTAATCAAGTACGTAAACTACTTAAAAATATTTTAAGATTTTTTCGTCTTAAATAGTCTTCAATTACCCTCTTTCGAAGGATATGCTATTATATCAAAAATTGTTATCGAAAAACACGTGTCTTATATTGAAAACGTCTTAAAATAAACCGGTGGGTGTTTATTAGTTTTAAATAATGCGAAAGTCATTCTTTATGCTTTCCGGTGCAGTTAGTCATAATAGGATTTGTTGGTAGAAATCATAAAAAATATATATTTTTTGTTTTGTTAACATATATTTAATTTAATTTTTTAAATAATTTTGTAATATTTGACTATTTTTTTAAATTAACAATTCAACATTTTATTCGAGATATTTTTTTAATATTATTCAAGAAGACATTTATTGTTAGTAAAACTATCCTTTAGAGCAAATATTGTTTCTGAATGCTTGAAATGTGTTTTTAACCATTAGATAATACTGTTATATTTTTATTCTGTTTAAATCTTTCTACTCTACATTGAAATTACTTGCATCACAAAGCATTGACTTTACAATTGATAGTGGAAGTTTGCATATTGAATTAAGGTTTATATTCATAATAGATGAGAACAATTAATGTACTTTCATTTGGAGTGTTATAACAAATATATTTAACCTTTTTCTACCTGAATTGTTGAATGTGTTCAAATTTACTGCTGAAAGGGATTTTCGATTTTTAATACCAGTAAATAAATCCAATAAATTTGAATCTGAAGACCATAAAATTAGTTAACAACACGTTCGCTGTGAATTAATGAATTCGGCGTGAATGTTATAGCTTTCATTTTGATGCAGAATATAGCAATTATATTTAAAAGTCAATTATACTTCATCGAATTTGATCTGTATCATCGTGGATGCTATAGCATTAATTGTTAATAACTATTCAATGTGTTTTTCTGATTACTCTTAGAAAATATTATCTATGACATAAAAAATGCAACACAACTTTGGCAGAAATGTTAACTATTCAAAGGTGTGATTGATTAAACTTTCATTCAAAATAATCCAGTAGCCATAGCAAATTTGACGTTTTACTTGTTCTTACAATCGAATTTATCCGGTGTATTTCTTGCGAGATTCGATTTCGATATTGTTTTTGGTTGCAATTCTTTTCTTTTTGAGATCGCTTGGCGATCTCAAAAAGATTATTGGCGTACGTCCTGTAACCCTTCGTATAGCACCGGCGAATTAGAGCTTTTGGCTTGCAGTCCTATCGACCACATCTTGTGCTTCCGCTGACGGTTCGTTATCGACATTTGGAGTGGTATACCTTGCGACTGGAGTGGGACGTGGAATGGCATAGTCTTCATTGACAAATTCCGATTCGGTTTCGAATGCACGACGGTCGCATGAGGGTCAAACGTAGACGTGGAGAACGTCACCATGTGCAGTTTTCTGTTGAGCGGCATGTGCACCTCACAGTGGGGGTTAGTGTATGGGGTGCATTGTTTATGGAAGCACGTCTCAGTTGGTATTCATCCGAGGCTATATGAATGCCCACCGATTTGTTGATGAAGTGTTAGAACCCCATATCCTTCCATTCCTCCAGGAGCTGGAGGACTCGGTTTTCCAATAGGATAATGCCCGTCCCCCACATTGCAAGGCATTCTATGGAGCGCTTCGAAGAGGCTAACGTCAATCTCTTGCCGTGGCCACCCAGACCTCCCAACCTCTCGCTCATCTAGCATGTGTGGGACATGATGGGTAGAAGACTCAAGCAATCGTCCCAGACACTAGAAGCTCTCCGGCATGAACTACAGATTGCCTGGGATACAATACCTCAGAGATAAATCGACAACCTGGTGGAATCCATGCCCAGAAGGTTGCGAGTGTCTGAAACTAATAGATAGGGGTGGTAACACATTATTAATAAAAAATACCTTTATCTTTTGTTTAATTTCTTTGAAATTTTAATCAATAGGGAATAGACAAGTGATTTAAATTAAATTAAATACTTGATTTTTTACCCCGATACTTTATGAACTTGACATTATTACTAAACGATTATTTTCTCATTTAGTTTGTATTTAATTCCATAAAATTTATTTCAAAAAGTCCAAAATTTGTGAAACGCATCACCATTGGTCGAATCGAAATATGCTCTGGACGTGCACGTTATGACATTTATCGGCGTTTGAATATCATGTTCTGTTTTGCGGTGAAATATTTCTGTAGTGTTTTCCATTACCTAGTGCGATTTTGGCATATAGTGAGATTATAAATTATCAAGAACAATGACTGAATGTGGTTTTTTGAAGCACAATCGGACAATCTACCAAAAATAGATGCCAGATGCATTTTTGACAGCATATTTTGTATTGCGCAAAAGAAGTAGGTAGGGTAGACTATACACCTCGATTGGGACTTTATCAAACACTGTACCTGGTGAACTTATAATAGTGATTTTGCATTCCGGTACTAGACAATATCTATAAAATGTTTTTTTAGCTTTTTCCGAAATCGAAATAGCGATTCAAACTGAGATCTTTAACTGTCTATGCAATTAGTAAACAACACTGAACGACAAAGTGCTCTGCAACGTCATCCAAAGCGCGCGATAAATGGGACCGTGCAAACAGGTCAAATTTAATCGGTATTTCATATATTATTTTAAAAATTAATTGAAACACTTTCAACATATATTATATTTCAACATATATTAAAGCTCTAATAATATACAAATAATATAATAATATACAAAAGCTCTAATTCGCCGGTGCTATACGAAGGGTTACAGGACGTACGCCAATAATCTTTTTGAGATCGCCAAGCGATCTCAAAAAGAAAAGAATTGCAACCAAAAACAATATCGAAATCGAATCTCGCAAGAAATACACCCGATAGCATTTTGTATTTATGCATATTGTATTTATATTTTTTATTATGTTAAAACAAAGTAAAAAGTGAATTAAGCAAATAAAAAAAATTGATGCATATTCGTTATTACTACTTTTATTATTTAATAGCTACACGTGTTCTAATGATTTTTTAATCATAATTAGTACTGATTGCTTTCATAGAATGATAACAAAAAGGAGTGCAGCGTGGAAACTGCAAACTAAAAAGATGTGTTTTATAAATATTCACCTAAACTAAATCCAAAAATATGTCTAAAATATATACCATCTTTATACAAAGTTTAGTAATTAAATTCTGCGTCACTTGCCCTGGAATTTACCAAGTAAATTCATATTTTATAAACATCGTACGTATTAAATTTCATTTCGTTTTAAGGTGTATAAAATATCTTTATAATAAACTGGTAATAATAAATACATTCAATAATTTTCTACACTTTTAATAATGTTCACTCACAATCCTAAATATTTTTATGAATTTTTCTTAGGCTAAAGAAATATTATCAAAAGAATCAAACGTACAAGAAGTAAAATGTCCCGTGACAGTATGCGGAGATGTTCATGGCCAGTTTCACGATTTAATGGAATTATTCCGGATAGGCGGCCGCAGTCCCGACACAAACTACTTATTCATGGGCGACTATGTAGATCGTGGTTATTACTCAGTAGAAACGGTGACACTTTTAGTTGCTCTTAAAGTCAGATACAAGGAGAGAATCACAATATTAAGAGGAAACCACGAATCCCGTCAGATAACCCAAGTTTACGGATTTTACGATGAGTGTCTGCGAAAATACGGCAATGCCAACGTATGGAAGTTCTTCACCGACCTTTTTGACTATCTCCCTCTGACTGCCCTCGTCGATGGACAAATCTTCTGCTTACACGGCGGACTTAGTCCTAGTATCGACACCTTGGACCACATTCGAGCTTTAGATCGTTTACAAGAGGTACATTATATAAATACACATTTTCCAATATCTAACTTAAAAGTACCCATTTCACCTTAAAAATGTTCAATTGAACAAAATGTAATGCAATTTTCCCAATCTGTCTGTTTTAGTAGCTAATTTGTTTATATCATGAATAAATAATTATTAGAATTATTTTGTTTAGGTGCCGCATGAAGGTCCCATGTGCGATCTTTTATGGTCAGATCCAGATGATCGTGGGGGATGGGGTATCTCACCACGTGGTGCCGGCTACACTTTCGGCCAAGATATTTCAGAAACTTTCAACCACTCAAATGGACTTACTCTCGTCTCCAGAGCGCATCAGCTTGTAATGGAGGGATATAATTGGTGCCACGATCGCAACGTCGTCACCATATTCAGTGCTCCCAACTATTGTTATCGTTGTGGCAATCAAGCCGCGATTATGGAACTAGATGACGCCCTTAAGTATTCATTGTAAGTTTTCGGAATCTTGTTTTATTTATTTTTTATGTACATTCATTAACACGGTGGAAGTTTTTGTACATCTTGTTTTCTTCTTTTTGAGTACATTCAATGGTTCATTATTGACGATATCGTAAAAATTACATTGAATAAATTTAGTTTAAAATAATGCTGTGCGAAATAACTGATAAACTATTTTCTTTTCTAATTTTGACTTCGACTACTTTCATAATTATGGGCACATATGTGTTATTCTTGAATCACATATGGAATCCACATTTATAACAACTAAAAATATATAGATCAATACTTTTATAGAAAAGCTGATAATTGGAGCAACAAACATTCAATCAGTCACCCTAGGTTGTCCGTTTGTTTACAAACATTTATAATTCAATAGAAAACAACTTCGGATCGATATCTTAATGGATATCGTGCAAACGCGGTACCTGGTTGTTTCCAATCGGCTATTTGATTACATTAAGTTTCTTTTATCATTCTTTATCTAAAACATTAATTTATCTCTTTAATTTTTATTTATATATAATTTGTAATGTTTAATTTCTTTTTGTTATAGCTTGCAGTTTGATCCTGCTCCTAGGCGCGGTGAGCCTCACGTGACTCGTAGGACCCCAGACTATTTCCTCTAAGGTTTGGTTTGTTGTAATTTCGAGATATATTAAAAAAAAAGATCCCGCAATATCACAACTGCTTAGTTATTATAATATAATATACTACAATTGTTTCTGTATATCGTATTTGAGAAACTTTATAGCAAAACATAACAAAAAAAATTAAAATAATAACAGTGTGAGAGTAGGTGAGTTGTTATCTCGTTTGAAAATTCATCGGAATTTTTGTTTTCAAAATGAGATTTCGCCATTCTAAATAATACTGTTTTTTTTCATTTCTGTCGTCATATAACTGAATAAAAGAGAAAAGAAATGGATCTTTTTATTTAGGTACCGACCAAAAACTCTTTAATTTATTATTACATAACAAAATAAATATACATAAAAACTACAAAAAAAACATAGGATATATGTGGATGTCATTAGATATTTGCTGTGTGTTCGTTTTTTCTTTGTGTACATTTCAAGGTCATCATCCCCACCCATCTCTTTTTTTGGTACCTCTTAATTTTAAATTAATTATTACTTGCCCGTAGTGGTTCTACATTTTTTTAATTATTTTTAATTACACATTCGATTCACTTGTGAAATCTACTTGGAATAAAAAGAAAATGTGTTTCAGTGTACTATTATTTTGGGTAGTTTTTGCAAGGATTCAAGCATTTTTTGTGTACAAATTTCATTTACTTGTTAGATAATTGTTTAAAATAAAATCTATTTGCAGGCTTCGCTTTGTAAATTAATGAAAACTTGTTGACCTGCAAATCAGTAATATAGTTATCTTTATATATAATTATTTTTATGTTTTTATTTATACTTTACGTACAAGTTCAAATTGCTATAATCATTTTGTTTTTATTTTAGTATAGTGTAGCACTACACTCGATACTTGTGAGAATTGAGTGATTGCAGGAGACTGTAAGTATGTCTCCATGTAGTACTATTTTTTTTTTTGGTTATGAAGACTGCTATACAGTTTCAGATTTTTTTTTCTGTCTATACGTAATAAATTCATTTCTAACAAACAAAAATAAGTTTGCTTTTCATTTACAAATTGCTCTGTTTTCTCTCGAATGTTAAGATTATGAGGGAAATTTACATAGTGTTTATCTATCTATCTACCTTAGTAACAGAATTAAAATAAACTTATTATTGATATGCTCATTAATAAACGTTAGAAATTTTTCCAAGTTGTATAAACAAGTTTGGTATCATTTGCATAACTAGATATGTTTTTTTATGAAAGGATAAATAGAGATTTGATTAAGAATTTATAGTTTGTTGCGCGTTTGGTTAAGTAACATGGGCGACTTAAAGGTAGGTAAATTTTGTTTTTCTCTTTGTAGTTATTACTATTAATCTTATCCTGTAATTTTGTTATAGAATAAAGTTTTCTTTGTCGAAATTGTTATTTGTGATTTGTTGTAAATTATGTGATCGTTTTAAAAATAAATTGATTCTAAGAATTGACACGTATCAACAAGTATTTAATTTTTTTTTTTTTTTTCTAAACTATTCGGCTTTTTTTTTTCTAAACTATTCGGCTTTTTTTTTCTAAACTATTCGGCTTTTTTTTTTTTTCTCTCTTGTAAAGAATTTCGGTTTTCGTTAAAATGTAAGTAAGTTTATTTTCCCAAATAATATCAAGGTTACTTTTTTTATTGTGCGTATATATTCAAACAGTAAGGAGATTATGAAGCCAAAGGACAATTGAAAATATACTTTGATACCTCGACTTACGAGTTTAATAGTTCCATGACGGAGCTCGTAACTCAACTTACTCGTCTGATTCAATTTTCTCTTCTTAAAATGAATTGAAATGCCATTAATCCGATATTGGCCCAAAAAACCACCACCATTTTTTTGTTATATGTTTTTATATAAAAAAACGTTACTTTTAGAAATAAGTAATAGTATATTAAAGCATCACGTAATGGAATTTCTGCAATAAACTGGTTTCATTAAATATACAATAAGCTAAAGCAGATATGACGAAGATGCTGGCTGAGGTGGAGAAAGGCTGAACGGAACAACTGAATCTTGTTCACTAATGTTTGCACGGATTCTGCAATTTTATCTACAGGGATTCTCATTAAAACATGCCCTATGCGAAAAGTTTAATCTAAATATAATGACAAATATACTGACTAATAAAATATACGCCATACTGCCAAGACTTACCTAGCGGTAACATTTAGAATTACTTATTAATAGGTGAAGTCCACTATATTTAAATTCTAAAATATCACATCTCCCCCCTTTTAACAAATAAGTTACTAATATACAAAGTCTTTAAAGTACGACGGCCTTTTCACAGTTCTTCCAGACCTGGCTGTGTAGTTACAATTTTGTATAGGTACTAAAGATCCAGTTAACAAAGACGTCATTGTTCTTCTCATTGTATTTTGGAGACAGAAATTCCGCAAGAAACTGTTCCATACATAGGAGCTTGTTTTGCAGGCGATTTCAAATTATTTTCCCGTTCCCATTCGAAGTGAACGTTCGTGGGCTCATGCGAGTTTTCATTCTGTTGATACAAATGTATGTTTTCTATTTCGTTCTATTCTGTTTCCCGACCTCAACTCAAACTCGTAAGAACGCGGACGATTACAAACCTTCGTCACTTTCACGTGTTCCAGGGATTTTCCCATTTCCTTCCGAACAAACATTTGATCATACACATCTAGAGGCTTGAATGTGTGCGTGTTTCTGTCATGGTAGGACTTTTGTGTTATTTGTCGTGTTTCGAGTTTTCTTTAACCATGTTTTCTTTTCTTTGATCTCGAATTTTTGTCGGAAATATGCCACGCATTTGATGGTCAAATATTATCTCATTTGGAGACTTTATTTCATTTTATTTACAGACTTTATTTCATTGCAGTATTTCTGTATTCTAGAAGGGCAATTGCAGGATCTAAGTTACTATCCTGTATTTTCTTGAACATGTTTCTTTTTTATTGTTTTTATGTGCGCTTCGACCATACCATTCGATTTTGGGTATATAGGGCTTGACGTTTTCCACTCATAATTCCTTGCTTGGACCTTATCAAAATGTATTCCGTTGTCTGAATATACTTCAGGAGGTATTCCAAATCGTGCGAAGTTTCATTCCAAATCGACTTCAGTTTTGATATAATCGTCGAAGCCCTTAAGTTTTACAACTTCGCAACTTCCGGGTACTTACTAAAGTAATCTACAATTAATAAACCACTCAAAAGTGAAATAAGTCCAGCCCCAGCACTTGCCACCGCGCGTTTGGAACTTCTCTTAAAAGGAGTGGCTCATTCACATTTTCTTTTCGGTACTTTGCACACTGTACACAGCTTTGAACAAAATCTTCTATATGCTTATTCATTTGTGGCCAGTAAAGAACTTCTCGTGCTCTAATCTTACACTTTTCCACTCCCAAGTGAGTATAATGTATTTTTAATAGCATTTCCTTTCTGACACTTTGTGGGACAATCAGTCACGTTCCCCTTAAGAAAATAAAAATTTCCATGATATTCTGGAACTTGAGGCCTCTTTTTCTCCGCGTCCGCATTCGTATTGTTCTTTCTTATCTAGCGTTATCGGCAAGTTTTCTATTAGCATGCAAACCTGAACCGACATTTATTTTTCCATATCAGCGCACGAGACAATACATCTGCCATTAACAGCTCCTTCCCTGGCTTGTATTTGACTTTCAGATAATATTTTCGTACATTCAGTCTTATTCTTTGTATTCTGGCTGAGCAATTATTCATCCTTTTCAATTTGCGCGTATCTTTTCTCTGATTCAGTCAAAGATTTGCTCCTGTATACAATAAATTAAGTAAATTCTCTTCTATCAGAACACATCTACACTGAGAGTTACTGGTTAGTTAACATAAAAAAAATGTAAGACCAGTTTGGCCATGAGAACTCTTTTCAATTCACAAAAAGCTTTCTCTGCATTCGCGTCCCATTGCCACTCAATATCTTTTTTTGTGAGATTTCCCAGTACAGCGCTTACTTCGGACAAGTTCGGAATGAATCTATTCACATATGTTATCATACCTAAAGAACGTCTCTAATTCTTTTTTATTTTTCGGACTTGATATAATTAACTGCCTTTAATCTATCTTCCTCGAGAGTTCTACCCTTTTCGGAGACTATATGGCCCATATATTTTACTTTTACTCTTTTAAAAACTTGAACTTGCACTTTTTAAAACTTAATTTCACTTTTCTTTCGGCCGCTCTTTCGAAAATGCTCTTCAATCTCTCTAAATGTTCTTTCTCATCTCTTCCCTACAAGAGTATATCATCTATATATACTTCAACCCCCTCCAGATCACCGAATGTATCGTTCAAACATCTCTGAAAAACTTCTGGGGCAGACGATATACGGCATTCTCAAAAATTTGTATCTTGCGAACGGTGTGTTGAAAGTTGTATAATCGGAGCTTCTATTTGTTAGATCGATTTGCCAAAAAGCACAGCTTGCATCTAATGTACAGAAAACTTTCGCCCCTATCATATTGGAACAAATGTCCTCGAATGTTGGAATGTTTAAAATCTGGAATTTAAAAGTGTTCTCTTCTGATGTTCTCGTTTAATTGTATTAGATCCAAACATACTCTCAAACTTCCATTTGGCTTTTTCCGTATTGTAAAATGATTCACCCAGTCAGTCGGTTCAGTTACCTTTTCAACAATCCGCATTTTTTTTGTACGTATTCAGCGACACTGCGCCCCCGTGTCTAACATGACCAACTATTTTTTTTTATCATCGACTCGTACCATTTCAATCCATTCCGTTTCGTTTTTCTCATTAAAAACCGAGCCGATGTGCCTATGTTTTCTTCAAATTTTTCATTATTCGACTCCAAAACATTCACATTTTTGTCCGCCCTGTTAAATTTACATAGCCTGGCGAAGTGATTTAAGCGTTTACATTTATTACAGACCTTGCTAAAAGCTGGGCACTGATTATTCCTGTGATTTTTACCACACCTTTGGCACGGATTACGGATCGTTTGTTGTCCTATTTATTGCTGATATCCAGATGATGCAGGCATCTGTTGGTGCCATCTATTTTTACTGCCATCTGCTAGTGCTTTTATTTCTTGCTCCGTTCTTTTTCCTCCGTTTCCCTCCAACTTTCTTGCTTGGTTTGTTCGCTGCTGCCCACTGAAATATATACTAACTGGAACGGGCGCTTCGTCTTGGCTTATGCGGACCGACAGAGAGCATCACAAGGCGTCTCTCGTATCGCTCTGTCCTCGTCTAGTACAGTCCAAAAGGAAAACTAAATGTGTGTCCGACGTCCATTTTTCCTTGCAAATACAACAGTATTTCACCATTGTCTTTTTGAAAACAACTTTCATTAAAATATATAAACTTCGGTTTATAATATGCTCACCGATTGAACGATCTCACTCTCTTTCTTGATACAACTCAATACAACTAGCTTTTCGCTCTGACTGTATCACATACTCTCACTCTCCAATTCACTGTTGGCTAGACAAGGATGAAGGGATCCCCTTGGGACCACTCTCTCGGCCCGCACAAGCTTGTAGGCCAGCGCTCGTTCCAGTTAGTATATATTTCAGTGCAGCATATCATGTAATTTGATTTTATGGCGTCGATTTTCGGTTCATCACTGAGCGTTTTTATTTGTATTTGTGCGAGCTCACTTTACAAAAGTTCACACATTTTTCCAAATTCAACTCTTCTTGTCGCAAAAGACGATTTTTTAGTTCGGTATCAAGAATTCCACAAATTCTGTCTTTTATAAGATGTCACGTAGCTCGCCAAATCTCCACTGACTCAACTTTTTTAAATCGGTCAAAAAGTTCAGGAAAAGAGGGCGTGAAACTCTCGTTGTGATCTGGTAAAAAATAAATGTCTGTTGACACTCTCATTCACTCTCGGGGCACGAAACGACTCAAAAGCATTCATAAGACTTTTTAAGCTCTTTTGCTCCTCTTCGGTCAAAGTAAAGGTGTTATATTTGTCTAGAGCCTCGTCCGCGATGACACAGCTACTTGTCTTTTTTTTCGGCTTTAAAGCAAGTCCCGTGGCCTTCAAACTCACTTTTTCCAATTCTCACTCACATTGTCCTCAAGTATCAAGGTGGAAGGCGGTTTCATTGATGATTCCATGTCGACATTTTTCACGCTTTATTTTATACAGACTTATTATTTATACTTAATTCTTACTTTTATCCTTCCGACTGCGCCATGTAAAGTCTGGTAGACTAATATTCAATAAGGATAGGTTACTATTAATTATACAAATCTTTCATAATGGTTTAAGAATAACTTTAATTGTTTAGGCACTGCACACTATAACCCAACATGACTCACCTAGCAGTAACATGTAGATTTACTTATTAATAGGTGGTGTCGACTATATTTAAATTCTAAAATATCCTGTGTTATTATATATAAAATATAAAAAAAAATTTATATATGATTTTTATGATTATGTAATCTTTACTGTGTAAAATATATATTTTAGCTGTTTACTACATAGTAAATCTATTTTATAGGTCTATAAAGTAGTAAACCAAAATAAATATGTGGATCCTTTATAAACATTTTTACAAAACTAAACTGGAAATTATTATGGATATTATTATTCATAAATAAAATGTAAAACAAAGTTTTAGTCATTTTTTGCGATTACGATGACATTAATAATATATTTTCAAATTTTATATCGAGAATATGTAATAGGTTGGGGAAAAAGAAATCAATTATTTTTTCGTGGACCAATTTTGGTCAAATATTTTGCTCTATAATTTGTTGTCATTTTAAAGGTAGCTCATAATGCATCTCTTATAGAAGTCTTAGTTGCTATTGGCGAAAAGTTCTAGTAATCGATTTTTTTTATCACTAAGGAAGTTTTGCAATGGAAGAAAAATATGGTAATCGCTTGTTCCAAGTTCGGACTATATGGTACATCAAAAATTGCAACCAAACTTTCGGAGTTTCTGGCGATCAAGGATGTGAAAAAATAATCGATTATGTAAATTACACGCTTTAATCGATTTTTGCGACGCATAGGAATACGCAATTAAGTTCACCAACATAAATACAGAGTTTTTCTATTGCTTTTCACTATTCATCAAATGGATTTCCCTATTTGGCAAATGACTTTCACATTTTTCAAATATATTTCACTATTTATCAAGCAGTTTCGCTTTACATCAAAACAATTTCCTTATATGTCAAATATATTTCGCTATCAGTCATAATGGAAGAAAATAATTTACTACGCAGGAAGTCAAGAATCAGTAATGAAATAAGAGGCCTGATAATAAGGCAAATGAATACTGGCGTAAGCAGTGTACAAGTCAGCGAGCAGTTCGGTGTAAAAAATAATATGGTTAGAAAAATTTACTCTACCTACAAAAATTCTGGAGAAACAGCAAAAAAACATACCGGTCATAGGAAATAAGTATTGTCTGAAGCACAGAAACAACTGTTGTGTGATTGGGTAGACACAGATTGCACTTAGACTCTTCGCAAATTTGAAAGCCAAAGCTTTGTAGGAATATCCGGATTTACATGTTTCGATCAGCACTATTAATAGAGCTCTCAAAGAGTTTCATTTTTCTTTAAAACCCATAACTAACATCCCCTAACGAAGGAACAGTCCGGAAGTTATCCAGAGTAGGTTTCAATATGCCATCCAGTATAACCGAATCATGGGAGCTAGAGAGGATTTTTTTCTTACAATTAGACGAATTTTGAATTCAAGTTTACTTTCGTGTTTCTTTTGGTAGGTCCACAAAAAACACTCCGGCATATATCCGCAAAGCTCAAGTTAGAGGCCGAAACTATTCAATTGTTGCAGCTATTCACTGTACTTATTTGAAATCCAAGATAGACCCTACAATTCACATCATTTCAACGAATTTATTGTTAATTTAATTAACCGTCTTGCTCTTGATGGAATTGAGGGAGCTCACTTTGTGTTGGACAATGTTGCTTTTCACTGTAATGCGGAATTGGTAAACTTGATATCAAACCACGGCCACAACTTGGAATTTTTACCTGCTTATAGCCCATTTCTAAATCCCATCGAAGAAATATTTTCTGTTTGGAAACACTCAATTAGACGAGCTGGTTCTCAAAATAAAGAGCAATTGTACGCCGCAGTTCACGAAGCTTCAAATAACATAACAGCGGAACATGTAATATGTAATTTTATACACCATGTAAACATATTTGAGTGATTGTGTGATTGGAAAAAAATTAAACTTTATCTTAAAAGTATAAACTTGTTTGTTGATAAAATATGTATTACCTTACTTTTATGTATAATAATTTATAATAAACTGATTTGTTGCCGTTTCTCAGCGTTATTACGAAAATATACAACAGAGGGAAAAGCATTTGACATATCGTGAAAGTCATTTGATAAATAGGGAAACCTTTTGATATAAAATTGACATGCGTGAAATTTATTTGACAAATAGGGAAATTCATTTGATGAATAGTGAAAAGCAATAGAAAAACTCTGTAAGTCGATCAAAAGACGGCGGCATTTGTATGTAGTAAAGGAGTTTCGTTTCTTTTCAACAGTTTTCTTTCTTTGGAGTGTCAATAATTATTTAACAATAAAAATGTCTTATAATGAAGAAGGATGATACCATAGCACAATGCAAAAACTGCCCGAAATAATTAAAAACATGTTCCTAGTAATACTACAATAGTTAATTACATATAGAGGGCCGGAGGTATAAAATTACGCCCGCAGCCGAAGTTTGAGGCCCGGCGGAGGAGGGCCTTTTTAAGGCGAAGGGCGTAATCTTCCTCCGGCCCGAGGCATGTACAACGTTTTACGCACAACTGCAGAAAACCTACAAAATTTAATTAAAAATGGTTAAAAACTATGAAAAAATACGACAGACATTTAAATTCACTGCTCGTCACTTAGGTTATTTGTTGCTAAGAAAAAAAAACAAAAATTATTGTAAACAAAAATTTTCATAATTTCGGAATGGAAGTAAACACAAAAATTCCCTCCGTAATATTAGTGAAAGCTGATGAAGCTGTGTTGGGTTTGATCCCAAGCAAGTCTAAAGACCGATATGAAACGGAGTTTTAATCTTGAAAATTCTTAAGATGCTAGATCGTGATGCGGGCTTTTCAATGATTTTACAGGCCCACGGGCCGGTAAAATTTTGACAGGTGTAATGTCAAATTTTCGGCCCTGGTAACTAAGATGTAAAGGAACCATTTTCATGCAGTTGTGCGTAAAAAAACATATGAAGCGAAAACTCCCACTGTCCTACCGGCTAACCAGGTATCACAAATTAATATATTGTATATTGGAATTAGCATGGTCCTTATGCCAGCAAAATTCTGTAAAATTTAGTTTTATTGCGTGAGTCATAGGTTTTATAACTTCAACATTTAAATAAAAGCAAACGTGTCATGGTAGAATTGACGTGAATACGTTTTAAAAAATTAATAGACTGAAATTAATAGAATAGGAAAAATAGAATAGGAATAAATATTTGAAACTAACCTACATGAATAACCTACTATGTTTGAAACATCTTAATTCAGTGAGCTATTTACCGTTCTGAAACTCCGCTAAACATCTTATGAATACTTTGTGTTTGTAGGTCACACTACGAAATTCTCTTTTCATGGCTTATAAATTTCTAAAATAATTACGGGAAAAACTTGTGCGTGTCAGATAGCATTGGAGCTTTTTTTCCGAAAATTTTAGCATACGCCTCAGATGGATATAAAAATTATTAAATAATTCAGAACATAGCAAAAATGATATGCCAGGGCAGTCTAGCCTACAGTATGGTAGGAATAGGTTTCAAAAAAATAATGAAAACTATAGCTTCTTGTACAAGGTTTCGTGCTGTAAAACTATTACAGATCTCATAGATACCAAATATGACGAAAAAAAACCCTTGTCATACAAAAATTACGATTAGTGAAAAACGTCTGTCTCACAATAGATGAATGGAAAGATTTGCAGTTGGGGAGTTATTTAGGCGTGACAGTGCACTTTATAGAAAACTTTGAAATCAAGTACACCAACATTGCATGTGAACCACTTCACTATCACCATACAGGAGAGTATTTTTTGTCAGAAACGATATTAAGATTGGGTTTTGTCTCACGAAAAAAATGTAAGCGTTGCTACTGACAATGGCAGCAACATAGTAAAACCTATTGAAATTTCTTTTGGTCGAGCAAAACATGTTCGGTGCTTAGCATATACACTTAACTTGGTGGTCGAAAATTCTGTAAATACAACTGATATAAAACTGTTTTCTGGACAGAGTCCGCAAAATCGTGATTTGTTTCCACCAAAGTGGTGTTGGCGCCGAAGAATTGCGATAAGCGCAAATGCTTCAAAATGTTTCCGAAGGAAAATTGAAATATTTGATTGGGGACGTATCCACAAGATGGAACTCGCAATTACATATAATAGAACGTTTCGTGTTAATGAGCAGCACTATAGGATTTGTTTTACTAAGTCACTCAAATGAGCCCAAATCACAGCAAACGAAATTGTTGTGCTTGCTGAAAGAAATTGAAAAAAATTTAAAGCTTTTTCAAAATGTCAGGAAAGAAATGAGGGCGGAAAAATATATTACAGCTAGCAAAGCCATACCTATTATCAAATGTTTGAGAACTCTTTTAGACGCAATAACGCTAACGAGTGATTTCGCAAACCAATTGAAAATTCCTTGCAAACAGAATTAAATAAAAGATTCGAAAAAAATCCAATACGTGCATCTTTTTGGATCCTAGATTAAAAAAAAAATATTTATATGTGGCAGTATCCTTGTCACAAACAATAAATTATATCAACAGATATGAACTTGAATTCCAGGAATGATGATATTCCAGTAGCGGCTAATTATGAATCCTTTGTATCATCAGGAGCGGCTGTCGAAAAAAAATGGCAGTTAACATGTCAATAGCCAAAAATACAGAATTGGACCTATATATTGCGGCACCGTTATCAAATCTCAAGGCAGATGCCCTTAATATATGGAGAAGCTTTGAAGGAACTTTCCCTAACCAAACCGAATTGGCTCTAAAACCTCTTTGCAGGGCCCGATCTAGCTATTTAGCCGCTCCGGGCAAAACTAATTTCGCCGCCCTTTACACCACCGTCGCCCGGTGTTTACCACATAAGTCATGAGCTTGCTATTCCAAAGAATCCCGGCTCTATTCATTTGCGTGCGACAAGTATGAATAAAAGCATGCAAATTGTCATTGTCATGGAGACCAATTGAATAAGTTAAAAAGATTAGAAACAAACTGTTATAATATTTAAGTTAAGGTTCATACGTTACGTATAAAAAAACACAAGAAATAATTTGTTTTTAAATTTAATGCAAGTAAAAATAACACATTATTTTGTAACGATACAAAACGAATCAGTCATTATTAAAAATAATCAAATTAGGTAAATAAAACATTTTTCCTGTAAATATTAAACTCTACCTCGTAATTAAAATAATTTTCTTCGCACTTTTTGCTCCGCAAAATCTTTAATATTTTTTAATAAATTTATACTGTCGCAAATCTTGTGTTCTATCGAAGTCATAGCCAATCCAGACAATCTATTCTGTGTCATGGTGGATCGCAGATAATTGTTTATTATTTTTAATTTGGAAAAGCTTCTTTTGCCACTTGCAACTGTAACTGGTAAAGTTAAAAGAATCCTGAGCGCAATACTGATATATGGACCAAATCTTAAATCTGTTATGAATTTTAAAACGCCTTGAGGAGACAAATTACTGTTTAAAAACATACAAAGAACTGATAACTCCTCTGAAAGGTATATTGCATTCACATCACATGAGTTGTCGTGGGTTAAAATAGTCTCCAGGTTCTTACAATGCTCTAACAATTCATATTTTGAAAGTTCTCTTAAGGCATATATGTTATATAAAAAAGCAAAATATTTACTATGCTCAGTAATCTGGGAAAACCTTAACTCTAAGAAGTTTATAGCTGTATCTATAATGTGAAAAAAATACTTCGATTTTATATTTTTGACGAGGTTCAATGATTGGTTCGTCACTACACTCGTAACCAAATTGCTTCTTTTTGGATCGAGCACGAAGTTTCGGCAAATTTTCAAAGTCTTTTCAAAAACCTCGCAATCAATTTCAACGGGCCACGTGGCTGGGTCGACATCTAAAAATGACGTTGATCCTGCAGAAACACTTGTAGTTGCAATAGCACCATCAGCTACAATAGCGCTTGACCCAGCAGTAGAAGTATCAGGTTCACAGATTATATTGGGATCGGGCGTATGTTCATCATGTGATTTAAACGAAGCCGTAGCTACTACATCGGTTTCTCGTATGGGTGACGTTGGTTTGTTAAGCTCACTTTTCTTTAAAAAGGACTCTAAAGCCCTTGCTTTTGCCGCTCTGCATCTTTTTCGAGTCTTCGTTTTTTATATTGTTATCCCGACAAGCGTGATCTACCGTCAGCCATTCTGTTTCGTAAACAATAAAAATATTAATTAAATTTAAATAGATATGTAATAACCTTACTAATATTATAAATCCGAAAGTAATTATGTTTGTCTGTATGTTACGTTTTTTCGCTTAAATCATTGAATTAATTTTGATAAATTTTGCTATATAGAAATAAATTGGACTTTCAAAACGGAAATAGGCTACTTTTTACCGCAGAAAAGTTACTCATTGCTTGCGGACAATGTTAAATTAAAACCAGGGTTGAGATGATTTTAAACACTTGATTTTAATCAGTGATTTAAATCGCGTGATTTAAATTGACACTCTGAATAAGTGCATTAAAGACTTGTAAGAGTCTCCAATCGCCAAAAATCGTAGGGTGATGACAAAAAATAATTATGTAACCAGTAAGAACATAAATATCAAAATATGTTAAGTGACTGTCGCAGTGACAGACAGTGTACAGCAATACCCAAACGGTTTTTGTCAATTTTAAGTCGTAGATTTTTTCAAATTTTTCATTGTTGATTGATTTTTATCAACCCTGATTTAAACTACTTTCTAGCTTAAAATTACGCATTTTTTTAAGTACTACAGATTTATTTTATAAACTAGGTACTTAGTAAATTCACACGAATCACACGCGCACTTCAATATGTATTGTCTGATTAATCTACCACTAATATTCACACCACTTTTAAATTTAAAATACAGCTTGTAGACTTGAGATATATTTCTTTAGCGATTTCTTAAGTGTCGCTGTGTCGCAATTAGTAACTTTTTTTATGGCTTCCGCTAGACTATTTACAAATATGGCACGTTCAGTAATTCGGAGCTCTGGGAAAACTATTTTTTATAATATTTTGAAATATATATAATAACTATAATATTTTTTATATATCTAATTATTTTGTATAATATTTTTTCAGTTATTTTTATTTAATACTATGTGTTCTTAGTATGTACCTACTTATGTACATATTTTTTATATGTAGAGGTACATATTTTATTATTTCTGAACGTTTGGACATCGTGCAACACGGCGCCCTTAATTTTGCCGCCCCTCATTTTTGCCGCTCTGGGCATTTGCCCGGCTGGCCCCCCCTTAGATCGGGCCCTGCCTCTTTGTGATGGCCAATTCCGCGCCAGCCGAAAGATTATTTTCCAAACCGGGGAATATTGTCAAGAAAACACGATACCGTATTTTAGGACAAACATTATTTTAGTTTTGAAACCAGAAGTTCGTCGATGTGGTTATTTTTTATTCTTATCATTTTATTTGATTTTTATTCCGATAAATTTTTAATACTATACAAATCTCTTAGTTCTATTACTATATACGAAATGAGGCTTTTTTCGAATAGAAAAAAATCGATTTTTTTTTGTCAAAAATCGATTCTTTAATCGGTTAAGAAAATACAGTAACAGAAATGCACCAATTTACTTTCTAAACTGACACACAAGGGTTCCTAAACTTTACATCTACCATGCTCTCTTGAAGAGAGTCGTCTCTACTTGTCTCTTTATTTCAATATAACATGTATGTATGTATATATGTTGCATATTTCGTTATTTTATATCGAGAGCAAATAACCATCTAGTATTAATAGGTAATTGAAGAATTAAAGTTAGCTTATAGTTGTACAGGGCACTAGTACCTTGCACTAGTACAGGGGTCGGCAACCTGCTTTCGATATAATATTGCGGCTCTCCAGTTCCATAAGCAAAAATTAAATATTTTTATATCAAAACCCTTAAAATCGATCATATTAAATTAATTTCATTTATTGCACCTGCTACTTTTATTCACATAGTCTACTACAAATCATATGAAATCTGTATGAAATCCCATTCGGATTTCATTTCATTTCACATCGTCTTTCGAAGAAAAAAATCGAAAATTCAATCGGAATTGGACGTCGTTTGTGTTGATATGATATATTCCGACTTGTCTCATTTGCCACGAAAAACTCGCACACAATAAGAAGTCAAATTTGGACAGACACTTCACTACAAAACATACCCAGTTCGCAGGTAAATATTCAGCCGATAATGCACGAAATGCCATTGAAAAGCTTCAGAAATAAAAATAGCAGTTCTAAGTAACTGGGCGCAATCTCCAAATAATGTAAATCTATCAAGCTTTACAGTATCACTAGAAATTGTAAAAAGGGGGAAAATCATTCACAGATGACGAGTACGCCAAAGATTGTTTCATAAGTGCATCTGAAGAACTGTTTCGCGATTTCAAAAAGAAAGCAGAAATCAGAGGTAACGTATTGAAACGTATTGCTGTGTGCTTGAGTAAAATAAAAACATTCCTCAATTAAAAAAGCAAACCATCCCTAATTGGAACAAGACAAATAGCTTGCAAAATTCAACTTGTAGATATTACAATGAAACTAAATGAGTTAAATCTAAAACTGCAAGGAAAGGGAAACCCTGCCTATGCCTTGCTGGAAAAAGTAGGTAGTTTATTTCGAAAAAAAAATCATTCGTTTTCATTTTGAAAACAATGCAAATGCTTGTAAGTTATTTCAGCGTAGTTATAAAAAAAAATATGATGGATTTGTTAAGAGATTCGAGAAATTCAAAACAAACAAAACTACTCTCGCGTTAATAGTAAATCCTCTCAACAAAAATACAAATAAGATCAACATTAAACCATTTGGGATTGATGCTGGATCCCTTCAAATGCAATTTCTGGATCTGAAAAGCAAAGACTTGTGGAATGGCTGTTCACAGAAGCCGAAAGCAAGTTGGAGGAGTTGAAGGTCCAGAAATGCATGAACGTCGCGCAGCACAAGTGAACTATTCTAAAAGAAATGCTACGAGTCGAGACACTCATATTCGAATCCAGAATGCTACATTGAGGTGAAAAAGTGGGCATTTGGAAGGCTGACAATATTCGGGTCTACATATTCTTGCATGACTATAATAAAAAGTAAAGTAAGAAGTCAACTAACAAATAAAAATCTAGAGTCAACTTAAAACAACAAATTATGAGCTAGATTTAACAAAACTAAAAAATGGCATGCAAAGCCAATGCTCCCATTGATACAACTATTCAATAAGTAAGCAAATACTATAAAATTGGAGAAAAAAAACTTTTAATGGCTCTTTAAATGCTAAAAATTGTTAAATTTTGTAAATTGTAACTTTTGGCTCTTCCGTTTCAAAAGGTTACCGACCAAGATTCAAAATGTTACCCATATTTTTTACGTAGTCTATAAGTCCAGTTATGAAAAAATAAGTTAATGGCAGTTTTAATGTGATATAGATATCCTTTTTCTATATTTATAATCATCCATTCAATGAAGCACGATTTCTTCATAAATTAATCAAAAGAATTTAGCACTAAGAAGTTTTCGCAAAAAGTAGAATACATAATACGAAAAGTATTGATTGTAGCACAGTTTGTACGTTTTGTGAGAAAAAGTAAAAAATGGCTTTAACAAAAATGATTGGAAAGAGTTTCAGGCTAACCGCCTTGGTCTCCGTTTACTTTAGACTGGCTTTTTCAGCACCTTTCCTCATCTGGAGATTGCAATACTCCAAGAAGTAAAGTTTCTAATGATGCATTAGTAATACACGCTGTTTATGCGATTTGCGACTCGAATTCCGCGGAATGTGATTAGTAGGATTATTTTTATTACTATAAAAAACATGCTAAAGCATATTTTTTCTCTTCTACTGACAAAGGAATGATAAAGGAACTAGTCACAAATTTGTTTCCGACTAAACTGAATGAATTTAGAGCCCTATTATTTTATTTGGCCATAAAGTATAAATTGCATACTGGCAATGATATACCATCGAAATAACTGCATATTATGCTATAGCTAAAGTTAAAAAACAATGGCCTCGCACATCCTTGATAAACATACTAACTTTTAAGATAAATATAATTTGATCAAATTAATTTTATAAAACTGCTGTACTGTCTTATAAAACCTTCTTTTAAACATTGTAATCATTAATGGAAAAGTAGTTGAACGTACAATAAATTACAAAAATTATAAAATGTAAACCTACAAAAATAGAATCTTAACATTTCATATCTTAATAAGAGTTGCTTTTAGATAAAACTTGTTTATTCAGTATAATTTTACGTTATCACAAAACATACAAAAAGAATAGCATATATTTGTTACATTTTAATATAGCTTTAAACAAAGCAACACAATAGAGATGGTAAGTAAAAAAACATATCTCTATACAAATATTAATAAATAGGGTACCTACTGTTTTATCAGATATCATTATAATTACTGCTATATAAGTTGTACACATAATTTTGTAAATTTAATAGTCATAGAAATAATACTAATTTAATATTTAAATATAATTTTGTTTTGTTATTGTCTTATATATTTTTTAGTACCTGTCTGGCTTTGGATCTGAATTCTCATCTGAGGATCCAAGATGTCCAAACTCTTTACCCGAAGCACAAAACAGTCCTCAAACATGTCCATACGGTCTCTATGCTGAACAGCTTTCCGGTTCAGCATTTACCGCGCCTAGAACAGAAAATAGACGCACTTGGTTTTACCGAATCCGTCCATCCATCGGACATAAACCATTTGACAAATTTTTAAATAGCAATATTACTCATGACTGGGACGAACAAGAACCCGACCCAAATCAGGTAATTCAAGCTATAAGTAAATCAAATGATTTCATGGTTCAATATGGTTTAGATGCGATGGAACCCATTCGATATTCCTGAAAAATCTATGATCGATTTTGTTGAAGGCCTTAATACGGTTTGTGGAGCTGGCGATCCAAAAACAAAACATGGAATAGCTATTCATATTTACAGTTGTAATTTTTCAATGAGAAATAGAGCTATGTATAATGCTGATGGAGACTTCTTAATAGGTAATGTTTCTTCTATTAATTATGTAAAATTCTATTTGTCACACTTCTGCTAATGAAGTTAATATGTATCTGATTTATAATTAAGAATTTGCTAAATTTTAACCTATTAATTAATCAACAAAACGATCTTTTAGTCCCACAAAGTGGAAAATTAAGAATCAAAACGGAATTCGGTAAAATGGACGTTAAGCCAAACGAAATTTGTGTTGTACAGCAAGGCATGAGGTTTTCAGTAGAAATCGTGGAACCTTCCAGAGGCTACATACTAGAGGTTTTTGGCCAACATTTTGTCCTGCCTGACCTTGGCCCAATCGGGGCCAATGGTTTAGCAAATCCAAGAGATTTTCTTACCCCAGTTGCATTCTACGAAGATATTGATGAATCATTCGAAATTATTTCTAAGTACCAAGGAAAATTATTCGTATGCAAACAAGACCATAGTCCATTTGATGTTGTCGCTTGGCACGGCAACTACGTACCTTATAAATACGATTTAAGTAAATTTATGGTCATCAATTCAGTATCATTCGATCATTGTGTAAGTATTCAAGAAAAGAAAAAATATATATTTTTTTAAATCAAATATTACATATTTTTAAAAGGATCCATCAATATTTACCGTTTTAACGTGTCAATCGGAAAAGAAAGGAACAGCCATTGCCGATTTTGTAATATTTCCACCACGTTGGTCAGTGCAAGAACATACTTTCCGCCCTCCATATTACCACAGAAATTGTATGTCAGAATTTATGGGTCTGATTCTTGGTCAGTATGAAGCCAAACAAGGTGGATTTTTACCAGGAGGTGCAACATTGCACAGCATGATGACTCCACATGGTCCCGATGTTAAATGTTTTACTCAAGCCAGTAAAGAAGAACTGAAACCATGCAGGGTAGCAGAAGGAACACAAGTAAGACAAAATAAAACACTAAACGTTATCAAAAATATAAGTCAAGATATTTAGAAAATGAGTAAGTAAAATATCATTTTATTTTTGTAGGCATTTATGTTTGAAAGTTGTTTGGGATTAGCTGTAACGAAATGGGGTTATAAGACATGTCAAAAATTGGACCCAATATATTACACATGTTGGCAAGGATTAAAGAAAAATTTTACAGGACCAATTCAATAAATAAAATATAAAATAAACAGGGTGTTGGTGTAATAAAATGTTCTTCTTTGTTTATTTTCACCTTATTATTTAAATACTTACGAACAATAATCAAAAAGGGGGATACACTTTAAAGTAAACAAACAATCAAATATTTAGTTATTGAGAAACAAATACACTGTAATACATAAATTTAAAATGGTGTAGTCTATAATAAGAATGAAAAGAAAGTAATATCCCTTAGATTCAAAACTTGCTATTTACCACTTACAAAATGGGAATATAGACGCGCAACAGTCAACCTCATTAATTATTTACGGGCGCCTCTGCATCCGAAATGGCCATATCGCCATCATCATCATTATACACATTTTCTGCCATCTGCCATACTTGCATTATATTATCTTCTGATACAGAACAAATTACCCATGGCTCATTTGGATTCCAACTAAAATCTGTAAAAATAATTATTATTTTTATATTATATAAAAAATATAAAACTTTAATTATAGATAATTCTCTATAACTAACCTGATATTTTGGCAGTATGTCCACCATGTATAAACAGTAATTCAGGTGGCCCATCTTCATTATCTTCAGGAGTCTGTTCCTCTCCTATTTTACTAAGATCCCAAACATGTAACCTTCTATCTGTGCCAGAAGAAGCAAGAATAGTTTCATTATGAGGAGACCATTGTACTTGGAAGATTTCATCTTTATGTGATTCGAAACTGTGCAGCTTTAACTTAAGGTTCCTTAAATCCCACAAAGCTACAGTTTTATCAGCACTTCCAGTTGCTAAAATGAATTCCGAATATGGATTGAAACTCAAACAATTGACTTCCGCTGTGTGGGCGTCGACAGTATGCGATGGTTTGGAAGTGTTGTTACATCTTGTATCCCAAATCATAAGTTTCTGATCGTCCGCTACGGATCCGAATAAACTTTCGTGCAATAAATGCCAGGCTACATCTTCTACAACAGCTGTGTGTCCAGTGAAGATGGTTTTGGCATCGATGACTCTGTTTTCTTTGGGTGTAGCGTTAATATCCCATAAGCAAATGGTATGATCATCACTAGCTGATAATAAATACCCGTTTAAGTTCGGGTTCCATGACAAACCATATCCTTCTTTCTGATGGCCGCGCAAACGTAAATCTGGGTGACATTCTCCATTTGGATCAGGTTTGCTTGGGTGTTTTGTATAATCAAATACTGCATGGAAAAAAATAAAAATTAGAAATAAACTTAATGAAAATTAGTTTTTAAATACCTTTTTAAAACATTCACTTTAAAAATTAACAATATATAGAATTATTTTATTTATATTATAAACTTGCGTGCATAGAAATCGGCCCACTGTAAACTTTTGAATTTTTTACTATTTTTTGTTAGAAACTATTTATGAGATGAAATAAAGAAATATGCCGTTTGAAAGACAATATAATATGCTTTAATGAGTTTAAATTTATCAAGAATGCTTATTGTTTATAGGCGTAGCAATCGGTAAACAAAACGAAAGTATTTATGTGGAGTTGATAATGAGAATAAAAAACTTGCGAAAGATTGTAGTTATTGCCTTTGCAATTGAAATTTGCACATTATTCGTTTTTCATTTTTCATAATTTGATTAGTTTTCAAGAGTGTTAGTTTAATGCATACTACACCGCAAAACAACAGACAATCTAAGAGACACACAAGAAATGCTGGAAGACCAGACAAGTGAAGTCACTCAACGCATAGCGCTGGGATGGGCAGCTTTTGGCAAACTAAGACACACCCTTAAAGGGAAACTGCCTATGTGTCTGAAACAGAAAGTGGTCAACCAATGCGCGCTCCCAGTAATGACATACGGGGCGGGAACTCTGACCCTAACGAAGAAATCAATAAACAAACTTGCGCAAGTAGCGCAAAAAGCAATGGAAAGATCGATGCTCGATGAAGGGAATCACTAAAAGTGACAGAATGCCGAATATAACAATAAGAAACAGAAAAAAAAAAACAATATTATCGAACTTATCACAAAATCCAAGTGGAGATGGGCTGAACACGTGGCTCGCACTAAAGACAACCGATGGACAAAACGAATCCTGGAATGGAGACCCAGAGAAGACAAGAGAAGCCGAGGAAGACCACCCACCAGATGGACAGACCTGGAAGGAGGCCTATGTTCAGCAGTGGACGAGAAATGGCTGATGATGATGATGACACCGCAAAAAGCCGCCCAACTTTTAGTTCTAATCGAAAATGGACGTAGCCAGACGAGACTTGATCCTTTCATAGACGACCTGGTAGAGGCAGAAGGAGATTTACAACGGCTCGGGATGACCACTTTATTTTATCAACATCATTCAAGAAATCGTCACCTTAATGCTGTTTAACTGCAACAGCTCCGTTGAGTGGCTATTAGTCAGAAAACGGCTATAAGTCAAGACGAAGACTGCTGGAAAGTAACTTGACCCTTAAGACAAACCCCAGCTCATAGTCAAGCACGCCTGCGTTTTGCAAGGAATCAATTAAATTGGACGTTGGAGCAATGGACCGAAGAAGAAAAGTGTATCAAAGACCAATAGAGCAATTTCCAGAATGCTGCATTGAAGAGCGGTTCCTGCATGATCTGGGGCGCAATTCCTATGGGAGCACGAACCGACGCTGCTATCATTAGGAGCGCCCGTAGTCACGGGAGAGAAGGGGTGCTAGGTACATGGAGCATGTACATGGAGCATCTTACGTCGACTACATTGGAGTAGAATTTATCTTTATGGATGACAATGCGAAGCCGTACACCGCAAGAATCGTGCAAGATTACATTACAGAAATCGATTTTCGGGTTATGGAGTGGCCAGCTTGCAGTTCCGACCTAAATCCGATAGAACTTATGGGATAATAATATAATTTATGGGATGAGCTTAAATGAAGAATTCGAGCTAGTTAACATCCCACAAGAAACAATAAAGAACTTGATTATATCTATGCCTAATCGTATGAGAGATGTTATTGGGGCAAGGGGGTCATATCATTATTAAAAATTAAGTTTTAATTTAGATAATGTCAATAACCATATTTCTTTTAGTACTAAAAAAAGTTGATTTGTTAATTTTACTACGTTAAACTCAAGAAACCGAAATAAATTTTATAAAATTTTTCTATTTTGCGTCTGTAATGGACTCATAACAGCACTCATATGCGTGCGGTTATGGTTCGCCGAGGGCGATACAATTTTCTCAAAATGTATCGGCGATTGTTTTATTTAGAAATGGCATAAAAGGGCGCAAAACAAAAATACTATAAAAACTCGTTCGTAAGGCGTTTTTCAGCACGCGTCCAAGTTTGGACGCTAATGGACAAGTAAAATCGCGCTTACTGAACTCCTCGTCCTTTAATATACGATTAAACCCATATTAAAGCATATTAAATTGTCTTTACAGAATTGTATTACTATAGTGATAAATCAATACTTTTAAGTTGGTTAAGGATGATGTTTTCATATAGTTGCAATTTAATATGGGCTAATAAGCGGACATCAATCAAGCACTTTTATATATCTAATTTATATTGCTTAATTTATCTATGGTGTTTATTATAAATGCCAGATGGTTTGTTTGATGATTTTACGTTATTACTTTTTTACATCTTTAGGTAAGTTAAATAAGTGGTCAGCAATTGTGTTCATATTGAGTAATCAGTTACCAAGTACTTGTTTCACATGTCTACTTGTTACACAAGTCTCCAAACAACTGGACATACCACATTTTCACGATTGTTAATTTTATGATATTAGTATTAACTATATTATTATTAAGAATAAATTTGTTTATCAAAATATTTCAAATATTGAGTCTTATTTCACATATTAATTAAAAAACGTAAATGATCCTTACCTAATACATCGCTAGAAGGTGTTTTAGTAGCAATAACACATGGATTCTGTGGCATATATCTAGCCCTGTTAACTTCCCCTTCGTGATTAATTTTAATTTCTATTTCAATCTTTCCTGATACTGATCCAAATCCACCAAACTCTCCTTTTTCATTGTCATAATGGGAAGCATCAAACTGGGCATCTTCATTCGGTAACTGAACACTTGCAATCAATAAATGATTTTGTTCATCTGAAGTATGTGTACCGAGTATAAGTCTGTGAATGGAATGGTCCTTTCCTTCAGGTCTTGTAACATCAGGTAACCATTGAGCAGTTAATGAGGGCCATTCCAGTGCATGTGTCATTACCAAATCATACAGGAAAGGTGTGTTTTTCTTCCATATTTTATATTCTTCATTGATCACACGTTCTTCTACTGCATCATCAAATGTTTCTAAAAGAAATATCATCATTAAAATTATGTATAATAATAAAATAATAAATAATATAATAAAATTGTATATATATATATATATATATATATATATATATATATATATACATATTTAAATTCAAATTATTTTCTGGTTCCCCCAGAATATTTCTTGCAGCTAATTTTATTTTTGGAAAAACTTTTTCTATTGGATTTAACATGCGTGAATGTGGTGGAAGAAAAATAGTCTAGGCCTTGCTTCATTTATTTTATCATGAACTTCCTGAGTTTTATGGATTTTGGAGCTGTTCAGAACGAGCCAGGTTTTTACGATGTTGATGAATTTCTGCTTCTTACTATTAGATGGGCTAGAGCAGCGTTTCCCAAACTTTTTTCTTGGTGACCCGGTTATTTTAATATTTTTCCTTCGTGATCCGTAGATATTATTCATCAAATGAGAGAGATAGTCAGAAACGGCATATATGTAGTGCACAGTAGTTTGTTTGTTTGCGGACCCATGTGATAATAATTCAAATATATTTCAAATGGCGTGTTGACAACATTTTAAAACAAGAAAAAGCGAAAATGAGATCAGAAATGCGTTTACATGTTCTAACTTGCAATTAATAGGCAACTCGTAAATGATAGCTAATTGGTAGCCGAAATCTTACAAAGAACAATAAGTAAGTACTAGTATTTTACAATTAAAATCAAAATAATTTAAGTTTGTGTTCTCTCACAAGTCGCGGCATTGTGGGACGTTATTAGTTTTTAATAGTTCCTTCCAAGAATAGCGTGATATATTCTCAGAAAGTATAAAAATATAATGTATTTTTGCACACAATTAATTTATTCAATAATGTCGATTTAATTTTATTTAAATATATTTAACATTTTCGTAAAAATATTTTCCTTGAGTTCCTTTGCGACCCGGTATTTTTTTTCCATGGCCCCGTACCGGGTCGCGACTAGGGATGTGAAAAAATAATCATTTTCATATTAATCGATTATTTTTTTCAAATAATCGATTTTCAAAAGTCGATTTTTTTAATAATAATAATCGATTTTTAATACATCGTTTATGTAAATTGCACGCTTTAATCGATTGTTGCGACTGATGAAAACACGCAATTAAGTTCACCAACATGAATAAGTCGATCAAAAGACGGCGGCATTAGTATGTATGTAAAAGAGTTTCGTTTCTTTTCAACAGTTTTCTTTCTTTGGAGAGTGTCAATAATTATTTTACAATAAAAATATCTTGTAAAACACCTAAAAGTGGCTGTCGGAAGTATTTTATAATGAAGAAGGATAATGCCATAGCACAATGCAAAACCTGCCCGAAAGAATTAAAAACATAGTAGTAATACTACAAAAAATATATGAAGCAAAAACTTCTACTGTCCTACAGGCTAACCAGGTATCATAAATTAATATATTTTATAATGGGTTTGGCATGGTCCTTATGACAGTAAAATTCTGAAATCTGTAAGTTTGATTTTCTTGCTTGAGTCATATGTTTTATAACCTCAACATTTAAATTAAAAGCAAATGGTAGGATTAGGGTTGCCACCTCTCCGGGTTTGGCCCGGAGACTGCGGGTTTCAGTGACTTATCTCTGGGCTCCGGGTTTGACTATTATTTCTCCGGGCGGCGTAAGTAAAATTGAATTTGCACAAAATTATATGCAGTGTCGCGTGTATCTCGTGTAACGACTCAACGCAGAGACAAATATCTGAAGCTCTTTAACCTCGGCAAAACATAATTAAAAAACAGTTATTGCAGCATTGACTGTGGAATGAAAATCAATTCGAATGAAAATCAATTATGTTTTGATTCAACAACTAGAAAACAAATCCATTGTGGCCCAACAAAAGCCGAAGCAATTGTTGAGAACATACTAGCACCTAAGTCTATTCAAGTAGTTCTTGACGAACTTGAAATCAATAACGACAAAGCAATTCCGTTTTCCTATTCGAACGATCCGTCCAACAAAGGCAACAAAAAAATGAATGATGACCATTATGAAGATTCAGACGAAACTTCTGAGACAATTGCTACAAGATTATTGAATTATCTTGAAGAATGTAAATCTAACTTATTAAATTTCTTAAATTATTTATAAATAAAGTTCTTATTCTGCAGATATCGCATCTGTTAATTACGGCAAGAAAAAATATGTGTTCAAAAAATTAGCCGACCATAATTCGAAAATTTTGAAAAGTAATTGTAACTGGCATGTAATTTATAATGCAGATAAGATGACTAGACACGCATGTAAAGCATTGTCTCTAAATGTTGAAAACTTGGTATTAAAATATATGCTGAATTTTCTATTAGCTCTAAAAGCATTAAGTCCTAAAGGATTGGTTTGATTTTTTGGAATTGGAATATGACAATATTATTCGCCACGTGATAACGAGATAGCTTTAGACATAAAGCTTTAGATAAAGCTCTACATAAAGCTTTAGAAAAAATTGTTAATGCCTGGACAGCGATAAAATATCATTTTGTTCAACTGGGTGAAGAAGATACGCACAAAATCATTTGGAAATTCGTGAAGGATAGTGAATATAAATAAGATTCGAGAAGATAAAGATAGTTTATCTTTAGCCGAATCTCATATTCACTTTGTGCATCATATAATGGGGCTTATGAATCAGCATATTTTACAGCTTGAAAATCAATCGGTAAAAATTTCCGAATTGCATGACATAATGTTATCTCTGAAAAATAAACTGGAGAATAGATTAGAAGAACAATTTCTCAGTAGTAAAATGAATACGAAGATAAATAATATATATGAAGTTTAGATTTCCTAAGTACCTATGAAAAACAAAAAATTGTGACTGAAGCGGGAAAGGTGTGCAGAAAGGCAATTGATTACTTATTGAAAAAGTTTTATAATTTTGAAAACAGCGCATTCAAATATTTTTCAGTAATTAATCTTAAGAACGAAAATTTCAAATACCAAGATTTTTTAGATGCTGCAAAATACATAAATGTAGAATTAGATTAGCTGATAAATTACGATGATATCTTTCTTCTTCTTTAAAATATAATTCATTCCAACAAATCGCTCGATTTGCCAACTGATAAAATATGGATACAAATATTTTCCTCTGGTGTTTTCACTGAACTACCAAAACTTGTTGTTAAGATTCTATCGATACAAGTAATGCATATGTGGAACGAGTTTTTTCGATTGTGGGAAATACTTGGACATACAGTCGTAACAGGATGCGGGTTGAGTTGCAGAATTATGCATAAAACTTAATTTTCACATGAGCTGTTGACAATTTTAAGAATTCATAAGAACACCAGAATGCCGATCTTGTAAAGGCTTCTATGTCAAACAAGAAATATACATGGAAAAATAAATAAATAATTTATTATTTTTGCATATTGCATATTTTTTCTTCTTGTTCTAATTGTATATGTAAAATGTTAAGTTTGTGATAATTAGAAATTCTATTTAATTTGTAGGAATGCGAGATTAGAATTTGTTAATTTATATAAATTTAAAAAAATATTTATGCGTGTGGTTTTTTTTAGTTATCGTCTCCGGGCGAGACCCAGGTCTGAGGTGGCAACCCTAGGTAGGATTGACATGAATACGTTTTTGAAAATTAATAGATTAAAATTAATAGAATAGGAATAAGTATTGCGTTCATTTGAAACTAACCTAAACATCTTTTAATTCAGTGAGCAATTTGCCGGCCTGAAACTTCGCTAAACATCTTATGAATACTTTGTCTTCATAGGTGACACTACGAAATTCTCTTTTCATGGCTTATAAATTTCTAAAATAATTACGAGAAAAACTTTGTCAGATTTTGAAGGAAACGTAACAAAGGCGAACAATGTTCAAGTGATCAAGCATTGGAGCTTCTTTTTCGAAAATTATAGCTTACGCCTCAGATGGAGATAAAAATTAGGAAATAACTCAGAACATAGTAAGACGAAGTAAATATATACATAGAAAAAACATAGAAATACGAAGTAAAAAAACCCTTGTCGTACAAAAATTACGATTAGTGAAAAACGTCCGTCTCACAATAGATGAACTATCACCATGCAGGAGGGTCCATTTCTCAGAAACGATTAATAAAGTTTGTTAGGATTGGGGTTTGTTTCACGAAAAAAATGTAAGCGTTACTACTGACAATGGCAGCAACATAGTTAAAGCTATTGAAATTTCTTTAGGTCGAACAAAACATGTTCTGTGCTTAGCACATGCACTGAACTTGGTGGTTGAAAATTCTGTAAATACAACTGATATAAAACTTTTTCAGAGTCCGCAAAATCGTGATTTAGTTCCAAAGTGGTGTTGGCGCTGAAGAATTGCGACAAGCGCAAAATGCTTCAAAATGTTTCCGAAGGAAAATTGAAATATTTGGTAGGGGACGTATCCACAAGATGGAACTTGCAATTACATATTGTTCATTTGGATGAACAGGGTATGAACTCATTATGTTCTTGCCTGCAGAATTTCTTTTTCTTTCTCAGTAATAGCAAAATTGACAGTCATGAAGTGAACAAAAACGTTATCTATAAACGTTAATCAATAGTTTAAAAGATATTATAAGAGAGGTTAACCAATTATTTACAGAAATGGAAATATATTGATTTGAAAACTTCAAATCGCTCTTCAGGCTTTTTTGAGTTAATACCAGAGACAAGTTAATACCCTGTTCATCTGGACTGACGATATGATAGAACGTTTCGTGTTAATGAGCAGTACTATAGGATTTGTTTTGATAAACCACCCAAATGAGTCCCAAAAGCTCACAGCAAAAGAAATTGTGCTGAAAGAAATTTTAAAGCTTTTTCAAAAAGTCACCGAAGAAATAAGTGCGGAAATATGTTACAGCTAGCAAAGCCATACCTATTATCAAATCTTTGAGAATTCTGTTAGACGCAATAACGCTAACGAGTGATTTCGCAAACCAATTGAAAATTCCTTGCACACAAAATTAAATAAAAGACTCGAAAAAATCCAAAACATGCACCTTTTTTCGGTTGCGGCATTTTTGGATCCTAGATTCAGAAAAATATATTTAGATGAGGCAGTATCCTTGTCACAAACAATAAATTATATCAACAGATATTTGAACTTGAATACCAGGAATGATGATAATCCAGTAGCGGCTAATTCTGAATCATTTGTATCATCCGGAGCGGCTGTCGAAAAATAATGGCAGCTAACACGTCAATAGCCAAAAATACAGAATTGGACCTATATATTGCAGCACCGTTATCAAATCTCAAGGCAGATGTCCTCAATATATGGAGAAGATTTGAAGGAACTTTCCCTAACCAAACCGAATTGACTCTAACACCTGTTGGTGATGGCCAATTCCGCGCCAGCCGAAAGATTATTTTCCAAAGCGGGGAATATTGTCAAGGAAACACGATACCGTATTTTACGAAAAACTATTACTATTACCATATAGGAAAAACTATTACTATATTAGAAAACAGGCATTTTTTTTTCAAATAATAGACAAAAATCGATTTTAAAATCGATTATTTCTTCTAATTAAAATCGATTTTTCATAAATCGATTAATTATGAAATGAAAAAAATCGATTTTTTGCACTCAATGTCACATCCCTAGTCGCGACCCGGCATTTGGGAAACTCTGGGCTAGAGTATTTATCTTCGATCGAGCTTTATTTCGCGGGAAATGGTAATTGAAACGGGATTCATCAATGAAAATTATATTCTCCTGTTTGTGGAACATGTTTTGAAAATAAAATTGCATAATTGTTACGTTGTTCAATTGTTAATGTAGAGTTTATAAAGTCGAGACTAATTGTTAAGGTTTCCAATATTATTTTTAAAGCTTTTAATGCATTCAATAGAGTCTTTATTTTCAAATATCTTCAATTTCATGTTTTTTAGAGTAATTGATGGATTTTCTTCAATAATTTGCTCCACATTATCTCATCAGTTAATTTACTATTCCTTTTTCCACCAGGATTTCGTCTGACCATCTCAGATCCATCCTTCTTATAACGTCTAATTATAGACTTAGCGTTGTTTTTATAAATACTTGCTATTTCTGCAATTGTCTTACCTTCTTCATAACATTTTATAAAAATCTCCTTTTTGTCTAAACTTGTTTTAGAATAACTACCTCCACAGTTTCTTTCATTTGTATTTTCTAAACTACCATCATCTGCGATTTCTAGACATGTCTTAATCGGCGATAATTATTTCTAGTTTTATTTCTTCTTCGGAATATGTATTAATATTCATTTTTAATTAAGACTCAAATAAATATAATTATAATAACTTACTTCAACCAAATTTATATTAATTTGTGTAGAAAAAATATTAAAGGTTTATGGTTAATTTGAATTTAAAAAAGTTTAGTTTGAAGTTAAATATATATACAAATGTTTATTGCTAGATTCTACTCAAGCCAAATTGTTGTGGTGGTTTTACAATTAAAAATGCGAAAATATTTATTTTCTAGAATTGTTTTAAATAAAGAACATAATTAATTAATAATGAAAAAGCCCCAAGTTTACGTGAATATTAAAGGCCGAATCTCATATACGCGACACACAGCAACGCGACGTTACACGAAATCGTCTGTCAAATAATGATTACATTGTTTTGAATGGGCACGTTTTCACTATGGCTACGAGACAGTTGCTAAAAGTCGGAATTCAGCGCGCTGTCGCTGGGATTATTTCGAGAGCATTCTTTTACGTTTTGTCGCATATCGCATGACGTTTGAAAAGTTTGTTTGTGATTCGAATGACGGATTGTTTCAAAAACGTGTTTTTGAAAATGAATGGAATGAACGACGAAAAAGCAGAGGAATTGATCGCTCTTGTGGCTGATTATGTTGAAATGTATGACTTACAAAATAAAAATTACAATAATCAACAAAGGAAAGATCTAATTTGGAGAAAACTTTCTTTAAAATTAAATGAGACTCGTAAGTAGACCAATCTTGTTGTAATTATGACCAATCTTGTTCTTAAAATCTGATGCACCCAATATTTTCTTTTCCTCTTCTTTTCTTTCAATTTCTCATTTTCGTACCACATGGCTACAACGAAAAAATCATCATCGGAACTTGACGAACTTGACATTTTGAAAATATAGTAGCTTAACCTGAAATGTACAGAAACTACAGATTTGACATTTGCAGCAAATAATCGCTTAGCTGAGTGTCGCATATATGAGAATACCTAGCATAAAGTGACCACATTTTCATTGTGACAAAGCGGGACAAATGGGATGAAATGAGAAATATAATTTAGTTATGAAAGCAGCATGTGAAGGATTGTCATTATTATAATCGTGTGTAAAAGTATCCAAATCGTGCGTAAAAAAGTCCAATATAAATCAAATGGAGTTTCATTATTAAACGATTTCTGTTTGTTGTTACTATGGCAACAACTTGCGTCACTAAACAAAAATCATCGACGTAGTGCAAAATAAATTTTCTGACATATATTAGAATTGAATTAATTTTTCTTATTTTGAATCAAGAAGTCTCGGCCTCTCAATCTGAATTTATCTGGCTCAAAATAACTTAACCTAATCATAACCTAATCTAGATTAAATCTACTCTAATATATATATATATATATATATATATATATATATATATATAATTATTTAATTTAATCTATCTAATTACATTAACGGGTAAGACCATCACCCTTAAGGTCGAGCACTCCGATACCATCCAAGACAAGGAGGGAATCCCCCCGGATCAGCAGCGTCTAATCTTCGCCGGCAAGCAGTTCGAGGATGTACCCTTAGCTCGAGAACGTACCCTGTCCGACTACAACATCCAGAAGGAATCCACACTCCACTTGGTCCTCCGTCGAGTCCTCCTTCGAGGAAGAGCCAAGAAACGCAAGAAGAATTACTCCACTCCATAGAAAATCAAGCACAAGAAGAAGAAGGTCAAGTTAGCTGTTCTTAAATTTTACAAGGTTGATGAAAATGGAAAGATTCCTAGATTGAGGAGGGAATGTCCAAGTGAACAGTGTGGGGCTGGTGTTTTCATGGCTGCCATGGAGGATCGTCATTACTGCTGAAAGTGTGGATACACTTTGGTCTTCTCTAAACCGGAAGACAAATGTTGATATGTTATATATAATACGTTTATTGTAATATTAAAATGTCCTTGGAGTATTTATGCAATTGCTGCATATACTAAATATTTCAAGGAGAAGACGTGTTTCTTTTTTTAATCAGAGGATCCTTCCTTGAATAAAAATAAGGTAGTAATCATTGCGATTAAACCACTTGCCTTCGGTTCGTGTTTTAAACTCATGGCAACTCATGCACAAAAGCCTTTCTTCACACACTTGTATCATAAACTACTATTATTGTATACATCCATATACTTGTCTATAAATATACAAAAATGTATTTACATACATTTAAAATAAGAAATGCAGGTATTTTCTAAAAAGCGGGACATTTTTACAAATCGGCGGGACGCGGGACAGTTCTCCAAAAAGCGGGACTGTCCCGCCAAAATCGGGACGTGTGGTCACTTTAACCTAGCAGCGACGTGACAATTCGCGACAGTTCATTGTGCAACGTCGCGTAGATGAGTGTCGCGTATATGAGAATCGACCTTAAAAGTGATAATTGCCAAGACACAACATCCTCAAAACAGAATATGGTGAAAATTTGGCTTAAGAGACTTTACCTTGTTATAATTTTATACTAAAACGTTAGTAGTTTGTAGTTATTGCATTATATTATGCTTTTATATAATATACCTTTTTATAAGTATATTTCTTTTGTTTTGAAACACATAATTATTAAAACTCGTAAATCGAGGTACCATGTAAACAGGGTGTGCCAGAATTCTAACAACTTTCAGTGCTGATGATCCAATACATGATCAAAAACGTTTTACAAAAAGTTTTACTAATAACCCAAGCAATGGGGTGGAATTTATTGATATAATTTACAAACATAAAAAGGAACTATGTTCAGTTTACAAAAAAATGTTTAAAATTTCGCCCCACGTGTTCAATGCACAGCCGACATCGCTGCAACAAAGAACGACAAAGACGTCCAAAAACGGCAGCCATGTTTCTAACTGTTCGACACCCTTCAGTTAAACGTGGCAGTAGCTCCTCAAGTGCTCTGACTGGAGTTTCGTACACCATGGTTTTCAGATGACCGCATAAAAAAATCCACGGGATTCAGATCTGGGGAGCGGGCCGGCTATGGTATCGGACCGTCCTGTCTATTCATTTATCAGGATACCTCGCATCGAGACATGCACGGGCCCGGCGAATAAAATGTGCTGGTGCATCGTCGTACATAAACCACATTTCGTGTCCCTGTTGTACATCGCCCGGATCTAATCCATTGAGGAAGTCATTTCCCAGAAAATTTATGTAAGCCGCCCCCGTTAAGCGATCCGGCAACACAATGGACATCAAATAATTCCCAATAATCCCATACCGAACATTAATTGAAAATCTATGTTGATAACCTCTTCCATGTATTGCGTAGGGATTTTCTTCAGCTCACAAATGCATGTAATGACTATCGAACATCCCTTCCCTTGTAAATACAGCCTCATCGGTAAAAAGTATCAACTCTGGAACCAATAATAGTTTTGTATTTGGTTCTTGAACAGCGCACAACAGAATGAACGGTATTCTGTTGTGCGCTGTTCAAGAACCAAATACAAAACTATACCTGTGGAGCAGTCATTACAATTCAGTGCCTCGACTTGTATATTCTAAAAGAGTTTAAGAGCTGTTCGCAAAAAAACTCGCCACTGTTGAAGCACTGGTTCCAAGTTGGTGTACGTTCTAACACGTCCTGTATCTCTCATAGAACTCTCAAATTTTCCACGTTCTCGAAGACGTCGATGAATTGCTACAAAAGTTTTATGATGAGCGAATAGGCTGCTGCCTATTCGGAAAACGTTCTCCATAAATCCTTGCAGCTGCTCGGCCGTTCCCCTCAGCAGCACCATAAGCTCAATGCATATGTGCTAGTTCTTCCAAAGAATACATTTTTTAAACACTATTGGATAGATTTATGTGCACAACACACAATTTTCAATAAACTAAAAGTGGACAAACGATTTTCGTAAAGCAATGGTAATTGTTATTTATTTGGGTTTTATCGCAACGGAAAGAACGTTTTTCGGAATTGTTTTTCCGTTTTTTGTCGAGTATCTCGCAAACTAAGCATTTTTGACCCTATATGTATTAAGTTTTATGCTTATTTTGGATCATAGAATCAGCCCTGAAAGTTTGTCGGTGGCGTTGTGACACAAGCGGTATATTAATTATATCTTCATTTTTTTTTACAAAATCAAATGATTTCTATTATTCATGTAAAAAATAACTATATAAAAAATGTAAATCTAATTTTAAAAAAAAACTATATTAGTCAAAATTAACCTAAACTGTGGTAAAGATGGAATAAAGCTTGAATATATAAATATACTCAACCTTTCTGGAGCTCTATAATACTAATGAGTCTTTTTAGGAGTACCAAAAACAAATCTCGTTTAAAATTTGTCAGTTATTCTATAGCTTTCAGTCCACCTTCGTGGCACTCCACAAAAACCATAAAAATAACTTTGTTTTTAAGGATCATGTCTTTCCGATACCTTGAGTGGATAGCCATCTGTGGACGCGTTTCGAGATTTATCTCTCATCAGCGCAGCTTTACTCCCATGAACAATAATTTCACTCAATTGAAAACAAATTCTACAAATTTAGGTTTACAAATTATTGTTCATGGAAGCACAGCTGTGCTGATGAGAGATAAACCTCGAAACGCGTCCACAGATGGCTATCCACTCAAGGTATCGGAAAGACATGATCTTAAAAATCAAAGTTAATTTTATGGTTTTTGTGGAGTGCCATGAAGGTGGACTGAAAGCTATAGAATAACTGACAAATTTCAAACGAGATTTGTTTTTGGTAGTCCTAAAAAGACTCATTAGTATTATAGAGCTCCGGAAAAGTTAAGTATATTTATATATTCAAGCTTTGTTCTGTCTTTATTGTTTATCTGATTATCTATAATGTTGTATGGTTTTAGCAATTCTAAACTGTGTGTTTATGACAATATAGCTCAAGCAATGTCATCTTTCCCAACCTATTTCACGATACTGGCTGGCGACTTTAATGCCAAGTTGGGCAAAAAACAAAATGAAGAAGAAACACCACTGGGTTGCCATGGCATAGGAGAAAGAAATGAATGAGGAAAGCTATTGCTCCAATTTCTTCTCCACCATCAACTAATGGCTATGAATACGTTCTTCAAAAAGGAAGAACATCGAAAGTGAACATGGATCAGTCTGGATAGCAGAACAAAAAACGGAATTGACTTTATCATCACAGATAAAAAGCAAATGGTCATGGATGTAACCATGCTAAACAAACTATCAGTGGGGAGTGACCATAGAATGTTGAGATACTACTAAACCTGAGGACAGAACGAAGTAAACTTGTGAATAGGAAGAACGGTAAGAAGTGGACAAGGGTGGACAATGTTGAGGAATACCAAAGGACGATAAAGAAAAATCTGAAAGTCACTAATACAAGTAACCTCGAGGATCTAAATAAAAACATACGGGAGTCAATCAACACTGCTAAAAATAAACACTGCTTGAAACAAACAGAAAATGAGGATAAAGTCTCTATAAATAATAAAAATCATGTTGAGACAGAGAAGGAAACTACTAGGAAAACATCCACAGCATAAAGATGAGCTGAGACAGCTGAATAAGGATATAACGAAAGCTGTAAAGACTGATATCAGAAGCTACAACAGTAAATGGGTGACTAGAAGAGAAAGAGAGCATGAGCACATAATAAACTAAGTAGGGGAAAAGCTGAAATAACTAAACTAGAAAATGAGAGAGGACAAATAACGAACAACAGAGAGGAAATATTGAAGATTGTCGAGGACTTTTACACCAAACTCTATAGAAACCAGAGTCAAGCAGAACCACCAGAAAATATACCCCATATACTGAACCAAGGATCGGAAGAGATGCCAGAGATAACTGAAGGAGAGGTCCTAGTCATTGTCAGAAATGAAGAACAATAGAGCACCTGGTGAAGACGGTGTTGTTGTAGAAGCCATCAAACTGGGTGGAAGAGACGTACTCAAAGCAATAACTCTTCAATAAATGCCTAGATGAAGGAAAAACCCCACAAATATGAAATAATACCATCATTAGGATAATGCACAAGAAAGGCAGTATCACAGTCCTACAGAACAATAGACCGATAAGTCTGACAACCTATATAAACCATTCACCAAAATCATTCACAAATAAACTGGACCTGTATCAGCCAAGAGAGCAAGCAGGTTTTTGAGCTGGATATGAAACAAATGACCATCTTCAGGTGATAAAATCCTAATAGAAAAAAATATAGAATACAACAAACCTGTAGTACTAACATTCGTTGACTATGAAAAGGCATTCGATTCCATAAACCACCATGAACTGTTTAAGGCCCTCGTAACCTGTCATTTATACCACCGCTACATTTCCATACTATGACATATATATGAGGCAACAGCAGAAGTAAAAATACATGTGGAAACAGATCGGTTCAAGATTGAAAAGGGTGTCCAACAAGGTGCCACAATTTCCCCAAATTCGGGGAGCTGAGACACGTATTAAAAGCAGATTGAGCACGTATTAAAAGATTGAGCACGTATTAAAAGCAGACATACCGATGTGCCTCACAGTAAAGGTGTTCAACCAGTGTGTTCTCCCGGTATTGACATATGGCTCGGAAACACTAACATTAACACAAGAACTATTAATAAAATAAGAATAACTCAATGAACCATGGAGAGGTCCATGTTAGGAGTAACATTGCGAGACAAAATCAGAAATGAAGAACTATGCAGAAGAACAAAAGTTACACATGCAATTGAAAGAGTCACACACCTAAAATGGAACTGGGCTGGTCAGGTCGGAAGCATGTTGGACAACAGATGGATGAAGAGAATACTAGAATTGCGCCCCAGAGACGAAGCACATAGAAACAGAGGACGACCACCGACCCTACGGACGGACGATTTAAGAAGGTTATGTTAGGTTAGGTTGATTAGGTTGATTAGGATTAAGTTATGTTAGGTTAGCTTTAATTTCTGTACCCAGTATTGAGTAGCTTTATTCCCAAGTAGTTTTCTGCATTGTTTTTCTCTCCTTTTTTGTAAATCAGGCAAATCACCCCCTCTCTCCAGTCTGCCGGGAATCCCTCCCCTCTCCACACCCCATTCATTACCTCCTCCAGTCTCTCTATCACTCTCTTCGTCCCACACATCCACACTTTGTTCTGTATTTCATCTCTTCCTGGTGCTTTTTTCTTTTTGGCTTCTTCACCTGCTTCTCTACTTCTTTTAATGTGATTTCTGTACCCTCTGGAGCTGTCTGCATCTTCCCCTTTAGTGATTCTGATTCCTCTTCTTCCTTTCTCCCTTCCAGGAGCCTCATCAAATATTCTTCCCAGTCTCTCATCTTTATCTCCTCATGCACAGTTTCTTTTTTCTTTCTCTCCCTTCTTTATGTAATTCCACATCTCTTTCTCTGATTTTAAAGCTTTTATTTCTCTCTCTTCTTCTTCTTCTCACTTCTTCCTATCTAAGCATTTTTCTCTGTATTTTCTCTTCGATTCTATACAACCACTCTTACTTGCTTTCGTCCTTCTCCAGTCCTTTAGAGCCTTCATTGCTTCCTTTTTCAATTGTTCACATTCTTTATCCCTCCATTCTTTCTTTATTACTCCTCTCCTTCTTATACTTATTTATTTTTTTGTCACTGCTTCTTCCAGTTCCTCCACATCCTGCATTCTAAAATTGACCTTCTTTAGTTTCCTTCTGTATTCTTCCACTCCTTATTATTATACTAAAAAGTGGGACATTTTTTATTATTATCTTCTTCCTCTCTTCTTTTATTCGTTTTCTGTCTCTTTTTTCGCGATTCCCTCCTGCTATGCTTACTTCTATTGGTAGGTGATCTGATTCTATCCTCTCACCTATTATAATTTATTATAATTTTTATATTTCGACCCATATGCCCCCTCATTTACCAGTCCATAGTCTATCAAACATATCTAGTAATTCCTTTTCTATTTAATGAACTAGCATAAACAAATTAATTTGTCAAGTTAGTAGAATATAAGAGAGAAAGAAAGAATGAAACTCTGTTAATTATGAAAAATAATAGTAACATTAAATAAAGTATTTAAAAATTGTATCTTCATAAATAAAATTCTCATAATTAGTGGCAATATATGAAAACAAGATTGGAGAATATTTAATTAGAAATATTTCTAAAGTTATTTTTAACAACTCTTATAAAGCAAGACTCGGAGAAAAATGAAAATTTACTACTTTATAGATGATAAAGTAAACATAAGGGGCCAACGATATGTGTACAAGAGAAACTTCTTATTGTAACTAAAAATTTGTTGAAAATTGGTGTAATAAAATTTTTCATCCCTCATCTATTTTCTTATTGGATTAAACCAGGGGTGGGGAACCTGCGGCCTTAAGGGCGCATGCGGCCTTTTTGATTTTCTTTGGCGGCCTTCTTAGATATTTTAATTTTAACCTATAATTTCGAGCTACCCAGAGAGAAGTACTAGTGAGACGGAACTATCATATACCGTCTTTGTTTAACACAAAACTTGGGGGGAAATTAAATCACGTGATCTGATAGAACGGGCCAATGAACGTGCAGCAAATTTTCCTCCTTTCTAGGTGCTGCGTTGTGATTTATATTTCAATATTAATACTTATTTAAAACAATTGGTTGTTGTTTCGACTGATCTATCGTGCCAGATGCAAAATTTACATTTTTTGTTTGTTGTTAGTGGCGTCTGTTAGTGTTAGTGTGTAGGTGCAGCATTGTGATTTATATTTCAATATTAATACTTATTTAAAACAATTGGTTGTTGTTTCGACTGACCTACCGTGCCAGATGCAAAATTTACATTTTTTGTTTGTTGTTAGTGGCGTCTGTTAGTGTTAGTGTGTTTTATTTTTATCAAAATCGTTTAAAGTTAGTTATTAGTTAATTTGTGTTTTACCCATTATGTCAAAAAAGAGAAAATTGAATGAAGAAAACAGAACTTTTAATGAACATTGGGAGCTACAATATTTCCTCATTTCTGTGAAAGATAAAATGGTTTGTTTGATATGCAATTCTACAATAACCACATTAAAAAAAATACAATGCAAACCAGCATTATGTTTCTCACAAAGACCATAATATGCTAAACTAGAAGGAGAAGCACGAAAAGCTGCTCTTCATAAGCTAAAAAAAGAAAAACAGCATCAAAAACAAGCTTCCAGTAATTTTATTAAGCAAAGTACTACTGCAACTGATGTTACCTATAAAATAGCATATATTCTTGGAAAACGGGGAAAACCATTTAGTGATGTGGAAATGATAAAGGATTGCATTGTTGAAGCAGTAGGATGTTTAGATCCAGAGAAACTTGAGAAATAGAAACAATTACCCCTTTCCAGAAGGACCATAACTGATAGACAGCACGAGTTAGCGCAAAATATAACAGAACAGCTTCACTCAATTATACAAAATGAAGATATATATTTTTCGCTAGCATTAGATGAATCTACTGATGCAACGGACTCAGCTCAGGTTTTGTTTTTCATTCGTGCTTTCACTGAACATTTTACTTGTTTCGAGGAACTACTGGCATTGGGTACTCTTACTGGAAGAACTCGTGGAGCTGATATCTACAACAGTTTTAAAGAAAAATGCCAAGAAGCAGGACTAAATATGGATAATGTAGTGAGTGTGTGCACTAATGGTGCACCTTCCATGAAAGGATCACGAGAAGGCTTCGTATCATTGCTGAAAAAAGACAATTCAAAATTAGAAAATTTATTTTCATTTCACTGCATATTGCACCAACAAAATCTTTGTGCTAAATACTATGGATAAAGTTATTAAAATTCTTAACTTTATACGTGCAAATGCGACTCGACATCGTCAATTTCGAAATATGCTTATGTCTGATAATGAAACATATAGTGTAGATTTGCCATATCATTCAAAAGTACGCTGGCTATCAAGAGGACAAGTTTTAGCCAAAGTTTTAAGTTTGCGAAAAGACATTTTGAGGTTTTATGAGGTACAACAACAGCAATGCAAATTGTTGGATGACGAATTTTGTAGAAATGCTGCATTTTGATATCATGATAAAACAAAATGATTTAAATATTTCTTTGCAAGGGAGAACAAAACATATATATGATATGTGGCAAAAAATCTAGGCGTTTAGAAAAAAAGTCTTTTTTAGAAAAAGTTTTTTTTCAAAAGTCTCTTCTCTCAATCACAAATTTCTGAAGAACATTTCCCACAGTTAGCTAAAATGATAAATGAACAAGAATATGTATGTGAAACATTCCAAGATTACATAACTGTTTTGGACTTATTAATTGAAGAATATACTGAAAGGTTTTCTGATTTTGAAAAACATACTATTCAATGAAATTAGCATACGAACCACATTTAGTTGACATTTCGAAGGCACTTAGTGAACTACAAATGGAATTGTTTGAGTTATGTGAAGATACTATTATAAAAAATCTTTTTGATTCCAAAAAAGACGTAGTGGAAATATGGAAAATTGCAGTTGAATATCCAAAGTTACGTCAACATGCTCGTCAATTGCTTTCTTGCTTTGGAACTACATACTGCTGTGATCAACTTTTTCATATTTAACACAAATTAAGAACGAATTAAGGACCCAGATAACTGATACACATTTAGAAGACCAATTGAAGTTACGAGTTACAAAGTTGGAACCTAATATTCAATTTCTTTCCAATAAAAAACAAACTCAAAAATCCCATTAAATTACGAGGGTGAGTCAAATGTTATTTGCAATGTTTGGCATAACTCTTACATTGTTCATACTGACGCCTGACCTCGTTTATTTTGATCCCAATTCCTCAATTTGTCTTCCTTTTATAGCAGATAGATCGTGGTCGCTCCATTAGAATTATTATTATTTAATTATTATACATTAGCATTAAAATAAACGAGGACAGAGGTTCGTACTTGCAGAATATTCAGTTGTAAAAGTGATCGTAGTCTTTCTGTTAGTTCTGTATCTATTTTTTTCTAACAAAATGTTAATAAAGTGCTGGCCTTTTTTTTTAGCTTTGAAACCCCACACGCTCCAGAATTTTCATAATTTTATGCGGCCTCTGTATTATACCCGAAATTTAAAGTGGCCTTCCATGATAAAAAGGTTCCCCACCCCTGGATTAAACAGTTCTATTGAAAGACAAATTCCACTATTTATCTATCAGATGAGTACTGGTAGCCAAAATAATGGCTATGGCAAAAAAAAAATTTAGCAAAAGTATTGAAATGTTGTTTTCATAAAAAAATTAATTAGGATCTTTTGATGATTAATATTCACTCTCCAAATTTATTCCATAAAGAATTGGTAAAACCATACTACATTGTAGATAATCATATAAACTTATTCAGAACACAGCCTGAATATATAAATATATTCAACCTTTCCGGAGCTCTATAATACAAACTTTCCCTCCAAACTTGACAAATTTCACATGAGATTTGTTTTTGGTAGTCCTAAAAGACCCATTAGTATTATAGAGCTCCGGAAAGTTTGAATATATTTATATATTCAGGCTGTGTGACAACTTTATTAAGTTTATTCCATAAAGGGTTAATGGAAAGAATATAAATATTTTTTACACACTAATAGGAATTTAGAAAATCCAATTTGAAATATATCAAATAGTATTAATATAAATAAAATGCAAGAATCTATTTTAATAACATAAACTCAATTTCCTCAATATATTTTGAAAAACTATCAACAGGTTTTATAATCTTATAACAAAGAAGGTAGAGATTAAGAAGCAATTATTGGTTATTATAAATGAAACACTTAAAATAACTACATTTTAAAGATAAACCGATAAACATAACAGCAAATACAATTATTAAATTTAAAATAGGTTTAATAAGTCTATCAAGTTCACGGGAGATGATCCATAGAGGATTATTTATATAAATTTACAATATTTTATTTTTAATGAAATAAAATATAGATATATAGATTTAAGGAATTATAGTCAATGATTTTAAATAGGGTTTTAAAAACCATACATTAATATTGTAGAATTAATTGTTTTTGGGAGAAAAAAAAACATTCTAGTGTAAATGTTGAGGGGTAAAAACAAGGTTATGCACATGGGGTAGCGCCAAAAACAACAACAAAAGTTGAAATATTTTCAAACTCCCAGAAAAACGTTCAGCTCCAAAAGAAGGGTTATTTAAATCAAAGCAATCTGCATTACTTAATCAAAGACAATATTTGGTTGAGTACCATTAGTGTTGATGTATAACCATTTGAATGTATTTTGATTGAGTGGAGTGTTAGAAATAGATAAATTGTAATGAAAATTACCTGCGTCTCCTTTATCGCCCATGTTTTAAACATAAAAAATCCGAAAACAATGGAAAATATGAAGAAATTTGTGAGAAAACAATGACGCCAGCCCGCCAAATAATAATACACCGGTTGTAAGCAACGTTGCCGGATTCTCGCCGCGAACTGTTTTATTGTCAAACAGTAATTGGACCAATGGTAACGTTGGATTTCAATTCCGAACGACGAATCACAACCTGTTAAAAATTTGTATAGGGCATAAAAAGTACTTGTTGCTAAGATTATATTTTTTTCATTTTTACTTATTTGTAAAATAGATTAATTTTAATTCAAATAATATAACAGCTTAATTATAAAAAAGTAAAGAACTTTGTTTAATTGCTATATTAAAAAATTTGATTCATTTTTTGAAATATATGCAGCCACAATAACATTTTGCATAAATAAAATTTTAATTCTATTAATCCGCTATATTTTTGAACTACCTACATTTAACTTTTGGCAAAAATACAAATTATATAGAGTAGCCTAGTTCAACTACTACTAATAATAATAAAAATAATAGTAATTTATTTATTCACTTAGACAAAATGGATGTATATGATGTAATGATAGATTGAATTAGGCAACCAGTTCAAGTTCAATGTTTCCTCGAACACTTTATTATCTTCTGCTTGCTTGTGCAAATAAAAAAAATATGATAAAAGAATAAAAGATAAAGAAGTAAATGATCAAAAGACTGGCAACTAAAGAGAAATATGTTTTCTCATATACATTTACTTGCCGAGTTGAAATATTGAAGGATGATTGGTTTAACTATCTCAGAATGGACGAACAAACTTATCTGCAGCTTCTGAAGATTGTTTCTCCTGGAATAAAAAAACATAATACTCGCATGAGGAAGAGGGAAATTCATGTCATGAACATTAGCAGCAATCCAAATATTTTTAGCTAGTGTGATTTCGACTAGCTCTGCATACGCTGCTTTTTTATTTCTGTCACTATATTCTTTCCTCAATAAACTCAATTCTAAAATCTTTTGACAACTGAACTACGTAAATGGCCTGAACTGCTACACACTTTCAGACTTGTTGGGTATGCGCAGACCAAATATCAAGCAGGTCTGATATAGAATATAAATAAAGGAAGTGGAGACAGGAGCTATTGCCGGATTACTGGAATACCGCTATATTATAAAACCAATACACAAGAAGGGAGACCGCAAGAATGTAGTGACAGAGGTGTGTCAGATGACAGAGGTATATCGCACTACTTGTGACCTGTAGGGTTTTCGCCAGTATATTAACAGCCAGAATAAACCGATATGCCGAGGACATTCTTTGGAACTACCAGTGCGGGTTCCGGCAGAACAGGTCTACAACAGACCAGATCTTCATCTGTATACGCAATATATTGGAGAATAGAATCGAGATGCACCAACTTTTCGTAGACTTGAATAAGCTTATGACAACATAAACAGCAACCAATTATCGTTAATATTTGTTAACATTAATTATAAGTTTAACATTATAAATATTTTTTAACACAAAAATTTGTTCTCCCTTCTTTTTCGATTTTAAACGCGGAAAAACGGGGCTCCTCCTGACGCGTCGGGTTTATCGCGACGTTGCAAAGTACACTGCCTCCTCGTGGTGCAACCTGGATATCGCTAAATAGTCTACAACATTGGAAGCCAGACATTGGATTCGATATATCAGTGATTAATATACATCCTCCTGGCTAAAGAAAACGAACACAACACGACAAAGAATACAGACAAGTAAATATCGAGATACGAAAACGCAAAACACACAAGCAGAAACTCCTAGAATGTCTCCTGCACCAGATGGCCCATCTCAAAGCCCACTGACGAGACTTATTGGACCATCAGTTCAAATATGTCAACTAAACATTGAAGACATTAGCATATCCAAGAAAATGAAATTGACGTGGCCGTCTTACAAGAAACTCGTGCTGGATCGGAGGCAAATTTGAAGGCTGGGGGTGCCATACCGGGGTTTTTTCTGTCCTCCAGCCAGAATAATCGTCCACTCCCTACATACTAAAACCACACTCGCAGACTTCCCACATAGTCAACACCGTCCAATCGTTATCGATATTGGTGTGCAGATCCAATTGGTTCAATCTACCACACGTCCTCGCTGGAATTTTGCTAAAACCGCCTTGAAAATATTCGAAAAAGAACTGGATGCCGGTTTTAGGTTCATCCGCTCATCCGCTTCGTCAAACTTGTAATCGCAACAGCAAAAAAGCACATCCCCAGTGGATATAGGAAATACTACATACCAGAGTGGAGCGCAGAAAGTACTCGCTGGTTTGCAGAATTTGAACGAAGTGGTAGACTATACCATACTCAGGTAACCTTACTCAGTGTCTGCTATAAACTGCTGAGCTTTACGTGCGAAAAAGAAGTGCCATCGATATCGTCTTCTCAATTTGAATCCGAACAAAGTTCAAGCCTAGTTCCAAAAAGACCGCGAATAACAAATTTTTTTCGACTAAAATTTCCGAAATTGTTGCACGCTTGGTTGCACAAGACGGTATTCCATTCGGGTCGCCACTCGTAGTAAATTCATCCGAGAAGCTTTTCATCATAAACAGCTAACTCTACCGAAAAGCTAAGGCAGGACAATGGAACTAGTTCATAATTAGTTAATGAGAACAAGACTGTTTAACTGTGAGACTGATATATGAACTGATATATGAATGAATAAGGAGACATTTTGACTTCATTCACTCTTTCGTAATAAAATAACACATTATTATAAGAAATTGTCTCTTTTTCTGCAAAAATTGCAAATACCCGGGTACCCGGGTATACCCGGGTATATGAAAAAATAATATCCGATACCCGGGTATTAAAAAAAGTCGGGTATGCGGAAACCCTACTCACAACCCATATCGAGTCTGGTTTTGAGAGAAAGATGAAGACATCATTTGCATTCATCGACTTGACTGCTGCCTATGATACAGTTTGGAAAGAGGAACTTCTGTATAAACTAAAGTGACCACATTTTCATTGAGACAAAGCGGGTCAAATGGGATGAAATGAGAGTTATACTTTTGTTTCGAAAGCGGACCAATATTTAAAAAAAAAAAATATTATCTACTCACACAAAAATGAACTCGTTAATAGATACATTATTGAATGTGAAGGATACCATTAATGGTGTAATGTATAATCATGTGTAAAAGTATCCAAATCGTGCGTAAAAGTCCAATGTAAATCAAATTGAGTTTCATTATTAAACGATTTCTATTTGTTGTTACTATGGCAATAACTTGCATCTGACGAAATTTTCTGACGTTTATTAGAATTGAATTAACTTTTCTTATTTGGAATCAAGAGTTCTCGGCCTCTCAGTCTGGATTTATCTAGTTCTATTATAACTTAACATAACCATAACCTATTCTAGATTAAATCTAGGTTAACCTGGATTACATCGACAATAACTAAATAGTGTTCCCGTCACTGTGTGTTTTTACTAGTTAGAATTTTTTTCCACGGAGGCGCTAAACGTTCTAACCTTATTGTGCCAGCGATGTGATGCACTTATGTGCAAAAGCCCTTCTTCACACACTAGTATCATAAACAACTATTACTCGTATACTATAAATATACAAAAATTGATTTATTAATTACTAGTAACTATAAAAATATTTGTAAAAAAAACATAATTTGAACATTATGATTTTTAATTAATTTAAATTTTTTATTAAAAAAAAAATTGATTTTCTTTCACAGTCAAATTTTTTATCCGAGTGAATACTCGGATCATTTATTAAAAAGTGAAATTTCTCACATGAATTGGTCAAATTATTTTTACGCTTAATATAGATTTTAAAGTCTTAAATGTTAAACTGCGTTATTTCAGTTGTCCATATTTTATTGATACTGGAAAAACACTGGTTGTTGCTGCATTTGTTCATGGAAGGGAGAGCGAGTATTCTACAATTGGGTTGTTGAAATAAAAATATCGTTTTTTTTGTATTGTATTTTAAAACCTTATTGTAAATAATTTGGATGTTCAATGCGAAAAAGTTGAAATTCGTTTGTTTCAAATAATTATAAACATTTTAAAAGTGATAAAATTATAAATTGCTATTAGTGAAACATCAGAACATATTAAATTTCTAAATGAAATGTTATTACACTTGGTCAACAGGAAATTTGAAGTGAAAATATTCAAATTTGAAGTGAATTGACATAAAAATGCACGAGTTGAAATTACCTTTGCTACGTCACACCGCGTTTTCGGCCTTTTTAACTTTTTAATTACAACGAAAAAAACAAAACAAAAAATTGTTTTGTTATAAAACTTATATACGATTTTTCGATTTATGAAAAAAAAAATACACAATTTTCAAAATATTTTGATGTATATAATTCTGTTTAAAATGAAGCAATTACTCCGTCCATTTTTGGTCGGTTTTCACATTTGCAGACCAGTGACATATATTTTTTTCATCAGTAACGTATCTTTTTACCAATAACACCACATTAATATATACAAAAGATTTTTACACGTATTCCCATAAAATCTCCTTTTTTGATGTCACCAAATGAAAATTTCAGAACAAGGTGGCATTAAATGACCGGGTTTTCTGAAAGAAGTTAGAAATTTTTATAATAACTGCTTGGAATATCTTGAAGAATGCACAGTTCTTTTGGAGGCTATTCAAAAATTTCATTGGTAGACATTAAAAAAGGAGTTTTTATGGGAATATGTGGAAAAATTTTATATTATATATTACAGTACATTAAAAATAAGAAATGCAGATATTTTCTTAAAAGAGGGACATTTCTAAAAATCGGCGGGACGCTGGACAGGCGTCAAAAAAGCGGGACTGTCCCGTCAAAATCGGGACGTGTGGTCACCTTAGTATAAACTTATTAAGGTGATTTCTTGTTGACAAATCGGACTAAAATTTAATATCGCCAAGACCAAATATATGGTGCTGGTTAGGAGCGGAGCGCAAAAGGGACCAACGGTAGAAATAGGCGGAAGACAGATGAAGTGGTGAAATGCTTCAAGTATCTGGGATCTATAACAAACAGCAAAAACGAAATATCGGAAGAAGTTAGATACCGCATAGAACCAGGGAATCGTTGCCTGTATAATCTACACCCATTACTCAACAGCAAAGACCTATCGCGTAGAATCAATCTAAGAATATACAAGACACTAATTAGACATATGGTGGCATATAGTAGCAAGAGTTGGACCCTTAATACAAATGCACACGAATTGGGTATTTGAATCAATTTTTTTTTTCGTCATAAATCGAAAGCTCATATATAAGTTCTATGACAAAACTCTTTTTTGTTTTATTTTTTTTTCGTTTGTAATTAAAAAGTTATTACAAATTGAAAATATATTTTTAAACTCGGTACCGAAAACGTATCGGTACCGTTGTGACGTAAAATATGTAATTTCTACCCGCTCCTGACTTTGTTGATACAGTAGTTGTACTACACATGTCAAATATATCAAATATTAAAAGTCAAATATTAAAAGTTATCTTGCTTGTTTCGTACCATCGTGTAGGAGTAGGTACTATAAAAAGAACTCAAAAAATGCTTTAAAATGTCCCACATTGTTAAACGTCGAAACCAATGGTTTTAAACAGTGCGCCGAATAAATTCTAAAACGACGGTTTTATAAAGAATGTTTATGTTTGAATGTTAGAATGAAGAATTTTAGAATTGTTAAGAATGTTAGAACCCTTTCGACTTCACAAAAAAATTATTGCGCGTTTGGAGTCACGTGATTGTTTTTAAAATTTTATCACTTTTAAATTGTTTATATTTAATTGAACATTTTTTTTTAACTTTTTCGCATTGCACATCCAAATTATTTATAATAAGGTTTTAAAATACATCGAAATTTTTTTTTTTTTATTCAACAATCCAATTCGAACAACTTCGAACGGAAAGCACCACGTAGTATTTTTGGCCCAGTAAATGTAGACCGGGGGTGGAGAATCTGAATGAACCATGAGCAACGACAGATTTTCATTGATTGTGAGCCAGATACATACACAGCATGGAGGACACTAGACACTACAAACGGGAACTGAAAATCACTATAGGAGGATGCAGGCCGCATGGCATTCGTGGACAAAGTGGCTGAAGAGCAATCGGGATGGCAAAATGGAAAGTCTGCAAGAAACCGAAGTAATGAGCAACGCTCATTGAGAAGAATGCCAAAGTCCTAAACGGGTTGTAACGGAAATACTGAATAATACTAAAATAAATCTAGAACTTCTGAGAAATTCGCCCAAGGGTTTTACATATAAAAATAATATTATATATTATATAGTATTCAGTATTTTTATTTTGATTTTTCTTTTTTGTCAATTGAGCTTTTTTTAAAGTTTTTTTTTGACTTTATATAATGATAATAATATCATTATTATAATGAAGTTTTCTGAATTTTATTGCATTTAATTGATATTGATTATTTTTGTGTGCATTTCAAACAGTATAATATGCTATACAGTATATTATACTGTTTGAAATGCACAGAAAAATAATCAATATCAATAAAATGCAATAAAATTCAGAATACTTCATTGTTAATAATGATATTATCATAGTTAATTCTATAGTTTTATGGAAAATATGCATAAAACGCCGTCGGAGAGCAATTAAATAATCATTAATTAATATAAAACAAATACTATTTATCATTTTCACTATAATTTAATTGCAACGAAAAACATAAAATCAGTAATAAATTCGTCGGGTACGTTGCTATATGTGCAAAAATTACCTAAGACTACTTAAAAAGTAAATTTTTTAAAGGATTGTCATTAACATTATTTATTATGCACCCAGAACACACCTTATTACGCAAATGAGTTTTACATAAAATTAAATGTTATTGCAACATTGAAACTCTAGTGCTCGCTTCATGTAGTTCATAACATTAACCTTACAAAACGGGACGGTTTTCCAGCAAGGACAGCGTTATTCTATTGCTCGATTTGCAGTTTCGCAGCCCAGATTTTATTCAAATTATGTTCTCGTGAATCATGAAGTAAGTAATTAAAAAATTGTCATTTATTATTTTTAATATTCTAATATTTAAATATGATAACCTCTAAAATGTTTTAACAAACGACGCTTTTCGTTTTCTAAAATATTTTATAAATACTTACAATACGTTTATGTCATAATCACGTTTCTGTATCTTTTGGATATAGTGATATAATGAGCTATTTTTATCATTATTCTGGCTTTATAATTTATGAATGAATCTTGTTACTTGTTTGGTAATATTGTGCAAAAATGTAAGTTATTTTAAATTGAATTTCTCATTATTAGAATATTATTCAGTTTCCAATTGTTTTATTATTCAAAATAAATGAAAATATTTAGCCTACAAAATGTTGAGTATACAAAATAGATTATTTAAAATAGATTAATAGCACAATTAATTTTTTTTTATAGTGTTCTCTTGCTTTTCTCCTTTTATTAATTGTGCATGCTATTTATCAAATTTACATTTCTTAAACATATGTCACATATGGGAAGTCATTTGACACATAGTGAGGCATGATTGACAAACGGAAATAAGAACATGACGAAACTTTTTGCTTAAATCTGGGATGATGTCCAACCTTTTTGCTTCTCCAGGCCACATTGGAGAAGGTCATGGAGACCTATATTATAGCTTAAGAAAATAAAAGACTTTGTTATCCACACATTTCAAGTATTTCAACTCAAGTACCAAAAAAACCGTTACCAATATACTTCATAGAAGTAGAACCTAATAGCAACAACAAACATATCTATGATATCAAAAGCCTATTGCACTGCAGAGTCATCTTCGAACCACCAAGACCTAAACGGGAAATTCCACAATGTTTCAATTGCCAACAATATGGGCACACAAGAAAATACTGTTTTAGGAAACTGAAATGTATAAAATGTGCTGGAGATCATGCATCGTCCAAGTGCGAACGTAAAGAAAGGTCAGACTCAGTTAAATGTGTACTTTGCAATGGCAACCATCCTGCAAACTATAAAGGTTGCCAAATATATAAGGAGCTCCAGAAAATCAAATATCCTACACAACCGGCAAGACCCCAACAGATAATGCATATCAAACAGCAACCAGACAATCCTGGCACTTCAAGGCAACAAAACCAACCTTCATATAAGCAAGCATTAAAACCAAATAAACCTTCGCATGTTCCAGCTGGCGAGCAAAGTTCAAATGAATTACCAAAAGTCCAAACAAATAACAATGACATGAAAGAAATCATGAATACTATGACACAACTAATACAACAATTAACTTCAGTAACAAACCTTCTAATGGAAATCATGACCAAACTGACACATTCGGTTCATTATAAATAGCCATTAAAAAGCCATTTTTTAGCCATTAAAAAATGCTAATGGGCTCTCACACCATGTCCCAGAAGTGGAGAAATTTAAAAAAATAAACAAAATTGATATCTTGTATCTGAAACACATTTTACAAAAAAGAATTACCTAAACAGCTTCAATTACAAATTCTACTAAACAATGCATCCGGATGGCACAGCACACGGAGGATCCGCAATTCTCATTAAGAATAATATCAAACATCATGAGACCGAGCAATTTAAAACTCCTGAGATACAAGCTACAAGTGTTGTTATTGAGGATTGGCGGGAAAACTTGACTGTAACTGCACTATATTCTCCCCCAAAACATACAATTAAAAAAGAAGACTACGCCAAGTTCTTTAAAACGGTAGGATCTAGGTTCATAGCAGGTGGAGATTATAATTCCAAAAATACCCAATGGGGCTCTCACCTAACAACTCCCAAAGGTCGACAATTACAGGCAGCTATGAATGATCTACACCTAGATACAATATCGAACAGGGAACCAATGTACTGACCTACTGACCCAAAAAAACTTCTGGACTTGGTATACTTACAGTGTTAAAAAGGGGATTCCTACTAATTGTTTCAAATGTACTTCCCTTCAGGAACTCTCATCTGACCATAGTGTAGTTCTACTAGAGGTTTCCCAAAAGTTCGTTAATATAAAACCTACAGCACGGCTATATAACCATAGAACTAACTGCGACATGTTCTGCTCCATAGTAGAGTCTACGATTAATACCGACCTGCCTCTTAAACCTGAAGAGGACATTATGACAGTGGTCGAATATTTCAACGAGTGTGTCCAGAATGCTGCTTGGGATAGCACTCCTGCTGTCAATAAATACACGAAACTAGACTGCTCGAATCCCATCCTTGAACTAGTAGCCGAAAAAGACAGGCTCGTAAATTGTAGCAAACTACTAGATTCCCAGGGGACAAAACACGGCTGAACTACCTAACGGCTAAACTTAGGAAACTACTACACACTGAAAGAAATGAAAATGTACAGAACTACCTGCGTAATGTAGATGCTACTGCTGCTAGTGACTATTCCCTTTGGAAAGCAACCCAAAGACTCAAAAGACCCATTGCCTCTAATCCGCAAGGAGAAGACATAACCAAACTTCACAGGGTTCACACAGAAGTCCCACAGAGAAGCGTGCTTGGTCCGATCCTCTATCTGATTTTTACCTCAGACCTGCCCATAACAGACGGAGTCGTGATCGGCACTTTCGCTGATGACACAGCAGCATTAGCTGTCCATGACGAACCGGCACAAGCAAGTATAATGCTTCAACGCTCCTTAGACAACATCACGGAATGGCTAACTACCTGGCGGATAAAATCAAACGAGACTAAGTCGGTTCAGGTGACCTTTACGACGCGACGCGCAACAACATGCCCCTCTGTGTCGCTCAATAGAGTACTGATTCCCCAAGCGAACAAAGTCAGATACCTTGGACTCTATTTGGATCGTCGTCTTACATGGAAAAAACATATATTCACAAGACGAAAAGCACTAGGGATCCAAGTAAGGAAACTGTACTGGTTGCTCGGCAAAAAATCACAGTTGTCACTGACAAACAAACTACAGTTATACAAATGTGTTCTTAAACCAATCTGGACTTACGGAGTTCAACTCTGGGGCACAGCCTCCAATTCAAACTTGGAAATATTACAGAGGTTTCAGTCCAAAATTCTGAGGATAATTGTTAATGCTCCGTGGTTTGTAACAAACCAACAATTACAACATGACCTTGAAATCACAACAGTTCAAAAAGAGATTAAACACTCAATGAAGTTGTACAGGAACAGACTTGATAATCATCCAAACATACTGGCTACACACTTAATGAATGATAATTCAACATTCAAAAGGCTAAAAAGAAAGTCCCCTAGAGATTTATAGGGAATATTATACATAAAGGGCGCTCGTCGCTGGACTGACTGCCCTCCAAGTCAACTGATAAATTCCTAACCTTATGCTGAATGTTCGCACGAAACAGATTGCATAAATACTATCAAAAAAAAAAAAAAAAAGTATTTAAAAATATTTCCTTTCCACTCCGAAAATAAAATTCAGCCTTATGAGTGTCCCAACTTACGAGTTATTCGAGATAAAAATTGTTTCAGCTGATTGATCTTTCCACATTTTAATAGGTTTTTATTGAGAATCTCTGCAGGTAATATTTAAGAATGCATGTTCAAAAGGGATCATAAATCATTTTAGAGACCTGTGGGACCAATATCAGACACTTTAGAGTACTTGTTACCAACAGTATATCATTGCAATTCAAATGTCGAAAGAAATAGTAAATAATTTTGGAAATTTTTTCATGCAAAGCAAAATAGTAATAGTCTACCTAACTCTACATACAAAAATCAATCTTCTGACAATCCTCTTGAAATTGCAAACATGTTTTCAGAATATTTTGAATGCATATATACAAATACTAACTTTGATATACCTTGTATTAATAGCATTAGTAAATTAGACCTAAATAACTGTGATGTAAATGAAATCAATATTTTTGACTGCATATCTATTTTAAAGAGTGACTTAGGACTAGGCTTGCCATATTTGGGATTAACCCAGTACACATTTTTTAAATTACATGGAATTATAAAAGTTGTAACAGTTTACTGAAACATGAACTTTTTTTACATTACTTTTCACTGGACATGACTTTTTAGAAATGGTTTGTTTGTTTTGATTAGATCATAAAATTCGCAACAAGAAAGTTCTGAATTGAACATTTGGGAGATGTTTAACTGTTGATATTAAAATTCTATTACGAGAAAGGGGCGAAAGAAATGATAAGAAACATGGAAAAATATATAAGGAGGAAAAAGCTGACAGTGAATATAAAGAAGTCCAAGATGGTGGTGTTTAGAAAAAGGGGTGTTAGGAGAAGAGTAAATGAGTGGAGATATGAGAAGGAGAAAATTGAAGAAGTGAAAAAATTTAAGTACTTACGATATGTGTTTAATGAAAGAAATACAGAAACAGCACATGTGAGAGAGCTAGTAAAAAAAGCTAATAAAATACTAGGAGCGGTATAAGGAATAGGAGAGAGAAAATTTGGACATGACTATAGAAGGAGAGTGATGATGTTTGAATCCTGGTGAAAAGCGTGATGATGTATGGAGCAGAAATATGGGGATGGAGAGAGCAAGAAGGTCTGGAAAGTGTGCAAGAAAAATATTTTAAATGGGTGCTAGCAGTAGGTAGAGAGACCCCGGGGTATATAGTGATAGAGGAAACAAAGAGATATGGAATTAGAATAGAAGCAGGAAAGAGAGCAATAAGTTTTGAGGAGAGAGTGATAGAGAGGGGAGTGTAGAATTCTGCAAGAGTGTCTCAAAGAAAAAAGAAATAGGAAAGGCGGTGTGGAAAGAGAGGGAGGCATATCACGAAAGAAACGGGTATGCAGATAGGGTATGCAGGTTTGGAGATAGAAAGAATGTGAGAGAGAGGCAGAGTAATGACAGAGGAATTAGTTCAGAGAGATAGAGATGTGCAAAGGCAAGAAAGGAGAACAAGAATTAGGGAGTCTAGGTACAATGGGAAATAAGAAACAATAGAGCACTTGTTGAACGAATCTACAGAAATGAGAAGAAATGAGTGTAGAATAGAGATTTTAAACGAGGGTGGATGAGGGATAGAATGGATGAAGAAAGTCGAGGGGAGAAGAAGAGCAATATGTGGGGTGGGAAGCTGATAATCGGTTTAGGGATAGGAATTTAGTGATTTTTTTAGTTTTATTAGCATATGTTTATTTTTTTTTCTCTTTTTATTTATGTACTATATTAGTTTTATTTATATATGTATTGTTTTATGTCATTATGTATAAAATTTTGGAATCAATTTATAAACCCATAAGGGTAATAAATATACATACTACTACTTCTACTATTAGAAAACTGATTTAACCCTACTTTAAAATGTTATTAAAACAAACAATACAAGCGAACACCCATCTTGGAAGGCGCCCCGCCCCGTCCGTTCTTATGAACGCCAAAATTATGAACACGAGCATAATGTTGAATGTGAATTCAACATCCGTTGACTCATTTAGGACTTTCATTTATTTCATAAATAACAGTTGCCAAAATATCGTTACACAAGTCGGAAATGCGACTTTGAATTGTTATTTGAGAGTGATATTTGTTTAATTCTAACCACATGTTGCTCACCAATAACGAGCGATACTGCATCACATAAACAAGGTTTGATGACTTCCTCTCCTATAGTGTTTTTTTGTTCACAGCAATGCGATAAGATATCTGATATGAAGCTTCAAGACACGATTCATTTGCCTTTTGCATTTTTCCTGTGGAATCCAACCGCGAACACATCAGAAGGCTCTCTTTTTTCTTAAAAAAATCTATATCTTTTCCTATGAACTCTTCGTGAACTTTCTTGAAATATTCTTTTAATTTGCTTGGTTTCATGCTCTCTGTATTAAGCACTTTATTACATAAAACACACTGAGGCTTTTGTATATTCCTCTCTACATTATTCGTGAAGTCCCATTGTAAAAATGTTTCGGTATTAGAGCGTTTTTTTTCCGGATGTTTGCGATTGGTTTACGGCAAGTATTAAGAAGTTACGTGCAGGACTAGCAATAAGTCTTGATCCAAAAAATATTTAACACAGCATTTTTTTAAATAAATGTATTTATGTGACTGTACACTAAGTCATCTACAAATTAACTAACTTAAATTAATTTTACAATATCAAGGAAGTTTGGCAAAAAACCCATTGCCGGGAATTCAGATAATTAGAGGGCGAGATAACTAGCAGACACGTGTTTTGGTTTTCTTGAATAGAACAAAAAATGCAATAACAAAATTAAATAACTACAGTACAATAATGATAATACGACGGTTGGTTAATCCGGCACGTTCTGTAATTAGGCGCTCCGCGATAATTTGGAATTTTTGGATAATCCGGCGGTTGTCTGGTACCATATGCGTCGGATTATCAGGCGGATTATCAACTTAAATCAGGCGACAACGACACGGCTACTAGAAAGAGTGTAAATACAACTGCGCAGTTTATCTGTATTTTTTTTTAATCTTTAGTAACTATCTATTCTGTTGATTAATGAATATGCCATAATAATTAAGCTCTTGGTTACCTCCGCAGAAAAGCTGATTTACTCCGGGGGGGGGGGGGGGGGGGGTAATTACCCCTAGGTTCGGAACCCAGGGTATAAAGGTTTACAGTTTTGTTTTGGGTTGTATTACATCTTTTCTTGGGCTGTTTGTTGGACACCCCTGTTTTAAATGTTTAAATCTGTGAATATCGGTTGGGACAAAATCCCAGTTGGATTCAGTATGTTAAGTTCATACTTAATACACCTAAAAATTAAATGTTTTGGTTGGTAAAAACCTTGGACCATTTATTATAGCTGGTACCTTAACAGGTCAAAGTTACTTGAAACTTTTGCAAAAGCAGATTGTTCCTACTCTTTAAGAAGGAAAATTACCACATGATATTTGGTTTCAACAGAAGGTTTATTGAATATCCTGCATATTCACTGCTTCATAATTTTTTAGATTTCTTTTTGAATATATTTTAAATTTAAAGTATAAGCTACTCAGTCAAATTATTATTATTTATTTAGCGTATGGCACAATGTTGATTGAAATACAAATAAAAGAACAGGATATATTCGATTGCATTGTTGGTTGCATTCAGGAACTCATAAGGTGTTCTCGGTAGGACCTGAGTGGGCATTCCTTAATGTGTCAATGGTTCAGGAATGATCACTGTCTTGCCCACTTCTTACAGCTCTGCAGTTGTTCTCAGACATTGTCATGATCATCTTAACCTGGAGATCCATAGGATTGTCTGGTTTCCAGCTGTTGTTAGTTCACGTTTTATGGAATGAAACGCTATGCACCATGGTACACCACGAGGAGGCGAACTAACATTACACCCTCTCAGTCAAATAATTTCAATGAATTGAGATGAAATGAGAAAAAATAGAGTTATTTAGATTGAGTATTTTATTAATGGGCATAAATTTGCGTATATCATTAAACTTTTAAAGAAGTGATTTGAAGAAGAAAATAAAAAAAGTTAAATCAGAAAGCATCAATGCTTATTGTTTGTTGTCAATAATACGTCTTGTTTCTACACGTCGTTTTTAAACCATGTGCAATATTTTATTTTTCACTTGAAAGGTACTATGTTCTATATACTATGATCCATATATGTTCCATATACTATGTTCCACTATATACTATGTTCCATACTTTTGTCCAACCCTTTTAATGACTTAGTATATATGACGTGTTATCATTTTTAATCTTGATGCTGCATAGCTATTGAACAAAGGCGAAACGAAACTTAATCTTCTGGAGTCATTAGAAATTTTCAAACAAAGCCATAACCTGTCCGTTTATCGACTTAACAAACAAACTGACTTAATTTTTAATTTTGCAACTTGCAACTTTTTAATCGTGCACAATCGTCTCCAGGTGTTTCCCCAATTGCAGAAAAGCACCTAGTTTCTCTCTTCGCCAAAAAACCGTTAGTATAAATACAATCAATCATCAATTTGTAAACCACTTGAAAATGAACTTCAACAATTGAAACTCGAGTCATGTTAAATGTTTAAATTTATATAACTGTCAAACAAGTTATATAAAATTTTTACATATTAAGTGTGGTTAAAACATAGTGAATTTTTTAATACAGTGTAAGTATGGATTACCACGTAGTAACGGTCGCAAGCATCCTATTCACTATATAGCAGTTTCGAATTTTTTGGTTCCCTCATCTCATAAAAAATGCTCTTGATTGTAATTTAAAATTTTTTTGAAATGATCAAGCTATAAACATTTTTTAAGACTTCTTTGAAATTATATTTATATTATTCTTGGTTCCCACTCTGTAGCTAGAGTTCTCCCCTATATAGTTCAGTGAATGTATGTATGCCTTACACACACTGCATACCCTTCTGATTGACCCTGGGAGTCACAAGATGATCATATTTTATGTACCAAGTTAAGAATTGCGTATTTTCTTTTTCCTAGCCTCACCTTTGCTCAATTCTTTTATGCATGTGTTATCAGGGACACTAAAATAATTAGAAATTGTATTAAAAGAATGTTAATGTAATAAATGAAAAGCAATAGTATTATATAAAAGTTGAAGTTTAAATATACCTAGTGCTCTATAATTATAAAGAGACAGTTCTTCCATCCTCCAATCACTTTGTGTAGATAATTTAAGAATTTATGTTTTAGGTCCATCTTTAATACAAAATCACTAACCCTAGTCCTGGGAATTTCTCTATGTGGAGTAACAGGCTACTTGCTATACATTCTCCTAAAAAATGACGAAGATGATGATTACCTAAACAGTATGACTAAAACAGCGAAATTCAAAACATCCGAATTAAAAGTACCTAAAGATTGCGTGAAAGTAATAATCGGAAGAAGCGGCAACAAAATCAAACAAATCGAACAACAATCCAATACAAACATACATTTCAAAGATGAAGATCCCAGAAGCAGTGAACGTATATGTATAATTAGGGGATCAGTGGAAGGATGTTTCATGGCAGAACATTTAATAACCGAGTTTATTATGAATCAACCGATTTTAGAATGTGAGGATATGTGGGTCCCACCGTCCTCAGTTGGAAAGATTATCGGTAGGTGTGGAGAAAATATTTGCGAGATTATTAATATCACTGGTGCTCAAATTAATGTGAGTGATGGAGAGAGAACAGCAACAACAAGAAAAATTACTCTAAAAGGTAAATATATTATTTAGTATATAAATACAATTGCTCTAGTACATAGTAGTACATGTAGACAGAGTTTTTGTTGAAGTATAATTCAAACAGTTTGTTAGAGATTAAAAATAAAGATTAATACTGTTCTTGAATTTGTCTGAAATCTAAATTATTGTGGGTTTATAAATATATCCCTTGTCTACTCAATGTATATGCTTTGTATTAAATTATAAATAATCCTTTTAATTTTATTTGCATTATTCTTTTAGGTACAAAGGATCAGATTAAATTAGCTAAATCTTATATAGATGACATTGTTGAAAAATATAAAATCACAAAGGCTACCTTGGATGCTTCTTTGGCCAAACGAGAACCCAGATTACCACTTAAAAATGTTGAAAAGCAAAAGAATAGAGTAGATAGTCCACATGTTGAAAGGATTTCACCAATTCCTGGTAAATATTTCTCCTAAATAAATTATTGATCTAATTAAACTAGACTTTTTGTTTATACTTAAAAATTTATATTATATTTTACTTAGGTCAAGCAGACAGTCCCTTCGAAGTGTATGTTTCTGCAATGATGGACCCATCCAGATTTTGGGTTCAAATAGTTGGACCTAAGGCAACTGAATTAGATTTACTTGTTGAGGAGATGACAGAGTATTACAAAAAAGCTGATAATAGAGATTCACACATTTTGGAAAAAGTTCAGCAAGGTGACCTTGTTGCTGCAACTTTCCAATACGATAACAAATGGTAATTCAATAAACATTAATCAACTATTCATTACAAATCTATAATTTTTTTTCTCTCCATATTTAAGGTATCGTGCTGAAGTTCTAAATGTATTAAATAATGAAGTGTCTCAACCCCAAGCTGAACTATATTATGTGGATTATGGTGATACTGATACTGTTTCATGTAAAGATCTTTATGAATTGAGAACTGATTTTCTCCGTTTACATTTCCAGGCTATTGAATGTTTTTTGGCTAAAGTTGGTGAGTATAAATAAATCTTGTTTTTCTAAATTTTCGTGTCAGCCATGTCACACAAAACTCACTTGTCAGTTCAGTTTGTTTAATCTTGCTACTTTAGGCCACTCTTTCTAGTCTTATTTATCTTGTCAAAGACTGGGGAACCCCTGGTACGAGGCTACACCAAGCTTCATTAGCAGTGTCAATCTTGGAAAACACTCCCTTGCTTACACTTCCAGAATTGTCTTTTTACCTTATCTTGTTTAGGAAGAGAAGACTAAACTGATTACAGCCCATATGTTAGATGAAAGGGCAGTAGAATTCAAACAGGAGGGTATAGCACTAACAAGCAAACTCCTATGGAACACGCATGCTGAGGAAGTGGAAGTGAAAACGCCAAACGCGCTCTAATGGTGTGCAGAAATGTTGCAGGGAAAACGTGGGGTTGTAACCCCACAATCCTGTTATGGATGTACACCATGATAGTGAGAACTGCGATCACTTGCGGTGCAGGTGCGTGGGGAAGTAGAACCAAGCTGGTATCTATGGAGAAGCAGCTTGAGGAGATTCAAAGACTGGCATGTGTCTGCATCAGGGGGGCGATGGGGTCATGCCCGACAGCAGCAATGGAACTGCTGCTGGGTCAGACTCCCGTTGCACCTTGTCGTGGAGGGGACCGGCAGATCGTAGATTGTAATCTTCAGCAAGAAAGGAATAGACAGAGGTAAAGTAATCGGAAGCGCAGAGACTGGAACAGCCTCGCTACCAAGATCCTCTGGATGGAAGTACCAAAAGACAAAACGGTATGCAAATACCATTTTCAGAAATACTACACAGCAATGTGTAGCAGTAAAGACGATTGGAGTGACGAATCCTCAGCATACCACATTGATCAAGTGGTACGCAGATGGTTCGAAGATGAAGAAAGGTTCTGGTGTAGGAGTGTTTGGACCTAGTTCCAAGTATTTCGAATCCAGTGTAATCTACCCAAGTATCTTCTAAGCTGAGGTTTTGTTTTCTCATTCCAATGTGGGTTCAGGAATTGCATCCCCTAAAAACACTGAGGCCTTATAGACCTATTTTATTTCCGCACATTGTTCCATTCAAGCAAACAGTACCAGACCATGTATTAGGCCCAGAAGCCTACGTGTCTTATGGTTCAGTGGAAGTCCCTCCACTGTGATGTTTAGTTTTATTTTCTTGCACGCGATTGCATCGCAGTGGAAGATTATATGAGAGGTGGTTTCATACACTTTATTGCAGAGTCTGCTTAGTGGTTCATCTGTACAGATGCCCATCTTCTGCAAGTGCCATCTTAGGGCGTCAGCTATGGAACCCAACATTTGTTTGTTATGTTGCTGGCCACTTGTGTAGAACCATTGTAATTGGTGACTCTAATTGGTCCACTCTGTTATTACTTTACAGGCCATGGCTTTGGTTACAAAGGAATTCTCCCTTGTAATTGGGAGCGCTGCAGCTGCTCCCTCCTTTGCAAGTGCGTTCGCCCTTTCGTTTACCTCCATACCTATGTGGCTCGGCACCCACGCAAGCGTAACGCTTTTGTTTTTTGCCAGACGTTGCTGAAGCTCCTGAACTCCCAAACTGTCCTACATTTTTTTCTATCACATGTTAGGGCGTTTATCGCTTATCAGCCAGACTGCCTGTGAAAATACAGATGTTTTTGTAGTCCATTCTTAAATTTTCCTAGACACATATCTCGATTGCGAGAATTTCCGCAATCGGAAGTGGCATAGTTATGCTGTACCTAGGCACAGTTATGCTGTTTCTCCAGTGGCACAGTTATGCTGCACCTCGGAGACAGTCAACAGACTCCAGAACCAGTTCCGCTGTCTTTTTTGGAACCGTCTATGTACCAGAATAGGTCTTGCCTTTTCTTGTGGTTTTCTTTCTCTCGATTGTAGTTTTGTTTTGCAGAGTATTTTGAATGAAAGTGATAGCTTTCTGCATAAGCTCTGAATAATGGAAAACTTTCCCCTTTGAGAATGACTATGTCATCTGAATAGCCTTGGGTGTAGAATCCTTTTTTGTTTAACACAAGCACGCTGTCAGCAATCAGATCCCAGAGGAGTTCTGCTTTGCAGCATGGATTTCATTCATTTGGTTGTCATGTGGACATCATGGCTGTTGGCTGCACTAACTATGCTTTCGTACGACGAATTGGCAAACGTATCTTCGATGCCAAGGAAGGCTCCAAGTGCTATATATATCCTTGTTTCCTAGTGTGTTTTCTATCTGCACCACTAGTTGGCGGAGTGCTGTTTCTCACGATTTGTCTGGTTGACAGGCAAAGGGACCTCTTTACCAAGCAGAGGTATATGCCATCAAAAGATGCGCACAATTTAATCTCGACAGGAACTATCGCAAAAAACGAATGCTATCCTGATAGAGATAGTCCAGCAGCCATCAAGGCTAATAGCTCATACACCATCAGATCCAAACTGGTATGGGACTGTATGAGGAAAGCTAAACCATCTTGGCAGATAAATTAAAGTAATGCTGTACTGGGTACCAGGACACACTGCTATAGAGGAAAAATGAAGAAGATCACCTAGCAAACAAGGGATCTAGTAATCTAGATGAATAAATAAGAAAACAATGGATGAAAACCTGGAAAGAACTTCCAGAGCTAAGACAATCCAAAGTAATGCAGGATTCTTTTAACCAGAAAAGATCAAAAGCTTGCCTGAAAGTAAACAGTATCAAGCTTGAGGCCCAGGCCTAGAGGAAGATGACAGTTGCAGATTCTGCAGCTCAGCAGAGGAAACTCCCTTTACATCTGCTCTAGGACTGCAGTATATTGCTCTGTAAGAAAGAAGAATGAAGAGGAATTGCAATCCCAGAATCCCACCCAGATCCTGAAATTCCTGAAGGAATCAGGACTAGAGGAGGCTCTCTAAATGGGTAAGTATACCAATGATTAGAGAAAGATAGTGGGGTAGAATAGATCTATAAAGGTCGCAGTACAAGTCACCACTGAAATAATCTATCTGTTTATCTATTCTTGTTTGCATAGTCTTATATGTTTAGTCTCCTCTAACCCTTCTTTTCTTTGTTACTTCTAATATCCTTTATTATATTTTATTAGAACCTGTTGGTGATGATTGGTCAGAAGAAGCTGTAGATAAGTTCGAAGAATGGACACATGTTGCTCAATGGCAAAAACTATCAGCAAAGATCAATGGTTATTGTGTAAGAGAGAAAACTCGGGCAAAGAGGGAAGGATCTCCAGTTCCAGGTGTAGATCTTTTTGATGTTAGTAACGATAAAGATATGAATATAGCTCAAGAATTAGTGAAACATGGATATGCGGTGTTTAAGAAAGAGAGTGAGAGATCTAGTCGAGCGACGAGTGTAAGCAATGTTAGCGTTGAATCTTCTTAATAAGGAAATCAGGTTTAAACTGCATTTGAGTGTATATATATTTTATGAAAGAAGTTTAATTTATTTATGAGATTAATGTTAGTGCCAAGAATGAATTAGTTAATAGCTGTGTTGCCATTTTAAAGTTGTTTACTCTAACAAAGTTTATAATGCTTAACTATAAAACAAAATAATAGAACAGTAACATATAATGTATTTATATTAATTAATTTCATATTTTATTTTTGGGTACAAATTATTGCTTAATATTTTTTAATTTGGTACAAATTAATGGTTTCACGGTACAAATTAATGCTTTGTTAATATATTTTTTCTCAAGATATATATTTTGTTGTTTTATGTCACAATTTTGAATTGGTTTTTATGTATCATAGCATAATCATGAGTTTCACTTATTAATGTTATGAAGTGCCTTTACTTAATTATCTTTAATTTTATTTGTACATAAGTTCTGCTTATAAACGTTGTAAATATTTTTAGACATAAAATATTATAAATCAATTGGTTGTTTTTTAGAATGCCTTTCTTTCTAAATGCACTATAAACAAAATTATACAAAAAAAACTAATTTTTCATAATCTAGTCTGTGTATAGATTTTTAATTATCTAATCTGAGAGTGTAGACTAGACTTGAACTTCAAGGTTTTATCTAGACTAGACTTTTAATAATCTATTTCGAATTTTGTAGACTAAACTTGATCTTCGAGTTTTCATTTAAACTAGGGTTGCCATTGTTGATCACGAAAAAAGAGAGGCGCAAACTAGTCCTTCTTTTGATTCTTGGTTCAGAATTATGTATCTTATATACTAGGTTGCTAAAATCTCATCATTGCATATACCCAGGCTATAAATATATTTGATGAAATGACCTACATGCCAATTGTTGCAAATATGGGCTCTTCCTATTGCATTGGTCATGACTACTTTAGCAGCCATCATAACCTTATGTGGGTTTTGGCTGACTTGACTTCGGCACGCCATTGCTGATTGTCTAGCGCTCGCGTTTTCCAGTTTGTGACACCCAGTGCTTTTATGTCATCCTCAATGCAGTCTTGCTTCCTTTCCTTGGTCTTCCTTGGGCTCACGTCGTAAAGAAAAAAATAAAAGTATCGGTTTAACATTTTCTTGGGTATTCGGTCGAACGTCATTCTGACCACGTGCCCCGCCCAGCCCAGTCTAGCTGATTTGATTGCTCCGATGATTGATTCTCCGCCAAATATCTACTTCAGTTCCTAGTTCATTCTCATTCTCCAGGTCTCTCCTTCTTTTACTGGGCCAAAGATTGGCCTCCGAATTTTCCGCTCAAAAATGCTTATCGTGATTTCTGGTTTTGTTGTCAGAGCCCACGTTTCACTACCATAGGTTGCTATGGGGCGTGTGATTGTTTTGTAGAGTCGGATTTCTGTTCTATTTAGCAGGAAGCTTCAGAAAAGGTGTTTTAGTGCATGGAAGCATCTGTTTCCTTGCATTAATCTGGCTTTGATTTCTTCGTCTAGGTCTTTGTTAACGTTTAGTATCGATCCCAGATACTTGAAGGATTTTACTACCTCAAATTAAGTTATAGTCGTCAATTGTTAGGTTTTGCCCTAATCGCCCTTCTTCTCTTCGATCTAGAGCCAGGTACATGGTTTTACTTTCGCTCACTTTTAGTCCCAATTTTGCCGCTTCCGTCTCCATTTCGATAAAGTTTTCTTTCACTGCTATAACTTTTCTTCCTACCAGGTCCACGTCGTCTGCGAAAGCGGCTATTTCTCTGGACGTGGTGAAAATTGACATATGTTTGTTTCTTTTGATTTTTTCTAGCTCTCTGTACTGATAGTCCCCTATTATTTCCTTGATATATATGTCCAGTACAGGATTGTTGCTAGAATCTTGTAGGAAAAGTTTAATAGGCTTATACCCCGGTAATTTGCGCACTCTGTCTTTGGTACTTTTTATGAATTGGTATAATTGAGGCGTTGCGAATACGAAGGGCGAACTCAACAAATGGTGGTATCGAGAAAAACGCATTTGAATTTTTTTTTATCCATTGCGGATAAAGGGCGAAGTCAGCAAAGACTGATGGCGATTTTGATGAATTTATGACGAAAGCTATACCTGCGGATTCTCGGGAGGGTTCTGATCCAATCCGTGAAAAAAAAATTACCCAATGTTGAGTTCGCCCTTCGTATTAGCAACGCCTCAATTGGTCCCATTTCCCAACTGGGTGGTAGTTGTTCTTCCCCCCACACTTTTGCTACTATGCTATTGCCGAGTAGTACGCCTTCTTCATCGTTTATCTTTGTTGATCTAGTTTTGGAAGCCTTTTCGTTTGTTTTGTACCATTTTGTAGAATTCCCTTACGTTCCCGTTTGAATTATGTGCTTCTAGTTCCTCTATTTCTCTTTGTATTTTCATTTATATTTGAAAATAAATAACCAAAGCTTTCAAATTTGTTATATCGATCGTCATTTTTTTTTCTTAAAACAAAAAAGAAATTGACGATCGACATAACAAATTAGAAAGTTTTAGTCATTTATTTTCAAATATAAATGTTAATTTTTACCCTGATGATGGCTAATTTTTAATAAAGAGCCGAAACTAGTAGGTAATAATAGTTATTATTATTATTTCTTGAAATAAATAAATATAAAATAACAAAACAATAATGTCCTGTGATACATTGCATTGTTCGCCAAGAGGCCTTATTTGGAAAATCTTTACGTCAAATGAATGTATGAAAGTCGTTAAAATAACTAATATAACTTATAACGTTAAATAACATTAATAGAGGGGATAACGAGATGCGACACTCACTAATGAATTTCTGTGACAGAAGTTTGCGCCAACTGTGAACTCGTCATGGAACTAATTAAGAAACGCGGGCTATATGAATGTTTTATTAAATATATGCGATAATATAATTTATTTAAAATAGGGTGAAAATTAAAAACAATTTGTTAAATATGTTATTTACATGTACTAATAATATATTAAATATGTATTTACATTTAAAAGTATAAATATAAAACTTTGTGGAGGGTCATCTCATCCTTCATATTACTGTCACAACCAGGAACAACACATCGGAAATATATGGAATCTATTGTCTGAAAGTAAGGGATATGATGGAAATAAACCAATCATGTTTAATATAGTAAAAACATGCACACTTACCTTTCAATTTAGATTATAACTAATGCAGGGATCACGAATTAGTTTCTTTGGGGGTCCGGTCCGGTTATTTGAGTTTATTATATAAGAAAATGACATGTACAGAAAGAAGTAACAAGGAATTTTACATAAAATACATTTTTTGCCTTTACCGAATTATTTGTCTGAAGTAAAGTTGGTGCAAGCTATTGTCATTAAATCCTTGAGATGTTCATCTTCGAAGTTCAACTTTCAACATAAATTCTGCTTCATAAATATATGTTGACCCAAACATAGTAAGAAGTTTCAAGGCTATTTTTTTTAATTTATTACCACACACCTGGTATGGGTATTTATAACCACACACAAATTTTAACCAAAACTCTTCACAAAGAACTTCTGTATGTTTGTGTTTTAGTACGGTGTTTTCTTGGAAATCGATCATTTCCATCTGCAGAGTAGCTTTATTACTCCCGCCCAGCCAGCGCTGAATGTTGCAGCAATGTTACTTTCGCAACGTTAAACATTGCTACAACATTCCTATGTCCGCCTCTCTGCAACGTTCAGAAATGTTGTGGGAACGTTGCACGGAACATTGCAGGAACGTTGCGGGAATGTTGCGAACATTGCAGGAACGTTGCGGGAACATTACGAACGTTGCGGGAACATTACGAACATTGCAGGAACGTTGCGGGAACATAAGATCTCAACATCAGAGTCTCTTCTATATCTTTTTCCGACCATTTCTCTCCGCCAAGTCTCTGTAAAATTGTAGGACAATATAAAATATAAGTAAAAATATCTGGCAAAAATATAAAAATGTTCATTTTTAAAGAAATAAACTTACTGCAGAGTAATTTCGCCATCATCAATTGGCTAAAACATCGCTTCTTATTCGACCTTGCCATCTAAATTTTAAGGCAAGGTGTTTGTTGTACAAGTAGGTTATGTAAACGCGTTTAGGAGGGACTCAGCGTTCATACACTTCCTTTTCCTAATATGGGGTTTCAGGAATTGCAATATTTGCAATAAGGGCCATTCTGGACGAGTCGATGTCACTGCCCCATCCCATCAAGCTCAACAATCCACTTCTCTTTTTAGACCCTGGTTAGATTAGGTTGTCCGCCGCGAGGCGGGTAGATAAATAAAGACAACATACGCGCGGCAGCGCGAACTCTCGGTCCAATGTAGGACAAAGTGACAAGGACCGTTGGTTTTACCTTGGTTAGATTAGGTTGTCCGCCGCGAAGCGGGAAGATAAATCAAGACAACATACGCGCGGCTGCGCGAACTCTCGGTCCAATGTAGGACAAAGTGACAAGGACCGTTGGTTTTTTATCAAAATTAATTTATCAATACAAAAATCCATTTTAAAATTATTACAAATTTTCTACTTGTGAAACTTCTACTTTTAAAAATGTTGGGGTTATAACCGTTATTTTTCTATAGTGTGTTCCCGCGCAACGCCACTGAGCTGCCACGTCAGTTGCATTTTCTGCCACCTACTAAACGGACAGATTATAGGAATTAACCCCTTTTCCTAATATGGGGTTTCAGGAATTGCAATATTTGCAATAAGGGCCATTCTGGACGAGTCGATGCCGCTGCCCCTGACATCCCATCAAGCTCAACAATCCACTTCTCTTTGACAAACCTCTCACGAAGCGTTTGCCACCTGGAGCTTCGTCCTTTCACTGTTGCTGAAATAAAGATAGAAAGGATATAGAAAAGTATGAACTGTAAATTTAGAATAAAAAGATGCAACATAACCTACCATTCATTGTTTCGGCCACATTCTCCCATGCGGAGTCTTTTTTTGAAACCTGCATGCCCCTTATCATATATTTGGGGATACGCCCGCACACACTCAACTGACAAAACGTCATTAACCGACATTTTTTAACTTTTAATTTATAAACAACTTTTCGAACTGTAAACAAAGTTAATGTAACATCACAATGGAAAATGCCACTCTTGAATTCGAGTGCATGCGCGCAAGAATCGAGAGCGTTGATTGGCTGAAAGATTAAGGCGACACGACGTGAAACTTTGGACATTGGTAGATTTCACATTACGTTAAGTTCGTATACTTCACATTACCTCGATCGTAATGGGCCGCATATAAAACAATGGGTTTTAGGTTTTCATCACGTCTCATCTCGTCACGTTAAGTTCATCGTAATCCCGCCTTAATACACTACATAAAAGTGGAAGAGAGTACAGAAAGAAGAGAGAGCGTAGATAAATACAGCAACGTTTCATTGAGTATATATCTTACGGTAAAAGTACGTAGATTGGTAAATGTGCACATATGCCGGTATATGTGCACATTTGCCTTCATGGTTTTTAAATGTGAATTCAACTAACATTTACCAACTATTTCCGGCAAATGTGTACATATACCTAAAGCTGTCGGTAATGTATAGAGGTTTACTTTAACATACAGAGCGCATGTGCTATTCGACAAACCTGCATTTTTGAGGTTATTGTTGTGTTTGTTAAGCTTCAATTTGCTATTTTATTTTCTCTAACTGTTTTAATTGAAATAATATAAATACATTTTAATATACTAGTGTATTTTATTTCTGTTTATTATTCTTTTAACTTTTACCGAAATACGTTGGAAAATGTGGACTTTTACCGGTAAAAGTAGATATATGAAGTTGATCTCAAATTTAAACTCACATTTACCAATCAAATTAGTAGATGTGCACATATACCAGCAAATCTGCACATTTGCCGATTTTGTACTTTTACCGTAACATATACACGCATTGTGTATGCAAATTCCGATCGGCGGAAAATACACGCGCCGATCTGAAAAATAACTAAAAATATAATACATTTTTGAGTATAAGAATAAAAAAAAGTGAGACGAGTAAAAATAATCACAGTAAAAATAAATTATAATATTAATATTGAAAAAAATAATTGGTGCAGCCTTACTGGAATGTTGTAGGAATGTTGCTACAACATTCAAATTGTAATATTGCAACTGGAATGTTGTAGGAATGTTGCTGCAACATTCAGATTGCAATGTTGCCACTGGAATGTTCAGGAATGTTGCTGCAACATTCACATTGTAATATTGCAACTGGAATGTTGCAGCAACATTCACATTGCAATGTTGCCACTGGAATGTTCAGGAATGTTGCTGCAACATTCACATTGTAATGTTTCAACTGGAATGTTGCAGGAATGTTGCTGCAACATTCACATTGCAACGTTGCCACTGGAATGTTCAGGAATGTTGCTTCAACATTCGAAATGTTGTGCAGCCTTCGGAACATTGCTGCAACATTCAACGCTGAATGTCAGAATGCAGAGAGTAAATGTTGCTGAGTATTCCGACGACATTCTCAATTTTTTCAAATTCCGATTTAAGAACTTTAATGAAACGATTGTGTCTGTCAATTCACACAATGAATTCAATTTTGTCAATTCACAATTGTTTCTGACAATTTCGTTGTGTCTGCTGATTATTTTATTTAAATTAGGGCAGACATTCATTTAACCATTAATGCTTTGAGTAGTTCTTGTTGATGCTTTGATACATTGTTGATGATTTGAGACATGTTGATGACTTCAGACGTTGTCGATGATTTGAGTAGTTGTTGTTGATGTTTTGATAAAGTGCTTATGGATTTGAGACATTTTTGATGATTTGAGTGGTGGTTGTTGATTTAAATAGTTATTGTTCATGATTTAAGACATTGTTGGTGCTTTGAGACCTTGTTGATAAGTTGAAAAGTTGTTGATATTTTGAGAGGTTGTGGTTGATGCTTTGCCTTGAATTTCCTTTGCCTTGAAGTTTAAGGTTCAAGTCATTAATATGTTTAAAAATATCCGCTAAGAAAGCAATCGAAGCTATATTTTCATTTTGCTTAGAAAACTTAGTTAGGCATTTGCTGAAATCTGATCACTGTTGAAAAGAAATGTCTTCAAATGTTCTAAATATTATGCATTAACTTCTTCAACAAATGATTTCAATTCACTATGTTTCAGTGATGATTTTGCACGAAGAAAATTTACTATTTTAATCACTTCTTGCATAATACACTCAAAATTATTATTAAGTTTGCAACAAAGCACCGTTTGGTGTATAATACAGTGGAAAGAAATCAAATTTTCATTACATTTTGCATTGGTCGTCATTAGGTGAACTAAGGTAGTTCCTAGGTGCCCTTTTTTAGTCCCAACAGCAGTTACTGTTCAAAGCTTTTTCAGGTCTAAATCATCTTTATCGAAATAATCCACCACCACGCATTGTTCATATCATCTCCTCGGGTTCTTCCTAATTAGGCAAAATAGCCAACATCTTCTCAAAAGTTTCTCTCATTTGGTCCAGGAAGCGTACAAAAATAACCAGTAGTGCCTTATCAGTCACGTCGCATGATTTAACTGCCTTTTCACGTCGCAATGGTTTTTTTTCTGACAAAACGTGTGTATTTCTTATGTTATTAGACGCAGGTAACGGTATCTGTCGAATAGTATCAACAATATCTTTTCTGTTCTCAAACAGAACATTGCCTGCCTCGGCAAAGCATTCTTTAACTATGCCAGCATCAGTAAATAGTTTCATATGCTTAGAAAGAGTCCATGAAACACGCAAAGAAGCCTCACCACATTCTTCCTGCTCATTGTCAGTCATTGAACGACTCAAGATCTGGGTCGAAGATCGATAATAAACTTGCAATTTTAGATTTACGCAAGTTACTACTAAGTGGGAATTTTTCGACAAATGATTTATGTTTAGTATCATAATGTCGTTTAATATTCGAGTTTTTAATTAACGCCACTCTTTGTTGACAAATCAAGCACATTGGGTCTGCTCCAGCACCATTTGGTAGCATAAAGCAATATAATCGGTCCATTCTGATTCTTTTGTTCACGAACTTCAAAAATTCAAAAACTGTCTATTTTCGACTTCCACTTTTCTTTTATTCGGTTCCATTAAAAAAAACCTTGCAAATGTAAGCAGATAATTAAGTTCGTAATGTAGGCAATATACTGTTAACGAGCGGCGGCTTGAAACGTGGTGCTGGTACCCCCGCCCTCGCGCCGCGCCGCGCACTTCTCCACCGCTACGACGGTGGTGAAGACAGCACCAACGACAAAGCTCGAGATACATTTTATTAAGTTACGTACTCAGTAATACAGGTACGCACAAAATAGGTCGGCGGTCCGGATCCGGACCACGGTCCGTCATTTGGTGACCCCTGAACTAATGTATGGAGAATTATTTTCAAGTCTTGCACTAATAATATCTTGCAGAGACGATATCCTTTAGACGAGTCCTTTGTTTTGGGTTTTTATACCTTCTTAAATTGTTAACACATGTTCCAATCCCTCTCATATTGAGACACCCGCGCAGCACTTTTAGGGTCGGATATCAAAGGTAGTTGTAGGAATGGTCAAATTTATATTGCAACCTTGATTGTGAAATTCCTTGACCGTATATATAATACTTGCGAATTAACAACGAAAAACATATATCCAATATAACGAATGAATATCTGACACATTGTCGACATAATCTTTAGACATTTGTCTCTGGGTGACATTTTGCTAATATAAATATAAACACCTGTAATTTATTTGAGATTTCAGGTGCTCAGTGCCATCTATCGATTAGTTTAAGCGACCAAGCCATCTATATTTTCATCATTGAATTAAAACTTCTGTCACAAGGTCACCCATAAGAGTGCCCACCCCCATGGGGATAACCGTGGATAACCTTTGATTCACAGAAAGTTTCGTCACTTTTTAGCGGAAGTAGATACTATATATGGGAACTTAGTGAACTTATGGGAACTATATACACAGATTTTTGTTGGTTAAGCACTGGAACCTGTTTGCAACGATTTTTCGCTATACGCAAGGAGATTTCTATTTTCCTTAAAGATGAAATCAAGTCTAACACTACGGAAGTGGAAAATCAAATGGTAGATGCACAATTTTTAGCTGACCTTGCATTTTTAACAGACCTCACATCTCAACGAATTGAATTTGAAGCTACAAGGTAAACAACAGAAATTGCCAACTTATTTGGACACATAAATTCAAGAAATTCAAGGGTTCAAGAATAAAATTAATCTTTGTCAAGTTGTAAAGAGAATTTTGAAGAAATAGAGGATTTTGAGGAAGTTTATTGAGAAAATTATCCAAATAATAGAAAAACCAAATTATCTCGCAGAAAATACATCGACATATTTTCTGAAGAATTCGAAAAGCGGTTTAGCGACTTTACAATTACAATTTCAGTTGAGAATGTAAGCATAGCAAACCTTCAACTGGAATTGTGTGATTTCCAAGATTAAACAAGGCATTTTTGCATGATTAAACAAGGCAGAAGCGCATGCGCTTAACTAACCGTAATAAGGCTATTGTCTATTGCAACTATTTGTTTCATTATGAGGAAGAAATTTATTTTCTTCTCCTAGATTTTATTGATTATCTGAAGTACTTCAGGATATATCAGAGTCTGATTTAGTATCGATTAAAGAATTTGAATACCATTTTTTCTTTAGTTTAGAAACATTTTGAACAAAGCTTATTAGTTCTGCTTTTATTGTACCAACTGAAATGTTTCTTATTTTTGAAATAGCATTAAATGCATTGTCAGGTATATTTGACCCTTTGAATCTATAATTTGTTTAAATGTATTTGGGTCAAAATAACTAAAGTCTTTAAAAAATTGTTCATTTTTTGTAAATCTAGTATATAAACTTTGATTAATTTGATTTATAAACTCAATTCAACCTCAAATGTTTTGATGCGTTATTTTCAAGAAAATTTCTACAATGAATTAGAAAACATATAGTGAGTGATACCCCGAACTCCGACATAAAGATTGTAATGGGAGACTGAAACGCCCAGGTTGGAACAGAACAATACTTTCAAAGTATCGTAGGCACTCATAGCCTACACCAGAGCTGTCCAACTGTATGGTGCACTTGGTGCAACTATAAGTGCACCAAGGGTCGCTTTAAAAAAATAGAGGGTTGGAGGACCGTTATTTCTCCATAATTCATCTACCATTTTTTAGCAATTCTTCGTCTCTTCGTTTGAAATACTTTTTCAATGAAAATATTGGCATCAAGTACAGTTCGTTTGCGTTTTTAATAAATTTCTCAACTTTTTTCACTACATTTCCGTATTCATTAAACATAGATGTTAATTGTGTTTTAGTTTTTGTAATACATTTAAATGCTTCACTAAAATTTAAAACGATTGTTTGCACATAATTTGATGCAGGTGTAATATGACAGGTGTAATATGGCAGGTGTAATATATTCATAAATATAAAAGATAATATGTAATATATTTTAAAATTTTGTCCACAAATCTAATAAACTGCATTATGGAACTTGCATTATGGTAAGGAAGGGCATAAATTACTTATGTCTTTCAGAATTTTTAACGCGGGATTTAGTTCCGATTCAGGCCCTCATCAAGACCGAGGGTCTCCACCGCGAAGTAGTGATCGCATCAGCATAATTCCCTGGCGATGTTAACAGCATACCACCCATTGAAGTACAAAAGCTGGTGGAACACTGTATTAGGAGAAGGCTGCCACTCATCCTGGGATGTGACGCGAACGCACACAATGAGATGTGGGGCAGCACGGACACTAATAAGAGAGGTGAGTACCTTTTAGAATACCTCATTAAAGAAAACTTAATTGTGTACAACGTTGGGAACACACCAACATTTGTCACTAAAGTCAGATATGAGGTACTGGATATTACGGTAGGTAGCGCTAACGTAAGTAAACTAATTAAAAAGTGGAGGGTTTCAAGTGAGCCCTCAATGTCAGATCATAGGATCATAGAGTTTGAGCTGGAAGGAGCTAGTGAGGAAAACACCCCCATTCGAAACCCCAGACAAACTGTGTGGCCTATGTTTAGTTCGCAACTAAAAGAAAACCTAGAGAAGGTGACAGTGCGGGGTAGTATCAAACACTACACCGTGCTGGAGCAGGTTGTAGGAGCAATAAATGTAGCAATCACCACGGCATTTGAATCCAGCTGCCCGGTAAAAACCGTGAAGGAGCATAAGGACGAAAAATGGTGGAACAAAAATTTTAAGAGCAAAAGTACGAACATTAAGAGCAAAAGTACGTAGGCTTTTCAACAAAGCCAAGCAATACGGAAATTGGCTAGAATACTCCGAGGTGCTTACCACCTACAACAAAGAGATCAGAAGGACAAAAAGGAAAAACTTTAGGACCTTCTGTGAGAACATAGAATCCACCCCGGTGGCAGCTAGACTGCACAAAGCACTAGCGAAGGATAGGGTGGAAATGACAACCAGTCTCAAGAAACCGGATGGGACCTTCACGGAGGATGAAGAGCAAAGAGCTCTCCTCCTACTAGAAACCCATTTTCCGGGATGTAGAGGATACAGGGAGACCGAGGGCTTGATGCAACCACGGCAACCAAGTCGGGCCGATTGGAGGAGGGCAGCGTCCATCTGTACGGAAAACCGAATCAGATGGGCTATCGGCACTTTCCAGTCTTTTAAGGCCCCAGGTGTGGACGGACTAGTTCCTGCCTTCCTACAAAAGGGAGAGACAGAACTAATGCCGTATCTTCTAAATATCTTTAGAAGTAGTTTAGCGCTCGGATATATACCGGAGCTATGGAGAAGGGCTAAAGTAGTATTTATACCAAAGGTGAGGAAGAGAGATACCACTCAACCGAAGTCATTTAGACCCATTAGTCTAACATCTTTTATGTTAAAGACAATGGAGAAGGTAATTTGTAATTACCTTAGGACTATAGTGCTGGTAGGTACACCACTACACAGGAGTCAGCATGCTTACAGAGCAGGGAAATCCACAGAAACCGCCCTGTATCAGCTGACAAACGAAAACGCAGCACTCGAGAAAAAGGAAGTAGCGATATGTGCCTTCTTGGATATAGAGGGAGCTTTTGACAATACCTCACACAAGGCTGTCAGAGCGGCCCTCGAAAGAAGGAGTATCGACAGCACTATCTCAAAGTGGATGGGAGAAATGCTGAGAAGTGGGAAAAGACACCATTAAGATCTCCACAACTCGAGGGTGCCCACAGGGAGGTGTACTATCACCGCTAATGTGGAGCCTGGTAGTTGATGAACTACTGGTTAGGCTAAACGACCTAGACATCAAATGTCAAGGTTACGCCGCTGACATAGTCATAATGGCTAGAGGGAAATTTGAGGGAACGCTCTGTGAAATTGTTCAGAGAGGCCTCAACGTAACTAGTAGATGGTGTCAAACAGTGGGACTGAAACTCAACCCGAGCAAAACCACGGTGATACCATTTACTAGAAGGAGAAAACTAAACTGCCTACATCCCATACTCATAGATGGGAAGGCAGTAGAATACCAACAGGAGATAAGGTATCTGGGTATCACACTAGATAGCAAACTCCTATGGAATCGACACGCTGAGGCAGCGGTAGGTAAAGCCAAACGCGCCCTAATGGTGTGCAGACATCTGGCAGGAAAAACGTGGGGTTGTAACCCCACTATCCTGCGATGGATGTACATCATGATAGTGAGACCTGCAATTACTTATGGGGTAGTTGCGTGGGGAAGTAGAATCAAGCTGGCCTCTATGAGGAAACAGCTTGAGAAGATTCAAAGACTGGCGTGTGTCTGCATCATGGGGGCGATGGGGTCGTGTCAGACAGCAGCATTGGAGCTGCTGCTGGATCTGACTCCGCTGCACCTTGTGGTGGAAAGGGCCGCCAGATCGGCGATCATAAGGTTCAGCAAGGAAGGAATGGGCAGAGGTAAAATAATCGGGAGCAGAGACCGAAACAGCCTCGCTGCCAAGATCCCCTGGCTGGAAGTACCACAAGACGAAATGGTATGCAAATACCACTTTGAGAAAAACTACACAGCCATGTGTAGTTATAAAGCCGATTGGAGCGACGAATCCTCAGCATATCACATAGAGCAAAATGCCATCAAGTGGTATACAGATGGTTCGAAGACAAAGGAAGGTACTGGTGCAGAAGTGTTACTGGTGCAGGAACTCGTACCAGGTACTTCGAATCCATGGGAACATCCCCAAGTATCTTCCAAGTAGAGGTACACGGAATCGAAAGATGTGCACAGTTTAACCTCGACAGGAATTATCGCAAAAAACGAATTGCTATCCTGTCAGACTGCCAAGCAGCCATTAAGGCCATTAGCTCATATACCATCAGGTCCAAACTGGTATGGGACTGTGTGGGGAAGCTGAACAAGCTTGGCAGGGATAATAAAGTAACGCTATACTGGGTACCAGGACACACTGGTATAGACGGAAACGAAAAAGCCGATAACCTAGCAAACATGGGATCCAGTAGCCCCTTTATAGGTCCGGAACCCTTTTGCGGCATGAGTGTGAACACCATCCACAGAAGTTTAGATAAAGAAACAAGAGGAAAATGGATGAAAACCTGGAAAGAACTTCCACCGCTACATATTAGTCCCATAAACCAATATATATATATATATATTTATATCTTTCCCCTCTCCAAAGTCTTCCCCAAGGTTCCCCCCTCTCTCCCTTACTTTATAACATATACTGCCACGACATTTACAACCATAACCTTGCAGACAAATCCAAAATCAACCTCTCCGCCTATATCCTACAATACGCCGACGACACCGCCCTCATATCCCACAATATAACCCTCAAAAAAACGACGGACGAACTACAAACTCTCACGGACAGAACCCTAATTTGGTTCAACCTATGGAGACTCACTGCAAATCCTTCCAAATGCCAACTACTCATCCCGAATCACAGAATCTCCCCCAATTCTCTACATATCCACCTATACAACATTGACGTAACACCGACTCCACAAATTAAATACCTTGGTATAACATTCGTCAATAAACTGAAATTCAACATCGACGCAAAAATACGTAAGACCAAAACTATACAACGAAGCAAACGTTTCCGCTCCTTGACCCAAGGAAACCAAGGTATCTCCATCTCAACAGCCTCCAAGATTTACAAATCCATATGCAGACCTATCCTCGACTACAGACACATAATAATGACTATTACCAACAAAAAAAACTACAACATACTGGAAACAGCCGAACGATCAGCATTACATACTATCTCCAAATTACGACATCCTAATAACATAGTTCATAACCCCTCCAATGAACTCCTTTACAGACTCACCCAAATTCCGAGACTCTGCGAAAGACACAAACGACTACTGACCAAATACAAAGAAACCAACATTCACTGGACCATCACAAACCATCTATGCATCAGACGTGACCCTCCTAAACCCTCCCGCAGACACCCATTCAAGACAGTACACGAATCACTATACGACTGAACTTATAACCTGCTGATCCTGCTTTTTTTTTTTTAATCTTGTTTTGTATCCATTATAATAACTGTATTTTTTGTTGTTGTATATATTAAATCATTAATTTTATCTGTGTACAATTACCGGGTGGAAAGACCTGGTGGTCCACAGCCTTTTGTAGACTTTTTGTTTTCAATAAACATTTCTTTTTCTATATATATATATATATATATATATATATATATATATATATATATATATATATATATATCCCATAAATATTGGTGTATGGGATGTATGGTATATATATATATATATATATATATATATATATATATATATATATATATCCCATACACCAATAATACAAAAACCTAACCTAACATAAACCGATCAGTTAGGGCCCACGGGGCATATGCCCGGTTGCCAGGTGGGTCGGTCCGACACTGCTGTCATAAATCACTTACTAAGTTGCTTCGTTTATCAACAAGAAATATCAAAGTAATATTGATGCATTAGTGAAAACTTACATCCTCAAATTTCCCACAAACTTTTTTGTAATTATTCTTTATTTTTTGAAAAGATTAAAATAATACACTAAACTCACTGATAAAGTTGCATACGATGTATTTTGTAATGCTGCGCTCCAACCCTCTATTTTTTTAAAGCGGGCCTTGGGGCACTTACAGTTGAGTAGGGAAAGATGATAAGTTCTAGGCCCGCCTTGCGCCTTCGACCTTGACCTTTGCCATTGACCTTGACTGACCTCAACCTTTGACCTTGAACTCGACTGACCTTGGCCTGACCCTGAAATTTGACCTTGACTGACGTTGACTTGACCTGACCTTGACGTTGCCACTTCCGGTTTAGACTTCCAGTTTCGACCCTTGACTTGACCCTGACCTTGATCTTGGCCTTGGGTTGCGGGGTGGATATTCATTGACGTCACCTTAAATTGACCTCTGGAATTGATTAGAAACTAGTTAACTGCAAGAAATTAGTTAACTGAAATACTTTTAAGTTTATTATTGAAAAATATTAGTTAAGAAACGCCGCGTAATAAATTTCGTGAGATAAAAAATGCAAGAAGATGTAAGATATTTTTATAGTAAGATTTTTAAAAATCGCTATATGCCGGTGTCAGCAAAATAAATGATAACAGGCGCGACTATGGAATATGGATTTTCTTGTTTCAACATATTTAGTTTAAAAATAATTTTAAATTAATTTTAATTTAATTTAAAAATAAATTAATTTAATATAAAAATAATTTAATTAAAAAATAATTAAAATAATAATAATTTAATTAATTTTAACAATAGTTTAAATTAATTTAAAAATAATTTAATTTTTTTAAAAATAATTTAATTTAAAAATAATTTAATTTAAAAATAATTTTATTTAATTAAATTTAAAAATCATCGAATTTAATTTTAATTTAAAAATAATTTACTTAAAAACAATTTCATTTATTTTAAAACTAATTTAATTTAATTTAAAAATAATTTAATTTAATTTTAAAATAATTTAATTTATTTTAATTCAAAAATAATTTAATTTTATTTAATTTAATAATAATTAAATTGAATTTAATTTAAAATTAATTTAATTTAATGTAAAAATAATTTTATTTTATTTAAATTAGAAATAATTAAATTTAATTTAAAAATAATTAAATTGAATTTAAAATTATTTTAATTTAATTTAAAAATATTTTAATTTAATTTAAAAACAATTTAATTTAATTTAATTTAAAAATAATTAAATTTAATTTAAAAACAATTTAATTTAATTTAATTTAAAAATAATTTAATTTAAAAATAATTTAATATAGTATAATTTAAAAATAATTTAGTTTAATTTGAAAATATTTACATTTAATTTAATTTAAAAATAATTTAATTTAATTAAAAAATAATTTTATTTTATTTAAAATCATTTAATTTAATTTAAAAATAATTTTTAATTATTTTAAAAACAATTTAATTTTATTTAAAACTAATTTAATTTAATTTAAAAATATTTTAATTTAATTTAAAAATAATAACATTTGATTTAAATTAAAAATGATTAAATTAAATTTAAAAATATTTTAATTTAATTTAAAAAATAATGAAATTTAATTTAAAAATAATTTAATTTAATCTAAAAATAATTTTATTTTATTTTTTTTTAAATAATTTAATTTAATTTAAAAATGGATTAATTTAATTTAAAAATAATTGAAATTAATAAAATTAAAAACTAATTTAATTTAAAAACAATTTAATTTAAATTAATTTAAAAATAATTTAGTCTCATTTAATTTTAAAATATTTTAAATCTAATTTCATTTTTAAAAATAATTAAATTAAATTTAAAAATACTATAATTTAATTTAATTTAAAAATAATTACATTTAATATAAAAATAATTACATTTAATTTTATATAATTTATATTAATTTAGAAATAATTAAATTTAATTTAAAAATATTTTATTTTAAAAATAATTTATTTCAATTTAACAATAAATTAATTTTTATTAAAGATAATTAAATTGAATTTAAAACTATTTTAATTTATTTTAAACTAATTTAATTTAATTTAAAAATAATTTAATTAAATTTAAAAGTAGTAAAATTTAATTTAATTTAAAAATGAAAACTAAATTAAATTTACAAATATTTTAATTTTAAAACAAATTTAATTTAATTTAAAAATATTTTAATTTAATTTAAAAATAATTTAATTTAATTTAAAAACAATTCAATTTAATTTAATTTAAAAATAATTTAATTTGATTTAAAAATAATTTATATACATTTAATTAAAAAAATATTTTAATTTAATTTAAAATAATTAAATCTAAATTGAAAATAATTTAATTTAATTTAAAAACAATTTAATTTAAAACTAATTTAACTTAATTTAAAAATAATTTTATTTAATTTCAAAATAATAAAATTTAATTTAATTAAAATAAATTCAAATGATTAAATTAAATTTAAAAAAAAAATTTAATTTAATTTAAAAAATAATTTAATTTAAAAATAGTTTCATTTAATTTAAAAATAATTTAATTTAAAAATAATTTAATTTAAAAATAATTTAACTCAATTTAAAAACAATTTTTTTTAAATTAAAATTAATTTAATTTGATATAAAAATTATGTAACTTAATATAATATAAAAATAATTAAATTTTATTTAAAAATATTTTAATTTAATTTTAAAATAATTTAATTTATAAACAATTTAATTTAAGTTTAAAATAGATTGATTTATTTTTAAGATAATTCAATTTAAAGTAATTTAAAAATGTTATAATTAAAAAATAATTTAATTTAATTAAAAAAAATTTAATTTAATTTAAAAATAATTAAAATTAATTAAATTTAATATATAAATAATTTGTTTTTTTTTTAAAACAATTTAATTTAAAACAAATTTAATTTAAAGATAATCTTTAATTTAATTAAAAAAAAATTAAATTAAATTTAATTTTTTTTTAAAAATGGTTAAATTAAATTTAAAAATATTATAATTTACTTTAAAAAATTATCTAGTTTGATTTAAGAATATTTCAATTTTAATTAATTTAAAAATAATTTAATTTAAAAATAATTAAATTTAATTAAAATATAATAATATTTAATTTAAAATATTTTAAATAAATTTAAAAATAATTAAATCTATTTTAAAAATAATTAAATTTAATTTATAATAATTTAGTTAAATTAAAAAATAATTTTATTTAATTTAGAAGCAATTTAAATTAATTTAAAAATATTTTAATTTAATTTTAAAATAATTTAATTTATTTTAAAAATAAATAAATTTAATTTAAAAATATTTTAATTTAATTTAATTTAATTTCAAAACAATTTAAATTAATATACAAATAATTTTATTTAATTTAGTTAAAAAATAATTAAATTTAATTTAAAAATAATTAAATTTAATTTAATTTGAAAATATGTAAATTTAATTTAATCTAAAAATAATTAAATTTAATTTAATGTACAAATAATTAAATTTAATTTAATTTAATAATAATTAAATTTAATTTAATTTAAAAAAATGCAATTTAATTTAAAAATAATTTAATTTATTTTAATTTAATTTAAAAAGGATTTAATTTATTATAAAAATAATATAATTTAATTTAAAATAATTTAATTTAATTTAAAAATAATTTATTTAATTTAAAAATAATTAAATTTAATTTAAAAATATTTTAAGTTAATTTGAAATATAATGTAATTTTATTTAAAAATAAATTTATTTAATTTAATTTAAAAATTCAATTTTATTTAAAAAAATAAAATTTAATTTAAAAATAAATAAATTTATTTTAATTTAAAAATAATGTAATTTAAAATAAAAACAATTTAATTTAATTTAAAAATAATTTATTTTATTTTAAAAATAGTTAAATTTAATTTAAAAATATTTTATTTTAAATTAATTTAAATACAATTTAATTTGATTTAAAAATATTTTTATTATATTTAGTTTATATAAAATTAATTTTATTATATTTAAATTTAATAATTTTTTAAATTAAATTTAATTATTTAAATTTAATTTAAAAAATTATTAAATTTAATGTAATGTAAAAATAATTAAATTATTTTAAAAATAATTAAATTTAATTTAAAAATATTTTGATTTAATTTAATCTAATTTAAAAACAATAAATTCAATTTAATTTAAAAGTATTTTAATTTAATTTAAAAATATATTAATTTAATTTAAAAATAATTTAATTTAATTTAAAAATAATTTTACTTAATGTAAAAATAAATTTATTAAAAATAAATATATTTTGAAATAATTAAATTTAATTTAAAAGTCATTTAAATTAATTTAAAAATATTTTAATTTAATTTAAAAATAATTTAATTTATTTTAAAAATAATTAAATTTAATTTTAAAATATTTTTTTTAATTTAATTTCAAAACAATTTAAGTTAATTTACAAATAATGTTATTTACTTTAGTTAAAAATAATTAAATTTAATTTAAAAATATTAAAATTTAATTTAATTTAAAAATAATTAAATTTAATTTAATGTACAAATTATTTAATTTAATAATAATTAAATTTAATTTTATTTAAAAACATGCAATTTAATTTAAAAATAATTTAATTTATTTTAATTTGATTTAAAAAGGATTTAATTTAATATAAAAATAATATAAATAAATTTAAAATAATTTAATTTAATTTAAAAATAATTAAATTTAATTTAAAATAATTTTAATTTAATTTAAAAAATAATGTAATTTTATTTAAAAATAAATAAATTTATTTTAATTTAAAAATAATGTAATTTAAAATAAGGACAATTAAAATTAAAAATAATTTAATTTATTTTAAAAATAGTTAAATTTAATTTAAAAATATTTTAATTTAAATTAATTTAAAAACAATTTAATTTAATTTAAAAATAATTGTATTTTAATTAGTTTAAAAATAATTAAATTTAATTAAAAAATTATTAAATATAATTTAATTTAAAAATAATTAAATTTATTTTAAAAATAATTTAATTTAATTAAAAAAAAAATTAAATTTAATTTAAAATTATTTTGATTTAATTTTATTTAATTTAAAAACAATAAATTTAGTTTAATTTAAAAATATTTGAATTTAATTTAAAAATATATTAATTTTATTTAAAAATAATTTAAATTAATTTAAAAATAATTTAACTTAATGTAAAAATAAATTTATTTAAAATAAATATATTTAGAATTAATTAAATTATGTTTTAAAAATAATTTAATTTAATTTAAAAATATTTTAATTTAATTTAAAAATAACCTAATTTCATTTAATTTAATTTAAAAATAATTAAATTTATTCTAAAAATATTTAGTTTTTTAATTCAGTAATTTATTTTAAAAATAATATAATTTAAAAATAATTTAATTTAATTTAAAAATAATTTTATTTAATTTAAAAATAATTTTATTTAATTTATTTTAAAAATAATTAAATTTAATTTCAAAAAATTTTAATTTTATTTAATTTAAAAATAATTTGATTTAATTTAACAGTAATTTATTATAAAAATAATTTAATTTATTTTAAAAATAAATTAGTATAATTTAAACCTAATTTAATTTAAAAAGAATTTAAATTAATTCAAAAATAATTAAAATTAATTTAATTTAAAAATGACAAAATTATATTTAAAAATATTTAAATTTAATTTTAAAAATAATGTAATGTAATTTAAAAATAATTCTATTTAATTTAATATTATAATAATTTAATTTAAAAATAATTTAATTTAAAAATAATTTAATTTAATTAAAAATAATTTAATTTATTTTAATTTAAAAATTATTTACCTTTGTTTAATTTAATCTAATAATCCATCACTGCGAAATATGTGATCAAGGATTCCCAACTATTCAAGTATGCAGGTCATTTATTTGTTAATAAAATTGTTACATTTTAATTTAATTTAAAAATAATTAAATGTAATTTGTTTTTATATAATTAAATTTAATTTAAAAATATTTAAAATTAATTTAATTAAATAATGCAATTTATTTTAAAAATATTTGAATTTAAAAATAACTTAATTTAATTTTAAAATAATTTAATTTAAAAATATTTTATTTTAATTTATTTTAAAAACAGTAAAATTTAATTTAAAATATTTTAGTTTAATTTAAAAATAATTTAATCTAATTTACAAATAATTTAATTTAATTTAAAAATATTTAAATTTATTTTAAAAAGAATTTAAGTTAATTTAAAAATAATGTAATTTAATGTAAAAATAATTTAATATAAAAAAAATTTAAATAAATTTAGCATTAATTTAATTTAAAAATGATTTAATTTAATTTAAAAATAATCTAATTTCGAAATAATTTAAATAAATTTTAAAATAATTTAATATAATTTATTTTAAAAATAATTAAATTTAATTTAAATATAATTTAATTTAGTTTAAAATTTATTTTATTTAATTTAATTTAAAAATAATTAAATTGAATTTAATTTAATTTTAAAATAATTTGATTTAATTTAAAAACAATTTAATTTAAATTAAAACTAATTTAATTTAAATTAAAAATAATTTAATTTGTTTTAAAAATAATTAAATTTAATTTAAAAATGATTAAATTAAATTTAAATATATTTTAATTTAATTTAAAAAATAAGGTAATTTATTTTAAAAATTTTAATTTTAATTTAATTAAAAATAATTTAATTTAATTTAAAAGTAATTTAATTTAAAAATAAATTAATTTGATTTAAAAATAATTTAAGATAATTAAATTTAAATATAATTTCATTTAAAAATAGTTTAATTTATTTTAATTTAAAAATAATTTAAAATTAATTAATTTAATTTAATAATCCATCACTGCGAAATATGTGATCAACGATTCCCAACCAGAGTTTAGTATGCAGGTCATTTATTTTTTAATGAAATTAATTTATTTTTAAATTAAATTGAAACATATTTATTTTAATTTAAAAATATTTTAATTTAATTTAAAAATAATTTTATATAATTTATTTTACAAATAATAAAATTTAGTTTAAAAATATTTTAATTTAAAAAATAATGTAATTAAATTTAAAAATAAATTAATTTAAAAATAATTTAATTTTATTTAAAAACAATTTAATTTTATTTAAAAATAATTTTAATTAATTTAACGTAAAATAATAAAATTTAATTTAAAAATAATAAAATTTAATTTAAAATAATTTAGTTTAATTTAAAAATAATTTAATTAAAATAATTATTATTTTATTAAATAATTTATTAAATAATTTAATAATTTAAAATTTTATTTAATTTAAAAATAATTCAATTTATTCTAAAAATAATTTAATTTAATTTTATATAAAATAATTTAATATAATTTAAAAAAAAAAAATATATTTAAAAACAAATTAATTTAATTTAAAACAAATCAGTCGTTCTCGACACGCCAACGAGAGCACACGTCTGCGAATATTCGCTTATCTACAATAACGCTAGACCCATTTTTTGGTGTAATTTCTACCTGCTTAAATTTATTTGCGAAAAATTTAATATAAATCCATCGAAATATAATTCATAATATAAAACTTTTAACATGGAACCACGCATTGTCGGTATGAATACCGATGATGCTGGCTCATCCTACATGTCGAACATGTCGGATGAAGACGAAGCCGCTGGGTTCATAAAAAAAAAGAAAAAGAGGCCGCCCCCAAAAAAAGTCTCAATCGTCAATTCCAGCCAAAAAACAACTACATCACAAACTACCACCTCAACTTCGCCCATATCGACACCTTCATCAAACAACAACACCAAGACTACCGCAAATGTACAACCTACACCACACACACGTAAGCCACTCAAAACATTTAAATACAATTACTCCATCACAACTACCAATCCTTCCATGTCCCGCATCCAATTCTCCACAATATGGCAATCCTTCCGTCCAAGAAACACGGATATAATCATTAAAACCGCAAACAATATCCTCCTTAAAACAGATACTGATCCGATAATACTTCTAAAATCCCTTAGTACCGAAAAAACCATCAATTCTTTCAAACTCCAATCCCAGTACTCTCCTAGAAACACCACCCTCCCAAGACCCGAATCCTATTCATTGGTAATTGAAAAAGTGGAGTATGAAATCGAAGATGCAACAATTGCAGAACACCTCCGCTCACTCAACTACATAATTTATACACTACATAATTTATACATACTCAATGGAAATGAATCTACCTGGCAACACAAATCGCGAGGATCTAATTAAAAAGCTGAACAAGCGCTTCATATCAGAATACCAAATTGATACTCATGCCGTTTTTTCAGGAAATAGAATGTACATACTTATGTTTGACCTAACCTCTCCTGACTCCGACCCCCCCACCCTTCCGACCGATGAAACATCCCAATCTTAAAAGACTTTTAATAGACAGCTTTACAGAGACAAATAACATTGACGGACATTTATTTGTAGAGACAAAGACGGGACCCGACAGTATCCTCACCTTTAGAGACTGGTCTACTTTGGCAAAACACGGAAATGCAATTACTAACAAGGCAGGGGGGAGCTTTAATCCACCTGAAACCTAAATTCAAACTTGGCAAAGCCAATCCCCCATCCCTTAACAACCCCCTCAATGATTGTCTCCATTTTACTATCCCCTTTCACAATAAAAAGAAAATCCACATATTCCTGGTATACATCCATCCTCACTCCGCGATTGAGCGGAATATCGTAACAATGGCATCATTGTTTGAATATTTAACATCAACAAAATTAAAATCTGTCAGATCCAATCCTTCTTAAGTAACTCCCTCTTTGTTCGCCGTCACACCAACCCCACATTCATTATGCCCCAAAATAAGGATACTACTCCCGACTTATTACTCCACACCTCTAACCTCGTCAATTCTATAAATGATATTACCCTGTCCCCCGACCTTGGCTCAGATCATTTGGCTATCACGTTCTCTATCAACCTTAACCACATCCCTCCCCTGGTTAGTCATCCTACTAAAATAAATCTCAACCTTACAAACATCCCTAGAGTCACCTCCAAAATAATAAACACCACAGACTCCAACAACCTTTCCCTAAACGACGTTGACGAATTCCAGACCCTCCTGACAAATTTAATCGTAAAACACTCCCCCAAATCCAAAACCAATTTTCACAAACCAACTCTGCCTCCCTTCATCTTGACGCTAATTAAACAAAAACGATCACTATACCGAATATACTGCAGAACAGAAGACAGTTCTTTAAAATCTAAAATGAATAGACTAAATAAAGACATACATAGACTTATCTTCCAGTTTCGAACCAACAAGTGGTTGTCAGTCTGTCAATAAATAGAAAACGACGCAGGACGAACATACGGGGACAAAATTAAAAAGACCACCAAATACCGCCCATCATTCTATATCCTCGACATCTCCTATAATAACCAACAGTACTCCTCTGACTCCGAAAAAGCGTCCCTCTTTTCCAAACACTTTAAGGATTCATTTAGCCCCTATAAATCTCCTTCATTTGATAAACATAACTACGACAGAGTAAACATATTGTACAACGACTACTTTAAAAATGACAACACAGACCTGGATGAAATAACCTTCTTTTCTGACGAATACCTTCCTGCTCTCTTCCATGGCAAAAATAGTGCACCCGGCCCCGACCTAGTTAAAAAATCCTTACTTAGAAACCTTACCGATGATATCCATCTCCACATTATTAAATTGTTCAACGTCTGCCTCTATAAAAGATCCTTTCCCAAATGTGGGAAAAAAGGTATAATTATCACCATCCCAAAACCTCATCAAAATCATTCCTTGCTAAATAGTTACCGCCCAATTACCCTCCTTCCAGTCCTAGGCAAAATCCTAGAGCAAATCCTCATAAATAGATTATGGAATCTGCTCAAAAACTCTTTTCCATCATATCCATTTGGATTCAAGCCTTCCCACTCCACCATTCACCCCCTATATATCCTCACCAATAACCTACAAACCGCATATATCCGTAAAGATTATTCTGCTGCCCTATTCCTAGATAAAAACAAAGCGTTTGACAGTGTGTGGCATGCCGGCTTCCTATCCAAAATATACAAACAAAATGTCTCTCCGTATCTCATTTATAACCTTAAACATTTCCTCCTTGACAGATCCCTCCAAATTAAAATAAATAACGCCCTCTCCTCTGAATTTTCCATTCTCCAAGGTCTTCCCCAAGGTTCCCCCCTCTCTCCCTTACATTATAACTAATGCCACGACATTTACAACCATAACCTTGCAGACAAATCACAAATCAACCTCTCCGCTTATATCCTACAATACGCCGACGACACCGCCCTCATATCCCACAATAAAACCCTCAAAAAAACGACGGACGAACTACAAACCCTCACGGACAGAACCCTAATTTGGTTTAACTTATGGAGACTCACTGCAAATCCTTCCAAATGCCAGCTACTCATCCCGAATCACAGAATCTCCCCCAATTTTCCACATATCCACCTAGACAACATTGACGTAACACCGACTTCACAAAATAAATACCTTGGTATAACATTCGACAATAAACTGAAATTCAACATCGACGCAAAAATACGTAAGACCAAAACTATACAACGAAGCAAACATTTCCGCTCCTTGACCCAAGGAAACCAAGGTATCTCCATCTCAACAGCGTCCAAGATTTACAAATCCATATGCAGACCTATCCTCGACTACGGACACATAATAATGACTATTACCAACAAAAAAACCAACAACATACTGGAAACAGCCGAACGAACAGCATTACGTACTATCTCCAAATTACGACATCCTAATAACATCCTCCATAACCCCTCCAATGAACTCCTTTACAGACTCATCCAAATTCCGAGACTCTGCGATAGACACAAACGACTACTGACCAAATACAAAGAAACCAACATTCACTGGACCATCACAAACCACCTATGCATCAGACGTGACCCTACTAAACCCTCCCGAAGACACCCACTCCTGACACTCCACGAATCACTATACGACTGAACTCATAGCCTGTTGATCCTACTTTTTTTTTAATCTTGTTTTGTATCCTTTATAATAACTATATATTCTTTTTTTTTTTGTATATAATAAATCATTAATTTTATCTGTGTACAATTACCGGGCGGAAAGACCTAGTGGTCGATAGCCTTTTGTAGACTTTTGTTTTCAATAAATATTTCTTCTTCTTCTTTAAAACTAATTTAATTTAAAAATAATTTAATTTAATCTAAAAATAATTTAATTTAATTTGAAAAATAATTAAGTTTTAAAAATAATTTAATTTAATTTAAAAATAATTTAATTTAATTAAACAACAATTTAATTCAATTTAAAAATAATTTAATTTAATTTAAAGTTAATTTAATTTAGAAACAATTTAATTTAATTTAAAAATAATTTAATTTAGTTTAATATAAAAATAATTTAATTTAATTTGAAAATATTTACATTTAATTTAATTTAAAAATAATTTAATTTAATTTAAAAACAATTTAATTAAATTTAAAAAAAGTTTAATTTAAAATAATTTAATTTAAAATTAATTTAATTTAAAAACAATTTATGAATTTAAAACTAATTTAATTTAAATTAAAAATATTTTAATTTAATTTAAAAAATAATAAAATTTTAAAAATAAATTAATTTAGATTAAAAATGTTTTAATTTAATTTAAAAATATTTTAATTTATTTAAAAATATTTTAATGTAATTTAGAAACAATTTAATTTAATTTAATTTTAAAAAAGTTGAATTTAATTTAAAAATAATTTAATTTAATTTAAAAATAATTTAAAAATAAGAGAATTTAATTTATTTAAAAAATAATTAAACTTAATTTAATTTAAAACAAATTTAATTTACTTTAACAATAATTCAGTTTAATTTAAAGATAATTAAATTAAATTTAAAAATATTTTATTTTAATTTAAAACTAATTTAATTTAATTTAAAAATAATTTAATTTAATTTAAAAAATAATAAAATTTTAAAAATAAATTAATTTAGATTAAAAATGTTTTAATTTAATTTAAAAATATTTTAATTTATTTAAAAATATTTTAATTTAATTTAGAAACAATTTAATTTAATTTAATTTTAAAATAGTTGAATTTAATTTAAAAATAATTTAATTTAATTTAAAAATAATTTAAAAATAAGAGAATTTAATTTATTTAAAAAATAATTAAATTTAATTTAATTTAAAACAAATTTAATTTACTTTAACAATAATTTAGTTTAATTTAAAGATAATTAAATTAAATTTAAAAATTATTTATTTTAATTTAAAACTAATTTAATTTAATTTAAAAATAATTTAATTTAATTTCAAAGTAATTAATTTAAAAATGATTTAATTTAATTAAATTTAAAAATAATTTAATTTAAAATAATTTAGTTTATTTTAAAAACAAATAAATTTAATTTAACAATATTTTAATTTAATTTAAAAATAATTTAATTTATTTTATAAATAATTAAATTTAATTTAAAAATATTTTAGTTTAATTTAATTTAAAAACAATTTAATTTAATTTACAAATAATTTAATTTAATTTAGTTCAAAAATAATTAAATTTAATTTAAAAATAATTAAATTTAATTTAATTTAAAAATAATTAATTTTAATTTAATTTAAAAATAATTAAATTTGGTTTAATTTATAAATAATTAAATTTAGTTTAAAAATATTTTGATTAAAAAAAAAAAAAATGTAATTTAATTTAAAAATAATTTATTTTAATTTTAAATAATTTAATTTAAAATAAAAACAATTTAATTTAAAAATAATTTGATTCAAATTAAAAACAAATTGATTTATTTTAAAAATAATTAAATTATATTCAAAAATATTTTAATTTAATGTAATTTAAAAACAATTTAATTTAAAAATAATTTTGTTTTATTTAGTTTAAAAATAATAAAATTTAATTTAAAACATTATTAAGTTTAATTTAATTTAAAAATAATTAAATTTATTTAAAAAATAATTTTGTTTAGTATAAAAATAATTAAATTTAATTTAAAAATATTTTAATTTAAATTAATTTAATTTAAAAACAATTTAATATAATTAAAAAATATTTTAATTTAATTTAAAAATAATTTAGCTTAATATAATTTAAAAATATTTTAATTTACTTTAAAACTAACATAATTTAATTTGAAAATAATTTAATTTCAAAATAATCTAATTTATTTGAAATTAAAAATAATTTAATTTTATTTAATTTAACAATATTAAAATTGAATTGAATTTAAAAATAATTTAACTTAATTTAATTTTAAAATAATTTAATTTAATTAAAAAATAATTTAATTTATTTGAATTTAAAAATAATTTAATTTTATTTAGAAATAATTAAATTTAATTTAAAATCAATTAGATTTAATTTAAAAATATTTTAATTTAAATATAAAAATAATTTAATTTATTTTAAAAACAATTTAATTTAAAACTAATTTAATTTGATTTAAAATTATTTATTTTAAAAATAATCTTATTTAAAAATAATTTAGTTTAATTTAATTTAATTTAAAAAAAATAATAATTTAATTTAAATATGATTAAATTAAATTTAAAAATATTTTAATTTAATTTAAAAAAATTTCTAATTTGATTTAAGAATAGTTTAATTTAATTTAAAAATAATTTTATCTAATTTGAAAATAATTTAATTTAATTTAAAAATAAGAGAATTTAATGCATTTTAAAAATAATTAAATTCAATTTAATATAAAAATAATTTAATTTACTTCAACATTAATTTAAATTACGTTAAAGATAATTAAATTTAATTTAAAAATATTTTAATTTAATTTAAAAGATTTAATTTAATTTAAAAATATTTCAATTTAATTTCAAAGTAATAAAATTTAATTTAATTTAAAAATTATTTAATTTAATTTAAAAACAATTTAATTAAATTTAAAAACAAATTAATTTAATTTAAAACTAATTTAATTTAAAAATAATTAAGTTTAATCTAAAAATAATTTAATTTAATTTGAAAAATAATTAAATTTTAAAAATAATTTAATTTAGTTTAAAAATTTTTTAATTTAATTTAAAATATTTTAATTTAATTTAAAACAATTTAATTTAATTATTAAAAATATTTTAATTTAATTTAAAAATAATTTAATTTAAAAATAATTTAACCTATTTTAATTTAAAAATATTTCAAATTAATTTAAAAAATATTTTAATTTAAATATAAAAATAATTTAATTTATTTTAAAAACAATTTAATTTAAAACTAATTTAATTTGATTTAAAATTATTTATTTTAAAAATAATCTTATTTAAAAATAATTTAGTTTAATTTAATTTGATTTAAAAAAAAAATAATTTAATTTAAATATGATTAAATTAAATTTAAAAATATTTTAATTTAATTTAAAAAAATATCTAATTTAATTTAAGAATAGTTTAATTTAATTTAAAAATAATTTTATCTAATTTGAAAATAATTTAATTTAATTTAAAAATAAGAGAATTTAATGCATTTTAAAAATAATTAAATTCAATTTAATATAAAAATAATTTAATTTACTTCAAATGAATTTAAATTAATTTAAAGATATTTAAATTTAATTTAAAAATATTTTAATTTAATTTAAAACATTTAATTTAATTTAAAAATATTTCAATTTAATTTCAAAGTAATAAAATTTAATTTAATTTAAAAATTATTTAATTTAATTTAAAAACAATTTAATTAAATTTAAAAATAATTTGATTTGATTTTAAAATTAATTTAATTTAAAAATAATTATATTTAATCTAAAAATAATTTAATTTAATTTAGAAAAAATAATAATTTAATTTAAAAACAAATTAATTTAATTTAAAACTAATTTAATTTAAAAATAATTAAGTTTAATCTAAAAATAATTTAATTTAATTTGAAAAATAATTAAATTTTAAAAATAATTTAATTTAGTTTAAAAATATTTTAATTTAATTTAAAATAATTTAATTTAATTTAAAACAATTTAATTTAATTATTAAAAATATTTTAATTTAATTTAAAAATAATTTAATTTAAAAATAATTTAACCTATTTTAATTTAAAAATATTTCAAATTAATTTAAAACTAATTTAATTTAATTTAATTTGTAAATATTTCAATTTAATTTAAAAATAACTTAATTTATTTAAATTTAAAAATAATTTAATTTTAATTTAAAACTAATTTAATTTAGAAATAATTTAATTTAATCTAAAAAAAAAATTAATTTAATTTGAAAAATAATTAAATTTTAAAAATAATTTAATTTAGTTTAAAAATATTTTAATTTAATTTAAGATTATTCTAGTATAATTTAAAAATAATTTAATTTAATTTAAAAACAATTTAATTTAATTTAAAAATAATTGAATTTAGTTTAAAAATAATTTAATTCAGTTTAATTTAAAAATATTTCAATTTAATTTGAAAATATTCACATTTAATTTAAATTAAAAATAATTTATTTTAAAAATAATATAATTTAATTTAAAACTAATTTAATTTAATTTAAAAATAATTTAATTTAATTTCAAAGTAATAAAATTTAATTTAATTTAAAAATGATTTAATTTAATTTAAAAACAATTGAATTTAATTTAAAAATTAATATAATTTAATTTAAAAACACTAATTCAATTTAAAACTAATTTAATTTAATTTAAAAATATTTTAATTATATTTAAAATATAATTAAAATTAAAAAATGAATTAATTTATTTTAAATATTTTTTAATTTAATTTAAAAATATTTTAATTTATTTAAAAATAATTAATTTAATTTAAAAAAAATTAATTTAATTTAATTTAAAAATAATTGAATTTAATTTAAAAATAATTGAATTTAATTTAAAAATAATTTAATTTAAAAATGATTTAATTAAAAAATAAGAGAATTGAATTTGTTTCAAAAAAAAATAAATTTAATTTAATTTAAAACAAATTTAATTTACTATAACAATAATTTATTTTAATTTGAAGATAATTAATTTTAATTTAAAAATAATTTAATTTAATTTCAAAGTAATTAAATTTAATATAATTTAAAAATAATTTAATTGAATTAAATTTAAAAATAATTTAATTTAAAATAATTTAGTTTAATTTAAAAATAATTTAATTTAAAAATATTTTAATTAAATTAAAAATAATTAAATCTATTTTAAAAATAATTAATTTTAATTTAAAAATATTTAAATCTAATTTAAATTAAATTAGATTAAAATATTTTTAAATTAAAATTAACTGTTTATTTTAATTTACAAATAATTTTATTTAATTTAGTTCAAAAATACTTAAACTTAATTTAAAAATAATTAAATTTAACTTAATTTAAAAATAATTAAATTTAATTTAATTTAAAAATAATTAAATTTAAAATAATTTAAAAATAATTAAATTTAGTTTAATTTAAAAATAATTAAATTTAGTTTAAAAATATTTTAATTTTAATTTGAAAAAAATGTAATTTAATTTAAAAATAATTTATTTAAATTTTAAATAATTTAATTTAAATTAAAAACATTTTAATTTAATTTAAAAATAATTTGATTCAATTTAAAATAAAATAAATTTATTTTAAAAATAATTAAATTTAATTTAAAAATATTTTAATTTAATTTAATTTAAAAATAATTTTACTTAGTTTAAAAATAATAAAATTTAATTTAAAAAATTATTAAGTTTAAATTAATTTAAAAATAATTAAATTTAATTTAAAAATAATTAAATTTAATTTAAAAATAATTTAATTTAATTAAAAAATAATTAAATTTAATTTAAAAATATTTTAATTTAAATTAATTTAATTTAAAAACAATTTAATTCAATTGAAACATAATTTAACTTAATTTAAAAATAATTTAATTTAATTTAAAAATATATATATTATATATATATATATATATATATATATATATATATATATATATATATATATATATATATATATATATATATATATATTTGTAGGCCTACAGCCTTTGCCGCATCCCGCACTTCTTTTTCCACCTCTCCTTATCTCTCCAGTCCTCTTCTTCTATTGCTCTATCTTTAATGGTTTCCATAATACCATCTATCCATTTTATTGCTGGTCTGCCTCTTCTTCTCCTTGCTCTTGGTATTGATTGGAATGCTATTTTAGACCATCTTTCTACAGTCATACTTTGCATGTGTCCATACCACTTTAATTGCCGTGTCTCTATGTCGTCTGTAGTGCCATAGACTCTCCTCGTCTGGCTTGGTATATGTTCATTTCGTACACGATCTAGTTTGGACGTTTGACAAGCTCTTTGTAGAAAGTCCATTTCTACTACTTCTATACTTTTTTTATCCCTCTGTGAAACTTGCCAACATTCTGAACCATAAGTTGTAATTGTTTCTACTATAGATTTGTGTACCCTCATTTTTGTTTTTAGTTTAATTTCATTTGCCACTTTGCTGCTCTACTTCTTTGATGCTGCTTTCAATTATTTTTTTTAGTATCCGGCCGTACAACCTCCCAAGTGAACTAGTTACGCTGATCCCTCTATAGTTACTACACTGTCTTTTGTCTCCTTTTTTAAATATTGAGCTCATATGAGCAATATTCCAATCTTCTGGAATGTTGTCGTCTTCTATTAGACATTTGCTGAAGATCTTGGCTATCAGCTCTAATAATAATCTGGGTCCATTTTTAACTAGTCCAATTGGGATATTTCCTGGCCCTGCAGCCTTTTTATTTTTAGATTCTTTTAGGGCTTCCTTTATTTCTTTTATCGTTATCGCATTTACTTCTTCATTTGTGGGTGTCTCTATATCCAGGTTATCAATGTGGAACTATTTTCTCTTTTCTGTTAGCAGTTCTTTGTAATATGTTTCCCACTCCTCCATACTTATTAGTTCAATTTAGTTTCAATTTAAATCAACTCGCCCTTCTTTTCTAATATGTTTGATTGCCTTCCACGCTTCGGAAAACTTTGTTCCTCCCATGCACCTCTCTATCTCCTCGCATCTTTTTTCCCAAATCTCATTTTTCCTTTTTGTTTTTTAATTTCTCTATTCCAGTGTGCATAGATCTTCTATTTTTTTAGATTGTAGCCAAGTTTGATAACTTTCTTTTTAATTTCTGCTAGTCTTTCTATTTCTTCACACCACCACTCTTTATTTTTAAAATGCCTCTCTTGTGGTCCTATAGCTTCGTTCGCTGCTTGGTGCATACAGTTCCTTAGGTGTTTATATAGTTGATTCGCTGTAACGTTTCCGTATTGCACTTTCCGTATTGAAACTCTCGAGATTGTATCTGATTTCATTCGTGTTTTTTCCTTAGGTTGTCGTTTTTACTAGTTTTGACCGCATTAGTTTTCCTATAATTTATTAGGACTGTTGCTACCAAAAGGTGGTGGTCCGATCCACATTCCGCTCCTCGATACACCCTTACGTCAGTGGTTGTTATTTTTGTGTTTTGTTTTTGTATAATGTAATCGATTATCGATCTTAGTCCTTTTGTGGGTTGGGTCCACGTGTATTTATGTATATATTTGTGGGAGAAGAAACCATTCATTATCTTTAGAGACATATTCTGACATAGTTGTTTTAGACGTCTGCCGTTATCGTTTTCAGTTTGTTCTAAATATCTACCTATTACCGGGTTGTTCCCTTCTCTACTTGTACGGGCGTTTAGGTCTCCCAAGATAAGTATTTCTCCATCTCCTTTAATCTCAGATATTATTCATAATAGTTTTTCGTAGAACATATCTTTAGTGGCAAGGTCTGCATCCTCGCTAGGAACTCGCTAGGAATTATAACTATATTCTGTCCATTTTTTTTAATTTCCATTTTTATTATTTGTTCGTCAATTTCTTCATGGTCTTTAATGTATTTTTTATACTTTCAGTGTTTTGCTACCTCTTTGCTCTTGTGTCCTTTTTAACTCCACTATAAAAATGAATATAATCCCCTACCATCTGAACTCCGTTACCTTTTTTTTAGTTTCTGTAAGCACACAGACCTCCAGTCTCATTTTGTTTAATTCTTGGAATACTTCTGTTTTATTTGTTCGTAATGTTTATATGTTCCAGGTCGCAATTCTCATAATCAATTTTCTTTGCCTAGTTCGTTGTATTTATGTCCATCGTTGTTCCGAGGCGGATTTTTGAAGTTTTTAACATTTTTTTCTATTTCCGAATGATGAGGTGTTGGCACATCGATTCAACTCTCCAGCTTGAAGGACCAGGATTTTCTGTTAGGGTTTTCTCCCTTAGCCACTTTTGTTCCGGTATTCAGGCGTCGGAAACTCGCCATTTACCCCCTTCCGTCAGCTACACCACGCACACCCATTGTACGCGATAAACCCAGAGGCCACGACAAGGACGTGGAAGTGGGATTTGCTGGATTTTTCCTTTTTGGGACGTTTCCCAGAGTTTTGTTGTAGCAGGAATAGTGGCACTTTCTGCTACCCCTGAGACCCATACCAGCCATTTAGCCCCCTTTAAAAATTATGTAATTTAATGTAAAACTAATTTAATTCAAAAATAATTTAAATAATAATAATTTAAATTAATTTAACAATAATTAAATTTAATTTAAAAATTATATAATTTAATTTAAAAATTATCTAATTTAGAAATAATATAATTTAATTTTAAAATAATTTAGTTTAACTTATTTTAAAAATAATTTAATTTAATTTAAAATTTATTTTATTCAATGTAATTTTAAAATAATTAAATTTAATTTAAAATAATTAAATTTAATTTAAAATAATTTAGTTTAATTTAAAAATAATTAAATTTAATTTAAAAACAATTTAATTTGAAACTAATTTAATTTATACTAAAAATAATTTAATTTATTTTAAAAATATTTAAATTTAATTAAATTTAAAAGTAATTTAATTTAAAAATAATTTAATTTATTTTAATTTAAAAATTATTGACCTATATTTAATTTAATTTAATAATCCATCTCTGCGAAATATATCAATGATTCCCAACCAGAGTCAAGTATGCAGGTCATTTATTTTTAATTAAATTAAATTAATTTTAAATTAAATTAAAACATATTTATATTAATTTAAAAATTTTTCTTTTTAATTTAAAAATAATTTAAATTAATTTATTTTAAAAATAAATAAATTTAATTGAAAAATATTATAATTTGTAAAGTGTATGTATTTGTAATTTATTTGTAATGCAATTTGTAAAAATAATGTAATTTAATTTAAAAATATTTTAATTTAATTTAATTAAGCAAGAATTTAAATTAAAAATAATTTAATTTAATTTATAAACAATTTAATTTAATTTAAAAATATTTGAATTTAATTTAAAAATAATTTAATTTAAAAATAATTTGATTTACTTTAAAAATATTTTAATTTGATTTATTTAAAAAACAATTTAATTTAATTTAAAAATAATTTAATTAAATTTAAAAATAATTAAATTTAATTTAAAAATATTAAAATTTAATTTAAGATAATATAGTTTAAATTGAAAATAATTTAATTTAAAAATAATTTAATTTAATGTAAAAATAATTTAATTTAATTTAAAAATAGTTTAATCTAATTTAAAAATAATCTAATTTAGAAATAATTTAATTTATTAAAAAAAAATTTAATTTATTTTGAAAATAATTTAATTTTATTTAAAATGAATTTAATTTAATTTAAAAATAATTAATTATAAAGTAAATATAATTTAATTTAATACAAATTTAAATAACAACAATTTAGTATAATTTAACAATAATTTAATTTAATGTAAATATTATTTAATTTTTTTTTAAAATAATCTAAATTAGTAATAATTTAATTTAATTTAAAAATAATTTAATTTAGTTTAAAAATAATTAAATTTAATTTAAAAATAATTAAATTTAATTTAAAAATAATTTAATTTATTTTTATTTAAAAACAATTTAATTTTATTTAATTTAATAATAATCAAATTAAATTAATTTTACAAATATTTTAACTTAATTTAATTTAAAAATAATTTAATTTAATTTAAAAATAATTTAACTTAAAAATTATTTAATTTATTTTAATTTAATTTTGTTTAATTTATTAATAATTATTTTAATTTTATGTTAAAATAATTTAATTTAATTTAATTTAGAAATAATTAAAATGAATTTAAAAATAATTAGATATAATTTAAAAATTATTTAATTTAATTTATAAAATAATTTAATTTATTTTAAAATCAATTTAATTTAAAAATAATTTAATTTAAAAATAATTTAATTTAATTTAAAAATAATTTATTTATAAAAAAATTTAATCTTATTTAAAAAATCTTATTAATTTAATTAAAAAAAAATTAGATTTAATTTAATTTAAAAATAATTAAATTTTTTTTAATTTAAAAATAAATAAATTTAATATAATTTGAAAATAATTAAATTAAATTTAATTTAAAAATAATTAAATTTAATAATTTAACTTAATAATATATAATAATAATAAAATTTAATCTAATTTAAAAAAAACCAATTTAATTTAAAAATAATTTAATTTATTTTAATTTTAAAATGATTTCATTTAATTTAAATTAAAAAATATATAATTTAATATAAAATAATTTAATTAAATTTAAAAATAATTTTAATTAAAAATAACTTCATTTATTTGAATTTAAAAATAATGTAATTTTATTTAATTTAATAATAATTAAATTGAATTTAATTTTAAAATAATTTAATTTATTGTAAAAATAATTTTATTTAAATTAGAAATAATAAAATTTAATTTCAAAATAATTAGATTTAATTTAAAAATATTTTAAATAAATCATAAAAATAATTTAATTTATTCCAAAAACAATTTAATTTAAAACTAATTTAGTTTAAAAATAAATTAATTTAAAAATAATTTGATTTATTTTAAAAATAAGTTATTTTAAAAATAATTTAATCTTATTTAAAAATAATTAAATTTATTTTAAAAATAATTTAGTTTAATTTAAAATAATTTAATTTAATTTAAAGACAATTTATTTTAATTTAAAAATAATTTTATTTTATTTTAAAAATAATTTAATTTAATTTAAAAATTTATTAAATTTACTTTAATTTAAAAATAATTTAGTTTAATTTAAAAATAATTTAATTTAAATTAAAATTAATTAAATTTAATTTAAAAATATTTTACATTAATTTAATTTAATTTAAAAAGAATTTAATTTAATTTAAAAATAATTTAATTTAATTTAAAAATAATTTATTTAAAAAAAATTAACCTTATTTAAAAATTATCTTATTTCATTTAATTAAAATAAAATAAATTTAATTTAATTTAAAAATGATTATATTAAATTTAAAAATATTTTAATTTAATTTACAATATTATCTAATTTAATTTAAGAATAATTTAATTCAAAAATAATTTAATTTAAAAATAATTTAATTTAATTTTAAAATAAAAAAAAAATATTTATTTTAAAAATAATTAAATTAAATTTAATGTAAAAATAATTTAATTTCTTTGAAAAATAATTTATTTTATTTTAAAAATAATTTAATTTAATTTAAAATAATTTAATTTAAAAATAATTAAATTTAATTTAAAAATATTTTGATTTAATTAAAAAAAAATGAAATTTAATTTAAAAATATTTTAATTTAATTATAAAAATAATTTAATTTATTTTAAAAACAATTTAATATAATTTAAAAATAATTTAAAAAAAAAATAATTTAATCCTATTTAAAAATAATGTTATTTTATTTAATTAAAAAAAAAAATAATTTAATTTAATTTAAAAATGATTAAATTAAATTTAAAAATATTTAAATTCAATTTACAAAATTATCTAATTTAATTTAAAAATAATTTAATTTAATTTAAAAATAATATGATTTAAAAATAATTTTATTTAATTTAAAAATAATTTAATTTAATTTAAAAATAAAAAAATTAATTTATTTTAAAAATAATTTAATTTAATTTAAAATAATTTAATTTAAAAATAATTCAATTTAATTTAAAAATAATTAATTTTAATTTAAAATATTTTAATTTATAACTATTTATATAACTATTTATAATTAAAATTTTTAAAATTTATTTCACAAATAATTAAATTTAATTTAAAAATAATTACATTTAATTTAATTTAAAAATAATAAACAACCAAACAAAACTAACTTCGGCAGAGTAAACTCTTGGCTCAACGACTATTTTCAAAATGACAATACAATGACAAATAACGTACAATGAAATAGTTCCCCCAGCTCCGACCTTGTCAAAAAATCCTTACTCAGAAACCTTCCTGACGATATCCACCACCACATAATTAAACTGTTCAATGTCTGTCTCCATAAAAGATCCTTTCCCAAGTGCTGAAAAAAAAGATTTAATTATTACCATCCCAAAAACTAGTCAAAATCATTCATTATTAAATAGCTACTGTCCTATTACGCTCCTTCCAGTCCTAGGCAAAATTTTCGAACAGATCCTCTAAAACAGATTATGGAATCTGCTCAAAAATTCCATTTCACCATACCAATTTGGGTTCAAGCCTTCCCACTCCACCACAATAGGGGGTGATATTTATCCTCACCAATAACCTACAAACCGCCTTTCTCCGCAAAGATAATTCTGCTGCTTTATTCGTAGACATAAATAAAGAATTTGACAGTGTGTGGCATGCCGGCCTCCTCTTCAAAATGCGACAACTCAATATTCCTCCGTACCTCATCTATATCCTTAAATATTTCCTCCATGACAGATCCATGACAAAATTTACCCCTCTCCAAGGCCTCTCCCAAGGCTCTCCCCACTCTCCCTTACTATACAATTTATACTGCTACGACATCCACAACTATAACCTTGCCGACAAATCCCAAATCAACCTCCCTTCCTATATCCTACAATACGCTGATGACAACGCTCTCATATCCCACCATAAAAATCTTAAGAAAACAATGGACGAACTTCAAGCACTTACGGACAACACCCTAATCTGGTTTAACCTCTGGCGACTTACTGCAAACCCTTCCAAATGCCAGCCCCTCATACCTAATCACAGAATTTACCCCAATTCCCAATACATCCACCTAGATGCCATTGACGTGACACCGACAACTCATATAAAATACCTAGGCATGACATTCGAAAACAAATTAAAATTCAAAACTGACGCTAAAATAGACCAAAACTGTACAAAGAAGTAAACAGTTCCGCTGCTTGACACAAGGAGGCCAAGGTATCTCTATTTCAACGGCCGCCAAGATTTACACATCCATCTGCAGACCTATCGTCGACTACGGACACATACTACTGACTACCACTAACAGCAAAACATACAAAATACTAGAAACGGCAGAACGAACATCCCTACGCATCATTTCCAAACTAAGACACCCCAGAAACATCCTCCATAATCCTTCCAATGAACTCCTATACAGACTCACCAAAATCCCGAGACTCTTCGACAGACACAAACGACTGCTGACCAAATACAAAGCGACTAACTCTCACTGGACCATCACAAACTCACTATGTATCAGACGTGACTCTACCAAACACTCCCGTAGACACCCACTCAAAACACTCCAAGAAACAATATACGACTTAAAACTAAACCCTCCATAATATGTAAATTCATAATTTTTTTTTTGTATAAATTTATTTTAAACATTAAAATGTAAGCTCCTGGGCGAAAAGACCAAATGGTCGATAGCCTCTTGTAAACGTTTGTTTTCAATAAACATTTCTTCTTCTTTTAATAAAATTTAATTTAAAATTTTTAAATTTAATTTAAAAAAAATTAAATTTAATTTAAAAATAATAATTTTTTTTTAAATAATTTAATTTAAGTTAAAAATAATTTAATTTAAAAATATTTAAATTTAATTTAAAAATAATTTTATTTATTTTAAAAATAATCAAATTTAAATTGAAAAAAAAATTAAAAATATTTTAATTTAATATAATTTAAAAACAATTTTATAAAAATTTAATTTAAACATAATTTAATTTAATTTAAAAATAATTTTATTTAATTTAATTTAAAAATAATTACATTTAATTTAAAAATAATAACATTTTATTTAACATAATTTATTGTAAATTAAAACTAATTTAATTTAAAAATAATTTAATTTAATTTCAAAATAATACAATTTATTTAAATTTAAAAATGATTAAATTAAATTTAAAAATATTTCAATTTAATTTAAAAAATAATGTAATTTAATTTCAAAATAATTTATTATAATTTAAAAATAATTTAATTTAATTAAATTTAAAAATTATTTAGCTTTATTTAATTTAATTTAATAATCCATCACTGCGAAATATGTGATCAACGATTCCCAACCAGTCAAGTATGCAGTTCATTTACTTGTTAATTAAATTAAAATATTTTTAAATTAAATTGAAATATTTTAATTGTTTAAAAATATTTTAATTTAATTTAAAAATAATTTAATTTAATTTTAAATTATTTTAATTTAATTTTAAAATAATTTAATTTAATTTAAAAATAATTTAATTTAATTTAAAAATAATTTAATATAATTTAATCTAAAAAATAATAAAATTTAATTTAAAATATTTTTATTTAATTTAAAAATTAAAAATAATTAAATTTAATTCATTTTAATAATAATTAAATTTAATTTAAAAATATTTTATTTAACAAAATAAAGTAATTTAATTTAAAAACAATTTAATTAAAATTAAAAACCATTTAATTTAATTTTAAACTAATTTAATTTAAATAAATTTAAAAATAATATAATTTAATTTAAATTAAAAATAATTTATTTTAATTTAAAAATAATTTAATTTAAAAATAATTTAATTTAAAAATAATTTTATTTAATTAAATTTAAAAAAAATTAAATTTAATTTAAAAATAATAAAATTTAATTTAAAGTATTTTACTTTAATTTAAAAATAATTAAATTTAATTTAAAAAGAATTTAATTAAATTTAAAAATAATTTGATTTATTGTAAAAATAATTTAATTTAAAAATATTTTAAATAATAACAATTTAATATAATTTAATAATAGGTTAGTTAAATTTAAATATTATTTAATTTAATATAAAAATAACCTAATTTGTAAATAATTTAATTTATTTTAAAAACAATTTAATTTAATTTAAAAACAATTTAATTTAATTTAATACTAATTTAATTTAATTTAAAAATAATTAAATTTACTTCAAAATATAAGGAAATTTATTTTAATCTAAAAATAATTAAATTTAATTTAATCATAATTAAATAATTGAATAATTATTTAAATATGATTAAAAAAATTAATTATGATTGAATAATTGAATCATAATTGAATGGAATTTATTTTGAAATTTGACTTAATTTAATTTAAAAATAATTTAATTTAATTTAAAAATAATCTAATTTATTTGAATTTAAAAATAGTTTAATTTAATTTAATTTAATAATATTTAAATTGAATTAATTTAAAAATAATTTAATTTAATTTAGAAATAATTAAATTTAATTTAAAAACAATTTAATTTAATTTCAAAGTATTAAAATTAAATTTGAAAAATAATTAAATTTTAAAAATAATTGAATTTAGTTTAAAAATATTTTAATTTAATTTAAAAATAATTTAATTTAATTTAATTTAAAAAAAAAATTTAATTTAAAAATAATTTAATTTAATTTAAAATAATTTAATTTAATTTATAACTAATTTAATTTAATTTAAAAAATAATTTAATTTAAAAAATAATTTAATTTATTTTGAAATATTTTAATTTAATTTAATAATATTTTATATTAATTTAAAAATATTTGAATTTGATTTAAAAATAAGAGCATTTAATTTATTTTAAAAATAATTAAATTTAATTCAATTTAAAACAAATTTAATTTTTTTTAACAATAATTTAATTTCATTTAAAGATAATTAAATTTAATTTAAAAATATTATAAATTAATTTAAAACTAATTTAATTTAATATAAAAATAATTTAATTTAATTTCAAAGTAATAAAATTTAATATAATTTAAAAATGATTTAATTTATTTTAAAACTTATTTAATTTGATTTAAAAATAATTTAATTAAAGAATTTATTTTCAAAAATAATTTAATTTAGTTAAAAAATATTTTAATTTAATTTAAAAATATTTTAATTTAATTTAAAAATAATATAATTTAATTTAAAAACAATAGAATTTAATTTAATTTAAAAATAATTGAATTTAATTTAAAAATAATTAAAATTAGTTTAATTTAAAAATAATTTAATTTAATTTGAAAATATTTACATTTAATTTAAAAATAATTAAATTAATTTCATTTAATAATTAAAATTACTTTAACTTATAAATAATTTAATTTAGTTTAAAACAGACTTAATTTAATTTAAAAATAATTTAATTTCAAAGTAATAAAATTTAATTTAATTTAAAAATAATTTAATTTAATTTAAAAATAATTTAATTTATTTAAAATAATTTATTTTAAAAATATTTTAATTTAATTAAAAAATAATTGAATTTTGTTTAATTTAAAAATAATTCAAAACTTAATTTGAAAATATTTACATTTAATTTAATTTAAAAATTATTAAATTTAATTTAAAATAATTTAATTTCATTTAAAAATAATTTAATTTATCTTAAAAACAATGTAATTTAATTAAAAACAGACTTAATTTAATTTAAAAATAACTAAATCTAATTCAAAAATATTTACATTTAATTTAATTTAAAAATAATTGAATTTAATTTAAAAATAATTGAATTTAAAAATAATTTAATTTTGTTTAATTTTAAAATAATTTAATGTAATTTAAAAATATTTACATTTAAATTTATTTAAAAATAATTTAATTTAATTTAAAAATAATTTAATTTAAAATAATTTAATTTAATTAAAAAATAATTTAATTTAACTTAAAAACAATTTATTTTAATTTAAGACTTATTTAATTTGAATCTTATTTAATTTAATTTAAAAACATTTTAATTTAATTTAAAAAATAATTAAATTTTAAAAATAATTTAACTTTCAAAGTAATAAAATTTAATTTAGTTTAAAAGTGATTTAATTTAAAAACAATTTAATTTATTTTAAAAATAATTTAATTTGATTTATAATAATTTAATTTGATTTAAAAATAATTTAATTTAAATTAAAAATAATTTAATTTAATTTAAAACTTATTTAATGTAAATCTAATTTAATTTATTTTAAAAATATTTTAATTTAATTTAAAAAATAATTAAATTTTAAAAATAATTTAATATAGTTTACAAATATTTCAATTTAATTTAAAAATATTTTAATTTAATTTAAAAGTAATTTAATTTAATTTAAAAACAATTTGATTTTGTTTAAAAATAATTGAATTTAATAATAAATTTAAATTAAAAAAAAAATTCAAATTAATTTAAAAATAATTAAATATAATTTAAAAATAATTAAATTTAATTAAAAAATAAATTAATTTAATTTAAAAATATTTTATTTTAATTTTAAAAAAATGCAATTTAATTTAAAAATAATTTAACTTATTTTAATTTAAAAATGATTTTATTTAATTTAAAAATAATATAATTTAATTTAAAATAATTTATTTTAATTTAAAAACAATTAAATTTAATTTAAAAATAATAAAATTTAATTTAAGAATAATTATATTTAATTTAAAAATAGATTATTTTAATTTAAAAATAATTTAAATTAAAATAAAAACAATTTAATTTTTTTTTTAAATAAATTTATTCTTAGTTTAAAAATAATTAAATTTAATTACAAAAATTATTAGTTAATATATAATAATAGTTAATTATAAGTTAATTTAATTTGAAAATAATTCAATTCAATTTAAAAATAGTTTCATTTAAAAATAGTTTTATTTTATTTAATTTAGAAATAATTAAATTTAATTTAAAAATAATTAAATTTAATTTAAAATTATTTTAATCTAATTAAAGAATAATCTAATTTCATTTAATTTGTTTCAAAAATAATTAAATTTATTCTAAAAATATTTTATTTTAATTTAAAAAATAAAGTAATTTAATTTAAAATAATTTAATTTAAAAATAATTTAATTTAATTTAAAAACAATTTTATTTAATTTAAAAATACATTTATTTAATTTTAATTAAAAATAATTTAATTTAATTTAAAAATATTTTAATTTAATTTATTTAAAAATAATTTGATTTAATTTAACAATAATTTAATTTATTTTAAAAATTATTTAAATTAATTCAAAAATAATTTATTTTAATTTAAAAATAATTAAATTTAATTTAGAAATAATTTAATATAATTTAAAACTAATTTATTTTAATTTAATTTAAAAATAATTTAATTTAATTTAAAAATAATTAAAATTAATTTAATATAAAAATAATTAAATTAAATTTAAAAGTATTTTAATTTAATTTAAAAAATAATGTAATTTAATTTAAAAGTAATTTAATTTAAAAATAATTTAATTTAAAAATAATTTAATTTAATTTAAAAATATTTAAAATTATTTTAAAAATAATAAATTTGAATTTATAAATAATTTAGTTTAATTTAAAAATAATTTAATTTAATTGAAAGAAAATTAATCTAATTTAAAAATAAGTTAATTTAATTTAAAAATATTTTAATTTATTTTAATTTAAAAATAATTTAATTTATTTTAATTTTAAAATAATTTAATTTTAATTAATTTAATAATAATTAAATTGAATTTAATTTAAATATAAATTAATTTAATGTAAAAATTAATTAATTTAGAAATAAAAAAATTGAACTTAAAAATAATTAGATTTAACTTAAAAATATTTTAAATCATTTATAAAAATAATTGAATTCATTTTAAAAACAATTTAATTTAAAACTAATTCAATTTAAAAATAATTTAATTTAATTTAAAAATAATTTGTTTTAAATTAATTTAATCATATTTAATTTAATTAAAAAATTAAATTTAATTAAAAAATGATTAAATTAAAATTAACAATAATTTAATTTAATTTAAAAAATTATAAAATTTAATTCAAGAATAATTCAATTTAGAAATAGATTAATTTAATTTAGAAATAATTAATTTAATTTAATTTAAAAATAAGATATTTTAATTTATTGTAAAAATATTAAATTTAATTTAAAAATAATTTATATTAATTTAAAAATAATTTAATTTATTTAAAAAATAATTAAATTTAATTTAAAGTAATTTAATTTAATTTAAAAATAATTTAATTTAATTTAAAAATAATTAAATTTAATTTCAAAATAATTAAATTAAGTTTATTTTAAAAATAATTAAATTTAATTTAATTTAAAAATAATCAAATATAATTTAATTTAAAAAAATCCAACTAAATTTAAAAATAATTAAATTTAATTTGAAAATAATTTTATTTAATTTTTTTTAAATATAATTAAATATAATTTAAAAACATTTTAATTTATTTTAAAAACTAATGTAATTTATTTTAAAAATAATTTATTTTAATTTAAAAATAATTTAATTTAAAGTAAAAACAATTTAATTTAATTTAAAAATGATTTGATTTAATTTAAAAATAAATTAATTCATTTTAAAAATAATTTAAATTTAATTAAAACTGTAAAAAAATAATGTAATTTAATTTAAAAAGAATTTAATTTAATTTAAAAATAATTTAATTTAATTTAAAAATAATTTAATTTAAAAATAATTCAATTTAATTAAAAAATGAGTTAATTTTATTTAAACTAAAAATAATTTAATTTGTTTTGAAAATATTTTAATTTAATTAAATTTAAAAATAATTTAATTTAATTAAAAAATAATTTAATTTAAAATTCATTTAATTAAAAAATATTAAATTTAATTAACTTTAATAATAATTAAATTTAATTTAAAAATATTTTAATTTTTTTTTGAAAAATATTGTCATTTAATTAAAAAAAAATTATTTTAATTTAAAAAAAAAATTTAATTTAAAATAAAAATAAATAAATTTAATTTAAAATAAAAATGAGTTGATTTAATTTAAAAATAATTTAATTTATTTTAAAAATAATTAAAATTAATTTAAAAATATTTTAATATAATTTAATTTAAAAACAATTTTATTTAATTAGAAAATAATTTTATTTTATTTAATTTTAAAATAAATTCAATTTAATTTAAATATACATTAATTTAATGTAAAAATAAATTAATTTAGAAATAAAAAAAATTTTGTTTAGTATAATTAGATTTAATTTAAAAATATTTTAAATTATTTATAAAAATAATTTAATTCATTTTAAAAACAATTTAATTTAAAACTAATTTAATTTAAAAATAATTTATTTAAAAAATAATTTGTTTTAAAAATAATTTAATCTTATTTAATTTCATTTAGAAAAATTATAATAAATTTAATTAAAAAATGAATAAATTAAATTTAAAAATAATTTAATTTAAAAAATTATCTAATTTAATTTAAGAATAATTTATTTTAAAAATAATTTAATTTAATGTAGAAATAATTAATTTAATTTAATAAAAAATAAGCAATTTTTATTTATTTTAAAAATAATTAAATTTAATTTAATTAAAAAATAATTTAATTTTTTTTAAAAATATTTTAAAATATTTTAATTTTAAAATAATTTAATGTAATTTGAAAATATTTACATTTAAATTTATTTAAAAATAATTTAATTTAATTTAAAAATAATTTAATTTAAAAAAATTTAATTTAATTAAAAAATAATTTAGTTTAACTTAAAAACAATTTATTTTAATTTAAGACTTATTTAATTTGAATCTTATTTAATTTAATTTAAAAACATTTTAATTTAATTTAAAAAATAATTAAATTTTAAAAATAATTTAACTTAGTTTCAAAGTAATAAAATTTAATTTAGTTTAAAAGTGTTTAATTTAAAAACAATTTAATTTATTTTAAAAATAATTTAATTTGATTTAAAATAATTTAATTTGATTTAAAAATAATTTAATTTAAATTAAAAATAATTTAATTTAAAACTTATTTAATGTAAATCTAATTTAATTTATTTTAAAATTATTTTTAAATTAAATTATTTTTACAATAAATCAAATTATTTTTAAATTTAATTAAATTCTTTTTAAATTAAATTTAATTATTTTTAAATTAAAGTAAAATACTTTAAATTAAATTTTATTATTTTTAAATTAAATTTAATTTTTTTTAAATTTAATTAAATAAAATTATTTTTAAATTAAATTATTTTTAAATTAAATTATTTTTAAATTAAAATAAATTATTTTTAATTTAAATTAAATTATATTATTTTTAAATTTTTTAAATTAAATTAGTTTAAAATTAAATTAAATGGTTTTTAATTTTAATTAAATTGTTTTTAAATTAAATTACTTTATTTTGTTAAATAAAATATTTTTAAATTAAATTTAATTATTATTAAAATGAATTAATTTTAATTATTTTTTAATTTTTAAATTAAATAAAAATATTTTAAATTAAATTTTATTATTTTTTAGATTAAATTATATTAAATTATTTTTAAATTAAATTAAATTATTTTTAAATTAAATTAAATTATTTTAAAATTAAATTAAAATAATTTAAAATTAAATTAAATTATTTTTAAATTAAATTAAATTAAAATATCTTTAAACAATTAAAATATTTCAATTTAATTTAAAAATAATTTAATTTAATTAACAAGTAAATGAACTGCATGCTTGACTGCAATTTAATAATTTTTATTTTAAATTAAATTTTTTTTTTAAATTAAAATAATTTTTTTTTTTTTTAAATAATTAAAATTTAATTATTTTAATTTTAAAATAATTAAATTTATTTTTAAAATAATAAAATTTAATTTAAAGTAATTTAATTTAAAAAAAAATTAATTTAATTTAAAAATAATGAAATTTAATTTCAAAATAATGAAATTTAGTTTAATTTAAAAATAATTAAATTAAATTTAATTTCAAAATAATTAAATATAATTTAATTTAAAAAAATGCAACTTAATTTAAAAATAATTTAATTTAAAAATAATTTATTTTAAAAATAATTCAATTTAATTAAAAAATAAGTTAATTTAATTAAACTAATTTAATTTGTTTTAAAAATATTTTAATTTATTTTAAAAATAATTAAATTTATTAAAAAAATAATTTAATTTAAAATTTATTTATTTAAAAAATATTAAATTTAATTAAATTTAATAATAATTAAATTTAATTTAAAAATATTTTAATAATATTTTGAAAAATATTGTCATTTAATTTAAAAATAATTTATTTTAATTTAAAAAAAAATTAATTTAAAATAAAAACAATTAAATTTAATTTAAATTAAAAATGAGTTGATTTAAAATTGAAGTAAAGTTTTCATGTCTTCTTTGCATATGTGGTGTTACTAACTGCCTTGCCAAAAGAGATATAAATTCGAATCTTGTCATTTTGTGAGTGTCTTTACAGGAATTATATAAAACAAACGATTTTATAATGTTGAATAATAATTGATCAAGCAAGGGTGGTCACCTCGCAGATAACTGATCTCAAAATTCTAATAATATGAAATCGTTGTTACAATATTAGAGGGGTTGAAGAGCAGAGGTTGGTCAAATAACTGCGTTTTCTACGAAGAGCAGATTTTATTTCTGTTCCTGAAACGACCCAGGTGGTTAAGGGTTAAAAATATGACTATAATTAGGAAAAAACTATATCAAACGATTACTGAGAAATAGTAATCTTAGTAATCTTTTGATATAGTTTTTTCCTAATTATGCTCATATATTTAAGCCCGTCGGTTCCAGGAACAGTTATAAAATCTGCTCTTCGTAGAAGCCGCAGTTATTTGACCAATTTGCTTGATCAATTATTATTCAACATTATAAAATGGCGCAAAATCAGTGAAATATACAGATCCAGACTTTGAAAAACCTCTTTGGCAATGGTTTGAAGATGATGAAGCAAGTTATGTAAATCTAACTATTTTTTTATTTAGAAATAAAAGTGGAAAGTTCGTGCGTGTGCAAGCGACTAAAACTCTCATAAAGACCCGGGACCGCTCACAGCGACCGCTCGAATATTTCAAATATTTTTAATACGCGTCTAGACATATTTGATGACAAACCCATTTTTGACATTTTGTTACTATGATTAGTTGATGATGATGTTGATGATAAGTTGTGGGTATTGTTTGAAAAAAGATACACACGAATCTTAAAACCGTTGCGGTCTCAGTGACCGGACCCAGGTGGTTAAGGGTTAAAAAACCTAAATTAAATAAAATATTTATTTTTATTTTTTTTACAATAAGTTTTAAATTAAATGAAATTATTTTTAAATTAAATTAAAATATTTTTAAATTAAATTAAATTGTTTTTAAATTAAATTTAATTAAAATATTTTTAAATTAAATTTAATTATTTTTAAATTAAAGCAAATCATTTTTAAATTAAATTAAATTGTTTTTACTTTAAATTAAATTATTTTTAAATTAAAATAAATTATTTTTAAAATAAATTACATTTGTTTTTAAATTAAATTTAAATATTTTTAAATTAAATTTAATTATTTTAAAAAAAAATTAAATAAAATTATTTTTAAATTAAATTAAATTTTTTTAAATTAAATTATATTTAATTATTTTTAAATAAAATTTTATTTAATTATTTTTAAATTAAACTAAATTTTATTATTTTTAAATTAAATTTCATTATTTTTAAATTTCTTAATATCTTAATTTAATTTAAAAATATATTAATTTAATTTAAAAATAATTTAATTTAAAAATAATTTAACTTAATGTAAAAATAAATTTATTTCTTTAATTTAGAAATAATTAATTTTAATTTAAAAATAATTAAATTTAATTTATAAATATATAAATTTAATTTAATTTAAAAATAATTTAATATAATTTAAAACTAATTTAATTTAATTTAAAAATATTTTGATTTAATTTAAAAATAATTTAATTTAATTTAAATAAAATTTAATTTAATTTAAATACAATTATATTAATTTAAAAATAATTTAATTTATTTTTAAAATAATTTAATTTAATTTAAAAATAATTTAATTCGATGTAAAAATAATTTTATTTCATGTAATTTAGAAATAATTAATTTTATTTTAAAATAATTAAATTTAATTTATAAATATATAACTTTAATTTAAAAATAATTTAATATAATTTAAAGCTAATTTAATTTAATTTAAAAATAATTTAATTTAATTTAAATACAATTTAATTTAATTTAAAACTAATTTAATTTAATTTAAAAATAATTTAATTTAATTTAAAAATAATTTAATTTAATTTCAAAATAGTTAAATTTAGTTTAATTTAAAAATAATTAAATTTAATTTAATTTAAAAATAATTAAATATAATTTAATTTAAAAATATGCAACTTAATTTAAAAATAATTTAATTTAATTTAAAAATAATTTTATTTACTTTTTTAAAAAAATAATTAAATTTAATTTAAAAATATTTTAATTTAATTTAAAAACTAACGTAATTTATTTTAAAAATAATTTATTTTAATTTAAAAGTATTTTAATTTAAAGTAAAAACAATTAATTTAATTTAAAAATGATTTGCTTTAATTTAAAAATAATTATATTAAATTTAAAAATATTTTATTTAAATTTAATTTAAAAACAATTTAATTTAATTTAAAAATATTTTAATGTAATTTAAAAATAATTTAATTTAATTTAAAAAAAATTAAATTTAATTTAAAAATATTTTGAATTAATTTAATTTAATTTAAAAACAATAAATTTAATTTAATTTAAAAATATTTTAATTTAATTTAAAAATAATTTAACTTTATGTAAAAATAATTTTATTTCTTTAATTTAGAAATAATTAATTTTAATTTAAAAATAATTAAATTTAATTTATAAATATAAAAATTTAATTTAATTTAAAAATAATTTAATATAATTTAAAACTAATTTAATTTAATTTAAAAATATTTTAATTTAATTTTAAAATAATTTAATTTAATTTAAATATAATTTAATTTAATTTAAAAACAATTTAATTTAATTTAAAAGTAATTTAATTTAATCTAAAAATAATTAAATTTAATTTAAAAATATATTTATTTAATTTAATTTAAAAATAATTAAATTTAATTTAGAAATAATTTAATTTATTTTAATTTAAAAATAATTTAATTTAATGTAAAAATAATTTAATTTAATTTAAATTATAAATAATTAAATTTAATTTAAAAATAATTAGATTTAATTTAAAAATATTTTATTTTAATTATAAAAATAATTTAATTTATTTTAAAAACAATTTAATCGTCGTCGAAATATACTAATCGAGTAAGATACCGTCACTGAACTCGAAAGGGGTCAAAAGTCAAGATTTTTTGAAAATTAAGAAAAATTGTCAAAAAATGCGGTTACGTCTTGAATTTTTTCCAGCGAATTGAACAAAAAATTAGGTTTTTTTTGACGAGCCTTACCAAGTTCCGCCCCCCAAGGGGGCGGCTGTAGGTGCGTTTAAAAATTTTCACTTTTTCCGTAAAAACTCCGTTCCTCTTGCGCGTCGAAACGGGAAATTGTCATTTTCTGTTGTTAAACTGAACGGGCCTTCGACCCGTGTCTGTCTGCCGCTCGCAAGTCCCACACGGCGTCCTCCAGGTGCCAAAAACAGGAGATCGTTTCTAGCACTTTTGAGGAGCATTTTAGGTCCGCGGCTCGATTTTTTTACTGCGACCCCTTGCCGCGTTCGTTCGATGCGAGATGTTTACCCGCAATGGGCGGTAGAAGAATCTGGGACCTGCGGCATCCTATTCCCGCTCTGGGTCAATTTTAACACAAAAATCGGAAAAACGCGCTGGTTTTTTTTCACCTAATTTGCGGGGATCCCTCTCCTGGGATACCCAACAGTTGGATCAGGACCGGACCGGCACCAATCGATTCGGCATAGTGTCTTTAAGTTTGTTTTGGAGTTTAATAGCGATTGCGTTCCGGATGGCGCCGGGAGGCCCGGAAAAACATATTTTGCAGATGTACGCGAGAATCCTCTGGGATTCGCTAAAATAAATAGCAGGGCCTCGCGGTGGTGGTTTCTGAATATAGAACGAAAGGGTCTATAAGGCGATAGGAACGACGCATCGCTCGATCTCATTTGGGGGTCTCGACGCCCTTCCAAGCTCGAAACGAATTTTTCAAAATTGAGCAAATTGAAACCTTAAATATTCGATGAAATGTTTTAGAATTGTATTGCTCTTTTCAGGGATTATAGCCCCACGTGTCTACTTTCGAACGACACCAGTCTCGGCGCATTACATCTCCGGGGTTGTTCCGCAGGTCCCAATTCGCGAAGTCACTTTTTTCTCACCTCTTCAAACGGAAACGCTAAAAAGAAAATTTACATTTCCAGTCCAACAAGTGCATGCCCGGTGAAGAGGCCAACAGTATGGCGTTTGAATTTCTCAAATCCATCGAAGGATTCGCACTCCAGGTCAAAAATACTGCGACCATTGCTTGCCGCTGAATCGCCAATTTACACTTACAGCTGATCATTCTAACACTATTTTCGCGCAGGTTATGTGAAAATGTCATTTTTGAAGTTTAACCGTTTATGATTATTCGTGTAATTATGAGAAGATAAAATTTAAAAAAAGAATTTCAATAAAAATTCTGATTTTTCGCTCATTGTTAAGTTGAAATTCAAGTCAAATTCAAAGAGATTTCTCGAAATCTCTAAATTGCAGATTTCGGCGACTCTGGCTCTTGATTAGCAACACATAGCAACGTCAAAATTCGCAATTTTTTACAAATTTCTACAAGAAAACGCAGATTTCACACTTTTATTTTAGCAGATTTTTAAAATTCAGACCATTTTACGTCAGAAACAGTTGCTTCCGTTAACATTTGAATTTAGAAAATTATTTCATAAACCGCAATATTTACGAGTTTTTTTTAAGAATAATTGGAGCTTTTAATTTGAATTTAGATTAAAACGGTACAACACGCGTCTTCATCGGATTTATAGAAACTGAGTTATTGGCTGAAAACTTTCAGTATTACCATTTCACTACGAAAGGAACAGCCTTTCAATATTTATCGGCATTTTCGATTCAAATTCGAATACAACTCATCAAGTTCTATTAAAATATGCTGCATGAATTTTCTGCGGCTGACGGTCCAGACGTGGCCGACGTTTGAAATCTCCCTCCAACTGTTTACTTGATTTTCAAACATTTGCGTTTTTCATTTCCCTACATTTCTAATAAATTCTTCTAGCATGAATCGATAGAGTATACTTTCCTCTACCAGGGGAGCAAATTTTATCATTCCTTTGCAAACCGTTTTACCAGGATTTTTTTTAAATGCAATTCATTTGCCAGGATTCGGGATGGCTAGCAACGGTTGCATAATCAACTCCGCCCCACAGAAGTTTCCTTCCATTTTTCGTGGTGAATGGTGACCTGGAAAATTTTATTTCTCAGATTTGTTAAAGTTGGAAAATTCTACATTAGAAACAATTGAATATTCTTGCAAATTCACACTCTTACTTGAGTATAAGTTAGCTCGGCCATATTTGATTAGAGTTTTTACTGATTTTATAAAAGAAAACTATTATTTGTGGTCGATAGACTTGACACAGAATTTTTTTTAATAAAGAAATTCTTGCAAATATATTTTTTGTCCAATTTTCCGGAGTCTAAGAAACATGCATTTAGCGCTATTTTATAGAGCACATTTTCATCTAAAAGTTGTGTCATTTTCATTTTTCCAAAGCGAACCGTTTTGGTGGAAGAGCCCATTTAAACCCATGTAAATTGAAAAACGAAATTCAGAGAAGGGGACCCTTGGATAAATTTTGGCATTTTATATTTTTTGCTTCTACGACTAAGCCGAAGGTTTTTACAAAATTTGCAAACAATACTTTTTTGTAGACACCGACGTCTTACATACGGATATCCCGGTTATAATTTTCCATCTTGAGGCGTTGAGGAGATATTTGCAAAATCCATCTAAATACACAATCATTTTCCACGCCGTCCCCAATGGAGGCGGAGCGTTCAAGTTTGGCAAGCGGGTACTTCATTTGGCCACCCACATTCGGTAAAAGTTTCGTTAAATTTTTACAGTGTTAATATATTTTTTCGCAATTTTTGAATATTTTTAAATTTTCGTATTCGTTTTAGGTTGAAATTCGTGATTGACATGTCTGGATTTGTTCAAAAAATTATTTTAGTAAGCTTCATACAACGTGGAACAACAAAATTTCACCCATTTTTAGAGAATTAGTCAATCTATGATACCTTTCAGTTAGTTTTGCAAAATATTTTATCTGGCGGCGGCCGCCGCCCCTCAAACTCGAACATAACAGAAATTAATAAATTCAAATAACTATAAAATGAAAACTGCAAGAGATATATTGAAATTTCTTTCAGATCTATATAGATAATACATTTTTCTATTGAAATTAACGTTTTGGTATTTTCATGGCGGATAGCCTGGGCACATAATTTTTTCTAATAAGGAAATACTATTGAAAATTTACAAATATATATTTTTTTCCAAGTCTCCGAGGTCTACTAAACATGCATTTTATATGCGTTTTATAGAACAGATTTTCATTTAAAAATTGTGTCATTTTCATCTTTCCAAAGCGAACCGTTTTGGCGGAAATTTTTTTTGCAAATGAAAAAATTGAAAAACAAAATTCAAAGACTAAACCGAAGGTTTTTACAAAAATTGCAAAAAATACTTTTTTGTAGACATCGACATCTTACATACGGGTATCCCGGTTATAATTTTCTATTTTGAGGCGTTGACGAGATATTTCCAAAAAAATATGAAAGACAACATCATTCCTCACGCTGTCCCCTTTGGAGCGGGAGCTTTCAAATTTTATCAACTAATACTTCTGGTGGATACCCACATTCAGAAAAAGTTTTATTGAAATACCTCAAACGTTAATACATTTTTTCGCAATTTTTGAATATTTTGAAATTTCCGTGTTCGTTTTTGATCGGAATTCGTGATTGACATATCTGGATTTGTTTAATTTTTTTTTTTTAGTAAGTTTCACACAACGTGGAACAATAAAATTTCACACGTTTGTAAAGAATTGATCAGTCTATGATCTTATTCAGTTAGTTTTGCAAAATATTTTATCTGCTAGCGGCCGCCACCCCTCAAACTCAAAGTCGCACACTTCAAGAGTCAGACATTCAAATAACTATAGTTTGAAAACTTGGACAGTTGTATTCAAAATTCCTTCAGTTCGACGTAGCTTATAGATTTTTCTATTCAAATTTACATATAATTTGGTATTTTTGTGGCCGATAGCCTTGACATAGAATTTTTTTATCTGACCATTTTTTTTTATCTTGATATATCTGTTCTAGATTTATCCGGTCTTGATTCATCTGATTAAGAACTGCCGCGCGTAAGTGGTCTTGATATATTTGGTCTTGAATTATCTGACCAAGACCACATACGCGCGGTATCGCGTATGTGGTCTTGATATATCTGATCTTGATTTATCTGACCACATACGCGCGGCAGCGAGTAAGTGGTCTTCATCAGATAAATCAAGACCAGATTTATCAAGACCACATACGCGATACCGCGCGTATGTGGTCTTGGTCAGATAATTCAAGACCAAATATATCAAGACCACTTACGCGCGGCAGTTCTTAATCAGATGAATCAAAACCGGATAAATCTAGAACAGATATATCAAGATAAAAAAAATGGTCAGATAAAAAAATTCTATGTCAAGGCTATCGGCCACAAAAATACCAAATTATATGTAAATTTGAATAGAAAAATCTATAAGCTACGTCGAACTGAAGGAATTTTGAATACAACTGTCCAAGTTTTCAAACTATAGTTATTTGAATGTCTGACTCTTGAAGTGTGCGACTTTGAGTTTGAGGGGTGGCGGCCGCTAGCAGATAAAATATTTTGCAAAACTAACTGAATAAGATCATAGACTAATCAATTCTTTACAAACGTGTGAAATTTTATTGTTCCACGTTGTGTGAAACTTACTAAAAAAAAAAAATTAAACAAATCCAGATATGTCAATCACGAATTCCGATCAAAAACGAACACGGAAATTTCAAAATATTCAAAAATTGCGAAAAAATGTATTAACGTTTGAGGTATTTCAATAAAACTTTTTCTGAATGTGGGTATCCACCAGAAGTATTAGTTGATAAAATTTGAAAGCTCCCGCTCCAAAGGGGACAGCGTGAGGAATGATGTTGTCTTTCATATTTTTTTGGAAATATCTCGTCAACGCCTCAAAATAGAAAATTATAACCGGGATACCCGTATGTAAGATGTCGATGTCTACAAAAAAGTATTTTTTGCAATTTTTGTAAAAACCTTCGGTTTAGTCTTTGAATTTTGTTTTTCAATTTTTTCATTTGCAAAAAAAATTTCCGCCAAAACGGTTCGCTTTGGAAAGATGAAAATGACACAATTTTTAAATGAAAATCTGTTCTATAAAACGCATATAAAATGCATGTTTAGTAGACCTCGGAGACTTGGAAAAAAATATATATTTGTAAATTTTCAATAGTATTTGCTTATTAGAAAAAATTATGTGCCCAGGCTATCCGCCAAGAAAATACCAAAACGTCAATTTCAATAGAAAAATGTATTATCTATATAGATCTGAAAGAAATTTCAATATATCTCTTGCAGTTTTCATTTTATAGTTATTTGAATTTATTAATTTCTGTTATGTTCGAGTTTGAGGGGCGGCGGCCGCCGCCAGATAAAATATTTTGCAAAACTAACTGAAAGGTATCATAGATTCACTAATTCTCTAAAAATGAGTGAAATTTTGTTGTACCACGTTGTATGAAGCTTACTAAAATAATTTTTTGAACAAATCCAGACATGTCAATCACGAATTTCAACCTAAAACGAATACGAAAATTTAAAAATATTCAAAAATTGCGAAAAAATATATTAACACTGTAAGAATTTCAACGAAACTTTTACCGAATGTGGGTGGCCAAATGAAGTACCCGCTTGCCAAACTTGAACGCTCCGCCTCCATTGGGGACGGCGTGGAAAATGATTGTGTATTTAGATGGATTTTGCAAATATCTCCTTAACGCCTCAAGATGGAAAATTATAACCGTGATATCCGTATGTAAGACGTCGGTGTCTACAAAAAAGTATTGTTTGCAAATTTTGTAAAAACCTTCGGCTTAGTCGTAGAAGCAAAAAATATAAAATGCCAAAATTTATCCAAGGGGTCCCCTTCTCTGAATTTCGCTTTTCAATTTACATGGGTTTAAATGGGCTCTTCCACCAAAACGGTTCGCTTTGGAAAAATGAAAATGACAAAACTTTTAGATCAAAATGTGCTCTATAAAATTGCGCTAAATGCATGTTTCTTAGACTCCGGAAAATTGGACAAAAAATATATTTGCAAGAATTTCTTTATTAAAAAAAATTCTGTGTCAAGTCTATCGACCACAAATAATAGTTTTCTTTTATAAAATCAGTAAAAACTCTAATCAAATATGGCCGAGCTTACTTATACTCAAGTAAGAGTGTGTATTTGCAAGAATATTCAATTGTTTCTAATGTAGAATTTTCCAACTTTAACAAATCTGCGAAATAAAATTTTCCCGGTCACCATTCACCACGGAAAATGGAAGGAAACTTCTGTGGGGCGGAGTTGATTATGCAACCGTTGCTAGCCATCCCGAATCCTGGCAAATGAATTGCATTTAAAAAAAATCCTGGTAAAACGGTTTGCAAAGGAATGATAAAATTTGCTCCGCTGGTAGAGGAAAGTATACTCTATCGATTCATGCTAGAAGAATTTATTAGAAATGTAGGGAAATGAAAAACGCAAATGTTTTAAAATCAAGTAAACAGTTGGAGGGAGATTTCAAACGTCAGCCACGTCTGGACCGTCAGCCGCAGAAAATTCATGCAGCATATTTTAATAGAACTTGATGAGTTGTATTCGAATTTGAATCGAAAATGCCGATAAATATTGAAAGGCTGTTCCTTCCGTAGTGAAATGGTAATACTGAAAGTTTTTAGCCAATAACTCTGTTGCTATACATCCGATGAAGACGCGTGTTGTACCGTTTTAATCTAAATTCAAATTAAAAGCTCCAATTATTCTTAAAAAAAACTCGTAAATATTGCGGTTTATGAAATAATTTTTTAAATTCAAATGTTAACGGAAGCAACTGTTTCTGACGTAAAATGGTCTGAATTTTAAAAATCTGCTAAAATAAAAGTGTGAAATCTGCGTTTTCTTGTAGAAATTTGTAAAAAATTGCGAATTTTGACGTTGCTATGTGTTGCTAATCAAGAGCCAGAGTCGCCGAAATCTGCAATTTAGAGATTTCGAGAAATCTCTTTGAATTTGACTTGAATTTCAACTTAACAATGAGCGAAAAATCAGAATTTTTATTTAAATTCTTTTTTTAAATTTTATCTTCTCATAACTACACGAATAATCATAAACGGTTAAACTTCAACAATGACATTTTCACATAACCTGAGCGAAAATAGTGTTAGAATGATCAGCTGTAAGTGTAAATTGGCGATTCAGCGGCAAGCAATGGTCGCAGTATTTTTGACCTGGAGTGCGAATCCTTATATATAATCCTTATATATATATATATATATATATATATATATATATATATATATATATATATACATATACGCAATTTTATATATATATATATATATATATATATATATATATATATATATATATATATATATAATAGATATTTCTATTGATACCATTTTGGAATTTTCATGGCCGATAACCTTGACACTGGTTTTTTTAAATAAAGAAATACATGAAAATTAAGTCAAAGTTCACATTAACGTCAGTTGAGTAATTTATTGGTTATTATTTTTGCTAAGTGTTGCTAATTGTCTAAAAGCAAACTTACTATAATAGACCTTTTTACGGTTAGTTAAGCGCATGCGCATCCGTCAAGTTTGAAAGGCGGGAATTTGAACGTTTCGGGCAGATAATAAGGTTATATGCCAAAAAGTTCGGGCAAAACATGTCGGAAATTGACGCATGTGCACAACAAAATTTCAACTATGAAAAGGTCTATTGGAGGAGTGATATTGGAAATCAAGAGTCGCCAACCTTCATAAAAGGATGTTACTATATATGATGAAGTAACGTTAGTAACTAAAGCTTACAATTTTGACGAAAAAAAGTCTTAACAGCTGACTTTTTCTGACTTGGTTATGTTATCTGTCAGACTTGACAACAACAACGGAACTTCCACAAATAGTTGGTAAGATTATGTTTGAGTATGTTGTTTACTCAACAAAACAAGATACCAACTTGATTAAAACAATATGTTGATTATGTTGAACGTCAAAGTTTTACAACATCAATGTCACTTAATCAATTTAAAGGTTATGAACGTTTTAGTGAGATTTTAAACTTTTACTCCACAGCTGATTTTTTATCGTCCATGTTGTACACCTTAGTAACTAATATTACATCGTTAGATATAGTTACTTTTTTTATGAACGTTGGGAGCTTTTCATTTCTAATATCACTCCTTAAATTAAAATCACTTTGATTTCAGACAATTGGTAACACTATATGATTAAGTACATCTCAAAAGTGTTTGATTATATTATTTTTCAAACCTGACAGCATTAAAATCATTTGAGACGAATGAATTATTAGTTAATATTTTGTACAGTAGGAGTTGTTTATAATACTATTGTTTATAGTAGGAGTTGAAATAATTAAATTTAATTTAAAAATATTTTAATTTAATTTAAAAAATACTGTTATTTAATTTAAAAATAATTTAATTTAATTTAGAAATATTTGAATTTAATTTAATTTAAAAATAATTTAATTTAATTTAAAAACCATTTTATTTATTTTAAAAATAATTAAATTTAATTTAATTTAAAAATAATTAAATTTAATTTAAAAATTATTTAATTTATAGTAAAAATAATTTAATTTAAAAATAATTTAAATAATAACAATTTAACAAAAATTTAATTTAATTTAAAATTAATCTTATTTAGAAATAATTTAATTAAATATACTATATACCAGCCATCAAGGCTATCGGCCACGAAGATTTCAAAATGACAATTTCGATAGATAAATGTATTTTACACTGTTCTATAAAGCAGATTTTCTTCTAAAAACCGTTTTTGGTGAGGAATTTTATTTGAAAACCTCCAACTACATTCTCCATTTAAACCCATGTAAATTGAAAATCAAAATTCAGAGAATCCCTTGAATTTTTTTTCGCATTTTATATTTTTTACTTTTGTGACTAAACCGAAGGTTTTTACAAAATTTGCAAAGAATACTTTTTTGTAGACACCGACGTCCTACATCGGGATATCTCGGTTATGATTTTCTATTTTGAGGCGTTGACGAGATATTTGCAAAACAACTCCGAGGACAAAATAATTTTCTACGCCGTACCCATTGCACGGGGAGCGTTCAAGTTTTGTCAGCTGATACTTCTGGTGGATACTCACATTCAGTAAAAGTTTCATTGAAATATTTACTGGCTTAATAATTTTTTTCGAAATTTTTGAATATTTTAAAATTTTCGTCTTCGGTTTTGATTGGAATTCTTGATTGACATGTCTGGATTTAAAAAAAAATATTTAGTAAGTTTCACACAACGTGGAACAATATAATTTGACACGTTTGTAGAGAATTATTCAGTCTGTGACATTCCTTAGTTCGTTTTGCAAAATACTTTATCTGGCGGCGGTCGCCGCCCCACAAACTCCGACTTTAACAAAAAGTAATAAATTCAAATAACTATAAACAGAAAACTGCAACAGATATATTCAAATTTCTTTCAGATCTACATAAAATATACATTTTTCTATTGGCTTTGAGGTTTTGGTATCTTTGTGGCCGATAGCCTTGACACATGATTCTTTCTGTACCCCTTGAAAAAAAATGCATTTTGTATTTTTTACTTTTGTGGCTAAACCGAACAATTTTACAAAACTTGCAAAGAATACTTTTTGTAGACACCGATGTTCTACATATGGAGATCCCGTATATCAACATTTTCTATTTGGAGGCGTTGACGAGATATTTTAAAAAAAATCCTCATAAGCAAAAATAATCCCTCACACCGCCTCCATTGGAGGCGGAACGTTCAAATTTGGCCAGTGGGTACTTCATGTGGCCACCTACATTCAGAAAAAGTTTCATGGAAATCCTTGAAGTGTTAATACTTATTTTGTCAATTTTTTAATATTTTGAAATTTTCGTATTCGGTATTGATTGCAATTCATGCTTGACATGTCTGGATCTGTTAAAAAAATTATTTCAATGTTTCACAGTATGTAGAAGAATAAAATTTTACAAATATGTAGAGAAAGGATCATTCTATCAAGTCATCTTAGGAATTTCGCAAAATATATTACCTGACGGCGGCCGCCGCCCCTCAAACTCTAAGCGGTACACAATGTAAGACATTCAAATTACTATAGTTTAAAAACTTGGACAGATGTATTCAAAATTCTTTCAGTTCTGTGCAGCTTATACTCTCGATGAAAAATAGGATAATGTGGTAAGGATTGTTGGTGTTGGCATACAATTTTGATGAAAAAAAAGTGTGTCGTAGAGCTGATTTTTTTTAACTTGGTTATGTTGTTTGTCACATTTGACACAACTTGAATAAAACAATATATGTTGGTTATGTTGATCGTCAAAGTAAACAATATCAGTGTCAGTTATTTAATGTATTGGTTATGGAGTTTACAGTAAGATTTTAGTAACTTTTACACCACAGCTGTTTTTTTTGTGTTGTAAGGCTTAGCACCTAATATCACATCGTTATTTACAGTAACTTTCTCTTATCAATGCTGGCAGGTTTTCATTTCTAAAATCACTTCTTTAAATATAGTAACTTTGATTCCAGACAGTTAGTAACATTCTATGAATAAATTCTTTTAAAATCTGATTATGTTGTTTTAGAAGTTTAGAAAAATATTTGTTTACATCAGGAATCGTCCAATTTGCAATTTCTCTTATTTTCACACATACACAACCCAGGTGGCACTAAAAGCGCCACAACAGTCGCACATCCTTCAAATCTGCTTGAATCACATACTCATGAAAAATCATGTGACAGGCACTTCAAGAATATTATTATTTGTTTGTTACTATTTTATATATTGTTATTACTCCTTTAATATTGTTGTTAGTATTACAACTATACCATCTACAACAGTCGTTTCACCCACATCAACTTTTACACCCTATTCAACTATTCCATCCAGAACAACCCTTCCGGCCAAAGCAATACAATGCGCATGTACTAGTTTAATTTAAAAATAATTTAATTTAATTTAAAAATAATTTAATTTAATTTAAAAATAATTTAATCTAATTAAATTATAAATTAATTTAATTTGAAAATAATTAAATTTAATTTAAAAAGAATGTAATTTTATTTAAAAATAATTTAATTTAATGTAAAAATATGTTAATTTAAAAATAATTTAAATAATAACAATTTAACAATACGTTAATTTCATTTAAATATTATTTAATTTAATTTGAAAATAATTTAATTCAGAAATGATTTAATTTAATTTAAAAATAATTTAATTTAATTTAAAAACAATTTAATTTAATTTAAAACTAATTTAATTTAAAAACAATTTAATTTAATTTACAAATAATTAAATTTAATTTAAAAATATCTTTATTTGATTTAATTTATTTTAATTAAAAAATAATTCAATTTATAATAAAAATATTTTAATTTAATTTAAAAAATACTGTAATTTAATTTAATAATAATTTATTTTAATTTAAAAATGATTTTATTTAAATTAATTTAAAAATAATAAAATATAATTTAAAATAATTTAATTTAATTAAAAAATAATTTGATTTAATTTAAAAACTATTTAATTTCATTTAAAAATAATTTAATTTAATTTAAAAATATTTTAATTTAATTTAAAAACAAATTAATTTAATTTACAAATAATTTAATTTAATTTAAAAATAATGTAATTCAAATTAAAAAAATGTAATTTAATTTAAAAATAATTAAATTTAATATAAAAAATTATTAAAAATAATTTAATTTAAAAATAATTAAATTTATTTTAATAATAATCTAATTTACTTTAAAAATAATTAAGTTTAATTTAAAACTATTTTATTTTTTTTTAATTTTAAAACAATTTAAATTAATTTAAAAATATTTTAATTTATTTTAAAATAATTTAATTGAATTTAAAAATAATTTAATTTAATTTAAAAATAATTTAACTCAATGTAAAAACTAATTTTATTTCATTTAATTTAAAATTAATTAATTTTAATTTAAAAATAATTAAATTTAGTTTAAAAATATTTAAATTTAATTTAATTTAAAAATAATTTAATATTATTTAAAACTAATTTAATTTAACTTAAAAATAATTTAATTTATTTTAAATATAATTTAATTTAATTTAAATACAATTTAATTTAATTTCAAACTAATTTAATTTAATTTAAAAATAATTTAATTTAATTAAAAATAATTAAATTTAATTTAGAAATATCTTTATTTAATTTAATTTAAAAATAATTAAATTTAATTTAAAAATAATTTATTTTATTTAAGTTGAAAAATAATTTAATTTTATTTAATTTAATATTACTTAAATAGAATTTAATTTAAAAACAATTTAATTTAATGTAAAAATAATTTAATTTAATGTAAATTAGAAATAATTAAATTTAATTTCAAAATAATTAGTTTTAATTTAAAAATATTTTAATTTAATTTTAAAAATAATTTAATTTATTTTAAAAACAATTTAATTTAAATCTAATTTAAATTAAAAATAATTGAAATTAATTTAAAAATAATTTATTTTAAAAATAAATTAATCTTATTTTATGTATTAGTAATTATTATTTTTAATCTTATTTAATTTAATTAAAAAAAAAAAAATTAATTTAAAGATGATTAATTTAAATTTAAAAATATTTAAATTTAATTTAAAAAAATATCTAATTTAATTTAAGAATAACTTAATTTAATTTAATTTAAAAATAATTTAATTTTATTTGAAAATAAGAAAATTTAACTTCTTTTAAAAATAATTAAATTTAACTTTATTTGAAAATAATTTAATTTAATCTAAAAATAATTAAATTTATTTTAAAAACAATTAAATCTATTTTAAAACAATTTAATTAAAAAAAAATTAATTTAATTTAAAAATAATTTAATTTATTTTAATTTTAAAATAATTAAATTTTATTTAATTTAATAATAAGTAAATCAAATTTAATTTAAAAATAATTTAATTTAATGTAATAATAATTTAATTTAATTTAGATATTATTAAATTAAATTTAAAAATAATTAGATTTAATTTAAAAATTATTTAATTTCATATAAAAATAATTTAATTTATTTTAAAAACAATTTAATTTAAAACTAATTTAAATTAAAAAAAATTAATTTAATTTAAAAATAATCTATTTTAAAAATAATTTAATCTTATTTAAAAATAATCTTAATTAATTTAATTTAAAAATATGTAATTTAATTTATTTCATAAATGATTAAATTAAATTTAAAAATATTTTAATTAAATTAAAAAAAATATCTAATTTAATTTAAGAATAATTTAATTTAAAAATAATTAATTTAATTAAACAATAATTAATTTAATTTATTTTAAAAATAATTAAATTTAATTTAATTTAAAAATAATTGAATCTAATTTTAAAATAATTAAATTTATTTTAAAAATAAAAAAAATTAATTTAAAATAATTTAATTTAATGTAAAAATAATTTAATTTAATTATGAATTAATTAAATTTAATTTAAAAATATTTTAATTTAATTGAAAAAATACCGTTATTTAATTTAAAAATAATTAAATTTAATTTAAAAATATTTTAATTTAATTTAATTTAAAAATAATAATTTTATTTAAAAACAATTTAATTTATTTTAAAAATAATTTAATTTAATTTAAAAATAATTAAATATAATTTAAAAATAATTTAGTTTAATGTAAAAATAATTTAATTTAAAAATAATTTAAATAATAACAACTTAACAAAAATTTAATTTAATTTAAATATTATTTAATTTAATTTAAAATAAATCTTATTTAGAAATAATTTAATTTAATTTATAAATAATTTAATGTAATTTAAAAAGTTTAATCTAATTAAATAATAAATTAATTTAATTTGAAAATAATTAAATTTAATTTAAAAAGGATTTAATATAATTTAAAAATAATTTAATTTAATGTAAAAATAATTTATTTTAAAAATAATTTAAATAATAACAATTTAACAATAATTTAATTTAATTTAAATATAATTTAATTTAATTTAAAAATAATCTTATTTAGAAATAATTTAATTTAATTTAAAAATAATTTAATTTAATTTAAAAACAATTTAATTTAATTTAAAACTAATTTAATTTAAAAATAATTTTATTTAATTTAAAAATAATTAAATTTAATTTGAAAATAATTCACTTTATTTTTTTTTTTAATAATTTAATTTTATTTAATTTAATATTAATTGAATTTAATTTAAAAATAATTTAATTTAACGTAAAAATAATTTAATTTAATTTAAAAATAATTTAATATAATTTAAAAATATTTACTTTAATTTAAAAATAATTTAATATTATTTAAAACTAATTTAATTTAATTTAAAATAATTTAATTTAATTTAAATATAATTTAATTTAAATACAATTTAATTTAATTTAAAACTAATTTAATTTTATTTAAAAATAATTTAATTTAATTTAAAATTAATTAAATTAATTTAAATTAAAAAAATATCTAATTTAATTTAAGAATAATTTAATTTAAAAATAATTTAATTTAATTTAAAATAATTTAATTTATTTTAACAGTAATTAATTTAATTTATTTTAAAAATAATTAAATTTAATTTAATTTAAAAATAATTTAATCTAATTTTTAAATAATTAAATTTATTTTAAAAATAATAAAAATTTAATTTAAAATAATTTAATTTAATTTAAAAATAATTTAATATAATGAAGAATTAATTAAATTTAATTTAAAAATATTTTAAATAAATTAAAAAAATACCGTTTTTTAATTTAAAAATAATTTAATTTAATTTAAAAATATTTTAATTTAATTTAATTTAAAAAAAAAATAATTTAATTTAAAAACAATTTAGTTTATTTTAAAAATAATTTAATTTAATTTAATTTTAAAATAATTAAATTTAATTTAAAAATAATTTAATTTAAAAATAATTTATATAATAACAATTTAACAAAAATTTAATTTAATTTAATTATTATTTAATTTAATTTAAAAATAATCTTATTTAGAAATAATTTAATTTAATTTAATTTAAAAATAGTTTAATTAAATTAAATAATAAATTAATTTAATTTGAAAATAATTAAATTTAATTTAAAAAGGATTTAATATAATTTAAAAATAATTTAATTTAATGTAAAAATAATTTATTTTAAAAACAATTTAAATAATAACAATTTGACAATAATTTAATTTAATTTAAATATAATTTAATATAAAAATAATCTAATTTAGAAATAAATTAATTTAATTTAAAAAATAATTTAATTTAATTTAAAAACAATTTTTTTTAATTTAAAAATAATTTTATTTAATTTAAAAATAATTAAATTTAATTTAAAAATATCATAATTTAATTTAATTTAAAAATAATTAAATTTAATTTAAAAAAAATTTAAATTATTTTAATTAAAAAATAATAAAATTTACATTAAAAATATTTTAATTTAATTAAGAAAATACTGTAATTTAATTTAATAATAATTTAGTTTCAAATTAATTTTATTTAAATTAATTTAAAAATGATAAAATTTAATTTAAAATAATTTAATTTAATTAAAAAATAATTTGATTTAATTTAACAACTAATTTAATTTAAAAATAATTTAATTTAATTATAAAATAATTTAATTTTTTATAAAAATTATTAAATTTAATTTAAAAATAATTAATTTTAATTTAATTTAAAAATAATAAAATTTAATTTAATTTAAAAACAATTAAATTTAATTTAATTTAAAAAAATGCAATTTAATTTAAAAATGATTTAAATTAATTTAATTTGAAAATAATTCTCTTAAATTAAAAATACTTAAATTTAATTTAAATTTTTTTAATTTAATTTAAAAATAATTAAATCCAATTTAAAAATAATAAAATTTAATTTAATATAATTTAATTTATTATAAAATTTTTTTTTTTTTTTAAAACACAATTAGTTTAAAAACAACTTTAATTTAAAAATATTTTAATTTAATTTAAAATTAATTTGATTTATTTTAAATATAATTTAATTTAATTTAAAACAATTTAATTTAATTTAAAATAATTTTATTTTATTGTTTAAAAATAATTTTATTTAATTTAAAAAATTATTAAATCTAATTTAGCTTAGAAATAATTAAATTCAATTAAAAAATAATCTAATTTACTTTAAAAATAATTAAATTAAATTTAAAATTATTTTAATTTAATTTAATTTAAAAACAATTTAATTTAATTTAAAAATGTTTTAATTTAATTTTAAATAATTTAATTTAAAAATAATTTAATTCAATTTAAAAATAATTTAATTTAATTTAAAAATAATTTAATTTAATTTAAAAATAATTAAATTTAATTTAAAAATATCTGTATTTAATTTAATTTAAAAATAATTAAATTTAATTTAAAAATAATTTAATTTATTTTAAATTAAAAATAATTTAATTTTATTTAATTTAATATTAATTAAATTGAATTTAATTTAAAAATAAAAAATTTTATTTAAAATATTTTAGTTTAATTTAAAAATAATCTAATTTTATTTAATTTAATTTAAAATTAATTAAATTTATTTAAAAAATAATTTTATTTATTTAAAAAATAATGTTAATTTAATTTATAAATAATTAAATTTAAATTCAAATATTTTAATTTCATTTAATTCAAAAATAATTTGATTTAATTTAACAATAATGTAATTTAATTAATTAAAGAATAAATTAATTTAATTCAAAAACAATTAATTTTAATTTAAAAATAATTAAATTTAATTTAAAAATAATTTAATTTAATTTAAAAATAATTTAATATAATTTAAAACTTATTTAATTTAATTTAAAAATAATTTAATTTAAATATAATTTAATTTAATTTAAAAACCATTTAATTTATTTTAAAACTAATTTAATTTAATTTAAAAATAATTTAATTTAATGTAATAATAATTTAATTTAATTTAGATATTATTAAATTAAATTTAAAAATAATAAGATTTAATTTAAAAATTATTTATTTTCATATAAAAATAATTTAGTTTATTTTAAAAACAATTTAATTTAATACTAATTTAAATTAAAAAAATTTAATTTAATTTAAAAATATTTTATTTTAAAAATAATTTAATCTTATTTAAAAATAATCTTAATTAATTTAATTTAAAAATATGTAATTTAATTTATTTTATAAATGATTAAATTAAATTTAAAAATATTTTAATTAAATTAAAAAAATTATCTAATTTAATTTAAGAATAATTTAATTTAAAAATAATTGAATTTAATTAAACAATAATTAATTTAATTTATTTTAAAAATAATTTAATTTAATTTAATTTAAAAATAATTGAAACTAACTTTAAAATAATTAAATTTATTTTAAAAATAAAAAAAAATAATTTAAAATAATTTAATTTAATTTAAAAATAATTTAATATAATTAAGAATTAATTAAATTTAATTTGAAATTATTTTATTTAATTAAAAAAATACCGTTATTTAATTTACAAATAATTAAATTTAATTTAAAAATAATTTAATTTAATGTAAAAATAATTTAATTTAAAAATAATTTAAATAATAACAACTTAACAAAAATTTAATTTAATTTAAATATTATTTAATTTAATCTAAAAATAATTTTATTTAGAAATAATTTAATTTAATTTATAAATAATTTAATTTAATTTAAAAATAGTTTAATCTAATTAAATAATAAATTAATTTAATTTGAAAATAATTAAATTTAATTTAAAAAGGATTTAATATAATTTAAAAATAATTTAATTTAATGTAAAAATAATTTATTTTAAAAATACAATTTAACAATAATTTAATTTAATTTAAATATAATTTAATTTAATTTAAAAATAATCTTATTTAGAAATAATTTAATTTAATTTAAAAATAATTTAATTTAATTTAAAAACAATTTAATTTAATTTAAAACTAATTTAATTTAAAAATAATTTTATTTAATTTAAAAAAAATTAGATTTAATTTGAAAATAATAATTCACTTTATTTTTTTTTTTAATAATTTTATTTTATTTAATTTAATATTAATTAAATTGAATTTAATTTAAAAATAATTTAATTTAACGTTAAAATAATTTAATTTAATTTAAAAATAATTTAATATAATTTAAAAATATTTACTTAAATTTAATTTAAAAATAATTTAATATTATTTAAAACTAATTTAATGTAATTTAAAATAATTTAATTTAATTTAAATATAATTTAATTTAAATACAATTTAATTTAATTTAAAACTAATTTAATTTAATTTAAAAATAATTTAATTTAATTTAAAAGTAATTAAATTTAATTTAAAAATATCTTTATTTAAGTTAATTTAAAAAGAATTTAATTTAATTTAAAAATAATTTATTTTAATTGAAATATAATTTAATTTTATTTAATTTAATAATAATTAAATAAAATTTAATTTAATGTAAAAATAATTTAATTTAATTTAAATTTGAAATAATTAAATTTAATTCAAAAATAACTAGATTTAATATAAAAATATTTTGATTTTATTATAAAAATAATTTAATTTATTTTAAAAACAATATCATTTAAATCTAATTTAAATTAAAAATAATTTAAATTAATTTTAAAATAATTTATTTTAAAAATAAATTAATCTTATTTGATTTATTAGTAATTATTATTTTTAATCTTATTTAATTTAATTTAAAAAAATTAATTTAATTTAAAAATGATTAATTTAAATTTAAAAATATTTAAATTTAATTTAAAAAAATATCTAATTTAATTTAAAAATAACTTATTTTAAATTAATTTAAAAATAATATAATTTTATTTAAAAATAAGAAACTAACTTATTTTAAAAATAATTAAATTTAACTTTATTTGAAAATAATTTAATTTAATTTAAAAATAATTAAATTTATTTTAAAAATAATTAAATCTATTTTAAATTAATAAAATTTAAAAATAATTTATTTTAATTTTTAAATAATTTAATTTATTTTAATTTTTAAATAATTTAATTTTATTTAATTTAATAATAAGTAAATTGAATTTATTTAAAAAATAATTTAATTTAATGTAATAATAAACTAATTTTATTTAGATATGTTAAATTTAAAAATAATTAGATTTAATTTAAAAATTATTTAATTTCATATAAAAATAATTTAATTTATTTTCAAAACAATTTAAAACTAATTTAATTTAAAAAAAATTAATTTAACTTAAAAATAATTTATTTTAAAAATAATTTAATCTTATTTCAAAGTCATCTTAATTAATTTAATTTAAAAATATGTAATTTAATTTAATATATAAATGATTAAATTAAATTTAAAAATATTTTAATTAAATTAAAAAAAATATCTAATTTAATTTCAGAATAATTTAATTTAAAAATAATTTAATTTAATTTAAAAATAATTTAATTTAATTAAACAGTAATTAATTTAATTTATTTTAAAAATAATTAAATTTATTTTAATTTAAAAATAATTTAATCTAATTTTAAAATTTAATAATTTAATTTATTTTAAAAATAAAAAAAATTTAATTTAAAATAATTTAATATTATTTAAAAATAATTTAATTTAATGTAAAACTAATTTATTTTAAAAATAATTTAAATAATAACAATTTTACAATAATTTAATTTAATTTAAATATAATTTAATTTAAAAATAATTTAATTTAGAAATAATTTAATTTAATTTAAAAAATAATTTAATTTAATTTAATAACAATTTAATTTAATTTAAAACTAATTTAATTTAAAAATAATTTAATTTAATTTAAAAGTAATTAAATTTAATTTAAAAATATCTTTATTTAATTTAATTTAAAAATAATTAAATATAATTTAAAAATAATTTAAATTATTTTAATTAAAAAATATTAAAATTTACATTAAAAATATTTTAATTTAATTTAGAAAATACTGTAATTTAATTTAATAATAATTTAATTTCAAATTGATTTTATTTCAATTAACTTAAAAATGATAAAATTTAATTTAAAATAATTTAATTTATTTAAAAAATAATTTGATTTAATTTAACAACTAATTTAATTTAAAAATAATTTAATTTAATTTAAAAATAATTTAATTTTTTATAAAAATTATTAAATTTAATTTAAAAATAATTAAATTTAATTTAATTTAAAAAAATGCAATTTAATTTAAAAATGATTTAAATTAATTTAATTTAAAAATAATTAAACTTATATTAAAAATACTTAAATTTAATTTAAATTTTTTTAATTTAATTTTAAATTAATTAAATTCAATTTAAAAATAATAAAATTTAATTTAATATAATTTAATTTAATATAAAATTATTTTAATTTAATTTAAAAACAACTTATTTTAATTTAAAAATATTTTAATTTAATTTAAAATTAATTTGATTTATTTTAAATATAATTTAATTTAATTTAAAACAATTTAATTTAATTTAAAAATAATTTTATTTTATTTAAAAATAATTTTATTTAATTTAAAAAATTATTAAATTTTATTTAACTTAGAAATAATTAAATTCAATTAAAAAATAATCTAATTTACCTTAAAAATAATTAAATTAAATTTAAAATTATTTTATTTAATTTAATTTAAAAACAATTTAATTTAATTTAAAAATGTTTTAATTTAATTTTAAATAATTTAATTTAATTTAAAAATAATTTAATTCAATTTAAAAATAATTTAATTTAATTTAAAAATAATTTAATTTAATTTAAAAATAATTTAATTTAATTTAAAAATATCTTTATTTAATTTAATTTAAAAATAATTAAAATTAATTTAAAAATAATTAAATTTATTTTAATTTAAAAATAATTTAATTTTATTTAATTTAATATTAATTAAATTGAATTTAATTTAAAAATAAAAAATTTAATTTAAAAATATTTTAGTTTAATTTAAAAATAATCTAATTTAATTTAATTTAAAATTAATTAAATTTATTTTAAAAATAATTTTATTTAATGAAAAAATAATTTTGTTAATTTAATTTATAAATAATTAAATTTTAATTCAAATATTTTAATTTCATTTAATTCAAAAATAATTTGATTTAATTTAACAATAATTTAATTTAATTAAAGAATAAATTAATTTAGTTGAAAAATAATTAATTTTAATTTAAAAATAATTAAATTTAATTTAAAAATAATTTAACTTAATTTAAAAATAATTTAATATAATTTAAAACTAATTTAATTTAATTTAAAAATAATTTAATTTAAATATAATTTAATTGAATTTAAAAACCATTTAATTTATTTTAAAACTAATTTAATTTAACTTAAAAATAATTTAATTTAATTTAAAAATAATTTAATTTAATTTGAAAATTTCTTTATGTAATTTAATTTAAAAATAATTAAATTTAATTTGAAAATAATTTACTTTATTTTTTCTTTAAATAATTTAATTTTATTTAATTTAATATTAATTAAATTGAATTTAATTAAAAAAAAATTAATTTAACGTAAAAATAACTTAATTTAATTTAAAAATAATTTATTTTAAAAATAAATTAATCTTATTTAAAAGTAATCTCATTTAATTTAAATATAAAAAAAATAATTTAATTTAAAATTGATTAATTTAAATTTAAAAATATTTAAATTTAATTTAAAAAAATATCTAATTTAATTTAAGAATAACTTAATTTTATTTGAAAATAAGAAAATTTAACTTATTTTTAAAATAATTAAATTAAACTTTATTTGAAAATAATTTAATCTGAAAATAATTAAATTTATTTTAAAAATAATTAAATCTGTTTTACAATAATTTAATTTAAAAAAAAATTTAAAAATAATTTAATTTATTTTAATTTTAAAATAGTTTAATTTAATAATAAGTAAATTGAATTTAATTTAAAAATAATTTAATTTAATGTAATAATAATTTAATTTAATTTAGATATTATTAAATTAAATTCAAAAATAATTAGATTTAATTTAAAAATTATTTAATTTTATATAAAAATAATTTCATTTATTTTAAAAACAATTTAATTTAAAACTAATTTAATTTAAAAAAAATTAATTTAATTTATTTTATAAATGATTAAATTAAATTTAAAAATATTTTAATTAAATTAAAAAAGTTATCTAATTTAATTTAAGAATAATTTAATTTAAAAATAATTTAATTTAATTAAGCAATAATTAATTTAATTTATTTTAAAAATAATTAAATTTAATTTAATTTAAAAATAATTGAATCTAATTTTAAAATCATTAAATTTATTTTAAAAATAAAAAAAATTAATTTAAAATAATTTAATTTAATTTAAAAATAATTTAATATAATTAAGAATTAATTAAATTCAATTTAAAAATATTTTAATTTAATTAAAAAAATACCGTTATTTAATTTAAAAATAATTTAATTTAATTTAAAAATATTTTAATTTAATTTAATTTAAAAAAAAATAATTTAATTTAAAAACAATTTAATTTATTTTAAAAATTATTTAATTTAATTTAATATAAAAATAATTAAATTTAATTTAAAAATAATTTAATTTAATGTAAAAATAATTTAATTTAAAAATAATTTAAATAATAACAACTTAACAAAAATTTAATTAAATTTAAATATTATTTAATTTAATTTAAAATAATCTTATTTAGAAAGAATTAAATTTAATTTAAAAATAATTTAGTTTAATTTAAAAATAATTTAATTTAATTTAAAAATAAGTTTATTAAATTTAATTTAAAAATAATTCAATTTATTTTAAAAACAATAAAATTTAATTTAAAATAATTTAGTTTAATTTAAAAATAATTTAATTTTATTTAAAATTAATTTAATTTAATTTAATTTAAAAGTAATTTAATCTAATCTAAAAATTATTTAATTTAGTTCAAAAATAATTAAATTTAATTTAAAAAGAATTTAATTTAATTTAAAAATAATTTAATTTAATGTAAAAATAATTTAATATAAAAATAACTTAAATAATAACTATTTCAAATATTTTAACAATAATTTAATTTAATTTAAAAAATATTTAATTTAATCTAAAAATAATCTAATTTAGAAATAACAACTTATTTTAAAAATAATTTAATTTAAAAACAATTTAATTTAATTTAATTTAAAACTAATTTAATTTAATTTAAAAATAATTTTATTTCATTAAAAAATAATTTAATTTAATTTAAAAATATCTTTATTTTATTTAATTTAATAAAAAAAAAATTAAATTTAATTAAAAAAAAAAAAGTTAAATTATAAATAATTAAATTTAATTTTAAAATACCTAATTTAATTAAATTAATTTAATTTAAAAATAATTTGATTAAATTTAAAAACAATTTAATTTAATTGAAAACTGATTTAATTTAATTTTAATTTGTTATTTTAAAAATAATTTAATTTAATTTAAAAATAATTAAATTTAATTTAAAAAATTATTAAATTTAAATTTATTTAAAAATAATTAAATTTAATTTAAAAATTTAAATAATTTAATTTAAAAAAATTTATTTTAATTTAAAAATAATTAAATTTTATTTAATTTAATAATAATTAAATTTAATTTTATTTAAAAAAAATTTAATTTAATGTAAAAATAATTTAATTTAATTTAAAATAATTTAATTTAAAAATTATAATTTAATTTAAAAATAATTTTATTTATTTTATTTTAAAATAGATTACATTATATATAAAAATATTTTATTTAATTTAAAATATAATTTAAAAATATTTAAAATTAAATTAAAAATATTTTATTTTCTAAATTAAATAAGTCTTTCTTTCTTTCTTAAATCGCTTCGCGCATCGAGCCTGAACCCTTGGCCCCCTTGCGCCTCCACCTTACACGAATAAACTAGGAAGCCTCGCGCCGCCTGTACGTACGAGATACCGCCGCGAGAAAGGCTGAACGGGTGTCGACTGGGGAAGGACGGCCGGCATTTCTAGCCGACCGCCCAGCGCATCGAGCAAACGGGCCCGCCCAAGACCTAACCCGCCGAAACGGTACAGGTAGACAGCACGACAACGACGACATCGTCATCGATTCGGTTTGGATTTGGCGTGCGCGTAGATTTCAATGGCACTGTGCCGGGAATCGCCTCGCGGTCCTCGCTGGCCCGCTTGAACCACCGTTCGGCTGCTTTACTTCAGAGCATTGCGCGAAATTCGCGATACTCGTGCTCGGCATAGGGCCGGTAACATCGCATTTGAAATACGTGGGCAAACTCAATTCATATTCGAATAATTTTATTTAATTTAATTTAAAAATAATATAATTTAATTTAAAAAGAATTTAGTTTAATTTAACTTTTTTTAACTTTTTTTTAATTTAGTTTAAATAATTAAATTTAATTAAAAATAATTAGATTTAACTTTAAAATATTTTAATTTAATTAAAAAATAATTCAATTTATTTTGTAAACAATTCAATTTATTTTAATTTGAAAACCATTTAATTTTATTTTATTTTAAAATAATTTAATTTTCTTTAATTTAAAAATAATTAAATTTAATTTAAAAATATTTAAATTTAATTTAAGAAATAATGTAATTTAATTTAAAAATAATTTAATTTAATTTAAAAATAATTTAATTTATTTTACAGACAATTTAATTTAATTTAATTTAAATATAATTTAATTTATTATAAACATAATTTAATTTAGTTTAAAAATAATTAAAATTATATTAATTTAATTTAAAAATAATTTAATTTAATTTGATTATTAAGTTAATTAAAAATTATTTAATTTAATTTAAAAATAATTTTATTTAATTTAAAAATAATTTTAATAAATGTAATTTAAAAATAATTAAATTTAATTCATAAATATTTAAATTTAATTTAATTTAAAAATAAAAAAAATTAATTTAACAATCATTTAATTTAATTTTATTTAACTTAATATTTTTATTATTATTTACCAGTATTGGCATATTTACAACAATTACTATAAGACTAACTATACAACATATCAAAACAAAAAAAAAACAAACAAAAAACACATGGAAACAAAAAAAAAAGAACAAAAAACAGAACATAACTAATAACCCGACCGAAAAATACCCCAAATACTCAAACTTAAACAAAACTACACTTTAAAGTAACTAAAAAAAAAAAAAACAATAATTCCTCGCCCGCACTCACTTTTCTCCCTCTCTAAACTCTTTCCACAATCACTCCCTTCCGTTCTAAAATTTCCCGCATTATGGGCCACCCGCTACCTAACTCGTCCATGCACGCTTCCCAGTCTTTACATTTATTTTTCTTTCCTTCTTTCCATGTTAGCCCTTTGCACTCTTCCATCCAATGTGCCCACCTGTCAGTACCGCATATGGTACACAAATTCTCCCTTTCATTCAACCAGTACCTTCTTCCCTTTTCTTCGTTGCCGCAACGAAACCCTGCTATCCTATTTTGACTACCGCTGGACCCTCTGCTTAGGTACAAAGGGAGTCTGCCGTACACTTGTACCTTGTTGTACTCCCGATTGTACCTGCTTTCGTCCATACGGCTTTGTCGTATCTGCAGCTCTATCTCCCTACTCCTTTCACTCAACAATTTTTCACACTTTACGTCTTCCCTTCTATCCTTTCTACCTCCTCTTTCGACCACCCTACTCGTTCATACATTTTTTTCCATTCATTGCCCCATTTTGTTAGTCTAGTCCCTCCGACACTTTCCTTCCTTAAACTATTGAACACCTCTTTCACTATCCTTTCATTCCCTAACCTATACACTTTCCTTTCGTATCTTGCCACTCTCACGGATGCTTCTACTGCAACTTTATACAAATTCGCTTCTTGTAGCACCAGGTACCCTGGCGTACTCCTGTCTAATTTCAACGCCCTTTTTATGAACTGAAGTTGTACCTTTTCTACTTGTTCCATTTCGTTCATACCCCATATTTCCGCTCCATACAACAAAATACTCCGAACACACGCTTTCCACACTGTCATTTTTGCCACGAAACTATCTTCAAATTTATCTTTCCAAGCATTCCAAAACCTATTAGCAGCCACCCATGCTTTCTTACATACGAACTTAATGTGCTCATTATTGGACCCATTACTACCAAACATAAATCCCAAGTATTTGAACCTGCTAACCTGCTCGATAACCTCTTCCCCCCACATCAAGTTTTCCTCTTTCTTACCAACTTTCTTTCTAAACACCAACCACTTAGTCTTCTCTACATTCACAGTTAACATTCTTTTCTCAAAATATCTTTTAATCCTTCCAATCATCTCTTTCATTTCCCCTTTTGTTCTAGCTAAAGCAACTATGTCATGTGCGTAAGCTAGAGACCACACTTTCATCCTACCTATTACCACTCCTCCTGCCTGCCCATTTTGTAAAACCTTTTCTAAGTCATTTATAAAAACATTAAATAGGACAGGGTTAAGTGGACACCCTTGCTTTAATCCATTCCTAACCCAGAATCCTTCGGATTTGTTTTCACTTATTCTAACTCTGCAGATTGTCGTGACATATAGATCTGTAACCGCCTTCACTAGCCACCCACTAATTCCTTTTGCTCTCATCATTTCCCATAGCATGTTTCGGTTTACTGTGTCATATGCCGCTTTAAGATCTATGAATACAGCATACAACTTTCCACCTTTCTTTGCCAGCTCTTGCTCTATTACGTATTTTAAGGTAACCAGCTGGTCCGTTGTTCCCCTTTTTCCTCCCAGTTATTCATTTTAATTAATATTGCTCTGGTTTTTCCATTTGTCGGGCTTCCCATTCTGTGCATGTTTTGTACCGCATTTATTTGAAATTTGTCCCTTAGCAAGTCCTCTACTTCCTTTTCCCACGTAGCTTCTTCTTTAATTCCATTCATAACTACGTTTAACTTTCTTTCTTTCTTATCCTTTTCTTAATATAAAAACGTTTTAATTTAATTTAAATTGTTTTTAATTTATTTTAGAAACAATTTAATTTAAGAATAATTTAATTTAATTTATAAATAATTGAATCTAATTTAAAAATAATTTAATTTCATTCAATTTAAAAATAATTTAATTTAATTTTAAATAATTTACTTTGATTTAAAAGTAATTTAATTTAATTTAAAAACAATATAATTTAATTTAAAATAATTTAATTTACTTTAATTTCAAATTGATTAAATTAATTGAAAAATATTTTAATTTAATTTAAAATATAATGTTATTTAATTTAAAAATAATTTAATTTAATTTAAAAATAATTTAATTTAATTTAAAAAAAAATTAATTTAAAATAATTTAATTTAATTTCAAAATAATTTAATTTAATATAAAAATAATTTATTTAATTTAGAAATAATTTTATTTAATTTAATTTAAAAATATTAAAATTTAATTTAAAATACCTTAGTTTAATTTAAAAATAATTTAATTTAATTTAAAAAATTACTTAATTTAAAAACAATTTAACTTAAAAATAATTTAATCTAATTTAAAAATAATTAAATTTAATTTAAAATAATTTAATTTAATTTAAAAATAATTTAATTTAATTTAAAAACATTATAATTTAATTTAAAAATAATTTAAATTATTTTAATTTAAAATTTATTAAATTAAATATAAAAATATTTTAATTTAATTTGAAATATGTTATTTAATTTAAAAATAATTTAATTTAATTTAAAAATATTTTAATTTGATTTAAAAATAATTTAGTTTATTTAAAAATAATTTAATTTAATTTTAAAATAATTTAATTTAAAAATAATTTAATTTAAAAAAAAATTATTTAATTGAAAATAATTTAATTTAATTTAAAAATAATTTAATTTAATTTAAAAATAATATAATGTAATTAAATTTAAAAATAATTTAATTTAAAAGTATTTAAATTTAATTTAATTAAAAAATAATTTAGTTTAATTTTATTTAATTTAAAAATATATTAATTTTATTTAATTTAAAAACAATATAATTTACTTGAAATATAATTTAATTTATTTAATTTTTAATTTAATTATAAAATAATTTAATTTAAATTAAAACAAAATTAATTTAAATTAAAAATAAAAAAATTTAATTTAAAATAATTAAATTTAATTTTAAATTAATTAAATTTAATTTTATAATATTTTAATTTAATTAATTAGTTAAAAAAATATTGTAATGTAATTTAAAATAATTTAATTTAATTTAAAAATAATTTAAAAATAATTTAAAAATAATTTAATTTAATTTAAAAATAATTAAATTTATTTTAATTTAATTTAAAAATATATTAATTTTATTTAATTTAAAAACAATTACTTTAAATATAATTTAATTTATTTAAAATTAAAACTGATTAAATTAAATATAAAAATATTTTAATTTAATTTAAAATATAATGTTATTTATTTTAAAAATAATTAAAATTAAATTAAAAACATATTATTTTAATTTAAGAATTAATGCAATTTAATTTAAAAATAATTTAATTTAAGTTAAAATTAATTTAATTTAAAAATTTATTAATGTAATGTAATTTAATTAAAAAGTAACTTAATTTAATTTAAATAATTTAATATAATTTAAAAATAATTTAATTTAATCTAAAATTAATTTAATCTAATTTAAAAAATATTTAATTTAATTTAAAAAGAATTTAATATAATTTAAAATTTATTTTATTTAATTTAAAAATAATTTAATTTAATCTAAAAATAATTTAAATTAAAAATAATTTAAATAATTACATATACTAAAATAGTTTGGTACGCCTTTCCGGGAGGGGGGGGGGGGCGAAATGCCTCAAATCGGGTTTGTAAAATGAAATCGGACGTTTTGAGGTATTTTCAAAAGAAATTTTGGTGGGAGACAGTGGGAAAATGTTTAGAAAACTCCAGACAATTGACCAATCTATGAGAAATTGTGGTGCCTCCGAAGGCGGCGGGGGTGCGGCGCGAAAACGACATTTCTGTTTCTCGGCCGCCGAGCGGCCGAATTTGGACCTACCGTGACGCGAATGGTGCTATCTGGAGCGCCGATTTTTTCCGCACAAAACAGTCATCTCAAATTTTCGAGTCTTTGCTGAAAATTTGGAGAAAAGTGCGAAAATCCGAAAAAAAAATATCCCAAAAAACGATCTCTTTGACGTTCTATTGCGAGCCGACCGCCGAACAGAACTCCTTCCCGTTTGCGGGTCCGGTTTTATAGGTTCTTTCTCTCTTGGTCTTGCAAGAGGCTGTGCAATTTTTTGCAAAAATGGCCGTGCGGTCCATGGTTTTGCAAAACCGGACGTTATCGGCTGCCGAACCAAAGGTTGGTGGAATTTTGCAATTTCTTCTAAACCGTACGATCGTGGTCGACGGTATCTTGCGTACGATGTGCCGATTTCACGATTCGCAGAAACCACGAGGTCGCCACGGCCGATAGTAGCAAACCGGTAGGATGTCAATCCGCAATCGAGATCTACAAAAGTACAAATGGCACAACTTCCTGCCCTACAGTGGCAGATCGAGAATAGACTGGACCGTGCCATAGGCTATTAAAAGTTGCAAAATGTTCGCAACTGGCAAAGTTATTGCAAAAAAACGAAATTCGCATTTTGAGTCCTAGCTAAGAGGCACATGCGAATATTTCAGAAATTTTTGAACGGTGTCCTTCAGGCGGAAATTGCCGACATTCTGAAACTAAGTTTGCACGTTTTAAATCGTCGACCTTTTTTCGCACGTCATATTTCATCCGTCTTTCAACTTTAGCAACTTTTACCGCGGCAATTCGCAAATTTCAACTGAAAGGGTTGTAAATTTCGCTTCTTCGCCGGCTGCGGTTTGGCGTGGGCGAATTTTCCAAAATTCCTCAAATTTCGGGTACGTCAAAATCTGAATTTTTTTACCACGACATTTACGCTGCAACGAAGAATACCAATCGGTGGTAACACATTTCCGCACTTTCACCTGCAAGTCCCGTCGCAAGATGATTCGAATTTTCAATTTTTTTTCCGCATTTTCTGGACCAAGAATTCACCAAGAAAACACATCGGCGCTACTGGCGGGACGCAAACAAACACAAACGTCAACCCAAACGTCAGTCAGTTGAAATCTACTGCGACCGCTGAAAAATTTGTTTTCGGACAAAACTCAGACTTTCCGAACAATTCTGACCGAGAAGGGATCAAGTTTCGCCTAGAAAAGTTTGTTCTTGAAATCAGTGGAAATCATTTTGGAACATGTGATATTAGTGGAATGATGTGCCAAAGTATGTGTGGTTATTTAAACTGTTTTTCTATTCCGAGTTTTAAATGTATTTAATTTGGTAATAAACGTTTTTTTTTGTAACAAACAAATAAACAAGTATTTTATTTATCCTGGGTGAAAAATCTAAATCTTCGACCACGTTTCTCATTTAAATTGATGGCTGGTTTCATTAAGAAAATGTTTTAATAGATTCTACAGCATGTGGAACAATAAAATTTTACACGCTTCTAAAGAAAAAGTCGATCTGTTTAACACCTCAATATCTAAAACATCATTTTGGAAAAATATTTGATCTGGCGGTGGCTGCCGTAACATGTTGGAATTCTTTATTGACGTTTGGATTCATTTAAAAAAATATTTTAGTAAGTTTCACACAACGTGGAACAATAAAATTTCACACATTCGTAGAGAATGTGTGAATCAGTCTATGATACATAGACAATCAGTCTATGATATCCCTCAGTTAGTTTTGCAAAATATTTTATCTGGCGGCGGCCGCCGCCCCTCAAACTCTGACATAACAACAAATAATTCAATACAAATAACTATAAATTGAAAACAGAAAACAATTGTAACAGATATATTGAAATTGCTTTCAGATCTATATAGATTATAAATTTTTCTATTCAAATTGACGTTTTGGTATCTTCGTGGCCGATAGCCTTGACACAGAATTTTTTATAATAAAGAAATACTCATTGAAAACTTGCAAATATATTTTTTATCCAACTCTTCGATGGCTCCCAAAGATCCATTTAGCGCTCATTCATAGAGCAGATTTTCATCTAAATATTGTGTCATTTTCATCTTTCCAAGGCGAACCGTTTTGGCGGAGATTTTTGACAAAACCTATGTAAATTCAAGAATGAAAATCAGAAAAGTAAGTTTCACAGTAGTAAGTTTCACACAACAAGTCAGTCTATGATATCCCTCAGTTAGTTTTGCAAAATATTTTGTCTGGCGGCGGCCGCCGCCCCTCAAACTCGAACATAACAGAAATTAATAAATTCAAATAACTATAAAATGAAAACTGCAAAAGATACATTGGAATTTCTTTCAGATCTATATAGATTATATATTTATCTATTGAAATTGACGTTTTGGTATTTTGATGGCCGATAGCCTGGTCACATAATTTTTTCTAATAAAGAAATATTTATTGAAAACTTGCTTTCAGCTCTTTTTTCCAAGTCTCCGAAGTATTTAGCACGAAGTATTCCGATGAATTTAGCGCTACTTTATAGAGCAGATTTTCATCTAAAAATTGTGTAATTTTCATTTTTTTGCAAACGAACAAATTTAAAAACGAAATTTACGGAAGGGGTATTATTTTACCCAATATGATAAATTTTGAGATTATATATTTTTTACTTTTGCGACAAAACCGAAGGATTTTACAAGATTTGCAAAGATTACTTTTTTTGTAGACACCGACGTCTTACATACGGATATCTCGGTTATAATTTTTCATCTTGAGGCGTTGACGAGATATTTCCATAAAATTATTGAAGAGAAAATCATTCCTCACGACGGCCCCATAGGAGTGGGAGCGTTAAAATTTTGTCAACTCATACTTCTGGTGGATACCCAAATTCAATAAAAGTTTCATTAAAATCCCTCAAATGTTAATACATTTTTTCGGAATTTTTAAATTTTTTGAAATTTTCGTGTTCGTTTTTGATCGCAATTCGTGAATGACATGTCTGTATTTGTTTAAAAAATTATTTTAATAAGTTTCGCACAACGTGGAACAATAAAATTTTACACATTTGTAGAGAACTAGTCAGTCTATGATTTCACTTAGTTATTTTTGCAAAATATTTTATCTGGCGGCGGCCGCCGCCCCTCAAACTCGAACATAACAGAAATTAATAAATTCAAATAACTATAAAATGAACACTGCAAGAGATATATTGAAATTTCTATCAGATCTATATAGATTATACATTTTTTTGATGAAATTGACGTTTTGGTATCTTCGTGGCCGATAGCCTTGACACAAAATTTTTGTAAATACAGAAATTTTGAAAAAAAAAATTTTTAAATTAAATTAGTTTTCAATTAATTTAAATTAAATTATTTTTAAATTAAATAAACCGTTTTACGGTTACCTATGCGCATGCGCGTTTGCCATGTTTAAAAGGCGGCAATGTGAAAGTTTCGGGCAAAGTTTGTTAATATAGCTGTACAACAATTATCATCGCGTTTATTACGTGTACAATTAAATGAAAAATTAATTGATGGCGCTTCATTAGTGCATTCTACATTGGATGCACATACATATATTAAGTTCTTGCGATGGTTATAGTGCCATGGTCGTCCCCAAGGCGGACATAAAGCAGAACTTGTTAAGAGGTTAGGATTACAATAATTTTGACATAAGGTGTTATATTATTAATTTAAAATATTAAAATTAATAATAGTCAATATAAATTATTATTATTTTATCTTGCATTAATTTTTTTGATCATTTAAACATTTTAATAAATGACACGATATAACAAAAGATGATTTCATATAAAAAAAATTATTAAAAAATTCTAGCAGTATTAGGTGCATATTAATTTTTATATTATATTGTACAGTGAAAAACGCTCTACGTAACAAGGCTTCGGTAGATCCAGGCCCTGATAAAGAAAAGTGGTTGAAACTTGAAACACAAAAAGTATTTGCTAGTACAAGTTCAAATTGTATCAGTTCTTCCTTGAATTATCCAGATGTGTGGCATAAATTCCTATCTAAAAATTTACCTTAATCATTTAATGAAGCGTCAATTTATAATTATTTAATTTCATCATGCATAGTACAAAATGATAATTAAAATTCCAGTGATGAAGAAAGTGAACCAAGTGTAATTGATTACAGTACAGATAAACCTTGAAAAGAGGGAAGCTATATGTTGACAGCACAGATATTTTTGATTCTGCAATATTACAAAACATTTATTGTTTAAAATGTAAAATAAAAGCTTCATATCAAGCTAAAATTAACTACTCTGTACGTGCAATGATTATTTCAGAAACTGGCAAAATTATACAAGGAACATGTGAGTGTCAAGCATCGAGCTTAGGACGTTGTGCACACGTAGCTGCCCTTCTCCATATTTTATTATTGCAATGTAAAGAAGCTGATAAAGAAAATGTAGCTTGTACGAGCCAGCTCTGCATTTGGAATAAAGGATCTAAAAAAAAGAAACCCATGAAATTTGTCCATCGCTGAACTTTGACATATATTTACTTGAGTTTTTTTACTAGTAAATTTTTTAATATCAGCTTGAACCACTTGGTCGCATGTGACATATGGCGATGATTCATTTTCTATATGAAACTTCATTACACAGATTTGATTCTAATGTTTCGCCAAGATTTTGACTTAATGAAAATGCTGCTGTTACATTGTTATGAATGTCACTAAAAAACACATTATGGCCATCTTTACAATCCATATTTTCTGCAAGAAGGTTTACATACTCAATACCTTGATACGTATTCTAAAACATTATAATTTTTTAGGTTAAGTTATATATTATTTTTTTCAATATTTCTATACTCTATAAAAGCATTTTTTTTACAATAATCTACTTACGTTATCATTTTATGTTATCATGTGTTTATATTTTTCAGCCAAACTACTTCTTACTATTTTTACCTACAAAATTATAGCATAAACACTTGAGAATGAATTTCACTAGACAAGACTCGAGTCTTGTTAAATGTTTAAATTGAAATAACTGTGAATAACAAGATATATATTGTTTTTACATATTAAGAGTGGTAAAAACATAGTGAATTTTTCAATTTAGTGTAAATATGGATTACCATGTATTATGTATATTTATTACCCTTACGGGTTTATAAATTGGTTCCAAAATTTTACATCATCAAAATCCAGTACATATATAATTAATATACAAATATTGTACATAATATAAATTAAAAAAAGAGAGAAAGAAAAAAAAAGAATCATACTAATCAAACTAAAAACAAAAAAAAAAAAAAGAAAGCCATTAAATTCCAATCCCTAAACCGATTACCAGCTTCCCGCCCCACATATTGCTCTTCTTCTCTCCTCCACTTTCTTCATCCAATCTATCCCTCTTCCGTCCTCATTTAAAATCTCTTCTCTACACTCGTCCCTTTCTCTCATTTCTGAACATTCGTTCAGCAGGTGTTCTATTGTCTCCTTGTTTTCTCCACACATCCTGCATACTCTATTCCTATCCTCCATCCAAAATTTATTATCTCTCTCTTCATTTCCACATCTGAATCTTGCTATTGTCACTCTCTCTTTTCTACTTTCTCTTCCTAGGTACTTTGGCAGTTCTTCCGTTATTATTTTTTCATATTTCCCATTGTACCTAGACTCCCTAATTCTTGCTCTCCTTTCTTGCCTTTGCACATCTCTATCTCTCTGGACCAATTCCTCTGTCATTACTCTACCTCTCTCTCTCATTCTTTCTATCTCCGCTCCTGCATACCCGTTTCTTTCTAGATATGCTTCCCTCTCTTTCCACACCCCCTTTCCTATTTCTTTTCTTTTTTCTTTGAGGCACTCTTGCAGAATTCTGCACTCTCCTCTCTCTATCACTCTCTCCTCAAAACTTATTGCTCTCTTTCCTGCTTCTATTCTTATTCCATCTCTCTTTGTTTCCTCCATCACTATATAGCCCGGGGTCTCTCTACCTAGTCCTAGCACCCATTTCAAATATTTTTCTTGCACCCTTTCCAGTCCTTCTTGCTCTCTCCATCCCCATATTTCCGCTCCATACATCATCACACTTTTCACTAGGCTATCAAACATCATCACTCTCCTTCTATAGTCGTGCCCAAATTTTCTCTCTCCTATTCCCCATACCACTCCTAGTATTTTATTGGCTTTCTTTACTAACTCTCTCATGTGTGCTGTTTCAGTATTTCTCTCATTAAACACGTACCCTAGGTATTTAAATTCTTTTACTTCTTCAATTTTCTCCTTCTCCCATCTCCACTCAATTACTCTTCTCCTGCCACCCCCTTTTCTAAACACCATCATCTTGGACTTTTCCACATTCACTGTCAGATTTTTCCTCCTCATATATTTCTCCATGTTTCTTATCATTTCTTTCATCCCTTTCTCGTCTCTCGCTAGCACCACCAAATCGTCCGCGTAGGCTAGGGACCACACTTTTTCTTTGCCCACCACAAACCCACCCGTCTGCGCCTTGCTGAACATCTCCTCTATATCTCCAATAAATGCTGCAAACAGGCTGGGGCTTAGTGGGCAGCCTTGTCTCACTCCCTTATGCGTATTAAAACCTTCGCTCACCCTTTCACCAACTCTCACTCTACTTATTGTTTCTTCATAAATCTCTTCTAATTTTGATATCAGATGCTCCTTTATCCTTTTCTTTCTCAGGCATTCCCACAGTGCCTCTCTTGCTACATTATCAAAGGCCGCCTTCAGGTCCACAAATAATGCATACACCTTGCCACCCTTCTTTTTTATCTCATTCCCTACTATGTGATTCAAGATGTATACATTATCCATGGTCCCTCTCCCTTTCCTAAATCCCGCCTGTCCGTCTGGTATCACACCTCGCTCCTTCAATTCCTTCGTCAATCTCTCTTCTACAATCATTGCATATATCTTATATGCCGTATTGAGCATCGTGATCCCCCTGTAATTGCTTGCTGTTTCCCTTTCTCCTTTCTTATATATGGGGCATATTATCCCCTCTTTCCACTCCTGTGGGAAGCCCTCTCCCTTCCACACTCCATTCATTATCTCCAACAGCCTGTCAGCTTCCCTTTCAGTTCCATATATCCACGATTCATTCTGTATGCCGTCCCTCCCCGGTGCCTTTTTCTTTTTCAGTTTACTCAGTTGTTGTTCTAATTCTTCTCTTGTTATCTCTTCTATTTCTCCCACCCTGTGTTGACTCTTTTTCTTTTCCTGTCTGATTTCATCACCACCCAGCAGCTGACTGAAGTACTTTCTCCATTCCTCCATAGTAATTCTATTACTCACTCTTTCTACTTTTTTCTTTCTTTCCCTATTTATGTATTTCCATACCTCTTCTTCCGTCTTTATGCCTTTCATCTTTAGTTCTTCTTCCATCCATTTCTTTTGCTTCTTCTCCTTGCATACTAATTTGTACCTCTTGCGTGCTCTCTTGTAATCCTCATTACTTGCTATTCCTCTTTTCCAATTTCTTAATTTCTTTCTTACTGCTTGCTTCCCTTCCCTGCATTCTTTATCCCACCACTCGTTTTTCCAAGACCCCACCTTCACTCTTGTCTCTATCACTTTTTTTTCTGTTGCATTTTTTACGCGATCACCCAGTTCTTTCACTTTTTCGTTTATCCCTTCCTCTTCGTATCTAGCCTCCCTAAGTCTTGTTCTATAATTTTCTATTGCTTCTTCCGTCCAGATATTCTTGACAATTTTTCTTCTAACATCCTTCTCACTTCTTCTATTTTTCTCTCTTCCTTTTGTCTTCACTTCCAATGGCATATGATCCGACTCGATTCTTTCTCCCACCTTGAATTGTTCTATTTCATCCCATGCTTCTTCATTCACCATAACATAGTCAATAACTGTCTCCCCTCTTGGTCCAATATATGTGTACTCTCCTTTCTCATCTCCTATACTGTTTCCATTAAGTATGTCCCACCCTCTTTCTTCTACTAGACTAATCAGTAGTCTCCCTTCGGCGTTTTCTGTTGCGTCTTTTGTTGGTCTTCTTTCTATTGTTGTTTGATCTTCTTCTAGCCGTATTCCCTTTCCTCCAATTCTTGCGTTAAAGTCCCCCCCAATCACCAGAGTTCCCTCGTCTTGCTGTTTTACTCGCTCTTCTATCATTCTCTTCGTTTCTTTCATACTTCTGCTGTATATTGTTATAATTCTCCATTTTTTCTGTCTAATTTTCACCGTTCTTTCCATAATGCCTCTTTCTTCTTTTGCTTCGGTTCTGTTTTCTTCTTCCAAACCCTTTTTCACTCCCATTATTATCCCCCCTTTAGCTCTCCCTTTCCTGCTTACCCTCTCTGCAAATTGGCACTTCCACTTAAACTCTTTCGGCATTATTTTTTCCAATTTTTGGATTTTGATTACCATGTAGTAACGGTTCATAGCATGAGCTGTTACATCTACATTTAAATTGATTAAAATTACCTAATTACATGCTTCCTTTTTTACACAACTAATATTGTATTGGGTCATTGGATGTTCAGTCATTGGACCACTTTAAAAATAAAATTTAAAAATAATTTAATTTAATTTAAAAAAAAAATAATAATTTAAAATAATTTAATTTAATTTAAAAATAATATAATTTAATATAATTTAATAAAAATTTAGTTTAATTAAAAAATATTAAACTTTAATTCAATTTAAAAATAATTTAGTTTAATTTAAAAATAATTAAATTTAATTTAAAAAATATTTAATTTAATTGAATTTAAAAATAATTAAATTTAATTTAAAAATAATTAAATTTAATTTAAAAATAATGCAATTTAATTTAAAATAATTTAGTTTGATTTAAAAATCATTTAATTTAATTTAAAAAAAAATTAATTCAATTTATAAATAATTAAATTTGAAAATAATTTAATCTAATTTAAAATTTATTTAATTTAATTAAAAAATAATCAAATTTAGACATAATTTATTTTAATTTAAAAATAATTAATTCTATTTAATTTAATAAAAATTAAATTGAATTGCATTTAAAAATAATTTAACTTAATTTAATTTAAAAATAATTAAATTTAATTTAAAAATAATTTAATTTTATTTAAAACTATTTTAATTTAATTTAAAAATAATGTAATTTAATTTAAAAATAATATAATTTAATTTAAAATAAAATTAATTTAATTTAAAATAATTTAATTTAAATATAGTTTAATTTAATTTAAAAATAATATAATTTAATTTAATTTAAAAATACTTCAATTTAATTTAAAAATAATTTTATTTAAATTAATTTAAAAACAATAAAATTTAATTTAAAATAATTTAGTTTAATTTAAAAATAATTTAATTTAAAAATAATTTAATTTACTTTAAAAATAATTTAACTTAAAGATAATTTAATCTAATTTAAAAATTATTTAATTTAATTTAAAAATAATTAGATTTAATTTAAAAATAATTTAATTTAATTTAAAAATAATTTAATTTAATTTAAAAATAATTTAATTTAAAAATAATTGAATTTGATTTAAAATAATTTAATTTATTTTAAAAATAATTTAATCTAAAAATAATTTAGTTTAATTTAATTTAGAAATAATAAAATTTAATTAAAAATAATTAGATTTAACTTTAAAATATTTTAATTTAATTAAAAAATAATTCAATTTATTTTGTAAACAATTCAATTTATTTTAATTTGAAAACAATTTAATTTTATTTAAAAATAGTTAAATTTTCTTTAATTTAAAAATAATTAAATTTAAATTAAAAATATTTCAATTTAATTTAAGAAATAATGTAATTTAATTTAAAAATAATTTAATTTATTTTAAATATAATTTAATTTATTATAAAAATAATTTAATTTAATTAAATTTAGAAATAATTAAAATTATATTAATTTAATTTAAAAATAATTTAATTTAATTTGATAATTAAGTTAATTAAAAAGTATTTAATTTAATTTAAAAATAATTTTATTTAATTTAAAAATTATTTTAATAAATTCCATTTAAAAATAATTGAATTTAATTCATAAATATTTAAATTTAAATTAAAAATAAATGAATTTAATTTAGCAATAATTTAATTTAATTTAAAATTTATTTAATTTAATATAAAAATGTTTTAATTTAATTTAAAAAAAATTTGATTTAATTTAGAAACAATTTAATTTAATTTAAAAATAATTTAATTTAATTTATAAATAATTGAATCTAATTTAAAAATAATTTAATTCAATTCAATTTAAAAATAATTAAATTTAATTTTAAATCATTTACTTTAATTTAAAAGTAATTTAATTTAATTTAATTTAAAAACAATATAATTTAATTTAAAATGATTTAATTTATTTTAATTTAAAATTGATTAAACTAAATATAAAAATGTTTTAATTTAATTTAAAATATAATGTTATTTAATTCAACAATAATTTAATTTAATTTAAAAATAATTTAATTTAAAAATAATTTAATTTAAAAATAATTTAATTTAAAAATATTTAATTTAAAATTGGAAAAAATTAATTTAATTTAAAATAATTTAATTTAATTTCAAAATATTTTAATTTAATATAAAAATAATTTATTTAATTTAGAAATAATTTTATATAATTTAATTTAAAAATAATAAAATTTAATTTAAAATAATTTATTTTAATTTAAAAACAATTTAATTTAATTTAAAAAATAACTTAATTTAAAAATAATTTAACTTAAAAATAATTTAATCTAATTTAAAAATAATTAAATTTAATTTAAAATAATTTAATTAAAAAATAATTTAGTTTAATTTAGAAACAATATAATTTAATTTAAAAATTATTTAATTTATTTTAATTTAAAATATTGATTAAATTAATTATAAAAATATTTGAATTTAATTTAAAATATATTATTTAATTTGAAATTAATTAAATTTATTTTAAAAATATTTTAATTTAATTTTAAAATAATTTAGTTTAATTTAAAAATAATTTAATTTAATTTAAAAAAAAAATTATTTAATTTAAAATGATTTGATTTAATTTAAAAATAATTTAATTTAAAAATAATGTAATGTTATTAAATTTAAAAATAATTAAATTTAATTATAAGTATTATATTATTATTATATTTAATAATAAGCATTTGAATTTAATTTAAAAATAATTTAACTTACCGACATTTTAATTTAATTTAAAAATAATTTATGAATACGATGGTTGCGACAGTTACTACGTGGTTATTTATACTAACATTGAATTAAAAAATTCACGACGACATACTTAGAATATGTAAAAATGTTATACAACTTGTTATTCACAGTAATATAAATTTCTACACATACCACGACTTAAGTTTCGCCGTTTGACGGTCATTTTCACTTGAAACTGACCCTCAAACGTAATTAATTTATATTAAACATAATTTCATTTAACAAAAATTTAATTAAAAATAATTAAGTTAAATTTTAAAATATTTTAATTTAATTTTAAAAATAATGTAATTTTGTTTTATTTAAAAATAATTTTATTTACTTCAAGTTAAAAATAATTTAATTTAAAAATTTATTAATGTAATAAAAATAATTTAATTAAAAAGTAACTTAATTTAATTTAAATAATTTATATTAATTTAAATATAATATAATTTAATTTAATCTAATTTAAAAAATATTTAATTTAATTTAAAAATAATTTAATCTAATTTAAAAATTATTAGGTGTTAATTATTATATGTTTAAATTACATTATTTTTTAAATTAAATTAAAATAATTTTAAATTAAATTAAAATAATTTTAAATTAAATTTAATAATTTTTAAATTAAATTAAATTATTTTAAATTTAATTTTATTTTTTATAAATTAAATTTAATTATGTTTAAAATAATTTAAATTAAAATTTAATTATTTTTAAAATAAATCAAATTATTTTTAATTTAAATTAAATTAGTTTTAAATTAAATTAAATTGTTTTTAAATTAAATTAAATTATTTTTAAATAAATTAAATTATTTTAAATTATGTTCTATTATTTTTAAATTAAATATAATCATTTTTAAAAATTATTTATTTTAATTTAAAAATTATTTAATTTAAAATTAAATTAATTTAATTTAATTTAAAAATAATTTAGCTTAATTTAAAAATAATTTTCTTTTATTATATATGTATATATATATATAAAATTATAAAAAACATATTATATAAAACATATTTACTTTAATTTAAAAATATTTTAATTTAGTTTCAAAATAATTTATTTTAATTTATTTTAAAAATAATAAAATTTAATTTAAAAATAATTGAATTTAATTTAATTGAAAAATAATTAAATTTAATTTAAAAATATTTTAATTTAATTTAAAAAATAATGTTATTTAATTTTAAAATAATTTATTTTAATTTAGAAATAATTTATTTTAGAATAAAAACAATTAAAATTAATTTAAAATTACTTTGAATTAATTTAAAAATAATTAAATTCATTTTAAAAATATTTTAATTTAATTTAAAAATAATTTTATTGAATTTGAAAATAATTAAATTTAATTTGAAAATAATTTAATTCTATTTAAAAATATTTTAATTTAATTTAATTCAAAAACAATTTAATTTAATTTAAAAATAATTTTATTTTAGTTAGTTTAAAAATAATTAAATTTAATTTAAAAATTAATAAATTTAATTTAAAATAAAAACCATTTAATTTAATTTAGTTTAAAATTAATTTAATTTAATTTTAATCTAATTTCATTTAATTTAAAAATAATTTAATTAAATTTTATTAAAAAATAATTTAATTTATTTTAAAAATAATTAATTTTATTTTAAATATATTTTAATTTAATTTAATTTCAAAACAATTGTATTGTATGTGTTGTATTGTATTGTATGTGTTGTCATTTAAAAATAATTGTATTTAATTTAGTTAAATAATTAAATTTAATTTAAAAATAATTAAATTTAATTTAAAAATAATTAAATTTAATTAAAAAAATAATATATATATAAAATAGTAATTTAGTTTAAAAATAATTTACTTTAATTTAAAAATGATTTTATTTAATTTAATTTAAAAATAATAAAATATAATTTAAAATAATTTAATTTAATTACAAAATAAATAAATTTAATTTAAAAACAATTAAATTTAATTTTAAAAAATTAAATTTAATATAAAAATATATTAATTTATTTAAAAAAAAATTTAATTTAATTTAAAAATATTTAAATTTAATTTAATTTAAAAACAATTTAATTTAAAAATAATTTAATTTAGTTCACAAATAATTAAATTTAATTTAAAAATAAATTAATTTAATTTAAAAATAATTAAATTTGTTTTAAAATAAATAAATTTAATTTAAAAAAAATGCAATTTAATTTAAAATTAATATAATTTAATTTAAAAATGATTTTATTTAATTTAATTTTAAAATAATAAAATTTAATTTGAAAATAATAAAATTTAATTTAAATTGTTTTAATTTAATTTAAAAATAATTAACAGTATACTAAAAAAAATTTAATTTATTTTAAAATAATTTTAAAAACAATTCATTTTAATTAAAAAATATTTTAATTTAATTTAATTTAAAAACAATTTATTTTAATTTACAAATAATTCTATTTAATTTATTTTAAAAATTATTAAATTTAATTTAATTTAATCTTTAATTAAAAAAAATTCAATTTAATTCAAAAATGATTTTATTTAATTTAATTTAAAAATAATAAAATATAATTTAAAATAATTTAATTTTATTACAAAATAAATAAATTTAATTTAAAAGCAATTAAATTTAATTTTAAAAAATTAAATTTAATATAAAAATATATTAATTTATTTAAAAGAAATTTAATTTAATTTAAAAATATTTAAATTTAATTTAATTTAAAAACAATTTAATTTAAAATAATTTAATTTAGTTCCCAAATAATTAAATTTAATTTAAAAATAAATTAATTTAATTTAAAAATAATTAAATTTGTTTTAAAATAAATAAATTTAATTTAAAAAAATGCAATTTAATTTAAAATTAATTTAATTTAATTTAAAAATGATTTTATTTAATTTAATTTTAAAATAATAAAATTTAATTTGGAAATAATAAAATTTAATTTAAATTATTTTAATTTAATTTAAAAATAATTAAATTTATACTAAAAAAAATTTAATTTATTTTAAAATAATTTTAAAAACAATTCATTTTAAGTTAAAAATATTTTAATTTAATTTAATTTAAAAACAATTTATTTTAATTTACAAATAATTCTATTTAATTTATTTAAAAAATTATTAAATTTAATTTAATTTAATTAAAAAAAAATCAATTTAATTCAAAAATGATTTTATTTAATTTAATTTAAAAATAATATAATTTAATTTAAAATAATATAATTTAATTTAAAAATATTTTCAATTTATTTAAAAAATAATATAATTTTATTTAAAAATAAATTTATTTAATTTATTTTAAAATAATTAAATTTAATTTAAAAATAAGAAAATTTAATTTAAAAATAGTTAAATATGATTTAATTAAAAAATAATTTAATTTAATTTAAAAATATTTTAATTTAATTTAAAAAATAATGCCATTAAATTTAAAAATAATTTATTGCAATTAAAAAATAATTAAATTTAATTTACAAATAATTTTATTTAATTTAATTGAAAAAATAATTAAATTTAAATTAAAAATATTAAAATTTAATTTAAAATAATTAATTAATTATTTTAAACATTATATATAAGCCTATTATTAATATTATTAAATAAGTTTATTTTAAAAATAATTTAATTTAATTTAACAATAATTTAATTTAATTTAAAAATAATTTAATTTAATTTAAAATTAATTTAATCTATTTTAAATATAATTTAAATTAATCTAAAAATAAATTAATTTAATTTAAAAAGAATTTTATTAAAAAAAAAATAATTTAATGTAAACATAATTTAATAATAACAATTTAAAATAATTTAATAATAATTTAATTTAAATATTATTTAATTTAATTTAAAAATAATCTAATTTAAAATTAATTTAATTAAATCTCTCTTTAATTTAATTATAAAAATAATTTAATTTATTTTAAAAACAATTTAATTTAAAACTAATTTAATCTAAAAATAATTTAATTTGAAAATATTTAATTTTAAAAATAATCTAATTTAGTTTAATTTAAAAAAAATTAATTTAAAAATGATTAAATTAAATTTAAAAATATTTAAATTTATTTTAAAAAATTGTCTCATTTAATTTAAGAATTATTTAATTTAATTTCATTTAAAAATAATTCATTCTAAAAATAATTTAATTTAAAATAATTTAATTTAATTTAAAAATAATTTTATTTTATTAAAAAATTATTTTATTTATTTAATATAAAATTATTAAAATATACTTTAAAATAATTTAATTTAATTTAAAACTAATTTAATTTAAATTAAAAATAATTTAATTTATTTTAAAAATAATTTCATTTAATTTAATTTAAAAATGATTTTATTTAATTTAATTTAAACATAATTAAATTTATCTTAAAAATAATAAAATTGAATTTAAAATTTTTTAATTTAATTTAAAAATAATTAAATTTAAATTAAAAATATTTTAATTTAAGTTAAAAAGTAATGTAATTTTATTTTAAAATAAATTTATTTAATTTAATTAAAAAATAATTAAATGTAATTTAAAAATATCTTAATTTAATATTAAAAATAATGTAATTTTATTTAAAAATAAATTTATTTAATTTAATTTAGAAATAATTAAATTTAATTTAAAAATAATTAAATTAAATTTAAAAATAATTATATTCAATATAATTTAAAAATAGTTAAATTAAAATTAAAAATGTTTTAATTTAATTTAAAAAATAATGTAATTTAATTTCAATATAATTTATTTTAATTTAAAAATAATTTAATTTAAAATAAATTCAATTTAATTTAATTTAAAACTAATTTTATTTTATTTAGTTTAAAAATAATTAAATTTAATTTAAAAAATTATTAAATTTAATTTAATTTAAAAATAATTAGATTTAATTTAAAAATAATCTAATTTACTTTAAAAACAATTAAATTTAATTTAAAAATATTTTAATTTAATTTAAAAACAATTTAATTTAATTTATTTTAAAAATATTTTAATTTAATTTAAAAATAATTTAATTTAATTTAAAAATAATTTAATTTAATTTAGAAATAATTTAATTTAATTTAATTAACATAATTAAATTTAATTTAAAAATAATTAAATTAAATTTAAAAATATTTATATTTAATATAATTTAAAAATATTTAAATTAAATTTAAAAATGTTTTAATTTAATTTAAAAAATAATGTAATTTAATTTATCAATATTTTTATAATCAATATAATTTATTTTAATTTAAAAATAATTTAATTTAAAATAAATTCAATTTAATTTAATTTAAAAATTATTTTATTTTATTTAGTTTAAAAATAATTAAATTTAATTTAAAAAATTATTAAATTTAATTTAATTTAAAAATAATTAGATTTAATTTAAAAATAATCTAATTTAATTTAAAAATAATTAATTTTAATTTAAAAATATTTTATTTTAATTTAAAAACAATTTAATTTAATTTATTTTAAAAATATTTTAATTTAATTTAAAAATAATTTAATTTAATTTAAAAATAATTTAATTTAATTTAATTTAAAAATAATTTACTTTAAAAATAATTTTATCTTATTTTAAAATAATCTTATTTAATCTAATTTAAAAAAATTATATTTAATTTAATTTAAAAATGATTAAATTAAATTAAAAAATATTTTAATTTAATTAAAAAAATTATCTAATTTAATTTAAGGATAATTAAATTTAATTTAATAAAAAAATAATTTAATTTAAAAATAATTAATTTTATTTGAAAAATAATTTTAATTAATTTCAAAATAAGAAAATTTAATTTATTTTTAAAATTATTTAATTTAATTTAAAATAAATTAATTTAATTTAAAAATAATTTAATTTAATTTAAAAATAATGTAATTTAATTTAAAAATATTTTAACTTAATTTAAAAATGATTTTATTTAATTTAATTTAAAAATAATAAAATAATATTTAAAATAAATAATTTAATTTAATTTAAAAACATATAACATATACTGCCACGAGCATATACTGCCACGACATTTACAACCACAACTTTGCAGACAAATCCCAAATCAACCTCTCCGCCTATATCCTACAATACGCCGACGATACCGCCCTCATAGCCCACAATAAAACCCTAAAAAAAACGACGGACGAACTACAAACCCTCACGGACAGAACCCTAATTTGGTTTAACCTATGGAGACTCACTGCAAATCCTTCCAAATGCCAACTACTCATCCCGAATCACAGAATCTCCCCCAATTCTCCACATATCCACCTAGACAACATTGACGTTACACCGACTCCACAAATTAAATACCTTGGTATAACATTCGACAATAAACTGAAATTTAACATCGACGGAAAAATACGTAAGACCAAAACTATACAACGAAGCAAACATTTCCGCTCCTTGACCCAAGGAAACCAAGGCATCTCCATCTCAACAGCCTCCAAGATTTACAAAGCCATATGCAGATCTATTCTCGACTACGGACACATAATAATGACTATTACCAACAAAAAAATCTACAACATACTGGAAACAGAACAGCACTACGTACTATCTCCAAATTACGACATCCTAATAACATCCTCCATAACCCCTCCAATGAACTCCTTTAAAGACTCACCCAAATTCCGAGACTCTGCGATAGACACAAACGACTACTGACCAAATACAAAGAAACCAACATTCACTGGACCATCACAAACCACCTATGCATCAGACGTGACCCTAATAAACCCTCCCGCAGACACCCACTCCTGACACTCCACGAATCACTATACGACTGAACTCATAACCTGTTGATCCTGTTTTTTTTTTTTTTAATCTTGTTTTGTATCCTTTATAATAACTGTATTTTTATTTTTTTTTTGTATATATTAAATTAAATCATTAATTTTATCTGTGTGCAATTACCGGGCGGAAAGACCTAGTGGTCGATAGCCTTTTGTAGACTTTTTGTTTTCAATAAATATTTCTTCTTCTTCAGCTTTAAAAATAATTTAAAGTATTTTAATTTAAAAATAATTTATTTTATTTAATTTAATAAGGTATTATGTATATTTATTACCCTTTACGGGTTTATAAATTGATTCAAAAATTTACATATTTACATATATAACTAAAACTAACATAGTACATAATCTAAATAATACTAAAATATTAATAAAAAGAGAAAAAAAAATTTTTAAATTAAAAAAAAAGAAAAAAAAGAAACATATGCTAATCAAACTAAAAACAAAAAAGAAAGTCACTAAATTCCTTTCCCTGAACCGATTACCAGCTTCCCGCCCCACATATTGCTCTTCTTCTCTCCTCAACTTTCGTCATTCAATCAATCCCTCTTCCATCCTCGTTTAAAATCTCTTCTCTACACTCATCTCTTTCTCTCATTTCTGAACATTCGTTCAGCAAGTGCTCTATTGTCTCCTTGTTTTCTCGACACATCCTGCATACTCTATTCCTATCCTCCATCCAAAATTTATTCCCTCTGTCTTCATTTCCACATCTGAATCTTGCCATTGTCACTCTCTCTTTTCTACTTTCTCTTCCTAGGTACTTTGGAAATTATTCCGTTATTATTTTTTCATATTTCCCATTGTACCTAGACTCCCTAATTCTTGCTCTCCTTTCTTTCCTTTGCACATCTCTATCTCTCTGGACTAATTCCTCTGCCATTACTCTGCCTCTCTCTCTCATTCTTTCTATCTCCGCTCCTACATGCCCGTTTCTTTCTAGATATGCCTCCCTCTCTTTCCACACCCCCTTTCCTATTTCTTTCCTTCTTCCTTTGAGGCACTCTTGCAGAATTCTGCACTCTCCTCTCTCTATCACTCTCTCCTCAAATCTTATTGCTCTCTTTCCTGCTTCTATTTTTATTCCATCTCTCTTTGTTTCCTCCATCACTATATACCCCAGAGTCTCTCTACCTAGTCCTAGCACCCATTTCAAATATTTTTCTTGCACCCTTTCCAGCCCTTCTTGCTCTCTCCATCACCATACTTCCGCTCCATACATCATCACACTTTTCACCAGGCTATCAAACATCATCACTCTCCTTTTATAGTCGTGTCGAACTTTTTTATTATTTTTTATTATAGTCGTGTCCAAATTTTCTCTCTCCTATTCCCCATACCGCTCCTAGTATTTTATTGGCTTTCTTTACTATCTCTCTCACGTGTGCTGTTTCAGTATTTCTGTCATTAAACACGTACCCTAGGTATTTAAATTCTTTGACTTCTTCAATTTTCTCCTTCCCCCATCTCCACTCAATTACTCTTCTTCTCACACCCCCTTTTCCAAACACCATCATCTTGGACTTCGCCCCATTCACAGTCAGATTTTTCCTCCTCATATATTTCTCTATGGTTCTTATCATATCTTTCATCCCTTTCTCATCTCTCGCTAGCACCACCAAATCGTCCGCGTAGGCTAGGGACCACACTTTTTCTTTGCCCACCACAACCCCACCCGTCTACGCCTTACTGAACATCTCCTCTATATCTTCAATAAATTCTGCAAACAGGCTGGGGATTAGTGGGCAGCCTTGTCTTACTCTCTTATGAGTATTGAAACATTCGCTCACCCTTTCACCGACTCTCACTCTACTTATTGTTTCTTCATAAATTTCTTCTAATTTTGATATCAGATGCTCCTTTATCCTTTTCTTTCTCAGGCATTCTCTCAGTGCCTGTCTTGCCACATTAGCAAAGGCCGCCTTCAGGTCCACAAATAATGCATACATCTTGCCATCCCTCTTTTTTATCTCATTCCCTACTATGTGATTCAAGATGTATACATTATCTATTGTCCCTCTCCCTTTCCTAAATCGAGCCTGATCGTCTGGTATCACACCCCGCTCCTTCAATTCCTTCGTCAATCTCTCTTCCACAATCATTGCATATATCTTACATGCCGTGTTGAGCATGGTGATCCCCCTATAATTACTTGTTGTTTCCCTTTCTCCTTTCTTATATATGGGGCATATTATCCCATCTTTCCACTCATGTGGGAAGCCCTCTCGCTTCCACACTCCATTCATTATCTCTAACAGCCTGTCAGCTTCCCTTTTAGTTCCATATATCCACGATTCATTCTGCATACCGTCTTTTTCTTTTTCAGTTTACACAGTTGTTGTTCTAATTCTTCGCTTGTTATCTAATCTATTTCTCCCACCCTGTGTTGACTCTCTTTCTTTTTTTGTGTGATTTCATCACCACCCAGCAGCTCTCTGAAGTACTTTCTCAATTCCTCCATAGTATTTCTATTACTTACTCATTCTACTTTTTTCTTTCTTTCGCTATGTATGTATTTCCATACCTCTTCTTCCGTCTTTATGCCTTTCATCTTCAATTCTTCTTCCATCCATTTCTTTTGCTTCTTCTCTTTGCATACTAATTTGTACCTCTTGCGTGCTCTTTTGTACTCTTCATTACTTGCTATTCCTCTTTTCCAATTTCCTAATTTCTTTCTTACTGCTTGCTTCTCTTCCATGCATTCTTTATCCCACTACTTGTTTTTCCAAGACCCCACCTTCACTCTTGTCTCTATCACTTTTTTTCTGTTGCATTTTTTACGTGATCACCCATTTCTTTCACTTTTTTGTTTATTCCTTCCTCTTCGTATCTAGCCTTCCTATGTCTTCTAAGTTCTATAACTTTCTATTCATTCTTCCGTCCAGATATTCTTCACAATTTTTCTTCTAAAATCCTTCTCACTTCATCTATCTTTCTCTCTTCCTTTTGTCTTCTGCTTACCCTCTCTGCAAATTGACACTTCCACCTAAACTCTTTCTTTAAATTAATTTAATGTAAAAATAATTTAATTTAATTTAATTTAGAAATAATTAAATTTAATTAAAAAATAATTAGATTTAATTTAAAAATATTTTAATTTAATATAAAAATAATTTAATTAGGTTTAAAAACAATTTAATTTAAAAATAATTTAATTTAATTTAAAAATAATTTAATTTATTTTAAAAATAATTATATTTAATTTAAAATAATTTAATTTAAAAATATTTAAAATTAATTAAAAAATAAAAAAAAATAATTTATTTTAAAAATAATTTAATTTAATTTAAAATAATTTAATTTAATTTAAAAAAAAATTTCCTATAATTTAAAAACAATTTAATTTAATTTAAAAATAATTAAATTTATTTTAAAAATATTTAAATTAAATTTATTTTAAAAAAATGCAATTTAATTTAAAAATGATTTTATTTATTATAATTTAAAAATAATATAATTTAATTAAAAAATAATAAAATTTAATTTAATATATTTTAATTTAATTTAAAAATAATTAAATTTAACTGAAAAATAATAAAATTCATTTTAAAATAATTTAATTTAATTTTAAAATAATTTAATTTAATTTAAAAACAAATCAATTTATTTTAAAAACATTTTCATTTAATATAAAAATAATTTTTTTTATTTTAAAAATAAACAAATTTAATTTAAAAATATTTTAATTTAATTTAATTCAAAAATAATTTGATTTAATTTAACAATAATTTAATTGAATTTAAAAATGATTTAATTTAATTAAAAAATAATTAATTTTAATTTAGAAATAATTAAATTTAATTTAAAAATAATTTAATTTAATTTAAAAATATTTTGATTTAATTTACTTTAAAAATTATATGATATAATTTAAAACTAATTTAAAAATAATTTAATTTAATTTAAATATCATATAATTTAATTTAAAACCAATTTAAGTTAATTTATTTTAAAACTAATTTAATTTGATTTAAAAATAATTTAATTTAATTTAAAAATAATTAAATTTAATTTAAAAATATCGTTATTTAATTTAATATAAAAATAATTAAATTTAATTTAAAAATAATTTAATTTATTTTAATTTGCAAATAATTTAATTTTATTTAAAAATAATTTAATTTAATAATAATTTCTTTTAATTTAAAAATAATTTAATTTATTTTAATTTAAAAATCATTAATTTAATGTAAAAATAATTTAATTTAATTTAATTTAGAAATAATTTAATTTAATTTAAAAATAATTAGATTTAATTTAAAAATAATTTAATTTAATTATAAAAATGATTTAATTTATTTTAAAAATAATTAAATTTAATATAAAAATTAATAAATTTAATTGAAAACTGATTTAATTTACTTTAAACATAATTTAATTTAATTTAACAATAACACAATTTAAAAATTTAAAAAATTAAAATAAATTTAAAAATATTTTAATTGAATTTTAAAAATAAAGTAATTTTATTTTATTTAAAAATATTTTAATTTACTTTAACTAAAAAATAATTTAATTTAATAATTTAAATTAAAAAAAATTAATTTAATTTAAATAATTTAATTTAAAAGTAATTTAATTTAATTTAAAAATAATTTAATCTAATTAAAAAATAATTTAATTTAATTAAAAAATAATTTAACTTAATTCAAAATAATTTGCTTTAATTTAAAAATAATTTTATTTAATTTAATTTAAAAACAACATAATTTAATTTGAAAATAATTTAATTTATTTTAATTTAAAATTGATTAAATTAAATATAAAATAATTTTAATTTAATTTAAAATGTTATTTAATTTGAAAATAATTTAATTTAAAATATTTTAAATTAATTTAAAAATAATATAATTTTAATTAATTGAAAAAATAATTTAATTTAATTTAAAAATATTTTAATTTAATTTAAAAATAATTTGATTTAATTTAAAAATAATTTAATTTAATTTAATTTAAAGATAATAAAATTTAATTTAATATAATTTAGTTTAATTTAAAACTAATTTAATTTAACTTAAAAATAATTTAGTTTAATTTAAAAATAATTCAACTTAAAAATAAAAAAATTATATTTAAAAATAATTTAATTTGATTTAAAAATTATTAAATTTAAGTTCGAAACTAATGTAATTTAATTTAAAATAATTAAATTTAATTTAAAAATAATTTAATTTAAAAATATTTTAATTTAATTTAAAAATAATTGAATTTAATTTTAAAATATTTTAATTTAATTTAAGATATGTAATTTAATTTAAAATAATTTTTAATAATTTAAAAATATTTTAATTTAATTTAAAAATAATAAAATTTAATTTAGAATAATTTAATTTCAAAGTAATTTTTTTTTTTAAACAATATAATTCAATTTAAAAATAATTTAATTTATTTTAATTTAAAATTGCTTGTATTAAATATAAAAATATTTAAATTTAATTTAAAACATGTTATTTAATTTAAAAATAACTTAATTTAAAAATAATTTAATTTAATTTAAAAATAATTTAGTTTAATTTTAAAATAATTTAATTTAATTTAAAAATAATTTAATTTATTTTAATTTAATATTGATTAAATTAAATATAAAATAATTGTAATTTAATTTAAAATGTTATTTAATTTGAAAATAATTTAATTTAATTTAAAAATAATTTAATTTAAAAATAATTTAAATTAATTTAAAAGTAAAATAATTTAATTAATTGAAAAAATAATTTAATTTAATTTAAAAATATTTTAATTTAATTTAAAAATAAATAAGTTTAATTTAAAAATAATTTGATTTGATTTAAAAATAATTTTATTTAATTTAATTTAAAAATAATAAAATTTAATTTAAAATAATTTAGTTTAATTTAAAAATAATTTAACTTAAAAATAATTTAATCCGATTTAAAAATTACATTAAATTTTAATTTAATTTAAAAATAATTAAATTTAATTTAAAAATAATTTAATTTAAAAAAAAAATTAATTTAATTTAAAATATTTTAATTTAAATTAAAAATAATTTAATTTAATTTAAAAAAAATTTAAGTTAATTAAAAAATTATTTAATTTAAGAATAATAAAATTTAATTTAAAATAATTTACTTTAATTTAAAAATAATTTATCTTTATTTAATTTAATAATAATTAAATTGAATTGAATTTAAAAACAATTTAATTTAATTTAATTTCAAAATAATTAAATCAAATTTAAAAATAATTTAATTTAATTTAAAAATTATTAAATTTAATTTAAAAATATTTTAATTTAGTTTAAAAAATAATGTAATTTAATTTAAAATAATTTAATTTAATTTAAAAATAATTTATTTTAATTTAAAAATATTTTTTTTTAATTTTAATTAATTTAATTTGATTTAAAAATAATTTAATTTAATTTAAAAATATTTTAATTTAATTTAAAAATAATTTAGTTTGAGTTAAAAATAATTTATTTTAATTTAAAAATAATTTAATTTAATTTAAAAATAATTTAATTTAATTTAAAAATAATTTAATCTAATTTAAAAATTATTTAATTTAATTTAAAAATTATTTAATTAAATGAAAAATAATTTAATTTAAAAATAATTTAAATTTTAACAATTTAAAATACTTTTACAATAATTTAAAAATAATTAAATTTATTTTAAAAATAATCTAATTTAGAAATAATTTAATTTAATTTAAAAATATCTTTATTTAATTTAATTTAAAAATAATTTAATTTAATTTAAAAATAATATAAATTAATTTAAAAATAATTTAATCTAATTTAAAATGTATTTAATTTAATTTAAAAATAATTTAATAATGTAAAAATAAGTTAATTTTAAAATAATTCAAATAATAACAATTTAAAATAATTTTACAACAATTAAGTTTAATTTAAAAATAATTTAATTTGATTTTAAAATAATCTAATTTAGAAATAATTTTTAATAAAAATAATTTAATTTAAAATAAAAACTATTTAGTTTAATTTAAAACTAATTTAATTTAATTTAAAAATAATTTAATTTAAAAATAACTTAATTTATTATCAAAATTGATTTAAAAAAATTTAAAATTTTATAAAAATACTTTAATTTTATTTAGTTTAATAAAATTTAACTTTGAATTGAATTTAAAAACAATTTAATTTAATTTAATTTCAAAATAATTTAATTAAATTTAAAACTAATTTAATTTAATTTAAAAATAATTTAATTTAATTTAAAAATAATTTAATTTAATTTAAAATAATTTGCTTTAATTTAAAAATAATTTCATTTAATTTAATTGAAAAACAATATAATTTATAATTTAGCAATAATTTAATTTAATTTAAAAATAAATTAATTTAATTTAAAAAAAATATAATTTATTTTAGAAACAATTTAAATTAATTTGATTTAAGAATAATTTAATTTAATTTAAAAATACTTTTTTTTAAATTAATTTAAAAATAATTTAATTTTTTTTAAAAATAATTTAATTCAATTTAAAAATATCTTTATTTAATTTAATTTAAAAATAATTTAATTTAATTTAAAAATAATTTAATTTATTTTAATCTAAAATGGATTGTAATAAATATAAAAATATTTTAATTTAATTTAAAATGTTATCTATTTAAAAAATATTTAATGTAATTTAAAAATAATTTAATTTATTGTAAAAATAATTTAATTTTAAATTAATTCAAATAATAACAATTTAAAATAATTTAACAACAATTTAGTTTAATTTAAAAATAAGTCAATTTGATTTAAAAATAATCTAGTTTAGAAATAATTTTATTTAAAAATAATTTAATTTAATTTAAAAACAATTTAGTTTAATTTAAAACTAATTTAATTTAATTTAAAAATAATTTAATTTAATTTAAAAATAATTTATCTTTATTTAATTTAATAATAATTAAATTGAATTGAATTTAAAAACAATTTAATTTAATTTGATTTAAAAATAATTTAATTTAATTTAAAAATAATTTAATTTAATTTAAAAATAAATTAATTTTATTAAAAACTGATTTAATTTTTTTTAAACATACTTTAAGTTAACAATAATACAATTTAAAAATTTAAAAAATGATTAAATTAAATTTAAAAATATTTAAATTTAATTTTAAAAATAATGTTATTTTATTTTATTTAAAAATAACTTAATTTATTTTAAAATAATTTAATTTAAAAATTTATAAACGTAATAATTTAATTCAATTTAAATAATTTATTTTAATTTAAAAATAATTTAATTTAAAAATAATTTAATTTAATTTAAAAATAGTTCAATTTAATTTAAAAATATTTTAATTTAATTTAAAAATAATTTAATTTAATTTAAAAACAATTTTATTTAATCTAATTTAAAAATAATATAGTATCATTTAAAACTATAAAAATTTAATTTAAAATAATTTCATGTAAAAATATTTTAATTTAATTTAAAAAATGTTGTTATTTAATTTAAAAATAATTTAATTTAATAATAACTTAATTAAATTTAGACAATTTAATTTAATTTAAAAATAATTTTGTATAATTTAATATAAAAATAATTTAAATTAATTTAATTTTAGAATAATTAAATTTAATTTAAAAATATTTTAACTTAATTTAATTTAAAAATAATGTAATTTAATTTAAAAATAGTTAAATTTAATTAATAAACAATTTTATTAAATATAAAAATAATTAAATTAATTTTAAAAATAAATAAATTTATTTTAAAAATATTATAATTTAGTTTAATTAATTTACAAAGAATTTTATTTAATTTCAAAATAATTTAATTTAATGTAAAAATAATTGAATTTGATTTAATTTAATTTAAAAATAATTTACTTTAATTTAAAGATAATTTAATTTAATTTAAAAATAATTTAATTTAATTTAAAAATAATTTAATTCAATTTAAGAAATGTATTTAATTTAAAAATAATTTAATTTAAAAATATTTTAATTTAATTTATTTTTATAAAAACAATTTAATTTAGTTAAATTTAAAAAAAAATATAATTATTTTAATTTAATTTAAAAATTATTTAATTTGCTTTAATAATAATTTTATTTAATTTAAAAATAGTTCTATTAAATTTAATTTAAAAATAATTAAATTTAAATCAAAAATATTTTAATTTAATTTATTTTAAAAATAAATATTTAATTTAAAATTTATTTAATGTAATATAAAAATATTTTAATTTAATCTAAAAAAACTTTAATTTAATTTAGAAACAATTTAATTTAATTTAAGAATAATTTAATTTAATTTAAAAATAATTTAATTTATTTTAAAAATAATTTAATTTAATTTTAAAACAATATAATTGAATTAAAAAATAGTTTAATTTATTTTAATCTAAATTGATTGTATTAAATATAAAAATATTTTAATTTAATGTAAAAATATTTTAATTTAAAAATAATTAAATTTAATTTAAAAATAATTTAATTAAATTTAAAAATAAATTAATTTAATGTAAAAACAATATAATTTAAAAATAATTTAAATAATAACAATTAAAAATAATTTAACAATAATTTAATTTAATTTAAAAATAAATTATTTTATTTTAACAATTATTTAATTTATTTTAAAATGTATTTAATTAAATATAAAAATATTTTAATTTAATTTAAAAAAAAATCATTTATTTTAAAAATAATTTAATTTAGTTTGATTTAAGAATAATTTAATTTAATTTAGAAATAATTAAATTTAATTTAAAAATATTTTAAATTGTTTATAAAAATAATTTATTTCATTTTAAAAACTATTTAATTTAAAACCAATTTAATTTAAAAATAAATTAAATATTATTAAATAATATTAAATATTTAATTTAATTTAAAATTAATTTAATCTAATTTAATAATAATTTTATTTAATGTAAAAATAATTTAATTTAAAAATAATTTAACTAATAACTATTTAAAACAATTTACCAAAAATTTAATTTAATTTAAATATTATTTAAATTAATTTTAAAATAATTTAATTTAATTTAAAAATAATTTAATTTATTTTAAAACAAATTTAATTTAATTTAAAAATAATTTAAATTAAAAACAATTGAATTTAATTTAAAATAAATTTAAATTAATTTAAAAATAATTAAATTTAATTGAAAAATATGTTTAATTTAATTTAAAAATAAATTTATTTTATTTAAAAATAATTTTATTTAATCTAATTTAAAAATAATTAAGTATCATTTAAAAATATAAAAATTTAATTTAAAATACTTTAATGTAAATGTATTTTAATTTAATTTAAAAAATGTTGTAATTTAATTTAAAAATAATTTAATTTAATTTAAAAATAATTGACATTAATTAAAAAATAATTTAATTTAATTTTAAAGCAATATAATTTAATTTAAAAATAGTTCAATTTATTTTAATTTAAAATTGATTGTATTAAATATAAAAATATTTTAATTTAATTTAAAAACATTTTAATTTAAAAATAATTAAATTTAATTTAAAAATAATTTAATTTAATTTAAAAATAAAATAATTTAATGTAAAAACAATATAATTTAAAAATAATTTAAATAATATCAATTAAAAATAATTTAACAATAATTTAATTTAATTTAAAAATAAATTAATTTAATTTAACAATTATTTAACTTATTTTAAAATTCATTTAATTTATTATAAAAATATTTTAATTTAATTTAAAAAAAGTTTAATTTATTTTAAAACCAATTTAATTTAATTTAAGAATAATTTAATTTAATTTAAAAATAATTGAATTTAATTTAAAAATAATTTTATTTAATTTAATTAGGAAATAATTTAATTTAATTTAAAAATAATTTAATTTAATTTAAAAATAATTTAATTCAATTTAAGAAATGTAACTTGTAACGTTTAAATGTAACGTTTAAAAATAATTTAATTTAAAATTATTTTAATTTAATTTATTATAAAAATAATTTCATTTAGGTAAATTAAAAAAAAATATATAATTAATTTAATTTAATTTAAAAATCATTTAATTTGCTTCAAAAATAATTTAATTTAATTTAAAAATAATTTTATTTAATTTAATTTAAAAATAATTAAATTTAAATAAAAAATATTACAATTTAATTTAATTTAAAAATAAATAATTAATTTAACAATATTTTAATTTACTTTAAAATTTATTTAATGTAATCTAAAAATATTTTAATTTAATCCAAAAAAATTTTAATTTAATCTAGAAACAATTTAATTGAATTTATTTTAAGAATAATTTAATTTATTTAAAATAATTGAATTTAATTAAAAAATAGTTTAATTTATTTTAATTTAAAATTGACTGAATTAAATATAAAATTATTTTAATTTAATTGAAAAACATTTTAATTTAAAAATAATTAAATTTACTTTAAAAATAATTAAATTCCATTTAATTAAATTTAGTTTAATTTAAAAATAATTTTTTTTACTTTAAAAATAATTTAATTTAATATAAAAATAATTTAATTTAATTTAAAAATAATTTAATCTAATTTGAAAATTATTTAATTTAATTTAATAATAATTTAATCTAATCTAAATCTAATTTAAATATTTAATTTAAAAATAATTTAAATAATTACTATTTAAAATAATTTAACAATAATTTAATTTAATTTAAACATTATTCAATTTAATTTTAAAATAATTAAATCTAATTTAAAAATAATTAAATTTAATTTAAATAATTTAGTTTAATTTAAAAATATTTTTCTTTAATTTAAAAATAATTTAATTTATTATAAAAGTAATTTAATTTAATTTAAAAATAATTTAATTCATTTTAAAAAAAATTTAATTTAATTTAAAAATAACTTAATTTAATTTAAAAATAATTAAATTTAATTAAAAAAAATTTAATTTAATTTAAAAATAATTATATTTAATTTAAAAATATCTTTATTTAATTTAATTTAAAATCAATTAAATTTAATTTAAAAATAATTTAATTTATTTCAATTAAAAATACTTTAATTTTATTTAATTTAATAATAATTAAATTGAATTGAATTTAAAAACAAGTTAACTAAATTTAATTAAAAAATAATTTAATTTAATTTAAAAATAATTTAATTTAATTTAAACAAAATTTAATTTAAAAATAAATTAATTTACTTGAAAACTGATTTAATTTATTTTAAACATAATTTAAGTTAATATACAATTTAAAAATTTAAAAAATGAATAAATTAAATTTAAAAATATTTTTATTTAATTTTAAAAATAATGTAATTTTGTTTCATTTAAAAATAACTTACTTTACTTTAAGTTAAAAATAATTTAATTTAAAAATAATTAAATTTAATTTAAAAATAATTAGATTTAATTTAAAAATATTTTAATTTAATTAAAAAATAATTCAATGTATTTTAAAAACAATTTAATTTAATTTAAAAATAATTTAATTTAATTTTATTAAAAATAATTTAATTTTCTTTATTTTAAAAATAAGTTAATTAAAAAATAATTAAATTTAAAAATAATTTAATTTAATTTAAAAATAGTTTAATTTAAAAATAATTTAATTTAATATAAAAATAATTTAATTTAATTTAAAAATAATTTCATATAATCTAATTTAAAAATAATTTAATTTAATTTAAAAATAAATAAATTTAATTTAAAAATATTTTAATTTAATTTAAAAAGATTGTAATTTAATTTAAAAATAATTTAATTTAATTTAGACAATTTAATTTAATTTAAAAATAATTAAATTCAAAAATGTGTAATTTTAATTAAAAAGAATTTAATTTAATTTGAAAATAATTTAATTTAATGTAAAAATAATATAATTTAAAAATAATTTAAATAATAACAATTTAAAATAATTTTGCAATAATTTAATTTTATTTAAAAATAAATTAATTTAACAGTAATTTAATTTAATTTAAAAATATTTTAATTAAATTTATTATAAAAATAATATAATTTAGTTAAATTAAACAAAAATTATATTTAATTAAATTGAATTTAAAAATTATTTTATTTACTTTGAAAATAATTTTGTTTAATTTTAAAATTATCTAATTTGCTTTAAAAATAATTTTATTTATATTAAAAATAATTTTATTAAATTTAGTTTAAAACTAATTAAATTTATTTCAAAAATATTTTAATTTAATTTAAGTTTAATTTAAGTTTAATTTAAGTTGAATAAATAATTTAATTTAATTTTAAAACAATATAATTTAATTTAAAAATAATATAATTTATTTTAATTTAAAATTGATTATATTGAATATAAAAATATTTTAATTTAATTTATAATAATTTAATTTAATTTAAAAATATTTTAATTAAAATATAATTAAATTTATTTTAAAATAATTTTATTTAAAAATAATTTAATTTAATAAAAAAATAATTTAATTTAATCTAATATTAATTTAATCTAATTTAAAAAATATTTAATTTAATTTAAAAATAATTTAATCCAATTTAAAAATTATTTAATTTAATTTAAAAAATATTTCATTTAATATAAGAATAATTTAATTTAAAAATAATTTAATTAATAACATTTTAAATTAAATAACCAATAATTTAGGTTATTTTAAAAATAATCTAGTTTAATTTAAAAATAATTAAATTTAGTTTAAAAATAATAAAATTTAATTTAAAATAATTTGGTTTAATAAAATATTTTTTTTAATTTAAAAATAATTTAATTTAAAATAAAAAAAATTAAATTTAATTAAAAAAAATTAATTTAATTTAAAAATTATTTAATCTAATTAATAAAAAAATTAATTTAATTTAAAAATAACTAAATTTATGTTAAAAAAAATTAATTTAATGTAAAAATAATTAACTTTAATTTAAAAATATCTTAATTTAATTTAATTCAAAAATAATTAAATTTAATGTAAAAATAATTTAAATTATTTTAATTTAAAAATAATTTAATTTTATTGAATTTAATAATAATTAATTTAAATTGTATTTAAAAATAATTTAACTTAATTTAATTTTAAAATAATTTAATTTAATTTAAAAATAATTTAATTTAATTTAAAAATAATTTAATTTATTTTAATTTAAAAATAATTTAATTAATTTTAATTTTAAAAATAATTTAATTTAATTTCAAAATAATTTAATTTAATGTAAAAATAATCTAATTTAAAAATAATTTAAATAATAACAATTTAAAAAAATTTAACAATAATTTAATTTAATTTAAAAATAAATTAATTAAATAAAATTAAATAAAATATAATAATTAAATAAAATTAAATATAATATAATAATTAAATATAATTTAATATAAAAATAATCTAATTTAATTTAATTTTAAATTAATTAAATTTAATTTAAAAACATTTTAATTTAATTTGAAAATAATTTAATTTAATGTAAAAGTAATCTAATTTAAAAATAATTTAAATAATAACAATTTGAAATAATTTTGCAATAATTTAATTTTATTTAAAAATAAATTAATTTAACAATAATTTAATTTAATTTAAAAATATTTTAATTTAATTTATTATAAAAATAATATAATTTAGTTAAATTAAAAAAAAATTATAATTAATTTAATTGAATTTAAAAATCATTTAATTTACTTTGAAAATAATTTTATTTAATTTTAAAATTATCTAAATTGCTTTAAAAATAATTTTATTCATTTTAAAAATAATTTTAATAAATCTAGTTTAAAAATAATTAAATTTATTTCAAAAATATTTTAATTTAATTTAAGTTAAAAATAATTATTTTTTTTTAAATAATTTAATTCAATTTTGAATTTAAAATAATTTATTTTAAAAATAATTTCATTTAATTAAAAAATAATTTAATTCAATCTAAAATTAATTTAATCTAATTTAAAAAATATTTAATTTAATTTAAAAATAATTTAATTTAATATAAAAATAATTTAATTTAAAAATAATTTAATTAATAACAATTTAAAATAATTTTACAATAATTTAGGTTATTTTAAAAATAATCTAATTTAATTTAAAAATGATTAAATTTAATTTAAAAATAATAAAATTTATTTTAAAATAATTTAGTTTAATTTAAAAATATTTTTTTTAATTTTAAAATAATTTAATTTAATATAAAACAAATTTAATTTAATTGAAAAAGAAATTATTTTAATTTAAAAATTATTTAATCTAAATAAAAAAAAAATAATTTAATTTAAAAATAATTAAATTTAATTTAAAAAAAAATTAATTTAATGTAAAAATAATTAACTTTAATTTAAAAATATCTTAATTTAATTGAAAAATAATTAAATTTAATGTAAAAATAATTTAAATTATTTTAATTTAAAAATAATTTAATTTTATTTAATTTAATAATTAAATTGAATTGTATTTAAAAATAATTTAACTTAATTTAATTTTAAAATAATTTAATTTAATTTAGAAATAATTTAGTTTAAAAATAATTTAATTTATTTTAATTTAAAAATTATTTCATTAATTTTTTTTTTAAATAATTTAATTTAAAAACATTCAAATTTAATTTAAAAAGATTTTAATTTAATTTCAAAATAATTTAATTTAATTTCAAAATAATGCTATTTAAAAATAATTAAAATAATAACAATTTAAAATAATTTAGCAATAATTTAATTTAATTTAAAAATAAATATAATATAATATAATATAATAATAAAATATAATTTAATATAAAAATAATCTAATTTAATTTAATTTTAAAATAATTAAATTTAATTTGAAAACATTTTAACTTAATTTAATTTAAAAATCATGTAATTTAATTTCAAAATAGTTTAATTTAATTTAAAAACAATTTTATTTAATTTAAAAATAATTTAATTTAATTTAAAAGTAATTAAGTATAAAAATATTTAAATTTAATTTAAAAAAGATTTTAATTTAATTTGAAAATAATCAAATTTAATGTAAAAATAATCTAATTTAAAAATAATTTAAATAATAACAATTGAGTTGTATATTTAATTTAAAATTTATTTAATTTAATATAAAAATATTTTAATTTAAATTAAAAAAATTTCAATTTATTTTAGAAACAATTTAATTTGATTTAAGAATAATTTAATTTAGTTTAAAAATAATTTGTATTAATTTAATTTAAGATAATTTAATTGAAAAATAATGAAATTTAATTTAAAATAATTTATTTTAATTTAAAAATTACTTTTTTAATTTAAAAATAATTTATTTTAATATAAAAATAATTTAATTTAATTAAAAAATAATTTAATTTAATCTAAAATTAATTTAATCTAATTTAAAAAATATTTAGTTTAATTTAAAAATAATTTAATCTAATTTAAAAATTATTTAATTTAATTTAAAAACAATTTAATTTAATATAAAAATAATTTAATTTAAAAATAATTTAATTAATAACAATTTAAAATAATTTAACAATAATTTAGGTTACTTTAAAAATAATCTAATTTAATTTAAAAATAATTAAATTTAATTTAAAAATAATTAAATTTCATTTAAAATAATTTAGTTTAATTTAAAAATATTTTTTTTAATTAATTATTTATTATTTAATTATTATTTATTATTAATTAATTATTACTTAATTTATTTCATTTAATTTTAAAAAAATGATAATAATTTAATTTAAAAATGATTGTTAAATTTAAAAATATTTTAGATTAATTTAAAAAATTATCTAATTTAATTTAAAGAAATATTTAATTTAAAATTAATTTAATTTAATTTAAAAATAATTTAATTTAATTTAAAAATAATTAAATTTAATTTAAATATATTTTAATTTAATCTAAAAATATTTTAATTTAATTTAAAAAATAATATAATTTAATTTAAAAATAATTTCATATAATTAAAAATGATTTTATTTAAGTTAATTAAAAAATAATAAAATATAATTTAAAATAATTTAATTTAATTTAAAAACTATTTAATATAATTTAAAACTAATTTAATTTAAATTAACAATATTTTTGTTTTAAATAATTTAATTTACTTTAATTTAAAAATGATTTAATTTAATTTAATTTAAACAAAATTAAATTTAATTTAAAAATAATAAAATTTAATTTAAAATAATTTAATTTAAAAATAATGAAATTTTATTTAAAATTATTTTAATTTAATTTAAAAAATAATGTGATGTAATTTAAAACTTATTTATTTTAATTTTAAAATAATTTAATTTAGAATAAAAACAATTTAATTTAATCTAAAAGAATTTTGTTTTATTTAGTTTAATAATAATTAAATTTAATTTAAAAAAATATTAAATTTAATTTAATATGAAATTAATTAAATTTCATTTAAAAATAATTTAATTTAAAAATAATTAAATTTAATTTAAAAATAATTTTATTTAATCAAATTTAAAAATAATTTAGTATCATTAAAAAATAATTAAATTTAATTTAAAATAATTAATTTTAAAAATATTTTAATTTAATTTAATTTTAAAAATAATTTAATTCGGTTTAAAAATATTTTAATTTAATTTAAAAAATGTAATTTAATTTAAAAATTAATTTAATTTAAATATAATTTAATTAAATTTAGAGACAATTTAATTCAATTTAAAAATAACTTTATATAAAAATAATTTTGTTAATTTAATTTTAAAATAATTAAATTTAGTTTTAAAATATTTTAATATAATTTAATTTAAGAATAATGTAATTTAATTTAAAAATAGTTTCACTTATTTTAAAAACAATTTTAATTAATTTAAAAAAAATTTAATCTAATTTAAATATAATTTAATTTAAAAATATTATAATTTAATTTAATTTAAAAATAAATTAACTTAAAACTATTTCAATTTAATTTAAAAAAAATTTAATTTAATTTCAAACTAATTTAATTTAATGTAAAAATATTCTAATTTAAAAATAATTGAAACAACAATTTAAAATAATTTAACAATAATTTATTTTAATTTAAAAATAAATTAATTTAATTTAACAATAATTTAATTTAATTTAAAATTTATTTAATTTAATACAAAAATATTTTAATTTAATTTAAAAAAAATTTAATTTATTTTAGAAACAATTTAATTTAATTTGATATAAGAATTTAATTTAAAAATAATTTAATTTAATTTAAAAATAGTTTCACTTAATTTAATTTAAAAATAATTTAAATAATAACAATTTCAAATAATTTTACAATAATTTATTTTAATTTAAAAATAATTTAATTTATTTTAAAAATAATCTAATTTAGAAATAATTTAATTTAATTTAAAAATAATTTACTTTATTTTAATTTAAAACTAATTTAATTTAATTTAAAAATAATTTAATTTTATTTAAAAATAATTTAATTCAATTTAAAAATATCTTTATTTAATTTAATTTAAAAATAATTTAATTTAATTTAAAAATAATTTAATTTATTTTAATCTAAAATTGATTGTAATAAATATAAAATTTTTTTAATTTAATTTAAAATGTTATCTATTTAAAAATTATTTAATTTAATTTAAAAATAATTTAATTTAATGTTAAAATAATTTAATTTTAAATTAATTCAAATAATAAAAATTTAAAATAATTTAAAAACAATTTCGTTTAATTTAAAACTAATTTAATTTAATTTAAAAATAATTTAATTTAATTTAAAAATAATTTTATTTGTTTTAATTCAAAAATGATTTAATTTTATTTAATTTAATAATAATTAAATTGAATTAAATTTAAAAACAATTTAATTTAATTTAAAAATAATTTAATTTAATTTAAAAATAATTAAATTTAATTTAAAAATAATTTAATTTAATTTAAAAATAAATTAATTTAATTGAAAACTGATTTAATTTTTTTTAAACATAATTTATGTTAACAATAATACAATTTAAAAATTTTAAAAATGATTAAATTAAATTTAAAAATATTTTAATTTAATTTTAAAAATAAAGAAATTTTATTTTATTTAAAAATAACTTAATCTACTTTAAGTTAAAAATAATTTAATTTAAAAATTTATTAATGTAATAATTTAATTGAAAAATAATTTAATGTAATTTAAATAATTTAATTTAATTTAAAAATAATTTAATTTAATTTATAAATAATTAAATTTAATTTAAAAATAATTAGATTTAATTTAAAAATTATTCAATTTAATTAAAAAATAATTCAATGTATTTTAAATTAAATACAATTTTAACAATTTAATTTAATTTAATTTAAAAATAATTTGATTTAATCTTATTAAAAATAATTTAATTTTCTTTAATTTAAAAATAAGTTAATTTAAAAATAATTTAATTTAAAAATAATTTAATTTAAAAATAGTTTAATTTAATTTAAAAATAATTTAATTTAATTTAAAAATAATTTTATTTAATTTAAAAATAATTTTATTTAATCTAATTTAAAAATAATATGGTATCATTTAAAAATATAAAAATTTAATTTAAAATAATTTAATGTAAAAATATTTTAATTTAATTTAAAAAATAATTTATACATTAAGGATTACAAGGCAGTCCACAGGACTGATAACGTAACCCTAATCAATTTATTCTAAAAGCAAATTAGCCAGTAGTGTAATTACTAGAATTGAATGTAACATTTAATACCACCATATATAAATTAATTAACTACACAATTATGCTTGACACCCCTTTTAAAAATATCTCGTACCTTCTTGTATGTTTTATTATGTTTGGTAAATTGTTGAAAGTTTGCAAGGCCTCATACATTGGTGAGAATCTGACGACGTTCGTTCTGGGTCGGTTTGGTCTAAAATTATCTGCTGTTCTTGTATTGTGATAATGCATGTCACTATTTCTTGTCAATGTTATGTTTGTTTTGTGAGTGCTATTTCGAATTTATTTTAATTAATTCATATGAGTTTGCATTGTTCGAGAAATTTCAGATTAAGTATATTCCTAGTTTTTATGGAATTATACAATACACTTGTTGGTGTGTACCTATCAATGTTGAATAGTTTTTTGAGCGCTTTGTTCTTTGTTCGTTGAATTTTGTTTAATAATGATAAATTTGCACTTCCCCAGATTGTCAGAAGGTATCTAAAATGTGGCTCAATATGAGATTTATAAATGAGAGTTTTTGTTGCCACTGGTAGATCCACATTTGTCCTCCTAATTGCACCTGTCATGGCACTGACCTTTCTACTAACTTTTAATATATGTGAATCCTATCGTAGTTTATTGTCTACATAAAGGCCAAGATACTTATAATTGTCCGTAATCTTTAAGATGGTATTATTTATTTTTAAATTAATCTGTTGTTTATTTTTGTTATTTTGCGCAAAAACCATATATTCCTTTTTGTTATTGTTTATCTTTAGAGCATTAATACATGCCCATGAATAAAATTTTTCCAGGTCCCTATTTATAATAGATTCTAACGCGTTAAGGTCATCGCCTTCATAAGTTAATAAAGTATCGTCAGCAAAAGCAAAATATCGCGACTTTAGTTCTTCAAATTACAGGTCTCTCACATACATAGTATAAAGTAGTGGTCCCAAAACGGAACCTTGCGGAACCCCTCGCAGACTGATCAATTTTGTACTTAGGGTTTTATTGGCGTAACAAAATTGGGGCCGGTTTCTTAAATAGCTTTCAATTATGGACTTAGCTTTGCCTCTTATACCTAATTTATCCAATTTTTCAATTAGAATTGGATGCTGTACCCTATCAAATGCCTGGCTAAAGTCCACAAAAACTGCTACCACATACTTTCCCTTGTCAAGCCTCGTTGCTACATGTTCAATGAAATCAGTCGCTGCTGAACAAGTGTTACTATGTAGCTGGAAAACCATGATGTTTGTCGTAGCCATTGGATTTTTTTAAGAAAGAAATTAATCTTTTTTTTAGCACTTTCTCCACAATTTTTGAAAAGGACTTTAATAAGGCAATTGGTCGGTAATTATGTGGATCACTTTTGTCTCCTCCTTTAAATAATGGTATTATTTTTGCCTCTTTAAGCGCGTCGGGAAAGCGCGTCAGATCAGTGCCTGGGGCTGAGCGGGATTTTAGACTATTTATAATATTAGTGATTTCCTTTTCATCAGTTGGCACCAAAAATATGCTTGTGGAGTTAGATATCATCTTGCTTCTGAATGCCATGTGTCCAGTCGTTGTAGGTTCTCCGATTTTTACATAATGCTCATTAATTGTGTTTGAAATATCTTTTTTGTCCGTAACTATTATGTTATCCTTTTTAATTTCAGAGATGTTATCATTTGCATTATTTTTTCGTAGTAAGTTATTTATTAGGCTCCACATTTTTCTACCATTACCTTCCGTTTTTTCAAATTCTTTAACATAGAATTGACGTTTTTGATTTCTAATTAGATTGTCCGTTTGGTTTTTTATCTTTCTTAGTTCTTCCCTTGCAATATCATCATTAGGATTATTGTGCTATTGTAGATTTTCTTTTTCCTTTTTAACTCCGAAATTATATCTGCACTAATCCACTCTTTATTATATTTTGCCGTTTTAATAATAAATTCACTTTTTTGCTTACAATCTTTTACTATTTTAGTTAGATCCTCAAATGTGCCAATTTCATTACTATTAACAACTTTTGAGAAGCATTTTATAAATTTAGACTTATTCACAATTTTTTTTTTCACCTCATTGTGGTTTACAATATTAACCTTATCACGTTCAATTTTAACAATTATAGATCTGTGATCTGACAGTAAGTTATCTTCTATAACAGTATTGCATTTGTAAAATTTACAATTCGTTAATACATGGTCGATTATCGTTCTTGTCTTGGTTCTCTTGTCTATCCTGGTGGCATTATCCACATCGATATCATTTAAAAATTCAAATCCGTTACTTTGTACGACAGTTTTGTATGTTTCAGTATTATCGGTATTTTTAAGCAAGTCTATATTAAACTCACCCACTACAAAACTTTTATAATTATTCTCTAAAAGGGCATCAAGATTTGCTATAAAAGTGTTTGTGCTAGATTCTGGTTGTTTATATAAAGCTATTATAGTGTATGTATTGTTCAATTGTATTACAATGTTATTGAAATTGAAGTCACAATTAATGTTAATCACCTTAGATATAATATCATTTCTTACCTATATTGAAAGACCTCCACCTTTGGAGTTTCTACAAGAATGAATCGCACTATAATGCTTTATGTTGCAGTAATTTGTCTCACTCTCATACAACCATGTTTCCGTTAAGACAATGACATGGATAGAAAACTTATACGTTTTCAATAGGCATTCAAGATTATCTAGTTTATTCCTAAGACTACGTATATTTATGTAGAATATATTCAAATTATTTGATGTGACCATCTTTATTAAAACTATAAACTGATATTTGTTAAACAATTAAATTGAATCAGCAATTACATGAGTATAGATAAGCACGAAAATAGTATTAAAATAATTATAAGTAATACATTAATTTATGGAAAAACCAGCAAAATGCAAAATGCAAATAGCAAAATGACTAAAAGATTTTAGAAAAGTTCTGATTCGGTATGAACTTGATGGCAGTGTGTTTCATCTAGTAGAGTCCGTCGGCTGTGTCCACATGTTCCAAATCATCCGGGTCCAGCACGTTTCCTTCTGTCAATATGCTGCGGTCTATTTTGGTGATCCCTTCCTCCGTTCGAGTAAATACACTTCCCTCCTTGCTCCAAACGTTCCTTTGCCCGAATTTCCGTTGTGCAGCCTTGAGCAGGTCCAGCCTGTTTTTAGTTAGATCTTCTCCTTTTACAATGTTCGTGCCCTTATTAGATATTTTCTGGACTTGAATATATTTTTTCTTGTGTTTTTTTTAATATACTCAAAAGGATTCCTCTAGGTCTAGAAGAAGGTTTGCCAATTCTCCTACACTCAGAGAAGCAGTTTTGTGTTATTTCTATATTAAGTTTCGTTGAGATTAGACTGGCTACTGCCTTTTCTAACGACTGTTCAGGGCTCCTGGTCTCAGGTATACCATAAACGATTAGGTTGTTATTCCGCCCCTTCTGGTGTAGATGATGAAGTTCTTGTTTAGTTGTCTCTAGTTCCTCGCTGAGGTCTCTTATTTCAGACTCTTGCTCTTGCAGTCTGAGCTTAAATTTATCAAGTACGATCTTATGTAGACCACTGATAAATTTTTCGTCTGATAGGAGTGCAGTCACAATCTCGACCGTGGTCTTTTTTAGATCTTCCTTGGGCGGGCGACCGGGTTTTCCGCTCATTTGGATATTGTGTTGGAATCGAGCAAGTATAAAGAATATAGAGGATGAGAGTAGAAAAGAAAACAGTAAACTACGAACTGCTGGCAAGTGGATCGAACCACTGAATCCGAAAGCCAGAGTTTTATAAATGCGTCAACATACACTAGCTGTAAACGTTATTTTAAATCATGAGCATTTACAATTTAATATTTACACCCATATGTTTTTAGGTGTTATTTTCTTCCTCTTTTTCTGATTGCTGCGATGTTTGCGTAAGACGTTGGTGTCTCTGCCGGTCAGCTAACGGTAGGGATGCCTACTTAAACGGCCTATTATTAAATATTCGATGAGCGAAAATTGCAGACTTTTATTCAGTCAGCGCCACCACCACCACCGATGACTTGCATGAATCGAAGAGACACAGCGCAAATCGGTTGGATGACTTGCACAAATATATAAAGTTGTTGAAAAATTGATTCTCACAAAAACCCTCTATTGGATACGAGAACCGCCTACCTTTGGATCACAAGCCAAGGAGCTTAACTATTGAGCCGTTTCCGATTGATTTATTGTTTGCGCGAATATTGATTGAGTTTTTGTTAATATAAATGTTAATAAATTATAAAAACGAGGTTACTATAACCTATAAAGCACACTAGTTCTAATTAATACTACCAAAACACTAATTATGTATGCTTCCTCACCTCCAGATGTGTACACATTTAGATTTAAAGGTCTTATGCGCACTGAACAATATCACAAGTTTTATTTTTGAGTATTTTTGTTTACTTTTTATTATTATAGTCAGAGCTACAACATAACCCCTTCTCTCAGCTCTCAACCAGCTGAATTCCTTCTAATTTAAAAATAATTTTATTTAATTTAATTTAAAAATAATTTACTTTAATTTAAGAAATGTAATTTAATTTAAAAATAATTTAATTTAATTTAAAAATATTTTAATTTAATTTATTATAAAAACAATTTAATTTAGTTAAATTAAAAAAATATATATATAATTAATTTAATTTAATTTAAAAATTATTTAATTTGCTTTAAAAATAATTAAATTTAATTTAAAAATAATTTTATTAAATTTAATTTAAAAATAATTAAATTTAAATCAAAAATATTTTAATTTAATTTAATTTAAAATAAAATATTTAATTTAACAATATTTAAATTTAATTTAAAATTTAATTAATGTAATATAAAAATATTTTAATTTAATCTAAAAAAATTTTAATTTAATTTAAGAATAAATTAATATAATTTGAAAATAATTGAATTTAATTAAAAAATAATTTAATTTTAAAACAATATAATCAAATTTAAAAATAGTTTAATTTATTTTAATTTAAAATTTATTGTATTAAATACAAAAATATTTTAATTTAATTAAAAATATTTTAATTTAAAAATAAATAAATTTAATTTAACAATAATTTAATTTAATTTAAAAATAATTTAATTTAATTTTAAATAATTTAAATTAATTTCAAAATAATTTAAATTCATTTAAAAATAACTTAATTTAATTTAAAAATATTTTTATTTAATTTAAAAGCAATTTAGTTTAATTTAAAAATAATTTAATTTAATTTAAAAATAATTTAATTTAATCTAAAATAATTTAATCTAATCAAAAAATATTTCATTTAATTTAAAAATTATTTAATCTAATATAAAAATTATTTAATTGAATTTAAAAATAATTTAATTTAATGTAAAAATAATTTAACTTAAAAATAATTTAATTAATAACAATTTAACAATAATTTAATTTATTTTAAAAATAATTTAATTTAATTTAAAAATAATTAAATTTACTTTTCATTTAAATAAATTTAGTTTAATTTAAAAATAATTTTTTTTTGTTTAAAAATAATTTAATTTAATATAAAAATAATTTAATTTAGTTTAAAAATAATTTAATCTAATTTGAAAATTATTTAATTTAATTTAATAATAATTTAAAAATAATTTAATTTAATGCAAAAATATATTAATTTAAAAATAATTTAAATATTAACTATTTAAAATATTTTAACAATATTTTAATTTAATTTAAATATTATTCAATTTAATTTAAAAATAATTAAATTTAATTTAAAAATAATTAAATTTAATTTAAATTAATTTAGTTTAATTTAAAAATATATTTTTTTAATTTAAAAAAAATTTAATTTAATATAAAAGATTTAATTTAATTTAAAAATAATTTAATTCAATTGAAAAATTATTTAATTTAATTTAAAAATAATTTAATTTAATTATAGAATAATTTAATCTAATAAAAAAATAAATTAACTTAATTTGAAAATAATTAAATTTAATTTAAAAAGAATTTAATTTAATTTAAAATTAATTAAAGTTAATTTAAAAATATCTGTATTTAATTTAATTTAAAAATAATTTAAATTATTTTAATTTAAAAATAATTTAATTTTATTTATTTTAATAATAATTAAATTGAATTAAATTTAAAAATAATTTAACTTAATTTAATTTATTTTAAAAATAATTTAATTTAATTTAAAAATAATTTAATTTATTTTATTTTAAAAATAATTTTATTTTATTTTATTTAATAATAATTAAATTGAATTTAATTTAAAAATAAAATAATTTAATGTAAAAATAATTTATTTTAATTTAATTTAGAAATAATTAAATTTAATTTAAAAATATTTAAAATTATTTATAAAAATAATTTATTTCATTTTAAAAACAATTTAATTTAAAACCAATTTAATTTAAAAATAATTTAATTTCTTTTAAAATTAATTTAATCTAATTTAAAAATAATTTTATTTAATGCAAAAATAATTCAATTTAAAAATAATTTAAATAATAACTATTTAAAATAATTTAACAATAATTTAATTTAATTTAAATATTATTTAATTTAATTTTAAAATAATTTAATTAAATTTAAAAATAATTTAATTTATTTTAAAACAAACTTAATTTAATTTAAAAACAATTTAATTTAAAAATAATTTAATCTATTTTAAAACAAATTTAATTTAATTTAAAAATAATTAAATTTAATTTAAAAATATCTTTAATTTAATTTTAAAATAATTAAATTTCATTTAGAAAACATTTAATTGTATTAATTTAATAATAATTTAATTTAATTTAATAATAATTAAATTGAATTTAATTTAAAAATAATTTAAATAAATGTAAAAATAATTTAATTTAATTTAGAAATAATTAAATTTAAATTTTAAAATAATTAGATTTAATTTATAAATATTTTAATTTAATTATGAATATAATTTAATTTATTTTAAAAACAATTTAATTTAAAACTAATTTAATTTAAAAATATTTTAATTTAAAAATAATTTATTTTGAAAATAATCTTATTTAAAAATAATCTTATTTAATTTAATTTAAAAAAAGTAATAATTTAATTTAAAAATGATTGTTAAATTTAAAAATATTTTATTTTAATTTAAAAAATTATCTAATTTAATTTAAGAAATATTTAATTTAAAAAATTATTTTATTTAATTTAAAAAATATTTAATTAAAAAATAATTTAATTTAATTTAAAAATAGTTTAATTTAATTAAAAAATAATTTAATTTAATTTAAAAATAATTTAATTTAATTTAAAAATAATTTTATTTAATCTAATTTAAAAATAATATAGTATCATTTAAAAATATAAAAATTTAATTTAAAATAATTTTTTATTTTTATTTACATTAAAATATATTTTAATTTAATTTGAAAAAATGTTGTAATTTAATTTAAAAATAACTTAATTTAATTTAAAAATAATTTAATTAAATTTAAAGACAATTTAATTTAATTTAAAAATAATTTTATATAATTTAATATAAAAATAATTTTATTTAAATTAATTTTAAAATAATTAAATTTAATTTAAAAATATTTTAACTTAATTTAATTTAAAAATAACGTAATTTATTTTAAAAATAGTTTAATTTAATTAAAAAACAATTTTATTTAACATAAAAATAATTTAATTTAAAAATAAATAAATTTAATTTAAAAATATTATAATTTAATTTAATTTTAAAAAAAATTGATTAAAAAATATTTTAATTTAAATTAAAAAGAATTTAATTTATTTTCAAAATAATTTATTTTTATGTAAAAATAATATAATTTCAAAATAATTTAAATAATAACAATTCAAAATAATTTAATATTAATTTAATTTAATTTGAAAATAAATAATTTTAATTGATCAATTATTTAATTTATTTTAAAATTTATTTAATTTAATATAAAAACATTTTAATTTAATTTTAAAAAAAATTAATTTATTTTAAAAACAATTTAATTTTATTTGATTTAAGAATAATTTAATTTAAATTAAAAATAATTTTATTTAATTTAATTTAGAAATAATTTATTTTAATTAAAAAATAATTTAATTTAATTTAAAAATAATTTAATTCAATTTATTATAAAAATAATTTAATTTAGTTAAATTTAAAAAAAATATATAATCAATTTAATTTAATTTAAAAATAATTTCATTTGCTTTAAAAATAATTTAATTTAATTTAAAAATATTTAAATTTAAATTAAAAATATTTTAATTTAATTTAATTTAAAAATAAATATTTAATATAACAATATTTTAATTTATTTTAAAATTTATTTAATGTAATATAAAAATATTTTAATTTCATCTAAAAAAATTTTAATTTAATTTAGAAACAATTGAATTTAATTAAAAAAAAATTTAATTTAATTTTAAAGCAATATAATTTAGTTTAAAAATAGTTTAATTTATTTTAATTTAAAATTGATTGTATTAAATATAAAAAAAAATTAATTTAATTTGAAAATATTTTAATTTAAAAATAATTAAATTTAATTTATAAAGAATTTAATAAAATTTAAAAATAATTTAATTTAATGTAAAAATTATTTAACTTATAAATATTTTAATTAATAACAATTTAACAATAATTTAATTTATTTTAAAAATAATTTAATTTAATGTAAAAATAATTTAACTTAAACATAATTTAAATAATAACAATTTAACAATATATTAATTTGTTTTAAAAATAATTTCATTTAATTTAAAAATAATTAAATTTATTTTAAAAGTAATTAAATTTCATTTAGTTAAATTTAGTTTATTTTAAAAATATTTTTTTTTAGTTTAAAAATTATTTAATATAATATAAAAATTATTTTATTTTTATTTAATTTAAAAACAATTTAATCTAATTTGAAAATTATTTAATTTAATTTAATAACAATTTAATCTAATCTAAATATAATTGAAAAATTTAATGTAAAAATAATTTAAATAATAACTATTTAAAATAATTTAACAATAATTTAATTTAATTTAAACATTATTCAATTTAAATTAAAAATAATTAAATTTAAGTTAAAATAATTTAGTTTAATTTAAAAATAACTTTTTTTAATTCAAAAATAATTTAATTTAATATAAATGTAATTTAATTTAAAAATAATTTAATTCAATTTAAAAATTTATTTAATTTAATTTAAAAATAACAAGTTATTTTAAAAATAATTAAATATAATTTAAAAAGAATTTAATTTAATTTAAAAATAATAAAATGTAATTTTAAAATATCTATTTAATTTATTTTAAAAATAATTAAATTTAATTTAAAAATAATTTAAATTATTTTAATTTAAAAATAATTTAATTTTATTTATTTTTATAAAAATTAAATTTAATTAAATTTAAAAATAAATTAATTTAATGTAGAAATAATTTATTTTAATTCAATTTAGAAATAGTTAAATTTAATTTAAAAATATTTTAAATTATTTATAAAAATAATTTATTTCATTTTAAAAACAATTTAATTTAAAACCAATTTAATTTAAAAATAATTTAATTTTTTTTTTAAATAATTTAATCTAATTTAAAAATAATTTAATTTTATGTAAAAATAATTTAAATTATAACTATTTAAAATAATTTAACAATAATTTAAATTAATTTAAATATTTTTTAATTTAATTTAAAAATAATTTAATTTAATTTAAAAATAATTTAATTTAATTTAAAACAACTTTAATTTAATTTAAAAATAATTTAATTTAATTTAAAAACAATTTAATTTAGTTTAAACCAAATTTAATTTAATTTAAAAATAATTAAATTTAATTTAAAAATATCTCTAACTTAATTTAAAAATAATCAAATTTAATTTAAAAAACATTTAATTTATTTTAATTTAAAAATAATTTAATTTTATTTAATTTAATAATAATTAAATTGAATTTAATTTGAAAATAATTAAAATTAATGTAAAAAAAATTTAATTTGATTTACAAATAATTAAATTAAATTTAAAAATAATTAGATTTAATTTATAAATATTTTAATTAAATTATAAAAATAATTTAATTTATTTTAAAAACAATTTAATTTAAAACTTATTTAGTTTAAAAATAATTTATTTTGAAAATAATTTTATTTAAAAATAATCTTATTTATTTATTTAAAAAAAATATAATTTAATTTAAAAATGATTGTTAAATTTAAAAACATTTTAATTTAATTTAAAAAAATATCTAATTTAATTTAAGAAATATTTAATTTAAAAAATTATATAAATTTAATTTAAGAAATATTTAATTAAAAAATAATTTAATTTAATTTAAAAATAATTTAATTTAATTTAAAAATATATAAACTTAATTTAAAAATATTTTAATTTAATTTAAAAAATAATGTAATTTAATATAAAAATAATTTAATTTAATTTAAAAATGATTTTATTTATTTTAATTTAAAATTAATAAAATATAATTTAAAATAATTTAATTTATTTTAAAAATAATTTTATTTAATTTAAAAACAATTTAATTTTATTTAAAACTAATTTAATTTAAATTAAAAAAAATTTATTTATTTAAAAAATAATTAAATTTTATTTAATTTAAAAATGATTTAATTTAATTTAATTTAAACATAATTAAATTTAATTTAAAAATAATAAAATTTATTTTAAAATAATTTAATTTATTTTAAAAATAATTAAATTTAATTTAAAATTATTTTAATTTAATTTAAAAAATAATGTAATTTAATTAAAAAATTATTTATTTAAATTTAAAAATTATTTAATTTAAAATAAAGACAATTTAATTTAATTTAAAAATAATTTTATTTTTATTTAGTTTAAAAATAAATAAATTTATTTAAAAAAATTATTAAATTCAATTTAATTTGAAAATAATTTAATTCAATTTTAAAATAAATTAATTTAAAAGAAAAAAAAATAATTTTAAAATATTTTAATTTAATTTAATTTAAAAACAATTTAATTTAATTTAAAAATATTTAATTTAATTTAATTTAACTCGGTTTGGAACGATAAAGCCATAGTTAAGTTCCAAAACAATTTGGAAAGAATAACTCCGGGAGTCGGTAGTTTGCAGCATTTAATGGAAGTGGTTCGAGAGGCCATGGTTCGGGTCAAGATCAAATTTGGAGGGGCTAAAGAAACATATATGGTTGACGATGAAATCAAGGAACTTAAGAGGTCTGTGAGGAAGAAGTTCAAAAGGTGGAAGGAGGGCCAGGACTCGATGAAGGAATACAATAGGTGCCGTAAGCAGCTGAAGGAGCTGGAACTCCAAAAGAAAAAAGGAGATCCACAATGTAGCGGATATTTGGATAATGGTGTCAGCTTAGACGAAAACAAGGGTGTTGTGACAAGCCGCTGGACCTGTGGAGAACCTACTTTAAAGAGCTGCTAACCATGGTGTGCCCGAACAGTTCGGCGACGATACAGGAGGGGTTAATGGGGCAGTAATTTGCAGTGAAGAATTTACAAGTGTTGTGGATAGGCTTCCGAAACAAAAAGCAGTGGGCTTGGACAGTATCCCGAATGAAGCGTGGAAGCATGCGCCGATACTCATCCAGCAAGAGCTTTTCAAAGAGCTAAACAAGATGTACAGAGGTTGTAAAAGGGTGCCGGAGAGGTGGAAGGAAGGCTTAATTGTACCAATATATAAATGTGGAGATAGGGAAGACTTAGCTAACTACCGAGGAATAACGGTTATGGACCCGTCTTATAAAATCTATGCAAAGCTGTTGGAGCAACAGCTTTTATGTGAGGAGGAAGATAAAGGCCTAATCCAAGATGTGCAAGCTGGATTTAGAAAACATTATAGTACGGTGGAGCACTTGGTGACGTTGAAATATATTGTGGAGAAGGAATTGGTTAAGAAACAAGGGAAGCTTTACGCTCTGTTTATAGATTTGAAGGCTGCTTACGACACGGTGGGGAGGGAGAGAATGTGGGAATGTCTGAGAATAAAAGGTATAGCGCGGCAGTTAATCGAGAGAATCAGGGATTTATATCAGCATACCTGTTGCAGAGTGAAAGTAGGAGCGGAAGTTTCAGAAAGTTTTGAGATTAGAATGGGGCTAAGGCAGGGTTGTCCGTTGAGTCCAATATTATTTAACCTGTACACGGCTGATTTAGAGAGTGTACTGAGCAAAGGTCAAGCTGGAGGGGTAGTAATTGGTAATAGGAAAGTTTGGAGTTTGGCTTACGCGGACGACGTTGTGATCTTAGCTAGTACGAAAGGAGAAACGTCAGAGATGATCGATCGTTTGAAAAGATTTTTTGAAAAGAGGAAACTGGTAGTGAATGTGAAAAAGACTAAATGGATGGTGTTTCGAAAGAGAGCGGGTAATAAGAGTGAATCGTTTAAGTGGGGAAGCTGCATAATTGAGCAAGTTAGCAGCTTCAAATACCTTGGGTATATGTTTGGGCAGGATGGGTCCGCTAAAGACCATGTGAAATATATTTGTAAAAAGGCGTGGGTGGCTGCAAACGGGCTATGGAATGTATGGAAGGAGTGCTTGAACAATAACTTTGCAGCGAAAATGGTAGTGTGGAAGGCATGTGTGAGAAGTATTCTTTTGTATGAAGCGGAAGTGTGGGGAGTGAGAGAGGAGGAGAGAATTGAGAGAGTGCAGCTTCAGTTTCTAAAAATGGCCCTCAAACTAGACAGGTCCACGCCGAGATACATTGTGCTGCAAGAAACAAATATGGTGAAAGTGTTTTCGCAAGCAGCTAGGAGAATCGTCAAGTTTGAAAGGAAAGTGCATGGAATGGGCAATGAACGAATTGTAAGAGAAGTACTGAGAGTTGTAAGAATGGAAAGTTTGGGTATTCATAAGGTGACTAAATGGGGGAGTGAAAGGGAGAAGTTCTATGAAAGCTGCGGGTGGGCATACGGGGAAATTGCGAGAATGTTTGTGAGTGGAAGGAAGGTGGAAGAACTGGTATATGAAAGGTTAACCGAGGTGGAGCTGCAGAGTCGTCAGAGGATGATCGAGGGGAGTAATTTTCTACCTGAATATGGGAGCGTGCAAGTGTTCCAAAGGCTCCCGTTGTACCTTACAAGAGATAGTCTTCCTCAAGCATTGGTAGCACGGCACAGATACGGGTCAGAGGAAAAGGGCAGGAGATACTGGATGGGCTCCCGTTTTAAACGATGTGAGATATGTGGGGAAGCTAGTGACGTGTGGGCGCATTGGGCTCAAAGCTGCGCAGGATGTCAGTGGAGCAGAGAGGAGAGTGTGGTACTAGAAGACTGGGGCTCGTGTATGAGGGAGGACGGTGTGGCATGGCCCTTGATGAAAAGAGTGGTGGAGTTAAAAAAGAATAAAACTTTAGTTCTTTTACCATCCGGTGACGCGTGATTTTAGTATTATTATTATTTGAGAGGAAATGTTGTTTTTGAGAGGATTTTTTTTTCTTCTGGTTATTTATTATTTTTTGTTCTGTCTTAGGTTCGAGCGTGTGTGTAATTATTTGGTTAACATAGATGGTAGCACTGTTATATGTAAAACTGTAGTTGTTTATGCCAATAAAAGGAATCTAATCTAATCTATTTAATTTAATTTAAAAATAATTTACATTTATTATATATATATATATATATATATATATATATATATATATATATATATATATATATATATAATAATCTATCTTTATATAATAATGTAATCAACGATTCCCAACCAGAGTCAAGTATGCAGGTCGTTTATTTTTATATTGAATTAAATTATTTTTAAATTAAATTAAAACATATTCATTTTAATTTAAAAATATTTTAATTTAATTTAAAAATAATTTAATTTAGTTTAAAAATAATTTAATTTAATTTATTTAAAAAATAATAAAATTTAATTTAAAAATAATTGAATTTAATTTAATTTAAAAATAATTAAATTTAATTTAAAAATAATTTAGATTAATTTAAAAATAATTTCATTTAATTTAAAACTGATTTAATTTATTTTAAAATATCTTAATTAAATTTTATTAAAAAATAATTTAATTTATTTTAAAAATAATTAATTTTAATTTAAAAATATTTTAATTTAATTTAGTTTAAAAACAATTTAATTTAAAAATAATTTTATTTAATTTAGTTAACAAATAATTAGATTTAATTTAAAAATAATTAAATTTAATTTAATGTAAAAATCATTAAATTTAATTTAAAAAATAATGTAATTTAATTTAAAAATAATCTAATTTAATTTAAAAAAGATTTTATTTAATTTAATTTAAAAATAATAAAATATAATTTAAAATAATTTAATTAAATTAAAAAATAATTTAATTTAATTTAAAAACAATTAAATTTAATTTAAAAATAATTTCATTTAATTTAATTTAAAAATAATTAAATTCAATTTATTTTAATATAATTAAATTTAATTTAATTTAAAAAAATGCAATTTAATTTAATTGAAAAATTATTTTATGTAATTTAATTTAAAAATAATTAAATTTAATTTAAAAATAATAAAATTTAATTTAAAACATTTTAATTAAATTTAAAAAAATATTTAAAAATATTTTAATTTAATTTAAAAATAATTTAATTTATTTTGAAAATAATTAAATTTAATTTAAAAATATTTTAATTTAATTTAATTTAAAAACAATTTATTTTAATTTACAAATAATTTTATTTAATTTAGTTTAAAAATTATTAAATTTAATTTAAAAATAATTAAATTTAATTTAATTTAAAAATAATTAAATTTAATTTAGTTTAATAATAATTAAATTTAATTTAATTAAAAAAAATGCTATTTAATTTAAAAACGATTTTATTTAATATAATTTAAAAATAATATAATTTTATTTAAAATAATTTAATCTAATTTAAAAATATTTTCATTTAATTTAAAAAATAATGTAATTTTATTTAAAAATAAATTTATTTAATTTATTTAAAAATATTTAAATTTGATTTAATTTAAAAATTATTCAATTTAATTTAAAAATATTTTAATTTAATTTAGAAAATAATGTAATTAAATTTTAAAATAATTTATTTCAATTTAAAAATAATATAAATTAATTTAAAAATAATTTTATTTAATTTCAAAATAATTTAATTTAATTTAATAATAATTTATTCTATTTTAAATGTAATTTAAAAATAAATAAATTTAATTTAAAAAGAATTTAATTTAATTTAAAAAAATTTAATTTAATGTAAAAATAATTTAATAATAACAATTTAAAATAATTCAATAATAATTTAATTTAAATATCATTTAATTTAATTTAAAAATAATCTAATTTAGAAATAATTTAATTTAATTTATAACAGTTTAATTAAATTAAAGTAATTTAATTAATTTAAAAATAATTTAATTTAAAAATATTAAATTTAATTCAAAAATAATTTAATTTATTTAAATTTAACAATAATTTAATTTTATTTTTTTTAATAATAATTAAATTGAATTGAGTTTAAGAATAATTTAACTTAATTAAATTTTAAAATTATTTAATTTAATTTAAAAATAATTTAATTTCAAAATAATTTTATTTAATTTAAAAATAATTTAATTTATTTTAATTTAAAAATAATTTAATTTAATTTAATAATTAATAATTAAATTGAATTTAATTTGAAAATAATTTAATTTAATGTAAAAATAATTTAATTTATTTAAAAAAAATTAAATTTAATTTCGAAATAATTAGATTTAATTTATAAATAATTTAATTTAATTATAAAAATAACTTAATTTATTTTAAAAACAATTTAATTTAAAAATAATTTAATTTAAAAATAGTTTATTTAAAAAAAAATCTTATTTAAAATTATTAAAAAAAAAAAATTTATTTAATTTAAAAATGATTAAATTAAATTTAAAAATATTTTAATTTTTTTTAAAAAATGGTCTATTTTAATTTAAGAAATATTTAATTTAATTTAATTTAAAAATAATTTAATTTAAAATAATTTAATTTAAAAATAATTTAATTTAATTTAAATATAATTAAATTTAATTTAAAAATATTTCAATTTAATTTAAAAAATAGTGTATGTTAATTTAAAAATAATTTAATTTAATTTAAAAATGATTTTATTTATTTAATTTAAAATTATTAAAATATACTCTAAAATAATTTTATTTTATTTAAAACTAATTTAATTTAAATTAAAAATAATTTAAATTATTTAAAAAATAATTTAATTTAATTTAATTTAAAAATGATTTTATTTAATTTAATTTAAACATAATTAAGTTTAATTTAAAAATAATAAAATTTAATTTAAAATAATTTAATTTAATTTAAAAATAATTAAATTTAAATTAAAAATGATTTAATTTAATTTAAAATAAAAACAATTAAATTTGATTTAAAAATAATTTTATTTTATTTAGTTTAAAAATAATTAAATTTAATTTAAAAAATTATTAAATTTAATTTAATTTAAAAATAATTAAATTTAATTATAAATCAATCTAATTTACTTTAAAAATAATTAAATTTAATTTAAAAATATTTTAATTGATTCAATTTAAAAACAGTATAATTTAATTAAAAAATATTTTAATTTAATTTAAAAATAATTTAATTTAATTTAAAATTAATTTAATTTAATTTAAAAATAATTTACTTTAAAAATAATTTAATCTTATTTAATCTGATTAAAAAGAATTAAATTTAATTTAGTTTAAAAATGATTAAATTACATTAAAAATATTTTAATTTAATTTAAAAATTTATTTTATTTAATTTAAGAATAATTTAATTTAAAAATAATATATTTTATTTAAAAAATAATTTAAATTATTTTAAAAATAAGAAAATTTAATTTATTTTAAAAATAATTTAATTTAATTGAAAATAATTTAATTAATTTTAAAATAATTAAAATTAATTTAAAAATAATGTAATTTAATTTAAAAATATTTCAACTTAATTTAAAAATGATTTTATTTAATTTAATTTAAAAATAATAAAATATAATTGAAAATAATTTAATTTAATTTAAAAATATTTTAAAGTATTTTAATTTAAAAATAATTAATTTTATTTAATTTATTATGGTATTATGTATATTTATTGCCCTTTACGGGTTTATAAATTGATTCCAGAATTTACATGTTTACATATATAACTGAAACTAACATAGTACATAATCTTAATAATACTAAAAATAATAATAAAAAGAGAAAAAGAAAAAAAGAAACATATGCTGATCAAAATAAAAACAAAAAAGGAAGTCACTAAATTTCTATCCCTAAGCCGATTACCAGCTTTTCGCCCCACATATTGCTCTTCTTCTCTCCTCAAATTTCTTTATCCAATCTATCCCTCTTCCATCATCGTTTAAAATCCCTTCTCTACACTCATCTCTTTCTCTCATTTCTGAACATTCGTTCAGCAAGTGCTCTATTGTCTCCTTGTTTTCTCCACACATCCTGCATACTCTATTTCTATCCTCCATCCAAAATATATTCTTTCTCTCTTCATTCCCACATCTGAATCTTGCTATTGTCACTCTCTCTCTTTTCTACTTTCTCTTCCTAGGTACTTTTGCAGTTCTTCCGTTATTATTTTTTCATATTTCCCATTGTACCTAAACTCCTTAATTCTTGCTCTCCTTACTTGCCTTTGCACATCTCTATCTCTCTGGACAAATTCCTCTGTCATTACTCTGTCTCTCTCTCTCTCTCTCTCATTCTTTCTATCTCCGCTCCTGCATACTCGTTTCTTTCTAGATATGCCTCCCTTTCTTTCCACACCACCCTTCCTATTTCTTTCCTTTTTTCATTCTTGCAGAATTCTGCTCTCTCCTATATCTATCACTCCCTCCTCAAAACTTATTGCTCTCTTTCCTGCTTCTATTCTTATTCCATCCCTCTTTGTTTCCTCCGTCACTATATACCCCGGAGTCTCTCTACCTAGTCCTAGCACCCATTTCAAATATTTTTCTTGCACCCTTTCCAGAACTTCTTGCTCTCTCCATCCCCATATTTCCGCTCCATACATCATCACACTTTTCACCAGGCTATCAAACATCATCACTCTCCTTCTATAGTCGTGTCCAAATTTTCTCTCTCCTATTCGCCATACCGCTCCTAGTATTTTATTAGCTTTCTTTACTAGCTAGTATTTCTGTCATTAAATACGTACCATAGGTATTTAAATTCTTTTACTTCTTCAATTTTCTCCTTCCCCCATCTCCACTCAATTACTCTTCTCCTGCCACCCCCTTTTCCAAACACCATCATCTTGGACTTCGCCCCATTCACTGTCAGATTTTTCCTCCTCATATATTTCTCTATGGTTCTTATCATTTCTTTCATCCCTTTCTCGTCTCTCGCTAGCACCACCAAATCGTCCGCGCAGACTAGGGACCACACTTTTTCTTTGCCCACCACAACCCCACCCGTCTACGCCTTGCTGAACATCTCCTCTATATCTCTAATAAATGCTGCAAACAGGCTGGGGCTTAGTGGGCAGCCTTGTCTCACTCCCTTATGAGTATTCAAACCTTCCCTCACACTTTCACCGACTCTCACTCTACTTATTGTTTCTTCATATTTTTTTTCTAATTTTGATATCAGATGCTCCTTTATCCTTTTCTTTCTCAGGCATTCCCACAGTGCCTCTCTTGCCACATTATCAAAGGCCGCCTTCAGGTCCACAAATAATACATACATCTTGCCACCCCTCTTTTTTATGTCATTCCCTACTATGTGATTCAAGATGTATACATTATCCACGGTCCCTCTCCCTTTCCTAAATCCCGCCTGTACATCTGTTATCACACCCCGCTCCTTCAATTCCTTCGTCAATCTCTCTTTCACAATCATTTCATATATCTTATATGCTGTGTTGAGCATGGTGATTCCCCGATAATTACTTGCTGTTCCCTTTCTCCTTTCTTATATATGGGGCATATTATCCCCTCTTTCCACTCCTGTGGGAAGCCCTCTCCCTTCCACACTCCATTTATTATCTCTAACAGCCTGTCAGCTTCCCTTTCAGTTTCATAAATCCACGATTCATTCTGAATAGCGTCCCTCCCCGGTGCCTTTTTCTTTTTCAGTTTACACAGTTGTTGTTCTAATTCTTCTCTTGTTATCTCATCTATTTCTCCCACCCTGTGTTGACTCTTTTTCTTTTCTTGTCTGATTTCATCACCACTCAGAAGCTCACAGAAGTACTTTCTCCATTCCTCCATAGTAATTCTATTACTCACTCTTTCTACTTTTTTCGTTCTTTCCCTATTTATGTATTTCCATACCTCTTCTTCCACCTGTATGCCTTTCATCTTTAGTTCTTCTTCCATTCATTTCTTTTGCTTCTTCTCTTTGCATACTAATTTGTACCTCTTGCGTACTCTCTTGTACTCTTCATTACTTGCTTTTCCTCTTTTCCTATTTCTTAATTTCTTTCTTACTGCTTGCTTCCCTTCCCTGCATTCTTTATCCCACCACTCGTTTTTCCAAGACCCCACCTTCACTCTTGTCTCTATCACTTTTTTTTCTGTTGCATTTTTTACGTGATCACCCAGTTCTTTCACATTTTCGTTTATCCCTTCCTCTACGTATCTAGCCTTCCTAAGTCTTGTTCTATAATTTTCTACTGCTTCTTCCGTATAGATATTCTTCACAATTTTTCTTCTAACATCCTTCTCACTTATTCTATCTTTCTCTCTTCCTTTTGTCTTCACTTCCAATGGCATATGATCCGACTCGACTCTTTATCCCACCTTGAATTCTTCCATTTCATCCCATGCTTCTTCATTCACCATAACATAGTGAATAACTGTCTGCCCTCCTAGTCCGATATATGGGTACTCCCCTTTCTCATCTCCTATGCTGTTTCCATTAAGTATGTCTCACCCTCTTTCTTCTACTAGACTAATCAGTAGTCTCCCTTCGGCGTTTTCTGTTGCATCTTTTGTTGGTCTTCTTTCTATTGTTGTTTGTTCTTCTTCTATCCGTATTATAAAATCCCCCTCAATCACTAGAGTTTCCTCGTCTTGATGTTTTATTCGCTCTTCTATCGTCCTCTTCGTTTCTTTCATACTTCTGCTGTATATTGTTATAATTCTCCATTTTCTCTGTCTATTTTTCACCGTTCTTTCCATAATCCCTCTTTGTTCTTTTGCTTTAGTTCTGTTTTCTTCTTCCAAACCCATTTTCACCCCCATTATTATCCCCCCTTTAGCTCTCTTTTTCCTACTTACCCTGTCTGACATTTTGTCTGAAAGTGTCTGAATTGACACTTCCACTTAAACTCTTTCGGCATTGTTTTTTCCATTTTTTTTTTAATTTATTTAATTTAATAATAATTAAATTGAATTTATTTTAAAAATAAATTAATTTAATGTAAAAATAATTTAATTTAGAAATAATAAAATAATTTAATTTATTTTAAAAATAATTTAATTTAAATTAAAATAATTTAATTTAATTTAAAAATAATTTAAATTAATTTTACAATAAAAAAAATAATTTATTTTAAAAATAATTTAATTTAATTTAAAATAATTTAATTTTTAAGTTTATTTTTTTTTTAATAATTAAAAAATAATTTCATTTTATTTAAAAACAATTTAATTTAATTTAATTTAAAAATAATTTAATTTATTTTAAAAATTATTAAATATAATTTAAAAATATTTCAATTTGATTTAATTTAAACATAATTTTATTTAATTTATTAAATCACAAATAATTAAATTTAATTAAAAAATAAATAAATTTAATTTAATTTGAAAATAGTTAAATTTATTTTATTTTAAAAATAATTAAATTAAATTTAATTTAAAAAAATTCAATTTAATTTAAAAATAATTTCATTTAAAAATGATTTAATTTAATTGCAAAATAATAAAATGTTATTCAAAATAATTTAATTTAATTTGAAAATAATTTAATTTAAGAACAAATTAATTTAATTTAAAAGCATTTTAATTTATTTTAAAAATAGATTATTTTAAAAATAAATAAATTTAATTTAAAAATATTTTAAATTAAAAACCATTTAATTTAATTTATAAAAAAATTAAATTTAATTTATAAAAAAAAAAAATTAATTTAATTTAAAAATAATTAAATTTAATTTAAAAATAAATAAATTTAATTTAATTAAAAAATAATAAAATTTAATTTAATTTAAGTTTAATTAAATTTAATTTAATTTAATAATCATTAAATTTAATTTAATTTAATTAAAAAAAATCTAATTTAATTTAAATTTTTTTTTAAATATTAATGATTTTTAATTTAAAAACGATTTTATTCAAATTATTTTAAAAATAATTTAATTTAAATTTAAAATAATTCAATTTAATTTAATATATTTTAATTTAATTTAAAAATAATAAATTTTAATTTAAAAATAATTAAATTTAATTTAAAGTAATTTAATTTAATTTAAAAATAATTAAATTTAATTTAATTTAAAAATAACAAAATTTAATTTAATTTAAAAATAATTAATTTTAATTTAAACTAATGATAATTAAATTTATTTAATTAAATCAAATGCAATTTAATTTAAAAATAATTTAATTTAAAAAAATGTAATTCAAATTAATATATATATATATACTATATATATATATATATATATATTTATATATATATATATATATATATATATATATATATATATATATATATATATATATATAGATATATATATATATATATATCAATATAATATTAATAATTTAATTTAATTTAAAATTAATAAAATAATTTAATTCTTTTTTAAATAAATAAATTTAATTTAAAAATATTTTATTTTTATTTTTAAAATAATGTAATTTAATTTAAAATAATTTATCTTAATTTAAAAAAAAATTAAATTTGAAATAAAAACAATTAATTTTTTTTTAATTTAAAAATGATTTAATTTAACTTAAAAATAATTAAATTAATTTTAAAAATAATTAAATTTAATTAAAAAATATTTTGATTTAATTTAATTTAATTTAAAAACAATTTAATTTAATTTAAAAATAATTTTGTTTAGTTCAAAAATAATTAAATTTAATTTAAAAAATTATTAAATTTAATTTAATTTAAAAAATAATTAAATTTATATTAAATATAATTAAATTTAATTTAAAAATAATTAAATTTAATTTAAAAATAATTAAATTTAATTTAAAAATATTTTAATTTAATATAAAAATTTAATTTAATTTAAAAAGAATTTAATTTATAAATAATTTAATTTATTCTAAAAACAATTTAATTTAATTTTAAAATAATTTAATTTCATTTAAAAATAATAAATATTAATATAATTTAAAAATAATTTAATTTAGTTGAAAAATATTTTAATTTAATTTAATTTAAAAATAATTTAATTTAATTTAAAAACAATTTAATTTATTTTAAAAATAATTCTATTTAATTTAATTTAAAAATAATTAAATTTGTTTTAAAAAGAATATAATTTTATAATTTACTTTAAAAATAATTTAAATAATAACATTTTTTTAATAATTTAATTTAATTTAATTTAAATGCTTTTTAGTTTAATTTAAAAATAATCTAATTTAGAAATAATTCAATTTAATTTAAAAATAATTTTATATCATTTAATATAAAAATAATTTAATTTAATTTTAAAATAATTAAATTTAATTTAAAAATATTTTAACTTAAATAAGTTTAAAAATGTAATTAAATTTAAAAATAGTTTAATTTAATTTCAAAACAATTTTATTTAATTTAATAATAATTTAAATTTAATTTAAAAAGAATTTTCTTTAATTTCAAAATAATTTAATTTAATTTAAAAATATTCTAATTTAAAAATAATTTAAATTTTAACAATTTAAAATAATTTATCAATAATTTAATTTAATTTAAAAATAAATAAATTTAATTTAACAATAATTTAATTTGATTTAAAAGATTTAATTATATATAAAATTATTGTAATTTAATTTTTTTTAAATTTAATTCATTATAGAAACAATTTAATTTAATTTAAAAACAATTTAATTTAATTTATTATAAAAATAATTTAATTTAGATAAATTTAAAAAAAATTATAATTAATTTAATTGAATTTAAAAATCATTTTATTTAATTTCAAAATAATTTAATTTATTTTGAAAATTATTTAATTTGCTTTAAAAATAATTTTATTTTTTTAAAAATAATTTTATTAAATTTAATTTAAAATTAATTAAATTTAATTAAAAAATATTTATTTTAATTTAATTTAAAATCAAATTATTTTAATTTAACAATAATTTAATCTAATTTAAAATTAATTTAATTTATTATAAAAATATTTTAATTTAATTAAAAAAAAATTAATTTAATTTACAAACAATTTAATTTAATTTAAGAATAATTTAATTTAATTCAAAAATAATTAAATTTGATTTAAAATAATTTAATTTAATTTAAAAATAATTTAATTAAATTTTAAACAATAAAATTTAATTTAATTTAAAAATAATTCAATTTGATTTAAAATATTTTAATTTAATTTAAAAATAATTCAATTAAATTTTAAAACAATATAATTTAATATAAAAATAATTTAATTTATTTTAATTTAAAATTGATTGTATTAAATATAAAAATATTTTAATTTAATTAAAAATATGTTATTTAATTTAAAAATAATTTAATTTAATTTAAAATTTTAATTTAAAAATAATTGAATTTAATTTAAAAATAATTCAATTTAATTTAAGAATAACTTAATTTTATTTTAAATACCGAAAGGGAAGTTAGGAAAATATGTCATTAAAAGGTCATTAATCACGCACCCGAGAGCCATATCCATAGTCCGTAGAAACTTCAGCGTAGAGAAAGCAGCAAGAAATGTCAGCGGAGAAACTTCTGGAACCTATCGTTTTGAAGATTGGAGTTATCCTAATTTTGGAGCTGCAGTTATGCTGTTCAGCGATTTAGCGACTTGGTACGAGTAGCTGCCTTGGAATAGTGCTGTCCGGTGTTTGGGTATAGTTAGTGTGCCTAGGTTCCTTATATTAATATTATGCACATCATTAATAAATTGGATTTTTCTATGAAGGTAAGAGGGTTTCTTTGAATTTAAAATTTTTTGTAGAGTGAGATCTTATGCTTTTGCCTCGTGTCCTTCATATTCATCCAGGAATGGCGGAGGCCTAGTGGAATGTTACCTCTAGCTTTTAATTTGTATGTGAACCTGATACATAGGTTCCGGACCTTTTGGATTCTTCTTGTAGTCTCGAAATCTATAAAATTAACATACGTAAATAGCGAGGTTACGTAAGAATTTACTATCTTCTTTCTTAGTTCTGTGGGTAGCACGGCTCTCGAAGAATAAATAAGCTTCAGTATGGCTATTGCTATGAAAGTTGTGAAGAATTTAATTTAGTTTAAAAATTATTTAATTTAATTTAAAAATAATCTATTTTAGAAATAATTTAATTTAATTTAAAAATAATTTAATTTAATTTAAAAATAATTTAATTTAATTTAATGTAAAAATAATTTAAATAACAACAATTTAACAATAATTTAAATTAATTTAAATATTATTTAATTTAATTTAAAAATAATCTAATTTAGAAATAATTTAATTTAATAAAAATAAAATTTAATTTTATTTAATTTCATTTAAAAATAATTTAATTTATTTTAGTTTAAAAATAATTAAATTTTATTTAATTTAATAAATAAATTGAATTTAATTAAAAAATAATTTAATTTAATTAAAAAATAATATAATTTTATTTAAAAATAATTAAATTCAATTTAAAAATAATTTTCTTTAATTTAGAAATAATTTAATCTAATCTAAAAATTATTTAATTTATTTTAAAAAAAAATTATATTTAATTTAAAAATAATATAATTTTAAATTTATTTAATTTATTTTAATTTAAAAGTAAATAATTTTAATTTAAAAATAATTAAATTTAATTTAAGACAATTTAATTTAATTTAAAAATAATTTAATTTAATTTTAAAACAATTTAATTTAATTTAAAACTAATTTAAATTAAAAATAATTTAATTTATTTTAAAAATAATAAAATTTAATTTAATTTAAAAATAATTTCATTTAAAACTAATTTAATTTATTTTAAAAATTTAATTTAATTTAAATTAAAAATAATTTAATTTAAAAATAATTAATTTTAATTTAAAAATTGTTTACCTTTATTTAGTCTAATTTAGTAATCCATCACTGCGAAATATGTGATCAACGGGGAATCGTTAACCAGAGTCAATTATGCAGGTCATTTATTTTTTAGTTAAATAAAATTATTTTTAAATTACATTAAAACATGTTTATTTAATTTAAAAATATTTGAATTTAATTTAAAAATAATTTAAATTAATTTATTTTAGAAATAATAATATTTAAAAAATAATGTAATTTAATTTAAAAATAATTTAATTTTATTTAATTTAAAAATAATTTAATTTAATTTAAAATTTATTTTATTTAATTTAATTTGAAAATATATAAATTTAATTTAAAAATAATTAAATTTAATTTAAACTAATTTAATTTAATTTAAAAATGATTTAATTTAAAAACAATTTAATTTAATTTAAAAACAATTTAATTTAATTTAATACTAATTTAATTAAAAAAAAATAATTTAATTTAATTTAAAAATAATTATATTTTATTTAATTTAAAAATGATTAAATTAAGTTTAAAAATATTTTAATTTAATTTAAAAAATAATGTAATTTAATTTAAAAATAATTTATTTTAAATTATTTTAAATTAAATTATTTAAAATTAATTTAATTTAATTTAAAACTAATTTAATTTATTTTAAAAATAATTTAATTTAATTTAAATTAAAAATAATTTAATTTAAAAGTAATTTAATTTATTTTAATTTAAAAATTATTTATTTACCTTTACTTAATTTAGTTTAATAAACCATCACTGCGAAATATGTGATCAACGATTCCCAACCAGAGTCAAGCATGCAGGTCATTTTCTTTTTTCATTAAATTAATTATTTTTAAATTAAATTAAAACATATATTTTAATTGAAATATATTTTAATACCATTTAAAAACAATTTATTTTAATTTATTTTAAAAATAATTAATTTAAATTTAATTTAAAAATAATTTAATTTAATTTAAAAAAATGCAATTTAATTTAGCAATAATTTAATTTAATTTAAAATTGATTTCATTCAACTTAATTTAAAAATAAATAAATTTAATTTAAGTTAAAAATAATCAAATTTATTTAAAAAAATATATTTTTAAAAATAATGTAATTCAATTTAAAAATAATTTAATTTAATTTAATTAATATTATAATTTAATTTAAAAATAATTTAATTTAATTTAAAAATAATTTAATTTAATTTAAAAATAATTTAATCTAAATTAAAAATTATATAATTTAATTTAAAAATAATAAAATTTTATTTAAAAAGAATTTAATTTAAAATTATTTTGTTTAAATTAAAAAATAATTTAATTTATTTTAAAAATAATTAAATTTAATTTTAAAATATTTTTATTTAATTTAATAACAATATAATTTAATTTACAAATAATTTTATTTAATTTAGTTCAAAAATAATTAAATTTAATTTAAACATAATTAAATTAAATTTAATTTAATCTAAAAATAATTAAATTTAAAAATAATTAAATTTAATTTAATTGAAAAAAATGCATTTTAATTAATCTTATTTAATTTAAAAATAATTTTATTCATTTAATTTAAAATAATTTAAATTTAATTTAAAAATATTTTAATTTAATTTAATTTAAAAATAATTTGATTTAATTTAACAATAATTTAAATTAATTTAAAAATAGCTTGATTTAATTCAAAAATAATTAATTTTAATATAGAATTAAATTAAATTTAAAAATAATTTAATTTTTTTTTTTTAATATTTTGATTTAATTTAATTTAAAAATAATTTAGTTAATTAATTTAATCTAAAAAAGATTAAATTAAATTTAAAAATATTTTAATTTAATTAAAAGAATAAAGTAATTTAATTTAAAAATAATTAAATTTAATTTAATTTAAAAATAATTTAATTTAATTTAGAAATAATTTACTATAATAAATTGATCGCTTGCAAAGTGTGAAATGACCCAAAATATACGCTATTACAAAATACTGCAACAAAATACTACTATTATTTAAATAATACAATTTAAAAATATATTTTTTTTAATTATTTTTAAATTAAATTACATTATTTTTTAAATTCATATTAATTATTTTTAAATTTAAATTTAATTATTTTTAAAATAAACTAAATTTAATTATTTTTAAATTAAATTGAAATAATTAAATTTAATTTAAAGATATTAATAATTTAATTTAAAAATAATTAAATTAAATTTATTTTAAAAATATTTAAAATTAATTTAATTTAAAAATAATTTGATTTAATTTAACAATAATTTAATTTAATTTAAAAATAATTTGATTCAATTAAAAATAATTAATTTTAATAAAAAAAATTATTTAATACAATTTTCAAATAATTTAATTTAATTTAAAAATAATTTAATTTAATTTAAAAAGAATGTAAATTAATTTAAAAATAATTTAATTTTATGTAAAAATGATTTAATTTAAAAATAATTTCAATAATAATAATTTAAATTAATTTAACAATAATTAAATTTATTTTAAAAATTATTTTTTTTAATTTAAAAATTATTTAATTTAATTTTAAAATAATTTAATAAAAATTATTTTAATTTAATATATATATATATATATATATATATATATATATATATATATATATATATATATATATATATAATCAGTAACCTTGTGCACCCTAAGGTGTAAGGTGACTTAATTTAATTTATTTTATTTAGTTTGAATATAATTTAATTTAATTTAGAAAATAATTTAATTTAATTTAAAAATTATATATAATTAAAAAATAATTAAATTTTAAAACAACCTAATTTAATTTAAAAATATTTTAATTTAATTTAAAAATAATTTAATTTAATTTAAAAATAATTAAATTTAATTTAAAAATAATTTAACTTAAAGTAAAATTAATTTTATTTAATTTAATTTAAAAATGATTTATATTTAGAAATATTTTAAATTTAGTTTAAAAATAATTAATTTTAATTTAAAAATATTTTAGGTAAATTTAAAAATAATCTAATTTTATTTCATTTAATTTAAAAATAATTAAATTCACTTTAAAAATATTTCATTTTAATTTAAAAAAAATAAAGTAATATAATTTAAAAATATTTAATTTTAAAAATAATTTAAATTGATTTAAAAATAATTTTATTAAATTTAAAAATAATTTCATTAAATTTAATTTAAAAATAATTAAATTTAATTTAAAAATATTTTAATTTAATTTAAAAATATTTTAATTTAATTTAATTTAAAATAATTTGTTTTAATTTAACAATAATTTAATTTAATTATAAAATAATTTTATTTAATTAAAATATAATTAATTTTAATTTAAAAATAATTTAATTTAATTTAAAAATAATTTAATATAATTTTAAAATAATTTAATTTAAAAATTGTTTAACTTTTAATTTAATAATCCATCAATGCGAAATATGTGATCAACGATTCCCAACCAGTCAAGCATGCAGGTCATTTATTTGTTAAATAAATTTAATTATTTTTAAATTAAATTGAAGCATTTTAATTAATTAAAATTAATTTATTTTAAAAATATTTCAATTTAATTTAAAAATATTTAAAATTAATTAAAAAATAATGTAATTTGATTTAAAAATAATATAGTTTATTTTAATTGAAAAAGAATTTAATTTAAAAATAATTTTATTTATTTTAAAAATAATTTAAATAAATTTAATTTAAAAATATTTTAATTAAATTTAAATCCCCCTCTAGATCCCCCTCATTTGATAAACATAACTACGACAGAGTAAACACATGGTAACACATGGTGACAGAGTAAAAATGACAACACAGACCTGGATGAAATAACCAACGACGAATACCTTCCTGCTCTCTTCCACGGCAAAAATAGTGCACGCGGCCTTGACCTAGTTAAAAAATCCTTACTTAGAAACCTCACCGATGATATACATCTCCACATTATTAAACTGTTCAACGTCTGCTTCTATAAAAGATCCTTTCCCAAATGTTGGAAGAAAGGTATAATTATCACCATCCCAAAACCTCATCAAAATCATTCCTTGCTAAATAGTTACCGTCCAATTACCTTCCTTCCAGTCCTAGGCAAAATCCTAAAGCAGATCCTAAAAAATAGATTATGGAATCTGCTCAAAAACTCTATTCCATCATATCAATTTGGATTCAAGCCTTCCCACTCCACCATCCACCCCCTATATATCCTCACCAATAACCTACAAACCGCATACCTCCGTAAAGATTATTCTGCTGCCCTATTCCTAGATATAAACAAAGCGTTTTACAGTGTGTGGCATGCCGGTCCCCTGTTTAAAATACACAAACTAAATGTCCCTCCGTATCTCATTTATATCCTTAAACATTTCCTCCATGACAGATCCCTCCAAATTAAAATAAATAACGCCCTCTCCTCTGAATTTTCCCCTCTCCAAGGTCTTCCCCGAGGTTCCCCCCTCACTCCCTTACTTTATAACGTATACAGCCACGACATTTACAACCATAACCTTGCAGACAAGTCCCAAATCAACCTCTCCGCCTATATCCTACAATACGCCGACGACACCGCCCCCATATCCCACAATAAAACCTTCAAAAAAACGACGGACGAACTTCAAACCCTCACGGACAGAACCCTAATTTGGTTCAACCTATGGAGACTCACTGCAAATCCTTCCAAATGCCAACTACTCATCCCGAATCACAGAATCTCCCCCAATTCTCTACATATCCACCTAGACAACATTGACGTAACACCCACTCCACAAATTAAATACCTTGAAATTCAACATCGACGCAAAAATACGTAAGACCAAAACTATACAATGAAGCAAACATTTCCGCTCCTTGACCCAAGGAAACCAAGGTATCTCCATCTCAACAGCCTCCAAGATTTACAAATCCATATGCAGACCTATCCTCGACTACGGACACATAATAATGACTATTACCAACAAAAAAACCTACAACATACTGGAAACAGCCGAACGAACAGCCATTACGTACTATCTTCAAATTACGACATCCTAATAACATCCTCCATAATCCCTCCAATGAACTCCTTTACAGACTCACCCAAATTCCGAGACTCTGCGATAGACACAAACGACTACTGACCAAATACAAAGAAACCAACATTCACTGGACCATCACAAACCACCTATGCATCAGACGTGACCCTACTAAACCCTCCCGCAGACACCCACTCAAGACACTCCACGAATCACGTCTGAACTTATAACCCGCTGATCCTCCTTTTTTTTTAAATCTTCTTTTGTATCCTTTATAAAAACCGTATTTTTTTTTGTATCTATTAAATCATTAATTTTATCTATGTACAATTACCGGGCGGAAAGACCCAATGGTCGATAGCCTTCTGTAGACTTTGTTTTCAATAAATATTTACTTTTTCTTCTTTAAAAAAAATTTATTTAATTTAAAAATAATTTAATTTAATTTAATAGTTTAACATAAAGTAAAATAAATTTTATTTTATTTAGTTTAAAAATAATTTATATTTAGAAATAATTTAAATTTAATTTTAAAAATAATTAAATTTAGTTTAAAAATATTTTAATTAAATTTAAAAATAATCTAATTTCATTTCATTTAATTTAAAAATAATTAAATTAATTCTAAAAATATTTTATTTTAATTTAAAAATTAAAGTAATTTAATTTAAAAATATTTTAATTCAAAAATAATTTAATTTAATTTAAAAATAAATTTATTTAATTTGAAAATAATTTCATTTAATTTAATTTAACAATAATTAAACTTAATTTAATTTTTTTTTTTTTTAATTTAAAAATAATCTAATATAAAAATAATTTAATTTATTTTTAAAATAATTTAATTTAATTTATTAAGAAAATATTTTTATTTAATTTAATTTAAAAATAATTTTATTTTATTTAGTTTAAATATAATTAAATTTAATTTAAAAAATAATATAATTTAATTTAAAAATAATTAAATTTAATTAAAAAATAATTTAATTTAAAAATAATTTAATTTAATTTAATTTAATTTAATTTAATTTAAAAACAACTTTATTTAATTTACAAATATTTTAATTTAATTTAAAAATAATTTAATTTAATTTAAAAATATTGTAATTTAATGTAAAAATAATTTAATTAATTTAACTAATAACAATAATTAAATTTGATTTAAAAATTATTTTTTTTAATTTAAAAATAATCTAATTTAGAAATAATTTAATTTAATTTTAAAATAATTTAATTTAATTTATTTAAAATACATTTAAATTTATTTTAAAAATAATTAACTTTAATGTAAAATTTATTTTATTTAATTTAATTTAAAAATACAAATATTTAATTTCAAAATAATTAAATTTTTTTTTAAATAATTTAATTTAATTTAAAAATATTTTAATTTAAAAAATATTGTAATTTAATTTTAAAATAATTAAATTGAATTTAATTTAAAAAGAATTTAATTTAAAAATAATTTAATTTAATTTAAAAACAATTTAATTGAAAAAAAAAAAATAATTTAATCCAAAAATAATAAAATTAAATTTAAAAATAAGAAATATTTTATGTTAATTTACATAAAAAATAATTTACTCTAATTGAAAAATAAATTAATTTAATTTAAAAATAATTTAATTTATTTTAATTTAAAAATAATTTAAAATTAATTAATTTAATTTAATAATTTATTTATGCGAAATATGTGATCAACCATTCCCAACCAGCCAAGTATACAGGTCATTTGTTTTTTAATTAAATTAAATTTTTTTAAATTAAATTTATTTTAATTTAAAAATATTTAAATTTAATTTAAAAATATTTGAATTAAATTTATTTTAAAAATTATTAAATTTAGTTTAAAAGTGATTTAATTTAAAAATAAATATAATTTAATAAAAAATAATTAAATTAAATTTAATTTTAAATAATTTAATTTAATTTAACACAATTTAATTTAAAAATAATTTAATTTAATTTAAAAATAATTTAATTTAAATTAATTAAAAAATAATTTAATTCAAATTAATTAAAAAATAATTTAATTCAATTTAAAAGTTTTAATTTAATTTAAAAATAATTTAATTTAATTTATAAATAATTGAATTTAATTTAAAAATAATTTAATTTAATTTAAAAATAATTTAAATTATTTTAATTTAAAAATAATTTAATTTTATTTAATTTAATAATAATTAAATTAAATTTAACTTAAAAATAATTTAATTTAATGTAAAATTTAAAAAAAAATCAATTTAATTAATATTAAATTAAATAAAATTAAATTATTTTTAAATTAAAATAATTTAAATTATTTTTAAATTAAATAAAATTATTTATAAATTAAATTAAATTATTTTTAAATTAAATTAGATTGTTTGTAAATTAAATTATCTGATTTTTAAATTAAATTAAACTATTCCTAATTTAGATTATTTTTTAATTAAATTAAATAATTTTTAAATTAGAAATAACAATTTAAATTAATTTAACAATAATTTACTTTAATTTAAAAATAGTTTAATTTGATTTAAAATTTTAAAAAAATAATTTAAAAGTATTTTAATTTAATTTAAGAAATAATGTAATTTAATTTAAAAATAATTTAATTTAAAAATAATTTAATTTAATTTAAAAACAATATAATTTAATTTAAAAATAATTTAATTTAATTTAATTTAAAATTGATTAAATTAAATATAAATTTTTTTTAATTTAATTTAAAAAGTTATTTAATTTAAAAATAATTTAATTTAAAAATTATTTAATCTGATTTAAAAATAATTTAATTTAATTTAAAAATAATATAATTTGATTTAAAAATAATTTAATTTAATTTAAAAATTATTTCATATAATTTAAAAATAATTTAATTTAATGTAAAAATAATTTCATTTAATTTAATTGGAAAATAATTTTATTTAATTTAAAAAAAATTATTTAATTTAAAATAATTTAATTTAATTTAAAATTAATTTAATTTAATTAAAAAATAATATAATTTTATTAAATTTAAAAATATTTAAATTTAATTTAACTTAAAAATAATTTAGTTTAATTTAAAAATAATTTTATTTAATTTAAAAATATTTAAATTTTATTTAATTCAAAAATATTTAAATTTTATTTAAAAATAATAAAATCTAATTTAAAATAATTAAGTTTAATTTAAAAATAAATTAATTTAATTTAAAAATAATTTAAACTTATTGAAAAATTATTTAATTTAATTTAAAAATAATTTAATTCATAACAATTTTAAATAATTTAACAATAATTTAATTTATTTTAAAAATATTTTAATTTAATTTAAAAATAATCTAATTTACAAATAATTTAATTTAATTTAAAAATAATTTAATTTATTTTAATTTAAAAATAAATTATTTTTATTTAATTTAATATTAATTAAACTGAATTGAATGTAAAACAATTTAACTTAACTTAATTTAGAAAAAAAATTTAATTTAAAAATTATTTAGTTTAATTTGATTTAATAATATTTAAATTTAATATAAAAATAAATTTATTTAATTGAAAACTGATTTTATTTATTTTAAACATAATTTAATTCAATTTAAGGTAAAAATAATTTAATTTAAAAATTCATAAATTTAATAATTTAATTTAAAAATAATTTAATTTAATTTAAATAATTTAATTTAAAAATAGTTTAATTTAATTTAAGAATAATTTAATTTAATTTAGAAATAATTATATTTAATTTAAAAATAATTAGATTTATTTTAAAAAAATTTAATTTATTTGAAAAATAATTCACTTTATTTTAAAAACCTTTTAATTTAATTTAAAAATAATTTAATTTTATTTTATTTAAAAATAATTTAATTTTCTTTAATTTAAAAATAATTTAATTAAAAAATAATTAAATTTAAAAATAATTTAATTTAAAAATAATTATATTTAATTTAAAAATAATTTAATTTAGTTTAATTTAAAAATAATTAAATATAATTTTAAAATATTTTAATTTAATTTAGTTTAAAAACAATTTAATTTAAAATTAATTTTATTTTATATAGTTCAAATATAATTAAATTTAATTTAAAAAATTATTAAATTTAACTTAAAATAAATTTAAATTAATTTAAAAATATTTTAATTTAATTTTAAAATAATTTAATGTAACAAAAAAAAAAGTTAATTTAATTTAATTTAAAAATATTAATTACTTTAAAAATAATAAAATTTATTTTAAAAATAAATTATTTTAATTAAAAATTTATTTAATCTAATTTAAAAATAATTTAATTTAATAAAAAAATAATTAAATTTAATTTAAAAAGAATCTAAATTAATTTAAAAATAATGTAATTTAATGTAAATATAATTTAATTTAAAAATAATTTCTATAATAATAATTTAAAATAATTTAACGATAATTAAATTTAATTTAAAAATTATTTTTTTTTATTTTAAAAATAATCTAATTTAGAAATAATTTAAATTAATTTTAAAATAATTTAAATAAATTTATTTAAATATTATTTTAATTTAATTTAATTTAATTTAAAATTAATTTAAAAATAATTTAATTTAAATTAAAAACAATTTAATTTAATTTAAAAATAAGTTTATGTCATTTAAAAATAGTTAAATTTTATTTAAAAATATTATAATTTAGTTTTAAAATAATTTAACTTAACAATAATATAATTTAATTTAAAAATATTTAAATTTACTTTAAAAATCATTTATTTTAATTTAAATGATTTAATTTAATGTAAATATAATTTAATTTAAAAATAATTTAAATAACAATTGAAAATAATTTAACAATAATTTAATTTAATTTAAAAATAAATTAATTTAATTTAACATTAATTTAATTTAAAATTTATTTTATTTAATATAAAAATATTTTATTTTAGTTTAAAATTTTTTTAATTTAATTTAGAAACAATTTAATTCAATTTAATTTAATTTAAGAATAATTAAATTTAATTTAAAATTATTTGAATTTTATTTAAAAATAATTTAATTTAATTCTATTTAAAAATAAATAAATTTAATTTAAAATAATTTAATTTGATTTAAAAATAATTAAATTGAATTTAAAAATATTATATTTTAGCTTTAAAATAATTAAATTTATTTTAAAAATAATATAATTTAATTATTTTTAAAAATAATATAATTTAATTTAAAAATATTTTAATTTAATTTAATTTAAAAATAATTTAGTTTAATTTAAAAATAATTTAATTTAATTTAAAAATAATTTAATTTATTTAATTTTAAAAATAATTAAACTTATTTTAAAAATAATAAAATTTAATTTAAAATAATTTAATTTAATTTAAAAATAATTTAATTTAACAATAATTTAATTTAATTTAAAAATATTTAAATTTAATTTAAAAATCATTTAATTTAATTTAAAAATGATTTAATTTAATGTAAAAATAATTTAATTTAAATAATAACAATTGAAAATAATTTAACAATAATTTAATTTAATTTAAAAATAAATTAATTTAATTTAACATTAATTTAATTTAAAATTTATTTAATTTAATATAAAAATATTTTATTTTAGTTTAAAATTTTTTTAATTTAATTTAGAAACAATTTAATTTAATTTAAGAATAATTTGATTTAATTAAAAAATTATTGAATTTAATTTAAAAATAATTTAATTTAATTTAAATTAATTTAATTTAAAAACATTATAATTTAATTTTGAAATAATTAAATTTATTTTAATTTAAAATTGATTATATTATATATAAAAATATTTTAATTTTATTTAAAATATAATGTTATTTAGTTTAAAAATAATTTAATATATTTTAAAAATAATTTAATTTAAAAATAATTTAATTTAATTTAATAATAATTTAATTTAATTTAAAAATGAATTAATTTAAAAATAATTTAATTTAAAAATAATATAATATAATTTAATTTAAAAATCATTTAATTTAATTTAAAAATACTTTAATTTAATTTAATTTTAAAATAATTTAATTTAACAATAATTTAATTTAATTTAAAAATATTTAAATTTAATTTAAAAATCATTTAATTTAATTTAAAAATGATTTAATTTAATTTAAAATAATTTAATTTAATTTAAAAATAATTTAATTTAATTTAAAAATATTTTAATTGAACGCATTAGACTGGACGCAAAGAAAAAGAAAACGAGGGCGACTAAAAAAACTCGAGTGGAATCCCAGCAAGCAAACCAACTCTGCCAACAACACAAGCAAACCCACCTGGACTCTCACCAACCGCACCATCCACATCAAACACAGCCACACACTCCACTTCAAGTGCAGGTCTCACAACAACTAGAAGACACACGAAAACGTATAAATTCAACTTTCACTTCAACACCACCAACGCCGAAACCACCCTCATCCAATTTAGCCATATTTGGTCGTTACAACGGCCAAACAATATCGATATAATATTCAAAACCCGAACCAGATTCATAATAAAATCCGACATCAATCCAGAAACACACAAAAAATTAACTGAGGACAAAGTAATAAACAACTTTCATCTGCAAGCACAAACTTAACAAACCCATGTACTTCACCCACGCAAAGAGTCATACTCAGCAGGTATCGAAAAAATGGACTATGAATTAAAGGATGAAGATATTGCAGAACACCTCGCGAAAATATGTATTCCGCTATTGCAGCGCATAATCTCAAGGGCCACAAATAATCCGACCCGATTAATAAGAATTATCACCAGCGACATATCGTCTTTTGAGGCTCTTTTGCATCCGGAGGTCTTTCTACATGAATAGACACTTCCCCATATCGGCTAGCACCCCGCCACCACCAATGCCTCGTCCTTGTGCCAAATGTCTCACATTTGAACACGCCACAGAGAACTGCAACCTTCAAACTCCAAGATGCATGAAATGCGGAGGTCCACACGACACGAATACATGCACTTCACCTCTATCCAACAAATGCGCAACTTGTGGATCAACTGAACACGCAGCATACTCGCCCAAATGCCCCATGCGCCCTAAAACCCCAATAGAAGGTGTTCCTAATGTTACTATCCGCAGCACTAACAAAAAATCAGCTGATTTGCCGGAAACCATAACAAAAAAATTCACGGATTCATGCCCCCTTAACAACACACGACTATATACTATACACTTACAACAAAGAAGTTAACAATCAAACAAACATAAACAGAGAATAATTGCTCAAAAAGCTACATAGACGCTTCATCAACGACTTCCAAATTGACTCTCAAGCGTTCTTTTCTGGCAACAGAATGTACATAATCATGTTCGACCAAAAAAAATCCATTACTGGAACCTGCAACGCAACCTATAGACGACACAACCCAAAATATTATCCAGATCAATCGCTAAATTGAACTTCATTTATTCTAACATCAATAGCTTCATCAGTAAGAGACAGCACCTACACAATTACCTAGACTCCAAATACACGGACTGCTGTCTACTTGTTGAGACAAAAACTAAACCAGAGACGAACACTAAATACCGCGACTGTAATACAATATTAAGACATGGCAATCAAATGACTAATATGCCCAGAAGTGGAGCTATGTTTCAATTAAATCCCAGATACAAACTTGGCTAATCCAATCCTCCTTGTCTAAACAACCCTTTAAATGACTGCCTACATTTTACTATCCCCTTTCAAAACGACAAACTACACATATTCCTGGAATACATCCACCCATTTTCGCCCATCGAACCTACTATCCTTACGAAAGCTTCCCTATATGATTATTCAATAATCGTTGCCGACTTTAACCTAAATAAATCAAAAAATAAACAACTGAAGACCTTCCTAAACAACTCTAACTTCATACAAAGACGCACCACACCAACGTTTATAATGACAAAAAACAAAGACTCTACACCTGATATTTTGCTACACACAGGAAACATATCCCCAAACATAGTAGACATTGACCTGACAACTGACCTATGTTTCGACCATCTCGCCATTACCTTCTCCCTTTTACTCGACCATCAAGTCCCCAATGTAGTGCAACGCGAATATATAGATATTAAGAAAACCGACACAAACAAAATAAACAACGAAATATTATCCTACATAAACCGCAATCCTCACGTTAATGCTGACAGCATCTACGACTTCCAAGAATCCCTATCAAATCATATTTGCAAACATTCTCCTAGTCTAGACCAAACTTCTACAAACAACGACTTCCGCCATTTATTATGAGCTTATTCGAAAGGAAAAGACAATGCTATAGAGGTATAGAGAATACGCCCGCACTGAAAACGTTTTAAAAAAAGACTTAAATCATTTAAATAGACAAATACACATTCAAATTAATCAATTCCGTACCCACATGTGGCTCGATGTATGCAAGGAAATGGAGAGAGACAAGAGTAAAACTTACTGGAACAAATTAAAAAAACTGTCAAAATACAAGTTGAATCAGCAAATCTCTCCGTTAAAACATAACAACAAACTTTGTCACACCAACGCAGACAAAGTAAAGATATTCTCGGATTATTTCAAAAAGGCCTCATCTCCAAGGCTGGACCCTAAATTCGACGAAAACAATCGCATACTGATTACTAACTGGTACGACAATCACTTTAGACAAGATGACAACCGCCACGACTTCACTGAAATTTCAGAGGACGAATATTATGCAGCATTATTCAAAGGAAAAAATAGTTGCCCCGGTAAAGATAACGTTTCAAAACTATTACTCAGACAGTTAGATCACCAGATACTTACATACATTCATTATAAAACTCTACAATATATGCCTTCTGCAGAGTCATTCTCCTCTAGCATGGAAAACTGGAACTATAATAACGCTACCCAAGCCCGGCCTTGACAAATGCATTGCACAGAACTACAGACCAATTACCCTTCTTCCTGTTCTAGGTAAAAATCTAGAACAGATTCTAAAATCCCGAATTTGGGATAGTGTCTCCAAGTTCATTCCAAAAATACCAATTCGGTTTTAAACCTTCCCAGTCCACAATACATCCCCTCGTTATCCTAACTAACAATATTCAAGCATCCTACCTGCAGAATAAACATACAGCAGCTCACTGTCTTGACATCAATAAGGCATTTGATTGTGTATGGCATCAAGGTCTCCTATTCAAACTGCACACACTAGGACTACCGTCATACCTTTTACACATTCTTAAAGACTTCCTTTACAACAAACAAATTCAAATCAAATCAAATGTAACGACTCCCTATCTGTCCCCTTCTCGCATCTCCTAGGTCTCCCTCAAGGCTCCCCATTATCACCTCTCCTCTATAATATCTAATGTTACGACATCTACCACCATAATAAAATCGACAAAACCAAGATAGACCTGTTCTCTTACATTTTACAATATGCTGACGATGCGGTACTGACTATACACGACACCAATTTGAAAAAGACATTGCAACAGTTACAAACACTTTCAGACAACACAATGACGTGGTTCAACAAATGGCGTCTATCCCCCAATCCTTGCAAATGTCAACTCCTAATAACCAACCATAAAATCAAATACATGTCCCCTTACATAACAATCGGACCCAGCGACGTCCACCCCTCCTACCAAGTAAAATATCTGCGATTGGTCCTGGATCAGAAACTAAAATTTAAAAATCAAGTATCGAAACAGAAGACCGAATTAATAAAACGTTGCAAACATTTTCGCTCCCTCACCTATGGTAAACACGGCATAACGACAAATACAGCGATCAAAATTTACAAAACAATATATAGACCACGGTTGGACTACGGTCATATCATTCTATCACAGGCTCCAAAATAAACAAAACTAATTATTGCAACAGCGGAACGCATAGCACTACGACTCATTCCCAAAATGCGTCATCCCGACAATCCTTTGCATAATCCCTCTAACCAACTATTGTACGACACTACCAAAATCCGGCCCATCCTAGACAGATACGCAGTTCTTGCAATAAATTTTTTCAATAATAGGTCAAACTGGACAATTATAAAAGACTTATGCCTGACTCGTAATACAAGACAATCGAACTGAAAACACTCACCTAAAACACTTTACGAGGCACTAATGGACGATTACACACCAAACAGTGAACAACCTTTTTTTTCGTATTTGTTTTTTTTGTATTTGTATTATTATCTATTATATTATATTAATCCTGGCAGAAAGACCCCTGGTCATTAGCCAGTTGTACTTTGTACAATAAAGATTGTTATTATTATAAAAATATTTTAATTTAGTTAAATTTAAAAATAATTAATATTAATTTAATTTAAAAATAATTTAATTTAATTTGATAAAATATTTTTAAATTTTTTTAATTAAATTAAATTGAATTATTTTTAAATTAAATTAATTTTAATTATTTTTAAATTAAACTAAATTAAATTATTTTTATAATAATTTAAATTAAGTTATTTTTAAATTAAACTAAATTGTGTGTAGAACTTTATTAAAATATTTTTAAACTAAATTAAATTATTTTTAAATTAAATTATATCATTTCTTAAATTCAAATAAAATATTTTAAAATAAAATTTAATTATTTTTAAATTTCATTAAATTATTTAATTAAAAATAATTTAATTTAATATAAAAATAATTTTATTTAATTTAAAAATAATTTTATTAAATTTAATTTAAAAATAATTAAATTTTATTCAAAAATATTTTAATATAATTTCATTTAAAAATAAATTAATTTAATTTAACAATAATTTAATTTAATTTAACAATAATTTAATTTAATTTAAAATTTATTTAATTTAATATAAAAATATTTTAATTTAATTTAAATTTTTTTAATTTAATTTAGAAACAATTTAATTTAATTTCAGAATAATTTAATTTAATATAATAATAATTTAATTTAATTTAAAAATAATTTTATTTAATTTAAAAAGAATTAAATTTAATTTAAAATAATTTAATTCAAGTTAAAAATAATTTAATTTAATTTTAAAACGATTTTATTTTATTTTAAAAATAATTTAATTTATTTTAATTTAAAATTGATTAAATTGAATATAAAAATATTTTAATTATTTTTAAAATATGTTATTTAATTTAAAACTAATTTATTTCAATTGAAAAATAATTTAATTTAAGTTAAAAATAATTTAATTTAATTAAAAAATAATATAATTTAATTATTTTTAAAAATAATTTAATTTAATTTGAAAATATTTTAATTTAATTTAAAAATAATTTTGTTTAATATAAAAATAATTTATTTGATTTAGAAATAATTTTATTTAATTATTATTAAAAATAATTAAATTTAATTTAAAAATAATAAAATTTAATTTAAAATAATTAAAATTAATTTAAAAATAATTAAATTTATTCTAAAAATAATTTTATTTAATTTAAAAATAATACAATTAAATTATTTTTAAAAATAATTTAATTTAATTTAAAAATATTTAAATTTAATTTATTTTAAAAATAATTTAGATTAATTTAAAAATGATTTAATTTAATTTATAAATAAGTTAATTTAATTTAAAAATAATTTAATTTAATTAAAATTTTTTTTTTAAATTTAAAATAATTTAATTTAATTTAAAAATAATATAATTTAATTATTTTTAAAAATAATTTATTTTAATTTAAAAATATTTTAACTTAATTTAAAATTAATTTAGTTTAATTTAAAAATAATTTAATTTAAAAATAATTTAAATTATAAATAATTCAATTTAAAAATAATTTAATCTAACTTAAAAATTATTTAATATAATTTAAAAATAATTAAATTTAATTTAAAAATAATTTAATTTAATTTAAAAATAATTTAATTTAATGTAAAAATAATTTAATTAAAAATAATTTAAATACCAACAATTTAAAATAATTTAACAATTTAATTAATTAAAAAATATTTTAATTAAGATTAATTAAAAAATTAATTAATTTAATTTAAAAATAATTTAATTTATAAATAATTTAATTTAAAAATAATTTAATTTAATCTAAAAAAATTTTTTTTTATTTTAAAATAATTTAGTTTAAAAATAATATAATTTACATATTTTTAAAAAAAAAATTAAGTTAATTTAAAAATATTTTAATTTAATCTAATTTAAAAATACTTTAGTTTAATTTAAAAATAATTTAATTTAATTTAAAAATAATTTAATCTAATTTAAAAATTATTTAATATAATTTTAAAATAATTAAATTCAATTTAAAAATAATTAAATTTAATTTAAAAATAATATAATTTAAAAAAATAATAATTTAATTTAAAAAAAATTAATTTAAGGATACTATATATAATTTAATTTAATTTAAATTTTTTTTAATTTAATTCAATTTAAAAATATTAAATTTTAATTAATTTAAAAATAATTTTATTTAATTGAATTTAAAAATAATAAAATATACTTTAAAAACAATAACATTTAATTTAAAATAATTTACTTTGATTTAAAAATAATTTAATTTAATTTAAAAATAATGATATTTATTTTAAAAATAGTTTAATTTAATTTAAAAATATTTTAATTTAATTTAAGAAATAATATAATTTAATTTAAAAATAATTTAATTTAATTTAAAAATTATTATATTTAATTTAAAAATAAATTGTATTAAATTTAATTTAACAACAAATTAATTTAATTTAAAAATAAATTATTTTAATTTAAAAAAAAATTAATTTAATTTAAAATAATTAAATTTATTTAAAAAATAATTTAATTTAATCTAGAAACAATATAATTTAATTTAAAAATTATTTATTTTAACAAAAATATTTTAATTTAATTTAAAAAAAAAATTATTTAATTTAGAAACAATTTAAGGTAATTTAATTTTAGAATAATTTAATTTATTTTAAAAATAATTAAATTTAATTTAAAAATAATTTAATTTAATTTAAAAATAATTTAATTTTATTTAAAATAATTTAATTTAATTTAAAAATAATTTAATTTAATCTAAAAACAATATAATCTAATTTAAAAATTAATTTAATTTAATTTACAGAAAATTAAATTTAATTTGAAAATAATTTAATTAAATTTATTATAAAAATAATTTAATTTATTTAAGTTTAAAAATAAATAAAATTAATTTAATTTAATTTGAAAATAATTTCATTTAATTCAAAAATATTTAATTTAATTTAAAAATAATATAATTTATTTTAAAATTGATTTAATTTAATATATAAATATTTTAATTTAATTTAAAAATTTTTTAATTTAATTTGGAAACAATTTAATTTAATTTAAATTCAGAATAATTTAATTTGATTAAAATATAATTGAACTTAGTTTAAAAATATTTTAATTTATTTGAAAAATAACTAAATTTAATTTAAAATAATTTTATTTAATTTAAAAAGAATTTAATTTAATTTAAAAATAATTTAATTTAAAAAAAATTTAATATAATTTGAAATAATTTAATTTAATTTAAAAATTTTATAATTTAATTTAATTTAAAAATAATTTAATTTAATTTAAAAATAATTTAATTTAATTTAAGAAATAATTTAATTTTATTTAAAATAATTTAATTTAATTTAAAAATAATTTAATTTAATCTAAAAACAATATAATCTAATTTAAAAATAATTTAATTTAAAATTAATTTAATTTACAGAAAATTAAATTTAATTTGAAAATAATTTCATTAAATTTATTATAAAAATAATTTAATTTATTTAAATTTAAAAATAAATAAAATTAATTTAATTTAATTTGAAAATAATTTCATTTAATTCAAAAATATTTAATTTAATTTAAAAATAATATAATTTAATTTAAAATTTATTTAATTTAATATGTAAATATTTTAATTTAATTTAAAATTTTTTTAATCTAATTTAGAAACAATTTAATTTAATTTAAATTTAGAATAATTTAATTTAATTAAAATATAATTGAACTTAGTTTAAAAATAATTTAATTTAATTTAAAAATAACTAAATTTAATTTAAAATAATTTAATTTAATATAAAAAGAATTTAATTTAATTTAAAAATAATTTAATTTAAAAAAAATTTAATATAATTGGAAATAATTTAATTTAATTTAAAAATACTATAATTTTATTTAATTTAAAAATAATTTAATTTAATTAAAAAATAATTTAATTTAATTTAAAAACATTTTAATTTAGTTTAAATTTAATTTAATTTAATTTAAAAATAATTTAATTTAATTTAAAAATAATTTAATTTAATTTAAAAATGTTTTAACTTAATTTAAAAATAATTTCATTTAATTATAAAATAATTTAACTTAAATTAAAAATAATTAAATTTAATTTAAAAATCATAAAATTTAATTTACTATAATCAAATTTAATTTATAAATATTTTAATTTAATTAAAAAAATAATGTAATTTAAATTAAAATAATTTAATTTAAAAATAATTTAATTTAATTTAAAAATATTTTAATTTAATTTAAGAAATAATGGGATTTAATTAAAAAATAATTTAATTTAATTAATATTTATTTAATATATAAATAATTTAAATATAATTTAACTTAATTTTCAGACAATCTAATTTAATTTAAAAATAATTTAATTTAATTTATTATAAAAAAAATTTAATTGAATTTGAAAATAATTTAGTATAATTTGAAAATAATTAAATTTAATTTAAAAATTATTTATTCAATTTAAAAATTATTTTATTTAGTTTACAAATATATTGTATTAAATTTAATTAAAAAATAATTAAATTTAATTCAAAAATATTTTAATTTAATTTAATTTAAAACTAAATTAATTTAATTTAACAATAATTTAATTTAAGTTAAAATTTATTTAAATTATAAAAATATTTTAATTTAATTTAAAAAAAAAATTATTTAATTTAGAAACAATTTGAGTTAATTTAATTTAAGAATATTTTAATTTAATTTAAAAATAATTTAATTTAATTTAAAAATAATTAAATTTAGTTTAAAATAATTTAAAAATAATTTTATTTAATCTAAAAACAAAATAATTTAATTTAAAAATAATTAAATTTATTTTAAATTAAAATTGATTAAATTAAATCTAACAAAAAATTTTAATCTAATTTAAAATATGTTGCTATTTAATTTAAAAACAATTTCATTTAATTTAAAAATAATTTAATTTAATTTAAAAAAATTTAAATTTAATTTAAAATATTTTAATTCAAATTAAGAAGTACTGTAATTTAATTTAAAAATAATTTAATTTAATTTAAAAATAATTAAATTTAATTTACAGAATATTAAATTTAATTTAAAAATAATTTAATTAAATTTATTATAAAAATAATTCAATTAATTTAAATTTAAAAATAAATAAAATTAATTTAATTTAATAGTAATTTAATTTAATTTGAAAATAATTTAATTTAATTCAAAAATTATTTAATTTAATTTAAAAATAAATTTTATTTAATTTAAAATTTATTTAATTAAATTTAATAAAAAAATATTTAAATTTAATACAAACATATTTTAATTTAATTTAATTTAAAAATTAATTAATTTAATATAAAAATATTTTATTTATTAATTTAAAAATAATTAAAATATTTTAAAAATAATTTAATTTAATGTAAGAATAATTTAATTTAAAAATAATTTAAATAATTGCAATTTAAAACAATTTAACAATAATTTAATTTAATTTTATTTAAAAATTATTAAATTTATTTAAAAAATATTTTAATTTAATTTTAAAATAATTTAGATTTATTTTAAAATATTTTAATTTAATTTAAAAATAATTTAATTTATACTCAATTTAATTTAATTTAAAAATATTTTAATTTAATTTAAAAATAATTTAATTTAAATTAAAAATAATTTTATTTAATTAATTTTAAAAATAATGTATTTTAATTATGTATTTTAAAAATAATAAAATTTAATTTAAAATAATTTAGTTTAATTTAAAAATAATTTAATTTAAAAATAATTTAATTTAATTTATAAATAATTTAATTTAAAAATAATTGATTCTAATTTAAAAATTATTTAATATAATTTAAAAATAATTAACTTTAATTTAAAAATAATTTAATTTAATTTAAAAATATTTTAATTTAATGTAAGAATAATTTAATTTAAAAATAATTATTTAATAACAATTTAAAATAATTTAACAATAATTTAATTTAATTTAAAAATTATTTAATTTAATTAAAAAATAATCTATTTAAAAAATAATTAGATTTAATTTAAAAATATTTCAATTTATTTTTAAAACAATTTCATTTAATTTAAAAATAAATTAATTTAATTTTAATTAAAAATAATTTAATTTTAAAATAATTAAATTTAAACATAATTTATTTTAAAAATAATTTAATTTATTTTATTTTAAAATTTATTAAATTAAATATAAAATATTTTAATTTAATTCAAAATATGTTATTTAATTTAAAAACTTATTAATTTAATTTAAAAATAATTTAATTTAAAAATAATTTAATTTTATTTTAAAATATTTTAATTTAATTTAAAAATAATTTAATTTAATTATAAAATAATTTAATTTAGAAATATTTTAATTTAGTTTAAAAAATAATGTATTTTAAATTAAAATAATTAAATTTGAAACTAATTAAATTCAATTTAATTTTTTTAAATTTAATTTAAGAAATAATGTAATTTAATATAAAAATAATTTAATTTAATTAATAATTATTAAATATGTAAATAATTTAAAAATAATTTAATTTAATTTACAGACAATTTAATTTAATTTAAAAATAATTTAATTTAATTTGAAAATAATTTAATTTAATTTGAAAATAATTTAATTTGATGTAAAATTATTTAATTTAATTTAAAAATTATTTTATTTAATTTAAAAATAAATTGTATTAAATTTAATTAAAAAATAATTTAATTTAATTCAAAAATATTTTAATTTATTTTAGATTAAAAATAATTTAATTTAAAATAATTTAATTTATTTTCAAAATAATTTAATTTAAACTAAAAACAATATAATTTAATTTAAAATTTATTTAATTTAATATAAAATATTTAATTTAATTTAAAAAAATTTTAATTTAATTTAGAAACAATTTAAGTTAATTTTAATTAAGACTAATTTAATGTATTTTAAAAATAATTTAATTAAATTTATAAATGGTTTAATTTAATTTAAAAATAAATTTTATATAATTTAAAAATAATTTAATTTAATTTAAAATAATTTAAATAAAATTTAGTTTATTTAAAAATAATTTAATTTATTTTAATTTAAAAATAATTAAATTTAATTTAAAAATATTTTAATTTAATTTAAAAATATTTTAATTTAATTTAAAAATAATTTAATTTAATTTAAAAATAATTAATATTAATTTAAAAATAATGAAATTTAAAAACAATTTAATTTAATTTAAAATTAATTTCATTTTATTTAAAAATTTAATTTGGAAATAATTTAATTTAAATACAATTAATTTAATCTAAAAATAATTTAATTTAATTTAGAAATATTTAAATTTAATTTAATTTAAAAATAATTTAATTTAATTTAAAAATAATTTAATTTAATTTAAAAATAATTTACTTTAATTTAATACTAATTCAATTTAAAAATAATTTATATAAATTGGAAAATAATTAATTTTAATTTAAAAATATTTAAATTTAATTAAAAATTAATTTAATTTAATTTAAAAATAATTTAATTATATTTAATTGATAAACAATTAAAATTAATTAAAAAATATTTTAATTTCATTTAAAAAATAATGTAATTTAATTTAAAAATAATTTAGATTAATTTTATTTAAAAATAATTTAATTTAATTTAAAAACAAATTTTATATAATTTAAAAATAATTTAATTTAATTTAATTTAAAATAATTTAAATTAATTTAATTTTATTTAAAAATAATTTTATTTAGTTTAATTTAAAAATAATTAAATTTAATTTAAAAATAATTAAATTTAATTTAAAAATATTTTAATTTAATTTAAAAATAATTTAATTTAATTTAAAAATAATTTAATTTAATTTAAAAATATTTTATGTTAATTTAAAAATAATTTAATTTAAAAACAATTTAATTTAATTTAAAAATGATTTTATTTTATTTAAAAATAATCCAATATAATTTTAAAATAATTTAATTTAAATACAAATAATTTAATTTAAAAATAATTTAATTTAATTAAAAAATAATTTAATTAAATTTAAAAATATTTTTTTTTAATTTAAAAATAATTTAAATTATTTTAAAAATATTTGAATTTAATTTAATTTAAAAATAATTTAATTTAATTTAAAAATAATTTAATTTAATTAAAAATATTTTAATTTAATTTAAAAATAACTTAATTTAATTAAGAAATAATTTAATTTAATCTAAAAATGTTTTATTTTAATTTAAAAATGAAAGGAATTAAATTTAAAAATAATTTAATTTAAATTAAAAATAATTTAAATTAATTTAAAAATATTTTAATTAAATTATTTTTAAAAATAACTAAATAGAAAGAAATAATTAAATTTAATCTAAAAATATTTTATTTCAATTAAAAAAAAAGTAATTTAATTTAAGAATAATTTAATTTAATTTAAAAATAATTTAATTTTGTTTAACAATAATTTAATTTAACTTAAAAATAATTCAATTAAATTTAAAAATAATTAAATTTGATTTACAAATTATTAAATTTAATTTAAAATTAATTTAATTTAATTTAAAAACAATTTTAATTAATTTAAAACTAATTTAATTTAAAAATAATATAACTTAATTTAAAAATAATTTAATTTAAAAATATTATAATTTATTTTAAAAATAGTTTAATTTAATTTAGAAATATTTTAATTTTATTTAATTTTAAAATAATTTAATTTAATTTAAAACAATTTATTTTAATTTTATATACAAGCAATTTAATTTAAAACTAATTTAATTTGTTTTAAAACTAATTTATTTTAATTTATAAATAATTTAATTTAATTTAAATACACTTAAATTAAATTATTTTAATTTAATTAAAAAAATAAAGTAATTCCATTTAAAAATATTTTAATTTAATTTAATTTAGAAATAATTTAATTTAATTTAAAAATAATTTCATTTAATTTAAGAATAAACTAATTTAATTTAAAAAAAATTTAATTTAATTTAAAAATAATTTATTTCAATTTACAAATAATTAAAATTAATTGAATTTATAAGTGATTATATTAAAATTAAAAATATTTTAATTTCATTTAAAAAATAATGTAATTTAATTTTAAAATAATTTAATTTTATTTAATTTAAAAATATTTTAATTTAAATTAAAAACAATTAAATTTAATTTAAAAATAATATAATTTAATATAAAAAAATTAAATTTAATTTAAAAATATTTTAATTTAATTTAAAAAATAATGTAATTTAAAAATAATTTACTTTAATTTAAAAATAATTTAATTAAAAAATAATTTAATTTAGACAATTTAATTTAATTTAAAAACTATTAAATTTAATTTAAAAATATTCTAATTTAATTTAATTTAAAAATAATTTAATTGAATTTAAAAATAATATATTTTAATCTAAAAATAATTTAATTTAATTTAGAAATATTTTAATTTAATTTAATTTAAAAATAATTAAATTTAATTTAAAAATAATTTAATTTAATTTAAATATAATTTAATTTAAAACTAATTCAATTTAATTTAAAAATAATTTATTTTAATTTATAAATAATTTCATTTAATTTAAATATACTTAAATTAAAGTTAAAAATAATTTAATTTAATTCAAAAATAATATAATTTATTTTAAAAATAATATAATTTAATTTAAAAATTATATAATTTAATTTAAAAATAATTTAATTTAGAATTGAAAGTAGGAGATTACCACTACGATATCTTCAAATCTGTCAGTAGCTACAATTACACGGAAATCTTCTGTTACTCTTTGGCACTCCCCGCTGAAGAAGCGTGGTGTGAGCCGTTCGCTGCGTCAAAGCAAGTAACGGGAACGGTCAAGACCGATTTGTGTCAGGGGCTGAAGGCCAACAGATGTTATGAAAGAGTAAAGAAAATAAAGTTAGAATGTGTTTAATTACTACCTTAAAGTCCAAGATAAGAAGATCTCGTCGGCTCCTCATCCAACGGGAACTCTTATCTAATGGCATACTGACAGATAACGTAAATCTTAATTTAAAAATAATTTAATTTAAAACTAATTCAATTTAATTTAAAAATAATTTATTTTAATTTATAAATAATTAATTATTTATAATTAAAATTTTGATTTACGTTATCTGTCAGTTTGCCATTAGATAAGAGTTCCCGTTGGAAGAGGAGCCGACGAGATCTTCTTATCTTGGACTCTAAGGTAGTAATTACACAAATTCAAACTTTATTTTCTTTACTCTTTCATAACATCTGTTGGCCTTCAGCCCCTGACACAAATCGGTCTTGACCGTTCCCGTTACTTGCTTTGACGCAGCGAACGGCTCACACCACGCTTCTTCAGCGGGGTGTGCCAAAGAAGAACAGAAGATTTCCGTGTAATTGTAGCTACTGACAGATTTGAAGATATCGTAGTGGTTATCTCCTACTTTCAATTCTATTATTAATTTGGTTCAAACCATGACATCTCATTTTAAATTTAATTTAGTTTAATTTAAAAATATTTTAATTTAATTTAAAAATAATTTAATTTAAAAATAATTTAATTCAGTGTAAAAATAATTAAATTTACCTTAAAAATTATAATTATAATTTATAATAATTTATAATTAAATTCAATTTAATTTAATTTAAAAATAATTTATTTTAATTTAATTTAAAAACAATTTAATTTAATTTAAAACTAATTTAATTTATTTTAAAACTAATTAAATTTAATTTAAAAAATAATTTAATTTAATTTTATATTATATAATATATATATATATATAAATATATATATATATATATATATATATATATATATATATATATATATATATATATTATATATATATATATATTTCCCCCCCTTTTATATATATATATATATATATATATATATATATACATATCCTTGAAAAAACAAAACACAACATTTTTACTACTACTGCTATACGTCATGCGTCATTTTAGTTTCAAAAAGTGCCACCGAGTGTGATCTTAATTCTACCCAACTTTTACTTACAACTTTTAATTTCAACTCTTTTCTGCAAGGGTAGTAAATTTCGCTTCTTCGCTGGCTGCGGTTGGGTGTGGGAGAATTTTCCAAATTTCCTTAAATTTCGGGTACGTCAAAATCGGAATTTTCTTACTACGACATTTACGCTACAACGAAGAACACCAATCGGTAGTAACACATTTCTGCACTTTTACCTGCAAGTCCCGTCGCAAGATGATTCGATTTTTCGATTTTTTTCTGCATTTTCTGAACCAAGAATTCAGCAAGAAAAGACACCGGCGCTACTGGCGGGACGCAAACACAAACGTCATCCCAACCGTCAGTCAGCTAAAATCAAATGCGACCGCTGAAAAATTTGTTTTCGGACAAAACTCAGATTTTTCGATCAATTCTGACCGAGAAGAGACCCACAAGCAAGTTTCGCACAGAAAATTTGGTTCATGAAATAGGTGAAAATCATTTTGGAACATGTGATATTAGTGGAATTATGTGCCAAAATATTTGTGGTTATTTAAACTGTTTTTCTATTCCGTGTTTTAAATGTATTTAGTTTCGTAATAAACTTTTTTTTGTAACAAATAAATTATCAAGTATTTTATTTATCCTGGGTGAAAAATATAAATCTTGACCACGTTTCTCATTTAAATTGATGGCTGGTTTCATTAAAAAAATGTTTTAATAGGTTCTACACTTGAGGAACAATAAAAATTGTACACTTCAAGAGAACAAATCGATCTGTCTCAACATTTCTAACACATCATTTTCGAAAAATATTTTATCTGGCGGCGGCTGCCGTAACATGTTGGAATTCTTTACTGACGACTGGATTCATTAAAAAAAATATTTTAGTAAGTTTCAAACCACCTGGAACAATAATATTGCACACATTTGCTGAGAATTAGTAATTCTATGATATCCCTCAGTTATTTTACAAAATATTTTATCCTACGGGGACTGCCGTCACATAAGGCAACACATTCAAATAACTATATTTTAGATTCTAGATAGCGCATACATTTATCTATCGAAATTGTTATTTTGGAAATTAGTGGCCGATAGCATTGACACACGATTTTTTTTTAATTCAGAAATTTGTGTTGAAATTCTTCAATTATTTTTTTATTTTTCTGTCCAACTTTCTGAACTCTGCCGAACATGCATTCCCCATTTAAACACATGTAAATTGAAAATCGAAATTCAGAGAAGGAATTTTTTTTGCATTTTATATTTTTTTACTTTTGTACATTTTTTACTTTACATTTACCGATGGTTTTTAGAAAATTTGCAAAGAATACTTTTTTGTAGATACCGATGTCCTATATCCGAATATCCCTTTATTATGATTTTCTTTTTTGAGGCGTTGACAATATAAATTATAAAGAAATAAAAAATGAAGATTAAACAATTTTCCACGCCGTACCCATTGGACGGGGAGCGTTCAAATTTTGTCAGCTGATACTTCTGGTAGATACTCACATTCAGTAAAAGTTTCATTGAAATCCTTACAGGCTTAATTAATAAAGTTTTTCGCAATTTTTGAATATTATAAAATTTTCGTCTTTCACATGTCTAGATTTAAAAAAATATTGTAGTAAGTTTCACATAACGTGGAACAATAAACTTTGACACATTCGTAGAGAATTAGTCAGTCCCTGATAATCCTCAGTTCGTGTTGCAAAATAGTTTATCTTTTTTTTTAAAATAATTTAATTTAATTTAAAAATATTTTAACTTAATTTAAAAATAATTTGATTTAATTTAAAAACAATTTAATTTTGAAATAATTTAATTTAATTTACAAATAATTTTATTTAATTTAATTTAAAAATATTTTAATTCAATATAGTATAATTTAAAAATAATTAAATTTAATTTAACAATAAGTTAAATTAATTTAAAAATATTTTTTTTATTTAAAAACATTTTAATTTTATTTAAAAATAATTTTATTAATTTTAATTAAAAAATTATTAAGCTTTATATAATTTAATAATCCAAGACTGCGAAATATTTGATCAACAATTCCCAACCAGAGTCAAGTATGCAGGTCATTCATTTTTTAATCAAATTAAAACCTATTCAAAATAATTTTAAAATAATTTTATTTAGTAATAAATTTAATTTAATTTAAAATAATTAAACTTAATTAAAAGTATTATAATATCTTTAAAAAAATAATGTAATTTAATTTAAAAATAATTTAGATTTTTATAATTTAAAAATAATTTAATTTAATTTAAAAACAATTTTTATTTAATTTTAAAATAATTCAATGTAATTTAATTAAAAATAATTTAAATTAATTTAAAAATAATTTAATTTAATTTAAAAATTATTTTATTTATTTTAATTTAAAAATAATTAAATTTAATTTAAAAATATTTAAATTTAATTTAAAAATAATTAAATTTAATTTAAAAATAATTAAATTTAATTTAAAAATAATTAAATTTAATTAAAAAATAATTTTATTTAATTTAATTTAAAAACAATTTAATTTAATTTAATGTAAAAACAATTTAATTTAATTTAAAAATATTTAAAGTATTTTAATATAATATAAAATATTTTAATATAATTTAATTTAAAAATAATTTAAATTAGTTTAAAAATATTTTAATTTAATTTGAAAATAATTAAATTTAATTTAATTTAATTTAAAAAGAACTTAATTTATTTTAAAAATAATTTAATTTAATTTAAAAATATTTTTATTTAGTTTAATTTAGAAATAATATAAGTTAATTTAATTTAAAAATAATTAGTTTATTTAATTTAAAAATGATAAATTTTAAACATTTTAATTTTATTTAAAAAATAATGTAATTTAATTCAAAAATAATTTTATTTAATTTAAAATTATTTTAATTTAATTTAAAAAACATTTATTTAATTAAGGAATAACTAAATTTACTTTAATTTAAAATTGATTAAATTAAATTTAAAAATATTTTAATTTAATTTAAAATATGTTATTTTATTTAAAAATAATTAAATTTTTTTTAAAAATAATTTAATTTATAAATTCTTAAATTTAAAAATTAAATTATTTAATTTAATTAAAAAATGGTTTAATTTAATTAAATTTAAAAAAAATTAATTTAATTTAAAATTAATTTTATTTCATTTATTTTAAAAATAATTAAATTTAATTTAAAAATAATTAAATTTAATGTAATTTAAAAATAATTAAATAAAATTTATTTAAAAATAATTTAATTTTATTTAAAATTAATTTCATTTATTTTAATTTAAAAAATATTAAGGTTTATTTTAATTTAAAAATTATTTAGCTTTATTTAATTTAATTTAATAATCCATCACTGCGAAATATGTGACCAACAATTCCCTACTAGAGCAGGTCATTTTTTTTCAAATTTAATTATTTTTAAATTAAATTAAAACTAATATAATCTAATTTAAATATAATTTAACTAAATTTAAAAATAATTGATGTAATTTTTGTTTAAAATAATTCAATTTAAATAAAAAATATTTTAATTTAATTTTAAAAATAATTTCTTGTAATTTAAAAATAATTTAATTTAATTTAAAAACAATTTAATTTAATTTACAAATAATTTAATTTAATTTAAAAATAATTTAATTTAAAAATAATTTAATTTAATTTAAAAATAATAAAATTTAATTTAAAATAATTTATTTTAAAAATAATTAAATTTTATTTTATTTAAAAATATATAAATTTGATTTAAAAATATTTTAATTTCATTTAAAAAATGTATTTTAATTTAAAAATAATTTAATTTAATTTAAAATTAATTAAAGTTATTAAAAAATTATTTAATTTAATTTAAAAATAATTTGATTTAAAAATAATTTTATTTAGTTTAATTAAAAAATAATTAAATTTAATTTATTCAATAAAATTTAATATAAAATAATTTAATTTAATTTAAAAACAATTTAATTTCATTTAAAAATAATTTTATTTATTTCAATGTAAAAATATTGAAATTTAATTTAAAAATATTGAAATTTAATTTAAAAATATTTAAATTTAATTTAAAAACATTTTAATTTAATTTAAAAATAATTTTATTAATTTTAATTAAAAAATTATGAAGCTTTATATAATTTAATAATCCACCACTGCGAAATATTTGATCAACAATTCCCAACCAGAGGCAAGTATGCAGGTCATTTATTTTTTAATTAAATTAAAACCTATTTAAATTAATTTTAAAATAATTTAATTTAGTTTAAAAATAAATATATTTAATTTAATTTAAAATAATTAAACTTAATTAAAAATATTATAATTTCTTAAAAAAAATAATGTAATTTAATTTAAAAATAATTTAGACTTTTTTAATTTAAAAATAATTTAATTTAATTTAAAAACAATTTTTAATTAATTTTAAAATAATTCAATTTAATTTAATTAAAAATAATTTAAATTAATTTAAAAATAATTTAATTTAATTTAAAAATTATTTTATTTATTTTAATTTAAAAATAATTAAATTTAATTTAAAAATATTTAAATTTAATTTAAAATAATTAAATTTAATTTAAAAATAATTCATTTTAATTTAAAAACAATATAATTTAATTTAATGTAAAAACAATTTAATTTAATTTAAAAATTTTTAATTAAGTATTTTAATATAATATAAAATATTTTAATATAATTTAATTTAAAAATAATTTAATTTAGTTTAAAAATAATTTAATTTAATTTAAAAATATTTTTATTTGGTTTAATTTAAAAATAATATAAGTTAATTTAAAAATAATTTAATTTAATTTAATAATAATTAGTTTATTTAATTTAAAAATGATTAAATTAAATTTAAAATATTTTAATTTTATTTAAAAAATAATGTAATTTAATTCAAAAATCATTGTATTTAATTTAAAATTATTTTAATTTAATTTCAAAAACATTTATTTAATTTAAGAATAATTAAATTTAATTTAATTTAAAATTGATTAAATTAAATTTAAAAATTATTTAATTTAATTTAAAATATGTTATTTTATTTAAAATTAATTAAATTTAATTTAAAAATAATTTAATTTGAAAATTATTAAATTTAAAAATTATAATACTTAATTTAATTAAAAAATGATTTAATTTAATTAAATTAAAAAAAAAATAATTTAATTTAAAATTAATTTTATTTCATTTATTTTAAAAATAATTAAATTTAATTTAAAAATAATTAAATTTAATGTAATTTATAAATAATTAAATTTAATTTAATTTAAAAATAATTTTATTTAATTTAAAATAAATTTAATTTATTTTAATTTAAAAAATATTAAGTTTTATTTTAATTTAAAAATTATTTAGCTTTATTTAATAATTTAATAATCCATCACTGCGAAATATGTGATCAACAATTCCCTACTAGAGCAGGTAATTTTTTTTTTCAAATTGAATTATTTTTAAATTAAATTAAAACAAATATAATCTAATTTAAAAATAATTTAATTTAATTTAAAAATAATTGATTTAATTTTTTTTTTAAATAATTCAATTTAAATTTAATTTAAATTTTTTCATTTTAAATTAAATTAAAAATATTTTAATTTAATTTAAAAAATAATTTATTGTAATTTATGTAAAATTATGTAAATAATTGTAATTTAATTCAATTTACAAATTATTTAATTTAATTTAAAAATAATTTAATTTAAAAGTAATAAAATTTAATTTAATTTAAAAATAATAAAATTCAATTTAAAATAATTTAATTTAAAAATAATTAAATTTAATTTTATTTAAAAATATATAAATTTGATTTAAAAATATTTTAATTTCATTTAAAAAATAAAGAATTTTAATTTAAAAATAATTTAATTTAATTTAAAAATAATTTAATTTATTAATATATATATTTATTTTATTTATAGCATGACATTTATTTATTTATTTTATTTATAGCATTTAATTATTATTTATAGCATGTTTATTTTGTTTTAATTTTTTTTATATTATGTACTATATTCGTTTTATTTATATATGTATTGTGTGATGTGAAAATTTTGGAAGACATTTTTAAACCCGTAAGGCTAATAAATATACATAATACTACTATAAAAATTATTTAATTTGATTTAAAAATAATTAAAGTTAATTTACAAATATATCAATTTAATTTAAAAATAAATTAATTCAGTTAAAAAATAATTTAATTGAATTTAAATATTATTTAATTTAATTTAAAAATAGTTTTATTTAATTTAAAAATTATTTTATTTGATTTAATTTAAAATAGTTAAATTTAATTTAAAAACAACTGAGTTTAATTTAAAAAATAATGTAATTTAATTTAAAAATAATTTAATTTAATCTAAAAATAATTTAATTTAATTCAAAAATAATTTAGTTTAATTTAAAATTAATTTAATTTAAAAATAATTAAATTTAATTTAAACATAACAAATTTAATTTAAAATAATTTAATTTAAAAATATTTTAATTTAATTTAAAGAATATATATAATTTAATTTAAAAATAGTTTTATTTAATTTAAAAATAATTTAATTTAATTTAGACAATTTAATTTAATTTAATATAAAAATAATTTAATTTAAAAACAATTTACTTCAATTAAAGAAAAATTTAATTTAATTTGAAAATAATTTAATTTATTTTAAAAATTATTAAATTAAATTTAAAAATAATTTAATTTATTTTATTTTAAAAATTATTTAGCTTTATTTAATTTAATTTAATAATCCATCACTGCGAAATATGTGATCAATAATTCCCAACCAGAGTGTAGGTCAATTATGTTTTAATTAAGTTGATTTATTTTTAAATTAAATTAAAACTAGTTTCTTTTAATTTAAAAGCAATTTAATTTTATTTAAAAATAGTTAAATTTAATTTAATTTAAAAATAATCAGTCGTTCTCGACACGCCAATGAGAGCACACGTCTGCGAATATTCGCTTATCTATGATAACGCTAGACCCATTTTTTGCTGTAATTTCTACCTGCTTAAATATATTTGCGAAAAATTTAATATAAATCCATCGAAATATAATTCATAATATAAAACTTTTAACATCGAACCACGCATTGTCGGTAGGAATACCGATGATGCTGGCTCATCCTACATGTCGAACATGTCGGATGAAGACGAAGCCGCTGGGTTTCTAAAAAAAAGAAAAAGAGGCCGCCCCCCAAAAAAAGTCTCAATCGTCAAGTCCAGCCAAAAACAACTACATCACAATCTACCACCTCAACTTCGCTCACATCGACACCTTCATCAAACAACAACACCAAGACAACCGCAAACGTACAACCTACACCACACACACGTAAGCCGCTCAAAACATTTAAATACAATTACTCCATCACAACTACCAATCCTTCCATGTCCCGCATCTAATTCTCCCCAATATGGCAATCCTTCCGTCCAAGAAACACGGATATAATCATTAAAACCGCAAACAATGTCCTCCTTAAAACAGATTCTGATCCGATAATTCTTCTAAAATCCCTTAGTACCGAAAAAACCATCAATTCTTTCAAACTCCAATCCCAGTACTCTACCAGAAACACCACCCTCCCAAGACCCGAATCATATTCAGCGGTAATTGAAAAAGTGGAGTATGAAATCGAAGATGCAACAATTGCAGAACACCTCCGCTCACTCAACTACAATTTCCGATATTGTAAACGAATAATATCCAGAGCAACAAACAATCCAACACGTTTAATCCGCATAATAACCCCAGATATCAAGACGTTCGACTCGCTACTAGCCTCCGGGGGCCTATTTTTTATGAATAGGCATTTCCCCGTATCGGACCCAGCACCCCACCTCCTCCCATCCCTAGTCCCTGCACAAAGTGCCAGTTGTTCGACCACGCAAGTGAAAATTGCACCACCCCTATCAAATGTCAAAAATGCAGCGGTCCTCATGACACCGACAAATGTCCATGTTCTCTCTCAGCGAAATGTACATCATGTGGATTTCCCGACCATGCAGCGTGGTCATCTAAATGCGGAAACCAACCCAAAACTCCCATCGATGGAGTCCCAAATGTCAAAATAAGAAGCACAAACAAAAAATCTGCCGAACTACTTACCGAAGTCACCCAAAACTCCATAATCCACTCAGCACTCACTATTCACGACTACATAATTAATACATACACAATGGAAATGAATCTACCTGGCAACACAAACCGCGAGGATCTAATTAAAAAACTGAACAAGCGCTTCATATCAGAATACCAAATTGACACTCATGCCTTTTTTTCATTAAATAAATGTACATACTTATGTTTGACCTAACCTCCCCTGACTCCGACACCCCCACCCTTCCGACCGATGAAACATCCCAATCAGTTGTAAATATCGATGGATAAGTTAAGATTAACTTACGCCAACATCAATTCCTACAACAGTAAAAGACTTTTAATAGACAGCTTTACAGAGACAAATAACATTGACATGTAGAGACAAAGACGGGACCCGACAGTACCCTTACCTTTAGAGACTGGTCTACTATGGCAAAACACGGAAATGTAATTACTAACAAGGCAAGAGGGGGAGCTTTAATCCACCTGAAACCTAAATTCAAACTTGTCAACGCCAATCCCCCATCCCTAAACAACCCCCTGAATGATTGTCTCCATTTCACTATCCCCTTCCACAATAAAAAGAAAATCCACATATTCCTGGTATACATCCATCCTCACTCAGCGATTAAGCGGAATATCCTAACAATGGCATCATTGTTTGAATATTCACTCATCGTCGGCGATTTTAATATCATTAAAATTAAAACCTGTCAGATCCAATCCTTCTTAAGTAACTCCCTCTTTGTTCGCCGTCACACCAACCCCGCATTCATTATGCCCCAAAATAAAGATACTACTCCCGACTTATTACTCCACACTTCTAACCTCGTCAATTCTATAAGTGATATTACCCTGTCTCCCGACCTTGGCTCAGATCATTTGGCTATCACGTTCTCTATCAACCTTAACCACATCCCTCCCCTGGTTAGTCATCCTACTAAAATAAATCTCAACCTTACAAACATCCCTAGAGTCAATTGTCTTTCCCTAAACGACGTTGACGAATTCCAGACCCTCCTGACAAATTTAATCGTAAAACAGTTCCCCAAATCCAAAACCAAAATATTTCTAAACTAAATTAAATTATTTTTAAATTAAATTATATCATTTCTTAAATTCAAATAAAATATTTTAAAATAAAATTTAATTATTTTTAAATTTCATTAAATTATTTAATTAAAAATAATTTAATTTAATATAAAAATAATTTTATTTAATTTAAAAATAATTTTATTAAATTTAATTTAAAAATAATTAAATTTTATTCAAAAATATTTTAATATAATTTCATTTAAAAATAAATTAATTTAATTTAACAATAATTTAATTTAATTTAACAATAATTTAATTTAATTTAAAATTTATTTAATTTAATATAAAAATATTTTAATTTAATTTAAATTTTTTTAATTTAATTTAGAAACAATTTAATTTAATTTCAGAATAATTTAATTTAATATAATAATAATTTAATTTAATTTAAAAATAATTTTATTTAATTTAAAAAGAATTAAATTTAATTTAAAATAATTTAATTCAAGTTAAAAATAATTTAATTTAATTTTAAAACGATTTTATTTTATTTTAAAAATAATTTAATTTAATTTAAAATTATTTTAATTTAATTTAAAAATAATTTTGTTTAATATAAAAATAATTTATTTGATTTAGAAATAATTTTATTTAATTAAAATTAAAAATAATTAAATTTAATTTAAAAATAATAAAATTTAATTTAAAATAATTAAAATTAATTTAAAAATAATTTAATTTAATTTATAAATAATTTAATTTAATATAAAAATAATTAAATTTAATCTAAAAATAAATTTATTTAATTTAAAAATAATTTAATTTTATTAAAAAATAATCTAATTTAAAAATCATTAGATTTATTTTATAAATATTTCAATTTAATTAAAGAATAATTTAAATTATTTTAAAAACAATTTATTTAATAAAAAAAATATTTTAATAAATATTTTAATTTAATTTAAATTTTTTTAATTTAATTTAGAAACAATTTAATTTAATTTCAGAATAATTTAATTTAATATAATAATAATTTAATTTAATTTAAAAATAATTTTATTTAATTTAAAAAGAATTAAATTTAATTTAAAATAATTTAATTCAAGTTAAAAATAATTTAATTTAATTTTAAAACGATTTTATTTTATTTTAAAAATAATTTAATTTATTTTAATTTAAAATTGATTAAATTGAATATAAAAATATTTTAATTATTTTTAAAATATGTTATTTAATTTAAAACTAATTTATTTCAATTGAAAAATAATTTAATTTAAGTTAAAAATAATTTAATTTAATTAAAAAATAATATAATTTAATTATTTTTAAAAATAATTTAATTTAATTTGAAAATATTTTAATTTAATTTAAAAATAATTTTGTTTAATATAAAAATAATTTATTTGATTTAGAAATAATTTTATTTAATTATTATTAAAAATAATTAAATTTAATTTAAAAATAATAAAATTTAATTTAAAATAATTAAAATTAATTTAAAAATAATTAAATTTAATCTAAAAATAATTTTATTTAATTTAAAAATAATACAATTAAATTATTTTTAAAAATAATTTAATTTAATTTAAAAATATTTTAATTTAATTTATTTTAAAAATAATTTAGATTAATTTAAAAATGATTTAATTTAATTTATAAATAAGTTAATTTAATTTAAAAATAATTTAATTTAATTAAAATTTTTTTTTTAAATTTAAAATAATTTAATTTAATTTAAAAATAATATAATTTAATTATTTTTAAAAATAATTTATTTTAATTTAAAAATATTTTAACTTAATTTAAAATTAATTTAGTTTAATTTAAAAATAATTTAATTTAAAAATAATTTAAATTATAAATAATTCAATTTAAAAATAATTTAATCTAACTTAAAAATTATTTAATATAATTTAAAAATAATTAAATTTAATTTAAAAATAATTTAATTTAATTTAAAAATAATTTAATTTAATGTAAAAATAATTTAATTAAAAATAATTTAAATACCAACAATTTAAAATAATTTAACAATTTAATTAATTAAAAAATATTTTAATTAAGATTAATTAAAAAATTAATTAATTTAATTTAAAAATAATTTAATTTATAAATAATTTAATTTAAAAATAATTTAATTTAATCTAAAAAAATTTTTTTTTATTTTAAAATAATTTAGTTTAAAAATAATATAATTTACATATTTTTAAAAAAAAAATTAAGTTAATTTAAAAATATTTTAATTTAATCTAATTTAAAAATACTTTAGTTTAATTTAAAAATAATTTAATTTAATTTAAAAATAATTTAATCTAATTTAAAAATTATTTAATATAATTTTAAAATAATTAAATTCAATTTAAAAATAATTAAATTTAATTTAAAAATAATATAATTTAAAAAAATAATAATTTAATTTAAAAAAAATTAATTTAAGGATACTATATATAATTTAATTTAATTTAAATTTTTTTTAATTTAATTCAATTTAAAAATATTAAATTTTAATTAATTTAAAAATAATTTTATTTAATTGAATTTAAAAATAATAAAATATACTTTAAAAACAATAACATTTAATTTAAAATAATTTACTTTGATTTAAAAATAATTTAATTTAATTTAAAAATAATGATATTTATTTTAAAAATAGTTTAATTTAATTTAAAAATATTTTAATTTAATTTAAGAAATAATATAATTTAATTTAAAAATAATTTAATTTAATTTAAAAATTATTATATTTAATTTAAAAATAAATTGTATTAAATTTAATTTAACAACAAATTAATTTAATTTAAAAATAAATTATTTTAATTTAAAAAAAAATTAATTTAATTTAAAATAATTAAATTTATTTAAAAAATAATTTAATTTAATCTAGAAACAATATAATTTAATTTAAAAATTATTTATTTTAACAAAAATATTTTAATTTAATTTAAAAAAAAAATTATTTAATTTAGAAACAATTTAAGGTAATTTAATTTTAGAATAATTTAATTTATTTTAAAAATAATTAAATTTAATTTAAAAATAATTTAATTTAATTTAAAAATAATTTAATTTTATTTAAAATAATTTAATTTAATTTAAAAATAATTTAATTTAATCTAAAAACAATATAATCTAATTTAAAAATTAATTTAATTTAATTTACAGAAAATTAAATTTAATTTGAAAATAATTTAATTAAATTTATTATAAAAATAATTTAATTTATTTAAGTTTAAAAATAAATAAAATTAATTTAATTTAATTTGAAAATAATTTCATTTAATTCAAAAATATTTAATTTAATTTAAAAATAATATAATTTATTTTAAAATTGATTTAATTTAATATATAAATATTTTAATTTAATTTAAAAATTTTTTAATTTAATTTAGAAACAATTTAATTTAATTTAAATTCAGAATAATTTAATTTGATTAAAATATAATTGAACTTAGTTTAAAAATATTTTAATTTATTTGAAAAATAACTAAATTTAATTTAAAATAATTTTATTTAATTTAAAAAGAATTTAATTTAATTTAAAAATAATTTAATTTAAAAAAAATTTAATATAATTTGAAATAATTTAATTTAATTTAAAAATTTTATAATTTAATTTAATTTAAAAATAATTTAATTTAATTTAAAAATAATTTAATTTAATTTAAGAAATAATTTAATTTTATTTAAAATAATTTAATTTAATTTAAAAATAATTTAATTTAATCTAAAAACAATATAATCTAATTTAAAAATAATTTAATTTAAAATTAATTTAATTTACAGAAAATTAAATTTAATTTGAAAATAATTTCATTAAATTTATTATAAAAATAATTTAATTTATTTAAATTTAAAAATAAATAAAATTAATTTAATTTAATTTGAAAATAATTTCATTTAATTCAAAAATATTTAATTTAATTTAAAAATAATATAATTTAATTTAAAATTTATTTAATTTAATATGTAAATATTTTAATTTAATTTAAAATTTTTTTAATCTAATTTAGAAACAATTTAATTTAATTTAAATTTAGAATAATTTAATTTAATTAAAATATAATTGAACTTAGTTTAAAAATAATTTAATTTAATTTAAAAATAACTAAATTTAATTTAAAATAATTTAATTTAATATAAAAAGAATTTAATTTAATTTAAAAATAATTTAATTTAAAAAAAATTTAATATAATTGGAAATAATTTAATTTAATTTAAAAATACTATAATTTTATTTAATTTAAAAATAATTTAATTTAATTAAAAAATAATTTAATTTAATTTAAAAACATTTTAATTTAGTTTAAATTTAATTTAATTTAATTTAAAAATAATTTAATTTAATTTAAAAATAATTTAATTTAATTTAAAAATGTTTTAACTTAATTTAAAAATAATTTCATTTAATTATAAAATAATTTAACTTAAATTAAAAATAATTAAATTTAATTTAAAAATCATAAAATTTAATTTACAATAATCAAATTTAATTTATAAATATTTTAATTTAATTAAAAAAATAATGTAATTTAAATTAAAATAATTTAATTTAAAAATAATTTAATTTAATTTAAAAATATTTTAATTTAATTTAAGAAATAATGGGATTTAATTAAAAAATAATTTAATTTAATTAATATTTATTTAATATATAAATAATTTAAATATAATTTAACTTAATTTTCAGACAATCTAATTTAATTTAAAAATAATTTAATTTAATTTATTATAAAAAAAATTTAATTGAATTTGAAAATAATTTAGTATAATTTGAAAATAATTTAATTTAATTTAAAAATTATTTATTCAATTTAAAAATTATTTTATTTAGTTTACAAATATATTGTATTAAATTTAATTAAAAAATAATTAAATTTAATTCAAAAATATTTTAATTTAATTTAATTTAAAACTAAATTAATTTAATTTAACAATAATTTAATTTAAGTTAAAATTTATTTAAATTATAAAAATATTTTAATTTAATTTAAAAAAAAAATTATTTAATTTAGAAACAATTTGAGTTAATTTAATTTAAGAATATTTTAATTTAATTTAAAAATAATTAAATTTAATTTACAGAATATTAAATTTAATTTAAAAATAATTTAATTAAATTTATTATAAAAATAATTCAATTAATTTAAATTTAAAAATAAATAAAATTAATTTAATTTAATAGTAATTTAATTTAATTTGAAAATAATTTAATTTAATTCAAAAATTATTTAATTTAATTTAAAAATAAATTTTATTTAATTTAAAATTTATTTAATTAAATTTAATAAAAAAATATTTAAATTTAATACAAACATATTTTAATTTAATTTAATTTAAAAATTAATTAATTTAATATAAAAATATTTTATTTATTAATTTAAAAATATTTAAAATATTTTAAAAATAATTTAATTTAATGTAAGAATAATTTAATTTAAAAATAATTTAAATAATTGCAATTTAAAACAATTTAACAATAATTTAATTTAATTTTATTTAAAAATTATTAAATTTATTTAAAAAATATTTTAATTTAATTTTAAAATAATTTAGATTTATTTAAAAATATTTTAATTTAATTTAAAAATAATTTAATTTATACTCAATTTAATTTAATTTAAAAATATTTTAATTTAATTTAAAAATAATTTAATTTAAATTAAAAATAATTTTATTTAATTAATTTTAAAAATAATGTATTTTAATTATGTATTTTAAAAATAATAAAATTTAATTTAAAATAATTTAGTTTAATTTAAAAATAATTTAATTTAAAAATAATTTAATTTAATTTATAAATAATTTAATTTAAAAATAATTGATTCTAATTTAAAAATTATTTAATATAATTTAAAAATAATTAACTTTAATTTAAAAATAATTTAATTTAATTTAAAAATATTTTAATTTAATGTAAGAATAATTTAATTTAAAAATAATTATTTAATAACAATTTAAAATAATTTAACAATAATTTAATTTAATTTAAAAATTATTTAATTTAATTAAAAAATAATCTATTTAAAAAATAATTAGATTTAATTTAAAAATATTTCAATTTATTTTTAAAACAATTTCATTTAATTTAAAAATAAATTAATTTAATTTTAATTAAAAATAATTTAATTTTAAAATAATTAAATTTAAACATAATTTATTTTAAAAATAATTTAATTTATTTTATTTTAAAATTTATTAAATTAAATATAAAATATTTTAATTTAATTCAAAATATGTTATTTAATTTAAAAACTTATTAATTTAATTTAAAAATAATTTAATTTAAAAATAATTTAATTTTATTTTAAAATATTTTAATTTAATTTAAAAATAATTTAATTTAATTATAAAATAATTTAATTTAGAAATATTTTAATTTAGTTTAAAAAATAATGTATTTTAAATTAAAATAATTAAATTTGAAACTAATTAAATTCAATTTAATTTTTTTAAATTTAATTTAAGAAATAATGTAATTTAATATAAAAATAATTTAATTTAATTAATAATTATTAAATATGTAAATAATTTAAAAATAATTTAATTTAATTTACAGACAATTTAATTTAATTTAAAAATAATTTAATTTAATTTGAAAATAATTTAATTTAATTTGAAAATAATTTAATTTGATGTAAAATTATTTAATTTAATTTAAAAATTATTTTATTTAATTTAAAAATAAATTGTATTAAATTTAATTAAAAAATAATTTAATTTAATTCAAAAATATTTTAATTTATTTTAGATTAAAAATAATTTAATTTAAAATAATTTAATTTATTTTCAAAATAATTTAATTTAAACTAAAAACAATATAATTTAATTTAAAATTTATTTAATTTAATATAAAATATTTAATTTAATTTAAAAAAATTTTAATTTAATTTAGAAACAATTTAAGTTAATTTTAATTAAGACTAATTTAATGTATTTTAAAAATAATTTAATTAAATTTATAAATGGTTTAATTTAATTTAAAAATAAATTTTATATAATTTAAAAATAATTTAATTTAATTTAAAATAATTTAAATAAAATTTAGTTTATTTAAAAATAATTTAATTTATTTTAATTTAAAAATAATTAAATTTAATTTAAAAATATTTTAATTTAATTTAAAAATATTTTAATTTAATTTAAAAATAATTTAATTTAATTTAAAAATAATTAATATTAATTTAAAAATAATGAAATTTAAAAACAATTTAATTTAATTTAAAATTAATTTCATTTTATTTAAAAATTTAATTTGGAAATAATTTAATTTAAATACAATTAATTTAATCTAAAAATAATTTAATTTAATTTAGAAATATTTAAATTTAATTTAATTTAAAAATAATTTAATTTAATTTAAAAATAATTTAATTTAATTTAAAACTAATTTACTTTAATTTAATACTAATTCAATTTAAAAATAATTTATATAAATTGGAAAATAATTAATTTTAATTTAAAAATATTTAAATCTAATTAAAAATTAATTTAATTTAATTTAAAAATAATTTAATTATATTTAATTGATAAACAATTAAAATTAATTAAAAAATATTTTAATTTCATTTAAAAAATAATGTAATTTAATTTAAAAATAATTTAGATTAATTTTATTTAAAAATAATTTAATTTAATTTAAAAACAAATTTTATATAATTTAAAAATAATTTAATTTAATTTAATTTAAAATAATTTAAATTAATTTAATTTTATTTAAAAATAATTTTATTTAGTTTAATTTAAAAATAATTAAATTTAATTTAAAAATAATTAAATTTAATTTAAAAATATTTTAATTTAATTTAAAAATAATTTAATTTAATTTAAAAATAATTTAATTTAATTTAAAAATATTTTATGTTAATTTAAAAATAATTTAATTTAAAAACAATTTAATTTAATTTAAAAATGATTTTATTTTATTTAAAAATAATCCAATATAATTTTAAAATAATTTAATTTAAATACAAATAATTTAATTTAAAAATAATTTAATTTAATTAAAAAATAATTTAATTAAATTTAAAAATATTTTTTTTTAATTTAAAAATAATTTAAATTATTTTAAAAATATTTGAATTTAATTTAATTTAAAAATAATTTAATTTAATTTAAAAATAATTTAATTTAATTAAAAATATTTTAATTTAATTTAAAAATAACTTAATTTAATTAAGAAATAATTTAATTTAATCTAAAAATGTTTTATTTTAATTTAAAAATGAAAGGAATTAAATTTAAAAATAATTTAATTTAAATTAAAAATAATTTAAATTAATTTAAAAATATTTTAATTAAATTATTTTTAAAAATAACTAAATAGAAAGAAATAATTAAATTTAATCTAAAAATATTTTATTTCAATTAAAAAAAAAGTAATTTAATTTAAGAATAATTTAATTTAATTTAAAAATAATTTAATTTTGTTTAACAATAATTTAATTTAACTTAAAAATAATTCAATTAAATTTAAAAATAATTAAATTTGATTTACAAATTATTAAATTTAATTTAAAATTAATTTAATTTAATTTAAAAACAATTTTAATTAATTTAAAACTAATTTAATTTAAAAATAATATAACTTAATTTAAAAATAATTTAATTTAAAAATATTATAATTTATTTTAAAAATAGTTTAATTTAATTTAGAAATATTTTAATTTTATTTAATTTTAAAATAATTTAATTTAATTTAAAACAATTTATTTTAATTTTATATACAAGCAATTTAATTTAAAACTAATTTAATTTGTTTTAAAACTAATTTATTTTAATTTATAAATAATTTAATTTAATTTAAATACACTTAAATTAAATTATTTTAATTTAATTAAAAAAATAAAGTAATTCCATTTAAAAATATTTTAATTTAATTTAATTTAGAAATAATTTAATTTAATTTAAAAATAATTTCATTTAATTTAAGAATAAACTAATTTAATTTAAAAAAAATTTAATTTAATTTAAAAATAATTTAATTTAATTTAAAAATAATTTATTTCAATTTACAAATAATTAAAATTAATTGAATTTATAAGTGATTATATTAAAATTAAAAATATTTTAATTTCATTTAAAAAATAATGTAATTTAATTTTAAAATAATTTAATTTTATTTAATTTAAAAATATTTTAATTTAAATTAAAAACAATTAAATTTAATTTAAAAATAATATAATTTAATATAAAAAAATTAAATTTAATTTAAAAATATTTTAATTTAATTTAAAAAATAATGTAATTTAAAAATAATTTACTTTAATTTAAAAATAATTTAATTAAAAAATAATTTAATTTAGACAATTTAATTTAATTTAAAAACTATTAAATTTAATTTAAAAATATTCTAATTTAATTTAATTTAAAAATAATTTAATTGAATTTAAAAATAATATATTTTAATCTAAAAATAATTTAATTTAATTTAGAAATATTTTAATTTAATTTAATTTAAAAATAATTAAATTTAATTTAAAAATAATTTAATTTAATTTAAATATAATTTAATTTAAAACTAATTCAATTTAATTTAAAAATAATTTATTTTAATTTATAAATAATTTCATTTAATTTAAATATACTTAAATTAAAGTTAAAAATAATTTAATTTAATTCAAAAATAATATAATTTATTTTAAAAATAATATAATTTAATTTAAAAATTATATAATTTAATTTAAAAATAATTTAATTTAGAATTGAAAGTAGGAGATTACCACTACGATATCTTCAAATCTGTCAGTAGCTACAATTACACGGAAATCTTCTGTTACTCTTTGGCACTCCCCGCTGAAGAAGCGTGGTGTGAGCCGTTCGCTGCGTCAAAGCAAGTAACGGGAACGGTCAAGACCGATTTGTGTCAGGGGCTGAAGGCCAACAGATGTTATGAAAGAGTAAAGAAAATAAAGTTAGAATGTGTTTAATTACTACCTTAAAGTCCAAGATAAGAAGATCTCGTCGGCTCCTCATCCAACGGGAACTCTTATCTAATGGCATACTGACAGATAACGTAAATCTTAATTTAAAAATAATTTAATTTAAAACTAATTCAATTTAATTTAAAAATAATTTATTTTAATTTATAAATAATTAATTATTTATAATTAAAATTTTGATTTACGTTATCTGTCAGTTTGCCATTAGATAAGAGTTCCCGTTGGAAGAGGAGCCGACGAGATCTTCTTATCTTGGACTCTAAGGTAGTAATTACACAAATTCAAACTTTATTTTCTTTACTCTTTCATAACATCTGTTGGCCTTCAGCCCCTGACACAAATCGGTCTTGACCGTTCCCGTTACTTGCTTTGACGCAGCGAACGGCTCACACCACGCTTCTTCAGCGGGGTGTGCCAAAGAAGAACAGAAGATTTCCGTGTAATTGTAGCTACTGACAGATTTGAAGATATCGTAGTGGTTATCTCCTACTTTCAATTCTATTATTAATTTGGTTCAAACCATGACATCTCATTTTAAATTTAATTTAGTTTAATTTAAAAATATTTTAATTTAATTTAAAAATAATTTAATTTAAAAATAATTTAATTCAGTGTAAAAATAATTAAATTTACCTTAAAAATTATAATTATAATTTATAATAATTTATAATTAAATTCAATTTAATTTAATTTAAAAATAATTTATTTTAATTTAATTTAAAAACAATTTAATTTAATTTAAAACTAATTTAATTTATTTTAAAACTAATTAAATTTAATTTAAAAAATAATTTAATTTAATTTTATATTATATAATATATATATATATAATATATATATATATATATATATATATATATATATATATATATATATATATATATATATATATATATATATATATTATATATATATATATATATATTTCCCCCCCTTTTATATATATATATATATATATATATACATATCCTTGAAAAAACAAAACACAACATTTTTACTACTACTGCTATACGTCATGCGTCATTTTAGTTTCAAAAAGTGCCACCGAGTGTGATCTTAATTCTACCCAACTTTTACTTACAACTTTTAATTTCAACTCTTTTCTGCAAGGGTAGTAAATTTCGCTTCTTCGCTGGCTGCGGTTGGGTGTGGGAGAATTTTCCAAATTTCCTTAAATTTCGGGTACGTCAAAATCGGAATTTTCTTACTACGACATTTACGCTACAACGAAGAACACCAATCGGTAGTAACACATTTCTGCACTTTTACCTGCAAGTCCCGTCGCAAGATGATTCGATTTTTCGATTTTTTTCTGCATTTTCTGAACCAAGAATTCAGCAAGAAAAGACACCGGCGCTACTGGCGGGACGCAAACACAAACGTCATCCCAACCGTCAGTCAGCTAAAATCAAATGCGACCGCTGAAAAATTTGTTTTCGGACAAAACTCAGATTTTTCGATCAATTCTGACCGAGAAGAGACCCACAAGCAAGTTTCGCACAGAAAATTTGGTTCATGAAATAGGTGAAAATCATTTTGGAACATGTGATATTAGTGGAATTATGTGCCAAAATATTTGTGGTTATTTAAACTGTTTTTCTATTCCGTGTTTTAAATGTATTTAGTTTCGTAATAAACTTTTTTTTGTAACAAATAAATTATCAAGTATTTTATTTATCCTGGGTGAAAAATATAAATCTTGACCACGTTTCTCATTTAAATTGATGGCTGGTTTCATTAAAAAAATGTTTTAATAGGTTCTACACTTGAGGAACAATAAAAATTGTACACTTCAAGAGAACTTATCGATCTGTCTCAACATTTCTAACACATCATTTTCGAAAAATATTTTATCTGGCGGCGGCTGCCGTAACATGTTGGAATTCTTTACTGACGACTGGATTCATTAAAAAAAATATTTTAGTAAGTTTCAAACCACCTGGAACAATAATATTGCACACATTTGCTGAGAATTAGTAATTCTATGATATCCCTCAGTTATTTTACAAAATATTTTATCCTACGGGGACTGCCGTCACATAAGGCAACACATTCAAATAACTATATTTTAGATTCTAGATAGCGCATACATTTATCTATCGAAATTGTTATTTTGGAAATTAGTGGCCGATAGCATTGACACACGATTTTTTTTAAATTCAGAAATTTGTGTTGAAATTCTTCAATTATTTTTTTATTTTTCTGTCCAACTTTCTGAACTCTGCCGAACATGCATTCCCCATTTAAACACATGTAAATTGAAAATCGAAATTCAGAGAAGGAATTTTTTTTGCATTTTATATTTTTTTACTTTTGTACATTTTTTACTTTACATTTACCGATGGTTTTTAGAAAATTTGCAAAGAATACTTTTTTGTAGATACCGATGTCCTATATCCGAATATCCCTTTATTATGATTTTCTTTTTTGAGGCGTTGACAATATAAATTATAAAGAAATAAAAAATGAAGATTAAACAATTTTCCACGCCGTACCCATTGGACGGGGAGCGTTCAAATTTTGTCAGCTGATACTTCTGGTAGATACTCACATTCAGTAAAAGTTTCATTGAAATCCTTACAGGCTTAATTAATAAAGTTTTTCGCAATTTTTGAATATTATAAAATTTTCGTCTTTCACATGTCTAGATTTAAAAAAATATTGTAGTAAGTTTCACATAACGTGGAACAATAAACTTTGACACATTCGTAGAGAATTAGTCAGTCCCTGATAATCCTCAGTTCGTGTTGCAAAATAGTTTATCTTTTTTTTTAAAATAATTTAATTTAATTTAAAAATATTTTAACTTAATTTAAAAATAATTTGATTTAATTTAAAAACAATTTAATTTTGAAATAATTTAATTTAATTTACAAATAATTTTATTTAATTTAATTTAAAAATATTTTAATTCAATATAGTATAATTTAAAAATAATTAAATTTAATTTAACAATAAGTTAAATTAATTTAAAAATATTTTTTTTATTTAAAAACATTTTAATTTTATTTAAAAATAATTTTATTAATTTTAATTAAAAAATTATTAAGCTTTATATAATTTAATAATCCAAGACTGCGAAATATTTGATCAACAATTCCCAACCAGAGTCAAGTATGCAGGTCATTCATTTTTTAATCAAATTAAAACCTATTCAAAATAATTTTAAAATAATTTTATTTAGTAATAAATTTAATTTAATTTAAAATAATTAAACTTAATTAAAAGTATTATAATATCTTTAAAAAAATAATGTAATTTAATTTAAAAATAATTTAGATTTTTATAATTTAAAAATAATTTAATTTAATTTAAAAACAATTTTTATTTAATTTTAAAATAATTCAATGTAATTTAATTAAAAATAATTTAAATTAATTTAAAAATAATTTAATTTAATTTAAAAATTATTTTATTTATTTTAATTTAAAAATAATTAAATTTAATTTAAAAATATTTAAATTTAATTTAAAAATAATTAAATTTAATTTAAAAATAATTAAATTTAATTTAAAAATAATTAAATTTAATTAAAAAATAATTTTATTTAATTTAATTTAAAAACAATTTAATTTAATTTAATGTAAAAACAATTTAATTTAATTTAAAAATATTTAAAGTATTTTAATATAATATAAAATATTTTAATATAATTTAATTTAAAAATAATTTAAATTAGTTTAAAAATATTTTAATTTAATTTGAAAATAATTAAATTTAATTTAATTTAATTTAAAAAGAACTTAATTTATTTTAAAAATAATTTAATTTAATTTAAAAATATTTTTATTTAGTTTAATTTAGAAATAATATAAGTTAATTTAATTTAAAAATAATTAGTTTATTTAATTTAAAAATGATAAATTTTAAACATTTTAATTTTATTTAAAAAATAATGTAATTTAATTCAAAAATAATTTTATTTAATTTAAAATTATTTTAATTTAATTTAAAAAACATTTATTTAATTAAGGAATAACTAAATTTACTTTAATTTAAAATTGATTAAATTAAATTTAAAAATATTTTAATTTAATTTAAAATATGTTATTTTATTTAAAAATAATTAAATTTTTTTTAAAAATAATTTAATTTAAAAATTCTTAAATTTAAAAATTAAATTATTTAATTTAATTAAAAAATGGTTTAATTTAATTAAATTTAAAAAAAATTAATTTAATTTAAAATTAATTTTATTTCATTTATTTTAAAAATAATTAAATTTAATTTAAAAATAATTAAATTTAATGTAATTTAAAAATAATTAAATAAAATTTATTTAAAAATAATTTAATTTTATTTAAAATTAATTTCATTTATTTTAATTTAAAAAATATTAAGGTTTATTTTAATTTAAAAATTATTTAGCTTTATTTAATTTAATTTAATAATCCATCACTGCGAAATATGTGACCAACAATTCCCTACTAGAGCAGGTCATTTTTTTTCAAATTTAATTATTTTTAAATTAAATTAAAACTAATATAATCTAATTTAAATATAATTTAACTAAATTTAAAAATAATTGATGTAATTTTTGTTTAAAATAATTCAATTTAAATAAAAAATATTTTAATTTAATTTTAAAAATAATTTCTTGTAATTTAAAAATAATTTAATTTAATTTAAAAACAATTTAATTTAATTTACAAATAATTTAATTTAATTTAAAAATAATTTAATTTAAAAATAATTTAATTTAATTTAAAAATAATAAAATTTAATTTAAAATAATTTATTTTAAAAATAATTAAATTTTATTTTATTTAAAAATATATAAATTTGATTTAAAAATATTTTAATTTCATTTAAAAAATGTATTTTAATTTAAAAATAATTTAATTTAATTTAAAATTAATTAAAGTTATTAAAAAATTATTTAATTTAATTTAAAAATAATTTGATTTAAAAATAATTTTATTTAGTTTAATTAAAAAATAATTAAATTTAATTTATTCAATAAAATTTAATATAAAATAATTTAATTTAATTTAAAAACAATTTAATTTCATTTAAAAATAATTTTATTTATTTCAATGTAAAAATATTGAAATTTAATTTAAAAATATTGAAATTTAATTTAAAAATATTTAAATTTAATTTAAAAACATTTTAATTTAATTTAAAAATAATTTTATTAATTTTAATTAAAAAATTATGAAGCTTTATATAATTTAATAATCCACCACTGCGAAATATTTGATCAACAATTCCCAACCAGAGGCAAGTATGCAGGTCATTTATTTTTTAATTAAATTAAAACCTATTTAAATTAATTTTAAAATAATTTAATTTAGTTTAAAAATAAATATATTTAATTTAATTTAAAATAATTAAACTTAATTAAAAATATTATAATTTCTTAAAAAAAATAATGTAATTTAATTTAAAAATAATTTAGACTTTTTTAATTTAAAAATAATTTAATTTAATTTAAAAACAATTTTTAATTAATTTTAAAATAATTCAATTTAATTTAATTAAAAATAATTTAAATTAATTTAAAAATAATTTAATTTAATTTAAAAATTATTTTATTTATTTTAATTTAAAAATAATTAAATTTAATTTAAAAATATTTAAATTTAATTTAAAATAATTAAATTTAATTTAAAAATAATTCATTTTAATTTAAAAACAATATAATTTAATTTAATGTAAAAACAATTTAATTTAATTTAAAAATTTTTAATTAAGTATTTTAATATAATATAAAATATTTTAATATAATTTAATTTAAAAATAATTTAATTTAGTTTAAAAATAATTTAATTTAATTTAAAAATATTTTTATTTGGTTTAATTTAAAAATAATATAAGTTAATTTAAAAATAATTTAATTTAATTTAATAATAATTAGTTTATTTAATTTAAAAATGATTAAATTAAATTTAAAATATTTTAATTTTATTTAAAAAATAATGTAATTTAATTCAAAAATCATTGTATTTAATTTAAAATTATTTTAATTTAATTTCAAAAACATTTATTTAATTTAAGAATAATTAAATTTAATTTAATTTAAAATTGATTAAATTAAATTTAAAAATTATTTAATTTAATTTAAAATATGTTATTTTATTTAAAATTAATTTAAAAATAATTTAATTTGAAAATTATTAAATTTAAAAATTATAATACTTAATTTAATTAAAAAATGATTTAATTTAATTAAATTAAAAAAAAAATAATTTAATTTAAAATTAATTTTATTTCATTTATTTTAAAAATAATTAAATTTAATTTAAAAATAATTAAATTTAATGTAATTTATAAATAATTAAATTTAATTTAATTTAAAAATAATTTTATTTAATTTAAAATAAATTTAATTTATTTTAATTTAAAAAATATTAAGTTTTATTTTAATTTAAAAATTATTTAGCTTTATTTAATAATTTAATAATCCATCACTGCGAAATATGTGATCAACAATTCCCTACTAGAGCAGGTAATTTTTTTTTTCAAATTGAATTATTTTTAAATTAAATTAAAACAAATATAATCTAATTTAAAAATAATTTAATTTAATTTAAAAATAATTGATTTAATTTTTTTTTTAAATAATTCAATTTAAATTTAATTTAAATTTTTTCATTTTAAATTAAATTAAAAATATTTTAATTTAATTTAAAAAATAATTTATTGTAATTTATGTAAAATTATGTAAATAATTGTAATTTAATTCAATTTACAAATTATTTAATTTAATTTAAAAATAATTTAATTTAAAAGTAATAAAATTTAATTTAATTTAAAAATAATAAAATTCAATTTAAAATAATTTAATTTAAAAATAATTAAATTTAATTTTATTTAAAAATATATAAATTTGATTTAAAAATATTTTAATTTCATTTAAAAAATAAAGAATTTTAATTTAAAAATAATTTAATTTAATTTAAAAATAATTTAATTTATTAATATATATATTTATTTTATTTATAGCATGACATTTATTTATTTATTTTATTTATAGCATTTAATTATTATTTATAGCATGTTTATTTTGTTTTAATTTTTTTTATATTATGTACTATATTCGTTTTATTTATATATGTATTGTGTGATGTGAAAATTTTGGAAGACATTTTTAAACCCGTAAGGCTAATAAATATACATAATACTACTATAAAAATTATTTAATTTGATTTAAAAATAATTAAAGTTAATTTACAAATATATCAATTTAATTTAAAAATAAATTAATTCAGTTAAAAAATAATTTAATTGAATTTAAATATTATTTAATTTAATTTAAAAATAGTTTTATTTAATTTAAAAATTATTTTATTTGATTTAATTTAAAATAGTTAAATTTAATTTAAAAACAACTGAGTTTAATTTAAAAAATAATGTAATTTAATTTAAAAATAATTTAATTTAATCTAAAAATAATTTAATTTAATTCAAAAATAATTTAGTTTAATTTAAAATTAATTTAATTTAAAAATAATTAAATTTAATTTAAACATAACAAATTTAATTTAAAATAATTTAATTTAAAAATATTTTAATTTAATTTAAAGAATATATATAATTTAATTTAAAAATAGTTTTATTTAATTTAAAAATAATTTAATTTAATTTAGACAATTTAATTTAATTTAATATAAAAATAATTTAATTTAAAAACAATTTACTTCAATTAAAGAAAAATTTAATTTAATTTGAAAATAATTTAATTTATTTTAAAAATTATTAAATTAAATTTAAAAATAATTTAATTTATTTTATTTTAAAAATTATTTAGCTTTATTTAATTTAATTTAATAATCCATCACTGCGAAATATGTGATCAATAATTCCCAACCAGAGTGTAGGTCAATTATGTTTTAATTAAGTTGATTTATTTTTAAATTAAATTAAAACTAGTTTCTTTTAATTTAAAAGCAATTTAATTTTATTTAAAAATAGTTAAATTTAATTTAATTTAAAAATAATCAGTCGTTCTCGACACGCCAATGAGAGCACACGTCTGCGAATATTCGCTTATCTATGATAACGCTAGACCCATTTTTTGCTGTAATTTCTACCTGCTTAAATATATTTGCGAAAAATTTAATATAAATCCATCGAAATATAATTCATAATATAAAACTTTTAACATCGAACCACGCATTGTCGGTAGGAATACCGATGATGCTGGCTCATCCTACATGTCGAACATGTCGGATGAAGACGAAACCGCTGGGTTTCTAAAAAAAAGAAAAAGAGGCCGCCCCCCAAAAAAAGTCTCAATCGTCAAGTCCAGCCAAAAACAACTACATCACAATCTACCACCTCAACTTCGCTCACATCGACACCTTCATCAAACAACAACACCAAGACAACCGCAAACGTACAACCTACACCACACACACGTAAGCCGCTCAAAACATTTAAATACAATTACTCCATCACAACTACCAATCCTTCCATGTCCCGCATCTAATTCTCCCCAATATGGCAATCCTTCCGTCCAAGAAACACGGATATAATCATTAAAACCGCAAACAATGTCCTCCTTAAAACAGATTCTGATCCGATAATTCTTCTAAAATCCCTTAGTACCGAAAAAACCATCAATTCTTTCAAACTCCAATCCCAGTACTCTACCAGAAACACCACCCTCCCAAGACCCGAATCATATTCAGCGGTAATTGAAAAAGTGGAGTATGAAATCGAAGATGCAACAATTGCAGAACACCTCCGCTCACTCAACTACAATTTCCGATATTGTAAACGAATAATATCCAGAGCAACAAACAATCCAACACGTTTAATCCGCATAATAACCCCAGATATCAAGACGTTCGACTCGCTACTAGCCTCCGGGGGCCTATTTTTTATGAATAGGCATTTCCCCGTATCGGACCCAGCACCCCACCTCCTCCCATCCCTAGTCCCTGCACAAAGTGCCAGTTGTTCGACCACGCAAGTGAAAATTGCACCACCCCTATCAAATGTCAAAAATGCAGCGGTCCTCATGACACCGACAAATGTCCATGTTCTCTCTCAGCGAAATGTACATCATGTGGATTTCCCGACCATGCAGCGTGGTCATCTAAATGCGGAAACCAACCCAAAACTCCCATCGATGGAGTCCCAAATGTCAAAATAAGAAGCACAAACAAAAAATCTGCCGAACTACTTACCGAAGTCACCCAAAACTCCATAATCCACTCAGCACTCACTATTCACGACTACATAATTAATACATACACAATGGAAATGAATCTACCTGGCAACACAAACCGCGAGGATCTAATTAAAAAACTGAACAAGCGCTTCATATCAGAATACCAAATTGACACTCATGCCTTTTTTTCATTAAATAAATGTACATACTTATGTTTGACCTAACCTCCCCTGACTCCGACACCCCCACCCTTCCGACCGATGAAACATCCCAATCAGTTGTAAATATCGATGGATAAGTTAAGATTAACTTACGCCAACATCAATTCCTACAACAGTAAAAGACTTTTAATAGACAGCTTTACAGAGACAAATAACATTGACATGTAGAGACAAAGACGGGACCCGACAGTACCCTTACCTTTAGAGACTGGTCTACTATGGCAAAACACGGAAATGTAATTACTAACAAGGCAAGAGGGGGAGCTTTAATCCACCTGAAACCTAAATTCAAACTTGTCAACGCCAATCCCCCATCCCTAAACAACCCCCTGAATGATTGTCTCCATTTCACTATCCCCTTCCACAATAAAAAGAAAATCCACATATTCCTGGTATACATCCATCCTCACTCAGCGATTAAGCGGAATATCCTAACAATGGCATCATTGTTTGAATATTCACTCATCGTCGGCGATTTTAATATCATTAAAATTAAAACCTGTCAGATCCAATCCTTCTTAAGTAACTCCCTCTTTGTTCGCCGTCACACCAACCCCGCATTCATTATGCCCCAAAATAAAGATACTACTCCCGACTTATTACTCCACACTTCTAACCTCGTCAATTCTATAAGTGATATTACCCTGTCTCCCGACCTTGGCTCAGATCATTTGGCTATCACGTTCTCTATCAACCTTAACCACATCCCTCCCCTGGTTAGTCATCCTACTAAAATAAATCTCAACCTTACAAACATCCCTAGAGTCAATTGTCTTTCCCTAAACGACGTTGACGAATTCCAGACCCTCCTGACAAATTTAATCGTAAAACAGTTCCCCAAATCCAAAACCAATTTTCACAAACCAACTCTGCCTCCCTTCATCTTGACGCTAATTAAACAAAAACGATCACTATACCGAATACACTACAGAACAGAAGACAGTTCCTTAAAATCTATAATGAATAGACTAAATAAAGACATACATAGACTTATCTTACAGTTTCGAACCAACAAGTGATTTGTCTGGTTTTGGTCAGTCTGTCAAGAAATAGAAAACGACGCAGGACGAACATACTGGGACAAAATTAAAAAGATCACCAAATACCGCCCATCATTCTATATCCCCAACATCTCCTATAATAACCAACAGTACTCCTTTGACTCCGAAAAAGCGTCCCTCTTTTCCAAACACTATAAAGATACATTTAGCCCCTCTAAATCTCCCTCATTTGATGAACCTAACTACTAATGACAACACAAACCTGGATGAAATAACCTACGACGAATACCTTCCTGCTCTCTTCCATGGCAAAAATAGTGCACCCGACCCCGACCTAGTTAAAAAATCCTTACTTAGAAACCTCACCGATGATATCTATCTCCACATTATTAAATTGTTCAACGTCTGCCTCTATAAAAGATCCTTTCCCAAATGTTGGAAGAAAGGTATAATTATCACCATCCCAAAACCTCATCAAAATCATTACTTGCTAAATAGTTACCGCCCAATTACCCTCCTTCCAGTCCTAGGCAAAATCCTAGAGAAAATCCTTAAAAATAGATTATAGAATCTGCTCAAAAACTCTATTCCATCATATCAATTTGGATTCAAGCCCTCCCACTCCACCATCCACCCCCTATATATCCTCACCAATAACCTACAAACTGCATACCTCCGTAAAGATCATTCTGCTGCCCTATTCCTAGATATAAACAAAGCGTTTGACAGTGTGTGGCATGCCGGCCTCCTGTTCAAAATACACAAACTAAATGTCGCCCCGTATCTCATTTATATCCTTAAACATTTCCTCCATGACAGATCCCTCCAAATTAAAATAAATAACGCCCTCTCCTCTGAATTTTCCCCTCTCCAAGGTCTTCCCCAAAGTTCCCCCCTCTCTCCCTTACTTTATAACATCTACTGCCACGACATTTACAACCATAACCTTGCAGACAAATCCCAAATCAACCTCTCCGCCTATATCCTACAATACGCCGACGACACCGCCCTCATAACCCACAATAAAACCCTCCAAAAAACGACGGACGAACTACAAACCCTCACGGACAGAACTCTAATTTGGTTTAACCTCTGGAGACTCACTGCAAATCCTTCCAAATGCCAACTACTCATCCCGAATCACAGAATCTCCCTCAATTCTCCACATATCCACCTACACAACATTGACGTAACACCCACTCCACAAATTAAATACCTTGAAATTCAACATCGACGCAAAAATACGTAAGACCAAAACTATACAACGAAGCAAACATTTCCGCTCCTTGACCCAAGGAAACCAAGGTATCTCCGTCTCAACAGCCTCCAAGATTTACAAATCCATATGCAGACCTATCCTCGACTACGGACACATAATAATGACTATTACCAAAAAAAAAACCTACAACATACTGGATACAGCCGAACGAAAAGCATTACGTACTATCTCCAAATTACGACATCCTAATAACATCCTCCATAACCCCTCCAATGAATTCCTTTACAGACTCACAGAACTCCTTTACCAAATTCCGAGACTCTGCGATAGACACAAACGACTACTGACCAAATACAAAGAAACCAACATTCACTGGACCATCACAAACCACCTATGCATCAGACGTGACCCTACTAAACCCTCCCGCAGACACCCACTCCTGACACTCCACGAATCACTATACGACTGAACTCATAGCCTGTTGATCCTGCTTTTTTTTCTTTTTTTTTTTTAATCTTGTTTTGTATCCTTTATAATAATTGTATTATTTTTTTTTTGTATATATTGTAATTTTATATGTGTACAATTACCGGGCGGAAAGACCTAGTGGTCGATAGCCTTTTGTAGACTTTTTGTTTTCAATAAATATTTCTTCTTCTCTCTTTAAAAATAATTTAATTTAATTTTAAAATATTTTAAAAAATAATTTAATTTAATTTGCTTTAATTTAAAATTTTTCTTTTTATTTAAAATCAATTTAATTTAGTTTAATTTAAAAATCATTTAATTTAATTTAAAAATAATTAAATTTAATTTAAAAATAATTAAATTTAATTTAAAAATAATTTAATTTCATTTAAAAATATTTTAATTTAATTTATAAATAGATTTATTTAATTTAATTTAAAAATAATTAAATACAATTTAAAAACAATAAAATTTAATTTAATTTAAAAATAATTTAATTTAATTTTTAAAAAAAAAATTTAATTTAAAAATAATTCAATTTTATTTAAAAATAATTAAATTTTATTTAAAAATAATTAAATTTTATTTAAAAATAATTCAATTTTATTTAAAAATAATTCATTTTAATTTAATTTAAAAAAAATTATTTTAATTTAAAAATATTTTAATTTTATTTAATTTAATAGTATATTTTACAGCAAGAGAAGAAAGTGGTGTTTTTTTGGTGAGGTGGGAGTTTGCTCATGGGCGCCAGCGAGTTAGCAATCACACTGAACCAAAAAAAACACGTTTATCTCTAGTAAATGAATTTTTTTTACAAATATCGGTTGTAGAATCCATAATTCGACTTTAATAAATCCAATTCGAAGCGAAGTCTCAGAACTCTCAATACAAATTTAATTGTTGGTTTGGTCGTTTCCATGGTAACATATTGCATTCTCATAGAAGGTGATATTTTTCAAGTCAATGTCCTAATTTTATTTCGGTTTTTTAAATAGTTTCAGGCTCGTTTTACGTTTGTACATTATATATTTCATTGAAATTGATGTAATTAATAAGAAAGTCCATGCAAATTTGGTTAGTTTAGTGTTTTAATCGAGAAAAACATAAATTTAAAATGCTCATTTTGGTCTATAGATGTAAAAATATCTCTAGAATGAAAAAATGTCACTTTCATGTAGGGTAAGCCATGTAAAAAAAAAACCGGCCAAGTGCGAGTTGTAACTCGCGCACCGAGGGTTCCGTACAAACTTGTATAGTATATAGTATTATTATGTAGATTATCAACATATTATGTAGATTATAAAGAAAAATTAGACGAAATATAATATACACAGAATGTTACGGGACTTGAGTATGTCGCATGTCCGTTATAAAAAAGCAAAATTTAGACATAATATATACCCTGTATATATTATGTATATAAAGCGTACGTGATGAAATGCATAACAAATATAAACAAAGAAAATTCAGAATAAACATAGAATAGGACCTAACTGTATGCAACCCATATGCTTCTGGAGCCTGACAATACCACTACGACAACATTAGTGAATTTTCATAAATTTCTAATAGTAAATTCGCATTTTTCTTGTAATTAAACTACATATTTACGGTTTTAAGATTTTTCCCTTGACATGTGCTGTAAGACACCGCTTCTTGCCAAATTTCATGATTCTAGGTCAACGGGAAGTACCCTATAGGTTTTGATTCCCTCGTGAAATCGCAAAATATGCGACATAAACGATCATATCTTTTGATCGCCTTGACTTACAAGTTTGAATTTTTCACAGCTGAAAGAGACCGCAGACTCGAGTATTTGATACACATTTCAACATGTTACCTCTACGCGTTCCTGAGAAAAAAGTCTTGACAGACAGACAGACGGACAGACAGACAGACAGACAGACAGACAGACAGACAGACAGACAGACAGACAGACAGACAGACAGACAGACAGACAGACGGACAACAAAGTGATCCTATAAGGGTTCCGTTTTCGGTACGGAACCCTAAAAATGCCATTTTCACATATATCAGTAGAAAAAAATAATTTAAATTAATTTAAAAACATTTTAATTTAGAAATAATAAAATTTAATTTGATTCCAAAATAATTTTATTTAATTTAATTAAAAAATAGTTTAATTTAATTTAAAAGTAATTTAATTTACAAATAATTTAATTTAAAAATAATTTAATTTAATTAACAAATAATTTAATTTAATTTGAAAATAATTTAATTTATTTTAAAAGAAAATTAATTTAATTGAGCTGCAGAGAGCTGCAGATAAGACAAGGCCGTATAGACGAAAGCAGGTACAATCGGTAGTACAACAAGGTACAAGTATAGGGCAGAGTCCAGTGGTAGCCAATGTAGGATAGCCATGTTTCGGTGCGGCAACGAAAAAAAGGGGAGAAGGTACTACAGGCAGAAGGAAAGTGAGAATTTGTGTACCATATGCAGAAAGGGTACTGACAGGTGGGCATATTGGATTGAAGAGTGCAAAGGTCCATCATGGGAAGTAGCGAAGAAAAATAAATGTAAAGACTAGGAAGCGTGCATGGACGAGTCAGGTAGCGGGTAGCCCATAATGCGGGAAATTTTGAGCGAAAGGGACTGATTGTAGAAAGAGTTTAGGGAGAGCGAAAAGTGAGTGCGCGCGAAGAGTTTTTTGTTTTTCTCTATTTCTTTTGTTCCTTTAAGGTGTAGTCTTTTAAGTTTGAGTTTTTGGGGTATTTTTGGGTCGGATTATAAGTGCTGTTCTGTTTTTTTTTGTTTTTTTTTTCTTTGCTTTGTATTGTTATAACTAAGAGTTATATATAACTAAGAATAATAAAAAAATTAAATTTAATTTTTTAATATTATTAATTTAAAATTAAAATTTAATTTGAAAATAATTTAAAATAACATAATTTAAAAATAATTTAAATTATTTTATTTAATTTAAAAATAATTTAATTTATTTTAATTAAAAAATAATTTAATTCAAAATAATTTGAATTAATTTAATTTAAAAAATAATTTAAAAAAAGTTATATTTAATTTAAAAATATTCTCATTTAAGTTAATTTTTTTTAAAAATAATTTAATTTAATTTAATGTAATTTAATTTAATATAATTTAATTTAAAAATAATTCAATTTAATTTAAAAATAATTTAATTTAATTTAAAAATAATTAAATTTCAATTAAAAATAACTTTATTTTATTTTATTTAAAAATAAATTAATCTAATTTAAAAATAATTTAATTTTATTTAAATTATTTTAAAAATAATTAATTTTAATTTAATTAAAAAAAAAATTTTATTTTAAAAATAATTTAATTTTATTTAATTTAAAAACAATTTAAATTAATTTAAAAATAATTTAATTGAATTTAAAATTAATTTATTTTTATTTAATTTATTTTAAAAATTATTTTATAAAAATTAAAAATAATTTTAAAATAATTTAATTTTATTTAAAAACAATTTAATTTTATTTAAATATAATTTAATTTTATTTAATTTAAAAATAATTTAAATTAATTTAAAAATAATTTAATTTAAAAAAAAATATTTTTTTTTTTAATTCAATTTTATTTAATTTAAAAATAATTTTATTTTATTTTAAAATAATTTAGTTTAATTTAAAAATAGTCCAATTTAAGCTAATTTAATTTAATTTAAAAATAATTTAATTTAATTTAATTCAAAAATCATTCAATTTAATTTAAAAATAATTTAATTTAATTTAAAAATAATTTAATTTAATTTAAAAATAACTTAATTTTATTTAATTTAATTTAAAAATTATTTAATTTAATCTAAAAAAAAATTATATAAGTTTAAAATAATTTAATTTAATTTAAAAATAATTAAATTTAGATTAATTTAAAAATGATTCAATTTAATTTAAAAATAATTTAATTTAATTTAAAAATAATTTAATTTAATTTAAAAATTATTTAATTATATTTAATTAAAAAATAAATTAAATTAATTTAAAAAGAATTTAATTTTTTATTAAAAACATTTTAATTTAAAAATCATTTAATTTAATTTGATTTCAAAATAATTTTATTTCATTTTATTTAAAAATAATTCAATATAAATTAAAAATAATTTAATTTAATTTAAAAGTAATGAATTCAAATTTAAAAATAATTTTATTTAATTTATTTTAAAAATAATTTAATTTTATTTAATTTAAAAACAATTTAAAAATTGTTTAATTTAGTTTAAAAATAATTAATTTTTATTTATTTTATTTTAAAAATAATTTAATTTTATTTAAAAATAATTTAATTTTTTTTTTAATAATTTAATTTTATTTAATTTAAAGATAATTTAATTTAATTTAAAAATAATTTAATTTAATTTAAAAATAATTTAATTTAATTTAAAAATAACTTAATTTTATTTAATTTAATTTAAAAGTTATTTAATTTAATCTAAAAAAAAATTATATAAGTTTAAAATAATTTAATTTAATTTAAAAATAATTAAATTTAGATTAATTTAAAAATGATTCAATTTAATTTAAAAATAATTTAATTTGATTTAAAAATAATTTAATTTAATTTAAAAATTATTTAATTATATTTAATTAAAAAATAAATTAAATTAATTTAAAAAGAATTTAATTTTTTATTAAAAACATTTTAATTTAAAAATCATTTAATTTAATTTGATTTCAAAATAATTTTATTTCATTTTATTTAAAAATAATTCAATATAAATTAAAAATAATTTAATTTAATTTAAAAGTAATGAATTCAAATTTAAAAATAATTTTATTTAATTTATTTTAAAAATAATTTAATTTTATTTAATTTAAAAACAATTTAAATTAATTTAAAAATTGTTTAATTTAGTTTAAAAATAATTAATTTTTATTTATTTTATTTTAAAAATAATTTAATTTTATTTAAAAATAATTTAATTTTTTTTAATAATTTAATTTTATTTAATTTAAAGATAATTTAATTTAATTTAAAAATAATTTAATTTTATCTAAAAATAATTTAATTAAAAAATTATTTAATTTAATTTAAAAATAATTCATTTAAAAATAATTTAATTTAATCTAAAAATAATTTCATTTTATTTAATTTATTTACAAAAAAATTTAATTTAAAGAAAATTTAATTTTAATTAAAAAATAATTATATTGTATTTAAAAATCTAATTTAAGTTAATTTAAAAATAATTTAGTTAAAATTGAGCTGAAGAGAGCTGCAGATAAGACAAGGCCGTGTAGATGAAAGCAGGTACAATCGGGAGTACAGAAAGGTACAAGTATAGGGCAGACTCCCTTGGTACCTAAGCATAGAGTCCAGTGGTAGCTAATGTAGTATAGCCATGTTTCGGTGCGGCAACGAGGAAAAGGGAAGAAGGTACTACAGGCTGAAGGAAAGTGAGAATTTGTATACCATATGCGATAAGGGTACTGACAGGTGGGCATATTGGATGGAAGAATGCAAAGGTCCAACATGGGAAGTAGCGAGGAAAAATAAATGTAAAGAGTGGGAAGCGCGCATGGACGAGTCAGGTAGCCCATAATGCGGGAAATTTTAGAGCGGAAGGGAGTGATTGTGGAAAGAGTTTAGGGAGGGCGAAAAGTAAGTGCAGGCGAAGAATTTTTTTTTTCCTGTTCCTTTAATGCAGGGGTCTCCAAACTTTCCAGCCTTAGGGCCATACTGATTACTCCAGTAAGTTCCGAGGGCCAAAACCATATTATCATTGTTGCCGGTGGTAAAAAGTGAAATAGTCCACTGATGAAAAAAAAAGTCCGATAAGTACGCAACGTTTAAAAAAGGCTGCAAATCGGACTAAAATTCGCAAAACGGCAACACTGCATATTATTAATTTTCCTGACATTATCTGTAATTTCTAGATTAGTCGTAGAGTACGAGCCATGAGGAGTAACGTGACACGACATCTGGTGGACACAAGCGGAAATAGGTAGTACCTTCTATCGCTAACAGATGGCGCTAATAGCACGTACAGAATAATCTCGTTGGTTGAAGAAAGTTCTCGTGTCTTCCACTCACTTCTAGATGGCAGTAATTGGAATATATAAGAAGGCTAGTGGCGCAACCGCAAGTCAGTTCCTATGACACTGTTGTGAAATAAAATAGTGCGTACCTCCTTAAAACGTGTTTGTGCGTGTTTAAGTTTAAGACATCTTTGTAACAGTATTTTGATTTGAATTGTTGCTTTTGTGTGATTTAGTAGTATGGAAAAGAAGCGAAAAATTGATATTGAATGCAGAAAATTCAAAGATCAGTGGAACATTCAGTATTTCGTAAATGAGTCCAGTAACAAGGCGCTACGTTTGATTTGCAATGAAAGCATAGCCGTTCTCAAGGAATATAACATTAAACGTCATTATGAAACAAAACATTTTCAAAATTACTCAAAATATATAGGAAGTTTGCGGACAGAAAAATTCGAAGCTATGAAGCGCGGATTGAAATCGCAGCAATCTTCATTTACAAAACTCAAAACTGAACAAGAGGCTGCAACTCGTGCCAGCTTTCGTGTGGCTCTTGAAATTGCAAAACGTGGAAAACCATTCACCGATGGAGAAATGATCAAAGAATGCATAATTGCAGTAGCCGAAGAAATGTGTCCTGAGAAGGTAAATTTATTAAAAACTGTCAGTATGTCAGCAAACACTGTGGCTCGAAGGATAGAAAACATAGCTGAAAATATATCCTCTCAACTGTTCGACAAAAATGGACATGTTGAGTGGTTTTCTTTGGCCTTGGATGAGTCAACGGATGTGTCAGATACTGCTCAGGTGTTGATTTATATTCGAGGAGTAGATAAAAGCTATGAAGTGCATGAAGAACTTCTTGATATGTATAGTATTCATGGCACAACTACTGGTACAGATATTTTTAAAGGAGTTGAAATGGCCATTAATCAAAAGAACCTTCGATGGAAAAACTTCAACTGTGAAAAATGTATTACAACTGATGGAGGCAAAAACATGAGTGGGAAAGATAAAGGAGTGGTCGCTCTTGTGTCAGAGAATGACGTAATGTAGAAAATGACGGTGGTTCAAAACCATTAGTCTTACATTGTATCATTCATCAACAGTCTTTGTGCGGAAAATGTTAGGATATGTCTGAAGTTCTGAAACCAGTCATAACAACTGTTAATTTTATCAGATCTTTTGGGCTGAATCACCGTCAGTGATATTATCATACTGCCGTACGTTGGCTTAGTTGTGGGAAAGTCCTTCAGCGCTTTTTTGAACTTCGAGCAGTGATCGAAATTTTTTTGAATGAAAAGCATGGAAGTTAGCATTCTATGTTGATTTGACAAAACATGTGAACAAACTGAATTTGAGATTGCAAGGAGAAAACCAGCATCTTCCTGATTTATACACTAATATCAAATCATTCCGGAAGAAATTGATACTGTTTCAATCACAACTACGAAGTAAATGTTTTTCACATTTTAAAACATGTGAAATATTCAGCCACACCACTGAGACTGAGTTTCCTATCGATTTTGCAATCGAAACTTTGAGTGCTTTGAAAATAAATTTTGATACTCGTTTCTCGGACTTTGATGCCATTGCGAATCAAATTAAGATTTTTCAGAATCCTTTTGATACTGACATTGAAACCCTAGCCCCGAAACTTCAAATGGAAATGATTGATCCACAGTGCAGTGATATAATTAAGAACAAATATCAAAACTCATCTTTGTTGGAATTTTATAAGAGTCTTCCACTGACACAATTTGATAATTTGCATAATTTGCTCTTGGGCTGTTTTCTGCTTTGGGTACTACTTATTTGTGTGAGAAGACCTTCTCCAAAATGAAGTACACAAAAAATGTTTACAGATCTAAATAAACTGAAGAACATCTTAAATCTCTTTTAATAATTGGTACAAGTAAAATTAGTCCACAACTACAAACTATTGTCAGTGGAAAATCTCAATTACATAAATCTCATTAGTATTTCATATGTCATTATGCTTGTTATAAGTTATGTTTTTATTTAAAATGTATAAAATGTTAGTTGGATTCATTTCAATAATTTGTTAGTTATTATATACTGAAGTTAAATTTTCTGCATATTATACATGTCTTTACTCATTACAATTCTGTGTTTCTTTATCCAACTTATCACAAAAACAATAACAATAAGCCTACAACAATGTTATGAGTAGTTAGCCCATGACCATATCAATGTAGATGTCATATTAATAATTATTCAACATAAAATTAGAATACTTCAGTAAACAAAATTTAATTTGCTATAAAAAATATGTTCTCTAAAAGGAGTTTTCAAGTATGCTAGCTCTCCGCGGGCCGGACAAAATCTGTCCACGGGCCGGATGTGGCCCTCGGGCCGTAGTTTGGAGACCCCTGCTTTAATGTGTAGTTTTTTAAGTTTGAGTTTTTGGGGTATTTTTAGGTGGGGTATTATTAGTGCTTTTCTGTTTTTTTTTTGGCTTTTTTTTTCTTTGTTTTTTTTATATTGTTATAAATAAGTATTGTAAATATGCTAATAAAGGTAAATAATAATAAAAAAAATTAAATTTGATAATTTCATTTAATTTAAAAATAATTTAATTTAGCTTAATCTAAAAATAATTTAAATTAATTTTATAATAATTTAATTTAATTTAAAAATAATTTAATTTATTTAATTTAAAAATAATTTAATTTAAAAATAATTTGATTGAATTTAATGTAAAAAATAATTTAAAAAAAATTAAATTTAATTTAAAAATATTCTCATTTAAGTTAAATTATTTAAAACAATTTAATTTAATTTAAAAATAATTCAATTTACTTTAAAAATAATTTAATTTAATTTAAAAATAATTAAATTTTAATTAAAATCAATTTTATTTTATTTTATTTAAAAATAATTTAATCTAATTTAAAAATAATTTAATTTTATTTATTTTAAAAATTATTTAATTTAATTACTTTAAAAAAAAATTAATATATTTTAAAAATAATTAAATTTTATTTAATTTAAATACAATTTAAATTAATTTAAAATAATTTAATTTAATTTAAAAATAAATTATTTTTATTTAATTTATTTTAAAAATAATTTAATTTATTTAAAAATAATTTAAAAATAGTTTAATTTAATTTAAAAATATTTTAATTTTATTTCAAAAAAAAATTAATTTTATTTAATTTAAAAATAATTTAAATTAATTTAAAAATAATTTAATTTAGTTTAAAAATAATGTAATTTAATTTAAAAATAGTCCAATTTAAGTTAATTTAGTTTAAAAATATTTTAATTTAATTTAATTCAAAAATATATCAGTTAATTTAAAAATAATTTTATTTTATTTAAAAATTATTTAATTTAATTTAATAATAACTTAATTTAATTTAATTTAAAAATTATTTAATTTAATTTAAGAAAAAAATAATTTAAGTTAAAAATAATTTAATTTAATTTAAAAATAATTTAATATAATTTAATTTAATTTAAAAATAATTAATTTTAATTTAATTTAATTCAAAAATAATTCAATTTTATTTTAAAATGATTTTATTTTATTTAAAAATGTTTAATTTAATTTGAAAATAATAAAATTTAATTTAAAAATAATTTAAAAATAATTAAATTTAATTTAAAAATAATTTAATTTTATTGAATTTAATTTAAAAATAATTTTATTTTATTTAAAAATAATTTAATTTTATTTAATTCAAAAATAATTTAAATTAATTTAAAAAGAATTTAATTTAATTTAAAAATAATTTAATTTAATTTACAACATTTAATTTTAAAAATTATTTAATTTAATTTGATTTCAAAATAATTTAATTTCAAAATAATTTAATTTAAAATTAATTTAATTTAATTAATTTTAAAAATAATTTTATTTAATTTGAAAATAATTTAATTTAATTTCAAAATAATTTAATTTAATTTAAAAATAATTTAATTTAATCTAAAAATAATTTAATTTAATTTAAAATTTATTTAATTTAATTTAAAAATAATTTTAAATTAATTTAAAAATAATTTTAAAATAATTTAATTCAATTTAATTTATTTAAATTTTAAAAAATTGAATTTAAAAAATCTAATTTAAGTAAATTTAATTTAAAAATAATTAAATTAAATTTAAAAATAATTTAATTTAATTTAAAAATAATTTAATTTAATTTAAAAATAATTTAATTTAATTTAAAAATTATTTAATTTTATTAAAAAATAATTTTATTTAATTTAAAAATTATTTAATTTTATTTATTTTAAAAATAATATAATTTAATTTAAGTATAATTTTATTGTATTTAAGAATATTTTTATTTTATTTAAGTTAAAAATAATTTAAATTAATTTAAAAGTAATTTAATTTAATTTAAGTCCAAGTTCTTTTAAAATTGACTGTCAATCCTCGAAACTTAAGTCGTGATATGTATAGAAATTTATATAACTGTGAATAATAAATTGTATAACATTTCTACATAATATAAGTGTGTTAAAAACATAGTTAATTTTTCAATTCAATTTAACTGTCGCAACCATCCTATTCATAATTTACTTAAATTTAAAAATAATTTAACTTATTTTAATTTGATTTAAAAATAATTTAATTTAAAACTAATGTAATTTAATTTAATTTATATATAATTTAATTTATTTAAAAATAATTAAATTTTTTTTAAATTAAAAATAATTTATTTAATTTTATTTAAAAATAATTTATTTTAATTTAAATATAATTTAATATAATTTGATTTAAGAATGATTTAATTAAATTTAAAAATAATTATCCCCTCATAGCCCACCCCAATATATTTGTTGACCTGTGATTTTATGTCGTTTATCGGGTTGTTGCTACCTGTTCTATTGATTTATTGTCTATTACGACTTTACACCTTGCTGGTTCTTTGGAGAAGGTCATACATTCTGTTTTATCAATGGAGAATGACATGTTGTATTTTTCACTACTCTGATAGAACTTATGTGTTTGCCTCTGCAAATCGTTTTCTGTTTCCGCCAGGATTACCGCATCAGGATTACCAGGACATCCGCATAGCACACCATGCTGATTGGATTGTTATTCAGACTCTATCCCCTGTTCATTGTTGTCACACTGTGTATAATCTTGTCCTTGACAAGGTAAAAAGGAATGGGATGAGACTATCACCCTGTCTTATTCCTGTTAGTGTCGGTATGATTTTTGTTGTTTGCTGGTCCACTTTAACTCTTGCAGTGTTGCCTGTGTTCAGATTTCTGATTATATTTATGATTGATGTTGGGATTTGTTTCTCTCTTAATATGTCCAATATCTCTGGCAGCTGTACATTGTCGAATGCCCTAGTTGGGTCTATAAGACACACATATGCAGGGTAGCCGAATTCGATCGCCTTCTCCTTTACCTGTCTCACAGTGAACAAGGCTTGATCTGTTCTTCCGAAATCCTTGCTGTTCATCTTTATTTTCGATAGTACGTTCTAGAATGCTTTTGACAAGGCTGGTGAGCAGTTACATGGTGGTGCAAAGCAGCCTCTGTAGTTCTCCGCATTGATTTTTTGTCCCTATTTTATGAGTTCGTTTGGGATCTCGTCCACTCCCGGAGCTTTTCGATTTTTCAAGTTTTTAATCTTCACCCTAACTTCCTCCTCTGTAACCATTAATCTATTCGTGATTTCTTCCTCTGCTTCCTGTGATTGAGGTTCTGCCGTATTGTCCATGTTGTCATATAAGTTTCCAAAATATGTTTCCCATTCGTTCAGTGGAACCTTTTTGGTCTGGATGTATTCGTTTTTTTGCATCTTCCAAACTCTACTCTGGGCTCCATTAAGATCGTGTTCCATGTCTGTGGAGAACTTGTAACAGTATTCCCTTTTGATTCTTCTGATTGCCGCGTTGACTCTATTTCTTGTTTCTTTATAGTTATTGCAGTTTTCCTCTGATGGTGTCCTTTTATATTGTAGGTAGCTTTCCTTTTTTTTCTCGGTCAGCCTTTTTACCTCCTGTGTAAACCAGGGCTTGGTTTTGTTTTGCGAGTTTAAGTTTATGGTTCTTTTCCCTATTGACTCGTTAGCCGCCTCCTGTATACATCTCTTAATTATATTCCAGCTGTCCTCCACGTTCTTGTCTGTTTAGTTTTGTCACTTAGTCTGCTTTCATATAGGTATTTGGTGCAGTCGTTATCCAATGATTATAGGTTGTATTTTTCAATCATTATCGGTCTTTACTTTATTCTTCGATGCTTCTCTATGACGAACTTTCCTAACAGTAGGTTGTGATCTGTGCCGGTGTAAGCAGAGGTTAGTACTCTTATGTCTTGTATTTCATTCGGTGTGACATATCTATTTGTTATTATGTAATCGATCATTGATTTCTGGTCTCTGTTGTTGCAGAAAGTGTATATATGTTGGTCTTTGTGAGGAAAATAGGTATTGTTTATCAGCAGTTAGTTTCTTGGGCAGAAGTAGTTCAGTTGGTCTCCGTTTTCATTTATTATGTGATCGTTAAATCTTTGCTTAAGTCCAGGTATTTCATCTGAGCCGAAGTTTCCGAAGTCTCCGAATAGGATTACTTTTCCATTGTTGTTTATTTGGTTAATGGTGCTTTGTAGATTTTCATAGAAACTGTCTGATTCCTCTCTTAGTTTGGACATGTCCGGGGCGTAGATACTCATAAGATGCAATGGGCCTTTAGGGAAGGTAAGTGTGACTTTCAATATTCGGTCGCTTACGTAGTCGACGTTTTCTATTATGTCAGTGTACCTTTTGTATAAAAGGATACCGACTCCCGAGTGGCTCCTTTCTTGTTTCGGTTTGCCACTATAGAGTAGGATATAGTTTTCGAACTGCCCTGACCTTTACGTTTTGTCTCGGATAGTACGCATATATCTATCTTGTGCTTGTTCATCTCCAAGATTACTTCCTGATCCCTCCCGTTTCATGAGGTAACATTCCAGCAGGCTATTCTAGTAGTAGTTTTCCGTTTTTGCTTAATCCTTTTCCGCGCGTGACTTGTTTCCAAAGTGATCCGTCCATTTTCCGAGGCTGGGCCTTCTACTCTGTGAGCCGTAGGTGTTTTTTACATTAGGCAGGGAGCAAACCTGACCCAAGAATCCTCCACACTTTTTGGACCAGGGACTCCGGGCTTGGGACCAGCAGTGACCGCGGCAGAACTACTCAGTTCATCCCGCGCGTAGATCACAGGCAGTGTATATTTTTAAATTAAATTAAATAAAATTATTTTTAAACTAAATTAAATTATTTTTAAATTAGATTAAATTATTTTTAAATTAAATTACATTATTTTTTAAAGAAATTAAATTATTTTTAAATTAAAATTAATTATTTTTAATTTAAATATTTAACTTAAAATTTATAATTTTTAACTTTTAAATTAAATTAAATTATATTATTTTCAAATTAAATTCAATTAAATTATTATTAAATTAAATTTAATTAAATAATTTTAAAATTAAAATATCTTTAAATTAAATTAAATTATTTTTAAATTATATTTAATTATTTTTAAATTAATTTATTTTTAAATTAAATTTAAATATTTTAAACTGATTTAAATTAAATTAGTGTAAAATTAAATTATTTTTAAATTAAATTAAATTCAAATATTATTAAATTAAATAAAATTAAATAGTTTTTAAATTAAAATAAATTAAATTATTTTAAAATTAAATTAAATTAATTTTAAATTAAATTATTTTTAAATTAAATTAAATTATTTTTAAATTAAATTGAATTACTTTTAAATTAAATTAAATTATTTTTAAATTAAATTACATTATTTTTTAAATAAATTAAATTTTTTAAATTAAAATTAATTATTTCTAAATTAAATATAGTATAAAAGTATTTCAGGTAACGTAGTTTTTCTAATCTCTCTCGGTCTATGCGGTTATCTCGGTCTGGTCTGATCTACTAGTCCGACCTAGTCTGGTATTAAATCTGATCTTATTACATCTGATCTAGTCTGGTAATATCTATTCTTATGCAACGAAATACACAAGAAACTTTCTATAAAGGCACCATCTACCAGTTTAGTTCTAAAATAATGATAGGATCTGCGGTCAGGCCAAGGTCGAGGAGGATTGATCCACAACGAAGTCACGTTAAGTTCATCGTAATCCCGCCTTTAAAGCCTTAAAGACGGGATTACGATGAACTTAACGTGACGAGATGAGACGTGATGAAAACCTAAAACCCATAGTTTTATATGCGGCCCACTACGATCGAGGTAATGTGAAGTATCCGAACTTAACGTAATGTGAAATCTACCAATGTCCAAAGTTTCACGTCGTGTCGCCTTAATCTTTCAGCCAATCAAGGCTCTCGATTCTTGCACGCATGCACTCGAATTCAAGAGTGGCATTTTCCATTTTGTTGCTACATTCACTTTGTTTACAGTTCGAAAAGTTGTTTATAAATTAAGTTAAAAAATGTAGATTAATGACGTTTCGTCAGTTGAGTGTGTGCGGGCGTATCCCCAAATATAAGATAAGGGGCGTGCAGGTTTCAAAAAAAGACCGCATGGAAGAATGTGGCCGAAACAATGAATGGTAGGTTATGTTGCATCTTTTTATTCGAAATTTACAGTTCATACTTTTCTATATCCTTCCTATCTTTATTTCAGCATTAGTGAAAGGATGTAGCTCCAGGTGGCAAACGCTTCGTGAGAGGTTTGTCAAAGAGAAGTGGTTTGTTGAGCTTGATGGGATGTCAGGGGCAGTGGCATCGACTCGTCCAGAATGGCCCTTATTGCAAATATTGCAATTCCTGAAACCCCATATTAGGAAAAGGAAGTAAGTTTAACATTGATCATTAGTTTATTGTAATTCTTTAAATATTCTCCGAATGCAGATCTGTGTACAATTTCGAATGTAAAGTATTGGTGTTCCCAATGATGTCATCAACAAGTGAACCTTTGCTATCTCCAGGTAGCAATATAGAAATAATATTCGAGCAGCAAGCTGATGATTCATGCTAGTGCTCCAATTCCAGTTACACCTTTGTCTGGATCAGCAGCAGCAGCTGCAAATTTGAAATATCTAGGGCCTGCAGGTCAATGCAAAAAAACAAAGCTCCATGAGACAGCTGATGTTTTAAAAGAGACTCTCATGAGTCTGAGCATGCCAATGGTGACATCCAATGCATCTGCGATATCAGTTGGTCCTGACAGGGTGATCGGGACAAGTGTGGAAGCTTGTTTGAAAAGTGTGAAAAATATGAAGTTGAGACTTCTATATAGAAGGAAATTTAGGGCACTTGTTGAGGATTGTGGAGAGGATGCAGAAGCTACAAATGAAGCAGAAATATAATATATTACTTTTTTTTTTTTTTTTAATTATATATTTTTTATATCTTTTTTTATATTATTCTAGTTATAAATTTTATTAAAAAAAATGTGTTATTCAAGTTTGTTATTTAAATGTATCTTATTTGAAAACTCTCATGGCACTAAGTGTAGATCTTGGGAGGAATATTTCCTTGCCGGATCCTCACAATTGCACCTTGATGGTGTAGAGCTCCAGGACATATAGTACATATCTCTATTGTGCAACTCTAAGAGCAGCATTTCTTGCACCCATCCATGAACCATTGTTAATGGCTCCACTTTCCCCAGCAACAATGTCATGCCATTCACCCTCTACCACTTCACCAGTTGCCCATTCTTGGTCCACAAAAGGACAGTATTCCTGGTTTAGTTTCCTGTCACCTGTGTTTCGATTCTAAAAATGCAAAACATATTATTTGTTTCAGACAATCATTTAAACTTACCTATCGACATTCATTCTTATGTAGATAAAAAAAAGTGTGGGTCAGAAACACAGTGTTCTTGTAGCAGGTTATGTTCGTCACCAAACTGGATTCTTCTCCGAAAGATCTGCCTCACACTAACGGTTAGTACTCGTTTCCTCTTCCACAGTTCAAAAAATGCATATCCGGCCAAAATAACATTCAAACATTGATAATGCAGCACAACAGGATTCATTTTAACAAAAAGTATCAATAAGAACCAACGCTGTCAAATGTGACATTTCCTACACGCTGTTTTGCGGCACTTTATGGCAACTGTATTATCTTATGTAATACCTTAACGTAAAAATCACTTCACAACACGTCGCGTTGCGTTACATTAAGTTCATCGTAAAGCAGGCATTAGGGTTTTATCTGTCCGATAAGTGACATGCTTTAGATACTTGTCTCTTGTGTCATGTATTAGGTTATGTTTAACAGTTTCGTTTCGTGTTGTGCATTTTGGTAAAACGAAATAGTTGTGTACCTAGGTCGATTTGTTATGATGGATGTGTTTGAAACAATTGACGACTTAGCAATCGAGGAAGATCGTGAAATCCTTTGGAGGACTGCATAATTCCACACTATGTAAAATTGTAAAAAGAGTGAACGAAGCTATTTCTTCAATGCGACAAAATTTAGTTTCATTGCCTAAAAGTCGTGTTGAAATCTTGTCCACACAACAATGTTTCGGTTAAAATGTGCTATAACCAATCACTTGAAATGACATGTATAGGCAATCCACCGTATGCATTTTGCGCATGTGCATAGGGGGCAAAACACAAAGGCGTAGGAAAAATAAATTTGAAGGGGGTATATAAAAATTCTTTGAAATGATAATATACCCCAACAACTCCAACCTAACCAGAGTTGAACCAACGGTCCTTGCCACTTTGTCCTATATTGAATCGAGAGTTCGCGCTGCCACGAGTATGTTGTCTTGATTTATCTTCCCGCTTCGCGGCGGACAACCTAATCTAACCAAGGTAAAACCAACGGTCCTTGCCACTTTGTCCTACATTGGATCGCGAGTTCGCGTTGCCGCGCGTATGTTATCTTGATTTATCTTCCCGCTTCGCGGCGGACAACCTAATCTAACCAAGGTAAAACCAACGGTCCTTGCCACTTTGTCCTATATTGGATCGAGAGTTCGCGATGACGCGCGTATATTAATAATATAAATAATGCGTGTTTCGATTTGTAAAATAATAAAGTAAACTAAACTTGGAATTCGTAACCTTAAATAAAAATGCGTACCCAACGGTTTACGCGCCACTGGAGGTTTTATATCAATTTCCGTTGGAAAAACCCACCAATGCGCATGCGCAGAATGCGTACGGTGGGTTGCCTGTAAATGTCATTTCAAGTGATTGGTTATAGCACATTTTAACCGAATGTTTCTATAGTATAGCACGATTTTTATAGTCACGATTGATGAACAAGAATTGCAGTTTTGGATTGTACTCCAAAATGTTCTTTAAACCATCACTTGAGATGACATGTACAGGCAACCCACCGTACGCATTCTGCGCGTGCGCATTGGTGGGTTTTCCAACGGAAATTTACATAAAATCTCCAGTGGCGTGTAAATCGTTGGATACGCATTATTATTTAAGGTGACGATGACGAATTCATATAACAATTTAATTATTATTTTACAAATCTATTTAAGGATAAACGAAACATAACGCATTATTTAAGGTTAGTACGAAGAATTTATTTGACAAGTTGAAACTTATTAGACTCTTGGCTCAACCCCGGTTAGATTAGGTTGCCCGCCGCGAAGCGGGAAGATAAATCAAGACAACATACGCGCGTCAGCGCGAACTCTCGATTCTATATAAGACAAAGTGACAAGGGCCGTTGGTTTAACCCTGGTTAGATTAGGTTGCCCGCTGAGAAGCGGGAAGATAAATCAAGACAACATACGCGCGGCAGCGCGAACTCTCGATTCAATATAGGACAAAGCGGCAAGGATCCTTGGTTTAACTCTGGTTAGGTTAGAGTTGTTATGGTTTATTATCATTTTAAACAATTTTTATATACCCCCTTCAAATTTATTTTCCCTACGCCTTTGTGTTTTGCCCCCTATCCGCATGCGCATAATGCGTACGGTGGGTTGACTATACATGTCATTTCAAGAGATGGTTTAAAGCACATTTTAACCAGGTTAGTTTATTAACTATTTACTTTATCAATTTATAGTAAATATTTAACTATTATTTCAGATGGGGATACTGCAGAAAATTTCAGGAACCGCAAAGGATACTTCTCTTTAAATGTTCAAGCTATGTGCAATGCAGATTTACAAAATGTCAACATTGTTACAGGAGGGCCAGGTGCTTTTTGTAATGGGATCGTACTTGGTGATAGTGGATATTTTTTGAATAATTATTTGTTGAAATCACTCAGCAATCCCCAAACAGAAGCCGAACAATTGTACAATGAATCTCATATTAGGACCAGAAATGTCATTGAAAGATGCTTCAGTGTCTGGAAAAGAAGATTCCCAGTGCTTAGTATTGGATTGAGGTGTAAGTTGCCCCTTGCCCGAGATATTATTGTGGCCACTGCTGTATTACACAATATAGCACATAGCAGGAATGAAGGTGGGCCACCGATAGACCCTGAGGTTCAGATACCACCCCAGCCAGTTTTTCCACCATTACTTACTGAACACAGCGAGACACGAAGAAACACAAAGGATACTATGCTAGAATATTTTCAATCGCTCATAATCTGATTTTGTAACAAAATATAGTAAACAATTATTATTAAATAATATATTACATATAAAAATATATATTTTTTTGGTTAATAAAAAACATATATTATCATACAAATAAAGTATTTTTATAATTTTATATTTGTTCTGCATTTTCCAGAGCTTCAAGTGATGTAATTGCTCTTTCCTTACTTCTTCATTATCAAGATTTGCCATTTCTTTTTTGTATTTGTTCTCTACAAATAAATGCTCTTCGCAATTTCTATTTGGTGCTGTACCGACTCCAGTCATGCTGCACTTAATTCATCAAGTTTTGCTGTCACACTGGCCAGGTTCAACTCACGACAGTCTAATATTTTCAAATTCAACTGCTAAATATCAGTGTGCTTGTTTATGGTGCTTTTGGTAATGGGATTGTACTTGGTGATAGTGGTTACTTTTTGAAATAATTATTTGTTGACACCAATCTGGCTAAACATATAATATAATAATAGACCCCCTTTTCCTAGCATCTACATGCCTTGGGGGTATAGCTAAGTGAGGGTAGCTATTTGTTGGCCTCGGCTTTTTGTTGGAGATAGGGTGGCTGGCCTTACGCTCCTACGCCGCCAATTATTACGCCAGGTTTAACCCCAGCTCCTCATTTTCAAAGGCTGACAATGAGTGAATCTTGGCCGAAAAATTTGGTTTGGTGTGGGGATCGAACCCACGATCGCTGGATTTGTATTCTAGAGCGTTACCTCTAGACCACGCCGGCCTTCGACGTAATCATGTTAAATAGACGTTTTATTGCTATTCTTGTCTAACACCTGGAATACTGTATCTATGCATCTCGCTTGCACATGATAAGTGTGAAGTTCGCTAGTATACACCACTGATAGCTATTCGGTAGATATTATACGATTGAAAAATTGAAAATATTTATTCGTCGGATAAACAGACAGATAATATTATACTCCAGATAGTTATTTGACGATTTAACTGAGGATTGAAAAATCGGCCCTTAACCAATCTGTAACAGGTATAGTAAAACCAAAACAAACCAATGTGCCTTCTTAATAGTTACAATTTCTGCCGCCGAGGCGCTGAAAGTTACATGCGTCAAAAGTCACTAGATATATATCTTGTGACTTTACATGCGTCAAACTGTGGTTTAGACGAAAATAGACTACATGTTCTCTTTAATGCCGGCCATACACGCAACAGTCCACCGGAGAGGTCTACCTGTGCAGGTATGCCTAAGCAGGTAGACCGGAGCGTGTGCGGGAATAGCCCAGTGCCGTTTTTGAACCTGCGCAGGCGAGCGGCGCAGATCGAAAATCATTTCTTTCGACGCCGACGGTGTACCTGTACGTATGTGCATGTACTCCAGTCGCCTGCGCAGGTGCGTGGAGATATTTCTCATAACTGTATCTTTTTTTTATCATGGTAGTAATCAATGCAAGTAATTTCAGGTATGTTTTCTCGTCCATTCTGAGATTATTATGATTATTATTATATTCTGAGATTTTATAATGTTCAGATTCGAATTTTAATTCGTTCAATAGGTTGACATGACTATTAGTTCTCCTTTTCAATAACCAATGCTTACACCAATTTTATCGCTTCCATTTAACTGTTTTTGTATCTTTTTTCTTCAAACTTAACGCCAGGGCTATCAATGCCAGTGCGTTATCGTACTCAATCGATGCCATCGCAAAAAGAACTGAAAACCGCTCCGGTCTACCGGTATGGGAATAATACCGGAACGTCCCCATACACGCTACCGACGTACGGTTGACCTGCGCAGTCAAATCTGCACAGGTAACTTCGGTAGAAGGTAGCGTATATGGCTTACTTAAGGGATCTGTTGGCAACCCTAATACTAGACTTTTGATAATATATTCTGAGTTTTAAGACTAGATTTGATCTTCAAGGTTTCAGCTAGACTACGTTTTTGATAATCTAGTCTGATTATGTAGACTAGGCTCGGTCTTTAAGGTTTCATCTAAATTAGATTTTTAATTTTAACCGAAACTGAACTGAAATTGGAACAAAAATCATTTACCCCCATATTCATAGTCGCTCCTTGAGGAACAAGGCCTCCTTGTTCCTTATTTCGCGTTTCATAGACCTTCCTTGACAGCTGAAGGAACCTTATTCGGCTCCTTATCTTAAGGAAGGTTTCGAGCTTCCCTGAAGAAGCCTTCAGCACTGTTATTGGCTGTTCCGTTTGGATGATGCTTGTCGTCGACGTAGTTTTGACATGTTAGTTAACCTTAGAAACAGTATAATGCACAACATTTTTTTAAATAATTATGATAGTGAGTTGGTAATGGTTTTGAGGAAAATCCAATATGGAAATAGATTTCGAAGGCGGCTCGCCAGAAGCTACATTCGATACTTTCAGAATCCTATCGAAATGTACAACGATGTTCCTTTTCGAAGAAGATATCGGTTCAGCAAAGGAGACGTGGTCGAACTTCTGTTGCCGTTGGTAAATGCCCAATTAAGGAGATCAAATAATCGTGGGCTGCCCGTGTCTCTGTTAACACATTCACTGCCGCTGTGACACCGGTGACCCGGCGGTGTTTGCATACTTTTTTGGCGTATTACAGACCAGCACGTCACTAGTGACCCATTTCGTGAAAATCACCTAAAATAGTTCTATGGGGCCCCTAGAAAAAGAAAATAAATACCATATCATTAAAACTATCGATTTTGTAAAGTGGTTTAAATCGGAGATACAGGAAAGTCATAAAATCAGGCAAAGCAGTGAATGTGTTAATACAACTCCTAATAACATTGCATTCCTATTGGTAAACTTGGTTTATTGACAATGAAATGTCTTTTATTGAAAAATTGTCATTAAACCCAGTTTACCAACTTAAATGAGAGTTAATAATTGTGTATATGTAATAGTATATTACGTAATGAGAGTTGTAAGAAGCATATTACGTACGAGCGGAACAATTACGCGCGACCCGCGTAGCGGGGAGCGCGTAATTCCGCGAGTACGTAATTGCCTTACAACTCGAATTATGTACTATACTTTATCTACGACCACACTATTTTTTTTCTATTTAATAAGAAAATTATGTTTGATGTAACTGATATAGTGATTCATCGATATAGGCAACACAATGTACGCAGTGTCAGTGTCAAATGAAATAATTTATATTTACTTAATAATTTATAATCTGTTTAATTTCATTAATACCTATTAATACCTACTGTGTTGTAGCAGTATCGTTTTGATTTTTCATGGAGCAGTCTATATAGCCTTCTGCTACTGCAGACGAACGCCAGCCACCATGCCTTTTTAGTGACAATAAATCACCACCGGAATCCACAAGAATGGTGGCTGACGAATGTCTGTAACAATGTCCTGTATAAAGAAAGATTTTCTTCCGGCAAATGAAGATAATTGGCAATTTGTTTAGGAATAGAGCCAATTTTATTTATTCCATTGCTTAGTGCATTTCTCATTTTGATAATTTAGAAAAAAAAGACTGAGTTTTGTCCATATTTTGTGGGCGTAGGTTAATATATTTTTTACAGGTTTGGTAAAATTCTTTCGGTAGCACAAAAGATCTTTAAGTTTTTGTTTTGGAATCAGGAGTTTTAATGATCAGAGATGTTCCGGTGTCTTCTATATGGCAGGGTTTGACATTTCGTAGTTCTTGTTTCCTGCAGGCAGCACTAATGCCAATGATAAGAATAATCTAAAATTATATAAAAAAATATGTCGTTATGTCCATTAGAGAGCATTATAAGATAAAAAAGTAATGAATACCTTCATCAATAAATATTTGTTATCCAGCGAATTATTGAGGAAACTTTTGAATTTCTTGAATGGTTAAAATTTTTGATTTGTTGCTTTTAAATCCATCAGATTTTCTCTTTAGTAAAGCTATTAACTTTGTATGTTTTGAAATGTCGATGTTGTGCTTTATATTAATTGATGTCCAAACCATTCAATAAATTGCCCAAAGTGAAGATCACTGTTTGAGATAACTCATCAAAGTATAATAAAACATTTTCTGAAAAGGATTTAACTTTATGCTTCATTCTCCGGTCCATAAATTTTCTATATGCATCCTCGTATCAATCCCGAGATTTAATCCGTAGCAAATTATGGGCAGCTTGTTTCACTTTTTCAACAATTTCGGGCGGAGTAGCATTTTCTATTTCGCTATCACTGGACATCACTGCACTTTAATTTTTATAATTGAAAAAAAAATATAGTGTTTATGTATTAGTTTGACGTTTAATTTTTTTTGACAAATAACGGAATGTATTGGGTTGCCTATATTAATGATAGTAGCAGCTCTCAACCAATCAACGAATTGTAAACCAAACGCACTAGTGTGTTATTGAATCATTAAATAACATTAATCGCGGACTGTTACATACGTGTGTTGTAAGATGTATTTACATAATCCACGATCTGTACAATATTGGGCAATTATAATAGTGGTCGTAGATAAATATATGAAATAAATATACTTTGCTCTAAATATGTTTATATTTATATGATACGGAATATTTTTTATTGTACAATTTATTGTAGAATCTTTAGTAGTCTAGCTTCTCTTCTGCTTCAGAAATTTTCTTTTCATTTTTTTAATGAAACTCTTGCTGCTGTTCAATCACTTCTGGCAGTCGTATCAGCTTCAGTACCTTTTCATTGGAAATATTATGAAAAGCAATTGCAAAAAAATGCTGTAGACCTGACGTTGACCCTATGTCACCTGAAAAAGTTAAAAGAAAATGGTAAAAGAATGCTAATAAATTTTTTCTTTTTATAATATTTACAATGTTCTTCAAATGCTACTGTGCTGTCAAATGGACAATCAATTTTCACATCAATATTTACACTTGTTTCATCAATGAAATCCATGACTCAGTCCACGCGTTCTACAGGTGGAAGGCCCCCACCAGTCATGAGACGTTGGTGTTTCATTGTTGTTGTCAACTTTCGTCTTCTGAAATTATTTTTGATAAAATAATTGCATTTTGAAATAGAAAATATCATGCCACAATTCGATAAGATGGGAACAAAATTGTTGTCACTTACTTTTGTTTCTGATTTAGTGCTGTCCCAGCACTTTCTCAATTGTTTGCTGGTATGTGGTGTCCACCCTTTACTTATAAATTTCATCATTACCCTTTCCCATGCTTCAGCTTTTGTTTCAAATCAACAGCACTTGTTTCACGACTTATTTCACGACTATGAAACGAGGACGCCTCAGAGATTTAAGGAAGCCTTCATCAAGGCGTCCTTATTTCTTAAGTTAAGGAGCGACTATGAATACGGGGGTTACTTGGAATGTAACTGGAACGAAATTAATTTCGGTTCGACTCTGTGCTTAAACGATAAAAAACACCCTGTATATTAATTTGTTTTAAAGATATTTTGGTTACCGGATGTTTTCAGAAAGTAGCGCCATCTGTAAATACGAACTATTTGTGGTAAATTGTTATTGTTCGGTCTGAGCGCGTGCGTCAATTTCAAATTTGCCCGACAGTTTACCAACGGTCATTTGAGAGCTTGTTTAGCCGGTCGGAGTGTTTAAAGGTTTTCGAAATGGATTCTGTCAACGATACAAAAGAAAAAATTAAGGAAATTGATAATCATTTCTTTGCAAACTGGAAGGATATATTTTCTGGTTACGATGATGTAAGTAAATACGAATATGTCTTCTTGTTATATATGTATTTAGAGTTTTATATATTTTTTTGAATGGAGATATGGCATCCTCTGTAGATAAAATCAAATAATATATTCATTTTTCAAAACTTTCAATTACCCATAAAACTACAAAAACCATAAACTTATTCATAGGAGCAAATGCTTATGTTTGTGGCCACAATTTATAGTTTAATATGATCATATATTTTTTGACAAGGACAAATCACAATCCATTCCCACCCCCTAAAAAATCTAAAAGTCATAGTATAGTAATAAACATATTAAACAAAGAAGAACAATAACTGTTTTGTTACAGATCAATATGTAAATAAATGTATGATTTAATTACAAATAAAACCAAATAAGCTTTAAAAGAAAAATAAATAACTTACTCAGTAAACATATTGTGCATTCAGTGCAAAAAATTGTTAAGTCCATGTTTGGTTCATACAAATTTGTCTGCAATTTCTGTTAAAAAAAATTGTTAAATGCTAAAAAAAAGCACACAATCCACTTGAAAGCTACTCATTAATTTCAAACAATCACCTGTGTCAACATACTTGTGACAAACAAACTGACTTTTCTTATATAAAAAAATTTCAAAGTAATTTTTCTCAATTTTTAAGTTTAGGAACTTGACATGTTTTTGCAAGAAGATAAAGGTTCATTTTTCATGAAAATTTAATTTCTAACATTTTGCAATGTGTTTATAGTAATATGTAGAATTTAGTGTTAAAATTCAGAAAGGCAAGTTTTGTGGAAGTTATAAGCTTCCGAAGAATATTTTTTGAAGAATATTAAAGCTTTCTAGTTTTACTGATATTTATTAGCAGTTATGAGACAAACTTTTTTTACAAAATAAACTTTTATGGACCCTCATCTCTTTTCTCCTGTTCTCTTCATATTTTATTGAATTCAGAACAAATTAATAAATATGGATTTAATTTAATAAAACATTAATTATATTTGTAATTTTATTGTGGCAATAGATTTAAATCACGATTTAGTACTAAAAAATTAATTAAAAATGGTCCATTAGTCCTTTGACATGAAATAAAAACACTTTGGATCTTGTCTTCAAAATTATATTTTTAGAAAATGACATCATTAGTATAACTAATTTTTTACATATGAAAAACAAGCTTATATATCTAAATTAGTAGAGGGAATCTTTTAGCTAAGTATTATTTCTTATTATTTTTTTCCTTTTTTCCTAAAACAATTTAAAAAACTCAACACACCAATTTAGGGTTTTACATGATTACAAGGGTAATAGGGGATTAAAAAACATACTTAAGTCGTTATTATGAGGAGACATTCTTTATTTTTATACATATAAATGGCTTCTAACAAGCCAAGATTTTTTTAATTGCATTCTTTTAGCAGGATTACTTTGTTTGGTTTATGACCTGTTTCTATATTGTGTAATGCAAGTGCTGATCTGTTTGGGTCATGACATTTAACAAGGTATTGATGTTCTTTAAACCGAGTTCCAATATTACATTATGTTTACCCAATGTAAATTTGTTTCTTGTGTTACAAGATATATTATAAATCCCAGATTTCTATAAATTCCTTCATTTGTCGACAGGACTGCCTAGAATGCTTTTTATTTTAAGCGGGTTGCTAAAAACTAGGGTAAAGTCAAATTTAATAAATAATTATTTTAATTTATGATAACTTTTGGGGTGGAATTATCTGTTTCAATACAATGTGTCTCGCAGTTAATCAGCAAGATGTCTAAGAAAGCCAATTTTTTATGAACTCCATTTTCTACAGTGAATTTAAGTAATAGATAAAGGATATGTATACGTATCTACATGATCGCCTACGCATTTACACCAAAATGTGTGGTATTTTTCAAGCATTTGTTTTTCCTCATGGTTCAGAAAAATGTTAACTAAGAATGGACTTTATTATAATAATGGGGATAACTGGAAGATGTGGATTATTACCCATGGTTGTACCAAATGTTTGTTCATAGTAATTTTTGTTGAAACTAATAATGTTTTGGTCCATACATAGTTTAGTTAGTTTAATATATTCATTGCAAACATCATGGTTAATGTTATTTCTGATTAATGAATCTTCCAATATTCAATTGTTTCTGGAATTGGAATGTTGGGAAACAGAGATACTACATCCAAAGAGATTAATCTGTCCCCAGGCTTTGAATTGTCGGTTTTTAATTTATTAATAGTTTGGTCTTCTTCTTGTTCTTCAGCCTTTCAAAGTCCACTGCTGGACATAGGCCTCCCCTAGTTTATTCCAATATTTTCTGTCTTTGGCTTCTAGGTGCCATCTTTTGCCGACTAGGCTTTTTACATCATCCAGCCATCTTTTCTGAGTTCTCCGTGGTCTCTACTCTGTAACTCTATTTGTCCAACGGTCTGAATATTGCCTTGCGATGTGCACTAACCAGCTCCACTTGAGGTTTGCCACTTGGTACATTACATCTGTTATGTCTCTCTCTTTTGTCTCTCGAGCATATTTCAAGCATTGCGCGTTCCATGGCTCGTTGGGTTGTTCTTAATTTCTCGGCGCTCGTTTCGGCGTCAAGGTGGTAGTTTCTAGCCCGTAGGTCATTACAGGCAGCATACATTCGTTGAGCACCTTGGTTTTCAAACACATTGGGACATTCCTCTTTTTAAAATGTGTCCTAGTTTTCCAAAGGCAGCACAACTTAATCTTACTTGCCTGAAAATCTCCGTGATTTGATTTTCTTTGCCTAGTTTAATTTGATGGCCTAAGTATATGTATTGGTCGACAGTTTCTAGGATATTAGATATCATCAATAGATATCTGTTGGTTAGTGTTGCTCATTACCTTTGTTTTGTTCAGGTTCAAATTTAATCCGAATTTTTTGGAAACTTGACTATGTTCTTGTAGCATGATATGTATTTCTTCAATGCTATTACCCAAAAGGACAATATCATCTGCAAAACGTGAGTGTGTCAGGTTTCTGCCTTCTATGTTTAGACCCCTTTTGTCCGAATTTAGTTCCTTGAAGTTATTTTCAAGTGCCAGAGTGAATAGATTAGGGGACATCGTGTCACCCTGCCGTACGCCTCTTTGAATCTTTATTTGGTTATCCTCAATATCTTCATCTAATTTGACATGAAAGGTCTCGTTTTCATATATGTTCTTGATTAGGTTTGTATATCTTAATATACATAGTGATATACATGCAATTATACATAGTGTTCATCTTTCTTCCATGAGTTTTTTCACTGATCTTTTTATTATGTTGGATATTAGTTGTGCAAATCTTTTTGGTTGTGGTTTATACATCATTTGTGATTTTATCAGAGAGTATGTCAAACTAGGTCAAAGGTTTGTTAGTTTCTTATCCAGTTCTTCCTTGAATGTTTCCTGTTGTGAGATGTGGTCTATAGTTGGGAGAACCTTTTCAGTCATCATTTTTCATCTTTCCACTTTGGTATTGAGTTTCAGGGTTGCCCTTACTAATTGGTGGCCGCTTCCAGTATGGAATTTGTTTAACACTGAAACATCGTTGATTATATGTTTTTTGTTGGAAATGATTTAGTCTATTTCGTTTTTGACTGTCTGATTGGACTTATCCATGTCCATTTCTTTTGCACTGGCTTTTCAAAGAAGGTGTTCATACAGAAAAGGTTTTCCTGTTGCATATATTTCAACAACCTCTCTCCTCGTTCAGTTCTAAGTCCTAGTCCAAAGTTTCCGATGTTTTCAATATTATCCTTGTCCTTTTTTGCCCAACTTAGCATTTAGATCGCCAATGATTAAGGAGAACTGTGTCTTCTCCGATTGTCTTGCTTTGGAGATGTCTTCATAGAATTGCTCAATGCTATTTTTAGGGTTTTTGTTGAGTGCCACGAAGGTGGACTGAAAGCTATAAAATTACTCACAAATTTCATATGTGATTTGTTTTGGTAGCCCTAAAAGTAATTGTTACTACTCATTGTGTCTACTCAGTAATTGTTATAGAGCTCCGGAAAGGCTGAATATATTTACATATTCAGGCTGTGTTCCGTTTGTTTTGTTTGTAATTACTGATTCTTTATAGGATTACCAAAACAAAACTCTTGTGAAATTTGTTAGTTATGTAATAGCTTACAGTCCACCTTACTGGCACTCAACAAAAACCATAAAAATAACCTTGTTTTTAAGGTCATGTCTTTCGGATAACTTAAGTAAGTAGCCATCTGCAGACGCTTTTCGAGATTAATAAAAGCAAAGCTGCACTGATGAGAGATAAATCTCGAAACGCGTCTCGAATCTCTTATAAGAATTTTAATTCTTCAAATATATGCATCATTTCTTCAACAGCAACTTTATAATTCACCTTACTTACATGCATGTCAAAACTAGTGCAAGAGAAATACTTTATAGTGATTCGTAATGAGTCGTACTTATAGTGATTCGTAAAAATCGTCTTTATAGTCATAAAAAGACTTAAGAATATTATAGAGATTCGGAAAGGTTGAATATATTTATATATTCAAGCTGTGTTCCGCTGTAATAAGTTGCTACTTTGTGCTGAGTTTGAATATGGAGATTTAGATTGTTTATTCTTATTTTCCAGAACACTTAAATTAAAATATTTGCGTGCACTTTCATTATTTTACTAGTAATTCATAAAAAGAAGCTGTTCGATTCTGTTAAATGCGCGAGGAACTTCGTTCCTGACGGGGGTTCCTTGACCGCATACGTTTTTTTTTTTGTTTGAGTTTGTTTTGGAGTCGTGGGTTACTTAAAATTTTTAATTTTATTTTATTATTATCTGTTTATGAATGCACGTGCAGATGAAAAGACGATGCGAAGGTGGGACGTCCGACTATAACGACGTTTTAAAGGCAGCATTGGAGGAAAATTCATTTTAAATTTTGGTATTGCTCAAAGAAGAGATGAATAATATTTTTCAACTTCAAAAACTGTATCAAATAATTGGTGTAAATGTGCTATTCACATATGCAACAATTGCATTAAGGAGGATAGTTAACCCTTGAGACCTGAAAAACATGCCTTTCTTTCAACATTATTTCTGAAATAATAAATAAAGATAGACACTTGGTTAATTCGAAGCCCCCATATATCAGCTTTATTTACAGTCTTGTAAATGTAATTTAGCTTCAGTTATTAAATAGTTATCAACAATAACGTGCAGCGTTGCGCACGGTGCTCCATTAAGCGCGGTGAACATGATTCCTGGTGATAGACTTATTCCGGTTTTATAATTTCTAATATATTTACTAAAATATATTCTAAAAGAGTATTTTGATAATTTAAATTGAAAATACTTTTTTTCTTGTAGAATTCAATTTGCTCGTTTTTCAACCAAAAAGATATATATTTCAATTTTTTTTAGAAATCCTGTTCCCAATGGTGCTTAATATCTCTGTGAACCTTAGTTTAAATTTTCATCCAAATCGGTGGAGCGGTTTTTGACATATCATGTTCTGAAAAACATTTAAAATTACAGTTTCATTTTAAATTACAATTTAATTAATAACCATAGTTAAAGTTTGATGTCACTTTTAAATCATTTTGCGGATTAAAATTGATATTTACGGAGTTTAGTCGTTAGCAGCTCCATACAATACACCTTCGTCCGTGCTCTTGCGATCCTGAAGATGCCTTTCATTTTATTATCAGCTTAATCTTGCCCTTTTTTGTTGCCTGTAGAGCACGACATCGAGCAGCTGTCTGTTTTCTGAATAATGTATCCAAAGCTGTTAAAATGTTTAATATGCCAGATAGTCAATTCTGTATGTACAAGCAGCAAAATAAATGGCAATTTTTACATCTTCAACCCCAAAAAACAGTGCAATTTTCCATATTTTTGAGTTCAAACTTTCATTTTGCATCTGAGAAAATATTTTAAAATTCCAGACATCAGGGTGATGAGGTGGATCATGTATAAACGTACTTAGACCTCTTACTATGTACTTAGACTTCTTTTCAGCTTTCGATATATAATCGAGTACCACGGTCACAGAGCGCCAGGCGTGTAGCGCACTATCTAGCTGCGTGAGATAGCCTCCCAAAATTGAAAAAATTAAAATGGGATACGTTGACCAAGATTTGACCATGAATGACCACCAAATAGTTTTGTTTACCCGTTCAAAAGATATAATAAAAAAATGATTGGGGGCCTAGCCCCCCAAAATGCATTTTTTCTATATTTGAGAGTAGCATCTTAAAAATCATGGTTTGAGTATGTTTGCCCACTTTTTTTTTAAACAAAATATATTTGTGAGCCCCAAAATCGTTTTTTAAGTGTTTGATTCCCAAAAAGAAATGGGTTGACGAACTTTTCCGACGATAATGGAATATACTCGAAGTTATATCATACTCAAAATATGCTGCTATATGTGCCAATTTTCCTGCGATTTTCTATCAAACGAATAATAAGCGATCCTTTATAATTCGTATGATATTTCACACATGTAAAAATAGCTTTTGACGCCCACCCTTAGAAAACCGTTTTTATTTGCATACGGGGTGAAAAATTGATAGATACAGGTCGAGAATTTTAAGGAAAATGGGCAAACCTCAAAAATTGATTATATGATATTTCACGTATACTAAAATAGTTTTTCAAGTTTGCCCACCCTTGAATTTTTTTTTGTCGTGATGATTTGAAGTGATGAAAAGTTGAAAAATACAGATGTTCTTGGGTTTTGTTATATTTGGGTATATTTTGTTTATTGTAGTCGTAATTTTTTTTAAATTTTTGTTTATAAAGGTTTTTAAAATTAGATAATAGCAGTTTAGATTAAGATTACGGTAAAGTGGCCAATAGGTACCAACATCTCGTCGTGATGTCGTGAATGGTAATTTAGTGCCTTTTTTAAGCTGTTTATGACACTGTGTTTGGACACAGTTGTTGTTGCTACTATAGATTTATTACTATAGATTTTCATGAAATTATCATGCCACTACCCGACTAATAATACTTACAATTAGATCTGAAATTCCTAAATTTAAACATTATAGTAGCCATGAACAGTCTCCAAACACAGAATCATAAACAGCTTAAAAAAGGCACTGAATTACCATTCGCGGCACATATAGCAACATTTTTCGAGTATGTAACTTCTAGTTTATTCGATTATTGTCGGAAAAGTTCGGCCCTCCATTTCTTTTGGGGAATTGTTCATGTTGTTCATGGATATCTAATACAAAAAAAATGGTGGGCAAACATGGTCAAACCATGTTTTTTAAGATGCTATTATCAAATACAGAAAAAATGCATTTTGGGTCTAGGCTCTCTAGCCCTCTAGGCTCTAGAGGGTCTAGGCCCCCAATCATTTTTTTAATAATATCTTTTGAACGGAATGTGGACAAACAAAACTATTTGGTGGTCAAATCTTGGTCATACGTATCCCATTTTAATTTTCATATTTTTTCAATTTTAGGGTGCTAACCTCACGCAGCTGCACTATCTTCACCCGCGCTAACCTTATTATAGCTTCGGCAGTTGTAATTTTAGATTCTGATTGGGCTTAACGGACCCATAAAGGATGTAGGTATATAAATATACGGAAAACACAAAATCTATTTTCTGAAAGTCTATCTAGAATGTCTTTTTGTTGATATCGAAATTATACAGTAAAAAATTATTTTAAAATTTATACACTGCAAGTAAACTCGGAGAAATGTCTGAGGGTATAAATGTTCAGTATCAAAAGTTACTAGGTTACTGCAAATCAGGTGGCCGACTCTATTATTATCTCTAAAGAGTTCTAAAATTATTTTAACTTCTTAAGTTTTTCCTCACTGTTTTTATAAGTTTTTTTATCAACCCATTTGCTGAAGCATGGTTGTTTATTGTTCACAGTCAATCTTCAACGTTAGTAGAATATTATTCGTATCTACTTTGAGCAATACCAAAATTACAAATGTAATATTTGCATGTACCTATTACGATCGTTTATCAAAACTTATTACATTAATGAAATAGTTTTAAAAGTTTGATTATTTAAAGGATGTATTAAAAGGATTAAGGATTTATTGAAATAAAGGTCAAAATAAGTTCAATTTATCTTGTTTTAAGAAAAACAAAGAATAACATATGGGTCTCTACGCAGTTTCGGCCAATTTTAAATTGAGCAAAGCATTGGCATTTTTTAAGATTAAATATTGACTAGTTATAAATAAATAGTTGTCCACGACTTCGCTCGAATTTTATTTCTTATCGAGAATAAAATGTAAAAAATAAACTTTATTAAATATATTTAATGATAATAATATATGTATAAACAACTTGATGGCTAAATATGTTATGATGTCTTTTCTAATTAAAACTTATTTGTTAACTAAATTTGTTATAAAACTATATTTCAACTGCTGGGTTGCAGAATTCTTTGCAGGTGGTTGATAATAATACAAAAACAACTTAATCTAATTTATTACTAAACTGAAGGATTCCTTGCAGGTGGTCAGATAACACTCGCGTGGATTTAGTATATAAGTTTTTGCCAAATTCTACGTATTATATAATAAGTAGGGATGCATCGATACGCACTTCTGCCGATACGATACCGATACCGATATTTATAAAAAAGTATCGGCGATACCGATAACGATGTGTATAGTGCAGGCTTTTAAAGGTGTAAAAAGCTGTGGATTTAGGATAGAAAATATAGAAGCAGACGACATTACTTATTTATATAATATTTATTTAGAATCTTAAGTAACGAAATTTAGAAAAATGTAATTTAACAAAATGTCAATTATGTTTTTAAAATTGTGATTTAATAAAAAAATAGAGTGAGTGAGTGACCAATTGGAGTGAGTGAGCTAAACATTGGATGGGCACTAAATTGTATATTTGTTGAATCTCTCTATTTGTTGAAAAATAGCGACACCCATATTTGCAGCGTTGTCGGTAACAATGGTTCTAACTCTGTTTTGTATATTCCAATACTGAAAACCCTTCTTTAGATTACATGATATGTTGAATCCTGAATGCTGAAGACCCTCGAATAGAAATACTTCGAGACAATAAAGCTTGTACTCGAGACAATAAGTTAGCATCTCTCTCATGGGCTGTTACGCTAATAAAAACATTAGATTGTGATGAAGAGTCACATGTCCATATGTCGGTGGTTATCACAATGTGCAACAACTCTTTTAACAAACCTACTATTTTAGTTCACACTCGCTCATATATTTCTGGTATAACATTTTCCGTTATATAGAAACGTGATACCATTTTATAATTCGGGCATAGCTTCTTTAATAACCGTTGATAGCCTACCTTGTTGACTAAATCGAATGGCTCCTTATCGACGCATATTTACTCAGCAATGGTGTGAGTTATTTGTTTTACCCTACTATCGTCATCTCTATAAAATGTGTTTTTATTGATCATCTCTCTTAGAGTTGCTTGTCTCTTAGGTAGTGGGCCACTGTCATCACTCCTTGTTGTCTTCGGCACTGAAACAGTGTCCAATTCACTCTGATGGTGTCTTTTCATTTGGATCCACAAGTTCGATGTGTTACAATTTTTTGAATTGGTGAATTAGTGAAAAAAATGCCTATCGAAAGTCATTGCCACTAGCGGAATGAAATTATAAGACCCGTGTGTAGATAAATGGTGTCGCATATACATGAACGAACCAAAATGCGCCATTTACACATTGGCTGGTTATAGCGCGGAATCTATTTGTGTATCGGCAAACTAATATCGACGATTCCGATATATCGGAAAACCAACTATATCGCCGATATATCGATATCGGTATCGGATGCATCCCTAATAATAAGTTCAGTTTTAACGTCATAAGCAAGTCCCCAACCTAGATCATCTCTGTTTGGGAGACAATGTTCTGCCTATAGAGTTGACTTGACTATTACATGTTAAAAAGGAGTATTTTAATGCACCTGTAATGTGTCTTCATTGACTATTGACGTTAGAAGTAATTAAGTGGCATGTAAACTTACTTTAGGAAGAATTTTCAAAATGACAATGTTTACTTTCAAATCTTCGCATTTTGAGAATTGGGTTTTCCATACAAAAATGTATTCCCTTTTATTTAGTTTTAGAATATTTGTGCTATAAAAGGCTATAAAAAACAGTTGTTTTAGAGTCCAACTTTGTTTTAAATAGTTACAAATGCCCTTCTTTAACTGGCTCTTCGGATAATGATAATAAAAATCAATTTTTTTATTTTGTGAATTGTAATACCAATTTTCACGTTTTTTTAATATCTGTTTTTACTTATAGCATATACATAAGTTATATGAGAAGTTGTAAGTCTGTTGTAAATGCTTTATGTTTCTTAACCTTTTTTGTTGGTGTACCCCATTAGTTGTTTCGGTACTTACTCACTAATGCTACCGCAGCTACAGATTTGAACAAAATGGATGGTTAGTTTAGGTTATACCTATAGGAGCTGATAAATCCAGACCACATATTGCTCGGTAGCGCGACCTCTCCCAAATAAGAACAAATATTTGTTAAGGGTTAGATTAGGTTATATAAGAACAGATAAATCCAGACAACATATGGCGGTGGTAGAGCGCGACCTCTCGCTGCGGTGGCTTTAATACGTAAGTTCCGTTTTTCCTAAAGTACCCCTTATATTTTTGTATCAAGTACACCTTAAATTTTATAATTAGATGTATACAGCCCATATAATTTCAATGCTATAATAAATAATTATAATATGATATTTGTTACGATAAATGTTTTCATTTTTTTCAAAATTTGAGAACGAATGTCTTCACGCTAATGCGTAAAGCCTGTTTTTTGTGTCACAGTATTTAGCAAACTCGCATGTACACGGATAAGAGACAGCAGAAAAAATTTCTTTATATGTCGTGTCAGTAGAAATTTAAGTAGCTCTTCTTTTGCTGACAAGCTATAATTTTTAGAAAAATTTGTATAAAAATTATTTCATATATTTCTCTTCGAGATATTTAATGAATAAATTAAAAAATATTTTTACATTATGCTACATTTTATTTTTACATTTAATTAATTTTATTTGAAACAATAACTTTAATGAAATAATCCATGAACATTTATTAATTATTTTTAAAAAGTTAAGTAATTTAATATTTCCGTATATTTTTGGTCTTCCTCTTTTAGGTGAAAGATCAAAACGTGGAATTTAGAATCATCCAAATAAGTTTTACAGAACATGTTATAAGGTTCATTTTTGAAGAATCTCAACCATTGAATTTGCAGCCAAGAGACAGATTCGCCCGGGGTATTTTTTACTCTTCATGTTATTGACTCTTCTAGTGATTTCGTTGAAAATATTATTATTTGAAATAAAATTCGGCTGCGACATTCGTTTTATCGAAAATGTATTTATTTTTCTACACTTTTCTATCAATTCCTATCAATGCTCAGGGTTGTATAAGTAATTTCCTTTTTTATTTTCGTTTCTATCAACTCAAATCACGGTGATTCGGTAGAAAGGTATGACCTAGTACCAAAAATGTATGGCTCGTTTCAATACTATTATTTGTTGACTGAGCAATTTTCATCCATGTCAATGCAACTTTAATGTTACGATTTTGGCCTGAACAATTATTAACGTAAGCTATTACGTGTTTTTGGGTAGTTATATCCTCCATATGTGCTAAAATGCATGATGCTACTTCCTGTGCACCTCTTGAAGCTGTAGTTTCATCCCATACATACATCTTGACATTGTCATCATGGAAATTATGGAAATCAAAGTTGTATACGTACATATTTCGCTTATAATAGGCTAACGAAACAGACAGTTTAGGATACGGAAGTGCTTATTGCAAATCTAATGAGAATCCATAATTTTCCCAGGAATTTTCTTTTACTTTATTCTGGCCCTCTGCAAGACAGTTCATAGCTCGTTCGGCATTTTGTAAATGTACATCTTGACTTTCTCTAAGATGTAATTTCTCTTTCTCATTACTGCATGCTCTGATTTTTCCCTTCAGTAAATCGCATTTTTGGCAAGTATCTTTTCGAGGAGCATGGAAATGTTAAATTCAGTATTAAATATTTTCCTGTAGATCCATTCCTTAACAAAGGATTGCAAATTTTTCTCACATTTCTCTACATACAGGCTATAAATTTTACGAATATTTAAATCAGGACCAGTGTTCCCTCTAATTTTGATTAGTGCTGCGCGGTCCAAGGTCTAGGGTGGGCAAAAAAATTATAATTAAAAACAAATTGCGCAATTTTTTTATACTTATTCAAACCATAATATCCAATAGTCTGAACTCCAGAGGAGCGGCTACAAACAGCGTATGTCTTCCATGTTATGAGCGGCTGAATAGACACTCTGGAACTTACAATCCCAGTTTTAACCTCGAAATGGCCCAAAAAGCCATGTTCTCGTACTGGTTTTATCTAAATCTCATCTGTTTTTCGCGAAGATCCAGGCATCTTCCCACGACGATCAGTTCCAGGTGTTTCAGCATTCAGAGCAGGAATTAACCGCCTACAGAAATTTTATTGCTGACTAACCAATTATTCCTGCCAACCGACACTGCATTTTCTCATGGGCCTTTCAAAAGTTCGGGGTCGCCTTTGTTTTATTAATCGTTGATGAACTGTAGTACACAGATATAAATTCTGGGTTTCAAAATCTTTTCGTTTCCAAAAATTATCAAAATTAGGTTTTATTTCATTATATTCTACGCGATCTAAACATTTTTTTTTTGCAAACGCTATCCTTATTTTCAAAAATTTTGGCACTCACAAGTTTTGATTTTTTTGTCGTGTACTCTTCGCCATTATTTCTCTTAATGTTTCTGATATTTTGTGCATAACTACCTTCTCCGTTTTCTTTTCTTATCTTTTTCTATCTGTACCAATTCTTTTGTTTTTGAATTCCTGCAATATCTTGCACCATTTCTGGGGTATCTAAATTTACAGTGAAATCTTGGTATGATTCTTCTGAGCACAACTGAATTATATCGTTAGGTAAACCGGAATGAATTGTCGTTTTTGTTATTATTTGATTGTCATTTATCGGCTTATTATATAGTACAGAAACGCGTCAAAGAGGGCCACGCACCATTTTCAAATAATGTTTATATAATTTCTTTAAATATTTGACTTACAATTAGACCACTTTCATAATGAACACTAAATGAATTCCACATAATGTTGAAAAAACCACATCTAATGGTTCATTTATGGCGATATCGTAAAAATTACATTGAATAAATTTAGTTTAAAACAGTGTGGTGTGAAATAACTGATAAGCTCATTTTTTTAATTTCGACTTATAAGACCACTTATGGGCACATATAATTTTCAATTTCGTTATCGTCAGGAAAATAAATATTAAATGAATTCTGTTAAGACCCAACTATTATATGTTGTGGTCTTAAAAACGTTATTTTTACATAGGTTTTAAATATATTAACATAATAAATATTACATCTAGGCCCAATAAATATTAGTATTTATTATGGTTTTAATTCAATCAGGTTAATCAGTTATCTTATTTCTTTATAATAATCTTTCTAATCTCCTCTAATCCTTATATTATGTCAAGACTCAACAACTATTATTTATTGCGGTTTCAATTTACTTGGATTAGTGATACTTGGTTACAAGTGGGTATCGACATGACACCTGATAGTTGTATTGGTCGTAAATGACTTTTTATTTGCTTTCTTATAATATGTTTAGATTTAACAACTATTATTTTGGGCGGTCTTAATGTACTCGGATTAGCGAGTCTTTCGATACAAGTGGGTATCGATAAGAGACCCGCCATCTGGTAGTTGTAGTGCTCATAAATATTCAAAAATAATTAGTTTGTTTACTTTTCCCTTTCTAATATTATGTCTAGACTTAACTATTATCTTGGGCGGTCTCAATTTACTGAAATTAGTGTTTTTGTCACATGTATGTGTCAATACTTAGAACTTATTTTCTAAAAAATGTTTGACCGAATAGAATTAATGCTTGGTTAAACGTAATTTTACGAAACTACAGGTTCGTTCGGCACAAATAGACAGACAAATTCAGTGGAGAGTTGGGATTCGCGTGAAGTTGACACCCGAAATTTTGAAAAATTGACTTTTTTTTAGAGTTCTGGCAAGATTTTAAATAGTTCTAATAGTTTAAAGATAGTTCTAGAGTTCTTGTTTGGAAATTAAAATAGGTCCGGGGAATTTCGGGCAGAAATCGAGATAAACAATTTGGGGGCCAACTTCCTAACCTAACCTAACCTAACTTCACGCCTTTTTTCTGGAAAAAGAGTTCTGATGTCATATTTCAGTTCTTTATAAACATGCAAACATGCGCCGCATCCAAAACAAATATCCAAAAATACGTCAAAAAAATAGTTTCATGTGTTTTTCGAGTTTGTTAAGAGTTGTGAGTAACCCCCCTGAGAGTTCTGAACAAATCACCTATAGAATTTCTTTGTCCAACTAATATTAAGGATGTACGAGAGGTTGACAATATACTGAAAACGTTATGAAATTTCTGCAGATTGTTAAGGATTTTGTTATGAAATAATAGAACAAAATTCAGGTCAATTCACTAAACCGTTTAATAGTTATTGCAATTCAAAGTTTTTAAACGGCGTCTTATGGGTACACTATATTCTCGGCATAAAAAGAGTGGAAATTTCATAAAAAGATATGGTAAAAATCATTCAATTCATCGTAATTCGCTACACCGTTTATGAGATATTGATAAAAAAATCGTTGAATTTCTGCCAAAAACGAACTAAAACACACATGGCAAACAAATTATTAGTTTGCATCGCTTTTTAGCGCATTTTTTGCATTTTTATGGTAAAATATGCTGATATTGGAAAATTTCATATTCTGATTTCAAATTTTATATTTTCTCCGAATGTTCCTTCCGAACAAACATCCTTATAAGAAAAACGAGGCACAAAATTTTTGAAAATGAATGAATTAAAAAATATATTTTTTTCTACTGATATATGTGAAAATGGCATTTTTTCCACGACTTACCCTACATGAAAGTGACATTTTTTCATTTTAGAGATGAAAATATTTTCACATCTAGAGACGAAAATGAGCATGATTAAATAAATAATTAAAAGAATGATTTTAAATTTATGATTTTCTCGATTAAAACACTAATCTAACCAAATTTGCATGGACTGTCTTATTAATTACATCAATTTCAATGAAATATTAAAGAGCTACTAAATGACGTTGAAATAAAATTTGATTTAATTTTCATTGCCTCAAATTATGGATTTCTTAGCGCATCAATAAATTCGCTTGGAACGTCTGGGCTACTGCTTTCTAAACAGATTGAGCTAATAGAACATGCTCAGGATGTAATTAATGGCGTTAACGGTGAAGCAGCTAACTTTGTGAAAAAAACTTGTTATTTAAAAAATTATGGTTTTCCATAATGAAGGAAATTCCAATAAAATTATCTAGGTCTAGGGGTTTGTCTAGAGGTTCTACAATAATAGACAATAAATGTAGTATTATTGAAGCAATTAAGGCATTTAAATTTGCGCCTATAACTTCGGTTGATGTGGAACGAAGCTTTTCAATGTACAAAAATGTCTTACGATCAAACAGGAATATATTTCTTAGAGATCTTAAATGAGATGTTTGTCATTTATTGTAATAAAAATTAAAAAAATTGCAATTTAAAAAAAATTTGAAATTTCAATTATTTTGAAGTTTTACAGCTAAACTTCAAAATAATTGAAATTTCAAATTTTTTTTTATATGTATATATATATATATATATATACATATATATATATATATATATATATATATATATATATATATATATATATATATATATATATATATATATATATATATATATATATATATATATATATATATATATATATATATATATATATATATATATATATATATATATATATATATATATATATATATATATATATATATATATATATATATATATATATATATATATATATATATATATATATATATATATATATATATATATATATATATATATATATATATATATATGTGTGTGTGTGTGTGTGTGTGTGTGTGTGTATATAGGTATGTTTTAGTTGAAACAATTTGTAACTCAAAAAAAAACTGTTTGTTCATATATGTATGTATCTTTTAGTTACAACAATTTGCACTTGAACAGAAGAAACTCGTTAGAATTTATAAAAAAACTGGGGATATAAAAATATTATCTGATATGTCATTGGATTTAAAAAATTCAAAACGCAAACCAGGAAGGAAGAAGATTATTACAGTATCTAATGGTTAGTTTTTGTATATAAACAGCTATTGAATAATCTATTGATAATTTGTTTTAGCAAGTGATATCGAATCCGAGAATTCTGCTGTTTTAGAGGTAACAAATGCACGGCCAAGAAGAAAAGCTTCAGCAATGGCAGACATTAAAAGGAAAAATACTGAAACTGTTTCACCTAAATTACCAAATAATATTAATGTTAAGGTTGAAGTAATATCTGATATTGAAGAAGAGGTGGAAAAAGATTGTACATATGTGGTGGTCAAGCAAGAAGCTCCTGAAATGCCCCCATTTGCTGTGCCACTTAATAAAACACGTACTAAACATAGAGTTATTGAACCCAAACAATCTATCAAAAGTAGAAAAACTAAAGATATGAAAGGTGTTGAAGAAGTAGTAAAACCTCCCAGATCAAGTACAAGAAAAAATAAAAAGGAAAATTCTTGTACACAGAAAAAAAATGCATATTTAGTTGAAATAGAAGAAAGTCCAGGTGAAGATGTATTTGTTAGTCAACTCAATAATCAGGAAAATAAGGAAGAAAAAAATCACGAATCAAGAAATACTACAGAGATTGGTAAAAAAAGTACTTCAACCGATAGAAGTAAAAAGCCAAGAAGTACTTCAACATGTAGAAACACATGTACGACAGATAGCTCTGATACACATAGTAAAAAGAAGAAAAACTCGCAAGATGATGAATGGCAAACTGAAGAAACTGCGGAATGCGAGCCTTCAATTTATGAGGATGCTGAAACAAATGGAGAAACTTTTACTACTCCAGAAGTCGAAATAAATGAGCCCACTCAGGGTAAATCTAAATCCAGTGCAACCAAAAAAAAATCCAAAGATGTGCCAGAAAAAATTCCCGGTTCTGATCAAACTTTCGTTATAGAGAAAGACAATGAAAAAGAAACAGAAAAGAAAAATAATTTGAATTGTACAAATTTGAACGAAACTAAAATAATTAAGAAAGGTAAAAATTCAAACGTTTTGAAATTTACTGAAACAACAATTCAGAAAAATACAAAAGGGGCAATGGAGAAAACACCCGTTCGTAAGAAAATTGAAGCCTTTGAAAAAATGCGTACACCAGTTGATGCACCAGTAATGAGAATAACCAGAACTAAATCTAAAAAACAAAATAAAGAAAATGTGGAACAGGTAATTGTTATTTTTAGAAAAATAATTAATTAAATAATTGTATATTTTTTTGATTCATTCACAGCTTTTAATTATTTTTTTCTAGACTGGCGAAACTGCGAATAAGGAAAAAAATAAAGACACTGCATATACACCGTTAACAACAAACCGTATATTACCGAGTTCATCAACACTGTCTCAAACTATGAGTGTTCTGAAAGCATCTAAAGAATATTTCTTGGAACGCGAAAAACGTACGAAAGAAAAGGAAACCGAAGCGCTTAAAAAGAAGGAAGCTTGGAAACAATCACAATTAGAAGAGAACCGTCGTATACGCGAAGAGAAGCGTCGTATACGCGAAGAGAAAGAAGAAAAGGCTAAACTACAGCGTGAAGCTATAGAAAAAGAAAAGCAGATGTTAATTAAAGAGAAACAAAAAAAAATACAAAAACAAAAGGAAGAGGCAGAGAGGAAGAAATTGGAAGCAAAACAAAAGTTGGAAGAGATAAAACAAGCAGAAGAGGCAGAGAGGAGGAAATTGGAATCAAAACAAAAGTTAGAAGAGATGAAACAATCAGAAGAGATGAAACGAGAGGAAGACAGAAAAAAGAAGGGTTTAGAAGAGAAAAAGTTATTGGAAAAGCAGAAAATTGAACAGATAAATGATTTAAAAGCAAAAGAAATGTTACTAAAAAAAATGGAACAAGAAAGGTTGGAATCCAAGGCCAAACGAATCCAAGCACAACAAATGACAAATCGAGATCAACCAATTTATTTAACTACAAAAGCACCACTTTTACCGTCGTTTGATTGTTATGATAGTGATGACAATGACGAAAATAGAAACGCTATACCAAGACCCCCATGGACTTCTCGTAAGTTTATTTTGTACGTACTTATTAACGGATACAATTCTCAATTTTTAAATTCTAGGTGAACATATGCGTGAAGCGGTGAGAATTATGATGCATATCGACGATAAGTTGAAGAATACAATGTTTTCTTTAAAACCACAAACAGTAGACTTGAGAAAGATATTCCAGAATATAGATCCTCAGAAATTAAGGCGAAATTCCAGTGCCGTATGGAAAACTCGGCCTAGATTTACGCTTATGGAATCGCTTTGCGAATTTTGAGATTATCTTGTCTAGTTATTATACAGACTTATTGGACCTGTTTTTAATGCAACATTTGTTTTTGATCGTAGATTTTTTATTTATAGTTTTATCTGCGCCAAATTTGGATATTTTGTTTAACTCCTACTTTCTCGAAATGTTGTCAATGAGGTTGAACATTTATTAGTTTTTTACAGAAAAAAATACATTTTAATATAAATAGTTTTTTTCATTTATAATTGTTCAAAACTTGGATTATCAGTATACAAAAATAACTTATAATTGAAGTAAATATATAATATTTTTTTTAAAATAAATGTTTGATTCGCTAATAAAAAATACGAATTCAAATATAGTTTATGTGGATGTATATACAGAAACTTTTTATATTTCTAATAAATGAATTTATTCTTATTTGTTTTGCCTTCTTTTTATTCATAAGTTTATGTTAAAACATAATTTATGATAAATGTTCTATTAAATGTACTTTTCAGTATTTAAATTATATTTTAAGAGATTTATAGTTTTAATTAATTTATATAATAAAAGTTATCTAATTACTATGTACTTGTTTATATTTAATAGTTATGGTACTTATAGAAATTGCTATCTAGACCTGTGTGGGTGGACCTTGTTTTGTTCAAGTCTAGTATATTATGATAAAATAAAATTATAATAAAACAGTTTTATACGTTTCAAAATTTATTTGTAGAACACTACAAATGTTTCTTGTGTGGCTTCATCGGGTGATGAAATATAGAAAAAGTTAAAAAACCTTACATACAAAAACAAATTTTGAAGGGAGTGTTGTCCTTACAGATTTAGATTTAGTAGGGGAGAATTATTTACTGTTTGATCAAAGAGAATCAAGATCAGAGATCAAAGAGAATTTGAGAATCTGTTTGATCATTTAAGATGATACCTTCTTTATTATGTTTGTTATTTCTAAACTTTCTAAAGTTAAGTTTTCTACTTTTTATTTCAGTATGTAAAATTTATTATTAAATTTCTGATTATATTCTACACCAGTGTCTCTCAAACTTATTTGTTTCATCGCCCGCCTATATGTATATATATATATATATATATATATATATATATATATATATATATATATATATATATATATATATATATCACATCATCGTCATCATCATGCAGCTCCTTTCACGTCCATTATTGGACGTAGGCCTCCTCCAAACGTCTCCAGTTCTCTCTGTCCCTGGCTGTTGCAATCCAATTTGTCTCTATCCTCTTTAGGTCATCCGTACATCGAGTGGGAGGTCTGCCTCGGCTACGCTTGTCAGCTCTTGGTCTCCATTCCAACAGTTTTTTGGTCCATGGAGGACAGGCATGGACTAGCAATGTGCCCAGCCCATTTCGAATGTGCCCAGCTTAATTTCTCACTCGATCCCTCACGGTCAGGCCAAGCATCGATCTCTCCATTCGCCTTGGTGTTACTCTTAGTTTTTCTGCGGTTTTCTTCGTTAAAGTTAGGGTCTCTGAGCCAGAGCGGTCTTTAGACCGGGGCGACCGCTTTGGGGCCCCGCAGCCTTATGCGAACCGGCAGGCACGAACGTGAACCTGCACCAAACATTTCGGCTGCGCTCCGATGTTTGTTTTTTGGCTTGAGTCAAAGGACACATGGCAAAACAAAGGTTTTTCTAGAGTTGCGTAGTATTAAAAAACATTGGCTACACAAGCAAATTTAGTGCTAGTAGTAGTGTCCACTGTTCAGTGTCTAAAAAAACATCGATTTAGTTAACTCATGCTCCCAAATAAATAAACTATAAATATTTCACATATATGTATTTTTTGTAGTACTGTAAATAGATAAAATTTCGGTAGCCATAATCCATCGCTACAGAAATTTTATCATAAGCTTAGCATAAACTTTTTAAACGTTTTTAAATAAAAATTACAAAGTTGCAAAATTTATTGTCCAACTTTGTAATTTTCAATAAAAAATAAGTTTATGCAGTTTGTCATTTAATAGGCAATTATTTTTGCTTGAAATCAAAATTATTTTTAGGGTAGTAAAATGAATTCAGAAACGACTAGAGACCGCGATCGTGGTAGAAAATATGAGAGTGGCTCTCAGAAAAGAAAAAAAGCTCAGAAACAGACAGAAATACAAAATCTTCAACGGGGAGACATGCTCAAATTTCTAAAGACCGGTGCTGTCACTGAAAATAAAAATTATGCGTGCAAAAATCTACAATGTGCGGCTACTACTACAGAAGTGAAATGTATGAAAAAAAACCATGATCTTCATGATGAATTTGATAATGAGAAATTTTGAAACTGAAAAGGAAAAACAGTCATCAAATCTGGAATGTGTGGCTACTGCATCTGGAAGCGCAGAGAGTAAAATGTGTGAAGAAAAACGTGATGAAATTAATGATGAAAGTGAAACTACTAGAAGAGTTTTCTGCCTTGAAAATGATCCAGGAAATTGGGCACTAAATGTTACTGATACTATGAGGATGTTTTTCGTAAACAATAATCCAACGCAAGTTCCTGATTTTAACTTTCCAGTTTACGGCTATGGTAGAAAGTTTAACGAATCCCATTATTTAAGATGTTTACCCAATGGCAAAAAAATTGTCGAAAAGGGCTACAGAAGGTACTCAAAATAAAAAAAATAGAGTATATTGCTACTAATGTTTCTTGTTTTTCAACATTGGTGCAATATCAGGTTTGGCCTATGAAGGAATTTGTGATTGGAAGCATATAGGAGACAGACTGAAAGAACACGAAACATCTATGCTGCACAACAAAGCCCAAAGCAAATATCTCGAATTGAAAAAGACACAATAAAGATCAAACAATCGACGTTGATCAACAACGACAAATAAATGGCGAAATATAGCATTGGCGTAGTGTTTTAAAAAGAATTATATTATCAAATCAATATTTAGCCAAATACAACGACGCACAGTGGGGCCGAATGCATGATTTCTTGGCAAAAATTATTTGAGCTAAATTTTGACTATAAAGTACAACACTTCTTAATAATAATACAAAGTTTAATATGTATTTGTTTCTGAATTATATACATGTATATGTCAAGAACTAACATATTAACATTTATGAAGAATCATCAAAGTCTGTATCAATGATATATTAATAGTCTGTATAATTTTTTTTTGTGGAAAACTGGTTAGTGATATTAATGTTCTGTTTTCACACACATTAGTTACAAAACTCATTGGTTTTTATGTTTTAGACTACCTATTTCGGTTCTGCACTGTCAGCAGTTAGACCAAATCAATGAAAAACACGTCTGCCGCCGATGCAGATATCTTGACCACTTGAAATTGTTTTGGTGATGTTTAAAAATATGTTATAACATTAATTAACAAATTCGCGTAAATGAAAATTACAATTTAACTGTGTAACGATTATTTCTACGAATTTAGTTAATATCAGTGCATATCATGTCTGCAGTTATATTTTGATTTGTTTTTGGATTAGTTGTTCTCGGTTAATTCGAAAAAAAAGCTGCGCATGTTTGCGCCAATTGGAGATAATGCTTGTTTTTGAAATTTTTAATGAGCGCAAAAGAATACCAAGTTTTCACGATTTTTTTGTGGAAAAATGGTTAGTGATATCAATGTTCTATTTTCACACATAGTTTATTTTTACTTTCAACATTATCCTTGAATTTTTATATAGCAAAACAATGTCAAGTGGTCAAGATATCTGCATCGGCGGCAGACGTGTTTTTCACTGATACACCCGTATTCATAGTCGCTCCTTGAGGAACAAGGCCTCCTTGTTCCTTATTTCGCGTTTCATAGACCTTCCATGACAGCTGAAGGATCCTTATTCGGCTCCTTATCTTAAGGAAGGTTTCGAGCTTCCTTGAAGCCTTCAAGCACTGTGATTGGCTGTTCCGTTTCGATGACGCTTGCGCTTGTCGTCGACGTAGTTTTGACATATTAGTTAACCTTAGAAACAGTATAATGAACAACAATTTTTTTAATAATTATGATATGATGATAGTGAGTTGCTAATGGTTTTGAGGAAAATCCAATAGAATTTATCGAGTTTACGGGTCTATTGAAATTTAGTGTTATGGACTTTTTACCTGGTGTAACTGTTATTAATCGTCCTTGTCACGGGTTAACGGAAAGGTCGCAAAGGTCGAAAAGCAAAAATGAAGCTTCTAAGTTATCTGGTTCAATAAATATTCGTGTTTTTCTTGAAATAGTTGTAAACATTGTCAACGTGACAGATAGTCGACGCGAACGCAAATAACTAGATGTTGCCACGTTTATTATTTTTTCTAATTATCAACAGATTTGCTTCGAAATAAAAAAAAAAGGAAAACTAGTAATATATCCAGGGAAAAATGTAAATAAATTAAGATTTTCATCAAATTAAATAAAAAAAATCGCCAGATCCTCCATCTCGAAAATACAAATTAAATTTTGGAATTCAAAAAAAAAAAACAGATAAAACCTTACATTGGACCGAGAGTTCGCGCTGCCGCGCGTATGTTGTCTTGATTTATCTTCCCGCTTCGCGGCGGACAACCTAATCTAACCAAGGTAAAAAAAAGAGGATCGGATCCTCTTTGATATAAACGGGCAAGAATAAACGTGGCAACATCCAAATAATTGCGTTCACATATACTGTCTGCAATCTTAAAAATGTCAAAAAAAAAAATTCAACAAAAACAACGTAGAGGCTTAATTTTTGCTTGCGGAGCTTAATAAAAGAGTACCAAAGACGATTAACAACAGTTACAACAGGTAAAAAGTACACAAACATATTTTCAAGACAGACCCGTAAAACCGAATATACCCAATCCGGAAAATATGAAATGGAAATAGATTTCAAAGGCGGCTCGCCAGAAGGTACATTCGATACTTTCAGAATCCTATCGAAATGTACAACAATGTTCGTTCTCGAAGAAGATATCGGTTCAGCAAAGGAGACGTGGTCGAACTTCTGTTGCCGTTGGTAAATGCCCAATTAAGGAGATTAAATAATCGTGGGCTGCCCATGTCTCTGTTAACACATTCACTGCCGCCGTGACACTGGTAACCTGTCGGTGTTTACATACTTTTTTTTGCGTATTACAGACCAGCACGTCACTGGGTCACCAGTGATCCATTTCGTGAAAATCACCTAAAATAGTTCTATGGGGCCCCTAGAGCAGCTATTCTCAACCGCTGGTCCGGCGGACCACCAGTGGTCCGCGGAGAAATTTTACTGGTCCGCAGACAATTTTTTCTATCCGCGAAAAAAATTTACTTATAAAAAAAAATAATAACTAAATTTTAATTTATAAAATTACGAAATACAAATATCTTAAACTAATTTTAATTCTATGTAATTTATGATTAGTACGGCACTGAAGAAAAAAAAAGAAAAATAATTACATATCTTTACATTTAAATATAATTGTAAGTAAATGATAATAAAAATGTTACAATTAACTTGTAGTAGTTCTACTAACAGGTAGATTTTTGGTGATGGATATATATTTTTCCTTATTTTGGGGGATGATATCAATTTTTTCCTCGTCAGATCCAAATTCTTAAATAAATAAATGAACATCATAATTCGACATGTTATGGAAAAATACCGGGATCATTTTAGGTATTTTATAATTCAAATTACAATTTGAGTGGGCGGCTCCCCGAAATTTACCCGTTAAATGATTGTGATCGGCGACTTTGTCTGTTACTTGTAAAAAATTATTACATATGTGACAAGAAGTGGCCGTATCGTAGGAATTTTGCTCATCTGCAGTTAATTTAATCATCGGAAGTATAACGCTTAAATGTTCTCTGTATAATTCTTTAAAATCTGCATAGAGGTTCTGACAAAACAATTTCGGGCAATCTTCCCCGGTATAAGTGAAAAATTTACTCAATGAGTCATCGCATGAACATTTTATATTATAGGCGAAACTGTATGGTACATGGATATGTGTCTGATTAGTATAGCTATTGTCAGGGTTCGGTGAGCATGTATCAACAGGTTTTGAAATTGATTCAAAATCTGCGTATACAACAAAGGGTATACGCATTTTTCTATCGAAATTTTGAAATTTTTATATATTCCCCGGCATCATATCACCTCTCTTATGTTTTACAAGGTCTTCCGTCGGCATAATAGTGTAAATTTTGCTGCGGTCATCCAATTTATGTTGATTGAACGCGAATTCATTTGAAAAAAAGGTTAAACAGCCGTCACATAAATATTTTTTTCTACAATCTACCGAGATTTGACTTCTTACAAGCCGTGAAATATTTTTAATATAAACATAATGACCATTAATCTCTTCTTCCAAATATAATAAATTTACATGTCTTTCCCTAGTCGCATTAGTATGGTAAATTGGTCCTACTTCGTCATGTTGTGTAGATTTAAAATTAAACTCCAAGCTATAAACGTTAATACTAATATTATTCATCTGTTCAAATTTAGGAATGTCTTTGATTCTAAGCGGAAACTCTAATTAATCTGTCATATTTTAAAATTGAAGAAGAGTAGGGATATGATGCCGGGCGATCAGAACTCACATTCGTGGGGTGTAATGCGGATACAATGCTCCATAAAAAACAAAATTCGTCTACATTCTGAACATTGATACAAGCTTTCCGATCCCTAATGAGCAAAGTAATCAACCCTTAGTAACCAACCCGAATCTTTCTCCTGAAACTCGCTACATTTGGTTTTAATTTTGGCACACATACTGTCATAAATTTCATCAAAGTTACTCATGCTACGTGTTATTTCGCGATATTTTGTGTTAAATTACTTTAATTTACCTTTGTGTAGTAGTTCTTTAATACCTAGTAAAATTTTGTTAAAAAAATATCACTGGTCCGCGAATCTTTTTTTTAAATTTTACTGGTCCTTGGGCCAAAAAAGGTTGAGAAACGCTGCCCTAGAGAATAAATAAATACCATATCATTATAACTATCGATTTTGTAAAGTGGTTTAAATCAGAGACACAGGAAAGTCATAAAATCAGGCGCTGCAGTGAATGTGTTAATACAACTCCTAATAACATTGCATTCTTTTTGGTAAACTGGGTGATGAAATGACAATCTTTTATTGAAAATTTGTCCTTAAACACAGTTTACCCACTTAAATGAGAGTTAATAATTGTGTATATGTAAATATATGAAATAAATATACTTTGCTCTAAATATGTTTATAGTTATATGATACGGAATATTTTTTATTGTACAATTTATTGTAGAATCTTTAGCAGTCTAGCTTCTCTTCTTCTTCAGCAATTTTTTTTTTTTTTTAATGAAACTTGCTGCGGTTGAATCACTTCTGGCAGTCGTATCAGCCTCAGTACCTTTTCATTGGAAATATTATGAAAAGCAATTGCAAAAAATTGCTGTATACCTGACATTGACCCCATGTCACCTGAAAAAGTTAAAAGAAAATGGTAAAAGAATGCTAATAAATTTTTCCTTTTTATAATATTTGCAATGTTCTTCAAATGCAACATTGCTGTCAAATGGACAATCAATTTTTACATCAATATTTACACTTGTTTCATCGATGAAATTCATTACTCAATCCACGCGTTCTACAGGCGCAGGGCCCCCACCAGTCATGAGACGTTGGTGTTTCATTGTTGTTGTCAACTTTCGTTTTCTGAAAATATTTTTGATAAAATAATTGCATTTTGAAATAGAAAATATCATGCAACAATTCGATTAGATAGGAACAAAATTGTTGTCACTTACTTTGGTTTCTGATTGTCCCATCACTTTCTCAATTGTTTGCTGGTGTGTGGTGTCCACCCTTCACTTATAATTTTCATCATTACCCTTTCCCATGCTTCAGCTTTTTGTTTCAAATCAACAGCACTTGTTTTTTTTTTGCAGTCGATTGCGCTTTCTTCTAATATTGGCTGAGCTAATAACAGCCTTTTGCGGTTCGTGTAATGCACACTTTTTACTTCATCAATAATATCAATTTTAGGCCGAGGCCGCACTACGGTTTTTTCCCCGCGAGCGGTAACCTCTATAACCGCGACACCGCTCGAGAAACACACACTACGATTAAAAATCGCTAAACCGCCCGCAATTTGCACAGTTGAAAATGGATTTAAAACCAGCAGTATGTATTGTTGCTCTAATACTAAGAAATGGAAAAAGAAGACGTCAACGCAAATTTCGCAAATTTATATATTGGATCCATCCACTCACTAGCCGTAGATTTAAGAAAGGTTTCTTTAATAATAAATATCAAGATTTAAGAAAATATCCTGAGAATTTTTTTAATTATTATCGCATGTCAGTTGACAGCTTCGATAAAATTTTGCAAATTGTGCGTCCTCACATTACTTTCATGAATATAACCTTTCGCAAATGTATTTCACCAGAGGAGCGCCTGTTTATTTTTCTCGTTTCGATCACTATACTGACGTAAAGTGGTGTCGTATAAAGCTGGTCTTTTTTGTACTTCCATTATGATTTTTTCCGACAAACTTTCATATCGCTCGTTTGATACACAGTCTGACTCGGTCGACGACATGTTTTCAATCAGAGACAAGTATCTGAACCTAAAAAAAACGTAAGAATTTCCACTCTTCACGGCTGTCTGTCAAAAAACCGCTCGCTGTTAAACAGAAGTGCGTGCGCGCCAACTATTTTCTATGCAGTACAAATTTTAGCGCGGTTTTTACCCGGGAGTCATTTTGTAACAATACGCGGTTTTAAAATCAGTCGCAGGAAAAAACCGCAAGTGCGGCCGCTTGTATTAATTTACTAGTCATAAAATCACGCGATCAAAAACCGCGGCGGTTTAGCCGTAGTGCGGCCTAGGCCTTAAGGTTATGGCCGAGGCCGCACTACGGTTTTCTGCCGCGAGCGGTAACCGCTATAACCGTGAAACCGCTCAAGAAACACACAGTACGCTATGGGTAAAATCAGTCGTGGGAGAAAACCGCAAGTGAGGCCGCTTGTATTAGCTTACTAGAGTCACAGAATCAAGCGATTGAAAACCGCGGCGGCTTAGCCGTAGTGCGGCCTAGGCCTATATTTACAATCAGCCTTGGCGGTTTTAGTAATTAGAGTTAGTGCTGCCACCATAAGCAATCAAATATCCCTAAATGTCCCTAAACAAGGCTTCTTTTGTGACTATGAAACAAGGACGCCTCAGAGATTCAAGGAAGCCTTCATCAAGGCATCCTTATCTCACGGAATAAAGACGCCTTGATGAAGGCTTCCTTAAATCTCTGAGGCGTCCTCGTTTCATACACCCGTATTCATAGTCGCTCCTTGAGGAACAAGGCCACCTTGTTCCTTATTTCGCGTTTCATAGACCTTCTTTGACAGCTCAATGATCCTTATTCGGCTCCTTATCAACTAAATGTACAACGATGTTCCTTTTCGAAGAAGATATCGGTTCAGAACTTCTGTTGCCGTTGGTAAATGCCCAATTAAGGAGATTAAATAATCGTCGGCTGCCCATGTCTGTTAACACATTCACTGCCGTCGTGACACCGGTGACACGGCGGTGTTTGCATACTTTTTTTTGCGTATTACGGACCAGCACGTCACTGGGTCACCAGTGACCCATTTCGTGAAAATCAACTAAAATAGTTCGATGGGGCCACTAGAGAAGAAAATAAATACCATATCATTATAACTATCGATTTTGCAAAGTGGTTTAAATCGGAGATACCGGAAAGTCATAAAATCAGGCGCTGCAGTGAATGTGTTAATATAACTCCTAATAACATTCCATTCTTATTGGTAAACTGGGTTTAATGACAATCTTTGGTTAAAATGTGCTACAACCAATCACTTGAAATGACATGTATAGGCAACCCACCGTACGCATTCTGCGCATGCGCAATGAAGGGGTTTCCACTGGGAATTGACATAAAACCTCCAGTGGCGCGTAAGCCGTTGGGTACGCATTTTTATTTAAGATTACGAATTCCAAGATTAGTTTACTTTATTATTTTACAAATCGAAACACGAATTATTTAAGGTTAGGTTAGGTTTTTTAGTTTAGGTTAGGTTTAAGGACCGTTGGTTTAACCTTGGTTAGATTAGGTTGTCCGCCGCGAAGCGGGAAGATAAATCAAAACATACGCGCGGCAGCGCGAACTCTCGGTCCAATGTAGGACAAAGTGGCAAGGACCGTTGGTTATACCTTGGTTAGATTAGATTGTCCGCCGCGAAGCGGGAAGATAAATCAAGACAACATAAGCGCGGCAGCGCGAACTCTCGATTAAATATAGGACAAAGTGGCAAGGACCGTTGGTTTAACTCTGGTTAGGTTAGAGTTGTTGGGGTTTATTATCATTTTAAAGAATTTTTATATACCCCCTTCAAATTTTCCCTACGCCTTTGTGTTTTGCCCCCTATGCGCATGCGCAAAATGCGTGCGGTGGGTTGCCTATACATGTCATTTCAAGTGATTGGTTATAGCACATTTTAATCAAAAAGTGTCATTAAGCCCAGTTTACCAACTTAAATGAGAGTTAATAATTGTGTATATGTATATATATGAAATAAATATACTTTGGCTCTAAATATGTTTATATTTATATGATACCGAATATTTTTTATTGTACAATTTATTGTAGAATCTTTAGTTAGCTTCTCTTCTGCTTCGGCAGTTTTCCTTTTTTTTTTAATGAAACTCTTGCTGCTGTTCAATCACTTCTCGCAGTTGTATCAGCCTCAGTACCTTTTCAATGGAAATATTATGAAAAGCAATTGCAAAAAATTGCTGTAGACCTGACGTTAACCCCATGTCACCTGAAAAAGTTAAAAGAAAATGGTAAAAGAATGCTAATAAATTTTTCCTTTTTATAATATTTACAATGTTCTTCAAATGCTACTGTGCTGTCAAATGGACAATCAATTTTCACATCAATATTTACACGTTTCATCGATGAAATCCATGACTCGATCCACGCGTTCTACAGGCGCAGGGCCCACCACCAGTCATGAGACGTTGGTGTTATAATTGCATTTTGAAATAGAAAAAATCATGCAACAATTCGATTAGATACGAACAAAATTGGGTTAAAATGTGCTTTAAGACCTGTCATGTATAGGCAACCCACGTACGCATTAAGCGCATGCGCATTGGTGGGTTTTCTAAAGGAAATTGACATAAAACTTCCAGTGGCGTGTAAATCATTGGATACGCATTATTATTTATGGTGACGACGAATTCATATAACAAGTTTATTATTATTTTACAAATCTATTTAAGGATAAACGAAACATAACGCATTATTTAAGGTTAGTACGAAGAATTTATTTGAAACTTATTAGACTCTTGGTTTAACCCCGGTTAGATTAGGTTGCCCGCCGCGAAGCGAGCAGATAAATTAAGACAAAATACGCGCGTCAGCGCGAACTCTCGATTCAATATAGGACAAAGTGGCAAAGGCCGTTGGTTTAACCCTGGTTAGTTTAGGTTGCCCGCCGCGAAGCGGGAAGATAAATCAAGACAACATACGCGCGGCAGCGCGAACTCTCGATTCAATATAGGACAAAGCGGCAAGAACCGTTGGTTTAACTCCGGTTGAGTTAGAGTTGTTGGGGTAATTATCATTATAAAGAATTTTTATATACTCTCTTCAAATTTATTTTCCCTACGTCTGTGTTTTGCCACCAATGCGCATGCGCATAATGCGTACGGTGGGCTGCCTATACATGTCATGTCTTAAAGCTCATTTTAACCGAAAATTGTTGAAACTTTTGTTTCTGATTTAGTGCTGTCCCAGATGTTTCACAATTGTTTGCTGGTATGTGGTGTCTACCCTTCATTTTTTCATCATTACCCAAAGATGCTCTATTGAGTTCAGGTCTGAACTGCAAGCTGGCCACTCCAGGACTTGAATATTAACATAATTTAAATATTCAGTAACAATATGTGCCGCATGTTGCCTAGCATTATCCTGCATAAGAACGAATCCATCCCCAAAGTAAGATGCAAAAGGTAAAATGTTCTAAAATGTCTGTTATATATGGTTCAGAATGCAGACGTCCACCATCAACAATCAAAAGCTCTGTTAAAGATATTCCACCCCATAGCACCACTAAGCCTCTATCTAATCTCTAACCTCTATATAAAGTGGCTTCTCGAATGTTACAAGATGAATATCTTTCGTTTGGCCATCTGTACTCTCTTGGACGGCGATCAGAAATTACAAGGCAAAACCTTGACTCATCTGTAAATAATACCTGCTCCCAATCAGGGATTTCCCAATCCACATGCCTTCTTGCAAAAGCCATTCTGTTTCTTCGGTGGTCTACAGACAAATCTGGGACCAGTAGCTGCTACCCAAGGTTGTAAATTTGAAGCACGAAGTCTTCTTCTTGTGGTATCTTCACTAACAGCAGTGCCACGAACCTCAGCAAGTTGTGTTTGGAGACTTCGTGCAGTAGTGAACCGTTCCCTCAGTGTTCGCAGCATTAAAAAGCGGTCCTCCATGGCATTAGTAGCTCATGGTCTGCCTTGATCAGGTCGTCTAGCGTGATCTATCTTCTCTATAAACATCTGCAGAACCCTACCGACCGTTGTATGAGACACTCCATCTCCACAAATCACATCTTCTACCAAGTTCGTGATTTGTTGGTCCTTCATTGGACAAAGATACAATTTCAACACATTCATCACGATTTAACTTTTGTGCAGCACGTTGCATTGCGAGCAGATGTATTTTTCAAACGACAATTATCGTATCTATTGATAAATCAAGTGAAAACCAATTTTAAAAGCAAGATTTAATTATTGGAAAAACATACTACTTGTGAAAAACTGCTATGACTTCGAGATTAAATAAAGAGGACAGCTAAAACTTACAAAAGGCGAGACAATAAACATTATTATTTTATTTGTAATTTTTGAATTGGAAAACATATATTATTTTTAGAAATAAATCAGAATGTATAAGTGGTGCATTAATTTTGGGGTTAAGTGTATAATAGTCTTATAATAGTATATTAAGGAGGTTCGAGCGTAACTAATGAGTCGTAATGAGAGCGTAATAGTGCTTGAATTTTTCTATATTGTCAATTATCCTAATAATTGTTAAAATGAATTATTTTTATTTATAATAACATAACAAATTTAAAAATAGGTAATCATTATTTATTTAATATAATAAAGTTATTAAATGACTTCGTTATTTTTGACTTATAAGGTGACATAAAAAGATCTGGCAATATCAGTGTTATTAGTCGGCTGGTTGTAAAGGGATCAGAATGTTATAAGCCCAAGATGTTGGCCGAAAACCTCGAATTACCAAAAGACAAAAAATTATTGATAATCTATGTAGAAATCTGGAGTGTATTCTATCAAGTAGTTCCACAGACGTTCAAAAGTTCAAACTGTTTCCATGTTTTTCTTTTCTCTCACAATCAGCTGTTATAGACGACGTTGCCAAACCATCTGTCTTGTGAATTACTGTCGATAAACAAGATTCAAAACAAAACAAAATAACTTTAATTATTTAAATAATTACATCGGGAACATCACATTGCTTTAATGTTATCGTGTTTTAATATTATCTAAGTTTATTGTATATAGTTTTTTATTCCCTAAAATTGGGAAATTAATACCGAAAAAAATAAATAAAGACGTGACGGAAGCTTGTCTGCTATAAGTCCTGTGTATAAGATTCGAAAAATCAACATTTTTGATTTTTTTTTCCCGATAAACTAATCGCAGGATCACTTTCAAATTTTGAGAGGACATAAATAAAGTATTGATCTTCATGTATAAAAAGTTTCAAAGCTGAAACTTGAAAAAAATATTTAACATTGGATTCGCTCGAACCTCCTTAAAGGACGAGTTCAGTCAGCGCGATTTTACAGCACGCGTCCAAGTTTGGTTTTTTCTAATGGACAAGTGCTGAAAAACGCCTTACGAACGAGTTTTGTATAGTATTTTTTCTATTTTGCGCCCTTTTATGCCATTTCTAAATAAAAAAATCGCCCAAGCACGTTCATAAAATTTTATGGTGGTTGGTTACACTGTTATTTGACACTTTAAATTAATTTAAAGGTTATAATTAAAATGGGTGAAAAAATATCTTGCACTCCACTAGAATTGAAAGAAATAACTGCAAGTACAGTGAATAAACTGTTGCCAGATAAATCTCAAGCAAGATCTGAAAAAGAATACTGCAAATTTAAGAGGGTGTAAAGTGGCAGTGGTGTAATCTAAATAAAGTTACAGCTGTTTCGGAAAATGTTTTATTTGCTTCGAATTACAACGAAAGAAGTATATACCATCAAGTTTTTGGACGATATATTCTATGTTGAGGTCCTGTTTATCTATACATAAGGATGTAGATATATCCAAATATTGTAAATTGCAGGCCTTATTGAAACGGATATCTCAGGGCTATGCACCTAAAAAGTCGAAGATTTTAGAAGAAGATAATCATAAATTTATAAGGGATGCAGAAGTCTTATCTGGTTATGAAGGTGGATAAACTTGTATGTATATCGCAGCTTTGTATGTAACGGTTTTCATTATAGATCTTCTTGATAATGGGTTATAATGGTGTGCTTAGGCGACAGGAATTAACGGATATGTCTGTCAATGACATAGAATATAGATCTGATTCCATCATTGTGTCTGTATCTAAAACAACAAATTACATTCCAAGTATGTTTGCAATTACAGATCCTCATTGGATTGACTTAATTAAAAAATATGTTAACTTATGTCCCAATAATGTAACACATAAGAGATTTTTCTTAACTTTTCGTAACGGTCATTGTATTAATAGTCCAATTGGTATTAATAAGGGAAGAATATCAAAAGACATTGTGACATTTCTTAAATTACCAAACTCCGATCTTTACACTGGACATTGTTTCCGAAGAAGTAGTGAGACACATTTGGCTAACCATGGTGGTGATTTGTTGACAGTAAAAAATCATGGTGGATGGAAGTCTACTACTGTTGCGGTAGAGTATGTTGACACTTCGTTAAAAAAGAAGATGGAAATATCTAAAATGCTTGGGTCTAAGCAAGCAAATATCAACTTACCTGTATATTCTTCTAGTGCCACATTTGCAATTTGATAGCAACAGTAGTAGTAGCACTGTATATAATGTCCCTGGTGTGAGTGTTACTGCTCAAGAATCCAATGTTACTATAAATATTTTGAATACTTACCATTGAAAAGAATTTAAAATAAATATGTGTTATATTGTTTATTACCATTAATTAATTAAATTTGTGTATTCACGATTTCCACACATCTTCTTCTTCAAGTGCCATCTCCTCGTAGAAGGTTGGCTATCATCATAGCTATTTTCACTTTTGATGTAGCTGTAAACAACTCAACGGAAGTATAGTTGTACCATTTTCTCAGGTTATTTAACATTTGAAATGCGTCTTCTACATGTTACTTTCATCTTAACTACATTCAAAACTGTCCCACTTCCTGATTCCGCCTTCTGGAGCGATTTCTCACCACCAGGACAATAGAGTGCCCTTCCGATATCATTTGATATTGGTTGATTGCTTATACCAGCGCACACTCGGTCTATTACATAATTTTCATATATTATTATATTACTTTTAAGTTCCATAAAGAAAGAAAAAGAGAATGACACTAAAAAAATTTGACATTTCGAAGGATAACTTTCTTGAAACCAAATTCACTTTGTTTTTAACACAATTTTTAACACTAACTCCAAACTAAAGTTAACTTTTTGTTTTTTCACTATAAATTTCTCTTTATATAAACTTTATACCATTCAAAAAATACATAATTTCAAGGAGCAAATTTTTGTTGTGATTCCACACATCACATAACCTCAAAACTATCTCGCCGAACATTTCACATCACTGACGGCTCTGAATTTCTGTGCCAACTATGAATAAATTAACTAACTAAAAAAATTACAGCACTCGGCGAGCCAGTACCGCACGCATATGAGTGCTGTAATGAGTCCATTACAGACGCGAAATAGAAAAACATATTTTGAGCAAAGTATATTTATTTCATATATTTACATATACACAATTATTAGGCCCACAACTCTCATTTAAGTTGGTAAACTGGGTTTAATGACAATTTTTCAATAAAAAAATTTCATTAAACCCGGTTTACCAATGAAAATGCAATGTTATCAGGAGCTGTATCAACAGAGACATGGGCAGCCCACGATTATTTAATCTCCTTAATTGGACATTTGCCAACGGCAACAGAAGTTCGACCACGTCTCCTTTGCTGAATTCTTTGAAAAGGAACATCGTCGTACATTTCGATAGGATTCTGAAAGTCCCGAATGTACTTTCTGGCGAGCCGCCTTCGAAATCTATTTCCATTTCTTATTGGATTTTCCTCAAAACCATCATCAAACTCACTATAGCCCCGCATTCACTATCAGTTAAACTGACGTACATAAAAAAACTGACCGTGAGTGTGAAATCATAAACTACGTAAAATTCCTCCTACGTAAAATTTTGAACTGACGGCAACCCACGGATTTACCGGGCGCACAATAAATCCGCTGGCTTCAGTTCGTTTTCATCACGCTAAACTGACCGCGCATGCGATTTGTCAGTGTAGTTTTACCGCCATCGCGTTAGGACGTGCAATAACTGAAGAATTTATAGAAAAATAGCTTGAAATATGAAGATTCGTCCATTCTCAAATAGTTACGCCAGTCACTCGGTTTCAGTGACAACTCATTTATAGAAATTAATATGAGATAACTGATATTTCTTTTTTAACCATTTTTTCTTTCAGTTTTTGTTGTTGTTGTTTTTCAATTGATTAAACGGCTACCAGCCGTCATAAGTAAAATATCCTCTTCAGAATCCGAAACTATTTTTTTAAGTTACGCGGCGTGAGAAATTTGCTAGCCAGATACAGCACGCGACTATCGAGAAATGAAGGCCGGTTTTAAGACAGTGAGTGGGGAAATCATTTTGAACTGATCAGTTCTAAACGTCAGTTCAACTGATCAGTTTAAACTGATCGTGAATAGCGGGCTTATCATAATTATTAAAAAAAATTATGTTCATTATACTGTTTCTGAGGTTAACCAACATGTCAAAACAACATCGACGACAAGCGCAAGCGTCATCGAAACGCAACAGGCAATCACAGGGCTGAAGGATTCCTCAAGGAAGCTCGAAACCTTCCTTGAGATAAGGAGCCGAATAAGGTTCCTTGAGCTGTCAAGGAAGGTCTATGAAACGCGAAATAAGGAACAAGGAATCCTTCAAGGAGGGACTATGAATACAGGGGTTATTCCGCTCCTTATCTCAGGGAAGGTTTCGAGCTTCCTGGAGGAAGCTTTCAGCACTGTGATTGGCTGTTGCGTTTCCATGACGCTTGCGCTTGTCGATGTAGTTTTGTCATTTTGGTTAACCTCAGAAACAGCACAATGAACAACGATTTTTTAAATAATTATGACAGTGAGTTTGATGATGGTTTTGAGGAAATTCAAATAAGAAATGGAAATAGATTTCGAAAGCGGTTCGCCAGAAGGTACATTCGGGACTTTCAGAATCCTATCGAAATGTAGGAAGATGTTCATTTTCGAAGAAGATATTAGTTCAGCAAAGGAGATGTAGTCGAACATTCTGTTGCCGTTGGTAAATACCAAATTAAGGAGATTAAATAATCCTGGGCTGCCAGTGTCTCCGTTAATACAGCTCGTAATAACATTGCATTTTTGATGGTAAACCGGGTTTAATGATAATTTTTTATTTAAAAATTGTCATTAAACCCAGTCTGCCAACTTAAATGAGAGTTGTGGGCTTAATAATTGTATATGTAAATATTTGAAATAAATATACTTTGCTCAAAATATGTTTATTTTTATATCATAGGGAATATTTTTTTTGGCCTCTTGAATTGTAAAGCTAGCTTTGACATCGTGTATACGTCCAGCGAAACTCAATTTTTACACACAATGTTGCAAAGTACGGCCACGATGCGGTAAAGTGACCAGTAAATTTTAATCTTTCAGGGACACTTATACAATAAATTAAGTATAAAACAATACAATCTAATTTAGAAAACGCTACTTTACACCATATTTGTCGAGATAATGTAGAAAATAAGAGTGATTTTTTTAATTTTTCTGTGCGTCTGACATATTATGAAAAGCAATTGCATAAAATTGATGTAGACCTGACGTCGACTCCATGTCACCTGAAAAAGTTAAAAATAAATCTTAAAAGAATGCTAATACATTTTTCGTGTTTATAATATTTACAATGTTCTTCAAATGCTACTGTGATCTATCAAATGGACAATTAATTTCCATGTCGATATTTACACTTGTTTCATCGATGAAATCTATGACTCGATCTACACGTGCTTGGGGCGCAGGGCCCCCACCAGTCATGAAAGATGATTGAGACATTGATTCTTGTTGTCAACTCTCATTTTCTGAAATTATTTTTGATAAAATAATCGCATTTTGAAATAGAAAATATCATGCAACAATTTGATTAGATAGGTTATGTTAGGTTAGGATAGGTAGAAAATTGTTGAAATTTACTTTTGTTTCAGATTGTCCCAGCACTTTCTCAAATGTTTGCTGGTGTGTGGTGTACACCCTTCACTTATAAATTTCTTCATTACCCTTTCCCATGCTTCAGCTTTTTGTTTCAAATCAATTGCACTTGTTTTTTTTTTGCAGTCGATTGCCTTTCCTTCTGATATTGGCTGAGCTAATAACAGTCTTTCGCGGTTAGTGCAATGCACACTTTTTACTTCATCCATAATAACAATTTTAAGATTATATTTACAATCAGTCTTGGCGGTTTGAGTTATTTGAGTTAGTGTTGCCACCATAAGCAATCAAATATCCCTAAATGTCCCTAAATAAGGCTTCCTTCTGAAAGGAAGCCTTATTTAGTGACTATGAAACAAGGACGCCTCAGAGATTGAAGGAAGCCTTCATCAAGGCGTCCTTATTCCTTGAGATATGGAGCGACTATGAATACGAGGGTTAGTCTCTTCCCAAAACTTGCAACAATTCATTCCAATAGCGCCATATATGTCAATTGGTGTGCAACATACCCATCTAACCTCCACCACTTTAATTCGTGTATGCAGAACTTTTGCCACATATCGTTGCAGATCTTTGCTGATGAACGTTGCTTACTTTGATAACGAGTGGAAGGTTTTTTGAATATAGTGCCATAAAACCATTATCTCAACAGGTGAAAAATTATTTAGTAGGGCTAGGTTATATATATATATATATATATATGTATATATATATATATATGTATATATATATATATATATATATATATATATATATATATATATATATATATATATATATATATATATATATATATATATATATTAGGGTGGTTCTTAACAATTTTTTCGTCTCAGAAATGCCCTCCCATGGTCAGAAAGTGTTCTAATTGATGAAAAATATGACGGATAACGTGACCGGATGGTTCCCTTATCAAAAACCCACTTCTAGAGCCCAAAAACCGTTTAACTTAAAAATGAGGAATCTGTCAAAGCTTAATGAGGGACGGTAAAAATCGTCAGTTTTACCATCAGGAGCACATAAATATTGACACTAAATGCTCTTCATTATCAGGTGTACTAAGAAACTAAGCCACATAATCGTGTCAGGCGATTCCAGTCTTCCCTATGCACCTCGAACAAAATTTTGAACATTTCTCTAAAGTATTCGAAATAAGAAATTTTTCACATGAAATTTCATCACTTAATGATTACAAAAACATGAGTCATGAAGATTTTACTTACCTTGGAGTCAGATAGACATTAAGTATTGACGATCCGTCTAGAATGAATTCATTAAGAACATCGTGAATTCATAGAATATTTTATGATAAAAAACGTTTTTTTTTTTTAAATAAACAACTATACAATGTTTAGATTCATTAAAATTGCACAAACATGATATTATAATAGGTTTTTTCTTATCGAAATTTAACTTGAATAATAATAAATACATTTTCTTCATAAATTTTTTAAAGATATTCTCGCAGTAGCGTTTTTTTATTAGAGTCTTTATACAGTTTATTATATCCTTCTATCACTTGTAATGCGAATTGTTGTTCTGTATCTTTGGTAAAACTATTTTTGTAATCCTGCACTAACTTAATGGCCCTTTCAGCAGTATCATTAACAACTTTGATATTTTGGACGATATTTCTTGCTTCAATGTAATTTTTATTTTTCGTGCAGTGCTTAGGAATATATTTCAAAAATGTTATATCAGTGGAAAATCTTTCAAATAATTCCTTTGATTTCGAATTTAGCTTGGAGAGCTATTCTCTTATCATATACAAAACGATTTCCAACATCTAATTCCACATTTTGTAATAATTGAGCCGCTCCAAATTTGATGTAGTAAGTATCACAACAAAAAGCTCTTATTGTGTCACCCAAACCCCAATCTATTAAATCATGAAAAATTGCTTCTGCTTGTTCTTAGCCAGTAGAACTTTCTAATTCAGATACTCCCAAAAGTTTTTCAAAACCGTCATTAGTAATAATAACTGCAAGTCCGTCAGTTTTTTTATTCATCAAATCAGTCATAATCTTCCCGTCCCATTATAAAACAACTGATTTCAGTGATGTATGGTCGAAAGCGTCTTTAATATACTCAGATTTCTCTTGGAGTAACTGTTCTCGGATGCGTCTGATGGATGATCTATTGAGAACAAGGTCTCCAATATTATGGTCAATAGCTTCGGTCACCGCAGCTAGTAAATGAACGGTTCACTGACATTTCATTTATCCAAAGCTGCAACAACTCTTGCATTGATAAATCAGATTTTAGTACGATTTTCTACTCCAGGTGTAGATTTGAATGATTCAGCTGTTGATAAAGTTGTTGATAATTCATCTACCGAGATACCCGAATAAGTCCCAATCGATTGTTGGCTTGGGTTGAAAAGTGAATCACAATCAATATTTCACATGACTCATGTTTTTTCGTAATCCTCTCAAAGCTCACAAGGAGGTGGCCGGGCTAAAGTTGGTGATTTTTCAGTATGTCTATGAAGTGTTCCGCATTGCGGACATAGGAATCACAATCTTCGGCGTATGGTTGTAAACATTTTGCAAAATGTGCGCAATGCTTCCTATGTCCGCAATGCTGAACACTTCATAGACAATCATAGAAGAATCCCATGGAATTTACGAAATACCTTGCGGAACATGTGAACGAACCTACATTGGACGGACCAATAGAAAAATATCTGCTAGGATTCAAGAACATGTAGTTTCAGTCAGACACAGAGACAAAGTTTCATCGGCACTTGTCTCACACACAAACACCGGTCACTGGATGGACTTTAGAAATTCAAGGACTGTTGCACAGATTAGCCACGAAATATCACGAGTATACAGAGAAGCCATAGAGATAGAAAAACGAGACTACTGCATGAACACGAGAGACGATTCCTTGAGACTGCCCCCAGCATGGCGACCGATCATATTCACCCTCAAAATGCAATCCCAGACACCCCAGACTCATGTACGACCAACAAGACAAACAAACAAGCGAACCGAAGCATCGCACACAACGCGCATGACCCGAAGCCAAACAGCTATAAGTAGTCGCATCGCACGAACGAGCTCTCATAGCTTAACCGAACTTCGAACGAAGCAGACGTTAAACTGAACAATTTATCTAGACAAAATAAATTCCAAAACCCCAACGAAAAACATGAATCCAATCATGCAAACCAGCGCCAACGGAACCGCCGCCTCCATGGAAATCAAGGACTACAACTTCCTGAACTCCATCAGCGAGGACGGCCTGAAGAAGCTATTTAATCAAATAGCGAAAAGGATGAAGACCACCGCCGCCGAATAACCCCAGGACACCGCCGCGACCAGAACGACCGCCGCCGAGAGGACCAATGACGCCGAACCGAAGAGATCAACTGAAGCCGCCCCGAGGAGAGCCACCGAAGCCGCCCCGAGGAGGAAACCCACACCGATGGACACGGACAACACCACCGAGGCCGCCCCCAAGCGCAAAACCGACCCGGAGGACGATGGAACCTTCCGGTTTCCCAAGAAAACCGCAAAGCTGACGAGCCCAACCACGTCAAGCCTGCGAGGACCGCAGGTGAGTATGAATAGTTACGCATGCTTAAATACAAGGGACAGTGACGACGACGACGACGAAGACGAAGTCACTGAGACCGAAACCCCCACCGAAAACAACGTCAACAACAAAACTCCCATCGTGCCACGAAATAAGGACAAATGGGCAGGACTTTCAAAGAAGCTAAACAGAAACAACATCAACTACACCAGGGCAACGTCTACCAGGGACGGGATAAGAATCCAGCCCCAAACCATAACTGACTACCGGAACATGTACAAGTTGATGAAAGAAGACGACTACGAATTCCACACGCACCAACTAAGCACGGAAAGGAACCTGAAGGTCGTAGTGAAACAAGAAACAGGAACTAGTAGCACACCTAAACGAACACAGCGCCGACGTGGCCCTGATCAACGAGACGCACCTCAGACGTTGCAACCAACTGAACATAGCAAACTACCAAGTCTATAGAAAAGACAGAAGCGAGAAAGCCGGAGGCGGAGTCGCCATCGTCATCAAAAGAAACATAAAACACCACGAACTGCCGGAAGTAGAAACAACCACGGACACGGAAACGGTAGGAGTAGAAGTACAGACAACCGACGGACCCATAGCCCTCTACGCACTGTACTCGCCGCCACAGAAACAAATAAACGCCGACGACCTGGACAAAATATTCGACAGAAATATAGGTACCTTAGCCGCAGGAGACTACAACGCAAAGAACTCGCAATGGAATTGCAGAGTGACAAACACCAAGGGCCGACAATTACTAAGGTACACGGAAAACCGGAAGTTGCAAGTAATTGCACCGAACGAACCAACACACTTTCCAGGAGTTCAGCGAATGCCGGATATTTTGGATATAGCCGTTATGAAAAACATCACAGCAAACGTGGAAATAATCTGCATCAAGGACTTGAGCTCAGATCACAACCCAGTGCACATAAATCTCCAAGCGAATACGGCCAGGAAAACAATCGAGAAAGTCAAAATCAAAGATAATCTGACGAACGTCACTTGTACAGAAATTACAAGCCGCCCGTGCCTAGAAGAAGCAGCACGGACGATAGAAAACGAAATAAAAGCAGCACTCGAGGCCGCCACAAGGAAACAAACAACCAACACGACAACCGCCCTCCCACAGGAAATCAGAAACCTCAAATCAACGAAACAATAGAGGAACCGTGGAAATTAGCCAAGAATCTGAGAAACAAGGAGAGGAGAACGATTCCGCCACTGAAAACAACAAACGACACTGTAGCAAGCACGGACGAGGAGAAAACGGAGGAATTCGCAAAGGCGCTTGCACAACAGTTTAAACCGAACGCCGGCACACACCCACTCTGCTAAAGGTAAAAAATACGCCAAACCGTACTGAGTGTACTAAACAGCAGTGTAGAAAACACGGAAATAGAGGAAACAACACCCGAGGAAATAAAAGGAATAATTAAAAACTTAAAAACCAAGAAAGCACCAGGCTGCCATAACATCAACAACGCCGCGCTGAAAAACCTAACACCGAACGCAATAGACAGAATAACACAAATCATAAACCCCCCACTGAAACTTGGAGTGTTTCCGACCCAATGGAAACACGCAACAACGATTCTAATCCCGAAACCGAACAAACCCCGAAACCTCACTTCCAGTTACAGACCAATAAGTCTGCTGACAGGTCTCAGTAAAATCACAGGAAAAGTAATTCACAAACGACTGACAGAAATAACTGAAACAAACGTATTCTACCCGACGAACAATCCGGTTCAGGACAGAGCACTCTACCACCTATCAGACGGGAGCCGTCTTTCTGGACGTCTCTAAGGCTTTCGACAAGGTATGGCACCTAGGTTTAATGTACAAACTGCACTAATTTAAAATCCCAACAGCAATGATCAGACTAGTGACGTCCTTTATCAGTAACAGAACGTTCCAAGTAAAAATAAACGACAGCATATCCTCAGCACAGACAATGACAGCCGGTGTCCCACAAGGATCTGTCCTGGGTCCCCTTCTTTACAGCATCCACACCGCAGACATCCCAAAACTAAAGGACACAGAAATTGCGCTATATGCAGATGACACGGCAATTTTGACAAGAGGATTCTCGAGCGAGGCCATAACAAAACGACTACAAAATCACCTGGAAAGGATCAACGACTGGTGTAACACCTGGAGGATTAAACTAAACGCAGAAAAAACGCAGGCAATTATCTTCACGAAAAAAAATTTAAGCACGAACCCAGTGGCTGCTTGAAAATCAACAACACGGACATAAAAGGGCAAAACCGAATTAAATATCTAGGCGTAATCCTAGATAAAGCTCTTACATTTTCAGAACACATCGATCAGACAGCGAAAAAAGCAAAACAAATTAAAGGCTACCTCTACCCGCTCTTGAACAGGAAAAGCAAGCTGAACATAAGGAACAAACTACAAATCTACAAGTCCATAATACGGCCGACAATGACGTACTCATCGACGTGCTGGATACAATCCAAAGAACGGAAAATCTACAAACTTCAAATCATCCAGAACAAAACTCTGAGAGAAATAACAGATTCGCCATGGTACATGACCAATGAGCAGCTGCACAGCGATCTAAACATGGAGACAATCAAGCAACACATAGAAAAACTAGCAACGAAAAGCTTCGAACGCATGAAAATACATGATAACCCAACAATCAACAACGCTGCAAACTACAACATCAACGTCAAATGGAAACATCCAAAACCTCAAGAACATAAGTAATTTCTTTTTCACAGGAAAGCCCAAGCCCAGATCCTCGAACCCAGCGGAGTACCCAGCAACAAAAAGAGGCAGGAACAACAAGAACAAACCCGAGACACAGCAACCACCACGAGGACGAACAAGGAACCACCACGAGGACGAAGGACGAACCAGGAACCACCAGAAGGGTGAACCAGGAACCAACACCAGGACGAACCAAGGACCAACAACGAGAAGAAAAAAAAAACAGAACAAAAAAAAAACAAAAAAAAAAGAAAGAAAGAAAAGAAAACCGGTCGTTAGTGGAACACAACAGAACAACAAACAAAGCGACAACCAAACAAACTGACAAACAAACAAACAAACCGACACAAAAAAAAAACAGGGACAAACAACAAGGCGACGGAAAAGCTGAGCGGAAGGCTCAATGACCGACGAAAAGCAAAGGACACGAATGACGAACGAGCTCTCCGTATGCGTCTAACGGTTGACCCTCACGGACGCATATCTCTTGAGAATGGCGAATGTTAGTTCGCCGAAATGTAGAGAATCCGGTTCTTTTCAGAGCCAACCCTCAGCATCAACGCGGAATCCCCGAGAAAACAATACAACACACACACATATATATATATATATATATATATATATATATATATATATATATATATATGTGTGTGTTGTATTGTTTTCTCGTTTATATATATATATATATATATATATATATATATATATATATATGTGTGTTGTATTGTTTTCTCGGGGATTCCGCGTTGATGCTGAGGGTTGGCTCTGAAAAGAACCGGATTCTCTACATTTCGGCGAACTAACATTCGCCATTCTCAAGAGATATGCGTCCGTGAGGGTCAACCGTTAGACGCATACGGAGAGCTCGTTCGTCATTCGTGTCCTTTGCTTTTCGTCGGTCATTGAGCCTTCCGCTCAGCTTTTCCGTCGCCTTGTTGTTTGTCCCTGTTTTTTTTTTTGTGTCGGTTTGTTTGTTTGTTTGTCGGTTTGTTTGGTTGTCGCTTTGTTTGTTGTTCTGTTGTGTTCCACTAACGACCGGTTTTCTTTTCTTTCTTTCTTTTTTTTTTGTTTTTTTTTTGTTCTGTTTTTTTTTTCTTCTCGTTGTTGGTCCTTGGTTCGTCCTGGTGTTGGTTCCTGGTTCACCCTTCTGGTGGTTCCTGGTTCGTCCTTCGTCCTCGTGGTGGTTCCTTGTTCGTCCTCGTGGTGGTTGCTGTGTCTCGGGTTTCAGTATCAGTTTTAGCTCCTTACTGAACTTACTGCTCCTTACCTCTAGTTTTAGCTCCTTACTGAAACCTCAATTATGAGCACTGTATGGACTTACTCTCATAGAAGGCGATGAATAGTGAGCCGTTTTCATTCTTCTCAACCTTTTAGGGGTTCCACTTAAAGCAAGTCCCAGCACCTCCGCCGGACTTCTTTTGAAAAAATTTGCAATTTTCAGTAAGGTAAAACTATGTGGAAGGGATTATTGCTTTCCTAGAATTGTCAATGTTTGTTTTGTCTTACAAACTATTTAATTTAACGGATCTATGTAAAACTTTTATTAAAAATCATTTTAGTCATATTCAGTATATTACAAGATTTTTTAAATTTACATTAGTCGTTAACAAAACTTATTTTATAACGCAGTTGATTAAAACTTTCTACAATTTTGATTGTATTAAATGTAAATACATACCTGACGCTATATTATCCATATTTAAAAAGTTCACAATTTTTGAGCGCAAACACAAAATGGGCGTAGTTACTTCGTGAAATATCGAGCGCATTAATTCCTTCTTGGTACCGAAGGGGCAAGAGAGATGTTTGGCACGTTTCCACAACCAATGGCATTGGTTTATCGCATTAAGTTGTTTGTAATATTGCGAATGGGTTAACAAACAATACATTTTAAGTGGTTTTGATTAATTGTGAGACATTGTAAAATTCTTTTTTTCTCGCAGTAAATTTGAAATCCGGCCCAGTGTGCGCCGGTGTTAATTTTGGAAAAACGCAAAAGATACTACTCAAAATTAGTCGTCAAGTAATAACTGCAATTGATATTTTCTTTGTAAATGTTTGAATAATTGTATATTAAAGAACGAGTTCAATAAACGCGGTTTTTCAGCACGCGTCCATGTTTATAAAACGACGAGCGTAGCGAGGAGTTTCCTAATGGACAAGTGCGAAAAACGCCTTATGAACGAGTTTTTTTATACCATTTTTTCTATTTTGAGCCTTTTATGCCATTTCTAAATAAAAAAAATCACCGATACATATTGAGATAATTGTATCGCACTCGGCGATCCATCAACGAACCGATATGAATGCTTTAATAACTTCATTATAGACTTGAAATAGAAAAATATATTTATAAATGTGATTTTATTTTGAAAATGTATTTTTAATAAAACATTTAAAGTTAAAGAAAACTTGATTTAATTAGTAAAGCTCTGTCCCAAGGTGGATGTTATTATCACTTTTCGGTAAGAAAACATTTATAACCTTTTCTTATAATTTTGTAGATATACCAGATGTAATGAAAAGAAAATCTGGATACCTTTTAATTCAAAACACGTAAAGTAAACAATAAAAGCTATCGAAATCAAAACGCTCCAAAATTTTTAATATGTCGGCCTGTGTAATTTATTTCAGATGTATGTCTACGTCAAGTTCTATATAAAAATATTTGCATAATAAAAGTGTTTCAATTAGAAGCACATTTCGCCATTTCCTTCGACCAATTCGAAAGAGTATTTTTATGTGTTGAATGCCACTTTGCATATAAAGTGCGATCTGAATAATTAATAATGTAAGAGCAAAATTGTGGAAATATTGCATCAAATATCTAAATCAGATTAAAAATAACATAGCTAAGAAGAATAGATAATACGCACCAGATTAGACAAAATACAAAAATTGATAATAGACCATTTATCCGACTAGAAAAATGAAATGTAGCTAATAATATATAGGTAAACTAGACTAACACGATATTATTCTACAAAATAATACATACTCTCTAGTCTAGTTTGTCTAGCCTTGTCTGTCTAGTTGTTAAAACCCAGCAATTGTATTTCGTTGTGGTTTTAAATAGTTATCTAAAACCCTTCAAGGTGGACTGTGTTGTAAAACCCAACAGCTGCAAATAGTATTTTTAAGCCCAACAACCAGTGTTGTGTTGGAGCGGACTCGCGGGGGCTCGCACGAGCCCATTGTTAAATTTTGTAGAAATTGGCCAGCCCTTTGTTAATTTTTTTATAAATTCGCGGGCCTATTGTTAGTGTTTTGAAAATTAGCTTTTCACAGTTTCCACTATCCCCATCTATAATAAAAACATAAACCAAGCTTCGTTATTAAAGAATTTATATTTTGTGTTTATACTTTCACATAAACTAACAATAAACATAATAGAACTTGAAGATTAAATGCAGCCAGAATATATAAATATATGCAAGCTGTTCGTAGCTCTTTAACATTAAGTCTTATTGATACTGCCAAACAAATCCCATGTTGAAACAACTATTCCCCTTGGCAATACCACCATTCCCCTAGACATTTGTATATTACTAGCCCCAGCACACTTTCGTGTCACTAAACGAGAACCAGATAAATAGCATTGTTCTTAAGATCAATTCTTTCTATTTAGATTAAATGAATAGTCTAAATAGAAAGAAATTATCTTAAAAACAATGTTCACATAACATTAGAAATAAAAAAATAAATATTTGAAAAAATAATAACAAAAAAAAACTCAAATTTGCATCATAATTGACGAATCATCGACATTGACCAAAAAAGTGTTTTAGTTTTGTATCTACGTTTTGAACTTTCCGAACCTCGCTTGATATTTTTTGATCTCACTGCACTAGAAAATGCAACTGCTGAATATACACTAACTGTTTTGCATAAATCTATAAATAAGCACGGCATTTCTGACAAATTTTTGAAAGAAAATCTTATTGAATTTTGCTCTGATAGGGATAGTGTAATGTTGGGTAGGAAAATTGGAGTTTTAACAAGGCTTGTTCAAGAATTTCCAAATATTATAATTTGGTATTGCTTAGCCCACCGCCTGCAATTAGCATTAACAGATTCAATAAAAAATATAGGGCAAATGAATCATTTTGAAATATTTCTTGGTGAGATCTATGATTTTTATTCCAATCTCCAAAATATCAGCGAGATTTAAAAACCTGTGCTGCGGAAATATACGTGGAAATGATAAAAATCGGTAGCGTGTTCGGACCTAGATGGGCAGCTTGTAGCGTATGCACTTGGCGGTTTGGAAAAATTATCCCGCTTTATGCAAACATTTTGAATCTAATGACAAAACTTCTGGATTAATACATCAATTTGGTATTTCTTAAGGATTTAGCTTGAATGATCGACGTCATACATTAATATTGTTAAAACAAATTCATTAATTGTTCGGTCTATTAACGCTATTAATTATTTGAAGGATTCTCCTGGTTGCTATGAAGCTAAAATCGGGGGATATGCTTAAGTCTAAAGCGTTTGAAGGGTTAAAGGGTTTAAAAATTCGTTCCCCTCCTCCATGTACCGGTCATCGGCAGCGAGCCCATTTTTTAAATTTTGTCATCACACTACTGGCAACAACCAATGTTTGTTGTGGATTAAACCAAGTAGATTGAAGGTTTACTATATTTTCTATGTAAGTTTGTTTGGCAGTGAGCGTTTTTATAAGTGTATTTAGTTTTAGAAATAAATTTTTTGTCATCGAAGTATACAATTTTTATTTCCCAAAAACAGTCAATTCCAGTGCCGAACGAATCTATAGACAACGCTGAATTAACCACCTTAGATTCCTTCACGCCAACGTTTGTCAAATGATAAACAACCATCGCGACTCAACACTACTGCTGTCTGTTTAGTTTTGTCTGTCTGGTCTTGTCCGTCTGGTTTGGTTGATTGTCTTGTCTTGTCTGTCTGTCTGTCTTGTTTCTATGGTCTTGTCTGCCTGGTCTTGTTTGTCTGGTCTTGTCTGTCTGGTCTTGTATGCCTAGTCCTGTCTGTCTGGTCTTGTCTGTCTGGTCTTGTCTGTCTGGTCTTGTCTGCCTGGTCTTGTCTGTCTGGTCTTGTCTGTCTAGTCGTGTCTTATTTGTCTAGTCTAGTCATGGCTCTCTAGTCTAGTCTGTTTAGTCTTTCGAGTTTTGTCTGTCTTGTATTGCCTGCCTAGTCTTGGCTGTATAGTCTTGGTTGTCTAGTCTTGATTGTCTAGTCTTGTCTGTCCAGTCTTGTCTGTCTAGTCTTGTCTGTCTAGTCTTGTCTGTCTTTTTTTCTTGTACGTGCTGGAGGTGAAATTCTGCAAACAGACACCACCCGACCCGTGCCGAGTGGTAGTGTGGGGTTGCCCCCCGAAAGGGGCGACCCGCTAAAAAAACCCCACCATTCAGACCCCCCCCCAGCCAAAACCGGAGAGAACGTGATGGAATCCAAAATTTGGCATAACTTCATCACGTTCCTCCCCCTTTCATATCCAAAACATTCATCCGCATTCACTCCTTGTGCGGGGCGCGCCGTTAATCGCCGTGACCCCCCTCACATCAGAGTTTACAATAAATCTGTGCGCCCCCTTCGCACTAAGGGGGCCCGGCGATGGCACGCTCGGCTCGCGCCTAGCAACCCCTCGTCCCGCATTACGCTCGTCCCTTTCATCCTTCTCCTTTTTCCTCATTATATATCCTATCATTCCAGTCAGCACGCCCCATTCATACACACTGCGGAGCATGATTTTCACCATACTCACCTTGTTAACATTCTCTTCCACCTTGCATTCTGCGGCGCTCCTCATTCTCTCCCATCTCGTACACTCGAAGGTGGTATGCTCCGCAGTGTCCTCAGTCGCTCCACAATACCTTGAGTGCGCCTCAATCAGTTTCCCGATGCGCACCAGGTAAGACCCAAAGCATCCATGCCGTAAGCGCCTGGGTGAGGTGATAATTCACCTCCCCGTGTCCACGGTTGACCCATTCATGGATAGTCGGAATCAGTTGCCTGGTCCAGGCTCCTTTTTCCGACTCCTGCCATAGCTCTTGCCATATTCGCATTGTTTTTTCCCTGTCATTTCTAGGGTCATTACCTCCCCAAACTCTCATCCTTTCATGCGCCAGAAGGTCTAACGGGATAAGTCCAGCAACGACCGCCACGGCGACGCCAGAAACAGTCCTGTATGCGCTGCACACACGCAGCAGCATACAGCTTTGCACTCTCATCAGTCTCGCTCTATAACACTCAATCCTGAACGCATTTATCCATGCCGGCACCCCATACAGGAGAATGGAGTGCACGACCGCATTCATAACCCTCCTCTTGGAGGCCCACCTATGTTGGGCATCAGCCTTCCAAGGGTTTTCAGACATGCTGTAGCCTTGCTCAACTTCCGGGTGACCTGATCGGATACCCTGAGATTTCGCTGAAGCTCTACCACAAGGTATCTTACAGATTCCCGAGCCGGTACGTCTCGGAACTGTCCCCATTGCTAATTCGCAATGGGGACATCTTGGGAATCTCATGGGAATCTTGCTAATTGGGAGAAGAAAACTGCGTGAACAGACCGTGTAAATGAAGACAGTTGACGTACCGGCTCGGGAATCTGTAAGAGTAAGTTATCCCGTTAGGCCTTATGGCGCATGAAAGGGTGAGAGTTTGGGAAGGTAATGATCGTAGAACTGAAAGGGAAAAAACAATGCGTATATGGCAAGAGCTGTGGGAGGGGTCGGAAAAGGAAGCCTGGACCAGGCAACTGATTCCAACTATCGATGAATGGGTCAACCGTGTGCCCATTGTTTTGTGGACCCATTTCATAATATTTTATTTTATCGCCGGTCTTTTTTTCATTAAAAAATTCTTGTGTTTCCAATGCCCGATAATTTAACAGAAAAATTTCCGTGATGTAATGAACAGAAAATTTTCGTCCATATGCGAGTCGCGAATGCAGCATAATCTACATTTGTAAAAAATTTCCCGCACTGAGAAGAAATGTTGCTTACTTTAGCAACCTTTTCATCAACGCCTTAAGATAGTGTGTTACGATGAGGTAAAGTATCAGTAATATTCGAACTGCGACCCAATTTAGCAGCCATATCGACGAGTATTTGTGCAAAATGTATGAATCCATTTCCTTCAATGATCAAAAATACACGCACATCTTCAGCAACAAAGCATACCTACACAAGTATCTTTTATATTCATCTTCGCTGAATTTGTAACTGTTTCTACTTTTTTTTAGAGAAATCCAACAAAGAGGCACTAAACAAAGAGGTGCAATGAGGAAATAACGTTTATTTACACTGGTAACCCGTTGAATAAATTACTTTCCTGAATTTTGCTGTCCAATAACTACCTGACATTTAAGCCGAATCAAACTACTCGTAGCTCTTTCGTTTTAGGAAATACCGAGAGGTTCACCGTCTCTTAAGACTACAGAAATTTTTTCCCATACAGCAGAAAGTCTTCTTTTCGGTTTTTCTAACGATAATTCCTTTGAATTACATTTTACTTCAATTTCGTAAACTGACAATGAGTAATTCTTTTTCGTCGCAAACAGATCGGAAGAATAAGCATAATAAGAATTTCAGCTTATTTAAAAATCTAGAAAGCTAAAAAAATACAGTGTTTTGTATGCTGTAGTCTACTTGTGTCTACAAATAAATGAAAATAAAGAGCTTCTTATATAATCTTGTATGAACTAATTCATTATGCACGAACATGATTTTCAAAAAATCGTCCCACGTCCAGTCCGTCCGGTCCGTCCGGTCCGTCCGGTCCATCCGGTCCGTCCAGTCCGTCCAGTCTGTCCAATTCGTCCAGTCACAGGTTCCATTGAAGGTGGATCATTCTCGTTCATTTCCAGCGTCCGGCAACGCCACAGCTACGCATACATATAAAACCATATATACGCAATAGTAACAAGTAAACAAGTTTTTTTATTATTTTTCTATGTTTATCAACAAAAAAAAGTAAGCTGCTTGTTATCAGGCGCAGCCAAAGCCCGGTGAAGCGCGAACCCCTGCAAACTCGACCCGTACCCCAGGGGGTATGCGTACCAAACTTTGGGAAACACTGATCTAGCCAAATCTGCATAGACTTGTATGCCTAGCTTTGTTTGTCTAGTCTTGTCTGGCTAGCGTTGTCTGTTTAGACATGTTCGTCTAGTCTTGTCTGCCTAGTCTTGTCACTCGTTTCTTGTCCGTCTGGTCTTGCCTAGACTGTTTCGTCTTCCTGTCTGTCTCTCTGCTGCCTGGCCTGCTTGCCTGATCTGTCACACTGATTTGTCTCCCTGATCTGTTTGCTTTGGCTGTCTGTTGGTATGTCTGCCTGGTCTCTCTGCCTATTCTGTCTGCCTGATTCTGATATATGTTCCGTCTTCCTGGTCTGACTGACTTGTCTGTCTGCCTGGTCAGTCTTCTTGGTCCGTCCACCAGATCTGTCTGCTTGGTCTATCTACCTGGTCTGCTTGCCTAGTTTGTCTTCCTGGTCTGTCTGCGTTGTCTGTATGCCTGGCCGGTCTGCCTAATATTGTCTATAACGTGTTCTCTGTTTATTTAGTCTTGTCTATCCTAATATAATTTAAATATGCTATTTAAAAATCGATAAAATCTAATTCTGATTACGGTATTATTTATAGATTAGACGTAATTTAATTCAGCATACATTCATATTGGCTGATTAAAAAAATAATAAGCAATTTGAGATGCGGCGACTGTTCGCGCGATGGGTGTCCATATATGCAAATTATGAAAAGAGAAAATGTTTCGTGATTGGAACAACAAAATATATTATTTCATTTGAAATATAATCTATATAAGTGGATGTTTCAGTGTGAATAGAAAAATGTTCATGGTATGAGAAGTGAGTGTTGTGAGTCAGTGATCTAATGAACAGTTGGATAAAAGAGATTTAAAAGTTTGTGTAAATTTAGTGTAAGTTATTATTATATACAATAAAAAGGCAAATACGATAAATATCTAGTGAAGAATTATGTCTTTTACAGTGATATAATATAAATCGATTTAGAGAGAAAGAATTTAAAAATTACCTGAACAAGTTATAATTCATTTTGTAAATTGTTTTTGTAAATTTAAAACATTTTACTTTTAGGTTTAGTCGAAGATTTCAAATTAAAGATGAAATTATATTTAAACAACGCTTCAGATTATGGAATTCTTAATTTGTTGTTGATAACATCCTTTACAACTTTGATAGTATTTTATATAAGGTGGAGAAGAAGCAGAAAGCAAATGTATGAACTTGCTGCAAAGATTCCTTATCCCAAAGGCGTACCGATTCTTCCAGTTCTAGGCCATGCCTATCTATTCATGGGAAATACAGAACGTAAGAAATTCAATTATGAACAGCTTGCTAATAATTAAGTATAATTTTGTGTTTGTAGCCTTTCTCGTTTCTCTCGTCATGCCTGTTAAACCATGTCGGCCTAGTGTTGTCTAGTGTCAGTCGTTTCTGAGATTTTAAAATTCGTTTTGTCACAATTAAAGAAAATTCTGCAATTGAACATTTTCAAACTTTGTTTCATATTTAGCTTCAATTTGGAATAATTCCCAATTTTAAATTGTTTTCATCGCATTTGAAATTGATTATGTTGTTGCAATCTGCTGTTGATTGTTTACAATTTAATATTGATTATTTCCAACTTGTGGTTGAAAAGGTAAAGCTTTGTATGTTGTATTATTTGATTAGTATTGTTTGTAGTTCTTGTCAGGCTTTGCCCCAAGTCTTGTCTTTTTAGTCTTGTATGTCTTTCAAACCACAACACATTCAAACCACATATATAGTCTAATAGTCTTCTTCGCCTAAATCTGTATATCTAAACCTGTGTGCATATAAATCGGCCAACTGTGAACGTTTCACTATTTTTTTTTTTTAATTATTTATGAGATGAAATAAAGAAAAATGCCGTTTGCTGTGGCGTAACTATAGGGTGGCAGGGCTGGCTAAATGTGACGGGCCTCCGAACCAACGATGCACCCGAGGCTGCGAAGTCGGAAGGAACCTAACATTATTTACAAAGTTTAGTAAAAATTATAACTTTTATAGTATTCAAGTACTTAGAATCAGCTAATGTTGGACACAACTAACCATATACAAATTCAAATAAATTATTAAGATATAAAGGAATTCATAAGAAAAGGATCAATTTAAGAACGTAATCTAATTCATTGTAACGTAATTCATTGGTTGCTTCATTTTTGTAGGGGTACTTTAGTGGCGCGGGCGAGATAATGACTCTCGAGTAATTCCCGCATTTTGTTAACCGAGAAAGTACTTTTTTCGAGGCGCTGGCAGGCTAGCAACGCATGGTGTTAAGGGAATCCCAAATTTGTATTATTTTAAGTATGGAGGTCTGTACTACGTATTATCCGTTTGATTGTTATGATTTTTGAATTTGACAATCGGTCGTTTGTGTCTTTGATTTTTCGTAGTTTTTTTTATTGAACCTGAAAATAGAGGCAAAGTAAAGTTAATTGTGAAAGTTAGATAGCATCATGTCTATTTCTAAGAATATCTGAGTGGGAGCGAAAAACCTAAGAGAAAGACTCTCTCTGGTGGAAAAAAAAGTTTCTCAAAAATTAGTCAGTACTTTAAGAAGCATGACTTTATTGGTGAAAAATAAGTAAATAGTGCTCCGAATGTGAAGAGTTGGATGTAACTGAACGTTACAGTACATAATGGCTAGTGCAGCACCCGACACCAGTGTATATTCAAATCCAGAACAACCACGGTACTATCAAAGTGAGTAGTCATATTTTAGTATGAACAATATTGCATCTTCCCATATATAGGTTTTTAACTTCAAATTAAACCTTTTCAATTTCAAATTATACCTTTTTAAATTCAAATTAAACCTTTTTAAATTCAAATTAAACCTTTTTAAATTCAAATTAAACCTTTTTAAAATCAAATTAACCTTTTTTAAATACACATTAAAAATTTTTAAATTCAAATTAAACTTTTATTAAATTTAGTTAAATATTAATTAATATAGAAACAACAAATTAATTATCAAAGATTTTAAAGAAAACAATTATGAAAAATTATAAAAATAATGTATCGGTTGTCCTGCTACAGCCAATGGTAATTTCATCGACATAATATTTATTACAATCAGCAGAAGTGACAGTGGCCACGGATTCCTGAATTATATTAAACAAATTTAGATTATTTTCTGGTTCCGCCAGCAAATTTCTTGCAACTAATTTAACTTTTGGATACAAAATTTGCAGATTTTTGCAGATGAATTACCTGTTAGTCGTGAAAGAAAACGTAGAGGAAATTATCTGATGAGATTTTAAATTATGTAGAGCAAATTGAAGATATTTGAAAATAAAAACGTCAACCTGACCACAACATCTGTATTTAATGCATTAAAAGCTTTAAAAATAACATTGAAAACATTTGCAATTAGTCTAGACCGTTTAAACTATTACGTCAACAATTAAACAACGCAAAAATAATGCAATTTTATTTTCACAAAATGCTCCAGAAACACGGGAGAATATAATTTTCATTAATGAATACGGTTTCAATTACCATCTCCGGCGAAATAAAGCTCGATCAAAGATAAATACTCCAGCCCATGTAAAAGTTCCAACAGTAATAGGCAGAAATGTTTCACTCATGCAGCCATGAATTTACATGGTATTATTCATTTTTAAATAATTTCTAATTCATCAGTAAATTCAAACATTTTTATTACAATTCTTGATGGTTTATTTAATAAAATGGCTGAAAGTAACATCGTAGAAGCTTGGCTGGTTCTGGACAACGCCAAAATCCATAAAACTCAGGAAGTTCGTGATAAAATAAATGGAACAAGCCATAGACTATTTTTTCTTCCAGCATATATACCATGTTAAATCCCATAGAAAAAGTGTTTTCGAAAGTTAAATTAGCTGCAAGAAATTTGCTGGCGGAACCAGAAAATAATCTAAATTTGGTTAATATTATTGAGGAAACCGTGGCCACTGTTATTTCTGCTGATTGTTATAAACATTATGTAGATAAGTCGATGAAATTACCATTGGCTGAGGCAGGTCAACCGTTACATTAAGATTATTTTTATAATTTTTCATAATTGTTTTCATTATAATTTTTGATAATTAATTTGTTTTTTCTATATTAATTAATATTTAACTAAATTTAATAAAAGTTTAATTTGAATTTAAAAAGGTTTAATTTGAAATTGAAAAGGTTTAATTTGAAGTTAAAAACCTATATTAATGATAAGGGTTAAAGAACTAAATGATCAAATGAAACGGTTCGTTATCGAAAACGGATATTGTAAACGCAAGGGTCCATCCTTAAACGACAGAGACGATAGATCTTTCCTAGAAAAACATTACAATGTTGTTTCCAAGTTTAGAGTGGAATTTGAAAGTACATGGCTATTCCATTCCTTAATACAACAGAGGGCGTATTGCGAACCATGTTGGTTATTCGCGAATCGGACCTTGCGGTAAAAAATACAAAGTGTTTGAATGGAAGTCTATAATGACTGCAAACATATTGTAGACGCCATAGAAAGATACGAGACATCGAAAATTCACATGGATGGTCTTACGTATCAACAATGGCGGCTACATGGAACACTAGATGCAGAGCGAGAGTCTAAACAAGAAAGAAAAATCTTGTTGACGCCAAGTACTCTCTGGTGTTACTCTAACACTTTCAAGTGTAATTTAGCCTTTCGTGGCCACGGAGAAAACGCAGATAGCAATGATTCAAGTTCCCGAGGAATGTTCTTAGCTATTCTTGAGTTATTATCAAAATACGATCCGATTTTACAAAAACTGTAAACCTAAGGGCCACATAAAATAAAGTCCAAAAATACAAAATTAGCTCATTTCTATTCTGGTTCTAAAAATAAGATATTTCAAAAACATGTCGTTAGCAAACAAGGGCGCTCGACATTAAATAGTTATTTTTAGGATTCCATGAAGATAAGGACCAAACTGCCTTAGCAATAAAACGAAATAATTAAATCCATAAATAGTGTACCAAAAAATTGGTCAATCAATCCTGAAGTTTCTACAACACGTCATAGGAAGGTGAAACGCCAGTTTGACGAACTTTGCGAAGATATGCCTCTCCAAGATCTTGAAAGTTTGTTCAAAGTGAACATATTTTATCGTGTTTACAACGTGACCATTTAAACTGGGGTCCCATGTAATGAATTTGCCACGGGCCGTTTGAAAGACAAAATATGCTTTAATGTGAGTTTAAATTAATTAAAATTTATTTCGGTTTCTTGTGTTTAACGTAGTGAAATTAACTAATGAAACAAATTAACTTTTTTTATTATTAACACTATACAGCCCGCGCGATTACATAGGTGAACATCGCCAGGAGCCGGCACCTTTTCTTACGAATTAATAAATAAAAGTTTCTATATAATTGTGAATACAAAATAATTCTCCAAGGAAAATCGTCAAATTTCCGGTTCAAAATACTGCCAGAGCCAGTTTTACAAAAGGCAAAGAAATTTGGCAAATTTTCCAAATTCTAGTTTTCTCAGAGATCTTTATACAGTCTTTTTGAAGACCTTTCCGGGGGTTTTTCTATTTGTTTGGTCGGGATCGAAATCTAAAATCCGACCGTCAACAGTTCCCAAAACCCAATTTCTTTTTTGTTTTTCGATTTCCCGTCCACACAACATTTGGAAAAAGTTGAAATTTTTCGGTAAATTCTTCAGCTCTGCAAGGTTTGGTACGAAGTCCTAGCTGTAGTTTCTCCAGAAATCAGGATTGAATTTTCCTACAATTTCTTCAGTTGCCCATGTGTTTCGAATTACAGATTCCTGACTTACCGGGCAAGTGGTGGCCACTGAAATATATACTAACTGGAACGAGCGCTGGCCTCTTGTCTTGTGCGGAGTTGTCTAGCTAACAGTGTAGTCGAGAGTGGGGAGAATGTGATACAGTCAGAGCGAAAAGCTAATTGTATTGAGTTGTATCAAGGAAGGAGTGAGATCGTTCAATCGGCGAGCATATTATAAACCGAAGTTTATATATTTTATTGAAAGTTGTTTTCTAAAAGACAATGGTAAAATACTATTGTATTTGCAAGAAAAAATGGACGTCGGACGTCCGACACACATTTAGTTTTCCTTTTGGATTATACTAGACGAAGACAAAGGGATACGAGAGACACCTTATGTTGCTCTCGGACCGCAGAAGCCAAAAGGCAGCGCTCGTTCCAGTTAGTATATATTTCAGTGATGGTGGCCACTTCCACTGACAGGGTGGCATCTTGTAAATATAAAAAGTTACTAAGTTTTGTAAGATAGATCAATAAACAGATCTCAAAGACGACCGCACTGTATATAGCTTGAATATACGTTAAAACTAAAACAGTCCATTTTATTAATGATCTAGTCCTTAGAGTAATTATTCATTATACACACAATATGTTGGTCCTTCGAACCGGATTCGTTGTCAGTGCAGTGCAACACTTTAAGTCCAAGACGACCCTATCGAACACCGATCCAGGCGTCGCAATTAAATCGAAGACGACCCTATCGAACACCTATCTAGGCGTCACAATTATTTTCAAGTCAGTTCAAAAATAGGGTTCCAGAATCCACAGTTCCAGCGTCCAGATCAGTCTGTTCTATTTTTATCAATAAATCACGCCTAAAAAGCCTCAACATTTTATTCAAAATTTCTGAAATTTAATTCTTCTGCCGTCATAAGCATTTGTAGCTAATTGTTTCACTACACATATTAATGGTTTCGCTAGAAGAACTTAAAGTGCAGAGAAAAATGATAAAAAGCTCAATAACCCGACTCGAAAATGCCGGCAAAAATTTCAAGGAAGGAGATAATTTGGAGGGAGATTTGGAAGGAGATAACATTAGAATATAGAATCACCGACTTAACGGAAAAATTTAAAAATTAAAACAATCCAATCGCAGATCGAGATATATCAGTTGCGATGTTGAAACAGAAAAATCTTTTGTGAAGCCGCCTTGTACGCGGAACATAATAAAGAACGCGAAAAAATCGAAACACAGTTTTATGCTAACATTAAATCGTTTTTACTTAAAAATAACCCGGAATCATCAAATCCAAATCAGCCAGCGCCGTCGTTTTGAGGCCCCGCGCATAAATATCGAGATAGGGCCCTCGGTAATTAAAAAAAGTGAATAAACAAATAAATTTTTTTAATACATACAAGAAAGGAAAATATGTATAGAAGAAATATAATATATTAATATAAAAGAAAAACAAAATTAATTGAACTTTATTTTCCTTGCTTTAACATCAGCAAATTTATCTATTATCTCAACTAGTCCTCGCATAATTCATTCTATTGAAAGCAACGCTAAGTTGGATAGGTTGGTCTTGTGGCATTGTGGATCTTAAATAGTTTTTTTTATTAATTTAAGTTTTGAAAAACTACGTTCTAACTCAGCAGCGGTTATCGGAATTGTTAATAAAATTTTTAAGATTATACTTACATTGGGAAATTCATTTCCTGCTTGGTGTTTTTTTAAGGGATTCTAATGGTAACCAATCACATATGCCTTCACAGAAAATGTTACAGAACACTTTTATTTCTTCATAGAGATAATTTCCGTTAATGTCTCCTCGATTGTTGTTTTTTAATTTGTCATTTTCATCATATTTTACATTTGGTTTATTATATAGGAAGCCAAATAAGTCATTATTATTTCTGAATATAACAGTCAATTTCTAGAAATATTTGCCTCGTTTGAAAGACGTTTGTGTAAAACTGAACATTGAATTTTCGGTATTCTGAATCAATTGGAAATTCATAATCAGGAATTTGCTTGGGATTATTTCTTATTAAAAAACTCGTTCCTTGTCTGAAAGATCTGTAGGCCACACATCCGGATCTTCTAATAAATTTATTTCTTCTTCGTCGTCTAAAAGAATTAGATTCCGATTCAATTCCGGATTCGGATCTTGATTCTTCAAGGATCTTCGGATCCGGATTCAAATTCCGATCCGCATTCCGATTCAGAATTTTCCTTTTGTTCTTCGATCAAATTTTGTTCCGAATCAGAATCTGTATCCTCTGTACCTACATTTTTACATGTAACATAAAACATCGGTTTCGTTTTTTTTCCCTTTTCTGCTTATTTTGGTCTTAAATTAATTTCTTTTCGTATTCATTTTCTTTGGTATGGAAACCTAATTCAGTTTGACTACTCGAAGTTGAAGCATTTGGAATAAACTTTAGTATACTTCCTTTTTGTTGATTTACAATTTTTTTTGCTTCGCCTTTTTTTTTAATTTTTGGTAGCTAGATTCATATTTCTTTCCAGTAGTTTTCATTTTTGCGGTTTCTGTAATATAATAATAAAATAATTTCAAAAACTTATAGTACAAAAATTTACAGTAATCGCCAATCTGACCTACAATTAAGGTCCAGTTGCAGGGGTACTGTGCAGGGGTATTAGTAATTCATACAAACACAAATTAAATTGCCCACCGGCCAGCTTATAATAGACGCCCAATACTTATTTGTCATTTACAGTTAGAAAACTGTGATATATGGCACCGTCGATGTAAACTATGGCATCCAAACCGGTTAAAACCGAACCCGGTTAACCGGGTTTTCTGGTAAAATTTAGGAAACATATAAAAAATAAAAACCGAAAATCGGTTTTAATTTATTTTATTTTTTTTCTTCAAGTGGAAAATAATTTGTATTGGATGTGGATTTATTTGTACTCAAATGAAACGTAAGAGCAGTATATATGTAGTAAAATAAAGTTTTACAGATTTAAAGTGCGCATAATCTTAATCCTAAAGATATGTAAATACTTAAAATTATTTTATTTTTCTATGGTTATTCATGAATTATATTGTGGATTTATTTGTACTCAAATAAAACGTAAGAGCAGTAAATAGGGTACGTACTGAAATAAAGGTTCACAGATTTGCGCATAATCTTGATCCCAAAGAAATATAAATATTTCGTATAAATAAATATATATATATATATATATATATATATATATATATATATATATATATTTATACTTATCTCTTCGTAAAGAATTTATTTTAACATTATATTTTTTATTCTTTACGTAAATATAATGAAATAATACAAAATTTTTTTTGATTAAATAAATGGTAAATAAATATTTATTTTATTTGGGTTACAGTTGCACAATTTTTGAAATAAGTTTTAAAATGTAATACTATCTATTTTTATACTTAAAACCAGGTTTTAACGGGTTAACCAACCCGTTTTTTACTTTACGAAAACCCGAAAACCGGTTTTTGAAATTTCATCGGTGTTTTGGATGCCCTAATGTAAACAGTAGACTGGTGAACAGAATTGCTAGACAGACTATAAAACTAGACTAGACGAGTCTACTTTTTAAAAGTTGACTGTACGCAGAAGCAGTTTGCAAAGCAATTTCTGGGTATTCTGCATATTGATATTAAATAAATAATTATTGCATACTCGCTTGATTTAATAAATTATGAGGAAATTTCACTATTTAAAGGGATGTCTCAAGGAGGAGGCCCTTCGAACTATCGAGTCCTTCTTGGTCTCCGCCACGAATTATGCAAGCGCGAAGGAAGTGTTAAAAAATCGATTTGAAAATAAAATATGTGACTTATGGTTCAAGAGCACATATCCAATATATTAAACATTCCTATCACGACCAAATCTTATTGAAGAAATTTTAACAATAAATTTTCGACGAACATATTTTCCACTCAAAAATTTACAAACTGTGCCATTTGTAAAGGGTCCCGTAATACCTACCAATGTAATGAATTGGCTGCTAAATGTGTTACAGAGAGATTGAAGTAAATTTAAAATTGCGTATAAATTTGCCTAAGGCCTAACTACGAGGTTACAACATGCAGGTTCAATTCATCGTGTAAGACCTGTGGATAACGTCATCAGACTTTGTTAAATATTAACGAATTTCCATCCACATCAGCTGTGCACACAATTTTTTTTAACAATCACAATCAGGTTCTTTTATCCACCATCCAATTATTCGTTACCGATAATTACGAAAATTTTCACGAATGTCGTGCCTTACTGGATCAAGGTTCACAAGCAAATATCATCACGGAAAAATTGCGTAAAAAAATAAATTTTCAATCGACAGGTATCAACACCTCCATATCGGGTATCAATTTAGCGGTAAATCCAGTAAAGGAGTGCGTTAACGTCACGATAAAATCTCTAAATTCCGATTTTGCCTCAAATCTCTCGTGCTTAGTAGTGTCCAAAATAACTGAGCCAACGCCATCAATCAGTTTTTCAAAATCCATCATCGAATTCCCCCCGAATGTCACATTACCCGATCCAAATTTTAGCTCTTCAAGCGAAGTGGATTTACTAATAGGGGCGGAACTGTTTTCGAATATCATATTCGGGACTCCAATTCAATTAAACAATAACCAACCTTTTTTCCAAGAAACCAAATTCGGTTGGATAATAGATGTAAATCTAGTGATAAACAACCATGATGACAATTTGTCATGTAATCTATTGTCATTAGCGCCAAATTATATGGAATTATATTCGCGTTTAAACATTTTGAAAGAATTTCTGATGAAGAAATCGAATTATGTTCGATTTGGTCCCCAGAACAATTGCAATGCGAAATGCATTTTTGCGAAAATACCACCAGACATTCTAACGGTCAGTTCCGAAATTTCCGCAAAATTTCCGATAAGGATCATTAGCAATAAAACAATTTCTCTCTCTCGAACTCCAAAAAACCCATATTTGCAAATTGCAAGAGGCCTATAAGGATTTTATGGCTTAGTACCTACTATCACCACAGGGGTCTGGATTAAAAAAAATAACCAAAAATGGATAGAAGTTTCAGATTAAAACGTGAATTGGTGTATAGGAGTTTTCCAGGTCGCTAATTGGGTATTTCAAAGTACAATTTTAAAATTAAAACTGGCGGATTCAATATGGCCGACCACTTCATTAAAAATTGATCAACATTTCATATAAATTGGTATATAAGTATTTATGGTATATTTCATTGGTATATGTTTTCGAGGTCACTGATTATGAATTTCACTGTATAAATTCAAAATACAAAATGACGGATCCAAATGGCCGAATACTTTATTAAAATTTGATCGAAATTTCATATACATTGGTATATGAACGATATGAACGATATTGGTATATGAACGATATGAATGATATTGGTATATGAACGATATGAACGATATTGGTATATGAACGATATGAACGATAATGGTATATGAACGAAGGTTTTAGAGGTCAGTGATTATGAATTTAATAATGCGATTTTAAAATTAAAAATGGCAGATCCGATATGACCGAGCACTTCTTTAAATATTGTTCGGAATTTGATATAAATAGGTATATAAGGGTGTTCAATAAAATATTTAAAGTGTTTTTGAGGTCACTGATTAAGAATTTAATAATGCAATTTTAAAATTCAAAATGGCAATGACTTTAAAAATTGTTCGCAATGTCATATGATTAGGTATATAGGGGTATTCAATATTGTTAATAATAATTAGAATATTACAATTGCAAAATAATAAACTGATTTATTAATATTCCCATAAATTAATGAAAACGTACATATGTAAATATTCTACAAACCTTCCTTAACACCCTTCTCGACGAGTACAGATTATTTTATCAATACTCGATTCTAAAATTCTTTATAATGTTTTAGAATCGCCATCTCCTACATAATGCTAATACTTTACGGAATATAAATCGTCCGATCGTTGAAACATTTCAACGACTGCGTCGCATTCCATCTTGCCTGCGGAGCCCTCGTGATTAGATTGACAATTTTCTGCGTGTGATAGTTCCCATTCTGCATACTCTGCTGTATCACTTTTTTTCTTCCAAAATTCGCACGATTTGCAATATTTCGATTTATTACAAATGTCAACAACTTTTCCAGTGCACCAACCGATAAGCATTACCATGCCGAACAATGACGAAAAACCGCGCTTTCTCCACGATCCATCATCCGAGACAATAAATCCGTGATTATTTTTAGAAGATTGATTTTGCTCTTCTTTTGCTGCGCTTTTCATACTTATTTTGCAAACAGTTTCTGTTGCTTCGCCAATTGTTTTGATAAGTTTATCATAAAAGGAATGAACTACTGGCGAGGGCGAGGTAGATCCATGAATGCGCAAAACTTTTGAATGCCATGTAAACCAACTCCTAGTAATCGCATTGCAAGTATAATTCTGCGATTTATTTCATATGCTTTATCAATAAGCAGGCATTTAGGAATAGCAGTTGAATCACAGTTTTCACACGAAATAACGAGCTTGAATCCCAGTCCTTGGCGGCTACTTTCAGTAAATGTTATATTCGAGGCAATTTTTGCAAACTACGACACTTGCAATAGACCTTTTTATAGTTGAATTTTTTTTGTGTGCATGCGTAAATTTCCGCCATGTTATACGTCAAAATTGCCCGAACTTTTTGACGGATAACTTTAATATTTGCGCGAAACTTTCATATTCCCGTCTTTCAAACTTGACAGATGCGCAGGCGCTTAACTAACCGTAAAAAGGTTTATTGCAGTAAACACGGGAAGAAAATTCACAATACGATAACCCACAGATGGATCCGATTCAACATATCGAAAATTTTGTACGAGTTTCTCCAAGTCAACGGCGCTAGGCACTTTTCTTTTAGCACCACTACGTCGCCGATTTGCATTGCTAGTCGATCCACGTTTTCCCTTTTGACGGGCGTACATTTTTCCCGTCGATTTATACAAAAAAAAAATTGCGGAAAACCGTGTTATTTTTCGACTTGAACTTGAATTATATTTCTAAGCTAAACAAAGGTAGAAGGAATGCGCCGCACGAAGGTCTTGAGCGACCGCTTTGCGCACACAGCTAGTCGTTCGCGCGCGCGCCCTTTTCACCTGTCAAATACCTCCGCGCAGCTTTAAAATAAATTTTCCAGTATTCTTAAGACTCTAAATTATACTTTAAGCAAAAAATTTTTTTTTCAAAATTCTAGAGTGGCCTTACCCTTTAAAGCGAAGAAATATTAAGCAATATATTCACAATAATATTTTCGCGGAGTGTTATTCGAATTATTAATTGCAAAAATGACTAATATATATATATATATATATATATATATATATATATATATATATATATATATATATATATATTGTTAATTTTTATCGTATTGTGAATCGTATTGTGAATTTTCTTCCCGTGTTTACTGCAATAAACCTTTTTACGGTTAGTTAAGCGCCTGCGCATCTGTCAAGTTGGAAATACGGGAATAACCGTAAAGTTTCGGGCAAATATTACGGTTATCCGTCAAAAAGTTCGGTCAATTTTGACGTATAACAGGGCGGAAATTTACGCATGCACACAAAAAAAATTCAACTATGAAAAGGTTATTGCAAGTGTCGTAGTTTGCAAAAATTGCCAAAATAACATTTACCGAAAGTAGCCGCCAAGGACAGGGATTCAAGCTCGTTATTTCGTGTGAAAACTGTGATTCAACTGCTATTCCGAATTGCCCGCTTATTGATAAAACATATGAAATAAATCGCAGAATTATACTTGCAATGCGATTACTAGGAGTTGGTTTACATGGCATTCAAAAGTTTTGCGCATTCATGGATCTACCTCGCCCTCGCCAGTATTTCATTCCTTTTATGATAAACTTATCAAAACAATTGGTGAAGCAACAGAAACTGTTTGCAAAATAAGTATGAAAAGCGCAGCAAAAGAAGAGCAAAATCAATCTTCTAAAAATAATCACGGATTTATTGTCTCGGATGATGGATCGTGGAGAAAGCGCGGTTTTTCGTCATTGTTCGGCTTGGTAATGCTTATCGGTTGGTGCACTGGAAAAGTTGTTGACATTTGTAATAAATCGAAATATTGCAAATCGTGCGAATTTTGGAAGAAAAAAAGTGAGACAGCAGAGTATGCAGAATGGGAACTATCACACGCAGAAAATTGTCAATCTAATCACGAGGGCTCCGCAGGCAAGATGGAATGCGACGCAGTCGTTGAAATGTTTCAACGATCGGACGATTTATATTCCGTAAAGTATTCGCATTATGTAGGAGATGGCGATTCTAAAACATTCTAAAGCATTTTAGAATCGCGTATTGATAAAATAATCTGTACTCGTCGAGAAGGGTGTTATGGAAGGTTTGTAGAATATTTACATATATACGTTTTCATTAATTTATGGGAATATTAATAAATCAGTTTATTATTTTGCAATTGTAATATTCTAATTATTATTACCAATATTGAATACCTATTCATACGACATTCCGAACAATTTTTAAAGAAGTCATTGCCATTTTGAATTTTAAAATTGCATTCTTAAATTCTTAATCAGTGACCTCAAATACTCAAAATATTTTATTGAACACCCTTATATACCTATTTATATCAAATTCCGAACAATATTTAAAGAAGTGCTCGGTCATATCGGATCTGCCATTTTTAATTTTAAAATCGCATTATTAAATTCATAATCACTGACCTCTAAAACCTTCGTTCATATACCATTATCGTTCATATCGTTCATATACCAATATCGTTCATATAGCAATATCGTTCATATCGTTCATATACCAATATCGTTCATATCGTTCATATACCAATGTATTTGAAATTTCTATCAAATTTTAATAAAGTATTCGTGCATTTGGATCCGTCATTTTGTATTTCGAATTTATACAATGAAATTCATAATCAGTGACCTCGAAAATATCTACCAATGATATATACCATAAATACTTATATACCAATTTATGTGAAATGTTGATCAATTTTTAATGAAGTGGTCGGCCATATTGAATCCGCCATTTTTAATTTTAAAATTATACTTTGAAATACTCAATTAGCGACCTGGAAAACTCCTATACACCAATTCACGTTTTAATCTGAAACTTCTTTCCATTTTTGGTTATTTTTTTTAATCCAGACCGCTGTGGTGATAGTAGGTACTAAGCCATAAAATCCTTATAGGCCTCTTGCAATTTGCAAATATGGGTTTTTTGGAGTTCGAGAGAGAGAGAGAGAGATTGTTTTATTGCTAATGATCCTTATCGGAAATTTTGCGGAAATTTCGGAACTGACCGTTAGAATGTCTGGTGGTATTTTCGCAAAAATGCATTTCGCATTGCAATTGTTCTGGGGACCAAATCGAACATAATTCGATTTCTTCATCAGAAATTATTTCAAAATGTTTAAACGCGAATATAATTCCATATAATTATATATATATATATATATATATATATATATATATATATATATATATATATATATATATATATATATATATATATATATATAATCTACACCCTAAATCAAACAGAAATGAAAAAGGGTGATAGAGTAAAAAGTTACAAGCATTTGAATTAACAAAGATATTTCGCGGCCGCTACATGTGTTCGTGCTTTTCTTTTAGAATAACACGCACCAAAGTATCCTTTACAAGATTCTTTAGAAATAAACTCATTTGTAATGATAGTAACTCATTTTTTCGATTTTTGGCCAACTTTTTTCAGATTCAGACTACTATGCGCTGGCTAAATCCATTTTCGATTAGAACACAAACTTGGGCTGCTTTTTGCGGTGTAGTATTCATTAAACTCTTCAAAACTAACCAAATTATGGAAAACGAATTATGTGAAAATTTCAATTATAAAGACCATATTTACAATCTTGTTACTTGAATAATTACAAGTTTGTTATTCTCGTTATAACCACCACATAAATACGCTCATTAAATGATAAATTTAAACTCATATTAAAATATATTAAATTGTCTTAATATTAACGACATATTTTGTTATTTTATCTCATAAATTGTTTCTAAAAAAAATAGTTCAAATTAAAAGTTTACAGCGGGCCGATTTCATGTACGCAAATTTATATGTTATGAACTCTAAATAGTAAATACGTATTTAATTTCAGAAACACTACATAACGCATTCAACATTACAAAGTGTCCTTATCCAGAAACGATTTGGTTGGGCCATCATTTATTCTTTACGATAAAACGACCCGAAGATTTTGAAATTGTCTTAAATAGCAACAAATGTTTGGCTAAACACAGTCTGTACAGATTTTCATGCGCTTTAACCGGAAAAGGACTATTTAGTTTAAGCGACGGTAAATTATGAATTAGTTGCTATTGAAAATATTATTTCATAGAAAATAGTAGTATAAAATAGCAATATATTTAGTTTATTATAAATATGTTATTATTATTAATCTATATGCTTCTTTATAAAATTATAGTTCCTCTGTGGAAAAGGCATAGGAGGGCAATTGCTCCGACATTTAACCAAAGCATTGTTAATGGATTTGTGCCTACTTTTATCGAAAAATGCAAAATTATGTTCGAATTAATCGATACAAAACTTGAAAACTATAACGAGGAAATTCACGTTTCTGAATTTATAGAAAAATGCATTCTTGATAGCGTTTTGGGTAAGCAAACAAATGAACTATAATTTAAATATTATGTGGTTAATGTCCAATAAGGGGTTATGTTCAAATGTGGAATTAACTGGTGACGATAGGAGAATGAAAAAACAAACTGTTTAAATTTGTTACTAGCTTCTAGTTTCGGCGATTTAAAATTTTATTACAAAATTTCGCCAGCATCAGGCACAAGTAATAGTTTTTTAACAAGATTGTAACCATTAAAAAAAATGATTATATATTTTTTAAATTAGAAAAGGTTGAAACTAATACAATTCATTTATGATGAAGAGTGTTATGACATTATTAATATATTAAAATTAACAAAATAGAAATAGAAAAAAGACCACCCCTGTTACTTGTGCCTGATGGCGAAATTTTATAATTAAATTTTTAATGCCGAAACTAGTAACAAATTTAAACAGTTTGCTCTTTCAGTGTCCTATCCTCACCAGTTTATTCCACATTTGAATATAACAATAAATTGTAATTAATTTCTGTAGTTTTAGTTCATTTAATGTTCAATTGATTTCTACATTTCTGCAAAATATTTTATTTTTGTAAATATTACAGATAAATAAATTTTTATATGTTTAGAAACTTCTATGGGTGTAAAATTCAATTGCCAGACATCTGATATCGATAAGATTGATGAAAAAATTAGCAGGTAATTATGTTTTTTTAATTGAAAAAGTAAAAAACTAATTAAGTAAATATTAAGTAAATGTTGTGTTATTGTTTTATAATTTATTTTATTAGTAAGTGGAAAGGACAGAGAGAACTAACTAGACGTACAGGGTAAGACAGACACGATTAAAGGGATGAAATTACATAGTCAAACAAAACATATAAGATAATAACAATAAAATAGGACTAGATAGGATTAGATAGAAAAAACTAATAACAAAAGACTAAACTAGATACACAAAACCAAATAAAAAAGATTAAATAAACTAGATCTATCAGATTAGATCAGAGTTCTTCAACCTATGTTCCGCGGAACTCTAGGGTTCCACTCAAACGCTTCAAGGGTTCCCAGAGTCTATACTATAATTCTAATGTTAGCACTATACAGACGGCGGATTACAAAGAATAATATCGCCAAAAGTCGTCCTTTTTTGAGGAATTAATAAAAGTATGTTTATAACAATTATTATAGTGAAATATACAAAATAAGAAAAACAAAAGAATTTTAAAAGGAAAATCGGAAAGATTCGGAAAAATTTTTCGGTTCAAAATACTGCTAGGGGCTACTTTTTTCGAAGGCAAGCAACATACTGCAAATATTTTCAGGGTCTTTTCGAGGAATTTTTTCTTCCTCCGGTCAGAATCTAAATCTAAAATCCGACCATCATCATAGGGAAAAAAGTACACTTTAAAAATTACGGTTCAAATAGTAGCAGCGGCCTTACAAATACAAATTTGTAAAGATTGCAGTCGAATACTGTAATTTTTAAAACTTATTTACTAAAAATATCGGAAACCGTAATTTTAACAAAAAGCAATTTGTAGTTTTTATAGTTTCAAATTCGTAAGGCCGCTGCTACTATTTTCTGTAATTTTTTAAGTGTACTTTTTTTCCGTGCAGTTCCCAAACACTAATTTCCTTCCTAGTTTCGCGATTTGAGGTCCAAATCGCCTGGGATAAAGCGAAATTTTTCGGAAAATTCTTTAGTTCCGCAAGGCTCGTTCTAAGATCCTAGCTGTAGTTTTACAATAAGGAATTAAGAATTTTCCGACAATTTCTACAGTTTACCATCGTCCAATCCATCTTTTTTTTTCGAAAATCGGGGGAAACTATTCCAACGACTTTTTCACTTGGTGTGGTCCATAATCCATATACCGCTATTTCTAAAAATCTAGAAAAAACTTTCCATAGTTTGGTCTAAAATCAAGGCAACACTTTCAATTTTCCAATAACCTGTTGCATTGTTGTTCATGGTCTGATCCAAACTGTAAGTATAGATTTATCCGAAAGTCTTCAAATGCTTTCATGCTCTGGATCAAAGCCAGTTTTCCCGAAAATTGGGGAAAAGTTCCAAATTTTCGACAAAACTATAGATGGTTTTTACTGGGAAAAATCAAAAACTTTTCTAAACGAAAATTCCTCGAAATCTCAGGGAACCAAAACGCTTTTCCATTTCCTTTTCTTCTAGCGATTCGAGGAGGGAACTGAAAACTGTCGAAAGTCCTTCAGTCGACTTTCTTCCTGGTAAGGTTTAAAAAAAACGTACTAGTACGTCAACGGCTCCTGTACTTTGATTATAAATTAACATATCACGACGTCGTTGGCTTGAAAATTTTAAATAAAAAACGTATTAATACGTCAACGGACTGCAATGTGTTTAATTTGCGTTCACAGCTAGAGATTGGTACGCCATGTCAGTCTCTGGGATTGCCGTCGGTCGACGTTTCATATTGTAACTATCCATATTACTTATATTGGACGAGGACGACGAGGATTTACTGTTGCTCACCAATCCAAGTAAACCAATCCAAGTAAATCCAAAATTCTAATAATCTTCATCATACTTTTGTTTCTTTCGGCTTGTTGATCTGGATTTATTTTTTTCTTCAATATTACCAATTACTGGCGGAAGATTGGTGCAATTTTCGTTAGAGCAAGAAGCTTGTTCTTCGGTTCTTGATTAAAATTTCGCAAATGTAAACACAATCAAGAACCGAAGAACAAGCTTCTTGCTCTTACGAAAATTGCACCAGTCTTCCACCAGCATTTGATAATATTGAAGAAGAAAATAAATCCAGATCAACAAGCCGAAAGAAACGAAAGTATGATGAAGATTAATTATTAGAATTTTGGAATTACTTGGATTGGTGATAAAAATGAGCCGAATAGGTTAGTGTAGTATGTGAGCAAGTAGTGAATAACAGCATAAATACATACAGTTTAAATCCAGCAATGTTTGAGCGTCATTTGGAAACTAAACATGCAACTTTAAAAGGTAATAGCCACTATTTTAAAAGGAAATATATTCAATTAAAGCAAAAAAGAATGCCTTTAAGAATTTATGCTCGTGATGATAAAAAAAAAATGTATTAAAAAATTTTATTTAGTTAGTTTGCGCGTAGCTAAATAAGACGAAGCTCATACGATTGCGGAAAAATTAATTAAACCGTGCACAAAAAATTGAATAACATTTATGATCGGTGAAAAGTTTGCAAGCAAGATTAACCTCGTCCCATTGCCTGGGACGTCGATTACACGGCGAATTAAAGAGATGTCAGATTACTGTCAAACGGAATTAGTAAATGGCTTCAAAAATGCTAAAGATGGATTTGCAAATGGATGAATCGACAATTGTGACTGGATTAGCTATTTTGTTTTTGTAAGATTTATACTCGAGGCCTATTTTTAGGAAGGTATGCTTTTTTGCAAAACTCGGCCAAAGTTCGGTCAAACAGGTGAAGAATATACCGAGTGTTAGGTAAACATTCGACAAACGTTCAACGGCTTATTCGTTGGCCTATTCTAAATATATTTATATCTTATGGTGATTTCTGAAAACCCTTTCTTTCAAAGATACAGGATGCACAAAATTTACGACAGTGACAACATTTTATTAAAGTTGCTCAATCTACAATAAATGTTTGAAATGACTTCCTCCAGCCTGGATACAAGCATTCAATCTTCTCGTCATTGAGTGTTGAACTCTTTCAAACGCGCCAGCTTTCTAATTGAGTTACACCCAGCAATTATCTGATATCGCAATTCATCCAAATTCTCCACTGGAGTAGCGTAAACTAATTACTTCAGATAGCCCCGTAAGAAATAATCCAGGAGGTTTTAGTCTGGGGATCGAGCAGGCCCTTGAACAATACAGCGATTTCCGAATGTTGCTTTTAAAATTCACGAGCAACCAAACTGATGTAATATTGCACTATCATAAATAAACCACATTTCAATTCTTGTTGCCAATGGTACATCATGCAGAAACTCGGGCAGTGTTTCTTTCAAAAAGTTGCGGTACATCTCACCAGTAAATCTTGCTGGTAGAAATACCGGTCCAATTAGATACTAATCCAACATTCAAGGAGTCAGGGATTAATGGATTATAACTAATGTTTGCATATGTTCGAACTAATGTTTGCTAAAGTCGTTGACATAACGCAATATGTGGACAATAATCAGCAGGTAGTAGTGCCTGAATACGTTGAATGAGGTATGGATACAACAAATTGCACTTAAGAATTTTACAAACTGTCCAATGACTTACATTCAAAGTATTGGCAATTTGACACGTAGAAGTACTTGGATCTTCCTCTCATGTTCAGCATTAATCTTCATTGTCCTCCATTTCGTTTCAATGTGCCTGTTTCACGAATACGATGAATCTTTTCGAAGATTTTTCGATTAATGTTTTCGAAGATATTACGGCTCGGAAACCGTTCAGTATTGCCATCAGCAAGTCCATATATGAAATGCATGTGAGTTATCTAACCTCTCTTATAGAGGACTAATTTTTAAAGACAATAGACCGATACAGGTGATGATCAGTGACGAAACGTATTCAATTGAAATCCACTTGTACGTTAGTAGGTAAAACAGGCGTTCGAAGTTATCGTCAACAATTTTTTGTACTGAATAAACTCATTATTTTTTTTGTACTGGATAAAAGTTTTACCGTATGCCATACATTTATTAACATAAATGATTTCAACAAATATCGAATATGGTTGTCGCAAATATTGTTCACCTTGTATCTACGAAACAAAGGGGTTTTTCAGAAATCATCATCAGACAAAATATTCTTACAATAGGCCAAGGAATAACCCCTTGAATATCTGCTGCATGTTTACCTAACACTCTGTATTTAACTTAATTATATACAGGGTATATAATTACATACTTACTTTGAAAAGATTCAGTCTCTTGAAATGTCTGATCTATGTCCATAACAAAGTAAACTCGACAAAATCGAAACTCCACCAAAAACACATGTTTTGTTAATCTAAACGATTTCTTGGAAACCGCATTAAAGTAGGATTATACAATATATTGGAACATTTAACTGGATTGCAAAAGATATTTTTGGAATATTTTTACTATTAGCATTTTTACTACTACCCTACTAGGAATAATTTAAGTTGAGCGAAAATCCTTTTAATGAGTGTAGTGATATAGATACTTTGAAAATTAAAGAAAGAGAGAAATTTATAGATATATGTACCGACCCTACAAAATCTACACAGAATGACAATGGCCCATTTTAGATAAAATTATCTACTCGATTAATCGGCTCAGTCAATTTCTATATTTGTTGTTAATCGATATCCATCTAGATCAGGGGTTCCCAAAATGTTTTCTTAGGCTGGCCAATTTAATATTACCGAATGTTTTGGCGGGACAAAAAAAAAACGGAATAAATCAAAACAATAACCACGATTTTTTATATATAATAATACATTTAACTATTTCTTATTTTTTTTATTAGTATAGTAATAGTTTTTTCGCAAATATATTTGCTCTCAAATAATGGATACATTTGTTGAGCATGTTTTCCTATTTTGGATAATTCACGCATGATAATTCTTTATAAAAATCAATTAAAGAATTGTTCCGATAAGAATTCTTAGCATCGATATTTTCCTGTAATTCTATCAATTCTAATTGCTTGTCTTAAATGAACAGTTCCGTATCTATATGAGACTACTGTAGTGTATTTATGTACAAATGTGTAATAACTAGACTAGACATACTAAAATATTTTTTTAAATATAAACTAAACAATATTTTATTAATACAAACGCTTGTGGTCAAAGCTCTGTAAGATTTTTTTTAATTACATCTTATTTGTAATATATATATTTATTTTTGTAATATTTATTTGTTCTTTTTATTTTTTAAATAAAAATATAATATATCGTATCGATATCCCGGGCCGCATTCTCGGGCTTTGCTTATTTTTTAGGTTTTTGTTTTTCTTTGTTTTCAATTACATTTTGTAATACAAATACAATATAATGTTGATAATCCGACACATATGGGACCAGACAACTGCCGGATTATCAAAAAAAATCCGGACTATCAAGATTAAGACAAAACAATAGCAATTTTGCATATTTTATGTACAAATGTATTTCAGGAAATATTAAACATGTATCTATATTTGTAAACGTGTACATACAAGATAAATGTACAAACTTAGAACAGATTGGTCAGAATAGTCAATCAAGTTTTCAGAATTAAAAGCAGGGTGTGTCTTCCAGACCTTTCTAGTAACAAATTTAGTAACAAATACTAGAAACTAGTAACAAATTTAAACAGTTTGCTCTTTCAGTGTCCTATCCTCACCAGTTTATTCCACATTTGAATATAACAATAAATTGTAATTAATTTCTGTAGTTTTAGTTCATTTAATGTTCAATTGATTTCTACATTTCTGCAAAATATTTTATTTTTGTAAATATTACAGATAAATAAATTTTTATATGTTTAGAAACTTCTATGGGTGTAAAATTCAATTGCCAGACATCTGATATCGATAAGATTGATGAAAAAATTAGCAGGTAATTATGTTTTTTTAATTGAAAAAGTAAAAAACTAATTAAGTAAATATTAAGTAAATGTTGTGTTATTGTTTTATAATTTATTTTATTAGTAAGTGGAAAGGACAGAGAGAACTAACTAGACGTACAGGGTAAGACAGACACGATTAAAGGGATGAAATTACATAGTCAAACAAAACATATAAGATAATAACAATAAAATAGGACTAGATAGGATTAGATAGAAAAAACTAATAACAAAAGACTAAACTAGATACACAAAACCAAATAAAAAAGATTAAATAAACTAGATCTATCAGATTAGATCAGAGTTCTTCAACCTATGTTCCGCGGAACTCTAGGGTTCCACTCAAACGCTTCAAGGGTTCCCAGAGTCTATACTATAATTCTAATGTTAGCACTATACAGACGGCGGATTACAAAGAATAATATCGCCAAAAGTCGTCCTTTTTTGAGGAATTAATAAAAGTATGTTTATAACAATTATTATAGTGAAATATACAAAATAAGAAAAACAAAAGAATTTTAAAAGGAAAATCGGAAAGATTCGGAAAAATTTTTCGGTTCAAAATACTGCTAGGGGCTACTTTTTTCGAAGGCAAGCAACATACTGCAAATATTTTCAGGGTCTTTTCGAGGAATTTTTTCTTCCTCCGGTCAGAATCTAAATCTAAAATCCGACCATCATCATAGGGAAAAAAGTACACTTTAAAAATTACGGTTCAAATAGTAGCAGCGGCCTTACAAATACAAATTTGTAAAGATTGCAGTCGAATACTGTAATTTTTAAAACTTATTTACTAAAAATATCGGAAACCGTAATTTTAACAAAAAGCAATTTGTAGTTTTTATAGTTTCAAATTCGTAAGGCCGCTGCTACTATTTTCTGTAATTTTTTAAGTGTACTTTTTTTCCGTGCAGTTCCCAAACACTAATTTCCTTCCTAGTTTCGCGATTTGAGGTCCAAATCGCCTGGGATAAAGCGAAATTTTTCGGAAAATTCTTTAGTTCCGCAAGGCTCGTTCTAAGATCCTAGCTGTAGTTTTACAATAAGGAATTAAGAATTTTCCGACAATTTCTACAGTTTACCATCGTCCAATCCATCTTTTTTTTTCGAAAATCGGGGGAAACTATTCCAACGACTTTTTCACTTGGTGTGGTCCATAATCCATATACCGCTATTTCTAAAAATCTAGAAAAAACTTTCCATAGTTTGGTCTAAAATCAAGGCAACACTTTCAATTTTCCAATAACCTGTTGCATTGTTGTTCATGGTCTGATCCAAACTGTAAGTATAGATTTATCCGAAAGTCTTCAAATGCTTTCATGCTCTGGATCAAAGCCAGTTTTCCCGAAAATTGGGGAAAAGTTCCAAATTTTCGACAAAACTATAGATGGTTTTTACTGGGAAAAATCAAAAACTTTTCTAAACGAAAATTCCTCGAAATCTCAGGGAACCAAAACGCTTTTCCATTTCCTTTTCTTCTAGCGATTCGAGGAGGGAACTGAAAACTGTCGAAAGTCCTTCAGTCGACTTTCTTCCTGGTAAGGTTTAAAAAAAACGTACTAGTACGTCAACGGCTCCTGTACTTTGATTATAAATTAACATATCACGACGTCGTTGGCTTGAAAATTTTAAATAAAAAACGTATTAATACGTCAACGGACTGCAATGTGTTTAATTTGCGTTCACAGCTAGAGATTGGTACGCCATGTCAGTCTCTGGGATTGCCGTCGGTCGACGTTTCATATTGTAACTATCCATATTACTTATATTGGACGAGGACGACGAGGATTTACTGTTGCTCACCAATCCAAGTAAACCAATCCAAGTAAATCCAAAATTCTAATAATCTTCATCATACTTTTGTTTCTTTCGGCTTGTTGATCTGGATTTATTTTTTTCTTCAATATTACCAATTACTGGCGGAAGATTGGTGCAATTTTCGTTAGAGCAAGAAGCTTGTTCTTCGGTTCTTGATTAAAATTTCGCAAATGTAAACACAATCAAGAACCGAAGAACAAGCTTCTTGCTCTTACGAAAATTGCACCAGTCTTCCACCAGCATTTGATAATATTGAAGAAGAAAATAAATCCAGATCAACAAGCCGAAAGAAACGAAAGTATGATGAAGATTAATTATTAGAATTTTGGAATTACTTGGATTGGTGATAAAAATGAGCCGAATAGGTTAGTGTAGTATGTGAGCAAGTAGTGAATAACAGCATAAATACATACAGTTTAAATCCAGCAATGTTTGAGCGTCATTTGGAAACTAAACATGCAACTTTAAAAGGTAATAGCCACTATTTTAAAAGGAAATATATTCAATTAAAGCAAAAAAGAATGCCTTTAAGAATTTATGCTCGTGATGATAAAAAAAAAATGTATTAAAAAATTTTATTTAGTTAGTTTGCGCGTAGCTAAATAAGACGAAGCTCATACGATTGCGGAAAAATTAATTAAACCGTGCACAAAAAATTGAATAACATTTATGATCGGTGAAAAGTTTGCAAGCAAGATTAACCTCGTCCCATTGCCTGGGACGTCGATTACACGGCGAATTAAAGAGATGTCAGATTACTGTCAAACGGAATTAGTAAATGGCTTCAAAAATGCTAAAGATGGATTTGCAAATGGATGAATCGACAATTGTGACTGGATTAGCTATTTTGTTTTTGTAAGATTTATACTCGAGGCCTATTTTTAGGAAGGTATGCTTTTTTGCAAAACTCGGCCAAAGTTCGGTCAAACAGGTGAAGAATATACCGAGTGTTAGGTAAACATTCGACAAACGTTCAACGGCTTATTCGTTGGCCTATTCTAAATATATTTATATCTTATGGTGATTTCTGAAAACCCTTTCTTTCAAAGATACAGGATGCACAAAATTTACGACAGTGACAACATTTTATTAAAGTTGCTCAATCTACAATAAATGTTTGAAATGACTTCCTCCAGCCTGGATACAAGCATTCAATCTTCTCGTCATTGAGTGTTGAACTCTTTCAAACGCGCCAGCTTTCTAATTGAGTTACACCCAGCAATTATCTGATATCGCAATTCATCCAAATTCTCCACTGGAGTAGCGTAAACTAATTACTTCAGATAGCCCCGTAAGAAATAATCCAGGAGGTTTTAGTCTGGGGATCGAGCAGGCCCTTGAACAATACAGCGATTTCCGAATGTTGCTTTTAAAATTCACGAGCAACCAAACTGATGTAATATTGCACTATCATAAATAAACCACATTTCAATTCTTGTTGCCAATGGTACATCATGCAGAAACTCGGGCAGTGTTTCTTTCAAAAAGTTGCGGTACATCTCACCAGTAAATCTTGCTGGTAGAAATACCGGTCCAATTAGATACTAATCCAACATTCAAGGAGTCAGGGATTAATGGATTATAACTAATGTTTGCATATGTTCGAACTAATGTTTGCTAAAGTCGTTGACATAACGCAATATGTGGACAATAATCAGCAGGTAGTAGTGCCTGAATACGTTGAATGAGGTATGGATACAACAAATTGCACTTAAGAATTTTACAAACTGTCCAATGACTTACATTCAAAGTATTGGCAATTTGACACGTAGAAGTACTTGGATCTTCCTCTCATGTTCAGCATTAATCTTCATTGTCCTCCATTTCGTTTCAATGTGCCTGTTTCACGAATACGATGAATCTTTTCGAAGATTTTTCGATTAATGTTTTCGAAGATATTACGGCTCGGAAACCGTTCAGTATTGCCATCAGCAAGTCCATATATGAAATGCATGTGAGTTATCTAACCTCTCTTATAGAGGACTAATTTTTAAAGACAATAGACCGATACAGGTGATGATCAGTGACGAAACGTATTCAATTGAAATCCACTTGTACGTTAGTAGGTAAAACAGGCGTTCGAAGTTATCGTCAACAATTTTTTGTACTGAATAAACTCATTATTTTTTTTGTACTGGATAAAAGTTTTACCGTATGCCATACATTTATTAACATAAATGATTTCAACAAATATCGAATATGGTTGTCGCAAATATTGTTCACCTTGTATCTACGAAACAAAGGGGTTTTTCAGAAATCATCATCAGACAAAATATTCTTACAATAGGCCAAGGAATAACCCCTTGAATATCTGCTGCATGTTTACCTAACACTCTGTATTTAACTTAATTATATACAGGGTATATAATTACATACTTACTTTGAAAAGATTCAGTCTCTTGAAATGTCTGATCTATGTCCATAACAAAGTAAACTCGACAAAATCGAAACTCCACCAAAAACACATGTTTTGTTAATCTAAACGATTTCTTGGAAACCGCATTAAAGTAGGATTATACAATATATTGGAACATTTAACTGGATTGCAAAAGATATTTTTGGAATATTTTTACTATTAGCATTTTTACTACTACCCTACTAGGAATAATTTAAGTTGAGCGAAAATCCTTTTAATGAGTGTAGTGATATAGATACTTTGAAAATTAAAGAAAGAGAGAAATTTATAGATATATGTACCGACCCTACAAAATCTACACAGAATGACAATGGCCCATTTTAGATAAAATTATCTACTCGATTAATCGGCTCAGTCAATTTCTATATTTGTTGTTAATCGATATCCATCTAGATCAGGGGTTCCCAAAATGTTTTCTTAGGCTGGCCAATTTAATATTACCGAATGTTTTGGCGGGACAAAAAAAAAACGGAATAAATCAAAACAATAACCACGATTTTTTATATATAATAATACATTTAACTATTTCTTATTTTTTTTATTAGTATAGTAATAGTTTTTTCGCAAATATATTTGCTCTCAAATAATGGATACATTTGTTGAGCATGTTTTCCTATTTTGGATAATTCACGCATGATAATTCTTTATAAAAATCAATTAAAGAATTGTTCCGATAAGAATTCTTAGCATCGATATTTTCCTGTAATTCTATCAATTCTAATTGCTTGTCTTAAATGAACAGTTCCGTATCTATATGAGACTACTGTAGTGTATTTATGTACAAATGTGTAATAACTAGACTAGACATACTAAAATATTTTTTTAAATATAAACTAAACAATATTTTATTAATACAAACGCTTGTGGTCAAAGCTCTGTAAGATTTTTTTTAATTACATCTTATTTGTAATATATATATTTATTTTTGTAATATTTATTTGTTCTTTTTATTTTTTAAATAAAAATATAATATATCGTATCGATATCCCGGGCCGCATTCTCGGGCTTTGCTTATTTTTTAGGTTTTTGTTTTTCTTTGTTTTCAATTACATTTTGTAATACAAATACAATATAATGTTGATAATCCGACACATATGGGACCAGACAACTGCCGGATTATCAAAAAAAATCCGGACTATCAAGATTAAGACAAAACAATAGCAATTTTGCATATTTTATGTACAAATGTATTTCAGGAAATATTAAACATGTATCTATATTTGTAAACGTGTACATACAAGATAAATGTACAAACTTAGAACAGATTGGTCAGAATAGTCAATCAAGTTTTCAGAATTAAAAGCAGGGTGTGTCTTCCAGACCTTTCTCCAAGAACTCTGGATGGTGTCTTTTTTTCATTTATTTCAGCTATGTCCGAGATTTATATCCGGCGAGGGGCAGCGGAAATAAAAGACACGTGTTTACCTAGAGCGTCGGATTACTGAACGTGCCCGATTATCCAATCGCCGGATTATCATGATTATCCTGAATTTTATATAACGTGATACTTATTATAATACATCGTCTAAAATTAAATCTGGCTGTGCTAATGAACCAAGAGTTCCATAACAAAAAATATCGCACAATAGGGTTCCGTGGGATGAAAAAGGTTGAAGAACCCTGGATTAGACAAATATAAAGAAATTAATATTCAGCTATTAAATTAATATTTTTATTAAAATATTTAATTTGGTAATTAATTAAATATGTAATTATTTTGAATAATACAAATTTTGCAGGAAAATGCAATTTTCAAGTGAAATTAGTCATTTCGGTAACTACTACTTTATAAAATTTTATTTGCAAACACAAACGTATTTATTTTTTGAAAATTTATTAACTCTTTGCACTTCAATAGTGAGCTTTCTTTACTCACTCTCGGTTTGCAAGGTACTAATACTATATAACATTGTGATTCAAACTAATTATATTACAGAGGTTTGGACATTATGCTGATGAGAATGTTCAATGTGTTTCTGCATTCAGATTTTATTTACAATTTGACCAGAACTTCTCGAGAAGAAAAAGAAATTATTACTTCGTTTAATGCATTTATTAATAAAGTAAGTAAAGAAGACTATAAGCAAAAGTTAAGACATATACGAGAGAATTACAGGCTAAAGTTTAGGGACAGACAAGACTTAAAAAGAGTTTATAGCCCGACAAGTCCTAGTAGGCTTTGACCTCCTTCCCTTGCCGATACTTATGCCCTTACAGTTTTTAACGTGGGTGCCCACTATTTTATGGTAGGTTTTTTTCTTGGAAGATTAGTGTAAAGGTCTAGTGTGACGGTGGCTTATTTCCATTCTGGTGCCCCCGACTTATGGCTTAGTAATCCGACACCTACTACACCGACACTAGGCCACCACCGCCTCCGTATATAAATTCTTAATACAATAACATACATCTATTTCATTTGATTATTCATATTATTATTTGACCCACCAGACGTAGATAACTTCATAATTTTTGATAAAGACTAGTGTGGTCCGCGAAGATTTTTAAAAACTCGTACTTGTATCGCACGGTGGTCGGAAATCCCAAACGGCTGACCAACATAGGTATCGTAAAAATACAGCGATTCTAGCAATAGCTTTGGAGCTAGCAGATCACGAAACTAGACGCAAAATTTCTAAATTCAAAATGACGAATCCAATAACAAAATTCGACATTTTGAATTACCCCTAAATCTTCTTTGGGTTACCCCAAATACCCCTAAATCTTCGACAAAATTCAAAACTTTTCTAAAAATTGACCCCCCAATTTTTGGAAGTGTTGAATTTTGTCGAAGATTTAGGGGTTCTTGATGTTGCTGATTACGAAACTGAATTCAAAATTCAAAATGTCGGATATTGTTGAGACTCGGGATTTCGCTTTTTCATAAGTAGTTGATCGCGAAATTAAATTCAAAATTTCTAAATTCAAAATGGCGAATCCAATATGGCCAACTTTTTGAAAAAAAAAACCATAAAATTTTGTGGCAACTCGGGGTTTGGGGTTTTTAACACAATATACCGGACCACTTGTCAACAAAATCTTCAATCTCTTTTTAAACTTAATAAAGGTATTAGACTTTTTGAGGTCATTGAGAATGTACCTCAGCAAAGTATATATTAATGAGCACCGAATTGTTAGCAATTTTCTTGAGCATTTGAAGTTGGCGGATTTTGCAATTCAGTTTTTTGATCATACTATCCGTCGTAATGTTCCAGCTTAGGTTGGGTTAAAAAGACTCGCGATGAATTCTTCAAAATATATTCCAAGGAATTGAATATTTTTGGCTCTTTGAACTTCTTTGCCAATTGCCAGGGATAAGATTTCCGCTATAAGGGATAATTTTTATGTAATAAGTAGCGAAAGATTACATATTTAGTTTTATTTACATTTAGGAACATGTTATTAACAGAGCACCAATTATGAATCATTTTCGCAATTGGTTCTCCTCGACTTCAGTTTTACTCGGAGATGCATTGCTTATCCCTTATATATTCTGATATCCGCTATATATAAAGAGAAAAGAGTCGGGGTAAGTACACTGCCCTCCACAACACCGCTTTTAAGATACGATGGTTCAGATATGCCACTCTCATTAGTTTGTACAATTTTTACATAAGATTGTCCATTATTAAAGAACGACCACCACCAAAATTTGTATAACAGCTAACGAAGTAGCTATTAGCAACAGCTTTTCAGTATTGCAGCAAAACATGTTCTTAATGCTATCCTGTTCATTGCGTAGCCCACAACAATTTTGCCAAACGTGAAAACATGAAAAAAGTCGAGAAGAAAACTTCTTTACACTTTTATAAAAATTTATTTGAATTTTATTGTAAGACGTTGTTAATAAAATTAAGAAAATTCAATATAACAGTTAAATTCTACTTACCTTCATAAAAAAACACCTTTTTGGGTTCAAAAGGATCAATTTATAATTCAATTCCAAAGAAGGTATAATATATAATATTATTTTTCTCGGCGCTCTTTTGTGATCTCTCGAGCATGAAATGGTGCTCGTATGAACTTATACTCAGAGTCGGGCACAATCGCGAGCCTTTTTAGCCCTCATAGCGAACGTACGGGACCCTAATTCACCGACTACAAAAGATAAAATTACTAAATTATTAAAAGTTCAGACTTCATTGAGATTTCCGACCGCTGTGTGTCGTTTGAAATGTTATTTATACATTTTTTATTTAGATTGTCGTTAAAAGAAAAATGGAATATCAACAAAGGAAAATCGATGCAATTGAACGTCCTGAAGCGGACATTGAAGGTATTTTAGTTCTTTTCTATGTTTTGTTTTAAATTAACAGATACAAATTTCGAAGAAACTGATAAAACTGATACAAAATTATAGTAAAAAATTGAATTACATAATTTATTTAACACTAAATTTTAATATTTAAAATTAAACTATGTTAATTTTTCTTAGATGTGAAAACAAATAAGGCATTTTTGGATCACATGATCAAATTATCCGAAGAGGACGCCAAATTTACCGATACTGAATTAACGGACGAAGTTCGAACTTTTGTCATCGGTGTAAGATATATAGTTATTTATTATAGATACAGTTTAAATGAAAAAGTGAGGGAAGGAGGGTTACAGTACGACAATAATTGGGATTTAAATTGTTTATGTAAGATTTTGGGAATATAGTACAGTAAGCCCTTGCATAATTAGGTTCGGTGAAAATGCAGCAATATACAAAACCGCGTTATACGGGATTAAGATTATATACTAATAAAGAGGTACGGTTCCAAATTGTTCTTTTTTATTATTAGGATAATGACATTTTTAGCAAAACAAAATATATTAATTGAAAACTTTGTTGGCCATTCACTTACAGATCCAATTTCAGATCTGTTCTTCTTACTGGCTCTTACCTTTCCAAACGATAATTAAAATAAAATCGAAACCGCAACATTCTTTTAACGAATCCTTTTGTACTTTTGCAATATTTTGTTATTCACATTTGTTATCATAAGAATAAATATTTTATCACTCACTTACTTTTTTCTTGCAAGAATATATATTTACAATTATTGTCGAACATTTCCCTGATGTTAAGGGCGCAGTTATTTGTGAATTATCCCAATTGTGGGCTGAAAAGTAGCGTCCAAAAAAAAAGTGCCTAAAATGTATTTAATTCTTCTAGGGTGCCGATACATCAACCACAGTTACAAATTTTACATTGACGTGTTTAGGATTATATCCAGAAATACAGGTGGGCAAAATTTTTATTACCTCAAAGTTTCTTCTAAATCAGCATGTGGATGCACTAAGGATATGATTACATTTTCCCGCTTGAACATTTTTTTAAAATTTTATGCTTTTACTTGTAAACAAGGCAATTTATTTTTTCATAACGATTCTACATAGACCATGTAATTTACAAAAATCCTCGAAATCATCAAAACACTTTAATATAAAGAATTTACCTCAAAAATGTTAAAATATTTCTCGGATATAAAAATATTTTAATATCCCCAATCCGACCCATTCTCAAACAGTTTGGAGACCCGCAGTCTAAAATATTATAATATATTGCATTTTCATGCAGTTCTGAACTATGTTTAAAGTTTTGAATCTCTAGCTGCCATCAATAGCTACCCTATGAGCTACAGACTCAAAACATAGTTAGAACTGCATGAAAATGCAATGTTTTAAAACTTTAGACCACGGGTCTCTAAACTTTTTCAGAATGGGACCGGATTGGGAGACGAAAAATATTATTGAAATCGTATTTGAATATTAATTTACATTGCACGCGAAAGCAATATTGTTTATTTTGAAATTTATTATGAGAAATAAAGGCTGGATCCAAATCTTGGGAGGGCTGGATTTGGCCCACGGGTTGTAGTTTAGTGACCGCTGCTTTAGACATTTAGTTTTATTTTGATAAAGCATTTTTAAATTTTATTTCCATCCGGGTCAGCAATGGGGCAATATGTAAGCAACCCTGTATGCTAAGGAAAAATATAAAAGACTAAAAAGAGGAAAATAGAATTAATATATATATATATATATATATATATATATATATATATATATATATATATATATATATATATATATATATAAAATATTATTTTTTAATGATTGGGTCGACACAGTCAATTTAAAACACTCTTGAGTTGCTCTATAAGAAAAGAATTTATTTATGAACAATATTAATTTTATATATTTTTTTAAAAACAATATTATAAATTCTAATCTAATCTAATCTAACAAAATCTTACCTGTAAGAAAAGAAACGACAACTAATGTTTTTAATTGTAAAGTCGATTCCCAATTCACTTAACTAGTTTTACAAAATTATAACATAAATAAAATTACAAATAGTATCCGTTGTCTAGATTATCCGTCGTCCGTTGTCTCGGACTACAATGATGCTGTTTTTAAGCAGAGTAATATTAAAGAAAATTATATTTTTCTATTGATATATATGAAAATGGCATTTTTTCAACGGCTTACCCTACATGGAAGTATGGAGATGAAAATATTTTCACATCCTGAGACAAAATGAGCATTTTAAATTTATGATTTTCTCGATTAAAACACTAAACTAACCAAATTTGCGTGGACTTTCTTATTAATTACATCAAATTCAATGGAATATTTTATGTACAAACGTAAAACGAGCCTGAAACTATTTAAAAAACCGAAATAAAATTAGGACAGTTGACTTGAAAAGTATCATCTTCTATGAGAATTTAACAATATTGCCATGGAAACGAATAAACCAACTATTAAATTTGTATTAACAGTTCCGATAGTTCGCTTCGAATTAGTATTATTAATGTCGAATTATGGATTTTGCAACCGAATATCAGTAGAAAAAATTGCATTTACTACTCGAGATGAAAGCGTTTTTTTTTTGTTCGGTGTGATTGCTAACTCGTTGGCGTTCGTGAACAAACTCCCACCTCACCAAAAAAACGCCAATTTCATCTCTTGCTGTAAAATATACTATTTTCTTTACATCTCCCTCCTTTAGAGAAAATATATCTATAATGTATCTTCTTCAGGGTTCACAAACGCATGAGCTGGGGTTAATTTTGAGATATGGAAAAAGTTTGACTCTGCTTTTTGTCGGCCAGTGTATATCTTATAAATTGCGTTTGACATTTTTTTTTGCGATTTTGTAGGGTCCGATTCTTACTTCGTCGAGCTTCTTCCTATTTAGTTTGTTTCCATTGTCCACAAAAACGGTATCACAAACTTTAAAGTCAAAGTGTTTTCGGTTTTTATCATAAATTATCTTGTTGTAATTATGTGAACTTATTGTGTTTTTCAGAGCCTTATCCCTATCTTTAATCAAACCATGTTTGGTCTTTTTGAGTTTTAGTTCTTTTGGTAAAATTGTAACATCTGTGGCATTTAGTAGATACTTTGGTGCGTATCCAGTGACAGTGTGCTCTGTTTCATGTTGTCCATGCTACTTTTTTGTCATTTTCATTTATTTTGCATCTGATTTTATTAACTAGTGTTTGGTTTAATCTCTCATTTAAGCCATTTGACAGTTCACTGCAGTAAAAATGATTGGAATTTTTTTTTCATTTAAAAATGTTTTGAATTCTCTAGAATTAAGACCCGGATATTGGTCTGAAAGAATCATGCCAATGTCGTCAGTTTCTGTAGAGTTCACAAGTTTGATGAAATCATTGGCATTTTGAGTTTTTGATGTCAAAATATATGCGTAACTCGTGAAATGGTCCGATAGCAGGTGTAAGTATCTGTTTGTTGAACGTGAACCCCCAAAACCTCCAAACGTATCAATAGAACATATTTCAAAAGGTTTTGTGGCAGGACCCAAATGAGACATTAAACCATATTTATTTTTTCCTCTTGATTAGTTCTTTATACATATAGCACAATTTTCGCAGGTTTTTCTTATGTTTTTGTCTGGTTTTTTTGTTGTATACCATGAGCTGATTTTTTTTCTTATTTTCTTATAATAAACATTATTCTTTGATATTAGCTTGTTTCTTCTGCATTGTATCGTGTCACTTTTTAATTGATCTTCTAAGATATCTTCTAATTTTATTAAGTTTACTACTTTTAGTTGTTCATCTAGGTTCTCATTTTATTCTAGCACTGGATTTCTACTTAGGCAGTCTGCTTCGATATTGTATCGTTCTGGAGAATATTTAATTTGGAAATCATATTGTGATAGGTAGTACGTTAGGTCTCCTAATTCTTCATCTGTTCTTGACTTTATGTACATATTCTCCAATGGCTTGTGATCTGAAAAAACCGTAAATTTCCTATCTATATCCAATGTTGCCAATACCTAATACATTCGATGATTGCTAGGCATTCCAGATATATAGCCTTCTTCTTTTTTGAGCTTCGTTCAATTTTTTTTGAGAAGTATGCTGCTGGCTTTTCTCGTTGTTTTCTTGTGGCTGTTTTAGGACAGCTCCTACTACTACTATACTAGCAATGTGTATTGTGTATAGGTAACTTTGGATAAAAAATGGTTAGAATTGGTTGAGAACATAAAATGTTTTTTATTTCATCAATTGACTTTTGGCACGCCTTTGTCCAATTAAAGACATGTCCTTTCCTCAAAAGGTTATGCAATGGATGCAATTTCAATGCTATTTTTGGCACATACTTGTGATAAAAGTTCATTCCCAAACATTGTCTCACATTTTTTTGCGTTTTTGGAATTGAAAAGTTTCTAATTGAAATCAAGTTATCTTTCAGAGGTCTAACTGAATTATGTTTGTTTGTGACCCAAATATTTAACCGAATCAGCTGCGAATGTGCATTTTGAAAATTTTAATCTTAAACCTTCATTTTTTATTGCCTGAAACAGGTGTTTTAGATGTCTAACATGATCTGAGAAAGATTTAGAGAATATTAGGATGTCGTCAATGAATATTACTGTGAAGTCTCCCAGTTTGTGTTTCCGTATTATGTTACACATTATTCTCTGAAATGTAGCTGGTACAGTTTTTAAACTGCAGTCGATAGAGGTATCGACCAAAATGCTGAGTTTAAGTCCAATGTTGAGAAAAACTTGCAATCTCTAGTCTTTACCATAAGATCTTCAATAAGTGGAAACGGCTACGATTGAGGGATAACAATTTTATTTAAATCTCGAAAATCTATGCACAATCTTGATTTTTTGTTTTCATCTTTTTTATAAGCCAATGTAATTGGGGCTGCAAACGGACTATAAGATTCTTCTAGTATATTCTTTTCCAATAATTTTGCAATCTGTTTTTCAATCTCCTTTTAATCTTCAATTGTGCAACGATATGGCTTTTCACTGCAATATTTTTTGTTATTGGATCTTCTGAATTACCTTCATTAGCAATAGACAGTTATTCTTCTGTAATTTCCTCTAAAAATTGGTCTTGAAAAATCATGTTTCCATCCTCATCGACATATGTTTTTAGTATATGTTCTGTCATTTTTATCCATACACATCTAGTTTGATGTCTTTTTTTCAATGCAGTTTTTACTGTTCCATAAGCTTTAGATGTGTAGTTTAGTTTGTGAGTTGATTCCGCTTGAAACTCCTCAGGAATCAGGAAAATTTTGTCATCTTGTGTGACAATTGAGGTTATAACAATATGGTTTGACTTTTCGTCTGTTGCTGCCTTTACTTCGAACGAAAATTTAAATTTTTCCATTTTCTGACAAAAATTGTCGTTTTATAATGGTACTTTCTACTGATTTATTCTACTAAGAATTTATTTATGAACAATGTTAAACAAATTTTAAAAACAATATTATAAATTCTAATAACAAAATCTTACCTATAAGAAGAGAAACGACAATTAATGTTTTTAATTGTAATGTCGATTCCCAATTCACTTAACTAGTTTTACAAAATCATAACATAAATAAAATAACAAATAGTGTCCGTTGTCTAGGTTATCCGTTGTCCGTTGTCTCGGACTACTATGATGCTGTTTTTAAGCAGAGTAATATTAAAGAAATAGTATATTTTACAGCAAGAGATGAAAGTGGCGTTTTTTTGGTGAGGTGGGAGTTTTCACTAATATCTTAATAAAAACGTGGTTTTAGAAAAAGTTTTTTTATATATTTTATTTTATTATAATTTCCAAATTTTTAGTATCACATATGTGACCCCAAATTAACTTTTTATAGGATAAGGAGTATATAAAATATACAGTCAAAATATGTTAATGTATTTATTATTTGTTATTTATTCTGTAATTCATATTTTTAGAAAAAGGTGTATGAGGAAATTGTAAATGAAATTGGTCTTCAGAAGGACATCGAATATTCAGATTTGCCAAATTTGCGTTACTTGGAAATGGTAATAAAAGAAGCCATGAGGATTTTTCCCATTGGTACTTATTTAGCCAGAAACATTGAAGATGATATAGAATTAGGTTTGTTTTAACATCAAAACTTTTTTGTCGACAAACTTTTTATACAAATGCTATTTATATAACGCTTTTAGAGACTGGAACGTTACCAAAAGGAAGTGGTGCAGTCCTGTGCATATTTTCAATGCATCGTTCTCCGCTCTATTATGAAGATCCAATGAGATTTAATCCTGAACGTTTCACCCCAGAAGAAATTGCAAAACGACATGCCTACTCATATTTGCCATTTTCAGGAGGACCCAGAATTTGCGTTGGTAAATATTTAACATTTTTGTCGCAATATTTTTTTACTAATATGAGGTGTGATTCAAAAATTGGTGCAAAACAATGTTTATATATTTATCAATTTTTATATCGCCCCCTTCAAAATAGTTCCCATCGGATAATATGCCACTTATGCCGTCATTTATTCCGGTATCCGAACATTTGTTAACGGGTCATTTTTTCCCGGACATTTGTTCCTCGATCATTTGTTCTGCGGTATATTTGTTCCCCTGTTATTTTTTACCCAACCATAAAATTTAACGCGATTAGAATACCTGCTAAGCACTAACCGATGCGTGAGAGAATAAAATGTTTCAAAAGGTCATTATTTTCAATTTTATTCATGTTTTTTTTATTCAAAAAATTAAAAAAGAAAAGATTAAAGTGAAAAAGGAAGAGCCAGGAAACTAGACCTGGCCTACATGCTAACGCAACAAGTACAACAAACAGGCATTATCTTACAAGGCTAAAAGCACACACTATAAATCGGTAGTACAACTACAAGGATTGTACGCCTCGGAGTGTCTTATTTTAAATAGAAAGGGAGAAAGAGGATAAAGAAAGAAAGGAGGATTCTGCGGAAAATACTCGGACCGCATAAAACTACTGATGGGACTTGGAGGATGAGGAAAAACAAAGTACTCTACAAATACACTGAGAAGATCACGGAATCAATGAGGAAGGGGAGGTTGAAGTTCTACGAACACCTACTAAGAATCGATGAATGCAGACTGACCAAAAGGATCTTCAACTACATCATGGGGTTAAAGGTCACATCTAAATTGGTAGATGAGGTGAAAAGGGATGCGGCAGAAGTTCACTACAGATCATTACAGGAATCACACTACAGATGGCCCACAACAGAAGAGAGTTTAGAAGGAGAGTAGACAATATAAAAGCATTTCAGAAGAAATCAACAATGAGGTGACCCAAACGGATCATTTCGGATGAGGAGAGAAAGAAAAGAAGCGATCGCATGAAGAGGTTCTGGGAGGAGAAAAGAAGAAATACCAAAAAGTCTTAAAATATTTCGCGAACCTCTCCCTGATTTTGGAAAATATTTTGGGAAATCTAGGTACCCTAAAACGGAAAAATAAGAATACAATTTCCCCATTTTCCTGAAAATATTTCTAATAATACATAAGTGATGTTATTACAATTATTATTGCATGAATAAAATACACTGCTCAAAACAATTAGCGGGTCACTGATTTGTGCCTCCATAAAATTCAAACGGGAAATTAGGTGCAAATAGAATAAAGAACCTCTGAAAGACGATCTATTTCAAAGCTCACAGCGAAGTTCCTACGGCCTTTACCGCATCCCGTACTTCTTTTTCCACCTCTCCATATCTCTCTAGTCCTCGTCTTATATGGATAGAACCATATATTATGGCTCTATCTTTCATGGTTTTCATAATACCATCTATCCATTTTACTGCTGGTCTGCCTCCTCTTCTCGTTGCTCTTGGTACATATTGGAATGCTATTTTGGGTCATCTTTCTCCAGTCAACCTTGCCCATACCACTTTATGTGCCCATACCACTTAAATTGCCGCATTTCTATTCGCCTGTAGTGCCTCCTCGTCTGTCTTCTTATATGTTCAATTCTTAAACGATCTTGTTTGGACGTTTGACATGCTCTTCGTAGAAAGTCCATTTCTACTACTTCTATACTTTTTCTATCCCTTTGAGAAATTTGCCAACATTCTGAACCATAAGTTGTTATTGATTCGACGATAGATTTGTATATTCTCATTTTTGTTTTTAGTTCCATTTCATTTGACCACAGCATTGAATTTAACAAGCAGATAGCCTTTATCCCTTGGCCAAGTCTATTTTCTATATCCTTTTTTGTTGTTCCTTCTTCTGAGATGGTAGTTCCTAAGTTTTTTTATGTCCTACATTTTTTAATCTTAACCCCAGTTCTGGGTCTTCTTCTTCTCCGACACGCAGATATTGTCTTTGACATATTCATGTTTACCCCCATTCCGAATACTCTTCTATCAATATTCTTAACAAATAATCTATATCACTTTCGTCACTTGCTATTATCATTTGGTCATCAGCAAATAGCAGGCTTGTCAAACAATATTCACCTGTTCTTATTCCCATTCCTGCGGTTTTTCTTCTCCAGTTTGTTAGTGCTTCTTGTATGTATATTATAAATAATGTTGGAGACAGGCTGCAGCCTAGTGTTAATCCTTGCGTTGTACGAAAATGTCGCCATGTAACATTTCCTATCTTGACTGCACTTTTAGACTCGATATATATATATATATATATATATATATATATATATATATATATATATATATATATATATATATATATATATATATTTCTGATAGCCCGGCAATATACACTATTTATCCCAATCCTCGTTAATGTTTCAAAAAGCTTTTTCCAGGGTACCGTATCGAAAGCTTTCTTTTTTCTATCGAAAGTCGATAAATAATAGGTGTGTTGGTAGATTTCTATCTTTCCGCTTTTCTATAATTTGTTGTATAACAATATATTGTCAATGCATATTGACATGTATGCATATTGCATTGACAATGCATATTGCATATATTGTCAATGCATGATCTCCCGGCTCGGAAGCCACTTTGCTCCTCGAATTCTTTGATGCTGCTTTCTATTTTTTTTTTTAGTATCCCGCCGTACATCCTCTAAGCGCCGCACTAACCCCCTATGCGCACTAGTTGCGCTGATCCCTCTAAAGTTACTACATTGTCTTTTGTCCTCTTTTTTATATATTGAGCTCATATGAGCAATATTACAATCTTCTGGAATGTTGTCACCTTCTATTAAACATTTGTTGAAGATCTTGGCTATCAGCTCTATTAATAATTCTTGTCCATTTTTAACTAGTTCAATTGGAATATTTCCTGACCCTGCCGCCTTTTTATTTTTAGATTCTTTTTGGGCTTTCTTTATTTCTTCTATCGTTATCGCATTTACTTCTTCATTTGTGGGTGTCTCTATATCCAGGTTATCAATGTGCAACTCTTTTCTCTTTTCTGTTAGAAGTTATTTGTAATATGTTTCCCACTCCTCCATACTTATTAGTTCAATTTTATTTACTCGCCCTTCTTTTCTATTATGTTTGATTGCCTTCCACGCTTCCGAAACCTTTGTTCCTCCCATGTACCTCTCTATCTCCTCGCATGTTCAAATCTCATTTTTCTTTTCATTTTTCAAGTTTTTTACCTTTTCTATTCCAGTGTGCGTATATCGTAGATCTTCTATTTCTTTAGATTGTAGCCAAGTTTGACAAGCTTTCTATTTAATTTCTGCTAGTGTTTCTATATCCTCACACCACCACTCTTTATTTTTAAAATGCCTTTCTTGTGGTCCTATAGCTTCGTTCGCTGCTTGGTACATACAGTTCCTTAGGTGTTGATATAGTTGATTCGCTGTTGCGTTTCCGTGTTGCACTTTAGCCAGCATAGCAGCTTATCTTAGTTTGTATAAAAATTTAGTGGATTCGTTGCCGCAACTCTCTCGATTGTATCATTTCATTCGTGTTTTTTCCTAAGATGTCGTTTTTACTAGTTTTGTCCGTATTTGCTTTCCTATAATTTATTATAACTGTTGCTACCAATAGATGGTGGTCCGACGCTCTATTTAATTGTAGCATCGCATACTTCCGGAGTATCCGTAATAATTAAGAAGACTTACCAAAACTAAAGTGAAATAATGTATCCCAAATTTAATTCAAAGAGCTAGGAAGGCCTTGTTCAGATCAATATACAGACGAAAATGTTTGCAACTGACAGTTTGACTTAAGTTAAGTGAAAATAAGGCATCTGAACAAAGTGGAAGTTGTTCGTGCTATAACATTAATTGAAAATGGCAAATGCCTTCGACAAGTTTCAAGAAACTGCAACTTAAGCCTGTCTGTTATTGAGCGATTGTGGAACAGGTACTTGGATGCAGGTCAAGACACCAGGCGCGGTGGGCAAGATCGCAAAAGAAAAACAACTCAAAATCAAAACTGATTTTTACTGATTTAGAGTCTTTGCAATAGAGTTTCTACGGCGAAAGACCTCTTAATTTCCCTCAGGACAAGGCATGGGGTCACTGCATCAGATCAGAAAATTAAGAATGGGTTGACATAATCAAATTTGAGGGCAAGACGACCAGTCCGAAAACACTCTTTGACACGACCCCGCAGAATTGCAAGGATGAATTTTGCTCGTGAAAATGTCTCATGGCAACTTCGACGGAAGTTTGGAATGGAAGTCTTTGCGCTTCACAGTTGAATTAAGGTTCCGTATTACTCGTTGCGATGGCCGAGTACGTGTTTACAGACGCCCATGTGAAAGCTACAGAACTGCTACTGTTCATGAAGTCGAAAGATTTGGAGGTGGTTCAGTTATTAAGTTATGATTTGGGGTGGGATTACTATCGATAGTAGAACCGACCTTATTCTAATTCCTGGAAATCGTAACTCTAATCTCTATGTCGACATTTTGTTACGAGAACATGTTGCCTCTGTGGCATATGGAATAGGTCCAAATTTTTTGTTAATGCAGGATAACGCAATACCTCAAACTGCGCGAATCACTTTAGACTTCCTGCAAGAACTGGGAATTTAAACAATGGAGGGCTGCGTCCTGATTTAAATCCCATAGAGCATTAAGTCCTGATTTAAATCCCATAGAGCATGTTTGGTGTAAACTCAACATTCGTGATTCCGGTCGGCCGCATCTTCCTCAGACCACCCAGAAGCTAACGGCGGCTCTCATAGAAGAATGGGACGCTATACCACAAGGAGACGTTAGAAAACTTTTGAGAAGCATGCCAGGACGGTGTAATTCCGTTATTCGAGTTAGGGGAGCACATACCCATTATTAAGTTACCACTTTATGTGCAACAGTTTATAGCGTTCCACTCTTCTATAAGAGCCGCCGTTAGCTGCTGGATGGTCTGAGGATGCGGGCGACCACGAACACGTATGTTGAGCATATACCAAACATGCTCTATTGGATTTAAATCAGGACTTAACGCAGTCCTCCATTGTTTGAATCGAACAAATTTCTCCACTTTTAACAACAATGTTAGCTTTAATGTTAGCTCTGTCAGGAGAATGACTACACTCTCCCTTCAGTAAACTAATTTAATCGCAAAGTGCAGAATCAACAACTTTATGACGAAACAATTGAACCCGTCGTTTCGAAAATGGCATGAGTCAATGAATTAAAACTTTATAAACAAAAATATGTTTTTTTGTAAGAAAAATCATTGATGCTGTAGTAACTTAATATGGAGGTAGTTAAATAATAAACATATATATACACATATATATATATATATATATATATATATATATATATATATATATATATATATATATATATATATATATATATATTAATTGTCGTTTCTTTGTTTACAGGTAAGAGTGTAAATAGTTATAAAAGAAATGTAATAAAAAATATATACTTTGTTTACAGAGAAACATATTCTCGTTTACTTAAAAAAATAATTGTCACATTATAAAACGACAATTCTTGCTTATGATGGAAAAAACTGCAATTCTCATTTAAATATGTGGCATCACCCAGTGACAGAAAGACAAGTGTGGGTACTATAACATCTATTACAACACTGGACAATAAGAAATATGTCTTGCCGGAAACTGAAAGATTTGTAAGTAACCATGTTGTTAATAAAAACAGAAAATTATAGAAGAGTGAAAAAAAGCCTTTGTCAAAGAGGCCAAGAAAGGACAATATGGATTACATGCACAAATAAAATGGAAAATATTTATTTTGATCAAGATGACAATATAATATTCAACGATTTGTATCTAGATCAGATAGTGGAAACGAGTATTGTAGAATCCACACAGAAGAAAGAAAATCAACTAAATCTGAAACACATAGCAGAGAGGTTTTTGGTCGAAAGATTTGTATGTAAACACTCGAATGCAAAACAATGATTGGAGACATTTCAGAAAGAATGTAGAAGATTTGAAATCAGTCATGATAATACAAGGATTGAGATATTAAGATTATTCCTGGACAAACCATGTTTGGACTGGTACTCAGCAACATTAACAACGTTGACAATGGAAGCTAAATGGTCAGAATGGAAAGAGAAATTCTTGGAGTCATTTGCATACAAAGGTTGGAATACAGGAATGTATGCTATATCCTACAGATATAAAGAAGGTTCATTGTTGGAATATTCTATGAGGAAAGAGAAGTTACTGCTAGATATGGAGAATGGTATTGGTTCACAGACACTACTGCTGCTTATAGCAGCTGGATTACCTGGATTTATTAGAGATAAAATAGATAGAGAAAATTGTGAGGATTCAACTGGACTATAACATGAAATTAGAAAATGTGGAAATCTAGTAGGTAAAAATAATCACATGCAAAAGAAAGATGTAAGACTAGACAATAAGAAGAAATTTGAAGAAAAGAAACCTTGTACAAACTGCGAAAAATCGAACAAAGGTGTTAGGTATCACCCAAAGGACTCGTGTTGGTTTAAAAAGGAAAATGGAAATGAAGCTAGAGAAATTAGAAGCAACTCAGTGATAGCAGTAGATCTAAATACAGAACAAAAAAACTAGTTATCATACCATTGATTAAAATAAAAATATTATTAGAAGAAAAGTTTGAGGTAAATGGAACATATGATCCAGGTTCCCAAGTCTCTCTAATAAATTCAAAATTAATTAAGAAAAAAAAGAGATATAGGATGTGAATATAATATCTTTAAAAACAGTCAATGGTGTGACACAAACAAAAGGGTTAGTAACTATGAAAGTAAAAATTTTTGAGAAAGAGGAATACATTGGTGTATTTATAGTAGAAAGAGACGATTTTGAAGATTTTCTTATCGGGTTAGATATTATAAAGAAATTTAAACTAATTCAAGATGAAAACTTACAAATATCTCAAAAGAAGGAAATACATATAGAGACACATTGGATAAAAATGATACACATTGATAAAAACACATTGGATAAAAATGAAAAAACAGAAGAAGTTAAAATAAATTTTAACGAACATATAAAAACAGACGAGTTCGTAATGAATTTAGATCACTTGGACAGTATAGACAAAAGAAAGAGATTGAAAAACTGTTAGAAAAATATAACACAGTATTTGCAAAAAATAAATATGATGTAGGCACCGTTACAGACTACGAAGCTCGAATAGACTTACTAGTTGATAAATATTGTAGTAAGAGGCCGTACAGATGCAACATAGAGGATAACAAAGAAATTGAGAATCAAGTAGCAAGATTATTAGATAATGGGTTAATTGAAGAATTACTAATTAACAGTCCGTTTGCCGCACCAGTAACTTTAGCATTCAAAAGAGATGAAAACAAGCGATCAAGATTATGTATAGATTTTCGCGATTTGAACAAAATAATTATACCACAAGCTCAACCATTGCCATTAATAGATGATTTAATAATAAAAACAAGAAATTGCAAATACTTCACAACATTAGATATAAATTCAGCGTTTTGGTCTATTCCACTACGCATTGAAGATAGACAGAAAACTGGATTCGTTACACAAGAGGGGCATTTTCAATGGACGTTCAAAAAAAAACCGTTTGGACTAAAAACAGCACCAGCTATTTTCCAAAGAATTTTATCCAATATCTTAAGAAAACACAATTTAAGAGACTTCAGAAAATTATATAGATGATATCTTAATTTTTTCAGAATCATTTAAGAACATATAGAAAAAGTAATAAAAGCAATAATAAATGAGGGTTTTAGATTAAAATTAAAAAAATGTACACTTGCAGCAGAATCAGTGAAATACCTCGGACACATAATAGAACACAATACAGTAAGACCAGTGAAAGATAACTTAATATCAATCCAAAATTTTCTCACACCAAAAACCCAGAAAAATATTAGACAGTTTTTTGGGAAAATCAATTTTTATCATGAGTACATACCGAAAAGTTCAATATTGCTAGATCTATTACAAAAACTGTTACGAAAAAATGAGAAGTATATTTGGTCTGAAGAAAGCGAAAAATCTTTTATAAATATAAAAAAATTACTATGTTTTCAACCGGTGTTGGAAATATTTGATAAGAATTTACCAACAAGAATTTACACAGATGCGTCACTAGAAGGTATTGGTGTAGTATTTATAAACAGGTACAAAATAATGGGAAAGAAAAGCCAGTAGCATATTTTTCAAAAAAATTTAATGATGCACAAAAAAGGAAAAAAGTAATTTATTTAGAATGCCTGGCAATAAAAGAGGCAATAAAGTATTGGCAACACTGGCTTATTGTAAGAAATTTACAGTATTTTCAGACCACAAACCGTTAGCAAACATGAATATAAAATCTAGAACTGACGAAGAACTTGGTGAGTTGTCCTATTACTTATCACAATACAATTTTGAAGTTAAATATATTCCGGGAAGAGATAACACGGAAGCAGATAGTTTGAGTAGAAACCCTGTATTAGAACCACTCGAAAATACAGAAGAATTGCTAAAAATAGTTAATCTAATAAAAATTAAAGAGATAAAGACAGATCAAGGAAAAAATAGAACATTGCAGAAAATCAATACAAAATTAATAGAAAAAGATGGTGTGTTCTATAGAAAACTTAGAAATAGAGCAAAATAATTTGATCTGAAGAACTAAGCTTAGAATTAATTAAACAAATACACTCTGAATGGTGCCATATGGGGATTAAACAAATGACGAATAGGATATGTCCGTATTATACAGCTAAAAACATAACTGCAAATATAAAGAAAGTGTGTAAAAACTGTGAGATATGTATTAGAAACAAATCCAGAGGGCAAGAAAAATATGGCCTGATGTCACAACTGGGACCGGCATCAAAACCATTCGAAATAATGTCAATTGATACCATTGGAGGCTTCGGAGGACAAAGATCAACAAAAAGATAACTTCACCTGCTTGTGGACCATTTTACAAGATATGCGTTTATCTTAACATCCAAAACTCAGAGTGCAACTGATTTCATCAAGTTGGTAAACGAAGTGCAAGAAACGGACATAATTGAAACAATACTTACAGATCAATATCCAGGAATAAACTCGAGAGAATTTAAGGAATTCCTGAGAGGAAACAACGTTAGACTAATTTTTACGGCTGTTAATGCGCCTTTTTCGAATGGTCTGAACGAGAGACTAAACCAGTCCCTTGACAATAAAGTAAGATGCAAAATAAATGAAGAAAATGAAAAGAGAGCCTGGACAACGATCGCCAGAGAATGTATCGATAAGTACAATTAAACAGCATACGGTAACCGGATTTACGACTAAATATTTATTAAACGGCACAAACCGAAGAAATAAAAAGAAGAAATAACAAAGAAGATTGGATAAGACATAAAGAACTAGCTCTGAAAAGAACAAAAAAATCACATGATTATAACAAAAAAATATTTGACAAGAAAAGAAAAAACTATATTTAACACAGGAGATTTAGTATATATAGAAAATGGCAACAAGTTAAACAGAAAGAAATTAGACGAATTGAGAATTGGACCCTTCGAAATTATAGAGAAAATTTCAGATTCAGTATGTAAAATCAAAACAGGAAACGAAATGAAGAAACCAGTTTCTTCCACGTAACAAAATTAATACCAGCAGATAATGTGGATGAAAATTGAAATTGCAACGAATTTTCACCCAGGGAGGGGGAGATGTAATGAAAGTATACTTTCCTTAATAGATAAAGGATTTTATCCTTTGGAAGGATTTCCATGGAGAGGAAAAATAATATGTGTTTATTACGTCCAAATTACGTTTAATGTATTATTAATTAAGTCCAGTTAAGAAGAAGTTAAAAAGATTTGAAATTGTAAATAGAGAAGTGAATTGTGAACGTTAATTGTCGGTTCTTTGTTTACAGGTAAGAGTGTAAATAGTTATAAAAGAAATGTAATAAAAAAAATACTTTGTTTACAGAGAAACATATTCTCGTTTACTTAAAAAAATAATTGTCACATTATATAAATATATATATATATATATATATATATATATATATATATATATATATATATATATATATATATATATATATATATATATATATATATATATACTGCGGACGGGCCAACAAGGACCACGCAAATATCATTTCTTTGTAGGTCTAGTTTCCTTCTTTTTCTTCCAGAAGTCTTTCATCCTGGTCGACTGCGCAGCTCTTCTTTCAGCAGTCAATTCTCCTCTATTGAGATTCTTCTTCTCCCGGACAAGAAATTTGAGGCCAAACATTTTTTTCTGTACTCTGCGGTTTAGGCAATCTTCTTCAGTAATTTTGAATTTTTGAAGTTAAGTTCTTCCTTCATTTGTTTTACATAGCCCCTTGCTCTTTAGAGTTCCAGATTTTATCAAAAATTTGTTTGTTTAACCTTGAGCAATTCATGCGGACCATATGTCCGTAGAACTGAAGTCGCCGTTTTCTGATCATCACTTCAAAATTGTCAATTTTTCCATAAATTTCTGCATTGGACCTCAGTCTATAACCTTCCGGTGTTTTCCTAGGTCCATAAATCCTTCATAAAATTCTTCTTTCTATCTTGAGCAAATTCTTCATTCCGGTTATATTTGTAGTTTCCATGCCGTACAAGATGACTTGTCTAACAGCTGTATTAAAATGTCGTAATTTTGCATTGATAGACAGGTTCATTTTATCTTTCCAATTTCCCTTTTTTGTTCTTAATTGCCAATTTATCCGTTCCATTGCTAGTAATTATTTCTCCAAGATATTTAAATCGGTCAGTGACCCTGATGCTCCCATAATTTGTTTTCTTAGTATCATTTTCTTAGTATATTTCTAATCACTTGTTATAATCTCTGTTTTTACCAACGAAATCTGTAAGCCCGCTTTTTCTGCCGTTTCTTTTAATTGATCAATTTGGTTAATAGCTTCTTTTTCAGATTCCGCAAACAGCGCTATGTCGTCAGCAAATGCTATAGCTTTGACTTTGAGGTTCTGATTCTTTCTACCAATTTTAGCACTTGAATCGTTCTTCTCCCAAAACGTCCTCATGACTTTATCCAAGACCAAATTGAAAAGCAGTGATGATAGACTGTTCCCTTGTCTTGGCCCTGTTTTAACCTCGAAGGGCTCGCTAACTTCACTTAAAAATTTGACTCTGGAAATCGTATTAGTTAACGTAAGTTTTATTAAATTTATGGTTTTTTGATCAACTTGGTATTCCTTCAATGTGTCAAAAACAGTATCCCTATCCACTGAATCACACGCTTTCTGAAAATCAACGAATGAGATAAATATATTCTTTGGCCTGTTGTAATATTTTAATATCAATTTTAAACTAAGAATTTGTTCTGCTCACGATCTATTCCTTCTGAAACCACCTTGGAAATCACCAAGCTATGGTTCGATCTGTGGTTCAAGTCTGTTAGAAGTAATTTGGCAAATATGAAATATTTCTTTATTAAAAAGGAAACAATTTTTATCAAGATATTTTGAATTAAAAATTTTGGACTTATGCCTTTTTCGAAATGATCAAGAGTTGATTATTTTCTTGGCGTTCCTTGTTTGCCGAAGTTGTTGGCCATACAAAAACATATATTTTTCAGGGTCTAAAAACATTTTGGGCAAGCTCACGATGCTCCATTTCCGTAACTTATAAAGTGATGTCATGTCATATCTGACAGATGCGTTTCGTTTCAGTTGAAAGGGGCATAAATCCAGGACTCGTTCCCTTTTCATTGCTTTTTAAGTTGGCTTGTGGTGTATACACATGTGCTCTTTTCGCATGGTATATGTAAAACGCTTCAATGAATAAAAAGGCGTAAAAAAGTGATATTTTTAAAGTGTGACTCATGCCCTTTTCGAAAAGACGGGTTCAATTGTAAAACGTCAAAGGAAATCAGCGCTTCTATTATACTATTGGCCATGAACTGAAATTAAGGGGAGTGAAGAAAGGATATATTTTCATTGGTGGAAAAACAAACGACGACGAACGAAGTTTAAAAAAAAAACAATAAATGTACACTAAATAAAATATGTACGGTATAATCAAATTACTGGAGAAGTAATTAATCTGGAAAAACGTACCGGCAACCAATTTTCGGGGCGCAAATGACCGGGGAACACGTGAAGGGGAACAAATGTCCGGGAACCGTTTATTCCAGTAAAGCAAGTCAAAACACTTCTGAAAGCAAATTTTGGTTTATCGTTCAGTACCAGTTTTTCAAGCGATGTTTTTTCAAGGGTCATAAAACATCTTCTATTATTTTTTTATCTTTTCAAAGAAAAAGGTCACATGGAGTATAATCTGGTGATGCGACTTTTGCGATATCATTGCGATCCTAGTTCTGTACAGAAAATCCCGATCAAGCCGAAATTGTAACTTTCACGTAGTCAACACAAGCTCAAATTAGTATATTTTGTAACAAGGACGGAAAGTTGTCAATTTCACGTGAGAGCGAAATTGGGCACATTCGATCGAGAGGGCAATTGATAATATCGCCCGTGTTACAAACAATATTTTTTATTACTTATGCGAGGGGATGTATCTTACAAATTTGGGATCCATGGGCCATACAAAAAATGGAATCAAAAATGAAGAATTTGCTTTTTAAATTGTCTCCGATGGTGTGGATTCGTTAAGAACTCTCCTCTCCAGGTATCTTCCAATATAACCATAGAATTTAGACTCATTTTAAAACGTTTTCTTTAATTTATATTATTATTTTGTAATGAAAAAAAATTCTGATACTTCACGTTACTTTTTTAATATCGAGGTCTTGATTATGTTTTATTGACATTTTGAAAGACGTGCTTAAAGCGGGCGGCTCTTAACATGATTAATTATTTTCACAGCACCATCCAATACGACTTTTAAATCTTGCGGGATCCTAATAGTTGCCAAAGAATGTCGATGGACGACACAGTAGCTTCTGGTGGCATTGTCTGCCACTTGCTTCATTCTAGAAACGGCTCCCTTTACTTTTCCAACCATTGCAGTCGATCCATCGCTGCAAATATCAACACACTTGTTGTCACCATTTCAAATTATTTTTCTGTATATATTTGTCGATAACTTTGAAAATTTCCTCGCCAGTGGTGTAAGTTTTAAGCAATTAATTCACTCATCAAAAGTTCTATTTGCATTTCGAATGGATGCCTTACAACGTAAAAAACGCAGTCTCACTGTAAACTAAAAATACAAATTTTCCACCTTCTTATAAGCTCGTTCTCCACAGACTCTGAAATTGTGTAAATGCGTTAATGCTATTTGACAGCTGCACAGTAGCAATCTTCTCGGCCATGTCTGGACCTAAAATGTAACTTTCAACATCCTTCGCGCAAGGTTTAATCAGTGTCTCAGCAATAGTATGGGGCTTTCCAGATTTTGCTATGTACGAACTGACAATAAATGAAGCTTCAGTTGCGCTTTTATTTTCATTTTTAAAAATTCTCTCCACCATGGATGACCGTTCCTGAAGAGATAAAGTGCGGTGAAGATTTCTTCACTTTTATGTACCTATTCAGATTAATTGCATTTCAGATGCCTTTTTAATTTGGATGGAACCAAGCAGCTATTAGAAACAATTTTATGATAGATTACGCATTGATAGATTATTCGTTCCCAAGAGAAACAAAGCCAAACAATGTGAAGTAGCTAGGATCATATTTCCTTATTTTGCTCGGATTATCTTTTGGTCGTGAGTTGCGTTTTCGCGAACTGAGGCAGACGAACTTGAATGGTTTTGACTCACATGTGTCTGTTGGGATATTTAATCTTCTACGACGATGCTGGTTGTCATTGAATCAATCGCATCAGAAAGTTCATCACCATTCCATTTTAAAGACTCAGATTTTAGCTAATTGTCCATAATTCAGCAATAAAAGTAGAAACACACACACACGCTCGCGGCACCCAGTTTGAGAACCACTGTTCTAGAGAGATACTAGAGTAGGCAGATGCAACTAAATGGATTAGACTAGAGAGTCAATACTGGGTATAAAAGTAGACATAAACTAGACTAAGAAAGACGGAGTAAATGGAAAAACAAATACTAGACTAGAGATAAGGCTAAATTCAAGATAAATAGAAAACTAGATAGATACGTGAATTATATATTTTGTTGTAATTTATTTGTAGGTGTAAAATATGGATGGGCTATAATGAAATGTGTTCTTGCTTCGACCTTAAGAAAATACCATATTGAAACTGATTATAAATTTATCGAAGAAATTAAAGTGAAGCAATCGTTGATTATTAAACCATGCAGCGGCTATAAATTAAAATTATCCAAAAGGTGATGATGTTCGTTGTTTTATTTTTTTTATTTTACTTTATTATTTATTTTATTATATATATATATACTATAATGATAAATCTGTTTAATGAAAATATCAAATTTTGTATACAATTGAAAAATACTGTAAAATGTTCATAGTTTAATTGCGTTATTTTTGTTGGTGTAGATTTATACTTATATTTTTATTATATTTATAAAAGTTTAGTTAGAGAGTTATAAAAAACATATACCATTTCCATAATTTCAATCAAGTAATGGCTTAATGTATCAATTCTTGTTATTGCTTTTGTAATAGTCAGGTAGTTAATTTTGAAAAAGGTACTTAACTCTATTATTTCAAAACTAATTTACTTAATATCTTTAAATTTGAAAATTACACCCGTAATGATTTATTGCATGTTAATTGAATGTTACATTCGCTTTATTGCGCTAGTTTTGTAAATATAAAAAATGAATCTGTCAATTTCTTCATTACTGATTTTCCAAAACCTTCAATTACCGGAATATCAGAAGAAATTATCAGAAGATGGTTGATGATTGCAGTTTTAATGATTCTTTACAATGACAATGATTATGTGGAAATGAATGATTATGTGAAAATTGATGTCAATGACAGTGACACATACAGCGTCACTTGTTTTCGCGCAGTGGCGCCAACATATACCCCCCCCCCCCCCCCCACCCTTGGAAGTCCTTGGTTTTAGGGCCTTTAAGTGGCTTCAGTAGTTGTGTCAGGTATCTCAACAGGTAGCGGACATATTTTTGAAAAGGGACCCTGCACTTCTCCGGTAGCTGTTCGGATGGTGGCAACTCGTGAAACTCCATCCCTTCCGGTGTGAACTCGGATGACTCGCCCTAGGCCCCATTTTAATGGTGGCACATTGTCTTCCTTTATGAGGACAAGTTGGTAGTTGATAATTTTGCTCTTGTTGGATTTCCATTTTGTTCTGGTCTGGAGCTCGCGGACATACTCTTTTGACCAACGCTGCCAAAAATGTTGACGCATTTGCTCGACCCGGTAGTAGCGAGGTAAACGGTTTACAGCTTCGTTGCTGAAATCGTAGCAGGCTGCGGACGCCCGGTGCGGTGAGAGGACGCCCGATCAAGAAATGCCCCGGTGTCAATGCTTGAAGGTCATTCGGGTCTGAAGGGAGAGGTGTTAGCGGGCGAGAGTTCAGGACAGCCTCTACTTGTATCAATATCGTGTTAAATGTGAGATTAGAGTTCCCTACGACGCGTCTGAAGTGATACTTGGAGGACCTCACTCCGGCCTCCCACAAGCCACCAAAATGAGAAGAATATGGGGGAATGAATTTAAATTTAATATTTTCCATAGCGACCCTCTCGATGATTTCGTTAGAAAATTTAGTTAAAAATTATTAAATTCGTTAGCTGTTTCAACATAATTTTTTTCATTATCGGAATATATCTCCAAAGGCTTTCCCCTTCGAGATAAACCTTTTTATAATAAATAATTTTATACCAAATATAACATTTTATTAACCTTGAACCTCTCCCTTGACGGCTCAAAATGAATACTGGACAGTACCAGTACGTAGAAACGGAAAACCTGGTAGTAAACTTTCAGTTGGTAGGTTGCCCATTATTGGGCTAAATGTTTTCCCACTCAACCTAACGCATCTAACACACTTGTGAACGACTGAGCGCGCTAAATTTCTACCACCAAGTGGCCACCATTCATCACGAATGGTTGAGAGCAATAATAGAGGGCCAGCATGACATAATTGTGTATGTTTATGCTTGAATAAAAGTGAATATGTGTTTACTGAAAAGCAATAAAGGATTCTTTTTTGATATAACGTCCATCTTGTTTTAATGATTAGGGTAGCTTAACTCAGGTGTTTGGACAAAAGATTTCATTGTCCAAACACCTGAGTTAAACTACCCTAAGCAATATAGGATGTTTTTTGTCAAGCTGAAATCATTACAATTATCCAACCTGCCTCCTATTCTTATCAAAGACTGTCTACAAAATAATAAGTTGGGACCTAACATATTGCGTGAATATTTTATGTTTGAGGATTGTTTTGATAAAGAATTATATTAAAGAGGAAATGATTCTTTTTGAGACAACCGTGCGAGTAAAATAGTTGACTCGTGTAATTCATTTACGGCCCGTGATTACGTTCTGTTTTATGTCGAATGTTTTGAATAAATCGCCTAACGTAAGCAGCTGTTCTTGTCATTCTATTGATTGATGAAAATCGTTCAAACGGAAACACGTTACATGACGAATCTAACATATGATCTCAATTCGGGTAAAACATACGGTACGTCAGCTGGATTGCTTTCGATATCAGTTGACTCACTAATGAACCTAGGCCCAACCCACCACAACGCTCGGGTAGGTTAACACCACGCAACAACAAATCAGCTGGATTGTTGACGCCCTGCACATGTGACCAAACGCAATAACTATTTAATTCATTGATTTCAACGACTCTGTTTTGAACGAAAGTTTTCATTAACGTTGGATGAGTGCGAAACCACTCTAGGACAATGGTTGAGTCAGTCCAAAATAATGCCTTTTCAAATGTTCATATTCGAGTCTATGATCTTTACAAATGATATCTTTTTTATAAAGACGCGCACCCACCAACGCTCCGCCAAGCTCAAGCCGCGGAATGGTTACTGGCTTTAAAGGCACAACCTTACTTTTTGCACACAATAATTTTACAGTTACCTCCTTTCAATGCTCGCAGTCGCTTCTTTTTTATCAAGTGAGAATGATTTTGTTGAGTTATTTGATGAATTATCGAAATTAAAAGCAAATTTCCGTAATGGAAAACAACCGGAATTAAAAATGTTACTAATATTTTCACAGAGCGACAATAGTTCCTGTTTGTTATTATGAGAGAATATTAGATCGTCGACGTAAAATGAAGTTAATATTATTTGAGATATTTGCTCATTAGGACAATCTAACGCCAATTGTCGTGAACATCTCATAGCTAGGTACTGGACTTAAGCAGAACCATATGTTACTGTGTTGAGTTAGTAAACTTGTAATGGGTCACGTTTATTTTCCCGCCATAAAATTAATTGTAATGTACGGTGATCAGGCTGTACTGGAACTTGTCGGTACATTTTTTCTACATCCGCACAAGCAACGAACGCGAATTGACTAAAACATAAAAGTATACCAACTAAATCATTTAATAATGGGGGAGTGAAAGGAAGAAGTTGTATGAAAGCTGTGGGTGGGCATACGGGGAAATTGCGAGAATGTTTATGAGTGGAAGGAAGGTGGAAGAACTGGTATATGAAAGGTTAACCGAGGTGGAGCTGCAGAGTCGTCAGAGGATGATCGAGGGGAGTAATTTTCTACCTGAATATGGGAGCGTGCAAGTGTTCCAAAGGCTCCCGTTGTACCTTACAAGAGATAGACTGCCTCAAGCATTGATAGCACGGCACAGATGCGGGTCAGAGGAAAAGGGCAGGAGATACTGGATGGGCTCCCGTTTTAAACGATGTGATATGTGGGGAAGCTAGTGACGTGTGGGCGCATTGGGCTCAAAGCTGTGCAGGATGCCAATAAGAGGAATCTAATCTAATCTAATCATTTAATTGCGGTGGACCGATCAACTGTATATCATTAAACGATTTACCTGTAGTTGTTTTTGCACCCGCATCAAACACAACTCGCAACTTAGTTGTTGTAGTTTGACGCTGTACACAGTGATGGGGTAAAAAATAATACGGTGAATTGTATGTTTCAAGACGACTCATGACCTAACGCTCAATATTCATGTAAGAAATCTGAGTACATACGTTTTATTTCAGGAGAACGATCCAGTCTTCTTATTAATGATAAGAATCTTTTTTTTGCTAGTTCGTATGAATCGCCGAGCGAATCAGCTTATTCACATAGGTATTCGCACCGCAAACCAACCGTCACTTTCGCGAGTGGTGGTTGAAGTGAAAAGTTCCTCACAAACCTTTTCATCAGCTGTGAGAATGTTTTGTGTTGAATTGCCGTTATAGACCTCCTCTAGTTCCCAGAAACGCCTTAATTGGTCATCTAGTCGTCTAGTGAGTTTGTGACTGTACAATAAACCATGTCACTTACCCTAGTTGAAATATTACAGGTTAACGTACGCGATATAATCCACCCTAAGTGAGTATTTTGTAGGTAAGGCCCATTGGATAAACGCATTCGACCTTCCTGTAGCAAGCTCCAAAACACAAAGCACCAATGAGTAAATCTATCTTTGCTGAAATGTGATAGTTCGGATCTGCAAGTGTAACGTTTTGAGGTATTTGTAACGATTGAATATCTATGATTGTGTTCGGGAGACAATAAGTAATGTTAGGTAAAACGGAACAACTTAAACGTGTACTAAAATTACCAATTTTCAATCGCATGAGGAGGTCACAAGACCTCGTGTGAACGTGTAACAGTGTTACTACCCCAGTGATGGTGAGTGTGGACTGTATTGGCTTTAATCGTAATTGTTTACAAAGTGATTCGGTGACGAAGCATCGCTAAATATTCAAGAAAACAATTAAAAATAATGCAAGGACAAGGAGAGACATCCGACAACATAACAGGGGTCGAGATGGTTCAAAGTAACTACAATGGGCGACACAAGACACCATCAGCTGATTCTGCATGCTCCGCAGCCACATGGAAAAATTAAATTGCAAAAGATGTGGTAAAAATCATGATATTAATAAATGTCCTGCATATGGCAAAATATGCAACAATTGTAGAAAATTAAATCATTTTTCAAATGCTTGCAAAAACAAAAGAATTCATGAAATTGATCATAGAAATGAAAACGACGAGCCTCAGTTAGATATTAATAACATAAATGAAATAAGTAAAGTCAATAATTGCATTGCAAATGTAAACATTAACAATTCAATAATTAAATTAAATAAACAGGCGCTAACGCAAATATAATATTGCGTAAATATTTAAGTTCCATAAATTGCAATTTACAGGGCATCGAAAAAACGAATGATATTCTATTAACTTGCACAAATGAAACCGATATTAGGCAAATGTATGCTAGATATAAAATTTAAGAAAACTGTTTTAAAACAAGTGGAATTTTACATAGTGAATCAAACAATTGCATTCTAAGTCTAGATACGTCAAATAAGCTAGGCATAATTAAATTTGATAAGACAATTCAAATTAAACATGATAAATCAAATGATGAAAGAAAATACTCAATACTCTAATTTAATGAATAAATATAAAGACATTTTCCAAGGAATATTGAAAATAGGTAAACCCTATCACATTGAAATTGAGGAAGGCACCTTGCCTGCAATTAACCACATCAGAAAAATTCCATTAGAAAATGAATTTAAACGCACACTAGGGAAATTAAAAAAAAGATAAAATCATTGAACGAGTTACTGAAAGAACTGAATGGTTAAACTCCTATGTTTTACAATTAGTTAAAAAAGCAGAAAATGTAATTTAAGAGTTTATCTGGATCCAAAAGATCTAAACCGGGCTGCAAAGTCACGAAAATTTAAATTTAGAAGGTTCAAAGAAATTTAGTATACTTGATGCCACAATTGGTTTCTGGAATACATGTTTAGATGAAGACTCAAGTATATTATGTACGTTTGGTATACCATACGGCAGATTTAAATTCAATCGAATGCCATTTGGCATAAAAACGGCAAGTGAAGTTTTTCAAGAATATTTAGGAGAAATATTTCAAATTGTTAACGTAGAATTGTACATTGATGATTTTATAATTCATGGTAAAACAGTAGAAGAACACAATAAAACATTAAAAAAAGTTTTTCCAATAGCAAGAGAACAATATAAAATTTAACATAAAAAAATCAAGTAAAAATTAGGCTTATTGTTAGATGAAGTAACTTATTTAGGACACAAATTTACAAAAGAGGGTATTAGTATAGATGAAGAAAAATTTAAAGCGATAACCAACATGCCCACACCAAAATGTAAAAAAAGACCTACAGAGGTTTCTAAGATTCATAAACCTATGTTGGTAAATTCATAGAAAACTTATCAGAAAAAACTAAACCTCTTAGAGATATAATAAAAGAAAAAAACGTTTTTGAGTGGGATACTCCACAAGAAAAAGGTTTTAATGAATTAAAATCAATAATAACTAAAAGTACAGTACTTCAATATTACGATAATTACAAACAAGTTACCGTATCAGTAGATGCTTCAAATTTTGAACTAGAGCAGGAGCAAAGGCACTAACTGAAATACAGCAAAATTATGCTTAAATTGAAAAAGAGCTTCTTACAATATGCTTTGGTCTAGTGAAATTTTACCAGTATGTATTTGGTAAACCTGTAACAGTAGAAACCGATCATAAACCATTAATAAGTATTTTCCAGTGCTGGGCATAATTCAATTAATTTTTTAATTGTAGAATCAAAAAATTACAATTTTAATTGCAACTAAATTAATTGCAATTAATTTAATTCAATTAAATGTTTAATTGTGAGATGCAATTGAAATCAATTGCAATTAAATCCATTAATTGTGGTTTGCAATTAATTTAATTTCAATTAAAATTTTAATTCTTAGGTACAATTAATTTAATCATCAATTGTTTTTTATAACAATTAAAACTATTTGATGAATGTAAAAACTTAAACAGTCGGGAAAGATGGTCGTTCTGAACCCTCCACCACCACTTTCGGCCCCCACCACGCCCCCCTTCCGGTTTCCACCCGACTTCCGGTTTTTTTTTTAATTGCAGACACTATATCTCCAGCTAATTTAAGTGAAACAAATAAAGAACCTTATGATATAGAAAGTCATGTGTACATGATTGAAAAAATGTTTTAATATCAGATGAAAAATTAAAGGAATTACAAGATGCTACGAAAATTGATGAGGACCTGAAAATAATAAGACAGTACATTACAACTGGTTGGCCTCAGTCAATTAATGAAATAACACCAAAATTTAAATCATATTTCAAATTAAGATCGATAATCACAATAGGGACAAATGACTTATTATATATGAACGACAGAATAATAATTCCAAGTTCTCAAAGAAATTTAATTTTATATTAAGAATTTAAGATTCATACAGGTCACTTAGGCAAAACAAAATCAATATTAAAGGCGCAAAACATTGTTTATTGGCCGAATATTAACCTAGATATTGAGAATTTTAAATAAATGATAATTATGCAACAAATATGCAAATTCAAACAAAAAGGAAACCATGACCATAGAGCAACTAATAAAACAACCATGGTACAAAGTAGGAATTGATATTTATGAGACAATCAAACAGTTTTCTAACTATAGTTGATTGTTATTCAGAATTCCCTGAAGTTATCAGCCTACATAATAATCTAACAGCTAGTAATATTATAAATAAATTAAAATCTGTTTTTGCAAGGCATGGAATGCCTCATACAGTAGTATCTGACAATGCTGCACAATTCAATAGTAAGGAGTATAAAGAGTTTTCAAAATTATGGGATTTTCAGAGACTGAAAACTTTTCTTAGACTGGCTTCACCACATCACCAACAATCTAATGGCTTAGCAGAAAGAACAATATATACTATTAAAAAGATAAAAAACAATTGAAGGAGAAGAAGACTTAAGTTTATTAGCACATCGTAATACACCAATTTATAATTCATCTTTCACACCTTCTCAAATACTAATGTCAAGACGACTAAGAGGTAACATACCAATTCCAAATAAAAAACTAAATTCAAAATTAGTAATGATGAAAATAATGAAAATCAACAAGTAAGATCAAAACATTATTATGATAAGAAAGGAACAAAAGATAGACCTGACTTTAAAATTAATGACAAAATCTGGTATCAAGAAATGCTAAAAAGCAATTGGAAAATAGGTTAAATTGTAGAAAAGATAGGAACTAGATCATACAAAATTGTAAAGTGAGATGGAAGATTTCTAATTAGAAACAAAACATATTTAATGAAATATGTAAGTGCAAATCTTCCATATTCTTATAATAAATATGTATATGTACCTAAAGATAATATTAACAATGTATGTAACTCAAATGTTGTAAATAATACAAATCCTCTACCTGTATCACCTAAGTTAAATGTACGAGCAAGAATCCGACAGCCCCCCAAAGGATTCAATGATTATGATATGTAATATTTTATTGTAAGTTGTATTAAGAAGGGAGATGTTATATATGCAACCTAATGTATATTGGGTTGCCTATTATATGTATATATGTATATGTATGTATATGTTATATATGTATATCAATTATAATATGTTTCGATCATTCCGGTTCCCATCAACCGTCTTAGGTAACGCATCTAACCTAGTCCACTTTGAACATATAACAAACATGATTGCTTATAAGTAACCTATTATTGTCAAATCTATTAGTCAACATATCCCATGCAACTTGATAGTTGTCGGAAGTAAATTCTAATGATTTTATTACTTGCAACGTTGTACCTTTTAATGATGAACATGGATAATGGAATTTTTGAATTGGATTAATGTCTGGTGCATTATGGATCAAAGATATGTATGTGTCCCGATACTCTAGCCAGTTCTCATATGACCCGTCAAAGGATGGTAACGATATGGTTGGCAGTTTAACTATATTATTATTTGTATTGCCTCTATGGGAACATAATTTGCTGGTCACAATTCTCTCCTCGTGTTTGTTTGAAATACATTTAGCTAAAGAAATTGTTTTAAAATACTGTGTTTCAACCAATTCTCTAATCTACAATTGTGGATCCAGTTCATCTTCACCGGTAGTATCTCGATTTTTACCGAACCGAACTAATGTATTTACTGAAGAGTGTGAGTCTACCACGTAAAGTACTCAGTTTTTTATTTAAATCACGAATATCGAGATCGTCGCTATTGGAAATAGTACGAGCTGATTTAGTTCCTAAACTCATTGTGATGGTTGTGTGGGAAACGAAAGAGAGTATTTACAAGTAGAACCGAGTCTGAAGTAGCTCACGACGAATGTGTACCGGTAGCTCAATACGGACACTCGATGATTCGTGTTGATTCCCCTTGTTGAAAGTCTCAATTTCAAGATGTTTTCCTCAGCACGAAAATTCTTGGTAACGTGGGTTTCTGTTATAATTTGAATTTGTTTTTTACTGGAACGATACTTTTCGCTGACGATGATCCGGTTCGAAGGACCAATGTTTGGGAGATAAATAACGTCCTCCGTTGATGGTTGATGATTGCAGTTTTAATGATTCTTTACAATGACAATGATTATGTGAAAATGAATGATTATGTGAAAACTGATGTCAATGACAGTGACAGTTACTGCGTTACTTGTTTTCGCGCAGTGACGCCAACAAGTAGCGATTTGCTCAAAAGGGATAATGAATAAGTATAGTGAAATGAAATGAGAACATTGTGGCAAAAAAACTATGGCAAAATTGTTGATATTATTTTAGATTTCAATAAAATGCCAAACACAACATGAATTATCAATATAAAAAACTATTTACAATAATATACAAACTAATTAGAACTTTATTACCATGGTAACAGTCATAATGGAAAATATAAATGAGCTGGGGAAGTATTTCAACGCGATTTATCGTGTTTTAGGCTGGAATTCCCGGGCCAAACACTTTACAATCTATTTGGGACAAGAAGATATAGATCGAATCTTTTCCCCTTCCTGGTAGAAATTTATAACAAATTTGATTGTTTTGGATAGAAACCAAGATCTTTACTCTTACTCTCTTATGGGCATTGTAGCCATTACATCAAGAAACACTTTATTTTCCTGCAAGAAAAAACAGTTTAAAGTTGAGGACAATCCAAATATTTTTATTCCTACTAAAATAACAGATTATAATTCTTGCCAAGATAGGGTTTTTGCTGCTGCTATAGCTCCTTACGTAATCGATGTAAATGAACCTAAATATCACACAATATGCAAAACTTTAACAGAAATTGATGAAGAAAAGGTAGAAATAATTAAGGCCATCTAATATTTTTATTCACACACAATTTTCTTAATTCTGATTAACAATTATTAACTAAGCAAAAATATAAGTACACTATTTAATTTAATCTATATATAAACTTGACCACTAGCCAATTCACAAATTATACTGTTTTTTACATATTCCTTATAACATATTTCTGTAACAATTGATAATCAAATATTCAAAATTTTCTAAAGGAAATTTTTAAAGTTCAAATAGTACAAATCCGTATTTTTTTTGCAATTCTCCAAAGCGGCGATGGAATCACCAATTTCGAGAATTATATATTTAATACCTGCAAAATTATCGGCATAAAAAATTAACTAACCACGTACCCCATCTAGTAAATATAGGTTCAGGGAGAAATTGAACATTCGGAAGTCGCTCCTTATAAAATTGGTTTCTCAAAAAAAAAAATATTTTTTGACATTACCTACTAATTAAATCGTAAACAACGAAAAATCGATTACTAATATCTTCTGCTAAATGATTTAGACAGTGAGCTGAACAGGTTGTGTGAATAATGTTACATTAAAAAAAATTAAATTTTACACTGCTTTTATTATATGGGGTCAGCGTCTAACAACACAAGTAAAATTTTTGCAAAGGGTAAAAAAAATTTTATAAACCTTCTTGTACAAATCGGGTAATTGTTAAATGATAGTAACATCTTATTTTTTCAAGTTATTTCGATTATATTGAGTTATATGTACATTTGCATAGCAGTACCACTGATATACTGTATAGTAAGTTACGTTGAAATGCGCGTGCGCATTAGTAAGCGCAGAATATGCGTAGTAGTCAAAATAACGTGAAGTGAACCGTACGCTTAAAAACCTCTTTGTAACCTCTCTCTGTATTTAGGATTAGTATTAGTTCTTAGATTAAAACCTAATATATAATGAATACCTTGTTTTTCATTTCACCTCTTTAACATGGTACCTAAGCATAGTTAAGGAGGAAGATTAATTTTAGTGTTACAGAAAATAGTTAACGCGTGCACAAAGGAAAACACGTGGTAAATAAAAATGGCCGGAAGAAGTGAAATCGCGATACCGGTATTTGATGGTGAGGACTAGAGCTTATATGTGGAGAAAGCGTATTATTATGTTTTTAAAAATGGAAAAATGTGTAACGGTTGTAGAAAGACAAAAAGTGGCAGTGGATAAAGAAGATTGGGATGGAAACGATTTAAAAGCGATAAAATATATTTACAGTGCGGTATCAAATAGACAGCTGGAATTTGTTTGTGACAAAGAAACGATATCATAAAAAAAACTCGACAGCTTATTTTTAAAAGAATCTACAGTTACAAATGGTGTGTCGGAATAAATTAGAGAAGTTGAGGTTAAAAGACTATAGTGATTTGACAATATTTTTTTGTAACTTTGAAAGAGTCGTAAATGAATTCGCGGGGGCAAGTGTAACAGAAAAGGAAAAGTTAAATTATATACTAAATACTCTGCCGGAATCCAACAGCTATATAGAGGATTTAATTGATACGTTAAAAGACACTGATCAAACAGCAGAATACGTGAAAAGTAAAATTCAAACGGCAGAATTGAAAAACAGAAAAGATGAAAACCCAGAAAGGAAGTCAAGTGCATTTATGGTAAACCAGGAAAGGAAGTGTTTAGGCTGCGGTGAAATTGGTCACATACCAAGAAACTGCAGAAACGGCAACCAAGCGAACAGAAGCAGAGGGACATGGCGGTCATCTAGAGGCCGAAATAGAAAGGAGAAATTACGACAGAGGGCGCGGAAACCAAAGCAGCTACAACAGATCATCTGCAACGCCAGCAACAAACGTTCAAGGACAGGAGAGCGGGGAACAAAATTGCGCTTGGGTTACCACAGTTGCGGATATTACGGCGATAAACACAGAGATAAGTAATGTAAATCTAAATGAAATAAAATGGATTTTAGATAGCCGATGTACGGATCATATAATTAATAACGATAAATACTTTGAAAATTGTAAATTACTTAAAGAACCGGTAAATGTTTATCTAGGTGACAATAGAATCGTAAAAGCTACTAAAATAGGAACTGTGTCAAGTTTTTTTTAATGCGTTTGGTGAACAAAATCCAGTGGAAATGAAATATAGAGGTTATTTACATATAGAGGGCCGGAGGTATAAGATTACGCCCGCCGCCGAAGTTTGAGGCCCGACGGAGGAGGGCCTTTATGAGGCGAAGGGCGTAATCTTCCTCCGGCCCGAGGCATGTACAACGTTTTTGTTGGTGATGTCGGTTTAACGAAGTAAATTTGACCATCTAGAGTTGGCATTACTGAAGCGTGAAGTTAGTTTTGAGTCTAGTGAGTGTTCATGTTGTTACTAACACGAGTCTTCTGTCACGTTTTAGATTTAAAATAAATATGCATTGTTTTCTTGTAAATCCTTTGTGAGAATTACTTTAAACCCCTAATCCCAACAGGTTATGGGCCTAGTAAAGTAACACAAGTGATATTTAAAAAAATAATCTAGTGAAGTGATAAGAAACTTTCCACGTGGTTTTTTGAGGTTATATTCCTGCCCTGTGCGAAGTGAAAAATTATAACAGAACTTAAAATGGAAAGTGAACTATCGAGAATTTCTAAGTTAAAGAACATTGAAAATTGGGGAATATGGAAATTCCAAGTGCGAGTAATCCTGAAAGCAAACGGAAGCTGGGGCGTCGTGTCCGGAGAAGAATTAAAAGTGGAGGTGCCTCGTGTTGGATCGAACGAGCAAGCAATAAAAGACTATCAAAAAGCACTTGCAACTTGGAATAAGGTTGATGCATCCGCACAAAAAGTGATAGCCACAACAATAGGGGAACAACCGAGGATGCATATTATAAATTGCATGTTAGCAAAGGAAATGTGGGACAAGCTTACCTCAATCTACAAACAAAGGTCTGAATCTAGTATACACATGCTGCAACAGAACTGGTTCAGTGCAACGAAGAAGAACTCCGACAATATCGCAACACACATCTCAAAGCTTGAGGACATGGCGCACAGACTTCGAGAATGGGTGAAAATATATCAGATTCTATGATAATAACTAAGATTCTTATGACTTTGCTAACAAGTTATAGACATTTTGTGAGTGCATGGGAATCAGCACCAGAGGCAGAACGGAACCTCGTAAATCTTACGTCAAGACTTACTATAGAAGAGTCGAGGCATTCAATGCAAGAAGACAGAAGAGTTAACGCTTTCTCGTCAAGGGCCCAACGTGGAAAATCCCATCGCGAGAAAGACTTTAAGAAGAAACAGAGACCAGGTAACTGCTATGTGTGCGGCGAGACCGGTCACTGGGCAAGGGACTATCATCATCGAATGAGGGATAGCACAGCGAGGAAAGACACAAGAAATGATACGCGAAGACGAAATCCACACGGAGCAGGGCTATCGAGCGTAGCTCTGACGTCTACGTTGAAAGCTGCAAGCAAACACTCAGAATGGCTACTCGACTCTGGTGCCAGTGACCACATGTGCAACAAGCAAGAATGGTTCCTAATGTATGAGACTTTCATCACCCCCGTGATGGTGTGTATAGGTCACGGAGAATGTATTGAAGCCCTTGGAAAAGGTCACATCAATATGCTCATGTTTGACGGGAACAAATGGAATAAAAACCACCTAGTCGACGTGCTCCACGTTCCAAAATTGAAATACAACCTGTTTTCACTCGGTTAAGCACTCGACAAAGGGCTTGAGATGCAGTCCACTCGGACCACCGGTAAAATATCGAAAAATAATAAAATTGTTGCAGTGGGAGTTCGTCAAGGGAAACTTTATTCAATGAGATTCAAAGCAATTCACCCTGGAGTCATGAAATCAACAAGAGAAGAAACACAAGCGAATGTAGCATCGACAAGGTCGCTCAGAGATTGGCACGAGAGATTAGTGCATCAAAATGTTAGACACGTGAAAGAGATTCTTGGTCGTTTTCAGATACCAGTGAAACCTGAGAAAGACAAGTTTTGTGAGGCGTGTACAATTGGAAAAATGCACAGACTGCCCTTCTCTAACAGCGAATCGCATACGGGTGTCATCGGTGAGCTCATTCTTGCCGACCTCTGTGGACCCATGGAAACTAGATCCCTCGGAGAGTCAAGATATTATTTGCTTCTCAAAGACGACTACTCCCACTTCAGGGTGGTTTATTTCATTGACAACAAATCCGAGACGACACGATGCATAGAGAACTTCGTCAAAAAGGCTGAGAAGCAGTGTCCAAACGGGGTACTAACAATAAGCACAGATAACGGGCTTGAGTTTGTGAATCATGAAATGGGAGAGTTGACTCACCGATATGGAATCAAGCACCAGCGTACAGTGGCGTGCACACCCGAACAAAACGGCTCAGTTGAGAGAGACAACCGCACACTGATGGAGGCCGCGAGGGCATTACTAAACGCCAGAAAGTTTGAACCAAGATTCTGGGTTGAGGCAGCCAATACTGTTGTCAGTGTTCTCAACAGGACAGGAACGAGTTGTGTAAAAGGGACAACGCCGTAACAAATCTGCAAACTCAAACGAAGCTTGTACGGACTGAAACAGGCCTCACGATGCTGGAATCGACGATTCATCTTGTTTTTGCAGAAAAACAACTTGGAGGCAACGAGTGCTGAACCGTGCGTATTCACAAGCTCGACCTAAAAAAAGAATATTTTACTGGCAATCTACATCGATGATGGGCTCATTATCGCAGAGGATAGGGCCCAGATCGACAAACTGCTCGGTGACCTAAAAAAAGGAGTTTGAAATAACTCACAATGAAGCGAACCTATTCCTAGTACTACAAATCGAACGATCCCCTGCGGGGAACATTTCTGTCCACCAGGAAGCGTATGCGAGAAGGGTTCTTCAGCGGTTCAACATGGAAAACGCAAACCCCCTTGTCATTCCGGCCGACCCACATGAAGAATTAAACCCTTACGTTCACTTGGCTGAGTACACAAAGGCACCATTCCGGGAAGCGATCGGGAGTCTCATGTACCTCTCCATAGCAACAAGACCTGACATCACATTTGCCGTCAACCGAGTGAGCCGTTATCTCGAGAAACCGAAGAGGGTTCATTGGAAGGCAGTGAAACGTATTTCCAAATACATCAAGGGCACAATCGACTACTGCTTAGAATTTCAAAACAATCAAGAAGTTGGTGGCCTACAGCGACGCGGACTATGCTGGTGACACGGAGACTCGTAGATCGACGACTGGGTAGGTGATGATGTATGGCTCCGGGACAATAGGATGGAACTCGCAAAGGCAACAAGCTGTTGCATTGTCAACCACCGAATCCGAATATGTAGCCGCAAGCCAACAGCTAAAGAAATTGCATGGACTAAGAACCTAGTCACAAGTCTACTCGATGTCAAAGAAAAGTGCGATACGGTTAATAAAAAATCCGGTATTTCATAAGAGGAGTAAACATATAGACATCAGGTATCACCACATACGAGAGCAATACGAGAAGAACGAATTCCTTTTGGAGTACACCCCATCAAGAGAGCAGCACGCGGACATTTTAACAAAAGCATTGCCCCGAGACTTGTTTCAATATCACCGAGCGGCAATTGGAATCCGCAAGCGGCCTCCGATAGAGACTAGTCAAAGTTTGGATAAAACCGAAGTGGGAGTGTTGGTGATGTCGGTTTAACCAAGTAAATTTCACCATCTAGAGTTGGCATTACTGAAACGTCAAGTTAGTTTTGAGTCTAGTGAGTGTTCATGTTGTTACTAACACGAGTCTGTCACATTTTAGATTTAAAATAAATATCCATTGTTTTCTTGTGAATCCTTTGTGAGAATTACTTTAAACCCTTAATCCCAACAGTTTTACCCACAACTGCAGAAAACCTACAAATTATAATTAAAAATTGTTAAAAACGATGAAAAAAATACGACAGTGATTTAAATTCACAGCTGGTCACTTAGGTTATTTGTTGCTAACGAAAAAATAACAAAAATTATTGTAAACAAAAATTTTCATAATTTTGGAATGGAACTAAGCGCTGAATTCCCTCCGAAATATTAATGGAAGCTAATGAAGCTGTGTTGGGTTTGATCTCAAGCAGTTCTAAAGACCGATATGAAACAGGGTTTTCATTTTGGAAACTCTTAAGATGACAGATCTTGATGCGGGCTTTTCAATGATTTTACAGGTCCACGGGCCGGTAAAATTTTGACGGGCGTAATGTCCAAATTTCGGCCCTGGTAACTAAGATGTAAAGGAACAATTTTGATGCAGTTGTGCGTAAAATGTATTTTATGTTAAGGATATGAAGTCAAATTTGATTAGTTACAGTAAAATAACAGAAAATATAAAAATCATTTCAAAAGGCAACATGACAAAAATTATTGATAAGTATGGTAAAACGACTGCGCTAGCTATTAAGCAGAATGGTTTGTATCTAATGAAAAGTAAATTGAGAACTGTAATCTCTTTTGTAAATATAGCAAATAAAAGTACCGAAAACATGAATCAGAAAGTAGAATGGCATCGTTTATTAGGCCATGTAAATTTTAAATATTTAGATGTTTTATGTAAAAATAAATTACTAATTGGAATACCAACAAAACTTGAAACTGAATTTATTCATTTTCTTCATAAAATTCATAATATTCCGTTAAAAAATAATAGAGAAAGAGCCAAAGTGATTTTGAAATTGTACATACAGATGTTTGTGTACCTTTCAAAACAACAGGTTTTAAAGGTGAAAAATATTTTGTCTCTTTTATTGATGATACAGTAAAATTGCTAGGGTGTATCCCATGAAATTCAAAACAGAAGTTTTTGATTGCTTTGTTAAATATGTGAATGAATGTGAAAATTTAACTGGAAAAAGGGTGAAGTTTGTGAGATGTGATAATGGTAAAGAATATTTAAACAATTATATGTATAGATTTGCGAAGGAAAGGGGCATCGTTATAAATAATTGTCCAGCATATGTACACGAATTGAATGGAACCGCGGAACGATTTAATAGAACTATTATGAATCTATCAAGATGTTTATTAGCTGAAGCAAATGTAGACAAAAAATATTGGCCTGAAATAGTTTGCGCGGCAATTTATTTGAAAAACCGTACTTTATCTAATACTATCGAGAAAAGGACTCTAACCTACGATTATACGGGAGTAATGTTTTTGTAAGGGTACCATAACAAAAAAGAACTTCAAAATGGCATAGAAAGGCTGATATGGGAATTTTAATCGGTTATAGTAACGTTGGGTATCGAGTACTTTTAAATAATAGAGTCGTAGTTGTAAGACATGTTGATATTGTTGACGAAAATGTAAAATGTATTGGTTTAAATGAGAATAAATTTGAATGGGAGTCTAATCAAAATAATGATTTACAAATTGATGAATTTCCGTTTAATAACTCATCGGGTGAAGAAGATGACAGTATCAATAAAAGTTTGAATGATAGAGCTGAAAGATCAGAAGTTTAAGAAAATTCCAAAATGGAAGAAATCAGAGATCTAAAAAACTTCCACAAAGACTAAGTGATTATGTTGTATACAATAGTAGTATCTTTGTAAATCTTTGTAAAACTAATGTACCTGATACATTTGAGGAGGCGATTGAGAATAATGAAAGTAAATCTTGGATTAATGCTATGGATAAGGAGATTGATTGTTTAAATAAAATCGAAACGTGAGAGCTGATTGAAAATGTAAATAATAAAAAGTATATTCAAAAAAGGTGGATGATACCTATAAAGCTAGGTTAGTTGTAAGAGGTTTTCAGCAGATGAAATCGAAAATATATATTCTCCTGTAGCTAGGACGCAAATTTTAAAAATAATGTTATCATTTTGTTTTCAAATCGGCCTAGAAATTGAACAAATGGATGTCGAAACAGCAGTTTTAAATGGTAGGGTAAATTCTGAAGTTTATGTAAAGCAACCAAAGGGTTATGAAGATGGTACATATGGGGTCTGTAAATTAATAAAAGCACTATATAGGTTGAAAGAAAGTCCAATAGCATGGTATGAATATTTTTTAGGAAGAAACCGGATGTTTCTAACGTACGATTATACGGGAGTAATGTTTTTGTAAGGGTACCAGTACAAAAAAGAACTGCAAAATGGGATAGAAAGGCTGATATGGGAATTTTAATCGGTTATAGTAACGTTGGGTATCGAGTACTTTTAAATAATAGAGTCATAGTTGTAAGGATTAGTATTAGTTCTTAAATTAAAACCTAATATATAATTTTTATACCTAATATATAATATAAAATTTTGTTTTTCATTTCACCTCTATAACAGATTAAATTAAATATGATTTTCCAAAATGGTCTTCATGATGAATTCCTATTAACAAATGGGCAATATAACGGCCACATTTATCAGTACTTTCATATACGATTAAATAAACAAAATAATTGCCGAGTAATTGTCTAATTTCCAATATTGTTTGAATATAATAAGAATTTACATAATTTTTTCTTATGGTACTTTAGTCAGGTATATTGTGTTTACAATATTTTTGTAAAATATATCGTTTATATATGAAATATGCCTGAGCATGCCCAAATATGCAATAAATGCAAGTACTAATTTCGTCCACATAATTAACTATATATATATATATATATATATATATATATATAATATATATATATATATATATATATATATATATATATATAATATATATATATATATATATATATATATATATATATATATATATATATATATATATATATATATATATACAAAAAATAAAATATATGCGCCTTGCAAATAATCCGCCCTTTACTCATTATTTACAATTATTGTCGAACATTTTCCTGATGTTAAGAGTGCAGTTGTTTGTGAATTATCCCATTTGTGGGCTGAAAAAAAGCGTCCAAAAAAAAACGCCTAAAATGTATTTAATCCTTCTAGGGTGCCGATACTTCAACCACAGTTACAAATTTTACATTTACGTTTTTAGGATTATATCCAGAAATACAGGTGGGCAAAATTTTATTACCTCAAGGTTTCTTCTAAATCAGCATGTGGATGCACTAAATGAATAAATTTTATACTTTTACTTGTTGCATGCCAATTTATTTTTTAATAACGATTCTACATAGACCATGTAATTTACAAAAATCCTCGAAATCGCCAAACCATAAAGAATTGACCTCTAAATTATTAAAATATTTCTCAGATATGAAATTATTTTAAATATTATGTTTAATAAACTTTTATATAAAAGCTATTAATATAACGCTTTTAGAGACTGAAACGTTACCAAAAGGAAGTGATGCAGTCCTATGCATATTTTAAATGCATCGTTCTCCGCTTTATTATGAGGATCCAATGAGATTTAATCCTGAACGTTTCACCCCAGAAGAAATTGCAAAACGACATGCCTACTCATATTTGCCATTTTCAGGAGGACCCAGAATTTGCGTTGGTAAATATTTAACATTTTTGTCGCAATCATTTTTTACTAATATGTGAAAAGTGTAAATATGAAACTAATATGAGGTATGATCTAAAAATTGGCGCAAAACAATGTTTATATATATTTTAAATTTTTATATAGCCCCCTTCAAAATAGTTCCCATCGGATATTATGCCTCTTATGCCGTCATTTATTCCGGTATCAGAACATTTGTTAAGGGGTCATTTGTTCCCGGACATTTGTTCCTCTACTATTTGTTCTCCGGTATATTTGTTCCCTAGTCATTTTTTACTCAACCATAAAATTTATTATGGCGATTAGAATACCTGCTAAGCACTAACCGATGCGTGAGAAAATAAAGTGTTTCAAAAGTCATTATTTTAATAATTTTATTCACGTAATTAAAAGTAAACATTAAAGTGAAAAGAAGAGCCAGTTAACTAGACCTGGCCTACAAGCTCACGCGGAGCAAGTACAACAAACGGGCATTATCCTACAAGGCTAAAATCAGACGCTATACATCGGTAGTACAACCTGAAGAATTGTACGCCTCGGGGGGTGTAACTAGAACTGGAAAAGAAAGAAAGTAGGATTCTGCGGAAAATACTAGGACCACAGAAAACTTCTGATGGGTCTTTGAAGATGTAGAAAAACGAAGAACTCTACAAATACACTGAAAAGATCACAGACGCAATGAGGAAGCGGAGGTTGAAGTTCTATGGACACCTACTAAGAACGAATAAATGACCAAAAGGATCTTCAACTACATCATGGGGTTAAAGACCACACCTAAATGGGTAGATGAGGTGAAAAGGGATGCGGCAGAAGTTGGAATCACACTTCAGATGGCTCACAAAAGAAGACAGTTTAGAAGGAGAGTAGACAGTATAAAAGCATTTCAGGAGAAACCAACAGTGAGGTGACCCAAACGGATCATTTCCGATGAGGAGAGAAAGAAAAGAAGCGGACGCATAAAGAGGTGCTGGGAGAAGATAAGAAGAAAAATCAAAAAGTCTTAAGTTTCTTGCGGTCCATAGTTGGTCAAATAAAAAAAAGTGAAGAAGCTAAAATAAACAGTTATGAGCGATTTTGCGAAGGGAAGTCAACAAATCATATTCAAGACGTTTTTCTATGAGATATGGTATTTTGAAGCTACAGTCCCGATACCAGCAACGTACCGCTCGAGTTTCAGCACAATTACGCATTGCTCAAACACCATATAAATCTACAGATTGATGGATGATGGGCACCATTCGTTAGGAGAAAGCACCGATGCCACCCTTCTTTAGCGTTATTCGTCTTCGGCAGCTCGTTCTAGGAAAATAAAATGTTCAGCTTTAAAATAAAATCTTTCGCGGACCTCTCCCCAATTTCGGAAAATATTTGGGGAAATTTAGGTACCCTAAAACGGGTTATTCCCCTAAAATAATCATAATAATACATAAGTGATGTTATTACAATTATTATTGCATGAATAAAATACACTGCTTAAAACAATTAGCGGGTCACTAATTTGTGCCTGCATAAAATTCAAACGGGAAATTACATACAAATAAAATTAAGGACATCTGAAAGGTGCTATATTTAATTGTTTTAATTGACACATAGGGAATTATCAGCATCGCATACTTCCGGAGTATCCGTAATAATTAACGACCAAAACTAAACTGAAATAGAAAAGAACTACCAAAACTAAACTGAAATAATGTATCCCAAATATAATTCAAAGAGCTAGGAAGGCCTTGTTCAGATCAATATACAGACGAACATGTTTGTAAATGACAGTTTGACTTGAGTTAAGTGAAAATGAGGCATCTCAATGAAGTTGAAGTTGCTCGTTCTATAACATTACTTGAAAATGGGGAATACCTTCGACAAGTTTCAAGAAACTTCAACTTAAGCCCTTCTTTTATTGAGCAATTGAAAAACAGGTACTTGGATGCAGGTCAAGATACCAGGCACGGTGGGATCGCAAAAGAAAAACATCTCAAAATCAAGACCGATTTTTACTGATTTAGAGTCTCCGCAATAGAGTTTCTACGCGAAAGACCCCTTAATTTTCCTCAGGACGATGCATGGGGTGGCTGCATCAGATCACACTATTAGGAATAGGTTGACAGAATCAAATTTGAGGGCAAGACGACCAGTCCGAATACCCTCTTTGACACGACGCCACAGAATTGCAAGGATGAATTTTGCTCGTAAAAATGTCTTATGGCAACTTCGACAATGGAAGTCTTTGCTCTTCACGGATGAATTAAGGTTCCGTATTACTCGTTGCGATGGCCGAGTACGTGTTTACAGACGCGCAGTGTGTGAACGCGGTGAACGCTACGCAGCTGCTACTGTTCATGAAGTCGAACGATTTGGAGGTGGTTTAGTTATTAAGTTATTGTTTGGGTTGGGATTATTATCAACAGAAGAACCGACCTTGTTGTAATTCCAGGAAATCTTAACGCTAATATCTAAATGTGGACATTTTATTAGGAGAACATGTTGTCCCAGTTGTATATGGTATAGGTCCAATTTTTTTAATGGGGGATAACGCAAGACCACATACTGCGCGAATCACTTTAGACTTCCTACAAGAACTGGACATTCGAGCAATGGTGTAGTCTGTGTTAAGTCCTGATTTAAATCCCATACAGCATGTCTAGGATATGCTCGACAGACGGGTTCGTGGTCCCTCGCATCCTCCTCAGGCCATCCAGCAGCCAACGGCGGCTCTTATTGAAGAATGGGACGCTATACCGCAAGAAGATATTCTAAGATTTTTGCGAAGCATGCCAAGAACGTGTAATGCCGTTATCGTGCTATGGGAGTACAGACCAGTTATTAATTTAACACTTTATGTACAAAAGTTTACATTAACAATTAATTTAAATTCGTTTGCATTTTAGTTTTTTTGTTGTTCATTATTATGGATACTACGGATTACTACGGGTACTATTAAAAGTATGTGATGCTGATACTTCCATATGTGCCAACTAAAACAATTAAATAGTGCTTCTTTCAGATGTTCTTCATTTTATTTTCATGTAATTTCCGGTTTGAATTTTATGGAGGCACAAATTAGTGACTCGCTAATTGTATTGAGTGTTGTTCATTATCATATTACTTCTGTATAATTTACACAATTGGGTTGTTGAATAAAAAAAAATTATCGATTTTTTTTATGTATTTTAAAACCTTATTACAAATAATTTGGATGTGCGATGCGAAAAAGTTAAAAAAAAAATTGTTCAATTAATTATAAACAATTTAAAAGTGATAAAATTTTGAAAATAATCACGTGTCTCCAAACGCGCAATAATTTGTTTGTAAAGTCGAAAGGGTGAAACTGCATTCTAACATTCAAATATAAACATTCTTTATAAAATCGTCGTTTTAGAATTTTTTTGGCGCACTGTTTGAAACCATTGGTTTCGACGTTTTACAATGTGGGACATTTAAAAACATTTTTTGAGTTCTTTTTATAGTACCTACTCCTACACGATGGTACGAAACAAGTACGATAACTTGTAATATTTGACTTTTAATATTTGACATGTCTACTACAACTACTGTATCAACAAAGTCAGGAGCGGGTAGAAAGTACATTTTTACGTCACAACGGTACATTTGTGCGTTTTCGGTACCGACTTTAAAAATATATTTTAAATTTGTTATAACTTTTTAATTACAACGAAAAAATATAACAAAAAAGAGTTTTGTCATAAAATTTATATATGAGCTTTCGATTTATGACGAAAAAAAATTGATTTAAATTCCCAATTGGGTATTTGAATAATTTTTTTTGTCATAAATCGAAAGCTCATATTTAAGTTTTATAACAAAATAATTTTTTGTTTTTTTTTCGTTGAAACTAAAAAGTTATAATAAATTGAAAATATATAAAAACAGGCCCCAGGATTACCCGTGTGACGTAAAATGTGTAATTTCTACCCGTGCCTGAGTTAGTTGATATAGTAGTTGTAGTAGACATGTCAAATATTAAAAGTCAAATATTAAAAGTTATCGTGCTTGTTTGGTACCATCGTGTGGAGTATTACAAAAAGAACTACTCAAAAAATGTCCCACATTGTTAAGCGTCGAAATCAATGGTTTTAAACAGTGCTCCGAAAAAATCTTAAAACGACGATTTTATTAACAATGTTTATGTTTGAATGTTAGAATGAAGTTTCTCACTTACGACGTTACAAACAAATTATGGCGCGTTTGGAGTCACGTGATTATTTTCAAAATTGAAATTTTTTAACTTATATAATAAGGTTTTAAAATACACAAAAAAATCGATAATTTTTTTAATTCAACAACCCAATTATAAAACACTTTTTTATTTATATTGACGAATTGTAGAATGAACTTAAGCTAATTTACGCTAAAGGGTGCTTACCAGAATTACGTCATGGCAACTTCACAAGCTAAGAGGAAATTTAGAGTTTTGCCTCTCAGAGGAAATTGAACATCTTCCTTTAACTGTTCGAATGCAACAACAATTATACGAATCGTCGCGTCGGTCCTACGCGTATTGTTATTGCAGACTGTGCACTTAAATCGAGAGATAAATGCATGGATAGAAGTAAAAAAAAACAACCGCGACAACGAGCATTCGGAAAGCAATGAGTAACAGCGCTAATAGCGGTTATTTCATAAATGTCATAATTGTTAGAATTCTTTGCTTCAGTTCTTTAATAAGTTGTTAGGCAGCAATGCAAATACCGTAGGCAGAATGTACTATCCACGTACTTAAGCTAGCTTAAGATTTTGACGCGTGCTAAAAATGAAACAAATTTCTCCACTTTTAATAACAATTTTAGCTTTAATGTTAGCTCTATCGGAAGCATGACTATAGTTTCCTTTCAATAAACTTACTTTGTCGCATCGTAATAGTAAAGCGACACACTGATGAATCAACAATTATTGATTAATAATATTGATTTGACAGAAAGCAAATCAATAGTCAAACGTCAAAAAAATTAAGCGCTTCTATTATACTATTGGTTATGAGCTGAAAATGAGGGGAGCGAAGAAAAGATATGTTCTCATTGGCGGAAAAACAAACGACGACGAAACACAATTTGAAAAAAAACAGTAAATGTACACCAAACAAAATATGTACGGCGATCAAATTACTGGACAACTAATTAGGTACTCGGGAAAAACTTAGCGGCAACAAATTTTCGGGAAACAAATGACCAGGGAACAAGTGAACGGGAACAAATGTCCGGGAACCGTTTATTCCTGTAAAACAAGTCAAAACACTTCTGAAACGCAAATTTTGGTTTATTGTTCCAGTTCTTCAAGCTATGTTTGTTCAAGGGTCATATAAAACGTCTTCCATTATTTTGTTATCTTTTCAAAGAAAAAGAAAGTCACATGGAGTTTAATCTGGTGAAGAGGCTGTTTGGGGTATCATTGCGATTTGGGGTACTATTTCTGTACAGAAAATTCCCATCAAGCCGAAATTGTAGCGTTCACGTAGTCAACGCAGCTCAATGAGTATTCTTAACTGTTACAGCTCGTATAAAAATGCATGGTAAGTAAATATTACCTTGATAAAGGAAAAAAGAGTGAGAATAACTTTAACGTTAAATCGAGCTTAGGTTCATTTGGAAGCTTCTATTGACGATACACTAACGTTGGTAAGTGGCGTCAACATCTATCATGAGTGTTTTACGACGCAATTTTTTCCAAAAATTAATTTCGGAACAAATTTTTGCTGCCATGCCCAACACATTAGTGAAAATTTCTTGGTGGAAATCATTCCATATACTAACTTCTTCACCAACCTCTATAGTAGTAATTCGATGGTCACTATGATTTTTTTTCACATCCACATAATTTTTTTTCGTGTGATTGATGTTTTGTGTCTCCATCCTCTATCATCACTTACATATATTACGCATTTATATCATTTGTAACCCGCTTTTAATCTGCTGCCTTGACAGTTGCATGATTTCAGCAGTTAAAGCCTCCGATAATGTTTTTAGCATTCGTTTGCTGTGGTGTTGACCATTTATTTTCGTTTCACTGTGGCCCAGATACCCAGGCTATTGCTTACTTGCTGCCCTTGATTTTAGTAATCTAGGAGTCCATGGTAGCACTGATGCTTATGTTGTTAGTTACATCTTTTCGGCAATTTTGTTCCTTGTGTTTCGCCAGGACCTTAAGGTCCTGAAAGCAGTTCCATGTTGTTTTTGATTTAATTTCATGGCACTGACTGTTTTTCTAATTTTGTAATTCATGTTTAGATTTTCACATAGGCTAATGCTTAGTTGCCACCCTTGGTTTTAGTAATGTAGGATTCCATGTTAGCAGATGTAGGATTCCTTATGGCTCGGTACCCAAGCAAGTGTGACCTTATTGTGTCCCGCCAGAACCTTAATGTCCTGCAGGCACTTCCATGTAGTTTTTGATTTAATTTCATGGCACTGACTCTCCGTGAAAATGCGGATGTTTCTACTTTTGTAATTTATGTTTAGATTTTCACAGATCATGATGTATTTCCGCTTGGAATGTCGTGGCATGTGATCCAAGGGGCACAGATAACCTATATTTCAGGGATGATCCGTAAATACCTGTGCCAGTTCCATTGTCCTTTTTGGAGCTGTTTGTGTACCAGTCCAGCCCACCTGGTCCAACGTAGTTGTATTTTGAAGGGTAGAATGATCTTTCCTTTTTGATATTGACAGTCTCTATCAATATTGAGGTTTGGCTTTAATCATATATTCGTTATTGTGGTAAGCTCTAACCTTGCCAGAGCCTCCTATGTACTATTACATTTGGATCTAAAGGCTCCCATCCTTGGTTCACCTGTGATAAAGATAAAGATTCTAATGGGGCAGTGCCTATCATGACCTCCAGAGCTGCAGTTGGGCCGGATCTCAACGCTCCCGTAATTGCTAAGCGGGCCAATCTTTGAACTTTAGAGATTTCCTTTATGTAATGTTTTTGGTTCAGTTTGGTCCTCCTTACTGTGGAGCCATATGTCAGAATGGGTCTAAGCACCATAGTATACAACAATTCTTGGTTTTAATCCCATGATTTGCCAAGTGTTCTTTTGGTCATCATCAACGCCATTTTACACTCATTGGTAGCTTTCTTAAGGTGTTGATTCCAAGTGAATTTGGCATCCAGGGCCATATCTAGATAGTTCACTTCCACACCTACCTTTACACGCTCATGATAAACATTTTTTTAGGGGATTTACTCGAAGGTCTACCCCCCAGCTCCAGATCAGTGATATTGCATGAGCTCTGCCATTATTTTAGGAAATTTCCCTCTAATGAGACAGGTTAATCAACATACCGCCAATAGACAAATCAACATATTTATAGCGGGTATTTCATAAATTGCATGATCATTTTCGTATGATACCTCATATAATCGAAACACTAATTATACAAGCCGATTATTAATCTCTGACATTTTTTGATTGAATACTTTAATATAAACGCGAGTGCTTCCTTTCTTCGAGATGTACTTTCTAGAGGGCTACTAGAGTAGGCAGATCCAACTAAATGGATTAGACAAGATAGACAATATTGGGTATAAAAGTAGACATGAACTTGAGTAGAAAAGACAGTAAATGGAATAAAAAAGACTAGACTAGGGATAAGGCTAAACTCAAGACTAAATAGTAAACTAGATAGATACGTGAATTACATATTTTGTTGTAGTTTATTTGTAGGTGTAAAATATGAATGGGCTATAATGAAATGTGTTCTTGCCTCGACCTTAAGAAAATACCATATTTAAACTGATTAAAAATCAATTGAAAAAATTAAAGTGAATCAATCGTTAATGCAATCGTTAATGCAGCGGCTATAAATTAAAATTATCTAAAAGACAAAATTATGTTGTTCGTTGTTTTATTTACTTATTTTACTTGTAAAAAATGAAAAATCTGTTTAATGGTAAAATACTGTAAAATGTTCATAGTTTAATTTCATTATTTTTATATGTGTTGGTGAAGCTTAGTAGTATACTTATATTTTTATCATAATTATTATATATACAGTGTGTAAAGCGATGAGGTTTCCTATAGGAAAAACTTTTTTAATATAAATTTAGGAGAAAATCTTATTCTTCATAAAAAGTTTTGCTTGTATCGAAACCCCTCATAGTCAAAGAAAAATCGAGTAATCACTTAAGATAAGATCAAAAACTTGAAATAATATCGAGTTGTTGATTTTAGATATGACCAATTGTAAGTTCGAACGTTGCATTTGTATGGCGTTACCCATGTATTACTCATTAACAAGTGACATTTATTGGCAGTTCTGCGAGCTTAATATGAAAACACTGTTAACGTTAGAGCAGCGAATCTACCTAGTTAAATTTTATGGTTTAGGAGAAGTCAGTGTGTAAAGTGATGAGGTTTCCTACGGAGAAAACTTTTTTAATATGAGTTTTAGGAGAAAGTCTTATTCTTTATAAAAAGTTTTGCTTGTATCGAAACCCGTTATATTCAAATAAAAATCCAGTAATCACTTAAGATAAGATCAAAAACTTAAAATTATGTCGAGTTGTTGATTTTAAATATGACTTTCCACATATTTCCACTATTCCATTTCCACTATTCCACATAGTCTCCTCCATATCCAGCGCAATCTTCAACTCCTTTTCTAAATTGTTTGTAAACGTTTAACATTCCAACATTAATTTCTCGAACAGGCTCCTCAATCTGCATTTTTAGGTAATTTACATCGTTTCCCATTGGTTTCGTGTAAACTTTTTGCTTTAGGTAACCCCAAAGAAAGAAATCCATGGGAGTTAAGTCCGGTGACCGAGCTGGCCAATGTATTGGTCCATGTCGTCCAATCCATCTACCAGGAAAATGTAAATTTAAAAATTCTCTAACAATCAAGGTACCATGAGCTGGACACCCAACTTGATGGAAGTAGATGCATCGCAATTCCTCTTGCTCGAGTAATGGCAATAAAAAATTCTGAAGCATTTCAAAGTAATTATGTTGATTTAAATTTCCATTAAAAAAATAAGGACAAATTATTCTGTTAAACAGCATTCCGCACCAAACATTGACTTTTTGATATCGCTGATTCCTAGCGTTAATTTTAAAATTTTGATTATCCCTTGACCAATATCTACAATTTTGTGAGGAAACAGTACCATTTGTTGAAAACGTTGCTTCATCACTAAACATTAAATTTTCATCAAATAGGCGATGTTCCATAGTATTCTCACCAATCCATAAACAAAACGAGTCTTAAAGCGTGATCTGCAATGTCTAAGATGTGTCTGAATCAAGGTTTATAAGGGTACATTTTATTCGCTTTATAAATTTTCTTAGATAAGATTGTTAAAGCTGTTCTGCTTACACTAACAGTTGGATATTTTTCATTAAATAACTGAATTGCAAATTTATACGAGACCTCCTAAACCATAACATTTCACTAGGTAGATTAGCTGCTCTAACGTTAACATTGTTTTCATATTAAGCTCGCTGAACTGTCAATAAATGTCACTTGTTAACGAGTAATACATGGGTAACGCGATACAAATGCAACGTTCAGACTTACAATTAGTAATATTTAAAATCAACAACTCGACATTATTTCAAGTTTTTGATCTTATCTTAAATAGAGGTTTCAATAGAAGCAAAACTTTTTATGAATAAGATTTTCTCCTAAAACTTATATTAAAAAAGTTTTTCCTATAGGAAACCTCATCGCTTTACACACTGTATATATATATATATATATATATATATATATATATATATATATATATATATATATATATATATATATATATATATATATATATATATATATATATATATATATATATATATATATATATATATATATATATATATAATGGTATTTGTTACTGATTGGATCGTCACAGTCAATTTAAAACAATCTTGAGTTGCTCTATAAGAAAAGAATTTATCTATGAACAATATTAAACAAATTATAAAAACAATATTATAAATTCTAATAACAAAATCTAACCTATAAGAAAAGAAACGACAATTAATGTTTTTAATTGAAATGTCGACTCCCAATTCACTAAACTAGTTTTACAAAATTATAACATAAATAAAATAACAAATAGTATCCGTTGCCTAGGTTATCCGTTGTCCGTTGTCTCGGACTACTATGATGTTGTTTTTAAGCTGTGATATTAAATAATATTATATTTTTCTTTACTCCCTCCCTCAGAGAAAAAATATCTATAATGTATCCTCTTCAGGGTTCATAAGCGCACGATCTGGGGTTAATTTTGAGATATTAAAAAAGTTTGACTCTGCTTTTCGTCGGCCAGTGTTTATCTTATAAATTGAGTTTGACATTTTTTCTCCGATTTTGTAGGGTCCAATTCTTACTTCATCGAGCTTCTTCCTATTTAGTTTGTTTCCATTGTCCACAAAAACGGTATCACCAACTTTAAAGTCAAAGTGTTTTCGGTTTTTATCTTAAATTATCTTGTTGTAATTATGTGAACTTATTGTGTTTTTCAGAGCCTTATCCCTATCTTTAATCAAATCATGTTTGGTCTTTTTGAGTTTTAGTTCTTTTGGTAAAATTGTAACATCTGTGCCATTTAGTAGATACTTTGGTGTGGATCCAGTGACAGTGTGCTCCGTTTCATTATAGTTTTTTACACAATTATGTGCTATAGTTGTCCATGCTACTTTTTTGTCATTTTCATTTATTTTGCATCTGATTTTATTAACTAGTGTTTGGTTTAATCTCTCATTTAAGCCATTTGAGAAAGGTGAGTTCACTTCAGTAAAAATGATTGGAATATTTTTTTCATTTAAAAATGTTTTGAATTCTCTAGAATTGAGACCCGGCTTTTGGTCTGAAAGAATCATGTCAATGTCGTCAGTTTCTGTTGAGTTCACTAGTTTGATGAAATCATTGGCATTTTGAGTTTTTGATGTCAAAATATATGCGTACGTTGTGAAATGATCCGATAGCAGGTGTAAGTATCTTTTTGTTGACCGTGAACCGTGACCGAATTTCAAAAGGTTTTGTGGCAGGACCCAAATGAGACATCAAACCATATTTATTTTTTCCTCTTGATTTGTTCTTTATACATGCAGCACAATTTTCGCAGGTTTTTATTATGTTTTTTATCTTGTTTTTTTTTGCTGTATACCATGAGCTGATCATTTTGTGCTTGTGTTTAATTCCAATATGACCTAGTTCTGTATGTACATTTTTAATAAATTATAATTTTTTCCTTTTTTCTTATTTTCTTATAATAAACATTGTTCTTTGATATTAGCTTGTTTCTTCTGCATTGTATCTTGTCATTTTTGATTTTTTGATCAAATTGATCTTCTAAAATATCTTCTAATTTTATTAAGTTTACTAGTTTTAGTTGTTCATCCAGGTTCTCATTTTGTTCTAGCACTGGATTTCTACTTAGGCAGTCTGCTTCGATGTTGTATCTTCCTGGAGAATATTTAATTTGGAAATCATATTGTGATAGGTAGTACGTTAGGTCTCCTAATTCTTCAGCTGTTCTTGACTTTATGTTCATATTCTCCGATGGCTTGTGATCAGAAAAAACCGTAAATTTCCTACCTATCAACCAATGTTGCCAATACTTAATACATTCTTTGAATGTTAGGCATTCCAGATATATAACCTTCTTCTTTTTTTGAGCTTCGTTCAATTTTTTTGAGAAGAATGCTGCTGGATTTTCCTCTTTGTTTTCTTGTGGCTGTTTTAGGACGGTTCCTACTCCTAGTATACTAGCATCTGTGTATGTGTATAGGTAACTTTGGATCAATAATGGTTAGAGTTGGTTGAGAACATAAAATGTTTTTTATTTCATCAAATGACTCTTGGCACGCCTTTGTCCAATTAAAGATTTGTCCTTTTCCCAAAAGGTTATGCAATGGATCCAATTTCAATGATATTTTTGGCACATACTTGTGATAAAAGTTTATCTTTCCGAAACATAGTCTCACATTTTTTTGCGTTTTTGGAGTTGGAAAGTTTCTAATTGAAATCGAGTTATCTTCAAGAGGTCTAACTGAATTATTTTTGATTAAGTGACCCAAATATTTAACCGAGTCAGCTGCGAATGTGCATTTTGAAAATTTTAATCTTAAACCTTAATTTTTTATTGCCTGAAACAGGTGTTTTAGATGTCTAACATGATCTGAGAAAGATTTAGAGAATATTAGGATGTCGTCAATGAATATTACTGTGAAGTCTTCAAGTTTGTTGACTGTGTTTCCGTATTATGTTACACATTATTCCCTGAAATGTAGCTGGTGCGTTTTTTAAACCGCAGTCGATAGAGGTATCGACCAAAATGCTGAGTTTAAGTCCAATGTTGAGAAAAACTTGCAATCTCTTGTCTTTACCATGAGATCTTCAATAAGTGGAAACGGCTGCGATTGAGGGATAACAATTTTATTTAAATCTCGAAAATCTACGCACAATCTTGATTTTTTGTTTTCACCTTTTTTATAAGCCAATGTAATTGGGGCTGCAAACGGACTATAAGATTCTTCTATTATATTCTTCTCCAATAATTTTTCAATCTGTTTTTCAATCTCCTTTTTATCTTCAATTGTGCAACGATATGGCCTTTTACTGCAATATTTTTCTACCAATAGACCAATGCGAGCTTCATAACCCGTTACTGTTCCGATGTCATATTTACCCTTTGCAAATACAGATTTATGGTTCAATATTAAGTTATCAATTACTTCCTGTTTTTCAGATCATCAGATTTTGTTTCCTTAGAAATGTCATTATCTGATTTTTTTTCTTGGAAACTATTTGACTTCTTTGTATAGGAACTTTCTGAACAATTTCTAGATTTTGAGTTAAGTAAAACTGCTTTATGCAATCAAGACCAATTAAAAAATCGTACTCTAAATTTTCTTTGTCTATTACAAAGACGTCCATTTTTTTATTGACATTAAAAATGGTTACATCCAGTGTTATCCTGTCAATTGCCTTTTTAATGCCATTAATTGTTTTCAAATTAGTATTCTTTGAATGATTTGATTTCTCATTATTTATGTTCACTAGCCTTGAATTTATCAATGACACATTAGAGCCTGAATGATAGATCCCAAATACTTTAACATTATCATTCAATACTAATTTTACTTTAATTAATGGCGGCACAATTAGTTTTTTTGGTCCTCACACTGTAGTTCATACTCCAATTCTGCATTGTTAACGAACTTTATTTCTTTCTTATCCTTTTCTCTTTCATTATTATTCCTTGTTCTGAACCAGCACATTTCTTCTGAGTGATAGTGTACACCTTTCTTTAATTTTTCACAAATGTTACATTTTTCTTTTATCGGCTTTGTGTTTCTTTTTTTCATCTTTTTTTTAATATATCTTTTTTTTGTAACTAAATGTTCTAATTTGCCAAGTTCATTAAATAAGTTTTTTGTTTCTATAAGTCCTTTGTTTATCCTATCTGTTATAAAATCTGGTAAACCGACAGCAATTATATCGATTAAAGTCCCCTGATCAATTGTGTTTCTTAATAGTATTCTATCTCAATAGTTTTTCTTTTTTATAGCGTATTCTAACAAAGATCCTGATTGATACTTAAAAAATAATGCATATTTGCTTACAGCCCAACCCTTATTGGCATAAGTTTGTAATAAAATTGATTTCCATTCTAACCATTCTGAATGTAAACTAAACTTGAACATCATGGATGAATACCAGTCTGTACCTGAAATTTTTCCAGAAATAATCTAAAGATTTCAATTTTTTCTTCGTCTCTTACTATATCAAACCTATCGCATTCTTTTTCAAATATTTCCATCCAATAATATGCGCTTATATTTTTTCCATCAAATTAATTAATTAAGTACAAACCTATCTGCTAACTTTTTTATACTCTGTTTTTCTTTTTTGTGCTGATTTTCAACTAATTTCAACTTTTCCATTTTCTGACAAAAATTGTCGTTTTATAATGGTATTTTCTACTGATTGGGGCGACACAGTCAATTTAAAACAATCTTGAGTTGCTCTATAAGAAAAGAATTTATTTATGAACAATATTAAACAAATTTTAAAAACAATATTATCAATTCTAATAACAAAATCTTACCTATAAGAAAAGAAAGGACAATTAATGTCTTTAATTGTAATGCCGATTCCCAATTCACTAAACTAGTTTTACAAAATTATAACATAATAGTTATTTATGTATCAAGGGAATTATAAGGATGTTAATTACCGTGGGCAACGGGTTTACTATACCGAGGGCCGCGAGGACCGAGGGGTTGTAAGTTGCCCGAGGTATTTATATCCTTATAATTCACGTGATATATAAATAATTTTATTTCTTGCAATAGTTTTTAAATTTAATTTATTTCTTTAATTAAGATTTACATAGAAATTATATTACTTAAATTGTTAGGTATAAATTTAATATGTTAAATTTAATAAACATTAGTCATTTTGTCAATATGACTGACACGAGTAAAATGTGCCCAGAATTGATCGACAAAGTTGAGAAAGCTCCCAATCACTGTATAAGAAGGAGTACAATAAATTTAAAGAGTGGTTAAATAAGGATTGCACTGGAGGTAAATGCAAATTGAGGGAAATTAAGACAGCTGTAAATGACAGACAGCTGTAGGGAAATTAAGGATTAATAACTGCCCAAGGGATATTATGAATAGTTACCGTAACTAAGGCATTATTACCCGTTAATTGTATTGCAAGAAATGAATAAAATAACAAATAGTATCCGTTGTCTCCCGTTGGACTACTATGATGCTGTATTTAAGCGGAGTAATATTAAAGAAAATTATATTTTTCTTTATATATATATATATATATATATATATATATATATATATGTAATATATATATATATATATATATATATATATATATATATATATAGTTAGAGTTATAAAAAACAAAAACCATTTCTATAATTTCAAGCAAGTAATGGCTTAATGTATCAATTCTTGTTATTGCTTTTGTAATAGTCACGTAGTTAATTTTGAAAAAGGTACTTAATTCCATTATTTCAAAACTAATTTACTTAATACCTTTAAATTTGAAAATTACACCCTAAATGATTTATTGCATGTTAATTGAATGTTATTTGACTAAATGCCATATAAAATATTGAGTATCAAACGTGAAAAAGCACATTCATTATTCGTTGATTTAAACAGTAACATTCGCTTTAGTGCGGTACTTTTTTAAATATAAAAAATGAATTTGTCTATTTCTTCATTACTGATTTTCCAAAACCTTCAATTACCGGAATATCAGAACAAAGTAGCAATTTGCTCAGAAGCTATAATGCATAAGTATAGTGAAATTCAATCGAGCATAGTCTATGAGAGCATGGGAAAAATTGTTGATATCATTTTAGATAATGAAATGCCAAACACAACAAGAATTATCAATATAAAAAACCATTTACGTTATTCGTCAAACGAATTGGAACCTTATTACATGTTAACAGTCATAATAGAAAATATAAATGAGCTGGAGAAATATTTCAACGCGATTTATCGTGTTTTAGGCTGGAATTCTCGAGCCAAACACTTTATAATCTATTTGGGACAAGAAGACATCGATCGAATATTTTCCCTTTCCTGGGAGAAATTTATAACTAACTTGATTGTTTTGGATAGAAACCAAGATCTTTACTCTTACGATCCCATGAGAGATGGGCATTGTGGCCATCACATCAAGAAACATTTTTTATTTTCTTGCAAGAAAAAACAGTTTAAAGTTCTGGACAACATTTTTATGCCTCCTAAAATAACAGATTATAATTCTTGCGAAGTTAGGGTTTTAGCTGCTGAGATAGCTCCTTACGTAATCAATGTAGATGAACCTAAATATTGTGGTTTTGAAATTACAGTTTTGAGACAGCTTAGTAAACTATTAAATTTTACTATACTATATGTCGAAACTAATCATTCTTATTGGGGATATAAAACAATAAATTCGACTTATACACAAATGTTTGAGCAGTTTTTTAATCGTGAAGCTGATATTATGTTGGGAATGTTGGTGGCAAATGGTTCGTTTTTGTACGATTTTGATTCTACAATTGCTTATGCAGGAAGCGATTTAGCGTTTTACGTACCGAGAGCAAAACAGATTGATCCTTGGAAAAATATATTGAAAGTGTACAAAACCATGATTTGGCTGTTAATCATTCTATCATTTTTTTTATTAACATTATTGTGGTATGTAATAGCGAATGTTAAGTATTCTATAAGGAAGAAAGCAGAAGGTTTTAATCACGTTGTTATATGCTGGTTTTATGTAATAGGTATTTTATTATGTAAATCTATGAAACAGCCTAAGGGAATTAATTTCCGTTTTATATTTATTAGCTGGGCTGTATTCTCGTTGGTTATGACATGTACATTTGAAAGCTCACTTACTTCACTTCTAACTAAACCAGCTTACGAGGCAGAAGTTCAAACCATCCAACAATTGGCCACATCAAAATTACAAGTTGGAGGCTACGCTTATGCGAGAGAACTTTTCGGTATAACCAATCAGAATAAATACTACATGAACATATATAATAGATGGATTGATTGCGACTTGGATGAATCTTGTACCAATCAAACTGCGTACGAGAGAAATTTTGCCGCTTTGAGCGACGTTCGACAAATCAATTACCTTACTCCGAAATATTACATTAATTCTGACGGATCGGCCAGATTAAATAATATGCCAGTAACTTCGAGTTTCTATATTTGGATGCTCATATTGAAAGGTTTTCCTTTAAGAGATTCCATCAATCAGATGATACTTAGTTTTGCAGAGCATGGATTTTTAAGTAACTGGATTGACGATGTTTCATATAAGCACAGTCCAGTTTCGCAAGTTAAATATACTCCTTTAACTAATAAGCATATTCAATTAGCAATGCGGATAATGTATGTTGGCAGTGCACTCGCTATATTGGTATTTGTTTTAGAAATTATATATAGCAGAATTATGAAAATTAAGTTGCATACAAATTAAGCAATAATAAAAGTGCACATGTGTTTAGCTGATAATGATGTTTAGGATTTAGACTTATAATTGCTAATTCACAATTGTCGTATTCAATTTTACCTAAATGAATAAAAAACTAAGGTGACTGTTCACATCTACAAATAACCCAAATTTTTTTAATCACTTGACCAAATAAGCAGATGAGATAAATATAACAGAACGAGGGTAAGATCTAGAGTTAGAGAATTTCCGAGAATTTTGTTGAATCAGAGTTTTTCTTTTCCCTGAAAACTGAATAAAACAATTTCATACACCACTGTTTGTCTTGAACGAAGACCAATTGAATGTTTCCAGAATACATTAAGGAAAAAATGCGGTAGAATTGTTGCTTCTAAATTATACACGCTGTATTGTAACCCTAATTCAATGTTCTCTAAAAACGGTTGGCTCAGTTTGAAAGGCCTCAAAAGGTTTGAGTTTAATGAAGGACATTAATGTTCTAATATTTTGAAATATTTGTATTATAATTCAATTAAGTCAATTAAACTATCTGCTTAAACGATTGGCTTTTTTTCGATTTTTAACGTGAAAATGATATTTCAAAAGTTGGATGTTTTGTAACTTTTTTTAGCACCTAGGAGAGGCAGGCCAATCTTTGAACATTAGAGATTTCCTTTACGGTCTGTTTTAATGTTCGCATAATAAGTGGAGACGAAGTGACAAATTTGGAAAAACCGTAAATTTCTCAATGTTTCTTTTTAAAAAGTTGTTTATAGCTACTGGGGAAGTAATCTGTGAGAAAAAATCACCTTGCACCTTAAATATTATTAGCTCTGAGCAATTATTGCATCACACGCTTTGGTATCATCCGTTTTTATTGCACCTTCAGTTAGGTACTGGATAGTTGTAATCAAATAATGTTCAAAATTAATAAATTGCTTACTCTTTTAAAGATAATACATTCAAAAAGCTATGACTTACTAGAGAAATATATTTCATTGAATTTCCTTTGGACGCCTTTCTTTCAAAGAACACCTAATCCCAATTCTTGTTAATGAGAAACTCAATGGCTTTAAAAATGTACTTTACATAATCACTTTATCTATTAAACAATAGATCAATTTTACTTTGACTGATTCAGTTTTTATTTGTCAAATTAAATTCATACTTTTGCAATTGAAATTTACCCTTTTGTAAATTCACCTTTTTTCAAATCAAATTCATCCTTTTGCAAATAAAATTCACCCAAACTTAAAACAAACGGAACACCGCCTGAATATATAAATATATTCAGCCTTTCCGGAGCTCTTTTTAGGACTACCAAAACAAATCTCATGTGAAATTTGTAAGTTATTTTATGGCTTTCAGTCCACCTTCGTGACACTCAACAAAAACCATAAAAATAACATTGTTTTTAAGATCATGTCTTTCCGATACCTTAAGTGGATAGGCATCTGTGGACGCGTATCGAGATTTATCTCTCATCAGCACAGCTTTGCTTCCATGAACAACAATTTGTAAATCACTTACTTGAAAACCCATGTGGATGTTTAGGGTTAGATGTTTTTACTGGAGACTTTTTTGCTGGAGAGAGACATGAACTTAGAAGGTTATTGATTGAACTGATAAGATAGAATTAGTGAAACCATCCTACGTTATAGATAATCATACAAACTTAAAACAAACGGAACACAGCCTGAATAAATAAATATATTCAGCCCCTCCGGAGCTCTATAACAATTACTGAGTCTTTTTAGGACTACCAAACCAAATCTCATGTGGAATTTGTTAGTTATTTTATAGCATTCAGTCCACCTTCGTGGAACTCAACAAAAACCATAAAAATAACATTGTTTTTAAGATCATATGTCTCGAAACGCGTCCACAGATGGCTATCCACTTGAGGTATAGGAAAGACATGATCTTAAAAAACAATGTTATTTTTATAGTTCTTGTTAAGTACCACGAAAGTGAACTAAATGCTATAAAATAACTTACAAATTTAACTTGACATTTGTTTTGGTAGTCCTAAAAAGATTCAGTAATTGTTGTAGAGCTCTGGAAAGGCTGAATAAATTTATATATTCAGGCTGTGTTCCGTTTGTTTTAAGTTTGTATGATTATATATAACATAGGATGGTTTCACCAATTCTATCTTAAAATTCACCCTTTTGCAATTGAAATTCAACCATTTTAACAACCGACACAAAAAGAGGGGTGCTATAAGTTTTGAAATTATGACGTGTCTGTCTCTCCGTATATGTGGCTGTGGAATCGGAGCTCCTAAACGAATTTTTGGGAAAAACGAAACCGATTTTGATACGATTTTTTGTTAAAGCTGACGTGATTGAAGAGGTTCTTAGCTATAATTTATAAAGATCTGTTCTTGCGTTTGGTGACCATTAGCTTCTTTCCTGCTTGGCAAAATTAATCTGTAACCAATTTTATACAAATGTTTGTCTAATTCCGTATATTCAAATTTGTGTTTGGCTTGTGGAAAGCTGACTTGATCGAGTAGGTTCTTAGCTGTAATTTATGAAGATCAGTTCAGGCGTTTGATGATCATTTCCTACTAGTCAAAACTTGTTTTTTTTTTAAAAGTCCCCACATCACGTATTTGCGAACGAAATTTCAAAGAGGTAAAACTAGTAAATGTGGATCGAATATTTCGGAATGGAATAGTTTTTGGGGATGGAAGTGTTGAAAAAATGGAATAGTTGCTAAAGGTGGAATAATTGTTGAGGGTGGAATTGTATAATGAGTTTTCAGGTGCGCAACATTTGTGGCGCTTTCAGCGCAAGTTGTATATGAAAGAGTAAGCAGAATCGCAAGATGCGCGATTCTTGTGGCGCTTTCAGCATTAGCTTAAGTTGTATGTGTGTGCACAATAGGGGATGTGTTGCTAATAATTCATTCATAATTAAAGGAGTGATATTAGAAATGAAAAGCTCCCAACGTTCATAAAAAAAGTTGCTATATCTAAGGATGTGATGTTATTTACTAAGGCTTAGATGGACGAAAAAAACGCATGCGGTCAGGGGACCCCCATCAGGAACGAACTTCCTCGCACATTTTTAACTCCGAATGTAATTCGAAATAAAATCTGCATATAATTGATTGATTATGATCTCCAGGTATTTGTTGAAACTTCATTTCAATAGCAGAGATAAAAAAAGCTAAATTATTTTTAAGCTTCAAATTTATTGTATAAATACAACATATGTTTCACAGGACATTGCTGGCGCAACATATGTTGTATTTATGCAATAAATTAGAAACTTTAAAAACAATGTTCAAATTGACAAACGACTTATACAGTTACACTTAAAGATGAAAAATAATAATAACATCCACCTTGGGACAGCTTAATTAATTAAATCAAGGGAGGAACACGGATATCTTCTGTTACCATTTAGCACACGGCGCTCGAGATGCATTGTGTGAGCCTTTCACTACGTCAAAGCAAGTAACGAGAAAGCTCAAGACCTAATATGTCAGGGGCTGAAGGCCAAAGGTTTATGTACTAGTAAAGTAACATAAGATAGATATAGTTTGTATATAGATATAGACATTTGTTCGTGAGTTCTTCTTCAAATTCCTCGTCAACGGACTATTTGTAGTATTGTGTAGAAAAAATTATTAAAAACAAAAAAATTATTAAAAACAAAATTGTAATTTTTTAATTCAGTGTGGTAATTATTGGTTTATGATAACTATAGTAAGATACATATGTTTGAGATTTTATGTTATCCAAGTATCTCGAAAAAACAGCATCAATTGTCGTACAGTTTCTTGTTGTGTACTCCGCTGGATGATTATTTATACTCAAATCAAACCTTTCTGATAAAAAGGTTGCGAGCTTTTCAGATTTTTCAAAATCATTGAAGTTAACGTTGAAGTCTCCAGCCAATATGAGTGGAAGTTTATAATAATTTAGATTAAGTAAATTAGAACCTTCAATACTATATTCGAATAGCGATGATTGATGAATACAAAATTCAACAAACGAGTAGCGCAACGCTAACAGTCGCGCTTCGAAAGCTCGAAGTCGGCGTATCGAACCCGCTAGCGGGCTTGCGTTTTTTCTTCAAATATTTCACATTTTTTACAAATTCATGTGTCTTGAATAATGTTTATTTTGGAATCAATTGTAAATATTTTTTTAACGGGACGTAGCAAGCACCATTAAGTTAACTTGTCAAGTGAATCCCTGAAAGCTTTCCGAATATCTTGGAATCGCTCCACGTATTACCTAATGATGTCTATTACATAATGAATTTGTTACAATTTATATTCCCTTCCTAGGTAAGATCTACGAATTCATTTTTAATACTAATTGTAAGGGATTAGGATTGTAAAATATCCATTACGTTATGTTGATATCAATGCAGATAACGTAGAAATTAAAAGATTAAAAAAAAAGAAATTGAAAATTTCCTGCATGATTTTTTAAAAATTCCTTTTCCCGCTAATAAAAACAGTTATTTCAATTAATTCCAAAATAAACAATATTCAAGACACATGAATTTGTAAAAAATGTGAAATATTTAAAGAAAAAACGCAAGCCCGTTCGCGGGTTCGATCCGGCGACCTCGCCCTCTCGAAGCGCGACTGTTACCGTTGCGCCACTCGCTTGTTGAATTTATGCAAACGTATAACTGAGAGAAAGAAAAAAAAACATCGCGCCGTATGACGAAAGAAAGTGTGACGCGACGTATAATGAAAGAAAGAGGGCGCGGTATAGAGAATATAAACTGAGAGAAAGAGAAAGAAACTTACGCGGCTTATACGTTTTCTGCCGAATCAATCATACCGAGACCTCCCTAAAGGAACTTCGTTCCAAAAAAAATCAGCCGTGGCGTAAAAGTTACTAAAAATCTCATTCAAAATGTCATATTCTTTAAATTAAATAAGTGACATTGATGCTCTCAACTTTGACGTTCAACATAATCAACATATATTGTTTTTATCAAGTTGGTAACTTGTCTTGTTGAGTTACAAACATACTCGGACATAATCTCACCAATTGTGGAATTGACGTTGTTGTTGTCTAGTTTGACAAATAACATAACCAAGTCAAAAAAGACAGCTGTTTCGACAAAGTCTTTTTTTCGTCAAAGTTGTTAGCCTTAGTTACTAACGTCACTTCATCATATATAGTAGCCTCCTTTTATGAAAGTTGGCAACTCTTGATTTCTAATATCACTCCTCCAATTAAAGTAAGTTTGCTTTTAGACAATTAGTATCACTTAGCAAAATTATGTTACTAAAAGTTTCACAAAAAAAATAATAACCAATAAATTACTCAACTGACGTTAATGTCAACTTTGACTTTGATTTTCATGTATTTCTTTATTTAAAAATTCCAAGTGTCAAGGTTATCGACCATAAAAATTTCAAAATGGTGAAATTGCTTCAATAGAAATATCTATGATCTTAATAGATCTGAAAGAGTTTTTATTATATCTATTACAGTTTTCAAGTTGTTGCTATTTGAATCTATTAGTATCAGTTTCGGTTTGACTTCGAGGGATGCATATCTGGTCTGGTTTTATATGGCGCTCTGCGACATGTAACCTAATAGCCTAACCTAGGTTAAACCAACATTCAGCTTTACAGCTTTATCTTATTTTTGATCTCTTGGGCCGCGCTACCGCTTGTAGTTTGTTTTAATTTTTCTGCCACTTTGCGGTATTCAACCCAACCTCAATTAGGCTAACAGACTTTGACACTTTAGCTTATTTTAGATCGATGTGTTCTAACCTAACATAGGTTTAACAACATCTCTTGCTACTTTATTTTATAATGGATCGAGAGGTCACGCGGCCACAAGGTTAGATCTGGAAGGATAAAAATTGCACACTTTTTAGAAAAAAATCTGCTTTATCGAGCAGTGTTATATGCAAGTTTGGTAGAAATCAGAAAAAGCTCTGAAGAATTTCAATATATAGTTTTTTAATTAAATCCTGCGGTAAGGCAATCGGCGTCAAAGATACCAAAACGTAAATAGAAAATGTATAATCTATATTGAGCTGAAAGATTTTTTAATGTACTACTTAAACTTTTCAAGCTATAGTCATTTGATTAAAAGTATGCTATGCGACTGTTACTACATAGTTACTATATATCTATATGTTACTATACATGTTACTATATATCTATACTTACTCTGAATTAAAAAATTAACTACGTTTTTAGCACTAATTGCGTGTAATTAGTAGAAAAAACATAGTAGATTTTTCAATTCAAAGTATCGTTAATAGAATTTATTACTTTCTATAATGGTATGAATTAGAGGGCAGTCTAAGGCCAGAATCGCGAAGATGTCAAAATATCAATTTCTATAGAAAAATGTATGGTCTATATAGAACTGGAAGAATTTTGTAAAAATCTGTTACAGTTATCAACCTATGGATATATGAATTCATTGTTTTCTCTTCCGGTTTGGTTTTAAGAGGGGACGGCCGCCGCCAGATAAAATATTTTGCAAAATTGACAAAGTGATTTCATAGAACGATGCCTTGTCTACAAATGTGTACAATTTTATTGTTCTACGTGGGGTGAAACTCATACGGCTATTTTTTAAGGAAATCAAACCTGTGAATCATGATTTTTATCCAAAACCGAACGCGGAAATTTCAAAATACTAAAAAATGGCGAAAAATGTATTAAACATCAAAGGATTCCAACGAAATTTTTACTGTACATGGATACCTATAAAAAGTACACTCAGACGAAAATTCAACGTTCCGCTGCCATCGGGGACGACGCGGGAGATTATTCTAGTTTTGGAGGATTTTGGCAAATATCTCTACAGAGTCTCGAAACAGAAAATAGGGATTTGGTGCACCGTATGTGGAATTCTGGTATCTACAAATATGTATTATGCAAATTTTGTCTTTGGTCTTTTGGTTTTGTCACAAATGTGAAAAATATGAAAAGTGATATTTTTTTCAATGTAGAATAATTATTTCTTGCAAACCCAAGGAAATGAGGCATAGGATTTTTCGAAGATGAAGCAGAAAAGTAGACTACATTTATAAACGCTCGTCATGTCGAGGCTATCAGCCGCAAAAAGTTCATGTAGCAAGTTTCAATAAGCCTCAATTATTAGCACTATTCGATTTCTAAAAGAAAATCCGGATAAATTTCGAGATGGCTGTTCCTTCAGGCGTCAAGTGGTACAACTGACCGTTTTTCAACAATAACTCTTTTGTTATACATGCTAGGAAGTCGCGGAATACACCTTTAGATTCCAAATTAAATGTATAATTTTTAACTATTCTTGTAGAAATCTCGTAATTCTCACCGTTTGAAAAATGGATTTTAAATGACCAGATGACCCAAAAATTTACATCGTCCCCCATGTAAAATTAGCCGAATTTCAAGAATCTCCAATCAGGAATTTGTAAAACAATAGTTTTCTTTTATAAAATCGGTAAAAACTCTAATCAAATATGGTATATCGAGATACGAAATACTTGGTAAAAGTGTGAATTTGCAAGAATATTTAATTGTTTCTAATGTAGAATTTTCCAACTTTTCCAACTGACAAATCTGAGAAATAAAATTTTCCAGGACACCATTCACCACGGAAAATGGAAGCAAACTTCTGTGGGGCGGAGTTGATTATACAACCGTTGCTAGCCACCCCGAATCCTGGCAAATAAATTGCATTTACTTTTCTTTGTAAAGCGGTTTGCAATGGAATGATAAAATTTGCTCCGCTGGTAGAAGAAAGTTTACTCTATCGATTCATGCTACAAGATTTTCTTAGAAATCTAGGGAAATGAGAAACGCCAAAGTTTGAAAATCAAGTAAACAATTGCAGGGAGATTTTAAACGTCGGCCACGTCTGAACGTCAGCCGCAGAGAACTCATGCAACATATTTTAGTAGAACTGGATGAGTTCTATTCGAATTTGAATCGAAAATGCCGATAAATATTGAAATGGCAGTTCCTTCCGCAGTGAAATGGTAAAACTGACAGTTTTTCGCCAATAACTCTGTTGCTATACATCCGAAGAAGACGCGTGTTGTACCGTTGGAATCTAAATTCAATTTAAAAGCTCCAATTATTCTTAAAAAAGGTCGTTGCGGTACATGACAACATATTGCGGTTTATGAAATACATTTTAGAATTCAAATGTTAACAGAAGCAACTGTTTCTGATGTAAAATGGTCTGAATTTTAAGAATTTGCTGTAAGAAAAATCTTCGTTTCCTTGTAGTAATTTATGAAAAATTGCTAATTTTGACGTTGCTATGTGTTGCTAATCAAGAGCCACAGTCGCCGAAATCTAAAATTTAGAGATTTTAAGAAATCTCTTTGAATTTGATTTGAATTTCAACCTAATAATGAGCGAAAAATCAGAATTTTGATTTAGATTATTTTTTTAAGTTTTATCTATCAAAGAGCAATACATTTCTAAAACATTTCACTGAATATTGAAGGTTTCAATTTGCTCATTTTTGAAAAAATCGTTTCGAATTTGGACCGGCGTCGAGACCCCTAAAATGCAATCGAGCGGTGCGTCGTTCCTATCGCCCCTTTGACTCTTTCGCTCTCTATTTAGAAACCGCCACCACGACGCCCTGCTCTTTAAGCTCCAAACCAAACTAAAAGGCACTATGCCGAATCGATTGGTGCTGGTCCGGTCTCGATCCGACTGTTGGGTATCCCAGGAGAGGGATCCCCGCAAATTAGGTGAAAAAACACCGCATTTCTCGATTTTTGTGTTAAAATTGACCCAGAGTGCGAATAGGATGCCGCAGGTCCCAGATTCTTCCACCGCCCGTTGCGGGTAAACATCTCGCATCGAACGAACCGGTTTGGAGACACGGCGCTCTTCAATCAAGAGAACGGCGTCCACAGATGTGATGGAGAAAACTGTTTTTTTTTCGCTTACATTTTCCGCCGCACCGTGTGAACCGACGGTCGCGTACTTTTCCGCATGACGTCAAAAAAATTAAAATCGACGCGGCAAGACGACGCAGTAAAAAAATCGAGCCTCGGGCCAAAACTGCTCCTCAAAGGTGTTAGAAACGATCTCCTGTTTTTGGCACCTGGAGGAAGCGGTGTGGGACTTGCAAACGGCAGACAAACACGGGTCGAAGGCCCGTTCAGTTGACAATTGATTGACAACAATTGACAACAGAAAATGACAATTTCCGGTTTCGACGCGCAAGAGGAACGGAGTTTTTGAAGAAAAAGTGAAAAATTTAAGACGCACATACATCTGCCCCCTGCGGGGGCGGAGCTTTATGAAGCTCGTCTAAAAAAACCTATTTTTTTGTTCAATTCACCGGCAAAAAAACAAGACGTAAACCGCATTTTTTGTCAATTTTTCGTAATTTTCAAAAATATCGTCATTTTTGGACCCATTTTTAGTTCAGGGAAGGCGTCTTACTCGATTGGTATATTGTAACTAATCACGTAATTACATACAAATTATTAAAGAAAGGAAAAAAGTGCGAATAATGAAATAAAATTAAAAATTTTAAGTAACCAGTTAAAAAATCGCCCATTTAACTTCATTAAAAATACCCTACCTATTGGTACTGCTAAGTAAATCAAATAATAAAACCAGAATACAAAGAAATAAAAAGAAGATGATGATAATGTACGGATTATACAAGGACCTATTCTGTGTAAGCAACGTACGTAACAAACAAAACAACAATAACCAATCGTTTAGTTTTTAGCGGCCTTCACTAGCGGTTCTCCGACGACGCTAATCATCAATATATTAATAGGTATTTTTAATGAAGTTAAGAGAGCAAGATTTTAGTTTTTTTTATTTTTTAGTTTTTTGTGTCGAGGTTACTTAAAGTTTTTAATTTTATTTTATGCAAATCAAACTCACCCTTTTGAAAATCAAGTCTTTCCATACATATTATATTAAAAAAAACATCAATTAATGTTAAATACATCTTAAAAAATAAAAAGTTTTATAATAATTCACACAATTGCATAACTAGTGTGAGCCTTATCTGACCAACACGATCACTCACTTCCTGCGTATTGTGGATAATTGCGATATACGTGGTCTGTTACAGAAAAGTATCCGACCTTATTTTTGATTTTGAAAACCTAAAGGATTTGAATCAAGCGCGCTTGCATGAGCCGACCTTGAACCTTCGTGCGCATGCGCGAATTTTTTCCCGCTTGTAGATATCGTCAGTTGCTGACGAGCAGTGTTCGAATGACATAGTGTGTAGTGCTCTCGTCGGTTTTTCAATGCAAGTAAAAATCACCAAATAGTATAGTATAGAGTACCATATAGAGTACTATAGATATGTCCTACGTCGCCTACGTGATGCTGTGCGGCGCAAGCGACTGGAGTTGTGGTCATCAGGAAATTGGCGACTCCATCACGACAATGCTCCAGCACATTCCTCGCACTTGGTTCACAATTTTCTGGCAAAAAACAGACTCCTCTGGTTCGAGAGGCTCCTTACTCTCTTGATATGGCCCCCCTGCGACTTCTCGCTATTCCCCAAAGTCAAGAGGCTATTAAAAGGAAAGCGATTCCAGACAAGAGAGGACATTATGGCTGGATCGACAGCCGAGCTAAAGTTGATTCCGAAAGAGACTTTTTCGGAATGCTTCCAACAATGGCGGCACCGCTGGGAGAAGTGTGTGGAGTCCCAAGGAAACTACTTTGAGGTTGATTAGATTTCCAACGCTCCAGGTATGCCAGTTTTTTTACCACCTAAAGGTCGGATACTTTTCTAACAGACCACGTACATAACCAAATAAACCTCGTCCAGATTATTGTCTTCCAATTTTTTAAGCAACCCCGTAAGAAAGTCGCACAAAATATTCTAAGTACTCTACTCTTTATTTAACGACCTCCCTGCTTAAATACCGATCATTGTCAGACTTCAAACAACTAACTCTCTGGTAAAATTTTCTGTAGCATTTTTTTATGAACCAATCAAGTTTATGAATAAAATAAAGCAAAAACGACTAATTCACTTAATAATTCCGGTTGAATCGGTAATCCGCTTGTAATTACATTGTATTTTTATGCTGTATTTTAAAATTAATAAAGCTTAACGACCTAGCCGTAGGAACGAAAGTCTATAAGTGAGAAGCCTATAATTGAGTTGACTGTAGACTGTCGACTGACTATATACCTACATATCTTCATCTCTATATGTGATTATGTTATTGTTTAAATTATTGTCAAATTTTTGATTTCCTACTATGATATGAACATTATTTAATGATTTTTGTTAATATATCGTGGGCGCGCTTGCAAATAGAGCCAAGTCTATTTGGAAAATTCGGTTTGCTTTGTTACTAAATTACTAAAAATCGGCTGAAAACATTCAAGAGTTATCTTATAACCTGGTCCAGCATGAAATCATGAAAATGTAAAGTTACAAAAATGTTACTTTACTAACTTACTAACAAATTTTAGATTTTGGAGGTGAAATCAAACTTTCTTTACGTCTTTCGTTTACTGAAATAACCCCTTTTGAACGCGCGTCCACGGTATATATCAAAGTACTTTATTTTCAAAAGGGTGAATTTCATTAGCAAAAGGGTGAAATTGATTTGCAATAGGATGAATTTCATTTGCAAAAGGGTCAATTTAATGTGAAAAACCCATAGATAAGCATGTAATAAGTTCGAGAATTAGGAATGTTGTAATTATATAGTTTCTTTATAATTAGTATAAGAAGCAACTACCGTATTTACCCGATTATAAGGCGACCTCGAATATAAGGCGACCTTCATGTTTTGCTGAAATTTTTTAGAAAAAAACTAAATATCGAATAAATGGCGAACTAATTTATTATACCCATTTATAACAATAGTAGGTAGGTATATACATATGGTATTTTCTACTGATTGGGTCGACACAGTCAATTTAGAACAATCTTGAGTTGCTCCATAAGAAAAGATTTAATTTATGAATAATATTAAACAAATTTTAAAAACAATATTATAAATTCTAATAACAAAATCTTACCTATAAGAAAAGATACGACAATTAATGTTTTTAATTGTAATGTCGATTCCCAATTCACTAAACTAGTTTTACAAAATTATAACATAAATAAAATAACAATAGTATCCGATGCTGTTTTTAAGCGGAGTAATATTAAAGAAAATTATATTTTTTTTTTACATATCCCTCCCTCAGAGAAAAAATATCTATAAGGTATCCTCTTCAGGGTTCATAAACGCATGAGCTGGGGTTTATTTTGAGATATGGAAAAAGTTTGACTCTGCTTTTTGTCGGCCAGTGTTTATTTTAAAAATTGAGTTTGACATTTTTTTCTGCGATTTTGTAGGGTCCGATTCTTACTTCGTCGAGCTTCTTTCTATTTAGTTTGTTTCCATTGTCCACAAAAACGGTATCACCAACTTTAAAGTCAAAGTGTTTTCGGTTTTTATCGTAAATTATCTTGTTGTAATTATGTAAACTTATTGTTTTTCAGGGCCTAATCCCTATCTTTAATCAAATCATGTATGATCCGATAGCAGGTGTAAGTAACTTTTTGTTGACCGTGAACCCCCAAAACCTCCAATCGTATCAATAGAACATATTTCAAAAGGTTTTGTGGCAGGACCCAAATGAGACATGTTGTTTGTCATGTTTTTTTGCTGTATACCATGAGCTGATCATCTGTTTAATTCCAATATGACCTAGTTCTGTATGTACATTTTTAATAAATTCTATACTGAAATTTTTTGATAGAATATTTTTTTCTTTTTTTCATATTTTCTTATAATAAATATTGTTCTTTGATATTAGCTTGTTTCTTCTGCATTGTATCTTGTCATTTTTTAATTGATCTTCTAAAATATCTTCTAATTTTATTAAGTTTACTACTTTTAGTTGTTCATCTAGGTTCTAATTTTGTTCTAGCACTGGATTTCTACTTAGGCAGTCTGATTCGATGTTGTATCATCCTGGAGAATATTTTATTTGGAAATCATATTGTGATAGGTAGTACGTTAGGTCTCCTAATTCTTCATCTGTTCTTGACTTTATGTTCATATTCTTCAATGGCTTGTGATCTGAAAAAACCGTAAATTTCCTACCTATCAACCAATGTTATTTATCAACCAATACTTAATACATTCTTTGATTGCTAGGCATTCCAGATATATAGCCTTCTTCTTTTTTTGAGCTTCGTTCAATTTTTTTGAGAAGTATGCCGCTGGCCTTTCCTCGTTGTTTTCTTGTGGCTGTTTTAGGACAGCTCCTACTCCTAGTATACTAGTATCTGTGTATATGTGTATAGGTAACTTTGGATCAAAAATGGTTAGAATTGGTTGAGAACATAAAATGTTTTTCATTTCATCAAATGACTCTTGGCACGCCTTTGTCCAATTAAAGACTTGTCCTTTTTTCAAAAGGTTATGCAATGGATCCAATTTCAATGCTATTTTTGGCACATACTTGTGAAAAAAGTTTATCTTTCCCAAAAATTGTCTCACATTTTTTTGCGTTTTTGGAGTTGGAAAGTTTCTAATTGAAATCAAGTTATCTTTCAGTGGTCTAAATGAATTATTTTTGATTGTGACTAGGGTTTCTGAATATCCGCACATTTTCTAAACCGCGGTTTTCGGTTTTTGGAAATTAAAAACCGCGGTTTCGGTTTCGGGTTCGGTTTTTAAGGACTTCTGGTATTTGTCTGTGTCTGATATTTCAACGAGATCCTAGTTTCTTCCAAAAGTCAGGACTTAGGGAAAATGATTTTTCGGCTTAGGTTTTTAAGCTTTAATTGTAGAGAGCGCTCAAAAAAAAAATAATCTTTTTGTTCTCTCAGAAGTTCTTTTATATGTAGCTATCTCCTGCTTCATAGAATTAGAATAGCTAACAATTAATTTGTTTGCATATAAGTATTTTTGTTTAATACATTTTGAATAGCTTTTTGAACTTCGTCTTGCAAGGAATAATTTGGATTGGTCACTTCTTCTAATTCTTCTGAATTTGCCGAACATTCACCTTCGACTTCAACCTTATTGTTGTCTGGATAATGTCGTTCAAAAAGATTTTCGACCAATATTTAAACAGACTTTGTTGGAACTTTCGAAGGATCTAATAAGCATCGAGCCAATTCTGTTCGATGATATGTTCCAATTAATTTCTTTTCCAAGAATCAGCAGGACAATCTGTGCTATTTTTTCAATTACCCGGGCACCGTCATCTGTGACCGTATCATTTCTGAAACTGATACTAAATAAATCTAAATGTTTTCCAACACTTATTGCGATATTATTTGCAGAACAAGTTCCTTCAATTCGCAGAAAGCCTAAATTGCAATTAAAATTTTGGCAAGATTTGGTTGGGAAACCGGCCAGCTTTCCGAATAAATGCCGAATTTGAAATTGCTCGAACAGATATATCGTCGATGGTTGCCATTTTTGCAACAACAGTTTGCAATGTTTGAAAGAGCACTAATTCATTGTACTTTCTTTTTATTAATTTTTTGAAAAAAAACCGAAAACCGCGGTTCTTTTTGACGGTTATGCGGTTTCGGTTTTTGCACAGAAAACCGCGGTTTTGCGGTTCGGATATATCCGAACCAGAAACTCTAATTGTGACCCAAATATTTAACCGAGTTAGCTGCGAATGTACATTTTGAAAATTTTAATCTTAAACCTTCATTTTTTATTGCCTGAAACAGCTGTTATAGATGTCTAACATAATCTGAGAAAGATTTCGAGAATATTAGGATGTCGGCAATGAAATTTACTGTGAAGTCTCCAAGTTTGTGTTTCCGTATTATGTTACACATTATTCTCTGAAAAGTAGCTGGTGCGGTTTTTAAACCGAATGGCAAACACGTCCATTGGAAGTGACCCTCTTGAGTGACGGATGCAGTCTTGTCTGTAATTCGTAGAGGTATCGACCAAAATGCTGAGTTTAAGTCCAATGTTGAGAAAAACTTGCAATCTCTTGTCTTTACCATAAGATCTTCAATAAGTGGAAACGGCTGCGATTGAGGGATAACAATTTTATTTAAATCTCGAAAATCTATGCACAATCTTGATTATTTGTTTTCAGTTTTTTTTATAAGCCAATGTAATTGGGGCTGCAAACGGACTATAAGATTCTTCTATTATATTCTTTTCCAATAATTTTGCAATCTGTTTTTCAATCTCCTTTTTATCTTCAATTCTGCAACGATATGGCATTTTACTGCAATATTTTTCTACCAATAGATCAATGCGAGCTTCAGAACCCGTTACTGTCCCGATGTCATATTTATCCTTTGCAAATACAGATTTATGGTTCAATATTAAGTTATCAATTACTTCCTGTTTTTCGTAGTTCAGATGATTTATACAAAGTTGGTAGTTTTCTCCTTTGAAATTTTCATTGAAATTCATTGAATTATCAGATTTTATTTCCTTAGAAATGACATAATCTGATTTTTTTTTCTTGGAAACTATTTGACTTCTTCGTATAGGAACTTTCTGAACAATTTCTACATTTTCGTTTTGAGTTAAGTAAAACTGCTTTATGCAATCAAGACCAATTCAAAAATCGTACTCGAAATTTTCTTTGTCTATTACAAAGAAATCCATTTTTTTATTGACATTAAAAATGGTTACATCCAGTGTTATCCTGTCAATTGCCTTTTTAATGCCATTAATTGTTTTCAAATTAGTATTCTTTGAATGATTTGATTTCTCATTATTTATGTTCACTAACCTTGAATACATCAATGACCCATTAGAGCCTGAATCATAGATCTAAAATACTTTAACATTATCATTCAATACTAATTTTACTTTAATTAATGGCGGCACAATTAGTTTTTTTGGTCCTCACACTGTAGTTCATACTCCAATTTTGCATTGTTAATGAACTTTATTTGTTTCTTATCCTTTTCTCTTTCATTATTATTCCTTGTTCTGAACCAGCACATTTCTTCTGAGTGATGGCGCACACCTTTCTTTAATTTTTCACAAATGTTACATTTTTCTTTTATCGGCTTTGTGTCATCTTTTTTTTAATATATATATATATATATATATATATATATATATATATATTTTGTAACTAAATGTTCTAATTTGCCAAGTTCATTAAATAAGTTTTTTGTTTTTTTAATTCATTCTTTGTTTATCGTATCTGTTATAAAATCTGGTAAACCGATCAATTGTCTTTCTTACTTTAAGTAAGAGTTTTTCTTTTTTTATAGCATATTCTAGCAAACATCCTGATTCATACTTAAAAAATAAAGCATATTTGCTTACAGTCAAACCCTTATTGGCATAAGTTTGTAAAAAATTTGATTTCCATTCTAACCATTCTAAATGTAAACTAAACTTGATCATCATGGATGAATACCAGTCTGTACCTGATTTTTCCAGAAATAATCTAAAGATTTCAATTTTTTCTTCGTCTCTTGCTATATCGAACCTATCGCATTCTTCTTCAAATATTTCCATCCAATAATATGCGCTTATATTTTTTCCATCTAATTTTTCAAGTACAAACCTATCTGCTAACTTTTTTATACTTTGTTTTTCTTTTTTGTGCTGATTTTCAACTAATTTTTCTAAAACCTTCACTATTGGATCTTCTGAATTACCTTCATTGGCAATAGTCAGTTTTTCTTCTATAATTTCCTCTAAAAATTGGTTTTGAAAAATCATGTTTCCATCCTCACCCACATATGTTTTTAGTATATGTTCTGTCATTTTTATCCATACACTTTTAGTTTGATGTCATTTTTTCAATGTATTTTTTACTGTAGTATAAGCTTTAGAGACGTAGTTAAGTTTGTGAATTGATGCTGCTTGAAACTAATCAGGAATCAGGAAAATTTTGTCTTGTGTGACAATTGAGGTTATAACTACACTGCCGAGCATAAAATTAGGGTCACTCCGTAATTTGAAGTTATTTTAAATTTTTTTAGTTTTTTACGTGTTTTTTCGGTTGTAACAGTTTACTAACTGATTGCTTGAATAAAACAAAAGGTTTTTCTTTTTCAAAGTTTATTGAAAGTAATGAAAATGAACAATTTTAATTTCTAAAAAACAAGTTTACTTTGATATATTTTTGTTGAAACAAAAGAAAGTTTAAGGACAGCATAGCATTTGTTTCTGTGGTGTCGTCTGTCTGTTGTAAATTGTTGTCATTGTTAGTGTTTTGCAATGAGCATAAATCCCGTTGTTGCGGCACAAATTGTGGCGGCTTTAGAAAACGGTCGCGGTCATCACGAAACTGCGAGAAACGTTGGTGTAAGTCTCTCGAGTGTGCAACGAGTATGGCGGCGGTTCGAAGAGACAGCTCTGCTCACTCGAGGACCTTGTTCAGGTCGAGGCAAAACTCCAACAGCTAAGGATGACCGCTTTCTCGTTTCTAGTGCTTTGAGAAACCGAACGGTCACGACAGTTTCCCTTCGAAATCATCTACAAGAAGTGAGAAATATAAACATAAGTGAGTGGGCAGTTAGGAGACGACTTTATGCTGCTGGATTATCTTTTCGAACTAGAGCTACTGGACCGCTGCTTTCCCGTGCACACCGGATTGCGAGGTTGAATTTTGAACAAAAACCCCTGACTTGGACAATAGCGGATTGGAGACGCGTATTGTTTTTTGATGAACCGCGATTCTGTCTTACGGGCTTAGATAGACATGTAAGAGTGTGGTGACGACAAGGCGAGAGATATGCTCAAGCATGTAATGCCGAGCGACTACCATTTGACACTCAGAATATATTTTGACACTCGCACGGAGTTAGTATTTATCGAGAATGGGACGTTGACTGCGCATAGGTATCTGACAGAGGTCTTAGAAGACCATGTTTTACCATTCATGGTTATTCTTGGAGACAACGCAACATTTATGCATGATAACGCACGGCCCCATACTGCTCGGATAGTTACTGAGTATCTTGACGAGTGTAAAATCATGCGATTTGTTTGGACAGCTCGCAATCCAGATTTAAATCCAATTGACCATATTTGGTATGAGATGGGAAAACTTTTACGGAGACATGTACCGGCCCCCAGAAATTCTAGAGAGCTTCGCGACATAATGGTGCAATAATTCGACAATCTTCCGCAGAACGTGATCCAAAATCTAATCCAGAGCATGACATGTCGTTTGCAAGCTGTTGTCACTGCCAAAGGAGGGAATACTCACTACTGAAGTCCTTTCTTTTGTTTCAACAAAAGCAAATCAATGTAAAGTTGTTCATTTTCATTACTTAGCATATCAAATTAAAATTGTTCATTTTCATTACTTTCAATAAACTTTGAACAACAAAAACCTTTTGTTTTGTTCAAGCAATCAATTAGTAAACTGTTACAACCGAAAAAACACGTAAAATACTAAAAATTTCTAAAATAACTTCAAATTATGGAGTGACCCTAATTTTATGCTCGGCAGTGTAAATGGTTTGACTTTTTGTCTGTTGCTGCCTTTACTCTAACGTAAATTTCAACTTTTCCATTTTCAGACAGAAATTGTCGTTTTATAATGGTATTTTCTTCTGATTGGGTCGACACAGTCAATTTAAAACAATCTTGAGTTGCTCCATAAGAAAAGAATTTATTTATGAACAATATTAAACAAATTTTAAAAACAATATTATAAATTCTTATAACAAAATCTTACCTATAAGAAAAGAAACGACAATTAATGTTTTTAATTGTAATGTCGATTCCCAATTCACTAAACTAGTTTTACAAAATTATAACATAAATAAAATAACAAATAGTATCCGTTGCTTAGGTTATCCGTTTGTCTCGGACTGCTATTATGCTGTTTTTAAGCGGAGTGATATTAAAGAAAATTATTCTTTACGTACATATAATATAACTAAATAATAAGATCTTCCAAATCAGTTTCTTCATGCTCGCTAGATTCACTTTTATTCTCCTGTTTATTTCTCCCCTCGTAAAGTGTCATCTTTGTCCCATAATATCATCTTCGCTACCATCTAATTGATTAGAAATGCTGCATTTTTTAAAGTCATTCGCAATGCTTATGCTACAGAAGTTACTCTAGGCAACCAATATCCATTCACATAACATTGAAACAGATGACTTTTTAATTTTTCCTTCTGGAGTTAAAGAATGATTCCCTGCATGCAGCCAGTTTGTGTACTCTTTTCTAAAATTATTTTTAAAAGGGTTCTTTACGACAACATAAAATTTGTAACTGGGATGTCATACAACCCGCAATAATTACCAAGTCGGTGTTTAGTTTTTTCTCTTTACTTACGTTACTTCCTTTTTTACCGAATCTGTAAGATATCCCCTAAATGCATCTAATATTAACATTCTCCTATGGTTATGTTACATTTTGCAATTTTCTTTCTCCAAACCGTTTTCAACCAATCCAAAACAAGTTCCTCATCCATCCAGCCTTTTTCCTGAACTCTGATAATACCTCCATTTGGAATAGTTTATTTTGGCATGGTCATTCTCTTTGAAATTACATAAGGTGAAAGTTTGGTACCATCGGCAAGAACAGCTAACATTACAGTTCCACGAGATTTTTCATTTCCTGTTGACTTTATCAATATTGTTTTCTCCCATTTTTATTGACTGTTAAATTAGCTGGAATTTCGAAGAATACAGGGGTTTAATCTGCATTACAAATTAAATTTAATTGATAATCATGTGCTTTTCTTAAGTTTATAATGTGTCGTTGATATGCAACAAGTTTTTCTTCATAATCTTTTGGTAATTTTTTGTGCGCCAAAGTTCTTCGTCGACGGAAACTTTACCCGCTTCGTACCATCATCCGTCTAGCCCAACCCACACTCGCTTTAAAATCTGTGTCAGCAACAATTAATGTTTTTACAATTACCCGTGCTTTAATTTGTATCACTTTAGTCGTTACGGGAAATCCATGTTCTCGCATTTTCGTAACGAATTGGACGACTTCTTGGTCGATATCATAACGTCCTTGTTTGGTTCCCGAAATGTCTTGCGTGTAGAATGGGCGTTCTGTATTTGTTTTTTTTGTAATTGCCAACGTTATTTTCAGTAATACCAAACTTTCTGCCAATGGCACTATTGTTTGATGTTTCGGCTACACGAATTACCATCATTTTGAAGTTGGAAAAATAACTTATTCTACTTCCTTGAATGATTTGGCCTTTACGGATGCCTTGACGTCCAACATGGTCATTCATATTCTGGGATTGTTTTTAATTTTTAGAAACATTTATAACTTTTATACTAGAATAAAGATACCTTTAGATGCACGAACAAACGGTCTTTGCGTAGAACAAATTGCAACTAGTGTTTCTACAGATGTTCTCATATAGTACACTGATATACCGACAGTCTTCTACAGATGTTCTCATATAGTACACTGATATACCGGCAGCCTTCTTTTAAAGGAATCTTAGACAAATACAGAATATTTACAGAGGCAGTTCATGAATAGTAGGGTAGGCTTAAAACCATATCGCTGTCTCAACAAGAACGTTTCGTTTTTAAAGAGACAGACGGTAGTGCAGATGTTAAATCTCATAGCTAACAATGTGCAATATCCGGTCATAATAAGCATTGTGTTCATTTTTAATTTTATAGCCCGAATATAAGCGATTTTCTTGAATAAAAACTCTCCTTATAATCGGGTAAATACGGTATATCAAGTGGCTTAGTATGAAAGGAAGTCATGTAAGATTCTTAATAGAAGAATTATGAAGGAGATATTTAAAATCCTAAATAAAGGAAGCAAAGGAATTATATATATATATATATATATATATATATATATATATATATATATATATATATATATATATATGCCCACAGAAAATCAAAATTAGTTTGATTTTGTCAAACCACGGAACCACGGCTACTGAACCACGGCTCAAATGTAATGGTATATATATATATATATATATATATATATATATATATATATATATATATATACCATTACATTTGAGCCGTGGTTCCGTGGTTTGACAAAATCAAACTAATTTTGATTTTCTGTGGGCGTGGCGTAATGTTGGCCAATCTATCTGACAGTGTATTGGACAGTTGTACAACTTCACCACCAACAACAGTTTACATTTGATCTTCTCTCCTTCACATCGTTTTATTTAAATTGTGTTTCTAGTTTTTCAACGCATATTCTTTGAGGTTTTCAAAACTAATTATTACCATAAGTGATTAAAATAATGGCAAATATAACTGAGAATGTGAAAAGTGAAGAAATATTATAAAAGCTTTTAACTAATTTAAAGGAAACTGATGAAAATTCATCTGTAGATGATGTAAAAAAAAGAATAAACAATGTGAGGACTTGTTAAAGGAAGAAAACTGAAAAAGATAGAAAAAACTAAAAATCTGGTGTAGGAATTGATGATGTATACGAGCCAACATTATGGTATTTAGATGAATTAAATGATTTCTTAAGTGATCAAGAAATGGTACTTACGTATTAACGCCACCACCGCTACATTTTTATATGCCGCCAATTTACATCTAAATTTTTTATGATAAATCATAAAATAAAATATTTTATTTAAAATTAAAAAAAAATTAAACTTTGATAAACGGTTGCCCGCCGCGAAGCGGACATATAAATAAAGACAACATACGCACGGCAGCGCGAACTCTTGATCCAATATATAGCGGTGGTGGCGTTAATACATAAGTACTCAAGAAATATTATTATAGCACAGCTACCACAAGATCCGTGCAGATCAAATTTCAGCTCAAAACTAATGTTGGAAGACTTGGTATGACAGTGTAGGGTCTACAGTTAACACACGTTGGAAAACTTGGTTGTACAACAAGTTGTATAGTGTATGGGCCGCTTTAAGTAAGACCAGTTCTTCAAACATTTTATCACTCATTTTTCTTCTATGAGGTCTCATTATCATCCCACCAAAAGAGAAGTCGCTCCACAGGGGCGAAACTCGGCAAACAGTTATTGTAGGATAAGCATTTAAACTCTGTAGACGGGTGTCTTTATTATTTAAGTACTGTAACGTTTCTAAGTCAGCTGTGTTGCTAGACACTGTGCTGTTGTCGCCACTTGCAATAGAGGAATCAGAATCCTCTAAAAACATATAATTAGATACATCTTTCCCTTTTTTATTTCTTATCCATTGCTGTTTTAAGTCTCCGATTTTTGTTTTTCATATCGATTAATTTTACTTGTTTCAGCCAAGATCAGTTCTTTAACATGTCCTTTAAGTGCTTTTGGTACCCGTTTCATTTAAAAAAATGGATGTGAAACTGAGACTAAAATAGCATCATTTGCTGCAGGCTCTAACTGCAAAAACTTGTTAAAACGTCTGTATTATTACAGTTAGGTAGTAGATAATAGTTATATTTTTTGTTTGTTTGGCAACACTGTTGCAAGCCAATATGTATAAGTAAGCATATACAGTTATGTTCATGTTGAATAAAGATCGTTTTCAAGAAGCACGTAATACTTTAATATAATTTCGTTTCAAATAATATAAAAGGTTATGGGCCCAGTTACGTGAGTTTATAAAAAGACAGATTATTATTTGCAATATTAAAGTGTCGTGATTAAAAGTTAATAAACAAAACAAAAACTCATTAGTGTTTGGGGTTAGGAAAAGTGTTTAACATTTTATTAAAAGTTGTGTAGTTGGTTGTTTATGTAGTTTAGATAATACTTTCGAGTGTATTATAAGTTTGAACTAAGTTACTTCTAAACACAATAGTTGGAATAAAATGAAGTTTTTAAACACATAAAACCCTTGGCAAGTGAGTCTGATTGGCCAGTTTGGAAACGAAAAATAAAAGATCTTTTAGATTATCACGAGGGTGCTCTAGATGTGATTGATGGCAAGTTAGTAAAACCTGAACAGCTTGCAGAAGAAGCTTCAGAGGCCACAATAAAAAAAACACAAAGTTAAAAGTGATTTGTTTAGAAAGTCAAATAGTTATGCTAAGTCAATGATCGCAAGTTCTGTTAGCGATTCAGTGTACCAGAAAATTATGGATCAAGAGACTGCTTTTGACGCTTGGAATACATTGAAGCAACAGTTTGAGGCATCATCAAAAGATCAGCTATTTAAGATTTGTGCAGATTTTTTTTTTCATTTAACTGGATTGATGGTGAGGATGTTTCGATGCATATAGCTAAGCTAAAGTCACTTTGGAATGAACAAAATATTAGTCTAAAAGCTAGAAATGAAAATACCTTGCCTGATCTATTGTTAGTGTGTAAAACTCTCCATATTTTGCCCAGTTCATTTATTACATTCAAGTCGAGCTGGATGTTATTAAAAAATGAAGATAAAAAGACTTTTGATGATTTGACAGTCCAGCTTTGTTCTTTTGAAAGAAATTTTATGAAGCGGGAAATCGGTTCTATTTCTCAGGAAGCTTTAGTAACAGATACAAAGCATAAAATGAAGAGTAAGGGCAATATTAAGCAAAAGACTAACAAATATAACTGTCACTATTGCAATCAGGCTGGACATTGGGTTAAGCATAGTAAGAAGTGGATATCTGATGGAAGACCAAAGAAAACCCAAGAGGCTTCAGCAGTTGATACTGAAGGTCTTATGTTCATCGAGGTTTCAGCTATGTCAGCTGAGACGTCTACCTATCCGTACACATGGTTTATAGACAATGGCGCCACAAGACATAACTAACAGTGATTTATATTACATGGATTTTAAGAAATTTGAGACTCCATATGGTATAAAATCAGCAGGAAAAGAAATCCTTCCTGCATTAGGTACGGGAACAGTACGAATAAAAACCTTGACCACGATCAACCATGCAAAGATCTTGGGTCATTCTGTCCGAGAAATAATTAGTGACAATGGAGCTGAGATGGACAACAAGGAGATCTGAGAGATTCTAAGTTTAGCGGGGGTAACGCAGAGGTTGACAGCCCCATATATGCCTCAGCAAAATGCAATTTGTGAACGAGATTTTCGAACAACAATTGAAATGGCAAGAACTATTAAATATTCCAACGAAAATTTAATTTTTCCAGAAGCCATATGGACAGAGCTTGTAGCAACATCACTGTACATCCTAAACAGAACTGGGAAATCATCTGTAGATGATATAAGTCCCTATGAACTTTGGATAGGTAAAAAACCAAGAATAAAACATTTAATGGATAAGAAAGCTATAAAAGGATACTTGATAGGATATGATGGAGATGAGCGTTATCGTATCTGGGTAAAAGAAGAAAATAAAGTTATTCTAAGCAGAGATGTCATATTTGAAGAAAAATTAAGTCAGTGTGAGTACGTAAAATTGCCAATGGAGGACATTGAGGTTCAAAGTGAAGGAAATCAAGAGGACCAAGGGGTATCTGAAGAAACAGAAGGTTCTGAGGAAGAAGGATCACAATCGTCTGAAAGTGAAGTATCTGAGTCTACAGATGAACAAAGTGAAAACCCACTCTCAACCAGAAATTTAAGGGACCGTTCAAAGATGTCAAGACCGGCACATTTAAAGGACTTCATAATGCTTGGGGAACAAGCAATTTTTCAAGTCACCACACCTGAAACATATGAAGATGCTATGAGTGAAAATAATAGAAAACATTGGAAAATGGCAATGGACAATGAAATAAAATCTTTAAAGGAAAACCATACATGGGAACTTACAAATTTGCCTAAATGATCTAGAGTGATACCATGTAAATGGGTTTTTAGAATAAAAATGAATCCTGATGGTTCAGTAGATAAGTACAAGGCGAGACTTGTAATAAAGGCTTTCAGTCAAAAATATGGTGAGGATTTTATTGAAACATTCAGTTCAGTAGCAAAACTTAGCACGATACGAGCTATGCTGAGTATTGCAGCTACAGAAAAAATGCATTTGATTCAGTTGGACGTTATTTAGATATTTAGATGAAGACATATACATGGAGCAGCCGGAGGGTTATACCGATGAAACTAAAAAAGTTTGTAAATTATTACGAAGTCTATACGGATTCAAACAAGCTCCAAGATGCTGGAATAAAAGATTCAGCACTTTTCTCAAACAAGCAGCGTTTAGAACAAGCGAAGCTGATCCTTGTCTTCATATAAGAGGTAGTGACAATAAAAAAGTTATGATAGCATTGTTTGTAGACGATGGGTTAGTAATGGCAAATGATCCCAAAGAGGCTGAATCCTTTATGGAGGAACTGAAAGAGGAATTTAAAATTGCAATTAAACCAGCATCGTACTTTCTTGGCTTTGAAATTGATCGTTTTCAAGATGGTTCAATAAAAATTTGTCAAAAAGCTTATGCAAGAAAATTGTTAGAACGTTTCACTTTCAGCGAATGCAAACCTGTGACAACTATGATTAGATTAGGGGATTCTAATGAGGCCGTTCAGGAAAGACACAAGCAATATAATTTTCCATACAGGGAAGCTGTAGGTGCACTAATGTATCTAATGGTAGGTACTAGACCTGTCCTGGCCTACAGTGTTAGTGTTTTATCAAGAAATTTAGACTGTTCAAGTACACAAGATGTAGCAAGACTAAAGCGGGTATTTCGATACATTGCTGGGACTTGTACTTTAGGAATATGGTTTAAAGCAAAAGGTAGCTGCAAGATGAACTGTTGGAGTGATGCAGACTTTGGTGGTTGCATCAAGACTGGACGTTCCACTTCTGAAGTTGTAGTGACATATGCAGGAGGAGCCGTGTCATGGCTTAGCCAGAGACAACAATTGACTGCTACTTCGACAACTGAGGCAGAACTAGTGGCTGCAAATGAGGCAGTAAAAGAAATGATATGGCAGTCTAGATTGTTTGCAGAAATGGGTTCTCCAAAACAAGTACCTACTCTTCAGATAGACAACCAGGCAACGATTCGTCTTTGTCATAATCCTGAGAACCATCATCGCACTAAGCATATTAGAATAAAATACTTCTTCATCAGAGAAAAAGTGTTAGAAGGAGCTCTCAAAGTTGAGCACATCCCGACAGAAGACCAGGTTGCTGACATCATGACGAAGCCACTACCCAGACCACGACTAGTGAGTTTAAGTGAAAAGTTAGGACTGTATTAAAAAGTATTTAAGTTAGCTAAAAATAAAAGCAAAAAGGGAAAGTATTACAGTTAGGTTTTTGGCAAGAACTGTTGCAAGCCAATATGTATAAGTAAGCATATTCAGTTATGTTCATGTTGAATAAGATTTAACTTCGTTTTCAAGAAGCACGTGGTCATGTTTATTTTAAAATACTTTAATATTATTTCGTTTCAAATAATATAAAATGTATAAGTTTTCTTCATCACATCTAGCAAAGTGCCACAATATTTTAGGTTTTCCATTTTAAGATTTCTAATGATATATTGGATTCGTGTAAGTTCTGGTAATAGACAACCATAGTAGGTGTCTTTGTCCCCTTACAAACTTTGAATCGCTTCTGATATTGGCTTTGAACAGTCCACATATTCACTTAAAAAATGTATTTCATTTTCCTTTGATGCAGGTAATTTCAAGATTTCCATGGTTTCATTTAGACATTCCTGCAATGCTAAAAGGTCTTTTATGGAATTATAATAAGAATTCCAACAAGTTGCACATGGAGAATTTAGTGATTTCCTGTCAAATCCAAATATGTTTCATATGCTTTTGGTGACCTAGAACATAAATTCCAGAGTGCTTTGCTAAGGCCGCATCATGCAGTTTTTTATAAAGTGTTTTTCAATCTTGCTTGCTTAAAATCAGTAGTGGCAATCAAATGCAAAGTGTGTGTAGCACATCTGTCATATCCAGGCTGCAGGCAATCACCTTCTAATTGTGATGATGAATCTGTAAAAGGTTCTGGTAACAAATCATCATCTTCATTATCTTCGTCGAGTGGTGTTCTTTCAAGATCTCCTTCATGCGATATATATTCAAGATGTGCAACTGTCTCTGAATCAGATTTACCAAACACTTCAAAGGCCTTAACCATATTTTATCCATTATCTGTTACTGTTTTAACAATGTTGGATAGCTTTAAATCATTTTCTGAATGTATATCAGCTATCATTTCAGCAACTTTGTCATAAGTGTGAGCCCCTTTGAATCTTCTGCATGCAATGGCAGCACTTTTCCTCACAAGAGTGTCACTTTCAATCCAATGGACTGTAACCCCCAAATAACTTATTTTAGAGGAAGGCCTAACATCAGCTGTGCTGCACACAAATTCTACAGACTTCAAAGCAATCTTTATTTTTTCCTTGAATTCATTGTATTCATTACTAATCTTATTTTTGAATGAACGACGGCATAAAACTTTTAGAGGCGTTGTTAGTTGTTGTGCACCTTTAATCAAAGCTTTAAATGAATTATACTCCACTGTTGATAAGAAACATGGAGAAATATATGAGGAGGAAAAAGCTAACAGTGAATGTAGAGAAGTCCAAGATGATGGTGTTTAGTAAAGGGGGTGGTAGGAGAAGAGTAAATGAGTGGAGATGGAAGAAAATTGTAGAAATGAAAGAATTCAAGTACCTAGGATACGTGTTTAATGAAGGAAATACAAAAACAGCACACGTGAGAGAGCTAGTAAAAAGAGCTAATAAAATACTAGGAGCGGTATGGGGAATAGGAGAGAGAAAATTTGGACATGACTATAGAAGGAGAGTGATGATGTTTGATAGCCTGGTGAAAAACGTGATGATGTATTGAGCGGAAATATGGGGATGGAGAGAGCAAGAAGGGCTGGAAAGGGTGCAAGAAAAATATTTAAAATGGGTGCTAGGAGTAGGTAGAGAGACTCCGGGGTATATATTGATGGAGGAAACAAAGACAGATGGAATAAGAATAGAAGCAGGAAAGAGAGCAATAAGTTTTGAGGAGGGAGTGATAGAGAGAGGGGAGTGCAGAATTCTGCAAGTGTCTCAAAGAAAAAAAAAAAAAAAAGAAATAGGAATGGGGGTGAGGAAATACAGGGAGGCATATCTCGAAAGAAACGGGTATGCAGGCGCGGAGATGAAAGAATGAGAGAGAGAGGCAGAGTAATGAAAGAGGAATTGGTTCAGAGAGATAGAGATGTGCAAAGGCAAGAAAGGAAAACAAGAATTAGGAAGTCTAGGTACAATGGGAAATATGGAAAAATAATAACGGAAGAACTGCTAAAGTACCTAGGAAGAGAGAGTAGAAAAGGGAGAGAGATTGGCAAGATTCAGATGTGGAATTGAGAGAATAAATATTGGATGGAGGATGGGAACAGAGTAAGCAGGATGTGTGGAAAAAACAAGGAAACAATATAGCATTTTTTGAACAAATGTACAGAAATGAAAAAAAAGAGATGAGTGTAGAGAAGAGATTTTAAACGACGATGGAAGAGGGATAGAATGGATGAATAAAGTTGAGGGGAGAAGAAGAGCAATATGTGGGGCGGGAAGCTGATAATCGGTTTAGGGATAGGAATTTAGTGATTTTTTAGTTTTATTGGCATGTTTCTTTTTTTTTCTCTTTTTATTTATGTACTATATTAGTTTTATTTATATATGTTTTGTTTTATGTCGTAATGTATCAAATTTTGGAATCCATTTATAAACCCGTAAGGGTAATAAATATACATACTACTACTACTCCACTGTTGATACTGGTGACATGGATTCAACAATAAATTGTACAATCAACTTGTCCAAGTTAACAGATTTAACAGTTAACTTGTAATATTTTTAAAAGTAGACTGCTTTAATTTTTACATGTTTCTGCTGATCCGATCTCAGTATGTTTTCTTTTTTTAATGGCCCCATACACTAGCAACCTAGTCAACAACCTTTTCGTCAACTTGCTATGTTGACGACCAGGTTTAGTAATGTAATGTATGTATGTGATTGAAGACAACATTTCAGGTTGAGTACAATGTTGAATAAAATTAAAGCAACTTGGATTTTTGGTGGGCGGAGTCTGATGTTGGCAACTATGTTGAGGAGTGTGTGGGGAGGTTGAAGACATGGTTATAAACATCAGTTTTTGTAATTCTTGTTTGTGCAGGTGATTTGTGTTTGTGATTTTTATTTTTTAATTTTTTTAAATTTTTAATTGTCCTTAATAGTTATGGCTAATATCATACCAAATATTCCTGTATGGGTAAAGTGACCACACGTCTAGATTTTGGCGGCACAGTCCCGCTTTTTGGAGGCCGTCCCGCGTCACGCCGATGTTTAAAAATGTCCCGCTTTTTAGAAAATATCTGGATTTCTTATTTCAAATGTACTGTAATATATAATATAACATTTTTCCACATATTCCCATAAACTCTATCTCATATTTTGAATATCCTCGAATATTACTCATATTTTGAATATCCTCGAATTAAAATGTCCATTCTTCAAGATATTCCAAGCAGTTTTTATAAAAATTTCTGACTTTTTTCAAAAAATCCGGTCGTCTAATGGCATCTTGTTCTGAAATTTTCATTGGGTGCCATTAAAATAGGAGATTTTATGGGAATATGTGGAAAAATCTTTTGAGCATGGTAATTTCTTAATTATTTTCTTGTAATATGGAAATTCACATAGTAATTTTTTCCTAACTTTATATTCAAATTATTGTTTTTTTAAAATATTTTTATAGTTACCAATAATTAATAATAAATACATTTCTGTATATTTATAGACATGTATATGAATATATACATTAAATTATTGATCTGCTTTCATAACTAAATTATAATTCTCATTTCATCCCATTTGTCCCGCTTTGTCTCAATGAAAATGTGGTCACTTTATGTATGGGTGGAAATTTTTGAAACGTTCCGAGAGGTGCCTGAGTTGTGGAAAGTAAAGTAAAGTTGTGGAAAGTTTACAAAGATCGTAACAAGAAATAGATTGCCATGGAAAAATTGTTACTCCTACGTTTGGCATGAGTTGCTGAATACCTGCTAGTGTTCTCGTTCCCTTTCCTGCCGCTTGAGTTATGCGCGCCATGTAATATAGCCTTTTATCAATGAATACTCCGAGGTATTTGAGATTTTCTTTCAGTGTTATTATTGCCTCTTCCACTTTAAATGTTAGGGGGCTAAGTTCCGTTAGGCCTGTGAGGAGGACCGCTTCAGTTTTTTCTAGAGCTAAACGGTTCTTCGATTTAATCCACGCGCTGACCATTTCCGCTGCTTGATTTGCCGTTCGCATCAACCTTTGTTCTGTTCTTGCTATGATAACTAGTGCGATATCGTCTGCGAAGCCATTTACGGTGGCCCCCAAAGGCAGTCTGATGACGGAGAACTTTTTAATGGTTCTCCGTCTATAGCACGTCCCACAAGATGGGGCCTAGTATCGAAACCTGTGGGATTACACTTTTTTCTTCTTCAAAGGCCCCATATTAGTCTAGGAGCTAGCGACGTTTTCGAGAGAGAATTTTAGGTAGGCTGGTTTTTAGATATGCTCCGTGTCTCACTTTCCCTGTCGGCATACGGGCTATCTGGCTGGCGTCAGAGGTTGCGTTCATTAGTGCGCATGGTATTTGTACAGGTAAAATAATAATTTTCCAAATCATTTCCAAATCAAGGTTTTTCTTTTTTTTATTAACTTTATTTAGCTTTTCGAAATATAAATATATTACTGCCAGACATTTCTTACCAGTCATTGCTTACTATGCGCCAGACGCTAATTTTGATTTCAAAAAAAACAAAATTCAAATTATTTTAGTATGGCTGAAATTTTGATATGATGTTATTTAAGTATCAACAAATCTAAAATTAAGTTGCCAGACAATAATTCGACCGTTAACCATCTGCCAGACCGATTTAAAAATGCGGTATTATTCTGATTGACAAAGAAATGATTGCCAAATAGATTTCTGAAAAAGGACCGAAAGCTATTATATTAATTTTTGCTTTAATATAGTATGAAAACGATAATTTATTATGGTATAAAATTAACAAAATAATTAAGTATCGAAATAAACATTTTCTTATCCAGAAGCTCTAATATTTACATGTAAATTAAAATTAGATGAAGATATTTTAATCCATAATTGTATCATAAAAAAACAGAAGTATCTTGATGATCATCATCATCATCACTGCTCTCATTTTCATATTTAATGTCATCGTCCTCTTTTGAAGTATTGTCATTTTCTAATAAGTTTTCTGTAATGAAATGGAAAATGTTATAATCTTTAGGTAAATAATTTTTTTTTTTTAACTTACCATTAATGATAATATCAGCAACTAACGATGGTAATTGGTCTCCAACGAACCAGATGAAAGCATATTTATCATCGTTTATGGTCCAACCAGTAGCTTGAGGTGATAAAGATGTCGGATGTTTTAAATAAGAATTTCTCCAAACTTTTGTGACGTAACGCACTGGGTCAAAACTACGGAATTTCTTTTCAAAATTATCAGGTAATTTCTTAGACTGGTACGTATTTGAAAACAAATGAAATCGAACATCATTGACGTTCGGAGAATCTCGAAATCCGTACATATGACAAATAAATTTCTCTGAGATCTTAAATGTCTGATCTAGCAATTCTTCATCATCTGTAATAATATTTTGACAGGCTGACTGATACTCTTCTGATTGCTCTAGCAATTTAAAAGGCCTAAGTTTACCTTTCTGCAAAAAAGCTGGTGTGTAATCGCATCCTGTGAGTGCGTGAAAGCGCGGTAGAGATTTTAATAAAGAATTACCTATGATTTTAAATATTTGATTGACGCATATATATATATATATATATATATATATATATATATATATATATATATATATATATATCGCTCATTATTATCGAGTATTATTAAAATATCCGAATCTGAGCAGCGTATGACAAGTTCGGCGTCGAAATTTAATTGGCAAATATGATATATAATTCGAGAATCTGCTTCTTCGTGTTCTTCACAAGATAAGGATTCTTCAACAGTTTTAATAACTTTGTTATTTTCAACCCGGTATGAGTAGCACTTGTAATTTAAATAAATTATTTTATTCCCAATGAAAGGGGTCATTTTATTACCAGCCCAATGATCAATAAAAAAATCAACTAGAGCTTCTTTAAAGTACATATATATTTTTAAGTTCAGCTACGAAATTGTGTGATTTGATTGGGCCCGATTGTAACTTGGCTAATTGATTCTTCATTTCGACGTGAACGTCCAGTCTTTTATTGACGGTGAAAAGTATTGATCAAAGACAATGTCGATCCGAGTGGATTTATATCGTAGTATCATATTTAGAATTTTTTTAGATATACCATTGAAGAAGTACCAGGATCTTTCATTAGGTGTAACATGAAGAAACCATCTAAAATACAGATATCAAAACACGAAGGTAGCTGTTTGACATTATCACCCATTTTCTTCTCAATCAATTTTACTAATTGAGCTTTATTTGTTTTGCAAATACTGCCATCTGTGTGGCACATTGATGTTGGGACCGGTGTAAGTGGAAATGTTATATTTTGTTGTATTGAGAAATACTACTACTCAATGTCGACTTTGTGAGTTAAGGATATCCCCAACATTCTACCAAATAAATCTCTTTGCATCCTCACCTCAACAACTTTATTTCCGAGAGTAATTTTCTTTTTTTTTTTAGAGCTTCAGCAAAGTGAAGCACTCGATTTTTTTTATAGGTTTGTCAAATCTACCTTCATCTACAGCACATTCACTAATAAACTGCTTTCTTAAATCATCGCCACTTTCTTCAATGTTCAGTAGGAAATTAGCTACATCTTGAGAAACAGGACATTATCTTTATCTAAATCTGGATTGAACAAATTTAATTTTTTTTCAAATATATCAATAAAATCGGCAAGTTGTTTCCCAAAAATTTTAATTCGATTAGGTTGTAAGTCTGCAGTCACGTCTTGCAAATATCTTAGTCCACAAATATCAAGAACCTGGGAAATCAAGGCAGCTATAATACTGTGGCTTTTTGTCCAGCGTTGACGTGCAGCTAAGGAATTGGTTAAATGTGCAATACCACTGAGACGTTTAGCAGCATCAGCATTTATAGTCTGTTACAGCGTAAGATCTATCGGTATTCTCGAAAAAGGCTTATCGGTTCTTTTAATTCCGAAACATCCAGATTTGAAATCGTTTTCAAGTCCCGGGTGTGTTTTGTTAACATTGTTCAAATTGTCGGAGTATTTAACACACCATCGAGCGTAATTTGGTTGATTAACAATTAAAAATGAATTGGTCATGTTTGGAATCATATACTTGAACATCTCAAAATCACCCATGCGTAAGCTCCTTGATAAGATGATATAATAATTAATCAGCTGGATATAGATCATATAAAACTGCGCAGTTTTGCCATGATCGCCTTGTCTTGTTTTTGACATGAATTCTTGATACGAAGAGAGCAGTCGTGGTAATTCCTTATTCAGTAATAATTCAGCAGCTGTAGTTGAATTGGATACCTCAATGTCTTGATATTGTAAAAGGTCATCAAAGATTTGCTCTTTCACAAAATCGTATTCAACTTTCGTGATTTTTAAGTATTGATCAAAATGTAACATTTGCAATCCTACAGCCATTAACGGATGCAGGCGTTTGCAACGATTAAAATGTTTACCTTCGATAATTCCGTTCACCGATCCTGAAGCTATAATCTTGCTTTCAATTATCATATGCGATAATCCACACTCATTGATAAAAACTCCAATCGCTTTAAAAAAGGCCATCATTAAATGAAATGAACCAAGGTGTATGAAAAGATTATCAAATTTCGAGCTCTCTGCTGGTTGAATTTTGAGGGCTATTTTATCATCCACTCTGTCACTTTTCCATAAATTTTTGCGTCATTTGAGGAATGTAAAGTTTGTTGTTTACCTCTTGCTTGTTTACGATCTTTTTCGCAAAAAAAACATACTCTTTTAACATCTGAATTTGTTTCTATAATAACCATATTTTCAGTCTCAAAAAATTAATTAGAAGTGTCAATTTCTTGGATATTTACATTTGAATTTGAAGCAATATTATCTGACCTGGTCTCGCTAACATCTACTGCAGTATTAGATACCGGAGTTGAACTTGATGATAAATTAACGGTAGATAAGTTTGCGATACTTTGCCATTAAAGATGTAAAATAAGTATAACAATTTCTGTGATATACATCAGTGTCACTAATTTGCTCTGGTAGCTGTACACTATTCTATTTTAGGTTAAAATTTACACGTATTTGTAAAACCTCTTTACACTTTTTCCATTTCTCTTCTGTAAAAGTCATTTTTCCATTTCTGTTTTTACAGAAAACACATTTCATTTGACCACTAATCATTGTAATACAATTTTCTTGAAAACATTAAAAGCAACAAGTACCACGTGACTAATAATAATAATAACCTTTATTGGCATAATTAAAATAATTTCCATACAAAATATATATACAAAATAAAACAAACAAAAATAATAAAAAAAGTTGTAAAACTAAAACCCCATTAAAAAGAAATTTTACCACCCTATAAACCTATACTTCAACACCTGTACATCGGACATAAGCTCACAAAAAAAAAAAAAAAAAAAAACTAAACCGCAACACTCAAAAAACTACCCAGTCGCATCCGCTCTTTCCATGTTTTCACTCTGTGTAAAAACGATAGTCCCTTCCCGCTCTCGTCCATACACTCCCTCCAATCCTTTCCTCGCCTTCTCTCCTGGTCATTCCACTCCGCCATCGTGCATTCTTCCAACCAATGACTCCACATATCTTCCTTCAACCCACACACCAAACACCTTCTACTTTCCTCCTTCATCCAATGTCTCCTTCCACGCTCTTCATTGCCACACCTAAATCTCGCCAACACTGACTGGTCGTCCGACCCTTTACTTGTCCTCAAATAACCAGGAACACGGCCGTGCACTTGTATCTGACTGTAGCCTTGGTGATATTTACTACCCTCTATTTTCGATTGGCGCTCTTGGAAGTCCACTTCTAATAACCTCTCTTTTAGCATCCGTTTCCACTGAGCACCCGCACTTTTTTCCGTTTCCAACCCCTCGGATGATAACCCGCCTCTCTCATACAGTTTCCTTTTATTCAACCCCCAACCGCTCTCTCTTCTACCACTTAACCCCTCTTTATTCACTACTCGAAAGATTTCCTTTATTATCCTTTCATCTCCTAACCCATCCACCCTATACTCGAACTTTATCACTCTTTCCGCAGCTATTACCGCCACCTTACAAGCACTTACTTCCTGAAGCACAATGTGACCAGGCGTCGACCTATCAAGTTTCAACACTTTCTTATAAAACTTTAGCTGCACCCTTTCGATCTTGTCTTCCTCTTTCGTTCCCCAGACCTCGCATCCATACAGTAACACGCTTCGCACACATCCCTTCCATATGGTCTCTGCTGCTCTAAAGTTTCCATCAAAGTTCCTTTTCCAAACCTCCCAGATACAACCCGCCGCCACCCATGCCTTCTTTGTAACATACTCTATGTGTTCTTTATTACTGTATCCAGTCCCAAAGACATACCCCAAATACTTAAATTTACTAACTTCCTCTATTTCAGTACCTTGCCATTCAAACCTTTCTTTCTTATATCGTCCACCCCTTTTAAACCGAATCCATTTTGTTTTACCAACATTTACCCTTAAATCCCTCTTTTCGAAATACCTGCCGAGCCTTTCAATCACGTCCTTCATCTCACTAGCCGACTTTGCAAATACCACCATGTCATCCGCATATGCCAAGCTCCACACCTTCTTTTTCCCAATCACCACTCCTCCAGCTTGCCCGGCCTGTAGAACCTTTTCCATATCCGCCACATACAGATTGAAAAGCGTGGGACTCAAAGGGCAGCCTTGTCTCAGGCCCTTCCTCACCTCAAAATAGTCCGATTCCCATTCATTCGCTATTACCTTACAGACCGTTTCCTCGTACAAATTCCTGATGTTCCTTCTTACACTCTCTGAGATACCTAGCTTGCCCAAACACTCGTCAAGTCTCCTTCTGTTCACCGAGTCATATGCGGATTTCAAATCAATGAAAAGAGTAAACAGGCATCCCTTTCTTATTTCTTGGTCTATGATGACTCTCAAGGTCACCAGGTGTTCCACCGTGCTCCTTCCTTCTCTGAACCCCGCTTGTATTTCCGGCAAAAGCTTCCTTTCATTGATTTCCTTCCTCAAGCGACAATCCAGGATTTTAGCAAATATTTTGTATGAGTTCATCAAAGTTATACCTCTATAATTTTCTAGCGCGTCCCTCGTTCCACTCTTAAACACCGGTTGAATTATCCCCACTTTCCAGCTGACTGGTATCCTTTTCTCTCCTCTCCCTATCCTTCTCAATTCCTCCGTAAACTTCTCCTTACAGATTCCAGGTGCTTCTTTCCACGCTTCATTTCCGAGCCCATCCAAACCTCCCGCTTTTCTTGGTTTTAGGGAATCAATAACATCCTCCACCTCTGTCACGGTGATATCCTCGGCGAGCTCTTCCTGCTTTCTCTGTCGATCTCCTGAACTATCATCTCTTTCTGACCGCATCTCCACCCCTCCTAGCATCCTCATGAAGTGGTTTTGCCATTCTTCTATCGCAATGCTCTTGGGTAATCTTTCCTTCCTTTTCCTATTCTCTCTCACGTATTTCCACAGCTCAGCTTCCGTCTTGATTTCTCGTACCCGCTGCTTCTCCTTCTCCTCCCAAAGCTCCTTTTTCCTCTTCTCCATTTTTTGCAATTCTGTTTTCGCTTCCAGCACGTGCACTTTGAGCCCTTCAACAAGTACCACGTGACTAAACTGACGCTACATTGACAACGAACAGCTGATATCACTGTCTACCGCGCTTGCGCAATTGACATAACAGTCAGAACTCTTCATGGCCACTCCCTTTTCAGTTTTAAATCGGTCTGGCAGGTGGTTTAACAATCGAGTTATTGTCTGGCAAATTATTTTAGATTTGTTGATACTTAAATAACATCATATCAAAATTTCAGCCATACTAAAATAATTTGAATTTTGTTTTTTTTAATCAAAATTAGCGTCTGGCACATAGTAAGCAATGACAAAAATGTCTGGCAGTAATATATTTACATTTCGAAAAGCTAAATAAAGTTAATAAAAAAAAAGAAAAACCTTCTTAAAATGATTTGGAAAATTATTATTTTACCTGTACAAATACGATGTGCACTAATGAACGCAACCTCTGACGCCAGCCAGATAGCCCGTATGCCAACAGTGAAACTGAGACAGAGCATATCTAAAAACCAGCCTACCTAAAATTCTTGTTGTCCCGACGTCGCTAGCTCCCGTACTATATTGTCCTAACACAACTCGTTCAAAACTATATACATAATCAAATCTTCACTCATTATTTTTAAATTGCTCGTACAAGCTCTACACCGATGAATAAGCCGAACAATAGCAACATGTTACCGATTCTAATGTTTTCAACTTGGTTGTCTAGTGTGTGGGCAAGAACCTCAATCTTGTTGACGACAAGGTTGATGACCACGTTGCTAGTGTATGGGGCGCTTACGTTTTTCATAATCTTGCAACATATTTGCATGACATTTTCTCTGCAATAAAAAAATATAATTAATTCAAAATGCAGATAGATTTAGAAAAAGGAAACTTAAAGAAAATCCAATATTTCTAATGAAGAAATCCCAACAAAATAAAAAAATTAGGTGGTAAGTAAACAATTTTATAAGTAAACTATAATTTTATAGAAATAATGAATAATTATACCTATAAATGCTTAAGGAAATTTGTGTTTAATCTGTGTTAAGACGCATGAGATGTATAGGCAACCAACTGTACGAATTATGTTCATGCGCATTGGAGGCAAAACACAAAGGCGTAGGGAAAATAAATTTGAAGGGGGTATATAAAAATTGTATAAAATGATAATGAACCCCAACTCAGTATTAAATTAGTTTCTTCAACGCCAATTACATTAGTTTCTCTCAATTAGTCTACATTATTTCCAAGTACTGAATAAGTTGGGAGAAATCTTCAATAATAAAAGTAGATAAATTAGAATTGGCAAACCATACTAAATTATAGATAATCATGTAAACTTAATAAAGTCGGAACACAGCCTGAATATATAAATATATTCAAGCTTTCCGGAACTCGCCTTTTTAGGACTACTAAAACTGTTATCAAGTAAGTTATTATATAAGTTATATATTAGTTATATATAAAGACATGTTCTTAAAAAAAACAATTCTATTTTTCTGGTTTTTGTTGAGTGATAATTATATTAATTTATGTTCTAAGTCAAGAGTGAATTGAAACGTAGTAATTTTTTAATTTATCTACTTGGATTATAATCATGGATTATAATAATATAGTGAACAAAACAAATTAATATTAAAATAAAATTTATTGTTTTCCTAAATAAATTTATCTTTTCATATACACATCTATCCCGAAATTGAAGAAACGTAGCAGAATAGTTAAAAATAGTATTTTTATACAGTAAAAAAATTATAATATAAATAAATTATAATATAAATAAATATATAATAGAAACCAGGGCCCGATCTAGCTATTTAGCCGCTCCGGGCAAAACTAATTTCGCCGCCCTTTACACCACCGTCGTCCGGTGTTTACCACATAAGTCATGAGCTTGCTATTCCAAAGAAATGTGATATTGCTGGAATTGTATAATACTCACCTATGTTAGTCTACGGGGGCTTCTGAACAAGCATACAAAAGTTCATGAGAGTATGTATGTATAAGTATGTTTATAAGGATATATGTATGTCTGTTAAAAAATTTCTCAAAAACTGCTGAATGGATTGAAATATTTTTTTTAACGACATAATATTATCTTTCAATTTCATCATCATCATCATTAACCTGTTTCGACTTAGTGCTGGGTAATAGGCCTCTTTTCCTTTGTGCCTAGGTATGACCCTTTAACTTACCCTTTAATAACAAACATTTTTTTATTACTCATGCGGGATAAGTACTATTTTACGCACGTTTTTTCGGGCGATAAATGGCTCTATTCATTTGCGTGCGACAAGTATGAATAAAAGCATGCAAATTGTCATTGTCATGGAGACCAATTGAATGTTAAAAAGATTAGAAACAAACTGTTATAATATTTAAGTTAAGGTTGATACGTTACGTATAAAAAAACACAAGAAATGATTTGTTTTTAAATTTAATGCAAGTAAAAATAACACATTATTTTGTAACGATACAAAACGAATCAGTCATTATTAAAAATAATCAAATTAGGTAAATAAAACATTTTTCCTGTAAATATTAAACTCTACCTCGTAATTAAAATAATTTTCTTCGCACTTTTTGCTCCGCAAAATCTTTAATATTTTTTAATAAATTTATACTGTCGCAAATCTTGTGTTCTATCGAAGTCATAGCCAATCCAGACAATCTATTCTGTGTCATGGTGGATCGCAGATAATTGTTTATTATTTTTAATTTGGAAAAGCTTCTTTTGCCACTTGCAACTGTAACTGGTAAAGTTAAAAGAATCCTGAGCGCAATACTGATATATGGACCAAATCTTAAATCTGTTATGAATTTTAAAACGCCTTGAGGAGACAAATTACTGTTTAAAAACATACAAAGAACTGATAACTCCTCTGAAAGGTATATTGCATTCACATCACATGAGTTGTCGTGGGTTAAAATAGTCTCCAGGTTCTTACAATGCTCTAACAATTCATATTTTGAAAGTTCTCTTAAGGCATATATGTTATATAAAAAAGCAAAATATTTACTATGCTCAGTAATCTGGGAAAACCTTAACTCTAAGAAGTTTATAGCTGTATCTATAATGTGAAAAAAATACTTCGATTTTATATTTTTGACGAGGTTCAATGATTGGTTCGTCACTACACTCGTAACCAAATTTTTGGATCGAGCACGAAGTTTCGGCAAATTTTCAAAGTCTTTTCAAAAACCTCGCAATCAATTTCAGAAGCTAAGACTTTTGCGTCTTCAAGAACTTGAGTAAAATACTCATCTGAACGTGAGTTTTTAAAGAAATCTTGAGTATTTTTAAGTATTTTAATAACAGAAACGAAATCAAAATCTTTACTTTGCATTATAATTTACTAACCGGATTTATCCGATTCAAAGTTTCGTACCAAATTATTATAGAACATAAAAATTTAAACTGTTTAATTTGGTTCAACAAACCCGAAGCTTCGTCTCGTGTAGAGGTATCCGTATCTGTGTTTTGGTAAACACTAAACAATGCATCGTACACATGTCCTATTTGATGTCTTAGTGGTTTTATTGCCTCTATTCGACTTTACCATCTCGTGTTACTAAGTGGTTTTAGAGTAATATCTTTTACATTCTTCAAAAGAATTGACCATCTCTATGTTGAAGAGGAAAAGAAAACATATATTTTTTGCACAGTACTAAAAAAATGTGTAGCTTCCAGTAAGGACTTTGCCATGTCGTTTACCACTAAGTTTAAAGAATGACTACTACAAGGAACATAAAATGCCCGTGGATTGATGTTTTTTATCCTGGCTTGGACGCCACTTTGAATACCTTTCATATTAGATCCATTATCATACCCTTGCCCTCTTATGTTGTCTAAAGACAATCCAAGTGCTGATAATTGTTCTAGGATAATTTCTGTTAGTGCCAGATCTGTAGATTTTTCGATTGTTATAAATCCTAAAAAACTTTCATTTATTACAATTTCTGACGTTCTTGGATTGTCTTCGGTTTGATTAATAGAAATATACCTAATTATGAGGGTCATCTGCTCAGTTTTGCTAGCGTCCGGGGTACAATCTAAGATAATAGAATAATATTTCGATTTATAGCTGATAGCTTCCAGAATATGTTTTTTTATGCTGTTTGAAATTGTATCAATAAACTCATTTTGAATAGTTTTACTTAAGTAGATTGCTTTTCTCTCCTCTTTCTTCAAAACTCAGCGTACATGTTCCTGCATAACAGGACCAAATTCGGCTAACAACTCTACTAGTTTTAAAAATTACCGTTGTTATGTTGATATAGATTTTCAGAAGTACCTTGAAAAGCCAAGCAGTTTTTGGCTAACATTTTGATGATTGAAGCAATACATAGCAAAACTCCATTCCAGTGTTCTATTTCTGATTTAATTATTCTATGTGACTCGGCATCTATCGTATGAGATGATTTCAGCCTACGTGAAAGTTCGACCCATAATTTTACAGCTTCTACATGGTTTCGTAATGTCTCATGAGATTTAAGCATATCGCCTACATGCTTCCAATTTTTGTAGCCAGCTTCAGATAGACCTGAAGTTGTAGTTGTATTAAATATTTTGCAGCAAAAACAATATACCGATTTTTTTGCCACAGAATATACAAGCCAATCTCTCAAAATTTCTTCACCGTTGTTAAGCTTTCTCTTATAATATCTCGAAGTAAACCTTCGACCATTGTTATCCCGTGGAAATTCAAATTCATACAGTGGGTCAGGAAAGCCTATATTTACCAAATATATTCTTTCTGCATCTGTTAATCTAACGGGCCACGTGGCTGGGTCGACATCTAAAAATGACGTTGATCCTGCAGAAACATTTGTAGTTGCAATAGCACCATCAGCTACAATAGCGCTTGACCCAGCAGTAGAAGTATCAGGTTCACAGATTATATTGGGATCGGGCGTATGTTCATCATGTGATTTAAACGAAGCCGTAGCTACTACATCGGTTTCTCGCATGGGTGACGTTGGTTTGTTAAGCTCACTTTTTTTTAAAAAGGACTCTAAAGCCCTTGCTTTTGCCGCTCTGCATCTTTTTCGAGTCTTCGTTTTTTATATTGGTATCCCGACAAGCGTGATCTACCGTCAGCCATTCTGTTCCGTAAACAATAAAAATATTAATTAAATTTAAATAGATATGTAATAACCTTACTAATATTATAAATCCGAAAGTAATTATGTTTGTCTGTATGTTACGTTTTTCGCTTAAATCGTTGAATTAATTTTGATAAATTTTGCTATATAGAAATAAATTGGACTTTCAAAACGAAAATAGGCTACTTTTTACCGCAGAAAAGTTACTCATTTCTTGCGGACAATGTTAAATTAAAACCAGGGTTGAGATGATTTTAAACACTTGATTTTAATCAGTGATTTAAATCGCGTGATTTAAATTGACACTCTGAATAAGTGCATTAAAGACTTGTAAGAGTCTCCAGTCGCCAAAAATCGTAGGGTGATGACAAAAAATAATTATGTAACCAGTAAGAACATAAATATCAAAATATGTTAAGTGACTGTCGCAGTGACAGACAGTGTACAGCAATACCCAAACGGTTTTTGTCAATTTTAAGTCGTAGATTTTTTCAAATTTTTCATTGTTGATTTTTTGTTTGAATGTGACTAATATTGATAATTTTAGAAGAACTGAAAGAAATTTTAGAAGAATATAGTGAACATATAATTAAAATAAACAATGAAGTTTTTTTTTAATAATAATAACCGACTTCCAAATGAAGAAAGATTGGAATATGTAACTGAATCCAAAATATCTGATTTAAATCAAATAAATCCGATTACTTTGATTATTTTTTTTAAATTATGATTTTTATCAACCCTGATTTAAACTACTTTCTAGCTTAAAATTACGCATTTTTTTAAGTACTACAGATTTATTTTATAAACTAGGTACTTAGTAAATTCACACGAATCACACGCGCACTTCAATATGTATTGTTAATTGTCTGATTAATCTACCACTAACATTCACACCACTTTTAAATTTAAAATACAGCTTGTAGACTTGAGATATATTTCTTTAGTGATTTCTTAAGTGTCGCTGTGTCGCAATTAGTAACTTTTTTTATGGCTTTCGCTAGACTATTTACAAATATGGCACGTTCAGTAATTCGGAGCTCTGGGAAAACTATTTTTTATAATATTTTAAAATATATATAATAACTATAATATTTTTTATATATCTAATTATTTTGTATAATATTTTTTCAGTTATTTTTATTTAATACTATGTGTTCTTAGTATGTACCTACTTATGTACATATTTTTTATATGTAGAGGTACATATTTTATTATTTCTGAACGTTTGGACATCGTGCAACTCGGCGCCCTTAATTTTGCCGCCCCTCATTTTTGCCGCTCTGGGCATTTGCCCGGCTGGCCCCCCCTTAGATCGGGCCATGATAGAAACATCGCAGAATAGTAAAAATAGTATAGTAATAAATAATAGTAATAAAAATAGATAACAATAAAAAAAATCTTGCTCAATACTCAAAACCTATATACTTTAATATAATATTTCAATACTAAAATAATTATATACTTAATAAATAATACTAAGAAAAAAAAATTACAAATACTGAACAAAAAAGAAACTAAAATATTCAATAAAAAACAAAAAATAAAGTACTCAACACATAGTCAATACTTGACACCAAACCAAAAATCAGTACTTGACACCAAACCAAAAATTAGTACATGACACCCAAATTAGCAGCAATTACCAGTACTTGTTACCAAAGCAGAAGCTACCAAAACCAATTTTGATACCAAATTTTGCAATAATTATCATACCAAACGAAAACCTCCAGTAAATTTCTCTGTAGCAGAAAAAATGTATCAATTTTAGTCGAAATACAAGAGAAATAAAGTAAGATTGTATATAAAAAAAATACATACATGTATGGGTTTCATTTTGCAGCATCAAATCAAAACGAAATCTTCAAGTTCATTTGTAAACCTTAAAAATGTAATTATTAGAATAAATAATTTTATTATGATATAACAAAGGCTACTTAGTTCTCCTAAACCGGGAAACAAATGATAATACGTAGGTGCCACCACCAGCTCAGGCGAGTACAAGAAAATATGATGTCTAAAACATAAAATTATCACAAATTTAAATGAAGCAAGTATTTGAAAATTTACCAATTTCTATGAAAGATCTGCTTCGGTTGGAGCATAAATAAGGTTAATCTGCGTTAAGAGGCGTGTGATATATAGGCAAACCAGTATACGTATTATGCGCATGCGCATTGGGGGCAAAACACAAAGTCGTAGGGAAAATAAATTTGAAGGGGGTATATATTGATTATACCACATATCGCACGGCAGCGCGATATTGATTGATCTTCTCCTTATATAACCTAATCTATCCATCCATTTTGTTCAAATCTGTAGATACAGTGGCGTTTTGTACACGCCACTGGAGTTTTTTTGTCAATTTCCGTTAGTTTCAATTGTGGCACGGAGGGCGCTGAATGGCTCATGCCTCTTTACTCATATTAAACAACTTGTCAAATAAATTATTCGTACTAACCTTAAATAAAGTTTCGTTTATCCTTAAATAGATTTGTAAAATAATAATAAACTTGTTATATGAATTCGTCGTCCTAACCTTAAATGATAATGCGTATCCAACGATTTACGAGCCACTGGAGGTTTTATGCCAATTTCCGTTAGTTTCAATTGTGGCACAGAGGGCACTGAATGGTTCACGCCTCTTAACGCCACTGAAATATATACTAACTGGAACGAGCGCTGCCCTCTAAGCTTGTGCGGGCCGACAGAGAGGTCCCAAGGGGATCCCTTCATCCTTGTCTAGCCAACAGTAAATTCGAGAGTGGAAGGACGTGATACAGTCAAAGCGAAAAGCTAGTTGTATTGAGTTGTATCAAGACAGTGAGATCGTTCAATCGGTGAGCATATTATAAACCGAAGTTTATATATTTTAATGAAAGTTGTTTTCTAAAAGACAATGGTAAAATACTGTTGTATTTGCGAGGAAAAATGGACGTCGGACGTCGGACACACATTTAGTTTTTCTTTTGGACTGTACTACACAAAGACAGAGCGATACGAGAGACACCTTGTGATGCTCTCACTCGGCCCGCACAAGCCAGGAGGCAGCGCTCGTTCCAGTTAGTATATATTTCAGTGAGTACGCCTTACTACTTACACATTCTGTCGTCCTAATGGACTACTAAGTGTCAAAAGTTTGAAGAAAATCCGTGATCCAGACTTCGGAAGTTCCCGTTAGTGGACTATCTAGTAAAGGACCCACGTTTGGTACGATAGGTACCGAGTACGAGTATGTGTGTGGTTTATTGGTTTTTTTTTTAACTTAATGCTCGATACATTAATTTATTTTTCTGTATACGTATAGCTTCAATTTGTGCAATTCATCTCAATTATTAGTGGACGAATCATCGTGAGCCAGGGCTACCACCCTAAAATTGTTTTTTTCCACATTTAGGTAAATTAAGAAGTTTGAAGTGAAATATAGAGTCAACTAGGTGCAAGAATACAAGCGAGTGAACCGGTGTGGCGGAGACAAATATTTACGCACAACAGCGCGCGGGTTCGAGACCAGGCGGGTCCTTAAACATTTTGATAGCAAAGTGAAAAAAATAAAAATAAACAAGGCATAGGCCTTGAATCAAGACAACAGGTCAAGATCAAAGGAAGTAGATGGAAATTGGGTAATATGCGAGAAGTCACAGAAAATGGAGGTGTCAAGAAAAGTAGAGATTTTTTGTAATTTATATTTATTTGCGGAATTACAAATAATAAGCAAAGTTTTAACAGGCAAGTTGTGTACTTTTGGAAAAACTTTTATCGCCGAAATTAAATCTTTCTTGAACAATTCTTTAAACACATCTCGGGGAACCCATCCTTTGGCTTGATTTTTATATGTAACTGGTAAATGAGTTACGTTTCTAAAGGCCCGCGGATGCTTTGCCTTTCCTAAAACCAAAAAGAAAAGTTTGTGTGTGCCCGTGGAATTTGCACAAGGCATGTATGTGAGTTTATCCTTAGACAGTTTTCTTCCGGGAGCACTTTCTTAAGAACAGTGTATAAAACCACTTTCATCTGGGTTGTAAAATTGTTCTGGTAAGAGTCCTAATTCTTGGATTTTTAATTAATTCCAATTTCTTCTGAAAATGATTAACGGCCGAAACATCATAATAATATCTATAATAATAACATCACAATAATTTTTCTCCCGTGGCAGTTAAGAAACGAATCCCATTTTTTTTTAAATTATAAAACCAGCCATTGCTAGCTCGATTATCTTTCTTGGTTATGTTTTCGTAAAACTGTTTTGCCTTTTCACGGAGGATATTTTCCGATAATGGCGTATGCTGGGCACGCTCTTGCATAAACCAAGTAAATAAGGCATTTTCTATTTCCGGATAATCACCTGTTTTAACTGTCTTTCTTTCCTTTAAGTCATTTCCCCATAGCAGTTCTGATGAATTGGAGGATTTTTCGCGGTTGAATTTGGTGTGGCAGATCGTAGATTCAAACGCCATAAATGCATACAAGGTTTGCCGCCGGTGCTCTTTAGTCAAGTTTATTGATGATATCCTGTTTTTGGCGCAAACTTAAAGTGACGTGTTTCCGTTTGGTTGAAATTGTACACTATATAACTACATACACTAGATACACTCGATAAACTACAAATAAAAAAAAAACAAGTAATGGAGCGGCCAACAGAATTGGGAAAGAGGTGTGGGAGGGAAGAGCACGAGCGGGCCTGTTTGCTTATATCCAGCGCGTCGGCAAGGAAATACACGTGTTTCCCCAGAGCGCCGGATTACTGAACATGCTGGATTATCCAAACGCCGGATTATCAAGAGTGTACTGTATTCTATACTAACTGTAGCAACAATGTTGAGTCATTATCGACACCATCTACCATTTCCTGATCGAAAATTTCTTTTATTGTCTCTTGCCCGAAACGTTAGTGAAAATATTTGAATGAACAATACCAACATCATCAGCATACGTTCTAATTGTAATTGAACGGTTATCGAGATTTTTAACTTAACTCCTTCCATTCTTTTTCCAGTGATTGAAGTTCTGGATCTCCCAAATATAGGTTTATTCCAATTTTAGTAAAAACGGTTACCATACTATTTCACACATGCGCAATATTACAATCTGCAATTTTTTAAGTCATGAGTAAGCGTCGAACAGTTTGCTCACTATTTTGACTGTTTTTGGAACAAACCTTAGATCATTGGTAAGACGATCATACTTAATTACACCAAAAAAAAATTCTTTCGATTTAAAAATTAAACAAACTTTATTTAACGAAACTACAGCAATGTTATAATAAACAAAATAAATATAAATAAACATTTTTAAATTATTGTTTTCCAGATTTCAGTATACTTTTTAAGTCTCCAGGCTAAAAATTACGAAAAAGAATAATTATTACGTTAATAACCCTTTTTTGGATTCGGTTCAAATAAATGTTAGAGTGTAAAAAGTGGTAGAGTGTAACTAGTTTACAAAGAAATTTAAAAAAATCTCGTCAGTATACAGGGTTTTCAAATTACATTCACCCTTATTTTGAAAGTGGTGTAAGTCAATATTCAGAAATAGAAAAATCTAACTACTTTATATTTACATTTCTACGTTATCTTTTCATTTTGAACAAAATTGTCCCCAAATATATTTATAATATTAGTGATTCTTAATATATTTGGTGATTTTGCTGAAATTGTACAGATATTCAATAGTGGTGATACAAATCCTACCAAGTACAGACCTATCTCTCTTACTTTTCTTTTTCGAAACAATACTTAAATCTAGAATCAATAGCTTCATAAATAAACACGTTATTCTTCATCCGATGCAATTTGGTTCCAAAGAAGGTATGAGCACCGATAACGCTACGAATGTAGTAATTGACCAGATATATAATGCTCTAAACGATAACATGCCTTGTGCCACAGTGTTTTTAGATTTAGCTAAAGCGTTCGACACAGTCAATCACAAGATTTTGTTGTTTAAGCTGGGAAAAATGGGTTTTAGAGACAAAGCTGCAAAATTGCTTGAAAATTACCTGAGTGATCGAAAACAGTTCGTCAAACTAGGTGAAACGAGTCAAAAGATACAGTTAAATATGGTGTTCCTCAAGGCACTATACTTGGACCGATTCTATTTTTATTATATATTAACGATATTTTTACACTGTTAAATCATGAGGAAATTGTAGCTTCTGCAGATGATACAGCGATCATTATCAAATGCAAGCCATGGGACGATGTCATAAACCAAGCGGAAAGTAAAATTAACAAAATCGTAAACTGGCTGAACTTAAATCATTTATCCTTGAATTTAGATAAAACGGTTTTTATGACATATGGCTGCTATGTTTATATATATATATATATATATATACATATATATATATATATATATATATATATATATATATATATATATATATATATATATATACCTGTAATATGTAAAATCCAAATTCACAAAAAATGTGTAACACATTCCTGTGTGATTGCCCCGAAATTAAAAGGGTGTTATACAAAATATCTAGGAATAATAATCGATTGAAATCTAAAATGAACGGAACATATCACATATATTACAAAAAAAAAACAAGATATCTTTTTATAAACTTCGGGTTATTTTTACCGAAAATCAGTTGTTGCAAGTTTATTTTGCATTTTTCTGGCCAATAGTAACCTACGGAATCCTGGTATAGGGAGGTTGTTATGAAAACACTCTAAAACCGCTAAACGATCTTCATAAAAAGGTTTTAAAAGTTATCTTCAAGAATCAACAAATGTTCTCCTCTAAAACTATCTTTAGGAACAAAGAAATAACTAGTAAACGTAGAATTTTTCTAGTGAAATCGGTGCTTTATAATTTCGCTTCAATTCAAGACGAGTAGTACAATGATAAATTATTCAAATATGGATATTAATATTATATAACCAGATTATTTTCATACTAGAATAACACTAAGATCAACGATAAAGCTTTTGTAAAAATTGTATGAAACCACAGTGAAATTTTTTTTAACTGTATACATAATATAATAATAAATATAAGACATACCTTTTTTCCTTTTAGCCTGTCAATAGTGGTAGTTAGTTTTATACTTTCAACAGCTTCCTTAGATGGCTATTAAATATTAATTATTTATTATTATATTTATAAATCATTGTTATTGAAGAACTACACTGCTCAAAACAATTAGCGGGTCACTAATTTGAACCGCCATGAAATCCAAACGAGAAATTACAATCAAATAAAATTAAGAACATCTGAAGGAAGCACTATTTAAGTTTTAATTGACTCATTGGAAATTATCAGCACACAGGTCAATATACCAGACGCGGTAGGCAAGCGCGCAAAAGAAAATCAACTCAAAATCAAGACCGAGTTTTACTGATTTCGAGTGTTCGCGGTGAGTTTTTACGGCGATAAACCTCTTAATTTCCGTTAAGACGACGCATGGGGTCAATGTATCGGTCTAGACAATTAGGAATAAGCTGAGGGCATCAAATTTGAGGGGAAGACGACCCGTCCGAAAAGCCTTTGACACGACGCCACAGAATAGCAACGGTGAATTTTGCTCGTGAACATGTGGCATGGCAACTACGACAATGGAAATCTCTGCTCTTCACGGGACGAATCAAGGTTCCGTTATTACTCGTTGCTATGGCCGAGTACGTGTTTACAGACGCCCTGGAGAACGCTACACAGTTCCCACTGTCCATTACGTCAAAAGATTTGGAGGTGGTTAAGTTATGGTTTGGGGTGCGATTAGTATCGACAGTAGAAACTCTGTTGTAATTCCAGAAAATCTTAATACTAATCTTTATGTTGACATTGTTTTAGGAGAACATGTTGTCCCTGTGGCATAGGACATAGATTCGAATTTGTTGTTAATGCAGGATAGCGCTAGACCACATACAGCGCGAATCACTTTAGACATCCTACAAGAACTGGAAATTCAATTAAAAAACAAAAAAAAAACAATGGTTAGGCCTGCATTAAGTCCTGATTTAAATCCCATAGAGCATGTATGGTATATTCCCGCATGCTCGTCAGACTATCCAGCAGCTAGCGGCGCCGGCAGTTCATATTGAAGAATGGGACGCTACACCACAAGAAGACTTTCGAAGACTTTTGCGAAGCATGCCAAGACAGTGTTATGCCGGTATTCGTGTTATGGGAGCACATACTGCTTATTTTTTACCAAAGTTACCACTTTATGTACAAAGGTTTATATTCACAATTAATTTAAATTCGTTTTGCACTTTGGTTTTGGTAGTTTAATTACCAATTTGGTAGTTTGGTAGTTAATTATTACGAGTACTTTAAAAGTACGTGGTGCTAACACTTCCATATGTGCCAATTAAAACAATTAAATAGAGCGTCTTTCAAATGTTCTTAATATTATTTGCATGTAATTTCCCGTATGAATTTTATGGAAGCACACATTCACTAATGTGTGCTTCCATAAAAGGAAGCACACATTATTATTAGCGGGTCACTACCCGCTAATTGTTTTGAGCAGTGTATTTGTGTCTACTTACACTTAATTTTATATCCTGATATTTCATAATATCTGCTTTGTCTCCTTTTTTGCTTGGAATAACCATAAGCTTCGGATGAGTTTTTTGTCCAACTTTTTTCTTTAATATCAATCGTTGAGCAGCTCTAGATATTAAAGATATAAGATTTATCAAATATTAATGACTGGGTTACTGAATTACGAAATGAATCATATGATAGTTAAATGATTGCAATGATTGCATTTGCAATTATGTTTATAGTTGGTACCGTAAGATATTGAAGACGTGAGGCTTATTTGCGTTGTTGCACTATTCATGACATGAAAATGAAGTTGTAGTAGTAATATTACCCTTCGACCCATGTTTTTGAATTAGCTTATGGTAGGGATAAGAATCAGTATATTTTACAGCAAGAGATGAAAAGGAAGAGATGAAGGCGTTTTTTTGGTGAGGAGGGAGTTTGCTTACGAGCGCCAGCGAGTTAGCAATCACACCGAACCAAAAAAAAACACTCATATCAAGTAGTAAATGCAATTTTTTCTACTGATTTCGGTTGTAGAATCCATAATTCGACTTAAATAAATCGAATTCGAAGCGAACTGTCAGAACTGTCAATACAAATTTAATTTTTGGTTTGGTTGTTTCCATGGTAACAAGGTGATACTTTTCAAGTTAAATGTTCTAATTTTATTTCGTTTTTTTTCGTTAGATTCGTTCACGATCGTTTTACGTTTGTACATAAAATATTTCATTGAAATTGATGTAATTAATAAGAAAGTCCATGCAAATTTGGTTAGTTCAGTGTTTTAATCGAGAAAAGCATAAATTTAAAATGCTCATTTTCGTCTCTAGATGTGAAAATATTTTCATCTCTAGAATGAAAAAATGTCACTTTCATGTAGGGTAAGCCGTGGAAAAAATGCCATTTTCACATATATCAGTAGAAAAAAGTATTATTTACCTTTTTCATTTTTGAATTTGTGGTTTCAACGTATATGGTATACACGCAAATATTGAAATATGAGTTAGAAAATATAGTTGTTAATCATTTCTCACAAAAGGGAACAAGTTTGTTTATTTTTATACAATAAAATATTGGAGTTGTAGAATGAATAAATTCGTCGAAAGCGTTTTAAGCTTTCATTGATGAATGGTGATCTTTGAAAACATTTTCTTGAATTTGCTTACATGTTTAAAAAATTATAATCTGTTGGGAACTGATTCGGGGAATAATATGGAAATGGTAAGGTTCATAACCTTGCTCATTTATTGTTTCGAAATCTTTTGCGAAACTGTCCCGACTAGGAATTTCAATTCGGTTTTAATTAGGAAGAAATTAGGCACGTCTTCGTTCAAAATACTACATTAGGCCGTCATCATATTTGTAACGCACGTCCAGTTTCGTTCCTAATTGTGAAGCCTGATTCGGAACACATTCAGAAGCCACACATGCCACCGACTAGAAATTTCAGTTCGGTTTGTTCCAAATGAGGCAACCGCATTAGGTCCACATGCTTAAGATTCTGATAACTGATTCCAAAATTGCAAATATATTGGACGAGGAATGATATTTTTGTTCACTTTTGCGACAACTTTCTGTCCAAAAAATAGCACTGTTGTGCCATATGAATTTTTGCTCTTCCCCAAAGATGGGAACAAACAATGAAATAAAAACGATTTACGACCATTAAAGAAATAAAAAACGAAATAACTGGAAGATCTAAAACAGGTGTGTCAGACTGAACAGGTGTGTACGCGGGCCACATCACGTTTACAAATTTTGTTAAGTATATATTTTGAATTCAGGAATATGGATAGGATAATGAAATAAGACAATATACGCAACTCAAATGTTTGCTTAACAACAACAACCCAAATATTTCTTATTGCAAGTTCGAACTTCCAAAATAGTATAAAATCTGGGCAGCAAATCTTTTAATTTCCGGGTATTTCTCACCTAAATAAGAATATATTTTGGCAATTCCTACTTCTCGATACTTCTCTTTCAAAACCGAATCATTTTGGAAATCAATTAATTATAATTGAACCCGTCATTTCGAAAAGGGCATGAGTAAATGAATTAAAACTTTTCAGAATCAACAAAACTATGTTTTTTGTAAAAAAAGTCATTTATGCTGAAGAAATTGAATAGAGCTTGTTAAATAAAAAAACATACACGCTTATTGGAATATTTATTTATTAGAAAAGAACAATTTTCATCAAGATATTTTGAATTAAAATTTTTGGACTTTTGCTTTTTTCTAAATGATCAAGGAGGGATCATTTCGATAAAGGCATTTGTCCAAAAAATCTAGTTAGTTAATAATTATCATTTTCCAGCAATTTTGGATTTTTTCACTATTCCTGCCACCAGAGACTCTTTTCCTAGGTCTAAAAGCATTTTCGGCAAGCTCTCGATAAAGTGATGTTATGTCATATCTGACAGATGCGTTTCGTTTCACTTGAAAGGGGCATAAGTCCAGTACTCGTGCCCTTTTGATTGCTTTTTAAGTTGACATGTGGTGTATAAGGCTCAACAAAGAATGAATATTTTTCTTTCAGTTCTCTGACATCTCGTTTATCGAATTCATGTGTGCTTCAATTTTACCACGGCATTGTGAAAGTGAGATAGATATATTCATTTTGTGATTCCAACTGCCCACACGAAGGAAAATATATCAACAAATTTTTTTGCAGATGATCTTTAAACAGTTTAAGTCAGTTTTTGTATAAAACTTGTTATTGTATCATTCATATCCGTTATTGGGTAATCTCTGCCTTGCAGTGTAATATTAACATTGGTCAGATGACCTGTAATATCTGTTAAAAATACCAGATCCCATAAAAACCTAACCCATAAAGTGTCTTTTATAATCGAAAAATTTTCGGTTTTGCAATATTTCATTTCTAGAAATATGATTATTCTTATCTCTTCTAAAAGCAGATAGAAGCCCTTCAGGACTTTGTGGCAGGACAACCAACGAAGTCCTGTGAAATAAGGAAGATTTTCGAATTCAGATTTTAAATTTTTAAGCAACGAAGTAAATTGGCGATGGTTTAGTGCTCTCGAACAAATAATGTTCACTATCTTCGTTACTGTTTTAAGTAATTCATCAATTTTGAATAATTTCAAAGGGAAAATTTGTTGGTGAATAAAACAATGGAAAGTCTTAATTTTCGATTTATCACGATATTCTTCTTGTAATTTTCTTACCAGTCAAACACAAACCCCTTATTTCCACCCGTCACCGATCTAGCACCGTCAGTTGTTACAGAACCGACAAAAATATCTTATAACCAGTCGTGTTTCCATAAGAAAGAATAATTTCTAACAATTCTTCGGTGATCCTCATGTTATTATCGCAACCACGAAAAAAAAAACAGCAACTTGCGCAACGTCTCTCACATCCGCGCTTTCATCACTCGCATTGGAAAAGAACTAGACTTTTTTAAATTGTATGAGCCCTTTTTGCTGGTTATGAGGCGAATTCTTCATTGCCTTTAGTTTTTCTTCTATCTTTCCTTCGAAGCACGAAAATTGATTTTCATGATTAGAAAATCGCTTAAGATTGTTTTGTTTGGTGATACAAATATATTCTATGCAAATTAAGCACGAAATTTTATTGTTCACTTCCGCACAAAAATAGTTCAGCTTCCAGCTTTTTTTTAATTTTTTCCTTCGTTATCAGTCTCTCGTTTATTATCTAGCGTTAAACATTCCTTATACAAAGTTAGGAGTTTAATTTGAAAAAAGTATTCAAATACAACTCTTTCAATTTTAATGAAGTTATGAAAGAAAAACTTACCACAAATTTCTAAGGCGCCTATCGAGAAAAATAAAATATTTCGCATGCCTTCCTTCAAAAAACATATTTAAAAGTATCACACATTTTCGCTTACCTCTTATGTTGTTAAAATAATTGTTAATAACACAAATGGTTAATATTAATATGTTTAATCGAATATATGTTAATCGGAAATATGTTTCCTCGAAGGTTAGTGAGGAAGAGCTATTGTGAAAAGGAAATAATAAAGGTATTGGTTTAGAAATTAGCGAGGGAATTTCATTGGCCCAAGGATTTAACCTTAAATCCCTTAACGGAAGCGACTGCAAAGTGCACGTTTCTTCATCTAACGGTCTAAGTGCTATTTTCTTCAACCAATCTTGTATTTGCATTTATTCTTAGAACGTCGAGGGCCACGTGCCTGCGGGACAATTTTTGTCCCGCAGGGCGCCAGTTTGACACAATTGATCTAAATGATATACCAAAATCAGTATTTTAGAAATCTTTTGAAAACTGGAATAAACTGTGGCATGGGTTTGTCATATTCGATAAATGTTGTATTGTAAAGTATTGCACGAATTTTTTTATAACATTTCGTCCATAAAAAATTTTAAAATACCCTCGGAAAATAAATCTAATATTAATGCGTATTACTTAATTAATACACTTCAAATAATTAGTAATTGGTAATCTAGTCAACTTACCTGGGTATAAAACAAGGTGCATAGTAAATATCGTTTGAGTTTATATCGTCTACAACTCCTTCGATCAGTATGAGATCTCGAACTTTTTCAGAAGATACAAACGAATATCGGTTAGTTAAATCGGGTATAAACGAATTCAGCACTAGATGATAGAGGTCTTGTTTTGTGTAATGTTTATATATTATAGTCTCCCATAATAAAACAACTGCAAAGTGAACACTGATAAAGGTCCACATATCGTTGAATAAACTAAAATAAATAACTATTTAGAATGATGGAATTTATTGAAGGAATACAGTAAACCACTTATGTCTTGCATACGTTAATTAGATAAAACCATACATTTATCTAATTTGCGTATTATATATTTTTGTCTGATATTATCTGTTTTTAAGAAGGTGTGAATTAAGGAGTTGTGAAAATTGTAAAATGTATATGAATGATGATTATAAATAAAGACAAAACAGTTATATGAAAAAATTACATTGAACATACCAATTTTTTGTATCTGTATACATCATAGCATCAAATAATAATTTTGAAGGAATAATGAAAGCCTTGACATCCGTTTCACAAGTGACTGAGCAGTTACTTTTCCTATTAGTTAGAACACCCAATTCTCCTATAGAATTTCCTGGTATAATCACTTCCTCTTTGTGGTTTTGAAAATTTGTGCTATTAATGTAATCTTTGATTGGCAGAGATCCAGCTTTTTCTATGTAATCCGTCCGAGGATTGTAATCCAAAAATGCGTAACCTTCGACAATGACATATACAAATTTTACGAATTCACCGCACTCAATTATGGTTTCTCCTGGACGAAATGTGGTGAACGTCGAGTTGATATAAAGGAAAATTGAAAGATCGTGAGAATTCCACATCCAGGGCACCTCATAAAATGTATTCTCGTAATTCTTGAAATCGACATGTTTAATCTTTTGAATATGCTTCATCTTAACCTCATAAATATTAATATATTTTGCAAAATCGGAATTATCGATGAAACCTAACAAAAAGAAAGTATAGGCATATTAATTAAAACTGATAACTATTTTACTCTATTATGCCGAGATTACACATGCCAGTTACATGCATAAAATTTGACAAATAACTTGCAGCTACATCGTTATCAGCAAACTCTAAAACTTGAATCAAGAGTACAATTGCGTAACATGAATATTTTGCAAGAAATGTTGCCAGAAAGTAACTAGTTACAAGTCAAAGCTACTTTTGCAAATGACATACAATTTTACAGGTATGTGTATTCCCGCCTTAAAGTTAACCTTTTGCTTTTAGTTCTAAAGCAGCTTCCCTAATATTATACATAACAAATCGCATAGCCTTTGTAGTTTTAATAGTAACGGCAACTCCGGGATAATTCATTTCTAATCTAACAATCTCATGAATTAGACGTTTTCTATCTGATGCCAATTTGCTTTCAAGACTTTTTCGTACTTCAGGATAAGGAGCAATCGACGGTAAACTACGAAGAACTTCATCATAAGATACCAATAATGACTAAAACATTGTAGAATCTTGTCTAATATTTTAATCACTAGTTTGTTATACATACCTGAACTATATCAAGTAAAAATGAAATTCTTGTATGTAATAATGTGTCACATAGACTCATAATTATTTTTCGATATTCATAGAGAATTACGACAATTTTTAGTAATCGAAGAGTTGTCAAAAAGTCTAATGTCACAACCAGTCTGCTCATGGCAACATCTGACGATAAATGATAGTCGGGATCCACAAGGTATTTGGTTATTAGTAATAAACTCAACGATGCAAAATTAGCTATTAAAATAGTAAAATCAATTTTGTTCCAGTGGCTCCTAAAAATAGTAAGAAAGAGATTTTTTACTTTTTGTATTAAAATTTGATATTCTGCGTCTAGAATTTTGTTTTTTAATAAACATTTACTTGAAATAGAGAGCAAATCCTTCTTTGATGTAAATATGTGAGTGCGACGATAATTTCAAAAGAAAGTCGACGAAAAAAACTGCAGCTTCAATATAAGTTGAATGTCGAAGTGTAATGTCCCCTTTAACCTCGTATGACATTAATACAAATAAGACGATAATTATGAAATATATGAAAATTTCGTAAGTGTTATTTATACAAATTTTGTAACAAATACGTCGGAATAATTTTCGTGGCGGTTGCAATTTCACATTTTCATTATCTATGGACTGCAGAAACTCCTTCAGTGATTGAAACCACGTCTAGAATAGGAAATCAATTACGTTAAAAACTTTAAAGAAATGGTAATATACTTTTTTGTTGCAAAGACTTATAAATACATTTACTGGTAAAATAAGTTTAGGATCGTCCATTGCTGATTCAATTGCAGCCGTTAAGGGCCTCAGTGCTGTTGCACTTAACAAACCTTTCTCATGTTCTCTTATCGAACAAATTTTATGCGTTTTTAAAATCTTTATTTTGGCTTCTCTAAAAGAAATCAAGATAATAATTAGAATAAATCAATAATTGAATCATAAATCAATAATCAAAAAATTAATAATTAGGACATCAAACAAAACTGGGGAAGAAAAAATCAGGAGAAAAACAGAAAAACCCAGAAGAATAAGTCAGAGCTGTGCTGCTTTCGGCAAATTTAGACGCATACTCAAGAACCCAGACATACCGCAGTGCCTAAAACGAGAAGTATACCACATGTGCATATTGGCTGTTACGACGTATGGCCTGGAAACTATGACATGGACAGAAAAGAGCGCAAACAGATTAAAAACCTGCCAAGGAGCAATGGAACGATCTCTGTTTGGCATACGTTTAAGAGACAGAATAACAAACCAGGAGATCAGACTGTGAACCAAAGTCAAATACGTGATTGAACGAAGCCGAGTGGAACTGGGTAGGACACGTAGCCAGGGAAAACACCGACCAATTGACCCATAGGATTACTAACTGGAGACCAAGAGCCACAAAACGGAGCACTAGATGACCCCAAATGTAGATGGCTCGACATCAAGAAAATAGCGCGGAAAGAATGCCATCAAATCGCAAAAAGAAGATGCGCATTGAACGACCTGAAGGAGGCCTATGTCCAAAGTATTGAGTAAATTTGTTGTGCTTGTATTGTTGCGGTGTAAACGCGTGGCATGCGCTCTTGGAGGGTTCTCTGATGTATCGATCCATCCACGAGCGTGCGTGACGCATGCGCTAGCGGTAAAGCTAACCAGTCTTTTTTTGTATGTTGAACTGAGTAGTCGTGTTCGAGCGTTGTGCTACTGTATGTATTAGTATATATCCTATATGTTTATTAAAGCCACATTTATATAACCTGTAAAATAAACTCTTTTCCACATTACACATTTCCTTCGTAAAACTCCTTTTTCTCTCGGACAAGATAGCATCGGTTGATTATCAAAGATATTCAACGTTGATGCGCAACAGGTTATGGGGCCAGTTACGGGTTTGTGCAGCTAGAAAGAGAGAGACAGTAAGTGAAAGAAAACGTGGTTAAGACAAGGAGACCGCATGGTGCGTGTCGCGAGGATATTTTACAAAGAAAAAGTGCGCGAAAAACGAGATAGTTTTTTTTTGGGACAGTTGCGAGAATGTCTGACGAAATTTCTGTAAGAAGTATGCCGAAGTTCGATGGAAGAAATTTTCTCGCGTGGAAATTTCAAATCAGGGCGCTTCTAGTGGCGCATGGAATCGACGATGTGGTGCTGGGTGCGAGAGTCAAACCGGACAACACAGCGGTGGAAGACAATGCGAGGAAACAATGGATCAAGGACAATGCGAAGGCGATGGTAATTATTTCGTCATCGCTTGAGGTTGATCATCTAGAGGGGCTTCTCGTCTGTGAGACGGCGAAAGAGATGTGGGAGAAGTTGTAGACAATTAACGGACAGAATTCTGCGACAAATCGGCTCCTACTGACTCAAAAATTCCACCAGTATTCGATGGGTGCAAACGACACTGTTACACAACATATCGCGAGAGTACAGAATATGGCGAGGCAACTGTTGGATCTCGGTGAGAACGTGTCAGACGTTACTATCAAAAGGTTTTGGCGGGGTTGACTCCGAAATTTAACACGCTTCAAATCGCATGGGATAGTGTGGATCCTAGGAGACAAACGTTGAACAATCTACAGGAACGTTTAATCAAAGAGGAAATACGTTTGAACGCGGAGAATGACGGCGCGACGGCATTGGCGGCGATGAGATACAGCGGCGAGAAGGCCTGCAGCAGAGGACACAACAAAGGAGACTCAAAGAACAAAGGCGACAAGAAAACTCGTCAAGAGAAGAAGAAAAGAGATAGTGAGTGCTACAGTTGTCATGAGAAAGGACATTACGCGAGAGACTGCCCGGCGCAAAAACAAAACAAAAATGATCGACAAAGGTGAGTCACGAAAATATACTTTGTTTGCCGCGAGTGCGCAATACGAAAAAGATTATCGATCGCGAGGTCGGTACAGTAGGCCATCTAACGAGCAAACGAGGGAGTTACTCGCGACAGATGCGCGAGAAATCTGGTATACCGACAGTGGCGCTTCTCGACATATCACTTACCAACGGGATTGATTTATAGACTTTCGGCCGAGATCTATCGCATGTTTGTTCGAGTCATGAGTGTGCGCGAGATGGGGGAAGCGAACGTGTCCGAAACGAGTTTTAAACTGTGGCACGAACGCTTGTGTCATCTCAATCAGCGCGCGCTGAGCGAACTCGTCGAAAAACAACTTGTTCAAGGAGTAAATAAGATCTCGAACGACAAAGATTATTTCTGCGATGCATGTCAGTTGGGCAAAGCTCATCGTTTACCATTCAAAATCAAGAGAGACAAAGAAGTGAGCACGAAACCAGGTGAATTTTTCCACAGTGAGGTTTGTGGGCCAATGTCCGAAAATTCTGTCAGGTTTCCGTTTCTTTGTCACGTTTATCGATGACGCGTCAGGATATCGGCACGTGTATTTTCTTAAACATAAATCGGACGTATTTGAGTGTTTTAAGAAATTCGAGTCTCGTAGTGAATAAATTCGGGAGCCCGATGAAAGTGTTAAGATCGGATAACGGTCGAGATACGTGAACGAGAGAATGACGTAGTTTTTACAGTCGCGCGGGATAAAATTTGAGACAAGTGCGCCGTACACACCCGAACAAAACGGTAAACGCAGAGCGCGATAATCGTACGATTGTTGAGTGTGCGCGTACGTTGCTGAAGGCGAAAGAGTTGACAACTTTCCTGTGGGCGGAAGCGGTAAATACTGCGGTGTACCTGCAGAATCGGCTGTTATCTTCGGAAAAGCGAGGAGGAAAAACATCAATGGAAATTTGGACGGGAACTAAACCAAATCTCGGATACGCGAGAGTGTTCGGTTCGGAGGCGTTTGTTCACGTCCCCAAGGAGTTCACGAGAAAATTCGATGCAAGTTTCGAAATTCGAAAAAAAGATTGCTCGTCGGATACGAAGGCGATTCGACCAACTACAGGGTGTACCATCCGGAAACGAGAAAAATTACGGTTTCCAGAAATGTAGTTTTCCACGAAGAGTTCCACAAAACGACAATAGTCGAGCCGACGGAAGCAAAAATGATTGTACCGATGGCAGAGGACAGCGAGGACGACGTTGAAGTGGACAACGGGGACGACATTGAAGAAACGACGAGGAAACTGACGGAGCAGACGCTGAGCGAGAAGAGCTGGCACTAGAGATACCGGCAGAATATGCAGTTAATAATGCAGGAACCGTACGTCAACTTCGAGATCGTACGTCGTTAAAAGGTCCTGCGAGATTCGGTGAGTACGAACTAAATTTTGTCGAATTTGAGGTACCCAAGACTTATCAAGAAGCAATTGAAGGAAAGGATTCTAAGAAGTGGGTGGAGGCAATTCACGAAGAGGTTGCTGCTCACGAGAAGAATAATACATGGACGATCGTCCCACGAGATGTCGGGAAGAGAACGATTGACGCAAAATGGGTGTTCAAAGTCCTTCGAGACGAAAAAGGTCACATAAATCGATACAAGGCTCGATTGTGTGCACGAGGCTTCAAACAACGAGAGGGGATTGACTACAAGGAGACGTTTTCACCAGTAGTTAGATACGATTCACTTCGAATATTACTGGCTGTCATCGCACAAGAAGATCTCGAGATGATGCAATTCGACGTGAGAACTTCGTTTCTCTACGGCGATCTCGAAGAGGAGATCGATATGGATGTACCGGAGGGACTGAGTGTGAGTGGCAGTGGAAAACGTGCTTCAAAGTGGGTATGTCGTTGAATAAATCGTCATTTATATAACCTGTTAAATAAACTCTTTTCACCATTACACATTTCGTTCCTTACAACTTCTTTTCATCGGTTGATTATCAAAGATATTCACCGTTGATGCGCAACACAAAGCAGTGGACAGACAAGGGCTGAAGAGAGAGAGAGAGAGAGAATCTCAATAATTACGTGGTCATCATGCTAATATCTTTTGCTGATGGGGTAATTGTTATTTCCTTTCTGCAATCGGGACAAAACGACTGCTTTCTTCCCCACATTTTATCATCATCGTCGTCATCACCGTGTTCAGTAAATCCTTTAGCGTATCCTTTTGGTATCGGGATGGTCGTTTGCTCGCCAGCAAAATCCCAACTGGTATCTGAATAGTAACTAAAAATTAAATTACATTATTTCGTGCACCATATTGATTGTAATATAAAAGAAACAAACCCGTTTATTTTGACGGTTGCGAAGAAACGTTTTTTTTTTGCTTCTATGAACTCCATACAATTCTTTATATTATTTTTCTTGATATTATTGATAAATGTTACACCGAAAAGTTTTAAGCAGCACATACCAGTGCTCCCATTTATTAGTAAAGTTTGTCCGATTAGGAAGAGGAGGAATGGTAAAAATTCCAAAGCGTATTCGTGTAAAACATTTTCGTATACAATCATGAGGTAAATTAATAATTGCCAAGCCCCTTTTTTTCCTAGCCAATACATTGTAACAGTCGATTTGTACTGAGTAATAGTACCCATATGTACAATAACGGGGGAAAGTAACAAAGTGGTAACTAGTCTTCCTAAGGAACTGAGTATGTAAGACATTATATTTTGAGAAAATAAAGTAGCATCTATTTTTGAATGAAAGTTCTGAATTGCAATTACAGTACAAAGGAAATACAAAATATATTCTGTCATATCATTCAAAGCATTCCAACACAAACTTAGTTTTGAACACAAGTCTTTGTGCAACCTGGTCTTTTCAAAAGATATGGCAAAAACTACGATCATTGATGCTATTGGACCAGAGAAATATAGAAAATATTCACATATATAATAAACCGAATACACCAGTGTTAAAATGCCTAATACCGATATCGGCAAATTAACACAATACCTAGTCAATATTAGTTGCACCCTCCAAGTTATCAGCAATCCAACGCAAATCCCACCAAGTACAAATCTTGTTAATACTAAAGCAAATTGATACCATTTAGTAATATATCCTTCAGCAATACCAAAAAATATATTCAACACAACTAAAGATAGACTGATTCCTAAAAGAGATTCACATTCTAACATAACTAAAACATACCTCAAGCTTTCATATTCCCTCAAAGCTGCAATCTGATCAATATTATCTATAGAACATAATGAAATTCCCAACATTACCACAAAAAAGGTGGTAGTGCTGGTGCTCATATTACTAACAGCAAGGCCCAAAAATATAGTTACAAACACGAGTCCACCAATACAAAGCAATATAACTTGCAACACAACTTTATGAACAATGTGTCGTTCCACGTCGAATCCTGTTTTAAGCAAGTATAAGGGATGGAATATCAGGAAAATAATTTTAGGATCTACTTTAATCATTTCTGCAAAAACCTTATTTTCGTGAGAAAATAGTCCTATTCCAATGGCCACAATGAACAGTAAAAATTTGAAGCTGACTGGAAATCTTACGAGCCGAAATATTTTATGCAAGAATATTGTTGTCAGTGCGTATATAGCGAAGATAAGTATGCTTCTCTCTGGGATTTTTTCGATTCTCTTATGGACTAGTTCTCCATAAAACTGAAATATACTTAATTCAGGTATTGGCATTATGTAGAAGATTTTTATTCTGTAATACACAGAAAATGACACTATTTCTGACACAAAAATTCTACTAATTACATTATTATAAGTTACCAAAGCTACATTTATAAAAATGTTTTGTTCTAGCAAATTCTAGATAACTAGATCTATAAGCATACATGCATAATAAAATATTAAACTAACACTGCAGCTTGGAATGTAAAGAAGCTAAAATCCGTGGAAGTCATACTACAATATCAAGCCGCAATACGACACAATCTTAACGAACACAATCCCTCCGGTGAAGTTCTGATAGAATGGATCAACTTAAAAAACAGTATAACACGAGCAGCCGAACAGTAGGTAGGGATTCAAAAGAACTCAAGAAACGAGGAATGGTTCGACGAAGAGTGAAAACTTGCAATAAAATTAAAATAAAAAACGAAACCCCCGCGCGCTACCTTCAAAGTACAAAGGGAGGAATGTACAATGAATATAAAAACAAAAGATCGATTGCAACCAAGCTCTGTAGAAGGAAGAAGAGGGAATATTACAACAATAAGATCACAGAAGTAGAATGCGACAACAACAATAATGACAGCAGAAAATTGTACAAAGACATATCAAAACTTACCAGCGAATTCAAACCAAGACAGAGTGGAATCAAGGACGAAACTAGAAAATTACTAACGGAAAAAGTGGACATACTAAGCAGATGGCAACAATACTTTCAAAAAGTACTCTCGAAAGAACAAGGAAGTCAGAATGAAGAAACCTTCAGTTACGCATCAGCTGACTGAAATAGACATGAAAACCAGATATCATAGACACGAAGAGAATCATAAAAAACCTAAAGAACAACAAAGCACCTGGCACGGACACAATAACAGCCGAACAACTGAAATGGGGATGACCTGCCCTGAAAAAATACATAAGCTAATCTTAATGATATTGGAAAAAGTAGCAAAGGCGTGGAACATGGGTGCAATACACGCAATATATAGAAAAGGGGACAAAATGTATTGCGAAAATTACCGACCAATTACGCTTCTAAAAATCTCATACAAAATACTCTCCTTCCACATATACAGTAGAATCTCAACATATGCAGAAACCATACTTGAACACTACCAATGCAGTTTTGGACCGAATAATTCAGCTACTGACCAGATACACATACTAAGACAAATTCAAGAAAAATGCTACGAACAGAATATAGTCCTGGTCAAGGCGACTCTAATTCAAATTCACTGTATTGTAATTATAATTATTATTATAATCACTAAAAAAATCACTAAATCTTTTGATATCGACAAGGCAACGCACGATCGTCTCTCCTATTCAACCTTGCACTTGCACTCAATAGTTTGCAAACTGGAGATAAAAGGTACAATAAGCTCTAAGTCAAAACAACTCTATGGTCTATGCGACGATAATGTCATAATATACAGAAAACAAAACTGCCTTAGAGAAAGTTTCATGCGACTAGAGCAAGAAACTAAACAAGACTGGACTAGAAATCAATGTTAACAAAACGAAATACATGAAAGTAAGCAGAACACCGGAAAACAAACAACAAAACTTCTTAGAAGACAAACTTGAATTCGAAGAAATTTTGAGGATAAAAAAGGGAAGGGACCATGGATGGAATAAAAGAGAAAGTGATGAAGAAACAGTAATAATGGAAGTTGATGAAGAAACACGCCTAGAGCTGTTAAATAAGAACATGTTCAACGTTGGGTGGAAGAAGCGACATGAAACTATGCTTCAAATGCTGAGGGTATTATCATAAAGCCAAAGATTGTGCAAGAGACATAACGTGTTATAGATGTACTGGAAATCACGAAGCATGCGATTGCACAGCAGAAAGTAGTAAATGTGTAAACTGCGCTTTTAAAAATCGATCATATGGGACAAAGTTAAATAGCAACGACCGAAAAAACAAAAAGGAAACAGATTTTATATTGTATACAAATGTACAGAGTCTTATAGCACACAAAGATGAGTTGGATTGCCAAATGAAAATGAAACTGTTGATATTGGAGATAGTGAGGTGAATGTACCGGGATACACCATGGTCAGGTGTGACACAGAAAACAGAAGTACGGAGAGGAAAGCTGTAAAAATTAAAAGTAAAAATTAAAGAGAAGAGGAGGGGTTAGCCTCCCATTAAAAATTGCTGCATACAACTTGCACCTGGTGTTGAGCAGTTATTCCCCGGTAGTCTTCTACTTTGGTTTTCTCTCCTTTTTTGTAAATGGGTCATATTACCCCCTCACTCTAGTCTGTCGGGAATCCCTCCTCTCTCCGCACATCATTCATCACAATACAAATACAAAAATTAGACAAAAATGGCTACAAATATATCATAATGAATTCAAAAGGCTCAGATCACTCACTAAACGGCAAATCAGTGAAACATATCAGTTGTATCTTAAAGAACTAGAAGACAATATCAAATCAAATCCGACCGGATTATGGACTTTATAAAACTAAAAAATTATGGACTGATATAAAACAAGAATACCTAGCAGAATTACCGATGAAAGTCAGGAGTATTCTACACCTAGTGACATCGTTAACGGTTTTGCCTCACTATTTTCTAAAGGTTATAATATGAAAAAACCTAACGCTACTAATTTGTCTGACAATCATAGTAATTGTCTGTCTTATACCTTAAATTCAATCTCGGAAAATGATTTAATAAGCATTATAGCGCGTTTACCTAATAAATTATCAGCTGGAGATGACTCTGTTCCTTCCTTCCTAATTAAAGATTGTAGATTCATATTTGCTAAGCCCCTTCATATTATTATAAATCTTGCTATTAGCACGTGCATGTTTCCTTCAAGGTGGAAGTTGGCTAAAATTACTCCGGTATATGAAAAGGGAGAAAAACATGTTCTGAGAAATTATCGTCCAATTGCTTTATTAAGAAATTTTTCAAAAATATTCGAGAAGGTTATTTATTCAACTCTTTTCAAAAACGTTTATTCATTTATTTCTTCCAACCAACACGGTTTCATGCCAGGTAAATCTACAACAACCAATCTTGTATCATTCTCGCAATATGTTTCAGAAGTGATAGATAACAGGGGTCAAGTAGACGTAGTATATACGGACTTTTCTCGAGCCTTCGATACCCTTGACCACGACATAATACTCATGAAACTTGCTGAACTTGGAGCTGCTCCAAGTCTACAACAGCTTATGAAATCATATTTATCTGATCGTCAAGCACACGTAGCTTTTCGTGTATTTCACTCGTATAAATTTTCAATGGATTCTGCTGTTCCGCAGGGTTCAAATTTGGGGCCGCTACTCTTTATGATTTTTATTAATTCCCTCTTAAAATCCTTAAACTGTCATGTACTGGCCTATGCAGATGACATCAAACTTTTTACAAGCGTCACTTCGCCAAATGATGTTACGTTTCTTCAACATAACATCAACAAATTAGTATCCTGGTGTGAAACTCATAAACTGTACCTTAATGTTGATAAATGCTCCATGTCATATTCCCGGAAATCTAACCATTTCACATCATACACAGTGAATGGATTACAACTTAAATGCTGCGTGGAGATAAGGGATTTGGGCATCTTATTCACCTCTGATTTAAATTTTACTAGACATATAACTAATATTGCAATGTCTGCTTCCAGAATGTTAGATTTTATTATGAGAATTTGTGCATCTTTCAGAGACATTGACCACATAAAGTTATTGTATTTTGCATATGTAATAAGCAAACTTTAGTCTGGGTGTCTTATTTGGTATCCATATTACATGAATCAGATAATGTCACTGGACCATATTCACCGCAGATTGTTAAAGTATCGTAAAGTATAGTAAAGTTATCGTACAGAGTAGATGGTGTCTATCCCGATCGCGGTGTGGATCAAAATAATCTCTTGGAACAACATGGTATCGCTTCGCTGGCCGCCAGAAGAGAAGAGCTTACTGCTAAGTTTTTATGGAAGATTCTTCATAATAAGTGGATGCTTCATTTCTGTTGTCAAAAATAAACTTCCATATATCTAGGTCAAGTTCTAGGTATATTAACACATTTTACATCCCAGGGGCTCATACCAATTGTCTTCGGCGGGCGCCAGTAACTGTAATGTGTCAGAATGCGATGGCACGCTAAAAAGATATTTTTTTTGACAAGTTACAACTTAACCGAATACATTTTCATTATTTATATATTGTTAAATTTATTGTTGTCTTGTAAATGGTTTCCTGTTGGACAATAAAGTATATTATTATTATTATTACCAAAGGAGTGGAACATGGGTGTAATACACCACTAGCCTCTCTATCATTCTCTTCGTCCCATTCATCCACACTTCGTTCTTCATTCCATCTCTCCCTTTTTTTCAACTTAGTCACCTGCTTCTCTGCCTCTTCTAATGTGATTTCGGTATCCTCTGGGGCTGCCTGCTTCTTCACCTTTACTGATTCTGCTTCCTTGTCTCCCTTTCTCCCTCCCAGGAGCCTCATGAACTATTTTGCCACTCTCTCATCTTTATCTCCTCGCTCACTGTTTCTTTTTCTTTCTCTGTTTAATTCCACACCTCTTTCTCTTAAGAGGTTTATTTCATAGCTTTTATTTCTCTCTCTTCTTCTCGCTTCTGCTTTTTCTTTTATCTGCATCTTTCTCTTCATCTTTTCTTCGATTCTATAAAGCCACTCTTACTTGCTTTCGTTCTTCTCCACTCCTTTAGCGCCTGGGTTGCTTCTCTTTTCAATTGGTCGCATTCTTTATCCCACCATTTATTTTTCTTCCTTACTCCTCTCCTTTCTATACTTATTTCTTTTTCTGTCACTGCTTCTTCCAGTTTTTCCTTCAATTACACAGCCATCCACTCCTTTTCTTGCTTTCTAAAATTGTCCTTTTCTAGTTTTTCCCACATTTTTATTGTTACCTTCTTCCTCTCTTCCTTTATTCGTCCGACTCCGTCTCTTCTTTCGCGATTCCCCCTTTTATGCTTAAATACAATGCTTTTGATTCTATTAGCCAGAGTCAAAAAATCAAATCATCTAAATGTTGAGGTACTGTTTCGAACTGATGGTGGTTCGTTCGATAGAAAATTTTCCGCTTTCTATGTCTGTCCAAAGGTTTAACTTTCTGCTACGAGTTCTGTAATTTGATGATGTCACAACGAGGCATCGAACAATAGCACATGACAAGATATGTCAACTTAGAGAAATATTTGGGAGATTTGTCCTAAATTGCAAGGATAATTACATCTTATCTGCTTTCGTTAGTATTGACGGAAACTTGGAAGCATTTTGTGGAAGATGTGCACCAAATTGCTAAAATATTTTATTTACTATAGAAATGTATCTTAGAAAGCAACCAAATGAATTTTTGGGGCAAAAACCCGTTCGCAAAAAACTCGAATTTTGGCCAAATCTTAGTTCTTGAGTTAAATGTATATAATCGCTTGTTTCGCATCGTTTGGTGCCAGAATCAGTGAATTCCAACTTACATTAACTGAAATATGAACATTGTGGAGTTTATTGAAAGAAATTTCGGTGCAAGAATCGGCCTCCTCCAGGAGATGGCCATTTTTTTGGACCGTACATATTCTAAGATTAACGTTGCTTACGATTAATATTATTATTTGTATGCCTGTTTGTTAGTTTTTGCCTGTTTGTTACACTTGTTTGTGTCGAGCGTGTAGCTTGGTCGTGCCGTAGCGAAATAAAATAAATAACTGGAATAATGACGTTAATAAAGCTGGCACCCCCACCTCTTGCAAATTAAAATTTGATTAGACCAAAATGATGTGCTCCTTATGTGCTAATTATGTGCCGCAATCGCGATTGTTTGTGCTCAAAGCGTTGAATGAAATAATCAAATCTAGTCTTGGGGCCCCGAACTTTATGAGAAATAAGAGGTGAAATCTATGGTAATAGAGCACAGAAATTTTAACTAAAGAAAAAGTATTGCAATAATTCTGCTCTCCAGATATGCTATTCAAGATTTTTGTTCTCGTACCATTGTACGAGAAACCCACCCCGAACGGAGTGAGCCATAATAAGTGAAACCTATAATAATCTAATACACAAATTTTAACCAACACGAAATCGTTGCAATAGTTATGTGCTCTCCAGATATTCTAATCCTGATTTTTGTGCCGGAAGCCTTGTACGGAAAATTCACCCCGAATTGTATGAGTCATAAAAGGTGAAATCTATAATAATCGAACATTGAATAATCGATTAAACAAAGAACACCTATTTATTCCTCTATACATTTTTAATCAACCGATTGAATTACCAATCGATTTCTAGTTCCTCGTTTCCCGTTTAATTTTAATTAAAAGCTTCCTCAAAATGGACCATGAGTTTCCTCGCCCATCTCCAAAAACTCACCAACGCAATTCTGCGGACCCCCTGAAGCAAAACCCCAAGCGTTCCTCAAAAAGCCTTCTCGGCGTGTTTGGCAATCTCCACCGTAACTTTAGCGACGTACCTGCTTCTAGTAAAGAAACATCAGCATCATCGACACGTCCACCGTTCAACTTATAACTTCGACGCTCTCATCGCGACCACGATCTTGCACCCGGAAGAATTCGGAAAATTCCTCGAACTCGTCAAAAACACCGCGGAGATCTTCAGCAAAAAATATCCGAGAACCAAAACGGTTTTAACAACATTCGTAACTGCGTCAGCAGCAATTGTTTTTATGAATATCTTTGACTGGTGCATTGCCAGTAAATTATTCGCCGTTCATTCAACTAGATACTACTTATTTAAGCAAATATAATCCTGTCATTTCTTTGAATTTTTTTTCTTCGTCTTACCTTGGTGTTCTTAATCTGGTCACGATTACGAACCTTCGGGGGATCGTTGGAGGAGAATTTGAGAGGTTTAAAAGTTTCTGGGGTCGTAGGCGACCCGGAAAGCCCAAAATTCTTTGAAAAGGATTTGAATTCTAGTAATAAGGAATCCATAAAAGTTTCTAAAGATCTAAATGCGTAAATTTCTAAATGCGTAAATCTAAATGCGTAAGCGTAAGCGAAATTTTTTATCTACAAAAAGTTTACGAACTTACGGCAAACTTTCCCTTACTGTGCGAGGTTCTGGAGAGCTTCAACCCGGTGTTCGGGTGAAACCTCTTCCTGGCGATGATCTACTTCATGTGAGACTTGCTTATCATGTCTTATTTGGTGTTCGTCTCCGGGTACATCCATTACGGTTACACGATCTTCGAAAAATAAACTTGTGAATTTGCTTATTGTATGGACATTCATCATGGTAGTAAGTATAATCTGTAACAGACTCCCGTCGCTACAATGTCACATCTAAATTACTTTAATTCTTCAATGTTGTAAGCACTTTATTTTGTAGGTTTTGGAAGTAATTTTGGCTAGTCTCTATTCGAAAATCAAGTTGTAAAAGTGGAACGTTTTGTGGATTTGCTACGAATTTCTGGACACTTCCGCCGATGGCGGATCCGCGGTCAATCGGGAATTATCGCAGGTAATTCAGCAAATTTGGGTCAGATCTCCGAGCGTTTCGGCGGCGGGTACTGCCACGTTGACCACACCATGATCTTCGTCCTTTCCAACATGATCGTGTCCAATTTGGTGATTTTAATACAAATTACTAAATAAATTTACAGAAAATAAACGGAAAGTTCAAGGTTTATTTACACAAGAAAACCCTCCATTTAATCCACTTAGTCTAGCAATCAATAAACCAAACAATATGGTTTTATTAACATTTTTTCAATTAATTATATAAAACGAATTTACGGTTCAAGGCGGTATCAAAACCGACAATGAGTTTCCTCGACCATATAAACAAGCTCAAAGTAATTTCTCTGGGCACTTGGAGCAACACTCCAAGCGTTCGCCAAAAAGTTTTATCAGCATCTTTAGCAATCTGCACCGCAACTTTAGTGACCTGCCTGTTGCTAGTAACGAAGCTAATGAGCATCAATACGCACATCGTTCATCTCATAAGAACGATCAAAATGATCTCGCTGACTCATTGTCAACACACTCATCGCGACCACGATCTTACACCCGGAAGAATTCGGCAAATTCCTCGAACTCGTCGAAAATACCACCGAGGTGTTCGGCAAAAACGATCCGAGCACAAAAGCGGTTTTAACGACATTCGGAAAACACTCGGCTAGATACCACTTATTTAAGCAAGTCCAGCCTTGTCATTTATTCGCGATCTTCTCCTTCGTCTCCTGCTTGGTTTCCTTGATCCCGTCAAGATTTCGAACATTCAGGCGAGCGTTGGACGAGAATCTAAAAGGTTTGAAGGTTTCTAAGATTGTTAGCGGCGCGGAAAACCTAAAACTTTTAAGGGATTTGAATCTTGGTAACAATGATGTTGGAAGTTCCCAGCGATCTAAATGCGTTTTATCTGCGGAAGGTCTGTGAGATTACGGCGAGTTTTCGCTTGCTGCGCGAGATTTTGGAGAATTTCAACGTGGTCTTCGGGTGGAACCTCTTCTTGTCGACGATGTACTTCATGTGTGACTTGGTCAACACGGTATATTTGGACTTCGTCTCGGGCCAAATGCATTACGGTGACACAACCTTTGAAAAAGAAGCTTTTGAGGTTATGCTTATTCTATGGACATTCATCTTTGTGGTAACTTTTAGTTTGTAACAATTTCGCGATGAAACACAACTCTATATGTAGGTCTTGGAAGTAATTTTGGCGAATTTCTGTTGGTCGATCAAGCTGGAAATGCGCAACGTTTCGCGAATTTGCTACGAGTTTCCGGACACTTCCGCTGACGATAGTTCCACCATCAAACTGGAATTTTCGTTGATCATTCAACAAATTCGCGTCAGGTCACCGAGAGTTTCCGCGGCGGGATTTTGCGACGTCGAGAACACCTTGATTTTCATCCTCCTCAACGTGGTCGTGTCCAATTTGGTGATTTTGATACAATTACTAAGTAAATTTACCAAAAAAAAGTTGGAGCTTTATTTACATATGAAAACTGTACGAGTAATCCATTTTTTCATTTAGCAATTTCTAATCAATTTTAAATCAGCCGATGGAATTACCAATCGTTAAATGAAGTACAGTAAGACGAATTTCGAGTTTAATTTCAACTGAAAGCTTTCCCAAAAACGACCATGAGTTTCCTCAAACACCCTCAAAAAGTCGTCAGGGATATTTCCCTGACCCCCTGGAGAAAAACACTAAGCTTTTGCCAAAAGACGTTTTCGGCATCTTTGGCAATCTTCACCGTAACTTTGGCGATGGTTTAACCCCGGTCGGTTAGTTTAGGTTGCCCGCCGCGATACGGGCAGATAAATCAAGACAACATTCGCGCGGCAGCGCGAACTATCGATCCAATATGGGACATTGTGACAAGGACCGTTGGTTTAACACCGGTTAGATTAGGTTTCCCGCCGCGAAGCGGGCAGATAAATTAAGATAACATACGCGCGGCAGCGCGAACTCCCGATCCGATATAGGACAATGTGGCAAGGACCGTTGAGTCAATCAAAAATAATAAACGTGGCAACGTCGAGTTGGTTGCGTCCGCATCTACTATCTGTCATCTTGAAAACGTCAACAATTATTTTCAGAAAAACCCGAATATTTATTGAACCAATGTATACAAAGTAGAAGCTTAATTTTTGCTTTCGGATCTTAGTTAAAGAGTGCCAAAGACGATTAACAACAGTTACACCAGGTAAAAAGTCCGCAAGTTCCGCAACTAATCTAAAATCTAAATCCGCCTTACTTCATTGCTGAAGTGTCGTGACCTTTCGCGCATAATTGTGGAACGCATCGTCACAGTAATATGCGGGACCTTCAGTTTATCGTCGGTTCCGAACGGCACTATTTGAGAGGTTCTCTCCTGAAGTTCTCAGTTCTCAGAAGTCCGCAACACTAAGTTTCAAAACAATCCGTATTCTTTACCAAGTCCAACAGTAGGATTTTTTTTCTAGGGTGGGCAAAGAAGTTTTTAGGGTAGGCATTGTCCAACCCAGCCCCCTTCTAACTACGCCCATGCTTGTCCATTGTAGCCATCTAAACATGGCCGTGCTGAAAAACCGTGCTTATTGAACTCGTACTTTAATATACAATATACTATTACATAGTTAGTTGAGTAGTTAATTTCAATTGAAATATTGTCATTTCTTATTTTGATTTTTGTACCGGGTATCAGTCAATTATAAACATATAATTTCAAAACTCATCTAGGGCAGGTTCTACCTCAGGGGAGTTCCTCAAGGAAGTTTCTGTTTCAATACCCTCGGTCGTCCAATGTTCGGCATCAACCGTAGCAGATCTGTTACTGGAGACGCTGCCTTTTTCGCTATTTTGGCTATATGGTCTGCGTACCGCAGTACCGCGTACCGCTGTCTAGTTGAACGCCAAGGTACCTCAATGATTTCGATAAGTGGGATATTTTGTCCTTCCAGAACGAGTTTCGGTGGTGCGAATAGCCTCTTGTCCGTGACAAGTATCGCTTCTGTTTTATGAACTGCCAGTATTAGACCCTGCTATTTTAACAAATTATTTCCCCACGGGAGGGTTTTGTTAGTTGCTAGTTACAGTGTGCTTATTTCCTTTGCAGTCACCACCACTGAAATATATACTACCTGGAACGAGCGCTAGCCTCCTGGGTTGTGCGGGCCGAGAGAGCATCACAAGGTGTCTCTCGTATCGCTCTGTCTTCGTCTAGTACTGTCCAAAAGGAAAACTAAATGTGTGTCCGACGTCCATTTTACCTTGCACATACAACAGTATTTTACCATTGTTATTTATTCATTAAAATATATAAACTTCGGTTTATAAAATGCTCACCGATTGAACGATCTCAATCTCTTTCTTGATACAACTCAATACAACTAGCTTTTCGCTCTGACTGTATCACATCCTCCTTGGGACCTCTCTGTCGCCCCGCACAAGCCAAGAGGCCAGCGCTCGTTCCAGGTAGTATATATTTCAGTGGTCCAGTGGTCATGGTGGTCCATTGCGGCGTCATCTATTCTCAATGTAACCAACTATTCTCAATCAACTATTTGAAACCAATTATTCTCCATGTACAAGGCAAGTCTAGGTTTAGCAAGCCATCGTATATAATGTTCTACAAGTATGGTGTCAGGACCGATCCTTTTGGGACGACCGCCGTTACCTCATACTCAACTTCACCTTCGTCTGTGTGGTATATCAACCACACAATTTACTTCAAGGGTCACTATTGTGTTCTAATAAAAAAGAGGACTGGACATGTGTGGCATTAGCGCTCATTCCAAAACGTGCCCTTTGTCCCACGTTTTGGATAAATGCAATAGTTCTATAGTTTTATAGTTTGTATAGAAACCATGGTTTTTTATTACCACGCTAAAATCTAACTCCCCCAAACATATTAGAAAACGTGCGAAGGCCTATAAAAACCTTATAAAGATTAAACAGAAGACCAGACATTTTCAGGTATTTTGAGAATTTAAGCCTCGATTGTTCATAGGAGGAGCCAAGAAAATTTAATATCCCCCTTTTTGAATTAGAGGGATGATTTAACCCCTCTGACAGATATATTATACAAGGAATGGTATAAATACCATTCCCAGTTGTCAGTAACATGTAAGAGAAAAGAGAGTAGAGTGGTAAAGTTAAATCTTAATTTATTTCGTTGTATTATTGTTTAATTAAATTGTTAAAACCAACTCGACTATTATTCGACAAACTACGTGCCTTGCGAATCCCGGTGAACATTACATTACAAGATCCCGACATATTTAGATATATCTCAGAGTGCGAAGAATTGTTGACCAGCAGTCCTTGCCTCTCAACATTGAAGTCAGAGGTGGTTCACACCACAACCCTCTTCAAAACATTGGTGGCAGCTTCACAACATTGGTGGCAGCCCCACAACATTGGCACCAGCCTCACAACAAATGCGCAGTAACCTTTCGATTGCCGTGTACCAGTTTTGACCTTTTATGTTGCCTTTATTATATCAGCAATAGCGTCCACGGTTGTAGATTGTAGTATTGGTGGTGACGACTTATACTGCGACCTTCGTAGATCTATTGTACCCCACCATCTTCCTCTAAAGGTTGATATATTTACCGATTTAGAGCGCCTCCTCTAGTCCTGATTCCTTTAGGAATTTCGGGATCCGGGTGGGATTCAAGGACCGCAACTCCTGTGCGTTCAAGCAGTGGGCCCAAAAATACATCTGTCTCTTGGGGAGACTCGTCTCTTTTCTGGTTAACAGATCCCAGCATTACTTTGGATTATCTCAACCCTGGAAGTTCTTTCCAGGTTTTCGTCCATTGTTCTCTTATTTCTTCATCTAAACTTTTGTGGATGGTGTTCAAACTCATACCGCAAAAGGGTTCCGGACCTATAAAGGGATTACTGAATCCCTTGCTTGCTAGGTGATCGGCTTCTTCGTTTCCGTCTATACCAGTGTGTCCTGGTACCCAGAAGAGAGTTACTTTATTTTCTCTGCCAAACTTGTTTAGCTTTCCCACACAGTCCCATACCAGTTTGGATCTGATGGTGTAAGCGTTCACGGTTGATCGACCATTTCGAAAACCATACTGCCATTGGGACAGTCCTCCCTTATTTTCGATGTATGTCTCGAGTCTCCTAAGTAATAGTCCTTCAAGAAGTTTCCTTTGAAACACTATTACCTATCAAATGTCACTGTCATGTCACATGTCACATCAATGTGACTGTCACTAGAAACAGTGTTGCTACTTTGAAAAACAAACCTCTAAAAAAACACCCATTAGGTCTAATATTTTCGCAGTGGAAAATTTCTCTTCGTTTTCTTCTTCGTATTTTACAATACAGCAATACTGCGCTTCCATTGAAAATGATAATCGTTTTTTTTTCCTCTAACCAATGTGGGTCCAGGGGGTTAGCCCTTAAAACACTCCGGCCCTTTGGCCTATTGTATTTCCCCACATTGGTTTGTTCATGCAAATAGATCCAGTCCCTCTGTTAGGTCCAGGATTCTATGTGCCATGTTTTTCACGGGGACTCTCTCAGCTGTAATATAAAGCTTGTGTCTCCTACGTGCAATAGCTTCACAGTGGAAGATTATATGGGCGGCGGTTTCGTCCTCCTCATAGCATGACCTGCATAAAGGTTCATCCTTCCAGATATCCATTTTATGTAGGTGTTCTCGTAGAGGGCAGTGTCCTGTAAGTAGGCCTACCACAATTGCGATCTGCTTCCTTGGCAATTGCAGGATTTCAGCAGTTAGAGTTTCCGATGGTTTAGCTACCATTCGTTTGCTGTGTGTCAAACCATTAAAATTTACCCACTGTAGACGGTGCTTAGTTGCTACCCATTTACAGATTTTATTTCGGGTGGTGGTCTTGTAGGGTAATGTAGGGTCCGCTTTCAGCAATGATGTTTGCCTTGCAGGCTCCATATTTTGCTAGCTTATCCGCCATTTCGTTACCCACCAGTCCCGTGTGGCTAGGCACCCAAGCGAGTGTGATCTTGTTATGCTTTTTTCCAGGGCTTTTGTCCTGAAGACAGTCCCAAACTGTCTTGGATTTGATTTCGTGACACGCTAGAGCATTAATCGCAGCCTGACTGTCCGTAAAAATACGGATGTTTCTACTTTTGTAGTTCATTCTCAAATTTTCACGGGCACAGACCATGATAGCGTGTATTTCTGCTTGGAATGCTGTGGCATGTGTCCCCAGGGGTACAGATAGGCTGCACCCCAGCGACAGTCCATAGATTTCTGCACCAGTACCACTGTCCTTGGAGCCGTGTGTATACCAATCCAGTTCTCCTTGGCAAGTGGTTATTTGATTTCCTTCTATTCATCGTAGATGTGTTTTGGAGGGTAGATCGAATGACAGCCTTTTAGGCATCGAATCCTCCTCTATATTGAGGTACGGTTCTGATATGACATTCGTTATCATGGTGTGTCCTGACCTCGCCAGAGATTCCCATGTGCCATTGCATATGCATCTGAAAGCTCTCATCCTTGCCTCGCTTATGATAAAGATATCCAGGGGAGGAAGGCCTAGGATCACCTCCAGAGTCGCAGTTGGGGCGGTTTTCATCGTTCCCGTAGTTTCTAAACAGGCCCGTCTTTGAACATAGGAGAGTTCTCTGATGACCTGTTTTTGCTTCACTTTGGTCCACCATACTGTGGAGCTATATGTCAGAATGGGTCTAACTACCATAGTGTATAGCCAGTATACCATGCTTGGTTTCAGTCCCCATGATTTTCCAAGTTTTCTTTTGGTCATCATCAGTGCCATTTTACACTTGTTGGTAGCTTTCTTTAGGTGTTGATTCCAAGTCAGTTTGGCATCCAGGATTACAACTAGATACTTGACTTCATCACTCATCTTTAGATACTCGTTATAGAAAATTGGGGGCTTTAGCCTATCCGTTTTTCTCATTCTAGTGAATAGTACTAGAGTGGATTTTTGGGGATTGACCCGAAGGTCGACCCCCCTGCACGAACTCTCCACCTCGTTCAGTGCTTCTTGCATAAGCGCTGCTATTATAGAAGGAAATTTACCCCTGATGAGAATGACTATGTCATCCGCAAAGCCTTGATATCAGGCTATCAACAACCATATCCCAAAGGAGTGGAGATAGAACCCCACCCTGAGGACACCCCTTGATGACAGCCACCCTCATTGTGTCACCTGCTACTGTAGCCTCAACATTTCTACCCTGTAGCATGGACAAAAACGGATAGGCTAAAGCCCCCAATTTTCTATAACGAGTATCTAAAGATGAGTGATGAAGTCAAGTATCTAGTTGTAATCCTGGATGCCAAACTGACTTGGAATCAACACCTAAAGAAAGCTACCAACAAGTGTAAAATGGCACTGATGATGACCAAAAGAAAACTTGGAAAATCATGGGGACTGAAACCAAGCATGGTATACTGGTATCCATCTGATTGATGTTTTATTTGCACCATGGCTGCGGGCTGCATTGGCTATACTGTCGAAGTAGGTGTTGTCAAACGCACCTTCGATATCAAGGAAGGCACCAAGCGCCAATTCCTTGTTTTCAGGTGTGTTATCTATTCTAACCACTAATTGGTGTAGAGCAGATTCACATGATTTTCCTGGTTGATAGGCATGCTGATTAGAGTGTAGGGGCCTGTTTAACAGGCAGGTCTCCCTCAGATGCTTTTCAACCAGTTTTTCTAACGTCTTCAATAGAAAGAAGGTTTGACTTATTGGTCTATACGCTTTAGCCTGGGTGTAATCTAGACGCCCGGCTTTTTGTATAAATACAACTTTTACTTGCCTCCAGGGAGTTGGCACATAGCCTGATGCCAGACTTTCCCTGTATAGCTTGATCAGTATTGGCACCAGCGTTTCACTCCCCTGCCACAGAAGGGCGGGGATGACACCGTCCGGGCCAGCTGCTTTGTATGGGCCAAAGGTATTTGTGGCCCATTCAATTCTTTCATATGTGATAACCCTCTTGGACACCCGCAGTCACACCTCGTCCCTCTTGTTTGAGAGCTTACAGCATGACAGTCAGGATTATCCATTGTTGGGTTGATCACATAGGAACCTGGGAAGTGAGCTTGGAGTAAGACTTCTATAGTTTCCCTCCCATTGGTTGTGTGTTTTTCGTTTGGTCCTCTGATAGTACCAACCGGATTTAACGGGTTCTTTATCAGAAGTCTCTGGAGTCTTGCTGTTTCAGATGTACTTTCGACATCCTCACACATCTTCCTCCAGGACTCCCTCTTAGCTATCCGTACAGATTTGTTATAATCAGTGAGTGTAGCCGTATATTCGGTCCACATCCCTGTCTTTTTAGCTCTATTGTAGAGTTTTCTCGTTTTGTTTTTCTTCTGTTCAAGTTTCTTACTCCACCAGGTAACTTCTCGTTTCCTGGTTCGCTTCACTTGAGGACAGCTGTCATGATAAGAATTTATTATAGCCTCCTGAAGTAGAGTGGAGGCTTCTTCAATATCATGCGGACTGGTTATGTGCGAACTTAACACACTTGTATTAAGGCGGGATTATGATGAACTTAACGTGATGAGATGAGACGTGATGAAAACCTAAAACCCTTTGTTTTATATGCAGCCCATTACGATCGGGGTAATGTGAAGTATCCGAACTTTAGAACTTCCTTATAGTGCTCCCAGTCAGTTTTGCGTGGATTACGATACACATCCTTTGTCCTGTCAACGGCCTTGACCTCCAGAAAGATGTATCGATGATCCGACAACGACGGTTCTTCGGACACATACCACTTACTCACTAGTGCACTTGTATATAAGGACGCCAAAGTCATATCAATAACCTCTTTCCGTCGTTTTGTTTGAAAGGTGGGCCTGTTACCGACATTCAGTATTGCCAGATTCGTGGACACTAAATATCTAACCAAAGACTCACCTCTTTTGTTGGTTTTGGTGCTCCCCCATACTACGTTTTGGGCGTTGGCATCCATCCCCACCAGGATCTGGAGATTGGAAACCTCGCAGTATTTCACCAGGCGCTCCAATTCTGCGGTAGGTGGTGGTTCAGGTGCATCGTATGGTAGGTACGCAGAGGTCACAATAAGTTCCCTAACTGACCCCCCCCCCCTCCCATGCGATACCTGATTTTTGCTGTGGCAAGATCTCTGAATAATTAATAAATTAATAATCGAATCTGCAATCGCAATCTGTACATTGAAATATGAAAATTATTACAAAATATACATTTATATTTCAAAAAATACACAGGAAATGCTTCCGTGGATGCACGCGAGATTTTCAATATTTTAATATAAGAAATGTATTGTTTAATAAATTTTATTATTATACACAAGTTTATTAACCCGTAACTTTCCCAGTTTTTTGTTTAAATACATTTATATATATATATATATATATATATATATATATATATATATATATATATATATATATAATTATCAAAAGCGTTAATCGTCTCTTAGAGTTAAACGTAGTTTATACCCCAGCACAGGTTTTAAAACAATCGATTGCTTAATTCTAATCTCTTCTACCCTGTTATAATCAGTAGTGACAAAATATTTCCTTTCAGTTGAAGCAACCATACATTTAGTCAACATCATGCCATATTTGAGCCCTTAAATACAAGACAAAATTATTTAATGGAATGTTTCGTAATATTAACCAATGCAATTGCGCGGGTCCCCAGAAAATGGTAGATTTGAGGATGTCAGTTTGCAGATTCTTCGGTCGTAAATCGTTCAGGGATGAATTTTAGCGGATCCTTAAAGTACAGTAGATGACGGTGCAATGTTAATATATTTAAAATTACTCCTGCTCCTTTTGCTAAGGTACAAGTTTCTGTAACATCGTGAAATCTATTTGTAATTAATAGTTTTAATTGTAATTAATTGTAATTAACTGATAATGAACAAATCTGTTATTTGTTCTTTTCTGTTTATAAAATATATATTATCAAAATATCTCTTTATTCGCAACAATAGTTTATAATAAATAGTTATTAATAACAGAAAAACTTAATTTAAAATTATTATTGCTTAACAAGAGCGATATAGTGTTATATTCCTAAGTTGAGATCTTCTTCAGGTGTGCTAAGGTTTCTGCTAAGGTTTGCCCTCTCCTTTCTCTGCACATCAGGATATGGTGTTTTCCCGCTTTCTCCCCACAGGATTGGCATATGCAGTCATCGTCCGGTTCGTGGAAATGTTTCTTGTCGCATGTAAGATGATGGAATCCATGCATTGTCACACACGTTAGTAGGTGCCTTCCATTTTGGTTTGCTTTCTTCCAGCCCTGGTAGCTGAAAGCTGGTCCTTCGGTGTATCGTTTTACTACGAAGTCCCATCGCTTGTCCTCTATAATTCTCTTGTATTCCATCCTTGTTCATATTGGGATCTCTCCAAAGTTGTTCATCAGGTCTTCCCCCATAGTCTTGGTTTCCGCAATGAAAGTAAAAGTGTTAGACGCGTTCCTCGGGAGGCCGAGGACTTTCTTCAGAAAGCGCGCTTTGATTTTGTCGAGGAGAACCAGATGCTTTGTTTCTATTCGATGACATAGCGACTTGATGCCATACGTTACCGCAGGCCATATTATCAGGTTGTAAATTTTCAGTACAGTTTCTAAGCCTACTCTCTGTAGGTACTTCTGCCTTCCAATTAACTGTGCGATATTTCCTCTTTTGTTGTTAATATGTTTGGTTATGGTTAAAGTGGTCTGGAGTGTCACTCCTAAATACTCATATTCGTTGGTGAACTCTAACTGACAGTGTACCTATGTGTACTTTGTCAAGGCGTTTCAGTCGCCCTCCTTTCCTGAATTTGAGTACTTGGCGTTTTCCGAGGTTTATTGCGAGTTTATTTTTGGTGCACCAGTGCTGGAGTTTGTCTAGACTCATTTGGAGCGCCGCTAAACTTCGGGAGTAGATTACTAAATCGTCCGCATACATAATAGAATTTGCTTCTGGCACTTTAATTGCGGCTGGTATGTCTGCTACGAATATCAAGAAGAGTGTTGGACTTATTGTGTCGCCTTGCAGGACACCTTGTTTTTGGGATATTGTGTTGGTTAGTTATATACCGTTGTCGATGTTGACATAGTTCGTTGTTCATGAAGTTCATGAATCATGTTAAATAATTTACCCTTGATCCCTTGCTCCTGCGTCTTTTCGCACAAGATTTTCCTGTCGACCGAGTCGAAGGCCTTTTAATTAAAATATGTATTAGGGAATACATTAGAAATCTAAAAATTGGAAGTTAGATTAAATGTACAATATACTATTACTATAAATACTATTAGGTAGAGTTATTAGACGGCATATAGAGGGCACCAGATGAGTAGATAAAACTCTCAGAATCTCGCTATGACTACAGACCACCCGATGGATTCTGGGGAGCATAAGAAACGAACACATAAACGTAACACAACAACAAATACAAAACTATTGTTTTGTCTATAGTTTACTCTAAAAGCGAACGGTAAAATAATAGAAGTAGAAGCAGTACTAAATAAAATAAACTGGCACGTAATAGGTTTATCAGTAATTAGTAGTGCTGGATAAGAATGGAAGAAGCTAGAATATGAAAACATACCGGCTCATAAAAGAGGAACAAACGGAAGCATAGGTGGAATAGGCAGCTTAATCCTCATCAATATGCACCTTATCAACATATACACAACAAGGAATTAAAAAATTTTGCGAACATCTAAAAAGCGCAATGGAATGATGGGGCATTTTATAGGTAAACTACCCAGCCAGCGTTGAATGTTGCAGGAATGTTGCAGCAATGTTCCGAAGGCTGCACAACATTCCGAATGTTCCTGAATATTCCAGTGGCAACGTTGCAATGTGAATGTTGCAGCAACATTCCTGCAACATTCCAGTTGCAACATTACAATGTGAAAGTTGCAGCAACATTCCTGAACATTACAGTGGTAACATTACAATGCGAATGTTGCAGCAACATTCCTGCAACATTCCAGTTGCAATATTACAATGTGAAGGTTGTAGCAACATTCCTACAACATTCCAGTAAGGCTGTGGCAATTAGTTTTTTCATTATTTATATTTTAATTTATTTTTACTGTGATTATTTTTACTCGTCTCACTTTTTTTTATTGTTATACTCAAAAATGTATTATATATTTAGTTATTTTTCCGATCGGCGCGTGTATTTTCCGCCGATCGGAATTTGCATACACAATGTGTGTATATACTCAATGAAACGTTGCTTTATTTATCTACGCTCTCTCTTCTTTCTGTAATCCTCTCTTCCACTTTTATGTAGTGTATTAAGTCGGGATTATGATGAACTTAACGTGATGAGATGAGACGTGATGAAAACCTAAAACCCTTTGTTTTATATGCAGCCCATTACGATCGGGGTAATGTGAAGTATCCGAACTTAACGTAATGTGAAATCTACCAATGTCCAAAGTTTCACGTCGTGTCGCCTTAATCTTTCAGCGAATCAACGCTCTCGATTCTTGCGCGCATGCACTCGAATTCAAGAGTGGCATTTTCCATTGTGTTGTTACATTCACTTTGTTTACAGTTCGAAAATTTGTTTATAAATTAAAAGTTAAAAATTGTCGATTAATGACGTTTTGTCAGTTGAGTGTGTGCGAGCGTATCCCCAAATATTTGATAAGGGGCATGCAGGTTTCAAAAAAGACTCTGCATGGAAGACTGTGGCCGAAACAATGAATGGTAGGTTATGTTGCATCTTTTTATTCGAAATTTCACTTTATACTTTTCTATATCCTTTCTATCTTTATTTCAGCAACAGTGAAAGGATGTAGCTACAGGTGGAAAACGCTTCGTGAGAGGTTTGTCAAAGAGATGTGGATTGTTGAGCTTGATGGGATGGGGCAGTGACATCGACTCGTCCAGAATGGCCCTTATTGCAAATATTGCAATTCCTGAAACCCCATATTAGGAAAAGGAAGTGTATGAACGCTGAGTCCCTCCTAAACGCGTTTACATAACCTACTTGTACAGCAAATACCTTGCCTTAAAATTTATTTGGCAAGATCGTTCGAATAAGAAACAATGTTTTAGCCAATTGATGATGGCGAAATTACTCTGCAGTAAGTTTATTTCTTTAAAAGTGAACATTTTTATATTTTTGCCAGATATTTTTACTTATATTTTATATTGTCCTACAATTTTACAGAGACTTGGCCGAGAGAAATGGTCAGAAAAAGATATAGAAGAGACTCTGGCGAAATGACTTATTCAAACTCCAACAAGAGTGAGTCGAGCCAAAAAAAACAAATGCAGTTTCCTCCGATGAGAATAAAAATAACAGAACATAAATTTAAAAAAAAATATTAAAAGTGAAAGTGAAATATGTAAATAAAAGAGAATAAAACTAAAAATATAATATTCTATTTTTCAATATTCAATATATTTCTATAACATTCCTGCAACATTCATGCAATGTTCGCAATCTTCCTGCAACATTCATGCAATGTTCGTAATGTTCCCGCAACGTTCGTAATGTTCCCGCAACGTTCGTAATGTTCCCGCAACATTCCTGCAATGTTCCCGCAACGTTCCTGTAATGTTCCCGCAACGTTCGTTATGTTCCCGGAACGTTCCTGCAATGTTCCGTGCAACGTTCCCACAACATTTCTGAACGTTGCAGAGAGGCGGACATAGGAATGTTGTAGGAATGTTGCAGGAATGTTGCAGCAATGTTTAGCGTTGCGAAAGTAACATTGCTGCAACATTCAACGCTGGCTGGGTAGGTTACTAGAAGTAAAAAACGAAGAATATAGATGGCATTATGGTTTAGGTAAATGAAATGAAAATTCTTTCTTCAAAAAGAGGCCGCGACGAAAATGGACACGAATATCTTCCTGAACAAAAAATACAAGGCAAACAAGTGAACAAAGTTATATTCAAATGATGAATGTATGAAATGCCTTAAAATAAGTACACGGAGAAAACAAATATATTCGCTATACATTAAAGAAGATTGTAGGTATCAGTGGTGACATGTCCTGCAACTTTTATAGATCCATTGTACTCCACCTCTCTTCCTCTAATCTTTGGTATACTTACCCATTTAGAGCGCCTCCTACAGTCCTAAATCCCTTAGCAACTTCAGGATCTGGGTGGGATTCTAGAATTGCAAATCCTCTTCGTTCAAGCAGTGGGCCACAAGGTACATTTGTCTCTAATGGTGAAATGCGCCGCAGTCCTTAAGCAAATGCATCTCAGCTGAGAATCTGCAGACTGTGCAACTGTCATCTTCTGTAGGTCTTGAGGTGTTTTCTAAGTCTGCAGGGTCCCGTCAGTACTCCTGTCAGAATTCGGAGCTAGTTCCTATTTCAATAAGTTCCTTTTAAGTTTCCGGCAATCTTTTGTTCTTTCTGGTTAAAAGATCCTTGCATTACTTTTAGCCCTGGAATTTCTCTCCAGGTTTTCATCCATTGTTTTCTTATTTCTTCATCTATACTTTTGCGAATGGTGTTCATGTTTATACCACAAAAGGGTACCTGACCTACAAAGGGATTACTAGATCCCATATTTGCTAGGTGATCGACTTCTTCATTTCCCTCTATACCGATACCCAGTATAGCATAACTTTATTTTATATGCCAAGCTGGTTAAGTTTTTCCACATAATCCAATACTAGTATGGATCTGATGGTGTATAAACTAATAGCCTTGATGGTTGCTTGAGTATATGACACGATAGCAAGTCGCTTTTTACGATAGTTCCTGTCGATGTTAAATTACATATATACATCTTTCGATTGCATGTATCTCTGCTTGGAAGATACTTGGGTAGATTCCAATGGATTCGAAGTATTTGGTACGAGGTCCAAATACTGCTATCCCAGTACCTTCCTTCGTCTTCGAAATATCTGAATACCATTTGATAGCACTTTGCTTAATTTGATACGCCGAGGATTCGTCGCTCCAATCGGCTTTACTGCTACACATTCCCGAATAGTGTGTCCCGCAATGGTATTTGCCTAGCATTTAATCTTTTGGAACCTCCAGCCAAGGGATCTTGGCAGCGAGGCTATTCTGGTGTCTGATCTCGATTATTTTACCTCGAGAAGGGGCGGCAGACTAGCAGGGGACGACGTCTTCAAATTCGCCGACTAGGTTATCTCCATGACAAATAGCTATACCTATCTAGGGGTCACCCTGCAGAGCAAATTAAGCCTCTCGGATCTTGTCAAAAGAGGAGCATGCAGGCCAAAAAGCAGGCCAAAGGCGATAAACAGCCTCAAAAATATCTAGAGGTTATCACTAGACAAGACCTTGCATCTTTTCAACCAATAGATGAAGCCCATTGCGTCATATGACATTAAGGATGTGGCCCAGTACACAAATTCACAAGAATCCGGAATCCACAAGAATGGTGGCTGACGAACGTCTGAAACAATGTCCTGTATAAATATTTGCTTCCGACAAATGAAGATAATTAGCGATTTGTTTAGGACTAGAGCCAATTTTATTTATTCCAACACATTGCTTAGTGCATTTCTCATTTTGAAAATTTAGAAAAAAAGGCTGATCATTGTTCATTTTTTGTGGGCGTAGGTTAATATATTTTTTGCAGGTTTGGTAAAATTCTTTAGGTACCACAAAAGATCTTTGTGTTTTTGTTTTAGAATCAGGAATTTTAACAATCAGAGATGTTCCGGTGTCTTCTATATGGCAGGGTTTGATATTTCGTAGTTCTTGTTTTCTGCAAGCACCACTAATGCCAATGATAAGAATAACCTAAAATTAATAAAAAATTATGTCGTTATGCCCATTTGGGAGCATTATAAGAAAAAAAAGTAATGAATACCTTCATCAATAAATATTTGTTATCCGGCGAATTATTGAGGAAACTGTTAATTTCTTGATTGGTGAAATTTTTTTATTTCTTGCTTTTAAATCCGTCAGATTTTCTCTTTAGTAAAGCTATAAACTTTGAATGCTTTGAAATGTCGATGTCGTGCTTTATATTAATTGTTGTCCGAACCATTGAATAAATTGCCCAAAGTGAAGATGGTTTCATTGTTTGAGTTAATTCATCAAAGTATGATAATACAACATTTTCTGAAAACGATTTAACTTTATGCTTCATTCTCCAGTCCATAAATTTTCTATATGCATCCTTGTATCGCTGCCGAGATTTAATGGGTAGAAAATTATGGGCAGCTTGTTTCGCTTTTTCAACAATTTTGGGTGGAGTGCTATTTTCTTTTTCACTATCACTGGACTTTATTTTAATTGATATTTTTTTAATTGAAAAAAATATAGTGTTTATGTTAGATTAGTTTGACGTTTTTTAATAATTGTTTGACAAATAACAGAATGCTTTGGGCTGCCCATATTTAACGATAGTAGCAGCTCTCAACCAATCAACGAATCGTAAACCAAACGCACAAGTGTGTTATTGAATCATTAAGTAACATTAATCGCGGACTGTTACATACGTGTGTTGTATGATGTATTTAGATAATCCACGAACTATACAATATTAGGCAATTACAATAGTGGTCGTAGATAAAATATTTTATAGTATATATTTTATAGTCCCGTAGTGGGACTCAGAACATTCATATTACAGGGTCCCTGTGGTGGCGAAAGCGGGCATTCCAAACCTAGAACAGTAAAAAATTAGCAGGAGCACAACAGGGTTTTAATGAAACAAGAAGAGAGTCACAAAAAATTTCAGACAAACCAAGAGAAAATTTATGAAAGCACAGTTAATGTCCATTGAGGAAAACTTTAGGAACTACAACATAAGAGACTTCTACAGAACATTCGCAGGTAAAATCAAAGGCTACGCACCACAAAACTTATCTTTCAGAAGAGAAACAGCAGAGCTAACACTCACCAATAAAGAAAACTGCAGAGAACTAGCAAAATATTTGTCTGATCTATTAAACTGCCAACAATCTACCTCAAGATTTCCCAGAGAAAAATTAGCAGAGACACCCGGATTCACCACCAGCTACACAAGAAGAAATCAATAGACACATTCAAAGGCTCAAGAAAAATAGAACATCAGGAAAAGATGGAATCATTGCGGAACTACTGAAAAATCTAGGACCATACTCACTACGAGAATTCACACAAATCATCCAAGAAACTTGACAAACCGAAAAATTACCAGAAGACTGGAAATGCGCATCCATACACCCACTACATAAAAAGGGGGACAGAGCTGATGTGAACTCCCTATCACAAGTCGCCTACAAGTCCATGTCCATGTGCCTCCTCCAAAGAGTAGAAGAACAACTAGAACACAGAATATGGGAATGCCAGGCAGGCTTCAGATCAGGTCGCTCCTGCGCAGAATAGATCTTCACACTGAAAAGCGTACTCAAGCACAAAGCCATCAGAATCTCACCACTTATATGCATCTTTGTGGACTTCAAAAAGGCATATGACACCATAGACAGGCAATCGCTTGTTGAAATCCTGAAAGACCATGGACTGGACTCGAAAACACTAGAACTCATCACACAAACTCTATTAAATACTACATCAAAAGTGAAGTTCATGAGAGAAATTTCCGTACCATTTCTGATAAAAACAGGTGTCAGACTAGGAGATGGCCTGTGCCCGCTACTTTTTAATGTGGCTCTAGACAAAGTGATGAAAGAATGGAAAAAAGAGCTAAAAGCTCAAAAGCACTAGAAACCCACACAATTAGGAAGGAACAAAGACAAAGTAGTAGTCTTATTGCTAGCTTTTGCAGACGATACAGCAATACCAGCGGAGAATGAAGCGATAGCAATCAAACAGTTAGAAGTCCTCAAAGAATGCGCAGAAAAAGATGGAGTACGAATCTCCTTCACAAAAACATAATTCATTTACAGAAAAATCAACATACAAAAATTGAATCCGAAATACAGTGAAATCAAAAAGGTATCCCATTTAAAATACCTTGGAGAAATTTTAGAACCTTTTAGAACAGGAGAAAAATTAAGGCAAGAAACTACACAACAGAAAATGATGAGGGCCTTCTTCCAAAGAGAGACGAGACGTCTACAACAAACAATGCCTGTAACTACACACAAATGTTAAACACTGTAGTGAAACCAGAAGCACTGTATGCGAATGAGATGCTTACACTCCACACAAAAAGAAATCTCGAAAATCTTCTAAAAGAAGAAAGGAAAATCGTGAGACAACTTTTAGGACCAAAACAAACAGAAGAAGGATACACACTACACTACAGGAAAACAACCGAAAAAATATCCAACCTCGTTTCAGACATCAGGAAAGGAGGCTCAAATTTTATGAACATCTTCACAGACTACCCTAAAACAGGATCGCTAAGCGAGTCCTCACATACATACAGCGAGTCCAGACGACAACTCCATGGATAGTCAAAGTAAGAAAAGATCTGGAAGAACCACAAATAAACGGTACAGAAATAGAAAATAGAGAGACATACAGACAAAAGGTTAACAAATGGGAAGTGATGTCAGAGAATGAGAAGCCCAAGAAGACCGGGACAAAGTGGACGCATGAAAGGAAAAGGATCCATGGAGGAAAAATACGTGGGTAAATAGAAGAAACATCAGAAAATTAAGTCAAGTTTGCTTTGCGTGGTCCCACAGGGTCCAAACGCTAATAATACTAAAAATTCTTATTTGTATCCATCGATAAATTTGGCCGGTTTTTATGAATTGCTTCAAGAAGTTCTCACAATAAGCTCTCAAAGTACAGTACAATCTTGATAAACCGACACACCTAACCTGAGAACCACCGAATTATCCAAAAAAGCCGGATTATCAGAAAAAATAACAATTTTACATATTTTATGTACAATAGGGAATAAACAAGATATTCAGATTTACTTGAGTTTTTACCCCCGATACTTTATGATCTTGACATTACACATACACCATTATTTTCTTATTTAGTTTGTATTTAATTCCAAAAATTAAAATCAAAAAGTCCAAAATATGCGAGCGAAATTCAAATTTGCGAAACGCATAACCATGGGTCGAACCCAAACTATGTACAGTGACGTGCACGTTATGACATTTATCGGAGTCGATATTCACTGTGCTGTTTTGCTGTGCAATATTTCTGTAATGTTTTCTAATACCTAGTGCGATTTTGGTATATAGTGACATTATAAATTATCAAGAACAATGACTGAAAGTGTTTTTCTAAAGTACAATCGGACAATCTACTAAATATAGATACATAACAGCATATTTTGTATCGCATGCGCAAATAATAAACAACACCGAATGACAACGTGATCTGCGACGTCATCCACAGCGCGTGATAAATGGGACCGTCCAAACAGGTCAAATTAATCGGTAATTTATATATTAAAAAAAAAATTATTTAATCACTTTCAACAGTATTTATATTTTTTACTATGTTAAAACGAAGTAAAAAGTGAATTAAGCAAATAAAAAAAATTATGCATATTCCCTATTGTACAAAATTAAAAAGAATAAAATATATACCTTATATAAGGGAATGTGTACATATAAAAAATGTCCATACTAAGAACACTTAGTACATATGTATTAAATAAAAATAACTTCAAAGATATTATACAAAATAATCATTCATTGTTTTTTGTTTCTTTGCCTTAAACATTTTAACAAAGCGCACTCTTGTAACTTTTTTAGCTCTAACACACCGGCACTTGGCGTTTTATTCTGCCCATTTCGTACAAACATTGAGTGTGTTGAATGCGTCACCGTTGGTTGCAGTTCGCTGAGTTGAAACATTAAAGTTATCGTTAGCTTCTTCGTCGTCCGTGCAACAAATTTGGGTGAGGTTTTCTTCGTCAGAAAGTAGCTGCTAATTTTCCTCGCTTGTGTCTTGAACCAATCTTTTATGTCATCGTTTGTCAGGTAAAATCCACTTCAAATTTGTTGGAAAACTCCTGTGAAAAATCCAAAGACAATTGTAGAGTGCAGTTAGCTAACATCAGTTTGTTTGATTAAGTCTCAAAGTAGAGATTTTTTGTAATTTATTTTTATTTGCTGAATTACATTTTGATTCATGGGCTGCAATAGTGGTGTTGTACTTGGAGGCATCTAGAGCAGTTGACTTTGTTTCTTTCTAGTGAAGTCCCTCTTCTTTAGGATGTCTAGGAGCGTTATCCAGAAGAAGCAAAGTTTTATCAAGCAAGTTATGAACTAAAATCTTGCTTGAACAATTCTTTAAACAAATCTCGGGTAACCCATCCTTTGGCTTGATTTTTATATGTAACTGGTAAATGAGTTATGTTTTTTAAAGGCCCGCGGATGCTTTGCCGGACGTGATGGCGGGAGTGGGGGACCGGAAGTTGAGGCGGAGGGTCTATTTGTTTCTTAAATAATAATTGTCGGCCGAAAAAATTTATACAAATTTCGTGCGGAAATGATTTTACAGCGCTCCAGCTAATGGGGAACTCGCTTTTCGGGCTCGTTCCCCAAACGAGCTGTCGCGTTGTAAAATCAAACTTTCCGCACTCTAATGTAAATAACTATTTTGGCCTTCTGAATTGTAAAGCTAGCTTTGACATCGTGTATACGTCCAGCGAAACTAGATTTTTACGTACAATGTTGCGTACGTAAAGTACGGCTACGATGCGGTAAAGTGACCAGTAAATTTTAACATTTCAGGGACACTTACAAAATAAATTAAGTATAAGACAATAAAACCTAATCAAAAAAACGCTACTTTACACCACATTTGTCACTATAATCTACAAAATAAGTTATTTTTTAAATTTTACTGTGCGTCTGACATTTGGAAAAATGATGAATAATTGAAAAATGAATAATTTCCAATATTGTAATTAATCTAAATCTTAAATAATAATTGTCGGCTAAAAAATCTTATACATTTTTTTTATAATTTCGTGCGGAAATGTTTTTACAATGCTCCAGCAAATGGGAAACTCGCCCTTCGGGCTCGTTCCCCAATCGAGCTGTTGCATTGTAAAATCAAAGTTTCCGCATTCTCATGTAAATAACTATTTTCTACTGATATATGTGAAAATGGTATTTTTTCCACGGCTTACCCTACATGAAAATGACATTTTTTCATTCTAAATATGAAAATATTTTCACATCTAGACGAAAATGAGCATTTTAAATTTATGATTTTCTCGATTCAAACACTTAAACTAACCAAATTTGCATGGAATTCTTTTTAATTACATCAATTTCAATGAAATATTTTATGTACAAACGTAAAAAGAGCCTGAAACTATTTAAAAAACCGAAATAAAATTAGGACATTTGACTTGAAAAGTATCACCTTCTGTGGGAATGCAATATATTACCATGGAAACGACCAAATCAACAATTAAATTTGTATTGACAGTTCGCTTCGAATTGGATTTATTAGTCGAATTATGGATTCTACAACCGAAATCAGTAGAAAAAAATGCATTTACTACTCGAGATGAGTGTTTTTTTTTTGTTCGGTGATTGCTAACTCGCTGACGCTCGTGAGCAAACTCCCACCTCCCAAAAAAACGCCAACTTTCATCTCTTGCTGTAAAATATACTATTTTTGTTATTTTTTCATAAAATTATTTTGCCTTTTCTCGGAGGATATCTCTGGATAATAGCGTATGCTGAGCACGCTCTTGCATAAACCAAGTAAATAAGGTATTTTCCCTTTCTAGATAATCACCGGTTTTAACGGTCTTTCTTTCCTTTAAGCCCCACTCACCAGTCCTGACGAATTGGAGGATTTTTCGCGGTTGAATTTGATGTCGTAGATCGTGGATCTTCAAACGTCATAAATACATACGCGGTTTTCCGTCGTTTCTCTTTTATCAAGTTTATTGATGATCTCCTGTTTTTGGCGCAAACTTCAAGTGAAGTGTTTCCGTTTGGTTGACATTGTACACCAAAAAACTACATACACTAGATACACTCGATAAACGACAAACCAATAACAAAACAAGATGTAATGGAGCGGCGAACAGAATTGGGAAAGGGGTGTGGGAGGGAAGAGCACGATCGGGCCTGATTGCTTATATCCAGCGCGGCCAGGAAAGACACGTGTTTTCCCAGAGCGCCGGATTACTGAGCATGCCGGACTAACCAACCGCGGGATTATCAAGTGTATTGTATTCTATTCTAACTGTAGCACCATTGTTGAGTCAATATCGACATCATCTATCATTTCCTGATCAACAATTTCTTTTATTGTCTTTTGCCCAAAACGTTAGTGAAAATATTTACGCATGAATAATACCAACATCTTCAGCAATTTATCTACTTGGGTATTTGAATAATGTTTTCTTTGTCATAAATCGAAAGCTCATATATGTTTTATAAAAAAACTATTTTTTTTTTCGTTGTAATTAAAAAGTTATAACTAATTGAAAATATATTTTTGAACTCGGTATCGAAAACAGGCCGGTCGCGTTGTGACGTAAGAAGGTTAATTTCTACCCGCGCATGACTTTGTTTATACAGTATTTGCGGTAGACATGTCAAATATTAAAAGTCAAATATTAAAAATTATCGTTCTTGTTTTGTACCATTGTGTAGGAGTACTACAAAAAGAACTCCCCAAAAAATGTTTTTAAGTGTCCCACATTGTTAAATGTCGAAAAAAATGGTTTTAAACAGTGCGCCGACAAAAATCCTAAGACGACGATTTTATAAAGAATGTTTATGTTGAATGTTAGAATGAAGTTTCTCCCTTACGACGTCACAAACAAATTATGGCGCATTTGGAGTCACGCGATTATATTCAAAATTTTATCACTTTTAGATTGTTTATTTTTTTTTATAATAAGGTTTTAAAATACATAAAAAATCTATTTTTTTTTATTCAACAACCCAATTCTAATTGGACGGTTATTAATTTTTTTTTCTTAACTCCTTCCAAACTAGCCCACGCATGCGCAACATTGCAACCTACAATTGCTGAAGTCATGAGTATGCGTCGGAAAGTTTGCTTACTATTTTGACTGTTTTTGGAACAAACCTTACATCATTGGTAAGGCGTTCATACTTAATTACACCAAAAAAAATTCCTTAGATTTAAAAATTAAACAAACTTTATTTAACGTAACGACAACAATGTTATAATAAACAAAAAATATATAAATAAACATATTTAAATTATTGTTTTCCAGATTTCAGTATACTTTTTAAGTCTCCAGGCTAAAAATTACGAAAAAGAATCATTATTACGTTATTATACCCTATTTATATACCCTTTTTTGTATTCGGTCCAAATAAATGTTAAAGTGGTAGAGTGTAACTAGTTTACAAAGAAATTAAAAAAAAATCGTCTTATACAGCGTTTTCAAATTACATTCACCCTTATTTTGAGTGGTGTAAATCAATTTTCAGAAATAAAAAAAAAACTAACTACTTTATTATTATAAAACTAACTACTTTACATTTCTATGTTATCTTTTCATTTTGAACAAAATTGTGGTCAAATATATTTGAAATATTAGTGACTTTTAATATATTTGGTGATGAGTTGCTTCACAATGAAACTATCGCAGATATGAAAATATATAGTTAGTTATTTTATTTTTGCAAATTGACTTACATCACTCGAAAAAAGCGGCTCAAATATATATATATATATATATATATATATATATATATATATATATATATATATGTATAATATATAATACTAGACTAAAACTAAGATCAACGATAAAGCTTTTGTAAAAATTGTATGATACCACACTGAAAATTTATTTATCTGTATACATAATATAATAATAAATATAAGATGTACCTTTTTTTCTTTTGGCCTGTCAATAGTGGAAGTTAATTTTATAGCTTCAACAGCTTCCTTAGATGGCTATTAAATATTAATTATTTATTATTGAAATTATAAATCATTGTTCTTGATGAACTACACTGCTCAAAAGAATTAGCGGGTCACTAATTTGTACCTCCATAAAATCCAAATGGGAAATTACAAGCAAATAAAATTAAGAACATCTGATAGCTCTATTTATTTGTTTTAATTGACACATAGGGAATTATCAGCATACAGGTCAATATACCAGGCGCGGTGGAGATTAGTATCGACAGGACATAGGAACGAATTTGTTGTTAATGCAGGATAGCGCCAAACCACATACCGCGAATCACTTTTGACTTCCTACAAGAACTGGAAATTCAAACAATGGTTAGGCCTGCATTAAGTCCTGATTTAAATCCCATACGTGATCGCTCGCACCCTCCTCAGATCATCCAGCAGCTAGAGGCGGTTCTTATTGATTAAAGAGACGCTATACCACAAGAAAATCTTGGAAGGCTTTTTCGAAGCATGCCAAGACAGTGTAATGCCGGTATTCGTGTTATGGGAGCACCTACTGGTTATTAAGTTAGCACTTTATGTATAAAGGTTTATATTCACAATTAAATTAAATTCGTTTTGCACTTTGGTTTTGGTAGTTGTTGGTTATTATTACGCGTACTCTACGTAGTATAAAGTACGTGGTGCTGACACTTCCATATGTGCCAATTAAAGCAATTAAATAGAGCGTCTTTCAGATGTTCTTAATTTTATTTGCATGTAATTTCCCGTATGAATTTTGTGGAGGCACAAATTAATGACCCGCTAATTGTTTTGAGCAGTATATTTTTATAGTGTCTACTTACACTTAATTTTATATCCTCATATTTCATAATATCTGCTTTATCTCCTTTTTTGTTTGGAATAATCATAAGCTTCGGATGAGTTTCTTGTCCAACTCTTTTCTTTAATATCAATCGTTGAGCAGCTCTAGATATTAAAGATATATGATTTATCAAATATTAGTGACTCGGTTACTGATTTACGAAATGAATCATATGATGATAGTATAAATGCATAAATATTTATAGTTGGTACCATAAGATATGGAAGGCGTGAAACTTATTTGCGTTGTTGCACTATCGATGGAATTAAAATGAAGTTATACTAGTAATATTATCTTTCGACACATGTTTTTGAATTAGCTTATGGTAGGGATAAAAAAAGTATTATTTAACTTTTCCATTTTTCAATTTGTGGTTTTTACGTATAGCGTATAGACGGAAATATTGAAATATGAGTTAAAAAATATAGTTGTTAATATAATTTTGTAGTCATAGAATGAATAAATTCGTCGAAAGCGTTTTGAGCTTTCATTGATGAATGGTGATCTTTGAAAATCCTTCTCTTGAATTTGCTTAAATGTTTAAAAAATTATAATCTGTTGGGAACAGGTTCGGGGAATAATATGGAAATGGTAAGGTTCATAACCTTGTTCATTTAATGTTTCAAAATCATTTGCAAAACTGTATCGACTAGGAATTTCAGTTCGGTTTTAATTAGGAGCAAATTAGGCATGTCCTCGTGTTCGTTCCAAATACCACATTAGGACGTCATTACATTTGTAACGCAAGTCCAGCTTCGTTCCTAATTGTGAAGTCGGATTCGCAACACATTCGGAAGCCACACATGCACCCGACTAGGAATTTCAGTTCGGTTAGTTCCAAATGATGGAACCGCACTAGGCCCACATGCTTAAAATTCTGATATCTGATTCGTAATCAGAGTGGTAAAAAACCTCGGACTTCCGGAAGTTAGCACTTCTGTAAAAATTGGATGAGTTTTTCGAAAAATTGTCCACCATATTAAATTCGTCAATTGGTTTTTAACATTTTGAACAGATTCGTAATCAACGACGTAAACAACACCTGTTACCAAAATTGCAAATAAATTGGAATAGGGATAATATTTTTGTCGACTTTTGCGACAACTTTCTGTGCAAAATATAGCCCCATTGTGTCATATTTTTTGCTCTTCCCAAAAATAGGAACAAACAATGAAAGAAAAACGATTTGCGACGATTGAAGGAATAAAAACAAAACAACTGGAATATCAGGGGTGTCAGACTCAATTAAAGCCCATTTGGTCCAAAAGGCGAAATTCACGCGGGCCACATCACGTTTACAAATTTGATATATATTTTGAATTGAGGATTCAAGAATATGGATAGTATAATTAAAAACCATATACGAAACACAAATGTTTGCTTACACAACCCAAATATTTCTTATTACAAGTTCGTTTTATCTCTTAACTTTTAATTTCCGGGTATTTCTCACCTAAATAAGAATATATTTTGGGAATTCCTACTTCTCGATACTTCTCGTTCAAAACCGAATCATTTTGGAAATCAATTAATTATAATTATAATGAAGGGTGCGCATTTGATACTTTAAATGAAAAGGGCCCAATAAAAAGGGATTTTTTTTCTTTCAGTTCTTTGACATCAGGTTTATCGAATTCACGTGTGAATCAATTTTTCCAGGGTATTGTGAAAGTGAGATATATCCATTTGGTGATTCCAACTTCCCACACGTAGAAATATATATCAAAACCTTTTTTGCAGATGATCTTTAAACAAAGTCAGTTTTTGTATAAAATTTGTTATTGCGTCATTTATATCCGTTATTGGGTGATCTCTGCCTTGCAATGTATTATTTACATTGTTCAGATGACCTGTTAAATAAGAATATCTGTTAAAAATACTAGATCCCATGAACTAAACTAACCTAACCTAAACCATAAAGGGTCTTTTATATTCGATACATTTTCGGTTTTGTGAAACATCACAAAACCATCATTTCTAGAAATATGATTATTCTTATCTCTTCTAAAAGCAGATAGAAACCCTTCAGGACTTTGTGGCATGACAACCAACGAAGTCCTGTGAAATAAGGAAGATTTACGAGTTCAGAATTTAAATCATTAAAAAACGAAGTAAATTGGCGATGGTTTAGTGCTCTCGAACAAATAAAGTATCTTCGTTACTGTTTTAAGTAATTCATCCATTCTGAACAATTTCAAGGGGAAAATTTGTTGGTGAATAAAACAATAGAGTCTTAATTTTCGTTTTATCAGGATATTTTTCTTGTAATATTAGTCTTACCAGTCAAACACAAACCTTTTATTTCCACCCTTCACAGATCTAGCACCGTCAGTTGTTACAGAAACGAGCAGAACGAGAAAGTGTTCCATACATCATAAAAAATATCTTAACCAGTTGTGTTTTCATAAAGAGGAATAGTTTCTAATAATTCTTCGGTTATCCTCTTCGGTGATCCATGTTATTATCGCAACCACGAAAAAAAAAACTCACATCACAGAAATTTGCGCAACGTCTCTCACATCCGTGCTTTCATCACTCGCAATTGAAAAGAAATGGACTTTGGTAAATATGTCCTGTAGTTGTGAACTAATGGGATCTGATATTTCAGTATTACTTGTTACCATATTCCTTGACAAAGATATTACTCGAAATGTCTTTGCCTTTTCTGGACCGACAAATTCTGCAGTTTTTATCATGCATTCCTTCATTAAGGAACCATCGATGAATGATATTGAATGTTTTGCTAATAGATAGCTTATTTCCTAACGAGCTCTTGTTACTGATTCATTAGTTTTCGTGAATTTAATGAGCCCTTTTAATGGTTATGAAGCGAATTCTTCATTGCCTTTAGTTTCTCTTCTCTTATCTTTCTTTCGAAGCACGAAAATTGTTTTTCATGATAAGTATTATAATATCGCTTGAGATTGTATTGTTTGGTGATACAAATATATTTTATTCAAATTAAGCACGTATTTTTATTGTTCACTTCCGCACAAAAATAGTTTAGCTTCTACATTTTTTTAAATTTTCTTCCTTCGTTATCAGTCTCTCATTTGTTCACCCTTTATTCTCCTTTATACAAATTTATTCAAATACAACTCTTTCAATTTTAAAAAAGTTATGAAAGAAAAACTACTACGTCGAGCGTCACGGGAAAATAATTGGCCCGCGGGACGACAGTTTGACACAATTGATGTAAATAATATACCAAAATCAGCAGTTTAGAAATCTTTTGAGAACTGGAATAAACTGTGGCATATTTTGGTATATACAGTTTGGCATATTCGATAAATGTTGTATTGTAAAGTACTGCATGATTTTTTTTATTACATTTCGTCCATAAAAATCTTTAAAATACCCTCGGAAAATAAAACTTATTAATGCGTATTACTTAATAAGTAATTAACACACATCAAATAATTAGTAAATGGCAATACAATCAACTTACCTGGGTATAAAACAAGGTGCATAGTAAATATCGTTTGAGTTTATATCGTCTACAACTCCTTCGATCAGTATGAGATCTCGAACTTTTTCAGAAGATACAAACGAACATCGGTTAGTTAAATCGGGTATAAACGAATTCAGCACTAGATGATAGAGGTCTTGTTTTGTGTAATGTTTATATATTATAGTATCCCATAATAAAACAACTGCAAAGTGAACACTGATAAAGGTCCACATATCGTTGAATAAACTAAAATAAATAAATATTTAGAATGATGGAATTTATTGAAGGAATACAGTAAACCACTTATGTCTTGCATACGTTAATTAGATAAAACCATACATTTATCTAATTTGCGTATAATATATTTTTGTCTGATATTATCTGTTTTTAAGAAGGTGTGAATTAAGGAGTTGTGAAAATTGTAAAATGTATATGAATGATTATAAATAAAGACAAAACAGTTATATGAAAAAATTACATTAAACATACCAATTTTTTGTATCTGTATACATCATCGCATCAAATAATAATTTTGAAGGAATAATGAAAGCCTTGACATCCGTTTCACAAGTGACTGAGCAGTTACTTTTCTTATTAGTCAGAACACCCAATTCGCCTAACGAATTTCCTGGTATAATCACTTCCTCCTTGTGGTTTTGAAAATTTGTGCTATTAATGTAATCTTTGATAGGCAGAGATCCAGCTTTTTCTATGTAATCCGTCCGAGGATTGTAATCCAAAAATGCGTAACCTTCGACAATGACATATACGAATTTTACGGATTCACCGCACTCAATTATGGTTTCTCCTGGACGAAATGTGGTGAACGTCGAGTTGATATAAAGGAAAATTGAAAGATCGTGAGAATTCCACATCCAGGGCACCTCATAAAATGTATTTTCGTAATTCTTGAAATCGACATATTTAATCTTTTGAATATGCCTTATCTTAACCTCATAAATATTAATATATTTTACAAAATCGGAATTGTCGATGAAACCTAACAAAAAGTAAAGGAATATTAATTAAAACTTATAATTAATTTACTCTATTATGCCGAGGTTACACATGCCAGTTACATGCATAAAATTTGACAAATAACTTGCAGCTACATCGTTATCAGCAAACTCTAAAACTTGAATCAAGAGTACAATTGCGTAACTTTTGCCCGAAATTTTGCCAGAAAGTAACTAGTTACTAGTCAAAGCTACTATTGCAAGTGACATACAATTTTACAGGTATGTGTATCCCCGCCTTGTAAAAGTTAACCTTTTGCTTTTAGTTCTAAAGCAGCTTCCCTAATATTATACATAACAAAGCGCATTGCCTTTTTAGTTTTTATAGTAACGGCAACTCCGGGATAATTCATTTCTAATCTAACAATCTCATGAATTAGACGTTTTCTATCTAATGCCAATTTACTTTCAAGACTTTTTCGTACTTCAGGATAAGGAGCAATCGACGGTAAACTACGAATAACTTCATCATAGGATACCAATAATGACTAAAACATTGTAAAATCTTGTCTAATGTTTTAATCTCTAGTTTGTTATACATACCTGAACTATATCAAGTAAAAATGAAATTCTAGTATGTAATAATGTGTCACATAGACTCATAATTATTTTTCGATATTCATAGAGAATTACGACAATTTTTAGTAATCGAAGAGATGTCAAAAAGTCTAATGTTACAACCAGGCTGCTCATGGTAACATCTGTCGATAAATTATAGTCGGGATCCACAAGGTAATTGGTTATTAGTAATAAAATCAACGATGCAAAATTAGCCATTAAAATTGTAAAATCAATTTTATTCCAGTGGCTCCTAAAAATGGTAAGAAAGATATTTTTTACTATTAGTTTGTAACTTGTTTTTTAATATACATTTACTTGAAATAAAGAGCAAATCCTTCTTTGATGTAAATGTGTGAGTGCGACGATAATTTCAAAAGAAAGTCGACAGAAAAAACTGCAGTTTCCACATAAGTTGCGTGACGTGCAATGTCCCCTTTAACCTCGAATGACATTAATATAAATAAGACGATAATTATGAAATATAAGAAAATTTCGTAAGTGTTATTTATACAAATTTTGTAACAAATACGTCGGAATAATTTTCGTGGCGGTTGCAATTTCACATTTTCACTATCTATGGACTGCAGAAACTCCTTCAGCGATTGAAACCACGTCTAGAATAGGAAATCAATTACGTTAAAAACTTTAAAGAAATGGTAATAAATATACTTTTTTGTTGCAAAGACTTATAAATACATTTAATGGTAAAATAAGTTTAGGATCGTCCATTGCTGATTCAATTGCAGCCGTTAAGGGCCTCAGTGCTTTTGCACTTAACAAACCCTTCTCATATTCTCTTATCGAACAAATTTTATGCGTTTTTAAAATCTTTATTTTGGCTTCTCTAAAAAAAAATCAAGATAATAATTGGAATAAATCAATTTGAATAATTACGTGGTCATGATGCTGATATCTTTTGCTGATGGGGTAATTGTTATTTCCTTTCTGCAATCGGGACAAAACGACTGCTTTCTTCCCCACATTTTATCATCATCGTCGTCATCACCGTGTTCAGTAAATCCTTTAGCGTATCCTTTTGGTATCGGGATGGTCGTTTGCTCGTCAGCAAAATCCCAACTGGTATCGGAATAGTAACTAAAAATGAAATTACATTATTTCGTATACCATATTGATTCTAACGTAAAAGAAACAAACCTGTTTATTTTGACGGTTGCGAAGAAACGTCTCTTTTTTGCTTCTATGAACTCCATACAATTCTTTATATTATTTTTCTTGATATTATTGATAAATGTTACACCGAAAAGTCTTAAGCAGCAAAGAACAGTGCTCCCATTTATTAGTAAAGTTTGTCCGATTAGAAAGAGGAGGAATGGTAAAAATTCCAAAGCGTATTCTTTTAAAACATTTTCGTATACAATCATGAGGTAAATTAATATTTGCCAAGCCCCTTTTTTTCCTAGCCAATACATTGTAACAGTCGATTTGTACTGAGTAGTAGTACCCATATGTACAATAACTGGGACAAGTAACAAAGTGGTAACTAGTCTTCCTAAGGAACTAAGTATGTAAGACATTATATTTTGAGAAATTAAAGTAACATCTATTTTTGAATGAAAGTTGTGAATTGCAATTTGAGTACAAGAGAAGTACAAAATATATTCTGTCATATTATTCAAAGCATTCCAACACAAACTTAGTTTTGAACACAAGTCTTTGTGTAACCTGGTCTTTTCAAAAGATATTGCAAAAACTACGATCATTGAAGCTATTGGACCAGAGAAATATAGAAAATATTCACATATATAATAAACCGAATACACGATTGTTAAAATGCCTAATACCGATATCGGCAAATTAACACAATACCTAGTCAATAATAGTTGCACTCTCCAAGTTATCAGCAATCCAACGCCAATTCCACCAAGTACAAATCTTGTTAACACTAAAGCAAATTGATACCATTTAGTAATATATCCTTCAGCAATACCGAAAAATATGTTTAACACAACTAAAGATAGACTGATTCCTAAAAGAGATTCACATTCTAACATAACCAAAACATATCTCAAGCTTTCATATTCCCTTAGAGCTGCAATCTGATCAATATTATCTATAGAACTTAATGAAATTCCCAACATTACCACAAAAAAGGTGGTGGAGCCGGTACTCATATTACTAACAGCAAGGCCCATAAATATAGTAACAAACACAAGTCCACCAATACAAAGCAATATAACTTGCAACACAACTTTATGAACAATGTGTCGTTCCACGTCAAATCCTGTTTTAAGCAAGTATAAGGGATGGAATATCAGGAGAATAATTTTAGGATCTACTTTATCCATTTCTGCAAAAGTCTTATTTTTGTGGATATTAAAAAATATTCCTATTCCTATGGCCACAGTGAACAGTAAAAATTTGAAGCTGAGTGGAAATCTTACGAGCCGAAATATTTGGTGCAAGAATATTGTTGTCAGTGCGTATATAGCGAAGATAAGTGCGCTTCTCTCTGGGATTTTTTCGATTCTCTTTTGGACTAGTTCTCCATAAAACTGAAAGATACTTAATTCCGTTATTGCCATTATGTAGAAGACTTTTATTTTGTAATACACAGAAAATGACAAACTGTTTATGACACAAATTCTACTAATTATATTATTATAAGTTACCAAAGCTACATCTATTAAAATGTTTTGTTCCAGCAAATTCTAGGCAACTAGATATATAAGCATACATAAATAACAAATCATTAGATTAATAAGGTGGCGTGGAATGTAAAGAAGCTAAAATCCGTGGAAATCCACAAGAATATCAAGCTGTAATACGACACAATATTAACGACACAATATTAACACAATCCCGCCGGTGAAGTTGAGATAGAATGGTTTAACATTAAAAACCGTATAACACGAGTAGCCGAAGAGAAAGTAGGGATTCAAAAGAATTCAAGAAACGAGGAATGGTTCGACGAATAGTACAAACTTGCAATGAAAATTAAAAATGAAACCCGGACGCGCTACATTCAAAGGACAACGAAAGTTCAATTAATATAAAAACAAAAGATCGATTGCAACCAAGCTCTGTAGAATTTTGAAGAGGGAACATTACAACAATAAGATCAAAGAAGTAGAATACCACATCTACAATAATGACAGATGAAAATTTTACAGACATATCAAAACTTATCAGTGAATTTAAACCAAGACAGAGTGGAATCAAGGACGAAAATAGAAAATTACTAACGGAAAGAGTGGAAATACTAAGCAGATGGCAACAATACTTTCAAAAAGTACTCTCGAAAGAGCAAAGAAATCAGAATGAAGAAACCTTCAGTTACGCATCAGCTGGCATAGAAATAGAAAAACCAGATATCATAGACACGGAGAGAATTATAAAAAACCTAAACAACAACAAAGCACCTGGCACAGACACAATAACAGCCGACCTACTGAAAAACGAGGACCTACCCTGACAGAAAAAGTACATATACTATACTTAGTGATATGGGAAAAAGAAGTACCAAAGAAGTGGAACATGGGAGTAATACACCTAATATACAGAAAAGGGGACAAAATGTATTACCGACCAATTACGCTTCTAAATATCTCATACCAAATACTCCTTCCACATATACAGCAGAATCTCAACATATGCAGAAACTATACCTGAAGACTACCAATGCGGTTTTCGACCGAAGAGGTCAACTACTGACCAGATACACATACTAAGACAAATCCAAGAAAAGTGCTACGAACACAATATAATCCTGGTCAAGGTGACTCTCAAACAGACAACAGCGACTGTGAAAATACAAAACTCACATACTAAATCTTTTGATATCGACAAGGCGACGCACTATCGTCTTTCCTATTCAACCTTGTACTTGCACTCAGCAGTTTGCAAACTGGAGATAAAAGCTACAATAAGCACTAAGTCAAAACAACTCTGTGGTCTATGCAACGATATTATCATAACGTGCAGAAACCAAAACTGCCTTAGAGAAAGTTTCACGCGACTAGAGCAAGCAACTAAACAACTTGGACTAGAAATCAATGTTAACAAAAAGAAATACATGAAAGTAAGCAGAACACCGGAAAACAAGCAACAAAACTTCATAGAAGACAAACTTGAATTCGAAGGAGTGACCCACTTTACCTACTTACGGACACAACTAAACCAAAAAAAATAATAATAAATGAATAAGTCAAAACATTATATTGAAAGGAAACAGATGCTACCTTGCGAACAGAAAACTCATAAGAACCAAGTTACTTAGCAGCACTTCAAAGATGAGAATATATTTGTATATTCTCATCTTTGAAGTGAAGGATTTGTATAATCCATTATCAGACCAGTCGTAACATATAGCAGCGAAACATTTACGATAACACAGAACGACGAACAGGCACTCAGTGTCTTTGAGAGAAAGTTTATCAGAAAAATATACAGCCGAACAAGATGCGAAAATAACACCAGGCACATAAAAATGAACCACGAACTAAATAATAGGTGTTGCAGACATAATTAGAGTCATAAAATCACAAACATTATGATGCTTAGGACATGTACGCAGAATGGATCAATACAGAAACAGAAGAACAATTATGGAATGGAGACGAGCACAGACGCGTGCAAGAGGTAGGACCACGTAAAAAGTAGTTATAATCGGTAGCAGAGGATTTGAGAAGGATGAGGGTGAATAACTGGAAGGAAGTCGCCGTGGACAGTACGAGATGGGGCGAGATTGTAAAGGAGACCAAAGCCCATTTAGGACTGTAGTGCCAAATTAAGAAGAAGAAGAATAAGGAAGCGTATTGAGGAATGGAGAAACAAAGCTAAGCGTTTATTCAAACACAAAATCTATTTGTGAGTGCGATGGTCACATTTCAAGATAGGCAAGTTGTGTTTCTATAAAAAATATAAGCAAATACTGAAAATAAGAAAAATAAACAGATAATTGTTTTGATGGCAAATTAAATATATTGACAGAAAACAAAGATATACGAAGTTACAATAATTCGTTATCATAAATGAACTCTTCGATGTTTTTTGCCAATTCTTGATTTGATAAAAAAAAACATATAACATATAATCTATTAATTTACATATAATATATCTATTAGCAATAATTTTCTTGTTATAATTTTAAATATTTATCTTATATTCGTCACTAACGTTAAATTCTATTTTTCTTTGATTTCAAAATTTATTCAATTTTCAAAGTCATAGAATCAACCCGAGTAAAGCCGAGAACAAAGATTGTCAACGTCAATGAAGAAGAACTAAATTTGACTGATTGAAGAACTAAATTGGAATTGATTACTACCATAAAAATCCAAAGCTGGATGGAGGAAGTTTAAGGGAGAGACATGGAAATGTGGAGGATAAAAAAGGAAGGGACCATGGATGGAATAAAAGAGGAAGTGATGAAGGAACAGTAATAATGGAAGTTGATGAAGAAACACGCCTAGAGCTGTCAAATAAGAATAAGCTCAACGTTGGGTGGAAGAAGTGGCATGAAACGATGGTTCAAATGCTGAGGCCATTATCATAAAGCCAAATATTTCACAAGAGACATAGCGTGTTATAGATGTGCTGGAAGTCACGAAGCATGCGATTGCACAGCTGAAAGTAGTAAATGTGTAAACTGCACTTTTAAAAATCGATCATATGGGCCGAAGTTATATGTGGAGCACAGCGCGTTAGATGGCGCATGCCCAGCATACGAAAGAGCGATCAAAGAGAAAAAAGGAGAAGTTGCTGGATGGAATAGCAACGACAGAAAAAAACAAATGGAAACAGATTTTATATTGTATACACATGCACAGAGTCTTATAGCACACAAAGATGAGTTGGAGTACCAAATAATGAAGATGAGGAACCCTGCAATCATAGCATTATTAGAGACTAGACTGACTGTTGATATTGAAGATAGTGAGGTGAATGCAGAAAACGCAGAAAACAGAAGTATGGACGGGGCAGCTGTAAAAATAAAAGAGTAAGTTTATAAGGTTTTTATCAGGCTCTCATTCAAAATTGCAGCATTCAATTTGCAACCGGTGTTGAGCAGAGTTATTCCTCGGTAGTTTTCTACTTTGGTTTTCTCTCCTTTTTTGTAAATGGCTCATATTACCCCCTCTCTCTAGTCTGCCGGGAATCCTTCCCCTCTCCATACACCATTCATTACCACCAGTAGCCTATCTTTCATTCCCTTCGTCCCATTCATCGACACTTCGTTCTGCATTTCATATCTCCCCGGTGGTTTTTTTTCGGCTTCATCACCTGCTTCTCTGCCTCTTCTAATGTGATTTATATGTCTTCTGGGGCTGCCTGCTTCTTCCCCTTTACTGATTCTGCTTCCTTGTCTCCCTTTCTCCCTTCCAGGAGCCTCATGAAATATTTTACCCACTCTCTCATCTTTATCTCCTCGCTCACTGTTTCTTTTTTCTTTCTCTCTCAGTTTATGTAATTCTACACCTCTTTCTTTGAAGTGGAACATTTCAAGGCTTTTATTTCTCTCTCTATTTTTCTTCTCGCTTCTGCTTCTTCTTTTCTCTGCATCTTTCTCTTTATCTTCTCTTCGATTCTATAAAGCCACTCTTACTTGCTTTCGTCCTTCTCCACTCCTTTAGCGCCTCGGTTGCTTCCTTTACCAATTGGTCGCATTCTTTATCCCACCATTTATTTTTCATTCTTACTCCTCTCCTTTCTATACTTATATCTTTTTTGTCACTGCTTCTTCCAGTTTTTCTTTCAATTCCACTGCCATCATCTCTTTTTCTCGGTCCCTAAAATTGCCCTTTTCTAGTTTCCATCTATATTCTTTCACTCCTTGTTTTTTCCCACATTTTTATTATTACCTTCTTCCTCTCTTCTTTTATTCGTTCTCCGTCTTTTCTTTCGCGATTCCCCTTCTATGCTTAGATACAATGCTTTATAGGTTTGATTTTATTAGCCGGAGTCACAAAATAGAATTATCTAAATGTTGAGGTGTTGTTTCAAACGGATGGTGGTTCGGTCTATAGAAATTTTACGGCCAGTCGGAATTTGGACAGGCTTCTATTCAAAGACACAAAAGCTCCTTTTGTGTCTTTGAAGAAACAACTCCTAGTCTGTCCAAATTCCGACTGGACCATAACTAAATTAAATATGTATGCCTCAACAAAATGTGTGCGACATTTTCACTATAATTTATAGACATAATATAGCTGGGTGCATAAAAATGCAAAAATTCATTTGATTGCAAACATTTTAGCATCACAAAGAGCTTGAATTTGCATAGCATTAGGACTTGGTATATTCAGAATGTATTTCTTAAATGCACATCTTCCACAAAAGGCTTCCAAGTTTTCGTCAATTTTCACAAAAACAGATAAGGTGATAAAGCTCGGAGCAATAACCGGTCCGCAAAAAACTCCAATTTTGGCCAAATCTTTATTCTTGAGTTTAATGCATAAAATAGCTTTTTTCGCATCGTTTGGTGCAAGAAAAAGTCAACTCCAACTTACTAGGAGATGGCCGTTTTTCACCGAACATATACTAAGTTTAACGACGTCTTACGATTAATATTATTATTAGTTTGCCTGTTTATGCCTGTTTGTTACGCCTGTTTGTGTTGATCGTGTAGCTTGGTAGTGCCGTAGCTCTACCTAAATAAAATAAAGAACTGGTATAAGGAGGTCTATAAAGCTCCACAACTTCAAAATTAAAATTTGATTAGACCAAAATTATGTGCTCTTTATGTGCTAATTATGTGCCGAAATCGCGATTTTTGTGCTCGAAGCGCTCAATGAAAAAATCAAATTAGACTAGGCTTACTTAATGTTAAGCTAGCACCCACCCATCTGAAAAATGGGATACGAAATAAGCACTATAATAGGGAATATGCGAGAGATTTAGATTTACTTGATTTGTTTACCCCCGATATTTTATGATCTTGACATTACACCTATACCATTATTTTCTTATTTAGTTTGTATTTTATTCAAAAAATTAAAATCAAAAAGTCCAAAATATGCGAGCGAAATTCAAATTTGCGAAACGCATCACCATTGGTCGAACCGAAACCAAGGACTGTGACGAACATGTTACTACATTTATCGACGTAAAATTTGTCTCTGTCAATATTTGTTTTGTTAGTGTTTTCTAGTTTTTCTTAGTGTTTTATAGTTCTACTTCTGCATTTCTAGTGTGTTAATACCTAGTGCGATTTTGGTCTATAGTGATATTATAAATTATCAAGAACATTGACGGAAAGTGGTTTTGTTAAAGCACAATCGGACAATTTACCAAAAATAGATGCAATATAACATACTCTCTCTCTCGAATCCAGATTTTACGTCCACTGAGGTCAAAGGAGTAAAAGCTGCAAGGTAATAATTATTGCCAACCAGGATATTTTCTAATTTCATATTTTTATAACTAAATAGGTTTTCATGCATGCATGCACACAGCAGTATTTATCTAATCATAACTTCAAATGCAGCTATCATTAACCTAACTTTTATCTATTTAGCTAAAATTGTTTTGTTACAGATCTGAACGAGAATCTTATGGTGATTCAGCAGTAAGCTATGTGCTAGTAAAACGAGATGGTAACATATGTATAGTGAAAGCTCGAATTACACCGGAACACAATGTGCGTCAGAAGTGTTATGCTGTACAGGCTACCTTTGACGAAATTGAAGAAACTATTATTTCTGTTCAATGTGAAGATTGTGTAGCACACTTAGGTAGGATTTCTTTTAATTTCTTTGCCATGAAGATTGTCAATATAACCAAGGTTAAGAACTTATCATCCAGATACTGTTTACAGTGATAAGTTAGCAGCACTAGGTCCATACTATAACCAGAGTTACATTTTCATATTTTAAAGAAACATAACTTAATTTTGTTTTACGAGGTTGCAAGTATGCTATTGCTTTTTTAGCATGGCTACTCCGGCGCAGCGAAGATCCATCAAGTACAAGTATTGAGTGCTATTGGAAAAAATCCAAGTTATCTTCGATTGGTACCAGCTTGAAATTTCTAAAAGCAAAGGATATTTGCAGCACACCTAAACATAAGCTTGTGCTAAAAAATTTGAGCACTGACAACTTTTTCGCAATGGTAAAAAATAATTGTAAGCTGGTTGGTGATACAAATAATCACTTCATGAAATTTTACAAAGATCCAAACTACATTGAAAAATTGTCTATGCATAATTTAGTTATTACAAGCAAAGCCACCAACCCTGTTGGATTTTTTGAGCATTGCAAACTTGTGATGAGTACATAAGCATGTAAAGAAGCTGCATTAGCGACTATAGAACAATATTACGGTCCATTGTGTCACGAGCTGAGATATGGGAGAATCACAGCTTCTAAAGCATATGAGGCTGCACATGTGCAATGTTCTCAATGGTTCCTGAATTGCGAACATATTGGGAGCAATTAAATTGAAGGACACAGAGGCTATGAAAAGGAGGCGTCTATTAGAAAATGAAATATTAAAAGAAGTGGAGAAAACAAGACAAATAAAAATAAATATATGTGGGTTACAATTAAATGCTGTTTATCCTACCATGGGTGCTTCTCCAGATGGGGAAAGTACTGTGTACAGCATTGAAATAAAATGCCCAACATCAAAAAAAGCTATGAGTCCCTACATCTCCTTAAAAGATAAAGTGCGTCCAAAATATTTGGCACAACTACAACTACAGATGCATTTTTCAAAAAATGTAAAAACTAGTAAAAGGGTAACTATAATAGAGATCAATTATGATAAGCAACTTTGTGAAACTTTGTTGGAAAAATGCATATTGTTTTGGCAAAAAGCTATTTGTGTATATATATATATATATATATATATATATATATATATTACTGAATTTAATTGAAATAAAACTTGTTTATAATTTAATCATTTTTTTATTAAAACATCTTGCATATTTACCAAACTACAAGCTATTGTTATTACATCATTCATGATAGGAATTAAATTATAGTCTACACATGCATGAGGAAGCAACATGTGAAACTCTCTTAGCCTATTAATTACTTGTTCAACATGTATTCTCAAAGCTGTTATACGTTTTGATTCCTTAATTTCATCTTTAGTGCTGGGCGAGGACATTGAAACTGAAGGTGGTTGTACTAGAGTACATTTTTTTGTTTGTAGCATACATGATATGTCTTTAAATCCTCTGTCAGCCATCACTGTTTTGTTAGGGGGTAAACAGTCCAAGTAACCGCAGTCCTGCACTATCATTACATCAGTAGCTCTTCCACCATATACATCAGAATAAAAAGTAATCAATCCATCAGGTATACATGAAATTAGATACTTTAATGTTTCTATTATTTGTATTGTGACCAAGTCATTGATTGATGGACTGCATCTGAGGGTTTTTCAATTTGAATTTCTAATCAATGATGGAAATAATATTTGAATACCTGGCCCTGAATGATTTCGGTAAGTTTTTAAAAATCTCTGTTGGTGTTGGCCACACAATCAAATCTTTCATTTTTGATGCAATAAGCGGTAAACTTTTAGAAAATATTCTACTGATATATCCAGCTCTGAGAATAACCAAACTGCATTGCTAATATGTTAAATGATTCATTTAATTTTAATTTCTTTAAGGTAACGAGTATGTATATAGTTGGAAGTGGGATGCTTTCACTTAAAAGTTTTATTAAATGATATAATTGTTTGGGTAATACTATCAACATTTTAAGCTATTTTCCTATAGCAGTTATTTTACCAGTTCGCATTACATTTTTAAAATGTTTTTCATCCTCCAAATCATCTTGCGTCCAACTTAATTTAGATGAGGTACATGATGCATAATCAGGGGATATCACTGAAAAATCAGAAGAAATATATGTTCTATCAACTGGGTTATCTGTAAATAACTTCCTAGCTGATTTCTTTGGTGATGTTGCAATATTTTTAATGAAAGACGAAGAGGAGATTGAGCAACATTTTTCTTTTCAATTCTTAAATTTACTTGAACTGCTTTGTCGTTAGTATTACTAGAGGCTTCAATCTGCTCTGTTTCAGAGACATCCATGCGAGAGGTACTGGGCCTTGCTCAAAAATCATCACTTCCTTTAATATGAAAACTACTTTTCCCGGATCATAGTAACTTGTTTTTGGTGTTTTAATTTCTAAAGCATTTGTACTTTTGACAGCTACTAGTGATAATCTTTGTCTTTTGATAGCACAACTCCTTCCTTTAACCGTAGAATAACTTTTTGCCCTTGTTGTTTCACGATGTTGTATTGAACATAATTTGTTGTATCTTCCTCAATCTTAAATAAATTCAACATTTAGTAAAACCCTGGAAGAAATTCACACCATGTAAACTATCGAAATACAATATACTTACATTAAAGTGATCTTCACAACAATATGAACACGTTTTTGGAGATATTTCATCTCTTCTTACAACCTTGCACCATTCTTTACGCATTTTCGCATTTCTTGGAACAAAAAAATACACTTTATGTGGAGTACTTATAATAGTGTTTTTGCATTCCGGTACAAAACAATATTTATAATATGGTTTTTTAGCTTTTTCCATTATCGAAATCGCGTTTCAAACTGAAAATACTTAACTGTCAAAAGTGTAACTGTCAACATTACAAATAGTAAACAACATTGAATGACAATAGAGAGCTGTGACGTCATCCAAAGCGCGCGAAAAATATGACCGTTCAAACAGGTCAAATTTAATCAAATTTTAAAAAATTATATAAAATATTTATTTATTTATTTATTTATTTACCAGGATATACAAAGATATATACATACATACATAATACATTTAATATATAATACGCAGTGCATGTACCTATAGAGGTGTAAACAACACCTGTACATAGGCCTGGCTAATGACTTATCCTAAGAAATAACTTAACTTATATTTGCATCCCTCGACATATAAATAGAACAATATAGGATCATGTCGAGTAAAAGGATCTTAAATATTGAAAAGTATATATATATATATATACACATATATATATATATATATATACACACACACAAACAAAAAATACGTAAATATATGATAAAAATACAATAATCTAAATTTGTAAAGTGGTTGTCAACCAGCATTTCAATTTCTTTCTTATTATTTTATTATTTAGTGTTAGAGCTTTTAGATGAGCAGGTAATTTATTGAAATATTTAATCGCAACCATGTTGGAGTTTTTAAATGCTATTTCTTTGTTAACTTTAGGTATTATTAGACTTTTATGTCTAGTAATTCCTTGATGACTTTCATATTTATTTTTACAGTTTACATAGTGATAACACAGTGCCTCAAGGATATATGATTCACTTAACCCTAATATAGAATTATCATTTGAAAATATATTTATGAGTTTGTTTTGGATTCTGACTAGAATGCCCTTAGTGGTTTTGTTGCATCCACCCCAAGCTATTATTCCATAGTTCACAATGCTTTCAAAGAGCGCATGGTAAATAATTTTCATTGACTTACTACACATATATTTTTTTAACTTGTAAAAAATAAATAAATAGAATCTAACTTTTTTTATTAGGTTCCCTATATGAACATCCCATCTCATATTACTATCAAAGTATAGTCCTAAATATTTACAGCTATTGACCCTTTTGATAATCTCATTATATATTTTTAGTTGAAACACTTCAGGTACACTATCACTATAAGAACCAAAGGTGATATATGTGGTTTTATCTATATTTAATGTTAAATAGTTTCTTTGTAGCCATATTCCTATCTTATCTAAGTAACTGGACATATTTTCTTGTGCTTCTGACCAAGTTTTGCCAACACATTTGATCACCGTGTCGTCAGCAAACGCCGCTAGACACTTATTTGGTAGGATTTTAAACATGTCATTCACGTATAGTATAAATAGAAGAGGACCCAGCACCGTTCCTTGTGGAACACCTAACTTAATTACACTTTTTTTACTTATACTCGTATTAATTTTAACTACCTGGAGTCTATCCGACAGGTAATTTTTAATTAAATCATATGCTATGCCCCTAATGCCGTACTTGTATAATTTGTTTAATAGAATATTGTGATTTACCGTGTCAAATGCTTTGGCAAGGTCTAGAAAAGCTATAACTGTTGGGTTATTTGCATCTATATTGGTATAAATAAAATTAGCTATCGATTCTAAGGCATCTTTAGTTCCTTTTTTTTTCATGAAACCATACTGATCATTGCTTATAATATTGCACTCTACGATGAACTTATACAAACGCGCATGTATTATCTTTTCGAAGATCTTAGCAAGATTTGATATGAGTGAAATAGGGCGGTAATTCGTCATTTGATATTTATTCCCTGATTTAAATATTGGTATAATTTCCGCACATTTGAGTGGCCCAGGCCACATACCACTTGTCATGGATTTATTAAAAATATATGTTAGAACATTACTTATATACGGAATTATAATTTTGAGGACTTTAGTGCTTATTCCATCTACGCCACCAGCTTTGTTTTTTAATTTACTAACAATTGTTTCAATTTCATATTGATCAGTAGGATTCAGGTAAATAGAAATTGGGTTTTGATTTATAGTCTCATCAGCACCACCTACATTACCCGGAATTTTTGCAGCTAATTTGGGCCCAACGTTACTAAAAAAGTCAACAAAAATATTTGCTAATTCGTTTGTGTTTGATATTTTTACATCATCTTTTATAATGTAATCTACCTGATTATGTCTATAAGATTCTTTACCTAACTTAATACCATATAATTTTTTTTAAATTAATTGAAAAACTTTCAACAGTATTTATATTTTTTACTATGTTAAAACGAAGTAAAAAGTGAATTAAGCAAATAAAAAAAATTGATGCATATTCCCTATTATGTGGTTTTTATGTGCTTTTCACATAACGCGAGCGAAGTAGCTAAATCAACCCCTTGCAAGAAAAACTCTCCCCGAACCGAATGAGCCATACGAGGTGAAATCTTTAACGACAAAGTAGAAAACTTTTAACCGAAGAGAAAAAGCAATAATTATGTGCTCTTAAGATATCCTTTCCGCGAATTTTATGCTGACAACCAAGAGTTGAATTCTATAATAACCGAACACAAAAGTTTTAACTGACGCGATATCGTTGCAATAAATATGCTCTCTTAATATTGCATTCGCGATTTTTGTGCTCGCACCCTTGTACAAAAAATATACCCAGAACTTTATCAGAAATAAGAGGTGAACTTTATGGTAATAGAACACAGAAATTTTAACTATTGAAAAATTGTTGCAATAAATATGTGCTCTCCAGATATGCTGTTCAAGATTTTTGTTCTCGTACCATTGTACGAGAGAAATCCACCCCGAACGGTGAGCTTTTAAGAGGTGAAAACTAGAGTATTGGAGCAAATAAATTTTAAGCAATAGTTATGTGCTCTCGAGATATGCTAATTCTAATTTTTGTGCTCCAAGCCTTTTACAGATATTTCACCCCGAACTGTATGTGTCATAAAAAGTGAAATCTATAATAATCGAACATAGAAATTTTAACTGTCGCGATATCGTTAAAATAATTTTTGCAACATAATTATTGCAACAATTTCTCTCAGTTAAAATACCTGTGTTCTGTTGTTATATATTTTACTTCTTAAGTCTCATGGAGTTTGGAACGAATTTTTCGTATTAGGGTGCGAGCACAAAACCAAGAATAAAATATCTGTAGAGCACATAATTATTGCAATAATTTCGTGTCGGTTAAAATTTCTGTGCTCGATTATTATAGAATGCCTCTTTTGACCTTACGGTTGGGGTGAATTTTTCGTACAAGCGTGCTAGCACAAAAATGGCAAATAGGATATCTCGAGAGCACAAAATTATTGCAAGAATTTAGCTTTGGTTAAACTTTCTGTGCTCGATTATTAAAGATTTTGCCTCTTATGGCCCATATAGTTCGGAGTGAATATGTGGAACTAGGGTGCGAGCACAAAAATCTAGAAAATATTATCTGGAAAGCACATAATTATTACAACAATTTCGCGGCGGTTAAAATTTCTGTGCTTCATTATTATAGATTTCACCTCTTATGGCTTGTACGGTTTGGGGTGAATTTTTCGTACAAGGTTGCGAGCACAAATATTATATCTGGAGAGCACATAATTATTGCAACGATTTCGTGTGGGTTAAAAATGTGTGCTCGATTATTATAGGTTTCACCTGTTTATCGCTCTTTCAGTTCGGGGAGGATTTTTCGTACAAGGGTATGATCTCAAAAATGGGGAATTTGAAAAGCATATAAAAAGCACATAATTATAGTGCTTGTTTGGTATCAGTATCTCATTTTTCAGCTTGACATTAAGTTGGGATCCCCACTTGTCACTAGAAGAATTAATTGGCTTTCTCAATTGTCTCCGGTGGTGTGGATTCGTCATAAAAACTCTCCTCAATCTCCGGTATCACCATAGAATGTACACTCATTTTGAAACGTTTTATTTAATTTTTATTATTATTTTGTAATGAAAAAAATTTCTTAAAAAAAACGTTTTCTTTAATTTTTATTATTATTTTGTAATAAAAAAAATTTCTGACATTTAACGTCACTTTTTTAATATCGCGGTCTTGATTGTATTAATTTTATTTTTATTTATTTGTTTATATTAATGTAAACTAGCGTTATTGAATATTTCGTGCGTTACCCAGGTTATGCGGAAATACAATGAGATGTGACAATTTTCTTATTAAATAATCTACGTCAAGAAGTACTTTTCGCGCATGAGCAATAAAAAATATTTTTTGTCATCAGAATTAAATATTTTTAAAATGTATAGACTATACCTAGAACAATTAGAGCTTGAACAATACCAGCCACTGGAAGGTGGTAAATAATATAAAGATATAAATCCCAAAGTTACATATCACTTCTACAATCGGCAATTTTATCTCAAGCACAACCTTAGTTTTGGCCATCCCACATCTGATACGTGTCAAAAATGCGACCATTTTACCAACATGATAGCTGCAGAAAACGATGCAGAAAGTAACATTCTTTTGGTCGTTGAGAAACGTTTGCACTTACAAAAAGCAGAAATATTCTACAATAAGTTGAAAGAAGCTACAGAACTTGCGAAACAAACAAGACTTCCAGCTCAGTATTAAATAACTTCAAACCGACTTATACCTGTATTTTTATACCTTTTAAATTTTATTACGTAAATATATAATATATATATATATATATATATATATATATATATATATATATATATATATATTATTATCTACCTTTGCCTCATATTCCATCGGGTGACGTGTTTTACGAACGACAGTTGTGGCAGTACTTCTGCATTCATTCCGCTAAAACTAAACTAGCCACCTTCTATATGTACGACGAACTGACCGAGAAAAAATAATTCAATGAAGTAATCAGTTTTTTACATCAGTTAGTGCAATATTTGCACACTTTTGTGGACATTTCGGGAACACATATTCGTCAGATTATCCATCAGTCTCTAGAATCAGGACACCATTTCCTACCATGCGATTATCGCACGATTGGAGAAATTTGGTCAAGAAGACCTCAAGAAATTTCCGCGTAATAGAAGTACAACAAGATATGATTCTCGATTTTATAGGCACAAAAAACCTAAGCTAAAAGAAAAATTTAGTATTTCCAAGTATCCTTTATTTAAATACGAAAAGAACATTGTGTGTGCTTGATTGCAACGAGACAGATGGTTTGACACCTTTTTCATCATTCGCTATGAAAAAAACCCATACCGTGTTTGCATTGCCAAATGCAAAACTCTACATGCAATTTCGTTAAGCATTAATCCAAAATAAGTAAACAATGTGATGTCTCTTGCTGATAAATATGTACCTCCTGTATATTTGTGGCATTATGAGCAAGTGAGATATGCTAACAATAATGTTATCCAACAAGGAAAACAAGGATGATAGCGATCAAGAAGTTGAAACAGAAATCTTTTAAGCATTCGCTGCTTTTGCCAAATGTATAGACATTTTCTCACATACACGGTTTTTTAATCTGTTTTTATTTGTTTTTCGAAAAATTTATAAATCATATGTAGAATTTTTTATTTAAAAAAGGTACTTTTTTAAATAAATCAATATGATTTTGATTTTCGGTGTAAGAAACGGACTCATCATCTTCAATCATCATCTTCATCATCTCATTAAAGATATCTACAACGATGCTACAATACATATCAAAGTAGACGAAAATATAATAACCGAAAAAATCCCTATACGGAGAGGGGTAAGACAGGGAGCTTCAATCTCACCAAAATTATTTACCCTGGCATTAGAAGACGTGTGTAAGAACCTGACATGGCAACAAAAGGGAGTCAACATATATGGGAGATTTTTAAGTCATCTCCGATTCGCCGACGACATTGTGATCATGAGCACCGACCAGGACGAACTTAACACCATGATATGCGAACTAAAGAAGGAGTCACAGAGAGTAGGACTAGAAATGAACCTCTAGAAAACGAAGATCATGAGCTCAAACACCAACATCAATGTCAATATCGATAACCACACACTTCAACTAGTGGAAGAATATATTTATCTGGGACACAGCATTAGGCTAGGCAAAGACAACCAGACAACCGAGGTAAGGAGGAGGATCAGTTTGGCATGGGCAGCATTTGGAAAAGTCGCATATATCCTCAAAGAACCGAAGATACCAATTAATCTGAAACGGAAAGTATACGATGCCTGCGTACTGCCAGTTATATTATAAGGACTCGAAACAGTCACCATGACATAGAAAAGTGCACAACAACTACGGGTTTGTCAGTTAAGGATTAAACAAAGAAACGAGGATATCAGGGCAAGAACTAAAGTAAGCGACGTCATAGAACAAACTGCAAAAAACAAGTGGCGTTGGGCAGGACACGTTGCGCGAAATGATGAGAAATGGACAAACATCATTATGCAGTGGAGACCACGGAAAACAAAAAGAAGCAGAGGCAGACCCATGCTAGGATGGCAAGATGACATACAAAGAAGAGAGGGAAAGAACTGGATGCTCCCAGCACAAGACAGGTCAACATGGAGGGAAATGGAAGAGGCCTATGGCCAGGAGTGGATTAATACAGGTTGAAAAAAAAATACTATTACATAGTTAGTTGAGCAGTTAATTGCAATTGAAATATTGTATTTTCTTCTATTGCTTCTTGTACCGGGTATCTGTCAATTATAAACATATATGTAATTTAAAAATTCATCTAGGGCAGGCTCTATTATCTAGGGCAGGCATGAGCAACATGCCATACAGTGTTATTATTAGACATCGGATTATATGCACTACCAACATGCCAAAATATGCATGCAAATATGCACTAAAAATGGACGAAATATGCACAAAAAATAGGCGAAATATGTCCAAAAAATGGGCGAAATATGCACAACAAATTTATTATTGGAATTTACTTATTTTTTACAATATACAGTAGTTCTTGTGATAATATACAATTAAATATTTTTTTCTATTTTGCGTCTGTAATGGACACATAACAGCACTCATATGCGTGTGGTTATGGCTCACCGAGTGCTGTTATAAGTTAATTTTTTCAAGGTTGGCTATCAGTGTCAAATTTTTGGCGAGTTTTGAGGTTATGTGATGTGTGGAAATCGCGAATACACAAATTTAATTAATTAATGGTCATAACAGCACTCGGCGGGCCATAACCGCACGCATATGAGTGTTGTTATGGGTCCAATACAGACGCAAAATAGAAAATTAGTGTATTAAAGGACGAGTTCAGTAAGCGCGATTTTTCAGCACGCGTCCAAGTTTAGAAAACGAGCGTAGCGAAGAGTTTTCGAAACTTGGACCTTGTCCTTCTTGTTGTTCTAGGTTTTCTAGAGCAAACTTGTGACGTTTGTCACTTAATGTTAATTTGTAGGCTGAAAATGACTTCTTTACTGTCAACTGCCGTTACTGGACAGAACTTGAAATTTGGCGCAACTTCTGCAAAAACCTCTTCAGGTAGATTTTGACTGGTGCCTTTTATAAATGCATTTACTTTCTTTATTCCTTCAAGCCCTGGGTTTTTATAGAGCACGACATTTAGTTTGTCCAGCACGGAACTTTTCTGATAGTGAACTCGGAAGGTCGTTGCTCTGGTCAATCATTTTTTCCAATATTTCCAAGGGCGTGCACAGAGGAAGGTTTTTAGTTTCTTGAGTCTCAATTGCGTCGGGAATATTGCTGAAATGTGTTACAATTAGAGCAATATTTTCTTTGATTAAAGGAGCCTGAAATGCCAGCTGGCTTGAATTAATAGACCTTTTCAAGTGTCAATTTTCGCCATGTTATACGTTAAAAAGTGTCCGAACTTTTTGACGTATAACTAAATATCTGCCCGAAACGTTCATATTCCCGCCTCTCAAACTTGGCGGATGCGAATGAGCTTAACTAACCGTAAAAAGGTCTATTGCAATGGCTTCTGAACCGTCGAATTGACCAACTACTTCTTTTATGGCCTCAAAATTATAGGCATTAAACAATATAGCTTTCAATCATGTTCCTTACCGCGTTAATATTGGTTAAAAAAATTAAATAATTACCATTATTGTAAATAATTTTAATCTATTTGTTTCTTTAATAACAATTGTCGGCCAAGAAATTTTATACAAATGTCGTTCGTAAATGATTGTACAACGCGACAGCTCGTTGCCAGTCATTGCCAGTGGCCTTTTATGGCGCAAACCCGCCGTCAGACATCTTTAAAGTTTGCTCCTCCAACTGATACAATTTATCCTTCCGCATTTGGCCTTGGATATTTTTATAATTCGTCTTATGTTTTGCCTCATAATGCCGTTTTAATTACATTTCTTTAGGGCCTATAATTAATCTGAGCATAAAATATAAACTGTCTTATCAATTTTTTATCATTTTTCAATAATAATAATAATAAAACATCTTTATTGCTATACTAATAAATACATACAAATACAACAATTGGCCATCGACCAACGGTCTTTCAGTCGGAAATGAACAGATAGATTAAACGTCATGGAGTTGTTTCTAAGCATTTTTCTAAGTCTATCATGTCTGTCAGCAAGTGGAGGGATCCGGGTTTGTCTAAATAGAAGTTCGTTGGAGGAGTTGTGGAGAGGGTTGTTTGGATGCCCGAGTTTGATGGCTAGACGTAATGCGATTCGCTCTGCGACCTCAAGGGTTCGTATACATGAATTATTGGTAGAGGTTTTTACATGACCACAATCAAGACTGGGACGACAGATAGATTTATAGATTTCGACGCGGTCTTTGGGAAAAAGGCTCTAAAGTGTTTGCAGCATTCAATTATCTGGGACTTGCGTAATTTGGCGTCAATGATAAATTTGTGTTTAGATTCAATAGTTAGTCCAATATATTTAAGGCTGCTGGAGGGCAGTACGTCAATGGAGCCTTAGCGGATGTGAGGTGAGTTTTGGATGGCCCCTGGATCCCAAACTTGTAAGATACATCCCTTCATGTGTAATAAAAAATATTGTTTGTAACACGGGCGGTATTGTCACTTTCTCTCTAGAGCAAATGTACGTACTCACTTCGTTCGTGCGCCCAATTTCGCTCTCGCGAAAAAAATTACAACCTTCCGCCCTAGTTACAAAATATACTATTTTTGAAGTGTTCTACGAAAAGTAGAGCCTAGTGTAAGTCACTGCAGTAGGTAAGATTGATGACAGGTCTAGAATTTGAGAGGTCGGTTTATATTTGGATAACTTTTAAATTTTGGTCCAGTACGTTTTTCCCTGGTCTGTTTCTATTTCCTGGAAAATGCAGTGAGCGGAACTGTCCAATAAGTTGATAAATGTCTTTGTTTAGTCTGTTTATTCTGTCTGTTTATTTTAATTCCCAGATTTTCTGTCTATCTGTATTTGTATTATATAGCCTTTTAAGTTTGGTGAGTTTTGGGATAAAGGGGGGATATCCTTTTCAATTTTTCACTAAAACATCTATTTTTATCGCCAACATTTCGGTTTTTGTTTGATGATATGACATATTTGTAGCAAGTGTTGATATTAAAAAAAGCTAATTTAAAAAAGTTTTCAAATACGATATAATCGATCAAAGGTCGATAAAATAACTTTAAAAATAATAGTAGTACCGTTTTTATTACAATGGTAAGGTAAAAAGTTGCAAAATAGACAATACAAAATGCACACAAAATAGTTCTATAATTTGTGAAACTACTTTTAATTAAACTTGTAGAACTATCGAAATAATCAATTAGTGAACCTAGGGTACAACCAGGGTTGCCGAAAAAAGGGTTGAAATCTTGCTGAAAAACCACATACTACCTGAAAAAAACGCCCAATTCAATAAATATACTTTTTGTTTACCTTTTGTATCGTCTTCAGTAGTATTTGGTATGTTTTTCTTATAAATTGTTGAGTTAAAATTTAGCATATCACCAGTAGGCTTAAATTTGGTACAGCTGATTTCAACTTCTTGTAAACTCATCTTGTTCGAAATATTGATGATAATAAAGGACGATTCATGCGATTACAGAGTTTAGTTTTAATAACGGTTACTCTTGAAAATACCCGCTCGACTATAGCATTACTAACCGGAATGTTAGTGCTAGAGTAGCTAGACCTTTGAAAATACAATTGCCTTCAGAATCTGTTAACTTAAGTTTTCACCAAAAAAATTAGACCCTGAGCAATAATGGATTCATCGAATATAGTGTGTATCTTTCAATATTAGCTGTAAAATTGTTTGTTTGGTTAGCATTAAATATAATAGAAAATAATTTCGACAATACAATACTTTCAAATAAAACATCAACAAGCCAAAGAAACAGTTGAAATGTCAATATCTATGACGAAGCTGTGCACATTTACCGGCATATATACCTTCTTGTATGTATACCTTCGTGGTTGGTAAATGTAAGTTGAACTTAGATTTACCAACGCTTTCCGGCAAATGTATATATGTGTGTAAATAGAGCTTTACCTTAACACACAAAGTGCATGATCTGTCAGACTTTTTACGTTATATTTAATATATAATTGTAATATTTTACATAATATATAATGTAATATTTTTATACGTAACACCTAATATTTATTTTTTTTGCGCGTGAATAATGAATTTCCAATTACAATAAAAAAAAAATTATATATGCGGATAAAATTAAGGTATAACGAACGTATTCTTATAATCTTTTGTTAAATAAATTATGTTCAAAATGTATTAATTGTTTTTATGTATAATATAATAATTTTAACCTTAATATACAAGAATTTTTTATTTCTGTTTATTATGTTTAACTTTTACCTATTATGCGTTGGTAGTTTCACAAATTATAGAACTATTTTGTGTGCATTTTGTATTGTCTATTTTGCAACTTTTTACCTTACCATTGTAATAAAAACGGTACTACTATTATTTTTTAAGTTATTTTATCGACCTTTGATCGATTATATCGTATTTGAAAACTTTTTTAAATTAGCTTTTTTTAATATCAACTGCCCTAAAATGTGTACTTTTGTCGGTAGAAGTAGATATATGAAGCTCAAATTCAAACTCACATTTACCTATCAAATAGGGAATATGCAAGTGATGCCATTATTTATTTTCTCATTTAGTTTGTATTTAATGCCATACTTAAATTAAAAAGTCAAAAACATGCGAGCGAAATTCAAATTTGCGAAACGCATCACCATTGGTCGATATGCTATATGACGTGCACGCAATGAAATATATACTAACTGGAACGAGCGCTGGCCTCTTGGCTTGTGCGGGGGGAAAGAGAGGTCCCAAGGTCCTCCCTTCATCCTTGTTTAGCCAACAGTGTAGTCGAGAGTGGGGAGGATGTGATACAGTCTGAGCTAAAAGCTAGTTGTATTGAGTTGAATCAAGAAAGGGAGTGAGATCGTTCAATCGGTGAGCATATTTATATAAAACGAAGTTAATATATTTTAATGAAAGTTGTTTTCAAGAAGACAATGATAAAATACTATTGTATTTGCAAGGAAAAATGGACGTCGGACACAGAGAGATCATTTTTTTGGTACTAGACAAAGACAGAGCGATACGACAGACACCTTGTGGTGCTTTCTCTCGGCCCGCACAAGCCAAGAGACAGCGCTCATTCCAGATAGTATATACATATTTCAGTGCGTGCACGTTGACATTTATCGGTGTCGATGCAGGTAGGGTGGACTATACACCTCGATTGGGACTTTGTCCAACACTATCTGGTGTACTTATAATAGTGTTCTTGCATTCCGATACTACACAATATATATAAAATGTTTTTTTTAGCTTTTTCCATTATCGAAATAGCGAATTCAAACTGAAAATCCGTAACTGTCTATGCAAATAGGCTATGCAACACCGAATGTCAAGTGCTATGCGACGTCATCCAAAGCGCGCGATAAGTGAGACCGTTCAAACAGGTCAAATTTAATCGACATATTATATATTATTCTAAAAATTGATTGAAACACTTTCAACAGTATTTATATTTTTTACTATGTGAAGACGAAGTCAAAAGTCAATTAATCATGTATAAACAATTGATGCATATACCATATTGCTAGATGTATACATATACCGGTAAATGTTTTGCCGATTTTGTACTTTTATCGAAACATATGTAATTGTACTTTCTAATGATTGGGTCGACACAGTCAATTTAAAACCCACTTGAGTTGCTTTATAAGAAAAGAATTTATTTATGAACAATATTATACTTTTAATTTACATACATGAAAGTATCTAATAACAAAATCTTACCTATAAGAAAAGGGACGACAATTAATGTTTTTAATTGTAATGTCGATTCCCAATTCACCTAACAAGCAAAATTATAACATAAATTAGAAAAAGCAAATAATATCCGTTGTCTAGGTTTCGGACTACTATGATGCTGCTTTAAGCACAGTAATATTAAAGAAAATTATACTTTTCTTTACATCTCCCGCCCTCATGGAAAAAAATATCATGTATCCTCTTCACGGTTCCACGGTTCTTCACGGTACTTGACTCTGCTTTTTCTCGGCCAGTGTATATCTTGTAAATTGAGATTGAGCACAGAAACGGTATCACCAACTTTAAAGTCAAAGTGTTTTCAGTTTTTATCGTAAATTATCTTGTTGTAATTATGTATCTCTATCTTTAATCAAATCATGTTCGGTCTTTTTAGGTCTTAGTTCTTTTGGTAAAATTCTAACATCTGTGCCATTTAGTAGATACTTTGACGCGTATCCTGTGACAGTGTGCACCGTTTCATTACAGTTTTCTACACAATTATGTGCTGTAGTTGTCCATGCTACTTTTTTGTCATTTCCGTTTATTTTGCATCTGATTTTATTAACTAGTGTTTGGTTTATTCTCTCATTTAAGCCATTTGAGAAAGTTGAGTTCACTGCTTCTCTATGAATTCTCTAGAATTAGACCCGAATATTGAAAGAATCCGAATATTGAAAAAATATCCGAAAGAATCATGCCAATGTCGTTAGTTTCTGTCAGAGATATTATGGATATGAAATTTCGGATCTGGATACGGATACGGATATAGGAATAATAGTATACCAGTTTCGGATACGGTTACGGATAAGAATTTTTTTCGGATTATGCGCTAGTTTCGGATAGTTTCGATTATGGATATTAGATTTCTAAGGAATTGTAAAAGTAGAATACTAATTTGTAAATAATTTGATTTTAATTCAATGTTATTATTTGTACTACCTACAAGCATATGTCATAAAAGTAAGTACTACAATATAAGTAGGTAGTACAATTATATGTCATATGTCATATAAGTAATTATTATTTTTAAGTTTTATCTACGTAAAAATGCAAAATCATAATTATAATAAACAAAAACAACAAAAATATATACGTCCCTCGTGAAATGATCTGTTAGCAAGTGTAAGTATCTTTTTGTTGACCGTGAACCCCCAAAACCTCCAATGGTATCAATGGAACATATTTCAAAGGGTTTTGTGGCGGGATCCAAGTGAGACATCAGACCATATTTATTTTTTCCTCTTGATTTGTTCTTTATACATACAGCACAATTTTCGTAGGTTTTTCATATATTTTTTGTGATGTTTTATGCTGTGTACCATAAGCTGATCATTTTGTGCATCTGTTTAATTCATATATGACTTAGTTCTGTATGTGCTTTTAATAAATTCTATACTGAGAATTACTGATAGATTTTTTTTTAAATTCCTTATAATAATTGTTCTTTGATATTAACTTGATTCTTCTGCATTGTATCTTCTCATTTTTAAATTGATCTTCTAAGATACCTTCTAATTTTATTAAGTTTACTACTTTTAGTTCTTCATCTAGGTTCTCAGGATCTAGGATGTTGTATCTTCCTGGAGAATATTTTATTTGGAAATCATATTGTGTTTCATAGTGTGTATCATATGTGTATGTTAGGTCTCCTAATTCTTAATCTGTTCTTGACTTTATGTTCATATTGTCCAATGGCTTGCGATCTGCAAAAAAACGTAAATTTCCTACATATCAACCAATGTTGCCACTACTTAATACATTCTTTGATTGCTAGGCGTTCTAGATATACTGCCTCCTTCTTTTTTTAAGCTTCGTTCAATTTTTTTTAGAAGTATGCTGCTGGTTTTTCCTCGTTCTTTTCTTGTGGCTATTTTAAAACAGCTCCTACTCCTAGTATCCTACTCCTACTAGCATATGTGTATAGGTAACTTTGGATAAAAAATGGTTAGAATTGGTTGAGAACATAAAACTTTTTTCATTTCGTCAAATGACGCCTTTTTCCAGTTAAAGGTTTGTCCTTTTCTCAAAAGGTTATGTAATGGATCCAATTTTAATGATAATTTTGGCATATAATTGTGATAAAAGTTTACGTTTCCCAAAAATTTTCTCACATTTTTTGCGTTTTTGGAGTTTGTAATTGAAATCAAGTAATCTTTCAGAGGTCTAATTGAATTATTTTGGATTATGTGACCCAAATATTTAACCGAGTCAGCTGCGAATGTGCATTTAGAATATTTTAATTTTTAACCTTAATTTTTTATTGCTGTTTTGGATGTCGTCAATGAAATTTACTGTGAAGTCTCCCTCCAAGGTTGTGTTTCCGTATATGTTATACATTATTCTCTGAAAAGCAGCTGGTGCGGTTTTTAAGCCGAATGGCAAACAAGTCCATTGGAAGTGACCTTCTTGAGTGAGGAATGCAGTCTTGTATCTGTCCGTAACTCGTAGAGGTAAAAAAAAAGCTGAGTTTAAGTTCAATGTTGAGAAAAACCTGCAATCTCTTGTCTTTACCAAAAGATCTTCAATAAGTGGGGACGGCTGCCATTCAAGGAAAACATTTTTATTTAAAGCTCGAAAATATATGCACAATCTTGATTTTTTAGTTTTCATCTTCTTTATAAGCTAATGCAATTGGGGCTGCAAACGGACTATATGATTATTTCTCTATTCTCTCTGTTTTATAATCTCCTTTTTATCTTCAAATGTGCAACGATATAGCCTTTCACTGCAATATTTTTCCACCAATACATCAATGCGAGCTTCATAAACCGTTACTGTTCCGATGTCATATTTATCCTTTGCAAATACAGATTTATTGTTCAATATTAAGTTATCGGTTACTTGAAATTTATTGAATTATCAGATTTTCTTTCCTTAGAAATAGGATAGGAAACTATTGGACATAACTACTGGCCACAAATTTGATTTGCGAAATGCAAAAATTTTGAAGAAAATTAAAAAAAAGACTATTTTCGTAAATGTGGTTCATAAAAGGACCAACAATTGTATAAACGACAAGATGGACAAAGCGGGCCCTTGTAGCATATACACTAATCTGATTAATCCAACACATATTGATTAGATGTTAATAATTTGAAATATTGATGAGTAATATTAATTAGTGTTATGTGTGTGTCACTAGGGAGGTGTGCAGCTTATACACAATAAAGTTCCGTAAATTAATTACGTTAAAATTTTTAAAGTAATTATGGGTTGCTAACTCACACTTGCCCCCGTATTTATAGTCGCTCCTAACAAGCAAGGATTCCTTGTTCCTTATTTCGCGTTTCATATACCTCCTTAACAGCTCAAGGAACCTTATTCGGCTCTTTATCTCAAGGAAGATTTCGAGCTTCCTTGAGGAAGCCTTCCGCACTGTGATTGGCTGTTGCGTTTCTATACTCCGTATTCATAGTCGCTCCTTATCTCAAGGAATAAGGATGCCTTGATGAGGGCTTCCTTGAATCTCCGAGGCGTCTTCGTTTCATAGTCACAAAATAAGGCTTCCTTCCAGAAGGAAGCCTTATTTAAGGATGTTTAGGGATATGTGATTGCTTATGGTGGCAACACTAACTCAAATTACTCAAACCGCCAAGGCAGATCTCTTAATCTCAATTATGACCTTAAAATTGTTATTATTGATGAAGTATAAAGTGTGCATTATACGAACAGCGAAAGGCTGTTAATAGCTCAGCCAATTTCAGAAGAAAGCGCAATCGACTGAAAAAAAAACGAGTGCTGTTGATTTGAAACAAAAGCTGACGCATAGTAAAGGGTATTGAAGAAATTTATAAGTGAAGGGGTACACCACATACCAGGAAACAATTGAGGGATTTGGTCCAGAATACGGGTTTTTTTTTAAACTTAGTGTTGCGGAGTTTTTACCTGGCGTAATTCTTTTTAATCGTCTTTGATCGTCTTCTGTTTAAATAAGATCGGAGAGCAAAAATGAAGCTTCAATTCGTGTTTTTGTTGTTTTAAAAATTGACATTCGACGCAACGGCTGGTAAATTTCGGACCACATGACAAACATATTTACTACCGCGAAAATATCGATATATCCTAAACAAAGTATGGATATTTTGATATGAATATGGGGTAATATTTTTTACGGATATATATATATATATATATATATATACATATATATATATATATATATATATATATATATATATATATATATATATATATATATATATATATATATATATATATGTATATATATATATATATAAGTATGGCATTAAATACAAACTAAATGAGAAAATAAATAATGGCATCACTTGCATATTCCCTATTTGATAGGTAAATGTGAGTTTGAATTTGAGCTTCATATATCTACTTCTACCGACAAAAGTACACATTTTAGGGCAGTTGATATTAAAAAAAGCTAATTTAAAAAAGTTTTCAAATACGATATAATCGATCAAAGGTCGATAAAATAACTTTAAAAATAATAGTAGTACCGTTTTTATTACAATGGTAAGGTAAAAAGTTGCAAAATAGACAATACAAAATGCACACAAAATAGTTCTATAATTTGTGAAACTACCAACGCATAATAGGTAAAAGTTAAACATAATAAACAGAAATAAAAAATTCTTGTATATTAAGGTTAAAATTATTATATTATACATAAAAACAATTAATACATTTTGAACATAATTTATTTAACAAAAGATTATAAGAATACGTTCGTTATACCTTAATTTTATCCGCATATACAGGGTGCTTCAAAAAAATGTATACACACTTTGAACTTCCATAGAAAATTTATTTACCGTTCTACAAAGTTAAATTTCAGGAAAATAGAAAGCTGAAAGTCCAATGTAAATGAAACATAAATAACAAATGTTAATACTGTTCAAATTGGTGACCTGCAGCATCAATACAATTCTGAGTACGAGTCACCACTGATTCTGTACATCGTATCAAAACGTCCAATGAGATTTCTCTACACACTGCTTGAATCTCATTCCAAAGAATGTCTAGGTTACGTGGTTTACGTTTGTACACCTCATCTTTTACTGTGCCCCACAAGAAGAAATCCAGTGGTGTAAGGTCTGGAGAGCGTGCTGGAAACTCGATTGGCCCCCTGCGTCCTATCCACTGTCCCGACAAATTTTGATCCAGGTAAGCTCGTACGTCCCTGTGATAGTGCGGCGGAGCACCATCTTGTTGAAAATAAAAATCATCATTACCGTATAATGCACGAATGGCAGGAAATATGGAATCAGCAAGCATTGTTAGGTAATTAATACCAGTTACAGTGCCTTCAAATCGAAAAGGTCCAATGAGTCCCCTTGAAGACAAACCGCACCACACATTTACACCAGGCAAATTTACAGCTTTTTCAATTGTAATGTGAGGATTTTCTTCACCCCAGTAAACACAATTGTGCCTATTGACAGTTCCATTAAGTTTGAATTGGGCTTCATCCGACCAAATGATGCTACCCATAAATCCCGGTTCACGTATCACCATCTCCTGAATCCATTCACAAAATTGCAACCTTCGATCTGGATCGTCGTCATTTAGCTGTTGCACCAGCCTTGGAATGTAAACACGATACTTGCCTCTCTTCAGAATGCGTAGCACGCTGCTAGCACTTACATCACTTTCACGTGCCCCTTGCCTTGAAGATTTGTTAGAAGAGCGTTGAAACAGTTCCAAGACTGCCGTTGATGACTCATCACTTGTAGCTGTTCGAGGCCGACCTGAATGACCTTTATGCACATCACAAACTGTTCCATGAACTTCGAATTTGTCTCGTATGCGTGTAATTGTTAATCTTGAAGGTGGTTCTGTATCATACTCCCTTCTCCACTGTCTTTGAACTTCATTTACATTCTCAAACTTCCAGTACCACTTAATAACCTGCTTACGTTCTTCAAAACTCAAACGTACGTCCCTTATGTTGATATTACAAATTCCAACTGATAATATAACATAGAGGGACGATTATGCTGGCACCTGGCGAAGAAATATAACATTAGCCTTGTAGAGCGGGAAAACTACAATAGTTTAAAGTGTGTATACATTTTTTTGAAGCACCCTGTATAATTTTTTTTTTATTGTAATTGGAAATTCATTATTCACGCGCAAAAAAAATAAATATTAGGTGTTACGTATAAAAATATTACATTATATATTATGTAAAATATTACAATTATATATTAAATATAACGTAAAAAGTCTGACAGATCATGCACTTTGTGTGTTAAGGTAAAGCTCTATTTACACACATATATACATTTGCCGGAAAGCGTTGGTAAATCTAAGTTCAACTTACATTTACCAACCACGAAGGTATACATACAAGAAGGTATATATGCCGGTAAATGTGCACAGCTTCGTCATAGATATTGACATTTCAACTGTTTCTTTGGCTTGTTGATGTTTTATTTGAAAGTATTGTATTGTCGAAATTATTTTCTATTATATTTAATGCTAACCAAACAAACAATTTTACAGCTAATATTGAAAGATACACACTATATTCGATGAATCCATTATTGCTCAGGGTCTAATTTTTTTGGTGAAAACTTAAGTTAACAGATTCTGAAGGCAATTGTATTTTCAAAGGTCTAGCTACTCTAGCACTAACATTCCGGTTAGTAATGCTATAGTCGAGCGGGTATTTTCAAGAGTAACCGTTATTAAAACTAAACTCTGTAATCGCATGAATCGTCCTTTATTATCATCAATATTTCGAACAAGATGAGTTTACAAGAAGTTGAAATCAGCTGTACCAAATTTAAGCCTACTGGCGATATGCTAAATTTTAACTCAACAATTTATAAGAAAAACACCAAATACTACTGAAGACGATACAAAAGGTAAACAAAAAGTATATTTATTGAATTGGGCGTTTTTTTCAGGTAGTATGTGGTTTTTCAGCAAGATTTCAACCCTTTTTTCGGCAACCCTGGTTGTACCCTAGGTTCACTAATTGATTATTTCGATAGTTCTACAAGTTTAATTAAAAGTAGTTTCACAAATTATAGAACTATTTTGTGTGCATTTTGTATTGTCTATTTTGCAACTTTTTACCTTACCATTGTAATAAAAACGGTACTACTATTATTTTTAAAGTTATTTTATCGACCTTTGATCGATTATATCGTATTTGAAAACTTTTTTAAATTAGCTTTTTTTAATATCAACACTTGCTACAAATATGTCATATCATCAAACAAAAACCGAAATGTTGGCGATAAAAATAGATGTTTTAGTGAAAAATTGAAAAGGATATCCCCCCTTTATCCCAAAACTCACCAAACTTAAAAGGCTATATAATACAAATACAGATAGACAGAAAATCTGGGAATTAAAATAAACAGACAGAATAAACAGACTAAACAAAGACATTTATCAACTTATTGGACAGTTCCGCTCACTGCATTTTCCAGGAAATAGAAACAGACCAGGGAAAAACGTACTGGACCAAAATTTAAAAGTTATCCAAATATAAACCGACCTCTCAAATTCTAGACCTGTCATCAATCTTATGACTAACTCAAATTACTCAAACCGCCAAGGCAGATCTCTTAATCTCAATTATGACCTTAAAATTGTTATTATTGATGAAGTATAAAGTGTGCATTATACGAACAGCGAAAGGCTGTTAATAGCTCAACCAATTTCAGAAGAAAGCGCAATCGACTGAAAAAAAAACGAGTGCTGTTGATTTGAAACAAAAGCTGACGCATAGTAAAGGGTAATGAAGAAATTTATAAGTGAAGGGGTACACCACATACCAGGAAACAATTGAGGGATTTGGTCCAGAATACGGGTTTTTTTTTAAACTTAGTGTTGCGGAGTTTTTACCTGGCGTAATTCTTTTTAATCGTCTTTGATCGTCTTCTGTTTAAATAAGATCGGAGAGCAAAAATGAAGCTTCAATTCGTGTTTTTGTTGTTCTAAAAATTGACATTCGACGCAACGGCTGGTAAATTTCGGACCACATGACAAACATATTTACTACCGCGAAAATATCGATATATCCTAAACAAAGTATGGATATTTTGATATGAATATGGGGTAATATTTTTTACGGATATATATATATATATATATATATATATATACATATATATATATATATATATATATATATATATATATATATTACGGGGGGAGTACTTCGAGGTAGTTGTGAGCGCATCCACCATCTGTTACGTTGAAAATGTCAATTTTCTAGGACAACAAAAACACGAATATTTATTGAACCAGGCAGCGTAGTAGCTTCATTTATGGTTTCCGAAGAGTTACACGAGGTAAAAAGTTCGCAACACTAAGTTTAAAAAAAAAACCGTATCTGGACCTAACCACAATTGAGAAAGTGCTGGGACAATCTGAAACAAAAGTAAGTGACAACAATTTTGTTCCTAGCTAATCGAATTGTTGCATGATATTTTCTATTTCAAGATGCGATTATTTTATCACAAATAATTTCAGAAAACTGGAGTTGACAACAATAATTAAACATCAATGTCTCATGACTGGTGGGGGCCCTGCGCCCGAAGAACGTGTAGATCGATTCATGGATTTCATAGATGAAACAAGTGTAAATATCGACGTGGAAATTGAATGTCCATTTCATAGCACTGTCGCATTTGAAGGACATTGTAAATATTATAAAAAGGAGAAATTTATTAGCATTCTTTTAACATTTACTTTTAACTTTTTCAGGTGACATATAGTCGACGTCAGGTCTACATCAATTTTATGCAATTGCTTTTCATAATATTTCCCACGAAAAGGTACTGGCTGATATGACTACGAGAAGTGATTTAACAGCAGCAAGAGTTTCATTCAATAAAAAAAGAAAATTTCTGAAGCATAAGAGAAGCTAGACTACTAAAAATTCTACAATAAACTGTAAAATAAAAAATATTCCCTATCATTTAAATATAAACATATTTTGAGCAAGGTATATTTATTTCAAATATTTACATATACAATTATTAAGCCCACAACTCTAATTTAAGTTGGTAAACTGGGTTTAATGACAATTTTTCAATAAAAAATTGTCATTAAACCCGGTTTACCATTATAAATGCAATGTTATTAGGAGCTGTATCTGTTAAAGAGGTGAAATGAAAAATAAGATATTATTTATATATTAGGTTTTAATCTGAGAACAAATACTAATCCTAAATACAGAGAGAGGTTACAATGAGGTTTTTGAGCGTACGCTTCACTTTATGTTATTTATACTACTGACTCGTTCAAGTTTTCTTTCTCACTTGTTCACGGTATATTACGCACGCGCATTTCAACGTAAGTTACTATACAGTACTTACTATACAGTATATCAGTGGTACTCCTATGCAAATGTACATATAACTCAATACGCCTCCTTACATTTGCATTGCATTTACATTAGACTTAACCTATTACAATAAAATTAACATATTTCGAATTTTTTCAAATTTTTCTCGGCATAGGGAATTTTGTGAATATATCGGCGACATTTTCATCCGTATTGATTTTGATTACATCTATAAATTTTTCTTTTAAACATTCATGCACATAATGATAATGAACTTCAATATGTTTTGAGTTCTTAGTAAAATTTCCATTTTTAGCTATATCAATTGCACCCGAATTATCTTCATATACATTAATAGGCTTCATTAATTTTACATTAAACTCTTTTAATAATTCCGCTACAAATTTAAGTTCACTTACTGCTTCTGACAAAGCTACATATTCCGCAATTGTTGAAGCCTTTGTTACTGACTTTTGTTTTCTAGATTTCCAAATACATTTATTAAATAACCAGTTGTAGATTTTCTATCTAAATTGTCGCCTGTCCAGTCGGCATCTACATAACATTCTATAGTATTTATTTATTTATTAACCTACTGGCATATAGAAACCACATACAAAAAAAAATATAAATTTAAAAATACAAAAATATCACAAAACACAAAATAAACTCCAATTTCCTTTATAATAGACCTTCTCTGTTACCAGTTTGCTCTTTCCATCTTTTTATCCGTCTCAGCAGTTTCAGACCCTTTCCTCGTATCATTCTATCATTCATACATTCCTCCCATTTCTTTCCTTCCCGCCTCTCCCCCTCATTCCATTCACCCCTTGTACACTCTTCCATCCAATGCCCCCAAGTATCCTTTGCTGTCCCACAAACACTACACTTTCTATGCTCCTCACTCATCCAGTATCTTCATCCACGCTCCTCACATCCACACCTATACCTTGCTAACATGACTTGTGCATCATCCTCTTGATTTACACTTAAATAGGTTGGTAACCGCCCATGTACCTGTATCTTTACGTACCCTTTATGAAAATTACTACTTTCCATTTTGCTTTGCCGCTCCAGTAGGTCCACTTCTTGCAAACGTTCTACCAACCTTTCGGCCCACCCTGCCCTTTCCTGCTTTAGCTTTTCGAGCCCCTCACCAGATATACCACCTCTTTCAGACAATTTCCTCTTATTCTTACCCCAGTCACTCCCTTTCATACCGCCTACTCCCACTCGATTTACCATTCTAAAAACCTCTTTTATTAACCTTTCTTCTCCCATTTCACTCACCTTATATTCATACCTTATGACCTTTCTTGCAGCCAAGACTGCCACCTTGCACGCATTCACCTCCTGGAGGACAATGTAACTAGGTGTCGACCTATCAAGCTTCAGGATTTTTTTGAAAAACTTTAACTGGACTCCCTCTATCCTCTCCTCCTCTCTCGTCCCCCAGACTGAGCCATACAATAAAATGCTTCTCGCACACACCTTCTACACCGTCTCAGCCGCCCTGAAGTTTCTTTCGAAATTATTTTGCCATTCATTCCAGACTCGCCCAGCTGCCACCCACGCTTTCTTCGCTACATACTCCACATATTCTCTATTGCTACCTCCATTTCCAAATACATACCCCAGATACTTAAACCTTTGCACCTCCTCGATTTCCCTCCCTCTCCATTCAAATCTCTCTTTCTTGAACTCCCACCTCTTTTGAACCGCATCCATTTAGTTTTTCCCACATTCACACTCAAATCTCTCCTTTCAAAAAACCCTCTCACCCTTTCAATTACCTCTCTCAATTCCCCAGCTGTCTTGGCAAATACAACTACATCATCAGCGTATGCTAAACTCCACACCTTTGTTCTCCCTACCATCACTCCTCCAGCTTGTCCGTCTGCCAAAACTCTTTCCAAATCAGCCACAGAGAGATTGAAAAGTGTGGGGCTCAGTGGACATCCCTGCCTCTGGCCCTTTTTTATCTCGAAATATTCCGTTACACACTCATTCACCCTGATCTTACACACCGTTTCCCTATACACCTCCCTCACATTCCTCCTCACCCTCTCCGAAATACCCTTTTTAACCAAACATTCATACAATCTCCCTCTATCTACGGAATCATACGCTGCTTTCAGGTCGATAAAAAGAGCAAAAAGGCTCCCAGATCTAATTTCCTGATCAATTATAAATCTAAGTGTTATGAGTTGTTCGACTGTGCCTCTTCCCTCTCTGAATCCTGCTTGCACCTCTGGTATTAACTGCTTTTCCTCTGCCTCTTTTCTCAACCGCCCTTCTAGAATCTTGGCGAACATTTTGTAGGAAGAGTTCATCAGCATGATCTCCCTGTAATTCTCCACCCTTTCCTTGTCCCCATTTTTGTGGATTAGCTGTATTATCCCCTCTTTCCAGCTCTCTGGGATACCCTTTGTCCCTTTCCATATCTTGTTGAACTCCTCCGTAAGCTTGTCGATACATTTATCTGGTACTAACTTCCACGCTTCATTTCCAACTCCATCCGGTCCCGCCGCTTAGTTGTGCTTTAAGGCTGCAATTACCTGCTGTACTTCCCCGGCAGTAATTTCTTATTCACCTACTTATTCAACAGTCTGTTCCCTTCTAACACTGTCTTTCCCTCGATCCACCGTTATCTCCACTCCTTCCAATAAAACCGCATAGTGCCTTAACCAGGTTTCCTTAGGTATACTGTCTGGAATTCGCTCCTTCCTCCCGCTATTCTCCTTTAAATATTTCTACAGCTGCGCTTCAGTTTTAATCTCCAGTATTCGTTGTCGCTCTGTTCTCTCCCACATTTCTTTATTTCTCCTCTTCAGGTTTCGTAAGTCCGCTCTCGTACTTAACCACAGTTCCTTGTCACCGGTACCCTCTCTCCACCTTCTCGTCACCTCTCTATATTTTTGTTTCTCCCTTATGAATACCTTATACGCCCATAATCTTCCCACTGTTCCTTCTGTGGCTTTCCTCCTGACCATTGCTGTTTCCATTTCATCGGTTATCATATCTATATCTTTTAAATTATCCCAGTCTATTGCCTCCATTCTTAATTTAAACAGCTCCGTCGCACCGCTATCCCACCTGGTAACCCATTTTTCTTTCCTGGACACCTCTTCTACCTGCTGCTTTAACATGATCAGTATTGGCATATAGTCAGATTCACCTTTCACTCCGATCTCCATCTCTCTAATTTCTTGCCTCGCGGAGTCGTTAACAACTGCAAAGTCTATCACCGACACCCGCATGTCCTCTTGTTGTAATCTCTCCGCTTCCCTGATATCCCACTTGATCCCTGTTACTATCCCCCCTTTGCCCTTCCGTAGCCACTCTCCCTCAGGGCCGGTTGCATCTTCCATTTGTACTCCTTGGGAAGTCTCTCTTTACAGTTCTCCCATTCTTTTTCTTGGACCCAGGACTGCACTAGTCCAATTATTTCGAATCCCTTCAAGAAGGCTATGAAAGAGCCGTCCTCCCTTTCTAGTTTTTTCCTAAGCCCAGCCACATTCCAAAATAATATCTTAACATTTTCCCTTTCCGATCCGTCCTTGTGTTTATGTCCCTTTCTTCTTTGGTCCCTTACTCGTTTTTTCCCCCTTCGGACCAAGGTACCCATTTCCCGTCTATTTCAAGTCTTTTATAGCCTACTTTGACCCGATGACCCCTTTCCTTGAGCTCCTTTGCCTTCCTTAATAACTCCTTCTGGATTCCCTGCTCATTCGGGGTGAAATCGTCTTGTATAAAAATATTTGTTCCTTTTAGCTTGTGCTTATTTCTCATTATCTCCCTTTTTGCCTCCCAACATTCTAGCTTTAACAAAATTGGGCCTTTGTTCCCTCCTTTAGAGCCGAGCTGGCATGCATTCACGAAACTCTCGTTAATTCCTAACCTTTCCATAAACGTTTTCTTTGCCTCTTCTCGCCATGTTTCTCCTTCAATTCCGTAAATTACGATGTTATTTCTTATCTCCCAGCGCTTGTCGTTCCTCCCCCCACCTACTCTCGGTTCTTTCCTTCTCCTCCTTAACTGATTCCGCTGCATCCTCCAGCTTCGACATCCTATTTTTATTTCTTTATTCTCATCCCTTATTGCCCTCAGCTCCGATAACAATTCTTTTCTCCAGTCCTTTTCTACTTCTTCCTCCTCCTTCTGTCTCTTCACCACGCTTTCCAGCTTTTCCTCCAGCCTTCTGTTTTCCCTTCTCATTTCCTTCAGCTTTCCGTCTACTGCTGTGAACTCCTTTTTAATTTCTTTTAATTCTTGTAGAATTCTATCCAGTTGCTCACTCTGCACTGTACCACTCTCACCTCTTCTTATATCTTTAATCTCATCTTTTTTCGACCTTTTAGCTATCTGAATCGGTGACCGATTTAGCTTTGCGATCTTTCAAACGGACTCATCGACTCACTGTTCGCTCTCGGTCTGTTCTCGTATTCGTCAATTCTCAAGCTAGAACTATTCACATATGGTGGAGAACACGGCTACTAGTTCAGCTATTCCTCACTAGATGCGCACTGTAGAGCTGAATAGGTGATTACCCTGACGCGCCGCAGCTACCAATAGTATCTTATCACCACGTGTCTTTTATCACAAACATACGCGACCTTTCACTTTCCTCACAACCAAAACAACTAAAAGAAAAACTAAACCTTTAAAAGGAAACCAATGAAAACCGCTCCCACTAACTAAAGTGAGATACTCGCGCGATAATCCACACTATCTTTATTTTAACCGAAAAAATAGTTAATTAAAATCATCTAGAAATTAATTTATCGAGCACTCTAACGCACGTCTTCACTCGCTTCTATAGTATTTTCATGACCTATTTTATTATACATCAGTTTCAAATCCCTTGGAAATATAAATATTTCAAAATTCTTAAAGCATATTTAAAATGTGTTTCATCATAACAATTTTGAAATCTACTTAAATAATTAACGCTAAAACTTATATCAGGTCTTGTAGCCAAACTTGTATGTGTAATAATGCCCCAATTAAATCTCTATATTTAATATTCTTTTCATACTTATCAGACTTTTTAATTTTTAAATTTACCTCCATAGGTATATTATTATATAATTTACAATTTTTCAAATTGAATTTCTTACCTAGCAGGTCAATATATTTAGTTTGACTTAGTTTCATTTCATGTTTGCACGGTTCATATTTCACAGTAATCCCTAAATAATCTTTAATTTTACCTAGATCTTTCATCTTAAATTTTTCTGATAACATATTTTTAATTCTCTTGGTTTCGTTTTCATTTTTAGTACAAATTAACAAATCGTCAACAAATATTAATAAATAAATTATGTTTCCCATGTTCCTGAGAGTAAATAAACAAGAATCAATATTACTTCTCTCAAAACCTAAACTTTCCAAAAATTTATCAAGACATTCATACCATGCCCATCTTTCAACCCATACAGAGCTTCTATTAATTTAAAGACCCTATTTGTACCATCTTCATAACCCTTTGGTTGCTTTTCATAAACTTCAGAATTTACCCTACCATTTAAAAATGCTGTTTCTACATCCATTTGTTCAATTTCTAGGCCCATTTGACAACAAAATGATAACAATATTTTCAAAGTTTGCATCCCAGCTAAAGGAGAATACATGTTTTCGATTTCATTTGTCTGCAGAAAACCTCTTTCAACTAACCTAGCTTTATAAGTATCATCCATCTTTTTTGAATATACCAATTTTACATCCAAAACCTTTTTATTAATTTCATTTTCAATCAGCTCCCACGATTTGTTTTTATTTAAACAATCATCTCCTTATCCATAGCAATAATCCAAGATTTACTTTCATTATTCTCAATCGCCTCCTCAAATGTATCAGGTACATTAGTTTACAAAGATTTACAAAGATATTACTATTGTATACAACATAATCATTTAGTCTTTGTGGAAGTTTTTTAGTTCTCTGATTTCTTCCAATTTTGGAATTTTCTTGAACTTTTGAACTTTCAGCTCTTTCATTCGAACTTTTATTTATACTGTCATCTTCTTCACCCGATGAGTTATTAACCCAAAGTTCATCAATTTGTAAATCATTATTTTGATTAGACTCCCATTCAGATTTATTCTCATTTAAACCAATACATTTTACATTTTCCTCAACAATATCAAAACATGTCCTACAACTATGACTCTATTATTTAAAAGTACTCGATACCCAACGTTACTATAATCGATTAAAATTCCCATATCAGCCTTTCTATCCCATTTTGAAGTTCTTTTTTGTTCTGGTACCCTTACAAAAACATTACTCCAGTATAATCGTAGGTTAGAAAAATCCTGTTTCTTCCTAAAAAAATATTTCATACGGAGTCCTTTTCTCGATAGTATTAGATAAAGTACGGTTTTTCAAATAAGTTGCCGCGCAAACTATTTCAGGCCAATATTTTTGTCTACATTTGCTTCAGCTAATAAACATCTTGATAGATTCATAATAATTCTATTAAACCGTTCCGCAGTTCCATTCAATTCGTGTACATATGCTGGACAATTATTTATAACGATACCCCTTTTCTTCGCAAATCTATACATATCACTGTTTAAATATTCTTTACCATTATCACAAACTTTACCCTATTTCCAGTTAAATTTCCACATTCATTCACATATTCAACAGAGCAATCAAAAACTTCTGTTTTGATTTTCATGGGATACACCCTAGCAGTTTTACTGTAATCATCAATGAAAGAGACAAAATATTTTTCACCTTTAAAACCTGTTGTTTTGAAAGGTCCACAAACATCTGTATGTGCAATTTCTAAAATCTCTTTGGCTCTTTCTCTATTATTTTTAAACGGAATATTATGTATTTTACTTTCTATACAATTTTTGCATTTCATAAATTCAGTTTCAAGTTCTGTTGGTATTCCATTTAGTAATTTATTTTTACATAAAACTTCTAAATATTTAAAATTTACATGGTCTAATAAATGGCCTATTTTTCTTTCTGACTCATGTTCTCAGTACTTTTATTTGCTATATTTACAAAAGAGTTTACAGTTCTCAATTTACTTCTCATTAGATACAAACCAGTCTGCTTAATAGCTAGCGCAGTCGTTTTACCATACTTTTTGTCATGTTGCCTTTTGAAACGACTTTATTATTTTCTGTTATTTTACTGTAACTAATCAAATTTGACTTCATATCCTTAACATAAAATACATTTTTCATTTCTACTGGATTTTGGTCACCAAACGCATTGAAAAAACTTGACACAGTTCCTATTTTGGTAGCTTTTACGATTCTATTGTCCCCTAGATAAACATTTATCGCTTATTTAAGTAATTTACAATTTTCAAAGTATTTATCGTTATTAATTATATGATCCGTACATCCGCTATCTAAAATCCATTTTATTTCATTTAGATTTACATTACTAATCTCTGTGTTTAGCGCCGTAATATATACGCCGCAACTGTGGTAACCCAAGCGCAATTTGGTTCCCCGCTCTCCTGCCCTTGTTGAACGTTTGTTCCTGCATTGCAGATGATCTGTTGTAGCTGCCTTGGTTTCCGCGCCCTCTGCCGTAATTTCTCCTTGAACTATTTCGGCCTCTAGATGAGCGTCATGTCCCTCTGCTTCTGTTCGCTTGGTTGCCGTTTCTGCAGTTTCTTTGTATGTGACCAATTTCACCGCAGCCAAAACACTTCCTTTCCTGGTTTACCATAAATGCACTTGACTTCCTTTCCGGGTTTTCATCGCTTCTGTTTTTCAATTCTGCCATTTGAATTTTACTTTTCACGTATTCTGCTGTTTGATCAGTGTTTTTTAACGTATCAATTAAATCCCCTATATAACTGTAGGATTCCGGCAGAGTATTTAGTATATAATTTAACTTTTCCTTTTCTGTTACACTTGCCCCCGCGTTTTACAATTTAATTTACGGCTCTTTCAAAGTCACAAAAAATATTGTCAAATCACTATAGTCTTTTAACCTCAACTTCTCTAATTTATTCCGACACACAATTTTTAACGCTGTAGATTCTTTTAAATATAAGCTGTCGAGTTTTTTTATGATATCGTACGCCATTTCTTTGTCACAAATAAATTCCAGCTGTCTATTTGATACCGCACTGTAAATATAGTTTATCGCTTTTAAATCATTTTCATCCCAATCTTCTTTATCTGCTGCCACTTTTTGTCTTTCTACAACCGTTACACAATTTTTCATTTTTAAAAACATAATAATACGCTATCTCCACATGCTGTAGTGCTGACCATCAAATACCGGTATCGCGATTTCACTTCTTCCGGCCATTTTTATTTACCATGTGTTTTCCTTTGTGCACGCGTTAACTATTTTCGGTAACACTAATATTAATCCTCCTCTTGAATCATGCTCTGCTACCACTTTAAAGAGGTGAAATGAAAAATAAGATATTAATTATATATTAGGATTTAATCTGAGTACAAATACTAATCCTAAATACAGAGAGAGGTTACAAAGAGGTTTTTGAGCGTACGCTTCACTTAACGTTATTTACACTACTGACTCGTTCAAGTTTTCTTTCTCACTTGTTCACGATATATTACGCACGCGCATTTCAACGTAACTTACTATACACTATATCAGTGGTACTGCTATGCAAATGTACATATAACTCAATAGTATCAACGGAGACACGGGCAGCCCAGGATTATTTAATCTCCTTAATTGGGTATTAGCATCGACAACAGAAGCTCGACCACATCTCCTTTGCTGAACTAATATCTTCTTCGAAAAGGAACATCGTCCTACATTTCGATAGGATTCTGAAAGTCCCGAATGTACCTTCTGGCGAGCCGCCTTCGAAATCTATTTCCATTTCTTATTGGAATTTCCTCAAAACCATAATCAAACTTACTGTCATAATTATTTAAAAAAATGTTGTTCATTGTGCTACTTCTGAGGTTAACCTTTTGGGAAGTAATTAAATACAATAATTTTAATTACTAAAATGGTTTTAGTACGAAACCAAGATAAGAACAGTACAGAATGAAAAATTATGACATGATAAAAAACGGGCAGAGAGAGTTTACACAGAAAAAGGTTTTTGGTTATATAAAGAAAAACAGTTTAGCAAACTTGACAACAAAATATAGACCGCTAAAATTTAGAAGTTACTTATTTATAATTATTTAATTTCCAACACTCGTTAAAAGGTCTGCTGGCATCTCAGAAGTTGACAGATAAACAATCTTTATAATTTTGTTTGCCACGACTTCTCTAATGAAGTGGTGACGTATATCTATATGTTTTGTTCTCATATGGAACAGAGGATTCTCTGTTAACTTCTGAGCTCCTTGATTGTCGTTGTACAGATTAATTGTATAATTACAACCAACAATTTCTGACAACAAGTTTTTCAAATAGATAGCTTCCTTACAGGCTTCAGATATTGCCATGTACTCAGTTTCTGTACTCGACAATGCCACTGTCTGCTGCTTTTTACTCTCATATGATATCACAGCACCTGACAATTTAAAACAATAACCTGTATAGGATTTTCTATCAATGTTATTTGAGCCCCAATCAGCATCTACAAAGCCTTCTAAGTTATTATTGTCATTAGTATACATTAGTCCATAGGACTTGGTGCTCTGTAAATACTTTAGTATTTTTTTGCCTGTCTCCAATGGACCGCTGTAAAACAATTATTGAACGGGCTCAAATAACTCACACCAAAACTGATGTCTAGCTGTTGATACGGGTATTGTTTGTCAAGATACTCAGATTTTTCTAACTTTAAATTATTTTCAATTGGAGTATTCACACCATTACAATTTAACATATTAAATTTCATTAGAATATTGTTTACAAATTGCTCCGGATTTCAAGATTGCCATTTTCATAAATCATAACCCTCATGCCTAAACATGTTTTCACTTGCCCCAAATCTTTAATTTTGAAATTTGACATTAAGTCTTTCTTTACTTTATCTGTCATAGTAACACTATTGGAAAAAATGAAAAAAATCATCAACAAAAACAGTTAAGGCCGATTCTCATATACGCGACCACAGCAACGCGACGTTACACGAAATCGCTTGTCCAATAATGATTACATTGTTTTCAATAGGCTCGTTCTCACTATGGCTACGCGACAGTTGCTAAAAGTAGGAATTCAGTGCGCTGTCGCTGGGATTATTTCGTGAGCATTCTTTTACGTTTTGTCGCGCATCGCATGACGTTTGGAAAGTTTGTTTGTGATTCGAATGACGGATTGTGTCAAAAACGGCGTGTTTTTGAAAATGAATGGAATGAACGACGAAAAAGCAGAGGAATTGATCGCTCTTGTGGCTGATTATGTTAAACTGCATGACTTACAAAATAAAAATTACAGTAATCAACACAGGTTAGTAGATCTAATTTGAAAATAAATTTCTTTAAAATTAGATGAGACTCGTAAGTACAGATTCTTGTAAGTGTTTGAAGAGAGTATGGAATTCTCCTTCTACTAGTTTTGTTCTTAAGATCCGATGCACCCAATATTTTCTTTTTCTTTTCTTTCCTTTTAATTTCTCATTTTCATAACACATGGCTAAGACGAAAAACCATCAGCGGAACTTGACGAACATGACATTTTGAAAATACAATTTAACCTGAAATGTAGAGAAACTACAGATTTGACAATTGCAGCAAATAATCGCTTAGCAGAGTGTCGCATATATGAGAATACCTAGCAGCGACGTGATAATTCGAGACAGTTCATTGTGCAACGTCGCGTAGATAGCCTTTATAATAATCTGCTCCTTATCTACCTTTTTACTATATAAGCATTGTTCTAGTTTTGATTTTACATAACCTAATGTTAACAATCATCTACTCTTTTGTTCCAAACTCTGGCAGATTGTTTTTACCCATATATTGCTCGTTTTAATTTAAGAACAGTATTACCTTTACATTCTAAGTTGGGTGGGACTTGCATGAATACATTTTCATCGAAAAGGCATTTAAAAATGCTGTACTCACATTAAGATGGTTAATTTTAACATTTAATTTTATACTTATAGCGAATAACAGTCTCAAAGTGGAATATCTTATAACAGGTGAATATGTTTCTCTATAGTCTATGCCCTCTTTCTGCGCAAAGCCCTTTTCGACTAGACGAGCTCTAAATCTCACGTTGTTATCACTTTCAAGCTTCTTTTTAAAAACCCACTTGCACTTTACCACTCTGTCTGTTTCCTTGTCTTCCACCAATTCCCAAGCTTAGTGTTCTTCGAAAGCCTTGAGCTCCTCTTCCATTGCTTGGCTCCACATCTTTTTCTCTGGCCCATTCATTGCCTCTTTATAAGTGATATCCTCATCCCAAGACTCCAATTTATCTACAGTACAAAAATTGGATAAACTATACCTCTGTACTGATTTTCTTATACGCTTCCTGTGTATAGCTGGAGCTTCATCTGCCTGAAGATTACTCTATCTTCTTTACATAATGTATGAGATGAATCATCTGAACTCGAGCCGGAACTGGATGTCTCACAGACATAGGTTAAATCATTTGGATCAAAAATAGTTGTTTCCTCTTCTGTTTCTTCCTCCACTGTCTGTAAATCCTGTTCATCTTCCCTTTCCTGTACTACTATCTCAGTTTCATCTGTGATCTCTTTCTTTTCCATGATAGTCACGTCCCTACTCGTAGTAACTTGTCTTGTTTCTAAGTTGTATAATCTATAGCCTTTTATGTTCTCTGGGTAACCAACTAAGATGTATTTGATAGCTTTCTTGTCCCATTTCTGCCTTCTATTTTTAGGCAAATGTACCATTAGAGGACTACCAAATACTCTGATATGACTCAGATCAGGTTTTCTTCCTGTCCATTTCTCAAACGGTGTAACTTCTCCTAGACCTGAGGCTGGCGACCTATTTTTTAGGTATACTGCCGAATTCACTGCCTCTGCCCTAAAACTTTTATCTAATCCAGCCTCAAAGAGTAAACATTTAGCACGTTCAACTATGGTCCTGTTGAACCACTCACATAGACCATTTTGTTCAGGGCTGTATGGGTTTGTCTTTTGATGTACTACACCTTGCGTTTTGAAATAGCTTTCCATCTGCTGGGAACAAAATTCTCCTCCATTATCTGTCCTTAGTATTTTGATTTTATTTCCAATTTGATTCTCTACCAAACTTTTATATTCTTTGAATATTTTTAGTTTCGTGGCCATCCTTGTTTACAAACAGAAAGTCATATTTAAAATCAACAACTCGACATAATTTTAAGTTTTTGATCTTATCTTAAGTGATTATCTTAATTATTATTATGATTATCTTAAGTGAATAAACGGGTTTCGATACAAGCAAAACTTTTTATGAAGAATAAGATTTTCTCCTAAAACTTATATTAAAAAAGTTTTTCCTATAGGAAACCTCATCGCTTTACACATTGTATAATGAAGGATCGATAGTCATAACTAGCTTGGCTTTGGCCTTTACTTGTTCATTATCACTTAAATCCGGTGAAATATTGTCCAGATCAATGCCATCTAATACCATTAAGTTTTTAACTGCGAATGCCCAATCGTCAAAGTTCTTGCGTTCTTTTAGTTTTGGAACATTCACTAAATAACTTGTCGACATTATTTACACAAAATGAAAAAACACAGAAATTACTTAAAAAAAAAATGGGTCTGGGCCCATAACCTAATAAAACAAGATAGTTGTTACAACAAGACTGACTCAATTTTTATTCTCATACATAGAAATACAGATAAATTGACAGTTGATAATTATTACTGCAAATGCCCATAACGGGTTTTTAATGAATTATTGATTAAAAATGGGATACAAAGATGATTGTCTGCTCCAAGAGCACCTCAACAAAATGGATTATCAGAAAAGAAAAATCGTAGTATTTTAGATAAATCAAGGTGTATGCTTCTAGAACCTCAACTACCAGATTATTTTTTGGGCAGAAGCTATTTACTGTGCAAATTCACGTATTTAGTATTTAAATTGAACTATTTTGATATAAATAAATATATATTCTAACATTTTAAAGCATAGAGAGACATTGTAAGACGACATACAGTTTCACCATCTGCTTTTCTTAAACTTTCTAGCATGTTCTTTGTTTTTTGAAGAATAATTGAATTATTTCTGATTCACTTTCATCAAGTAATAATTCACACAGAATAAATATTGGTTATTATTATCCCTGTTGTTTATCATTTTTTTATATTTTATTGGTAATGGGAAATAAAGTTCTTATATAATTTCAATAATTTATTTGCCTTACTAGTTTCGATGTGAAAACTAACATCTTAATCATAGGCTAAAAATTACAAAAATAATATATTAAAATAATATATTTTTGTAATTTTTAGCCTATGATTAAGATGTTAGTTTTCACATCGAAACTAGTAAGGCAAATAAATTATTAAAATTATATAAGAACTTTATTTCCCATTACCAATAAAATATAAAAAAATTAAAAAAAAAAAAATGATTCACAGAATTTTTTCAAAATTTTCTGGTTTATGCATACAATGTTTTTCTTCTAACTCCGCGTTAAGGAAAGCAGTTGTGACTTCGAGCTGATCAATATGTAAATTTTCTTCTGCTGTTATAGCAAGTAGTAAACGAATAGAGCGTAGATAGTTTAGCAACTAGTGCATAAGTTTCATTATAATCAAGTCCGGGGCGATGGGAAAATCCCCGGGCCACAACGAGTACTTTTCTTCGCTCAATTTTGCTTGATGATTTTTATTTTGTTTTCAGAATAAATTTTGAACCAATTATGTTTGACTTTTCCTCTTTTTTTGTTATTTCCCAAGTATCATTTTCCAGATGAGCTTTAATTTAATTTTTTATTGCAGTATTCTATGCTTCAGCATCATTTCCTTCTAGTGCTTCATTTACACACAAGGAGGACATTTCATAGTCCGCAGTCCAAGATGGAGGTTTTAATTTATTTCTTTTTCTTAACCTTGAATTTTGTACTAAATTTTGTTCTTCAAAAATATTTTCCATCTCATTATTTTGTACTGGAACATTTTCCGGTTCGCTAGTTTCTTTTTCATAATTTTCTGTCTCTACTGAAATATTTTCTGTTTCATGAATTTGATTTTTATTTGTTATCAAAACATCAGATGGATTTTCTGAATCACGATCTGAAGAGTCTGACTTTGTATCTAAATTTTCAAAGGGGTTTGAGGTTCGACCATTTTTATTTTCATTATTATAATAATATTGTTTTATTACTTTTATGTCTCTACTTATAATTATTTTTCTTTTCAATGAATCCTAGATTCGAAAAGCTTTGGATTGTTCTGAGTATCCAGCAAAAATACCAACAATACCTCTAGGTTCGAATTTACTTTTAATCATTTATTTATTTAAGTAGAATACTTTTGCTCCAAAAATATGTAAATGACGTACTGAGGGTTCATGACTCATCCATTTTTCGAAAGGAGTGCGGCCATTTATGGCCTTTGAAGGTGATCTATTGATCAAGTAATTTGCACAGTAAATAGCTTCTGACCAAAAAATAATCTGGTAGTTGAGCTTCTAGGAGCATACACCTTGATTTATCTAAAATACTACGATTTTTCTTATCTGATAATCCATTTTGTTGAGGTGTTCTTGGAGCAGACAATCTTCTTTGTATCCCATTTTAAATCAAAAATTCATCAAAATCTTTATGAGTATACTCGTAAACCTCGAGTAAAACTCGAGTATACTCGGTACCGTTGTCAATTAGGAAATACTTTTTTTTTAATCCAGTAAAATTTTCAACTTCGTTTTTATATTCTTTAAAATAATATAAGACTTCATTGTTTTGCTTTAGAAAATATATTTTAGTATAATGGCTATGTTCATCAATGAACGTTACAAAATATGTCGCCCCACTTGGTGAAGGGGTGCGCATCGGACCTACCACGTCCGAATGAATAGTCCGAAATAACTCAGTCACTTCAGGTTCTTCTCTTGTTTTGAATGGTGGTCGAACTAACTTGCCTTTGGCACAAGTATATCAGTCACTTAATTTATCATTTTTGTTAAAATCCAATCATTTTATTATATTTTTATTAATAGCAGATTTTAGGCTTTCTTCATTTATGCGGCCTAATTTACGATGCCAAATATCGATAGCAGAAAATGTCTTTTCAATTTTTAATTGATCTGAGAAGTTTGCGAATTCTTAATTTTTTGGTATATAGTATAATTTATATAGTATATATAGCCATTTTTCTTTAAGGCGGTTTTAAAAAATTTTATTTTCATTAATATCAAATATTTTCTTTAGTAAAAATTACTTCAAATCCTTTGTCAGTTATTTTTGAAACAGATAGCAAGTTTGAAGTTAATTTTGGAACAAACAAAGTATCAGGTAATTTCACATTTCTATATTCAAAATTGAGTTGGACAAGGCCTTTGCCATTAATTGAAGCTGTATTATCAACTGAGGCTAATTTTAGGTAACCATTGTGGATTTTAGTCAAAAATGCGAAGGACTGCCTGAATCCAGACACCAATCAGTTGTATCTGGTTGATTATACGGAGTTGTGGATAGACACCCTTCCACTTTAATAGTAGATTTATTTTTCCTTTGAGAATTTTCACCAAAATTTTGATATTTTGTTTTAAAATTAGTATTACTTTTCCAAAATAATTGTTTTTCCTGTTTGAATTATATTCTCTTTGCTGAGTAAAGTTCTTATTTGGATTATAATTTCCTCTTGGTTGATAATTATTTTGACTATTATATTTGTTTTGAAAACCAGTCTGACCATTTTGTAATTGTTATCGTTATATTTATTCTTATTTTGATTGTATGAATAAAAAGAGTCTTCAGAAGTTTGTACTTTAGATCTAGCCTCCGATTCTTCTAAAATTTTAATTTTTAAATCTTTAGGTTTAGGTAGAGTATCTCTACTTTCGATTGCAATACGAAAATTATCAAAAATCGATGGTAAGCTATAGAGCATCATAATGCTTAACAAATCATCATTTATTTCAATCGCCATATCTTGAAGTTTATCTACGACATCCATAAATTCATTTACATGTTCTCTGGCACCATCAGAATCTTTCATTTTCTTTAAAACGAGATTTTTAAGTAAAGTAGCCTTTTTGGCAGGACCCTCGCTTTGGTAAATCCCTTTTAAAGTATCCCATACGTCTTTGGACGTTTTGCATTGTTTTATTTGTTTTAATTCTGAAGGTGAAATTATTAATAAAAGATCTGACCTTACATTTAAATCATCCTGGTTCCATTTGTCTATTATTTCTTTGTAGGATGTAGCTGCTGGTTGAAGATTGTCACTACTAAGAAAATCCCCCAAATTTGCAATTATTATGAGAGCTTGGGCTTGTATTACCCAAGTGTCGTAACTTTCTTTATTTAGTTGTTGAATGCGATAGTTTATACTAGCCATGATTCTTGACAAAAAAATCACAAAAACATAACCAAAAAAAAAATGCACGTTGGATTTTTCACACCTTTTTTCAATTTTACACAACACTCGCGGCCGATTTTACTTTTTACGCACAGGAATACATAACTGGGTCCACAACCTTTTGGGAAGTAATTAAATAAAATAATTTTAATTACTAAAATGGTTTTAATACGAAACCAAGATAAAAACAGTGATCAAAATGATTGAAAAAGGGCGGAGAGGGTTTACATGGAAAAAGGTTTTTGGTTATAAGAAGAAAAACAGTTTAGCAAACTTGACCACCAAATATAAATGACCGCTAAAATTTAAAAGTTACTTATTTATAATTATTTAATTTCCAAAATAACCAAAATGTCAAAACTACATCGACGACAAGCGCAAGCGTCATAGAAACGCAACAGCCAATCACAGTGCTGAAAGCGTCCTCAAGGAAGCTCGAAACTTGCATTGACATAAGGAGCCGAATAAGGTTCCTTGAGCTGTCAAGGAAGGTCTATGAAACGCGAAATAAGGAACAAGGAATTCTTGTTCCTCAAGGAGCGATGTAATTCTTGTTGTCGATGTAGTTTTGACATGTTGGTTAAATTCAGAAGCAGCATAATAAACAACGATTTTTAACAACGATAAATAAATTATGTTATAAATAATGAACAACGATAGTGAGTTAGATGATTATTTGAAGGAAATTCCAATATGAAATGAAAATAGATTTCGAAGGCGGCTCGCCAGAAGGTACATTCTGGACATTCAGAATCCTATCGAAATGTACGACCATGTTCCTTTTCGAAGAAGATATCGGTTCAGCAAAGGAGATATGGTCGAACTTCTGTTACCGTTGGTAAATGCCCAATTAAGGAGATTAAATAATCGTGGGCTGCCCGTGTCTTTGTTGATACAGATCCTAATAACATTGCATTTTTATTGGTAAACCGGGTTTAACGACAATTTTTTTATTGAAAAATTGACATTAAAGTCAGTTTACCAACTTAAATGAGAATTGTGGACCTAATAATTGTGCATATGATCATGGAAACCGCAATATGTCGTATGTCTTATGATTTTTTTCAGCTGGTTCTGAGTTTTTGAAATCATACATGTTGACATTAAATAAACTTAACATGTTAGGGGATGGATTAAATGTTGTGCAACATCCACCATTTCGTTGCAATGTGAATTAGACTATCATCTTATTGTGTAACATTTCTATAGATGTCTATTCCGCAACTTATTTTTCACAATATTGTAGATGGAGAATGCGAGTTCGACACTTGCGTCTGAAATTGGCACCGTGACATTTTCAAAACGTTTACAGCCAGCTGCGTCACAATTATGATTTTCATTCAATTCCGAAATCTTAGTAACGAGAAACTGTACTAGATGTCGCTAAGTCGCCAGGTCAACAATTATATAATTATGATTGGCTAGCTTGAGTTATCTCAGGACATATATTTTTAAACCTTTAAAGCCCTTTCAATAAAACCTTTCAATAAAAAATTAATAAATATAAAAAAATCCATAAAAATATCCCTAAAAATATAAAACCCCTAAAAAATCCCAATCCACTTATTTACCCCCTAAATTGGGGGGAAAGCCCCTAAGTTGGGGACCCTGCGGGCAGAGTGTCTGTCTAGCCCACTGAAATATATACTAACTGGAACGATCGCTGGCTTCTAAGCTTGTGCGGGTAGAGAGAGAGGTCCCAAGGGGAGACCACCCTCCTTGTGTTTGAGAGAGAGAGGATGACTTGAATTCGAGAGTGGGAGGATGTGGTATTATATATATACATATATATATATATACATATATATATATATATATATATATATATATGTATATATATATATATAATTTTCTTTTTGTATTATATATTACATGTATAAAATATTTATACTATACATTAGGTTTTTTGCTATGACTGTACTAGACGAAGACAGAGCGATACGACGGCTCCCCTTGGGACCTCTCTCTCTACCCGCACAAACTTAGAAGCCAGCGCTCGTTCCAGTTAGTATATATTTCAGTGGTCTAGCCAACGGGACACGGACGAGTCGGCACTTCCAAGTCGGCACCGGACAACTCCAGACTACTCGGCACAGGGAACAGTCGGCACCGGATAAGTCGGCACCGGGCAAATCGGCACCGAGACATTTCCGCACTCGTATTTTCAATTTTCTTTTAATTTCTTATCTATACACTTTTTTATGATATTGAAGAAAATTAAAGTATTTATTTCTCAATAAATCAGGAAACACGTTTTTTTCTCGAGAATATTCGATTTTATAAGCGAGTTAAGTTTTTTTGAATAAAGACCTGAATTTCATCCAGTTCCAAAAAGGTATATGAAGGGTACAGGGGGAAACATATTTTCAGAACTATTTTCCTCCTGGAAATAATATTTTGAAAGTGCAATGGCTGCATCCGATTACGTATCTCAAAGAGAAATGAAGCAGTATGCTCACGATGGGTTTATGTACGTTCGGGACAAACCTAGCAAAGACGGCACAAAAATGTTTTGGCGTTGTCAGAAGAAGTGTGGTAGAAAGGGTAATGTGATCAGAGATTATTGCAATGGACGTATTTGGACGACAATTGATGGAGAATTTCATTCGTTGCGTGTTCCACATACAAGCAAGAACACAGGGAGTGCTGTTTCAGTGGAAATCGCAAAAGTTACGACTGCAGTCAAACCTAAAGCCAAGGAGACTATGGAAAGACCGCAAGAAATCCGCAAGACAGTATCCGAAAATTGTTCCGGAGCAGTACTAGGGCAACTTGCATCTAGCGAGGCAATGGGGAGGATGATAAATAGAACTCGCTCCAAAAACAATGGCCATAATATGCCACCAAATCCGCAAAGGCGACAGGATTTAATCATTCCTGATAATTATAAGGAATACGAAAATAACCCTGGAGTTTTTGAAAATTTTTTATTGGGAGATTCTGGTTACGGCGATGAACAACGAATACTAATATTCGGTCGGGAATATCATAAAACATGGAGTGCTCAGATGGAAGAAATTTTTATGGACGGCTTTTAATTTTTCATTAGCACTACCTCTTTTCAGTCAAATATTTGTATTGCTAGCTCGACGTGGAAATGAAAACGGGTTTGCATTTCCTATTTTATTTTTTCTGCTTCCTAACAAAATGGAAATAACGTATTCAAAGTTGTTCCGAATGATTAAGGAAATATGGCCAGAATTTTCTCCGACCACCATTAACGTGGATTTTGAAATAGGGATCCATCAAGCATTACGAGGTGAATTTACTGATGTAAACATCCAATGATGCTTTTTTCATCTAATTCAAAATCTAAGAAAACATTTAACGATGTGCATCTTCTTGGTCGATACACGAATGGTTCCAAGTTCGCATTGCAAGCGCGAAAGATAACATCAGTGGCATTTGTACGAGCAAATGATTTGGACCATGCACTTGCCATTTTGGAAGAATTTCTGCCGCCAGAATTAGAGCCTATAATTGGTTGGTCCTCAAACACTTACATAGGCCGATTGAGGCTTAATGGCAGAAGAATCTTTTCATATGGAAAGAGTGGCGGTCCTCCACTCTTTCCATATGAAAAGTTCATATGGAAAGGTCGGTGTACCAACGAACACTTGCAGGGTCTGATAGCACGAATAACTTTGCGGAATCTTGCCACAAAAATGTACAACAAGGGTATGGTATGGCACATCCAAATCTTTGGAAATTTGTTTCACAGCTAAGAAAAATTCAAAAAACTTTTGACGCCGATTACGAGCGCTACGTCGCGGGCTACGAAGCACCCCGAAAGAGAAGACGCTACGAAGAGACGGATGCACGAATACTGCAGAAAGTAAATTCATATAACAGGGACAACATGTTGGAGTACCTGAGAGGATTATCTCACAATTATGAATTGTAATTTCTAAACTTTAATAAAGTTATTTATGTTTTATTATTAGTTTTTAATTTAACGCTACTTCCACATGAATTCTACTGTTGCCTAGAAGGTGACTAAATAAATAGTTTATAATTTCCTGTATCTTTCAAGGGGCGTGCGTTACTTTTTTTTAATTACAAAAAGATTTCTTTTGTTTCTTTTCTTTCTTTCTTTCTTCTTTTGATATTACCAAAACCTATGTTATACTATGAAAATTTATATATTGATGACTGGTGCTGATTTGCCCGGTGCCGACTTATTCGGTGCCGAGTTTTCCCGGTGCCGACTTGTCCGGTGCCGAGTTGGAAGTGCCGAGTCGTCCGGTGCCGACTTATCATGTACACTAGCCAACAGTGAATTCGAGAGTGGGAGGATGTGATACAGTCAGAGCGAAAAGCTAGTTGTATAAAACCAAATCAAGTATTTATCCACACTATATAAAATACAAAATATTAAAAGTAATAATATTTTGTCATGTGCTACTAGTATTATATATATATATATATATATATATATATATATATATATATATAACAATTTTCTTTTTGTATTATATATTACACAGGGCCGTCCCTGGCAAGTGCGGGGCACAGGGCAAAAAATAATTTTGGGGCCCCTTCCAAGTCGGCACCGGACAACTCCAGACTTCTCGGCACCAGACTACTCCTTTTTTTAATAATTTTTTAATAATTTAAAATCTGCAAAATAATATTGGATTTTTAAATTTATTTATAATGACAAAACAAGAATAATAAATACTGTTTATTTGTTTTGCACTAGAAAAATAGAACATAGTAAAAAACATCTATCATTACTTAGTAATAAAACAAAAAATATAGGCAGTCAGGCACTGCCGACTGAAGTGAAAACTTTTGTTAGTCAGTACTCTTGTACTGATTACATGGGTTGCACACTGATTATAGGGGTTGATATATCCTTAGAGGGGCTGCGTTCTGTCAACACTGCCAAAAACTTTCTAATAATCCGGCACTAGTACATCTACTATTACATCCGGTAAAAGTACTTACTCTTGTACTGCACACTAATTCTACGGGTTGATATTTCTTTATAAACGCTACGTTCTGTCAACACTGCCAAACAATTTGAATATTAAGTTTGACCAACTTTAAACAATGCGTATAGATGCGTTCTTTTGAACACATCTTTGAGTAATATAAATTTTTTCTATAGAACGCAGCTATTGGTGACCATGACGCAAATCTATGAGTTTACCCTCTACCCAAATGTCATTCAGCGCGGCTATAGAAGTCTTCACTTCAAAAATAATGAAAAACAATGTAAAATGTAAACAAATACAATATTAAAAATTCAAAAATGTACATAACATAACATAAATATAATCAATACATTCATAAAAAATTAAATAAAATATAAATTTTTAAATATTTGACAATATAATTATATAGCTATATCTAAAATTATTGTCCTAATCTAACTAAACTTAACGAAATTAAGTTTTCGTGCCATTTTTTCTGAAAATGCATTAATGATTTCATCCAAATTTAAACTTTCACACAACTCGTGCTCAATCGACAGTAATGATAAATTGTTTAGTCTTTCCTGGCTGATACTAGTTCTAAAATAATTTTTGACTAATTTTGAAAAACTTTGAAAAACTCCTTTCCGATGCGGCCGATGTTACGGGAATTGTCAAAATTATTCGTAAAACAGTAAACAAATTAGGAAAACTCTAAGGGTGACATTTTATGGTGTCTTTGCAGAAAATTTCACAAAATATCTATAAAGTTCTTCAAATAATTCGCTACCACTTATATCACGGTTTTCGCCGTCACGTAGGATTAGATCTAGGTTCGTATATTTTTTTTTTATTTCATCGTCGTTTATTGTTTTAATTTCGGGGATGTTATATAAAAATCCAAAATTTATTTCAGGACATTTTAATTGTGTAATCCTTTCCTCTACCGATACAACTAGTTGATTGACCACACAGAGCAAATAGTCCTGATTAAATATTAATTCAGGATCTCTGGTTCTCGAATCTTCCCCATCATATTCAGGTAGTCTTTTTCTCTGACGTCTTCGGGTTTCTTTAAACTTTATTTCAATGCCATTTGCACTACAAATTTCACTTGCAACATGTTTCTCAGAGGAAAAACCAGTCTACCTGAATTGAATTAGAAATGTTTTCAGCCCGTTTATTAGCGATACAGCTAAACTCAAATCCGTTTCGATTTTTTGTAGTGCTTTGCTAACCGTATGTATGGCAAGCAGGAGGTCGTACCATATAATTACGGATAAAATAAATTTATAATTTATTCCATTTTCTGATGCACACTGTGCTTCGCTTTTCATTTTTGGGTCTTTTGTGGTTTTACTTAACTTCTTCCAGGGCGTCGCATAACTCAAATATGTGAAACCTAACTGTCTTAATGGATTCATGTCGGCATTCCCACCTGGTGTCAGATAGTGGCTTTAATCGAATCTGGTATGTGCTTATAAAATATGGTCCATCCTTCAGCAGAGCCTGAGAATAAGTTAGAAAACCGTTGAAATGTACCAAAAAATGTCATAGCCATTGCTACACTACCAACCATGTCGTCTAATGTTAAATTTAAAGAATGTGCCGTGCAAGGTACAAAAGCGCCCTAGGATTTTGTTGCAAAATTCTAGACTGTACCTAACCCAACGTCCTTAACCTAACTTTCGTTATAGTCCATGTACTACCGATAGGAGTCATATCAAACAATTAACATTTATAGTTAGAATTGAAGAAGTTAGTGTCGAAGTGAAAACAGTGAATTTTGTATAGGTTTTATACCAGTTCTAAAAAGTACTGGCTTCAATTTATTGTACGAACTTCAAACACAATTACTAATTATGAATATTAATGATTGTCGAGGTCAATCGTATGACAACGCAGCCAATATGATTGGCAAAAATAAAGGTTAGGTTAGTAACTAACCTAACCTAACCTTTGGTTAAAAAAGGTTAGGTTAGTAACTTTTTTTGTTTTTCTTTGTTGTGGGGAAGGAGGAGAAAATACCATTACGTACGACCCCCGAGCCACCATGCCTCCAAAAGAGCCATCATGCCTCGAGGAGTGTGGGACTCACCCGGCTTGATGTTAGCACCGGTCTTACCCACTAAAAACTACCCCCCTTGTCGCTTAAGACAGAGCGGAACCGCGTGAGCATTACTTCACCCTGTCCCTTATGTACCGGCCCTGAGGTATAGATCAGTTGATCCGCTACCATTCAATTGTCTTTTCCAGGACTCTTTCACTCTCACGGGAGCGCTCCGCATCGATCTTCTTCTTCAAAACTTCTCTTGCGAAGAGGCGGGCGGCATCCCACTCTGCAGGGCCTCGCAGTAACGTTCTTCCGATGTCTCGGCCGTTTCTGCATCTGCCTGTAGTTTGTTCCATAATATTTCTCTCTGTGGACCAAGCTACGCAATTTGTGAGTGTGTGACAGGGATTGTCTAATGCGTTGTCACAATGATGATACCCCGGCGTAATCTCCTTTTTAATGCGGTGTAAATATGTTCCAAAACACCCATGACCTGCGTCATATTATAGTGAATGCCTGCGTCATATTATAGTGATCAACCTCACCGTGTCTGCGCGAGTACCATAAATCGATATCTTGGATGATCTCACGTGTCCATTTGCCCTTTGGGTCCTCCTGCCACTCTCGCTGCCATGTCTCCAGAGTTCTTTTCCGCTCTTCCTTCTTAACTCTGGCCTTGCGTATTGGTACTTCATTTACTCTCGACTCTTTTTGCCTCTCGTGGATGCGCTTCCTCTCACTCGCGAGAAGGTGTAAGGGAGGAATGCTGGCTAGCACTAAGACCGCCCCGGTCGTCACTGTGCGGTATGCTGAAGTTACCCTAACAGCGGTCAGCCTCTGTATAGATATCATGGTCTGTCTGTTCTTCGCCACAGATAGGCCACCGCACCACACAGGCACCACACAGGTATGGGCACCACTCGGTGCTGAGTTTGATTTGTTTTCTTTCATTTTGGCCAGTGCAAGTTGTCGTATGTCACTTCGTTTCATAAGTATTGTTGTTATTGTTAAATTATTTGTTGATTGTTGTTCAATAATTTCTGGTAAAATGCATGATTAATTTATTTATATGCCCACATGACCTAACGTAACCTATAAAATTTAGTCAAACCGATTATTTTATTGATGGAGTTAGTATTCAATTGTAGTCAAATTAAAAATGTTGATGCTTTTAACAAGTAATATGTTAATATTTTTATATTCTCGTTGGTTTAATGTATAATTTTTATTTATAAATTTTGACATACAACGTTTTGCATCTTTAATTTTGGACACCAATTTGACATACGACATATTCTTATTTTTGCAGATTAGTTGAAAAGTGAAAATAAAATCAATAAACAAAATGTTACGTCGTAGTCGTGGCAAATACCTGATAGATCTTGCATTACAAAACAAAAGAACTAGAGATGATTTGGGTAAGTACAGTTGTTAATTTTTATTGTTATCATCAAAATTCACTAAAGTATGTTTTGGGTCAACCTATGGAAATACATATAACAGGAGATCAAGAACCAGAAATTAATGAGAATGTTGAAGCATTGCAGTACCAAGAATTGTAAGTACCAAAACATGACATTTCTTCAATAGTTCCCAGCGACTCTGATCTCAGCAGCGATTGTGATGAGCAGTACCAACCTTCTAGTTCCAATTCAACTGCATCAATTGAATCGGAAGATTCATTAAGATAGACCAGCGTCCTCCAAACTGTAAATAAGGAACAATCAGCTACTGAAAAAAAAAGGAAACGTTGGGGACAGAGGAATGGCAACAAGTATAAAAGACAGAGAAACTCGAATATGCGCTTATTTAGAATGTCTTATGTTTGTTTTGAAAAGGACGCCTCTGGAAAATATAAACAAAACAAACAAAAAGATTAATTTATTAGAAAATTGGCCCTCGTTGTAGAGGGCACACTCGCATAAAAAAGGGGGGACCAAGACAACGTTTTTTCTGTGACGAAATCAATGATGAAGAACGCAGTATACTTTTTTCGGAAATCTGGGCTTTACCCAACTGGGATTCTAAAAAAACTTATATTAAACAAAATTTCTTGATTTCTGAACCAAAATACAAAAAAATTACAGTATTGAAGTCTCGAGAAAAAAGCGACCTTCCGTTTTTATTTTTCAGTGAATGATGGTAATAGTGGCAAAGTTAAGAAGCAAGTTTGGAAACAAATGTTTATGCACACAATAAGTATTGGGGAAAGACCATTACGTGATTGGGTCAAACCTCCTGAAACCACTACATCTTAGGCAAGCATTTCTGCAGAAAATGGATCTGCATCAGACAACGCAATAACAGAATTACAGGAGTGTCTGAACTCCCTTGCAAAGGTTGAATCGCATTACTGCCGCGCCTATTCTGACAAACTCTTCCTTGAACCAGTGTGGGGTAGTATGAGAGACTTCTATCGAAAATATGTTGCAATATTTGAGTCTTTACCAAAAACTAAGGTATCGAGGACAACTTTAAAAAAAGTTATGGACAAGATGAAGTTGGCTTCTTGCACGCCAAAAAAGGATCAATGCAATGAATGCATAAAAATGAAACTCTTATGATGATGAGGAATCATATGCAAAGTTTTGGTTGAGCTTGAGGTCATATTCCGAGCTAGTGGTGTGAATCTTGGTCATTAGTTCTTGTAAGCCTTCCAAACTGCTACCAAGTACGATGGTATCGTCGGCGTATCGGATGATGTTTATAAGCTCCCCATTCATATTGATGCCTTCGCTGGTGTCTTTGAGCGCTGCTTTGAAGATTTTCTCCGAATACAGGTTGAATAGAGTTGGAGATAATACGCATCCCTGTCGTACGCCTCTGCGGATATTAATCTTTGCAGAGTTGTTGTCATCTACTTTTACAGACGTTGTCTGATTCCAATACATGTTGGCTATTATTCTGTCTTTTGTATCTATGCCTGTTTCCTGTAAAACCTCGATCATTTTATCGTGCTGTACATTATCGAAGGCTTCGGAGAAATCTATGAAACAGGCATGGACATCACGGCCCATATCTCTGCATCTCTGAATCAGAACCTGGTCTGTAAAAATAGCTTCTCTTATTCTCAGTGCGTTCCTGAAGTCGAATTGGCTTTCTCCTAGATATTCTTCGCATTTTTTATAGATTCTACAATGTATGATTTTAAGAAAGGTTTTAACTATGTGGTTCATTAGGCTTTTTAATCTGTGTTCGTCGCAGTTCTTTGCAGTTGGTTTCTTGGGTATCGTGACGAATATGGAGTGCAACCAGTCCTCTGGCATGTTTCCGGTGTTATAGATATTATTAAAGAGAGCAGTTAGGATGTCTAGATAATCGTTCTCAGTGTTTGCATTGCACATTACCTTTAACATTTCGGTATTGCCGTTGTCTGGACCTGCGGATTTATTATTCTTTGCTAGTTCTATGGCTTTCCTTACTTCGTCGTTCGTGATTTCTGGACCGCTTTATGTCGTGTTGTTATTGTTATTGGGGTGCTCTGAGCGAGAAGTGTCGTTAAATAGGGTATCAATGTATTTCTGCCATACCTCTAGTTTGTGCGAGGTTTCCGTGACCAGTTTACCGTTCTTATCAGCCAGACCCGTTGTTGTTGTTGTTTTTGTGTTATTTTCCGTTCCTACCATTTCCTTAATTTTCCGATGTACGTTGAAGTGATCGTGGATGCGGTCTAGCTTTTCTATTTCGTCGCATTTGGCCGATAGCCAGCCTTTTTTGGCTTCTCTCATCTTCCTTATATCTTGTTTATTTCACGGTAACTGGTACCGTCTGTTTGTTTCACTTTCCTTCTTTGTTCCATTAGGTTCAGAATATCTTATGTCATCCACTCTTGTTTGGCTATCTTTACTTGTTTTAGGTATCTTTGAGAGGCGTTGCAAATTAGTTATTTTATTGCGTTCCATTTTCCTTCCGGTTCCGATATTTCTTTTATAGGATTTACGCCTTCATCAAAGCATTTCTGTAATCTTTCTTTAACTGTGTCATCATTTATTCTTCTTATGTCCAACCTTGGTGTATGTGTAATTTTGCATACTTTCTTTAGTTTTAGTTTAAGTTTACATATTATAGGGTTGTGATCAGAATTTACGTCTGCTCCAGGATATGTTTTTATGGATTTGACGGAATTGCGGTATGTCTTTTTAATCGTGATGTAGTCGATTTGGTTTCTTACTATCTTGATACGTGTGCCGGCTGGCGACTTTCATGTATATAGTCTCCTAGGGGGTAGTTTGTAGAAGGTGTTGGTAAATATATGATCATTTTCTTTGCAGAATTCTATAAGGCGGTCACCTTTCTCGTTCCTCGTTCCGTGTCCGTGCTGGCCAACGATGCGGTCCACTTTTCCTTGCCCGACCTTTGCGTTGAAATCACCTAGTACAATCGTCAGTTCGTTGTTTTTTGTATACTTCATGACGGATGTAATTTGACCATAAAAGTCTTCGATTACTTCAACCTTATTATCTGCTGTTGGGGCGTAAGTAGGGAAAGATGATATGTTCTGGCGCCACCACCTCCTTATGTGATTTACATGTAATCTAGCCCCTTATGGGAGAATTACATGTAAAATCTAGCACGATGCCCCTTATGGAGATTTATATGTAAATCTAGCACGAAGCCCCTTATGGAGAATCCTATGCAAAATAGTTCTGAACGCGTCCGAGCGAGAATGTCTAGATGACGCTGCAAGATACGTGTACGTTGGATAGTGGGAAAATTAAAAATCAGGGGTGAGGGGTGAAAATTCAGATAGAGGTTGATTCAATTGAGATTAGGGAGGATTTATATTGATAAGACTAGACAGATAAGACTAGACAGACAAGACTAGGCGGACAGGACTAGACGGACTAGACTAAACCATTTTAAACCATTTGATGAGAAAAATCAAATCTGGTGTCAGAACAGCTCTAGCATGTGCCCTAAGGGAGATACCGTCCGACCGCCTACCCCTCAGTAGATGACGTCATCCGCCGCGGCAGATATCTTTAAACTAATTATCTCGATGCTAATTGGTTGATTAACGAATAAATAATTGCAGTTGGCCTTATACCTCAATTTATATGTAATGGGCAACACTAGATAGACAAAACTAGACAGACAAGAATAGACAGACATGCGGAGAAAATTCAAAATGAGTTGCAGGCAGGTAGCGGGTATACAAGATTGATTGCAAACATATTACGGTTTGGTTCAATTGAGATTATAGGATTTAGACCAGACAGCACTAAAAAGACTAGACAGACAAGACTAGACTAGAGAGACGAGACAGACTAGATTAGGCGGACAATAGGGAGAAAATTCAGAATGAGTTGCGGGGGTAGCGGGGAAACGAGTATACAAAATTTACTGCAAACTTATTACGGCTTGATTCAATGAGATTGTACAGACGAGACTAGTAAGATGAAGCTAGACAGATGGAGGCTAAATACATGAGATTTGACAGACGGGGCTAGATCCATAAGACTAAATACATGAGACTAGATAGACGGGACTAAATACATGAGACTAGATAGACGGGATTAGATACATGGGGGCTAGATACATGGGGCTAGATAGACGAGGCTAGATACATGAGACTAGTTAGAAAGAGACTAGAGAGACTAAACTAAAATATATAAGGGATTGTTTTATTCAACTAAAATATATGTAAAATTTCTTAAACTTGTCTGTGATTTAGACCGTATTAATTATTTATAAATAAAAAAAGTATTTCAGCAATTAGGTTTAATTTTAAGTGAGAAATGGAATATATTGTTTCTTTTTCAGTTTACGTAATCAGTTTAGTATTTGAAGCTTTTAAATGTATGAGAATGAAATAACATCCAATAATTTTTATTACAACTTCCACGATAGAAAATGTTTATGTAACCACACGTCTAGATAGGACCGAACGTCTAGCACTGATAACAATCCTGTCTCAACCTGTCTCAACCTGCTCGATCTCTCTGTAAACATATGCGAAACAAATAAATTAAGAAGCATTTTCAGTATTCGGTTAAGCATAGTCGGATGTTTGTGCATGTCAGTGTAATCAATTTCTTCGTTTTGTTTTTCGTATTTGTGTTTATTTCAATCTACTGCCCTGGCTTTGCGATAAGACGCAACCGGATGTTTGTCAGACATACCAATTTCTTATCAGCGGTGCGCGAGCGGAGAAAATAATAAAATATGAAGTGCGGTCTAATCAATTCCCTGTTATTCGTTATTATTTAATAAACACAATGACGTGAAACATCTAGCGGGTATATAAGCAGCGAACTCTCTCATTCTATCAGTTCTTAAGTAAACCTCGTTACGACAAGTCGCCAACTTAAAAATGTTCTCCTGTACTAAATGTGTGAAAGTGTTTGGAAGGAAGAATGCCCTCTCAAGACATCTGAAAACCTGTGGTAAGTTTAAAAATATATTATAAATATCCAATTCACAAGCTAATTTAATTTATAGAGGTGAAAACTAACCTCATATGCGAATTGTGTGCTATAACATTCGCAAGAATGTACGGCTTAAAACGCCATATGAAACAACATCACAACATCGATACACCATCTACCTCCAAGAGACCCCTAGAGGCCGACGATTCACCCTCCGCCTCGAAGAAGTTAAAAATGAGCCCACCAACCGCATCAATCCACCGCTGTGATGTTTGCGATCAAGTTTTCCCGACCAGAGCCAAGTCCGCTTGACATCTACGCTCACAACAGCATCTCCAGGTGGCAACTAAACCATATCAGAAAGGTATCATTAAAATTTCTAGCAGTTTTAAGAAAAGGGTTGCCACATATAGAATTAATGGGTCAGGGATAGATATAGATAGCTTTATAATCAATTCGAGGGGCACTGTTGGTAGCGTGATTGAAAACGTTATCAGGTCGTATAATTCAGGGGTAAAATTTAATATTGAACTATTTGGTATTTATATAAATGAAAAAAATCCCGCGGGCGAATTAAAGTCATTTAATACAAAGTATCGCGAATTAACCACTAGCATGAGCAACTTTTCCGAAATATATGATGATATGGGTGCCAAAATTAAAACCAAATGTAGCGAGTTTCAGGAGAAAGATTTGGGTTGGTCATTAAGGGAGATTTCCCATTGAGAAATTAATATCAATAAATATAACCCAATACGTGGGTCATCATTTATTGAACTACCGAAAGAAATTAGGGACCGTAAAGCATGCATCAATATTAAGAATGAAGACGAGTTTTGCTTTTTATGGAGTATTATATCCGCGTTACACCCTGTAGATGCTAACAGAGATCGCCCGGCATCATATCCTCACTTTTCTTCGATTTTAAAATATGACAGACTAGAGTTTCCGCTTAAAATTAAAGACATTTCAAAATTCGAACAGACGAACAATATTAGCATTAACGTTTACGGTTTGGGATTTAATTTCAAATCTAAACAACATGACGTAGTAGGACCAATTTATCACACAACAGAGACTAGGGAAAGACATGTAAATTTATTATATTTAGAGGAAGGGGTTAAGGGCCATTATGTATATATTAAAGATATTTCACGGCTTGTAAGAAATCAGATTATATCTCGTCACGATAAAACATATTTATGTGATAGCTGCTTAACCTTCTTTTTAACAGAAACGACTTTTAAGCAACATCAATTGAATGACTGTAACAAGATATACACTATTATGCCGACAGAAGACCTTATAAAAGATAAGAGAGGTAATATGATGCCGGGGAATGTATTAAAATTTCAAAATTTCGATAGAAAAATGCGTATACCCTTTGTTGTATACGCAGATTTTGAATCATTATTAAAGCCAATAGATACATGCTCGCCGAACCCTGACAATAGCTATACAAATCAAACACATATTCACGTACCGTACAGTTTCGCCTATAATATAAAATGTTCATTCGATGATTCATTAAGTAAATTTTTCACTTATACCGGAGAAGATTGTCCAAAATTGTTTTGCGAGAACCTCTATGCAGATGTTAAGGAATTATACAGGAAACATTTAAGCGTTGTACTTCCGATGGTTAAATTAACTGCACTTGAGCGAAATACATACGATACGGCCACTTGTCATATATGTAATACATTATTACAACTAACAGACAAAGTCGCCGATCACGATCATTTAACGGGCAAATTTCGGGGAGCCGCCCACTCAAACTGTAATTTGAATTATAAAATTCCAAAAATGATCCCTGTATTTTTCCATAACATGTCGAATTATGATGTTAATTTTTTTTTTAAAGAATTTGGCTCCGACAAGGAAAATATTGACATTATTCCACAAAATAAGGAAAAATATATATCTATCACCAAAAATCTACCTGTCGGGAAAAATATGTAAATAAAAAAGGGGTAGAAAATAAAATTTATCTGAAATTAAGATTTATAGACTCATTGACATATATGGCTAGTACTCAACAATGAACATTTTGTATTATTAAGGCAGAAAGGTGTTTTCCCATACAAACACAAGGACTCATTCGATAGGCTGACTGAGACATCTTTGCCGCACAAGGACTGCTTTAACGATTCATTAAATAACTATGTCATAACCGACAAAGAATATAATTCTGCTCAGACTGTTTGGACTACATTTAACTGTCGAAATTTAAAAGATTACTCTGACCTATATTTAAAGACTGACGTATTGCTATTGACAGATATTTTCGAACAATTTAGAAACGTATGCATCACGACATATCAGCTTGATCCGGCCCATTATTATATGGCCCCCGCACTGAGCTGGGATGCAATGCTGAAAATGACTGACATAAATTTGGAACTTTTCACGGACATAGACATGCGCCATTTCGTCTCCAATGGCATTAGAGGGGGTATTTGCCAAGCCTCGCTGAGATATGCTAAGGCGAATAATAAATACTTATCTGAGTATAATTCGAACCATCCCAGTCCATATTTAGCGTACTGGGATGCGAATAATTTGTATGGCTGGGCACTTTCTCAACTAATGCCTTACGGTGGGTTTAAATGGTTGACGGAGACTGAAATTTTAGACTTTGACGTGACGAAAATGAGTGATGATTCACCTATTGGCTATTTTATCGAAGCAGACATCGAGTATCCTGAATCGCTACAGGCCTCACATAATGATTTACCATTCCTCGTTGAAAGCATGATTCCACCAAATTCTAAATTTAATAACAGAAAACTTATTCCAAATTTAAACAACAAAGAAAAATATATTACTCACTACAGAACTTTAAAGCAGGCAATAAATCACGGACTGAAAATTACAAAAATTCATAGAATTATAAAATTTAAACAATCTGATTGGCTATAACAATATATCGACCTAAACACTACTTTACGACAGACAGCTAAAAATGATTTCGAAAAAGACTTTTTTAAATGAATGAACAACAGTGTATTCGGCAAAACCATGGAGAATGTGAATAAACGAGTGGATGTTAAACTTGTTAATCATTGGAATGATATTGGTCGTAAACCTGGCGCGGAAACACTTCTCGCTAAACCGAACATGAGAAATGTTTCCACGTTTACGGAAAATTTAGTTGCGATCCAGTTTAACAAGTTAAAAGTTTGCTATAACAAACCGATTTATGTGGGGTTTGCCGTTTTGGATTTGTCGAAATTATTAATGTATGAGTTTTTTTACGATTTTCTGAAACCCAAGTATGGTGAAAAAGTTGCTCTATGCTACTGCGACACCGATAGTCTCATTTTATTAATCGAAACTGATGATATTTATATAGATATCAAGGAGGACATTGAAAATTTGATACCAGCAATTTTAGACCTGATAACGTTTTCAATATACCACTGAAAAATGCCATTTTAGGGTTAATGAAGGATGAGTTAGGGGGTAGGATTATGAATAAATTTATTGCGTTGAGACCGAAAATGTACGCGTATTGCACAGAGGAGGATAAAGCGAATTGGCTCAAAAAGGCTAAAGGAGTTAAGAAGTGCGTAGTGGATAAAGATATCACTGGGGCCGATTATAAACAATGTATGTTTAGTGGCGAAGTTGTATATCGGCAACAGAATATTTTTAGAAGCTACAAACACACCATCTTCACAGTTCAGCAGAATAAAATCGCGCTAAGTAGTAATGACGATAAGAGATTCATCTGCTCAGATGGTCGCAGTACTTTAGCTTATGGTCATACGCTTATCTCATAAAGTAATTTTCAATTTACCCCATAAAGTAATTTTCTTTATATTTAAATGTTTATTATTCACCTTCAACCCAATAAATTCATTAATAATGTATATTTTTGTATTGTAGATAATGTATATTTTTGTATTGTAACTATTAAGGATGTATAAATGTTTATATATTTATTCTTGTAATTTTAAATAATGCATATTTTTCTTATAATTGTTAATAATGTTTATATTTTTACTTTCATTATGTTATCTAAGTTTTCAACCTTAGGGATAGAGAAATGTATTATTGATAAGAAAATAACTCGATACACAGGAAATAGCAAACGTTGTCTAATCACAGCATATTTTCAATGTGTGACAAGGAGAAAACATGAAAAATAATCAAATTCTATACATTTTATTAATATATTTTTCTTTTATTATATTATTAATTCTAAAAAACTGTAATAATATCTATATATTCTTTTATTGTAATTGTTTATAATTGTTTAACATATTTTTTCCTTTTAATAAACGTCTATATAAAATATATTTCTATTTTCATTATGTCAACCTCTTTCTACGTTTACAGACTAAACACGGGGAATGAATGATAAATTATAATATTCTCAATCGCAATCTCCTATAATGAACTAATCTCTAGGAAGATATGCGCGTCCGAACAGCTGTGAATAATAGATCAGAAATATTGCTTCTCAAGGATGGTGATAAGGTTATAAAATAAAGAAAACTCCACATAGAATTTACGGGTCTATTAAATTTTAATAATAATACATTTAAATTTACATCAATACATTTAAATACTTATATAGTAATTCAATTCAAGTAGGCAATCGTAAATATTACTCGATTATATCGGCTTCTCTTAAAGCGTTTTCTATAGTTTGAATCTCATAATACTTGGATTTGTTTCCAAATTGTTGAGACTTTTTTAGCAACCATAATCGTTCAACCAACTCGTTGGGCTCATTCCATTCAATATACGGATCAAACGACTTCCCGTTTGCAATTTTTTCATTGAGGTAAGGTATGTTCCCTTCGAAATCATAGTCTGTGAAAACACTTTCTTCATCTTCTTCTCTCTTGTTAATGCAATTTCTTGGAACTCCTGCAGGGGTATTCTGTTTGGATGTTTGAGAATTACTAATATCAAATTGATGTCCCCATAAATCCAGGTAATTTAACAACTCTTTAAAGGAGTCAGCTAATATTGAGACGTTTATTCTGTTTTCTTTTATTGCCGCCATTAAGTCATTATATATAGCATGATCTTTAGATATATCTGCCTCAATAGCTGTAGCATGGTCTTTAGATGCATCTGCTTCAATATCTTCAGCCACACTTTTATCAAAACTGTTTTCGTCCATTAAGCCATTGTCTATAACATTTTCAGGCAGTTTCACTTCCACTTTCTTTACTTTACTTTCAATCAAGCTGTCATCGTTTTCTGATTGTATCGCTCGCTGTACTTTCTTTAATATTATATCTCTAAATTCTGTAGATTTGTCATTTTCAATTACTAGATCATTATTATCAATTATTTTTATACGTTTTTCTTTTTGGATTACCTCATCATCTGACAGATTTCTAAATGTGGCTTCATTAAGAGTGTCTTGCGATTGTTCTTCGAGATTCTCCAGTTTACTCATCTTAGTTGCATAATGTTTAGTTGACAAATGGCGATTATATATATCACGAAGAGAAAATATTTTTGTACAATACTCGCATACAATTTTAGTTTTTGTTGTGACCTCTTTCATGTCTGCGTAAATTTTCAATCAATGAATATTGTTTGGTACACTCGCTACATTTAAACATGACCTATTCTCACAAACGTCCAGTACTAAACTGATTAACAATCAACTTTGCTCCTATTTATACCGAATGCAAAATTCAATGGATAGGGAAGAATAAAAAGTGGACGGAGTGGACGGAAAGTGGACGGGAAGTGGACGGAAAGTGGACGGAAAGTGGACGGGGTGGACGGAAAGTGGACGGAGTGGACGGAAAGTGGACGGAAAGTGGACGGAGTGGACGGAAAATGGATGTAAGTGGATGGAAAGTGCATGGAAAGTGGACGGAGTGGACAGAAAGTGGACGGAAAGTGGACGGAGTGGACGGAAAGTGGACGGAAAGTGGACAGAAAGTGGACGGAAAGTGGACGGAGTGGACGGAAAGTGGACGGAGTGGACGGAAAGTGGATGTAAGTGGATGGAAAGTGGATGTAAGTGGATGGAAAGTGGATGGAAAGTGGATGCAAGTGGATGCAAGTGAATGGAAAGTGGAAGAAAGTAGATAAAGAGTGGATGGAAAGTGGACGGAGTGGACGGAAAGTGGACGGAAAGTGGACGGAGTGGACGGAAAGTGGATGGAAAGTGGATGTAAGTGGATGGAAAGTGGATGGAAAGTGGATGCAAGTGGATGGAAAGTGGATGTAAGTGGATGGAAAGTGGATGCAAGTGGATGGAAAGTGGATGGAAAGTGGATGCAAGTGGATAGAAAGTGGATGCAAGTGGATGGAAAGTGGATGGAAAGTGGATGGAAAGTGAATGGAAAATGGATGCAAGTAGATGGAAAGTGGGTTTGAATAGGTAGGTATCTAAATTATCTTTAATGCGTATGCCACTTTCCAAAACAGTTACTATGGCGATGGCATAAACGAACCAATATTGAATATGATTCAATTCAGAGATCATGTTCTTTTTGTGTTTGATGTATCTAAACAAAATGAAAGTATTAAATCATCTACTGTTGATTTAAAAATTGAATTAGAAGCTACGCAAGCATTCAAACCAAACACTCGAGCCTATTGCCTTATTTTGTGTGATGCTGTCGTTGAATACACTCCATTGTTGAAAAAATATGTACTTATTGTAAAATAGTGATTCTATTTGTGATTGTAAATAAATATATATTTTTATTCTACTAATAACTTGGTTTTATTTTTACCCGTAATCCTGAAACTGAATAAAATGGTGAAGAAAAACGATATACATTGTTAAATTATTATTTTTATTATAATTAGTAAAAAATCATTGTAGATTACAAAATCTTTTTTTATCAATACATTTATTACATTTATATCTGGGTGTTGGGGGTCCATCAATATGATCTACATCAGTTGGTAGATTGTAATGTTTGTAACATGGTAGGCAGGCGGCTATATCTTCATCTTCTTGAAAATGCGATGGAAGCGCATCCCACATCGATAGTAGTTCCCTGGATGTTATATGTCTCATTAAATGTAGTTTATACTGATTATAGCAAGCACAACACCTATTCATTGATACACAGTCTAGAAAAAAGTTGATAGCACTTTTTAACATCTTGATATCTTTTAATTGTTAATTTTAATCGTTGAATGTTTTTAATGTGTTGTTCCAATCGTGCTATACTTTGTACTAACCGTTCTACTGCATCGTCGGTGATCTTAACCATTACACTGTTGGATTGATTCTATATCTTTAAATAATTTACATTTGTTGTACGCCAATATCTCATACATATATTCTACGCTTTCAAACTGCTGGCTAGCTGAAGATGTTTGTAGCAGGTTTTCAAGCATTGATGCGATATCACAATCTTTTGGTAGGTTTATAAAATGCAGCAGCCACTCGTTGTAATAATCGGCAAAGTTTACTGTTTTCAAACGTTCCAAACGATAATCAATTCATTTAAATAAACCATCTAACTTGCATACTGCCTTTTGATCTAGATCGAATTGAACCCCTCTGCTTTGTAATGTGATATATCTGCTTCTATTCCGTTTAGCTGATGGGTGAAAAGTTATGGTGAAGCTATCGCAAGCGGGTACTATTTCGGTATATGATATTTCCGACTTTTGAGTTTCTAGCAAAGGGTTGCAGTTGGGGCACTTCCTTTTAACTCCTCTTTGAGGTTTAATCGCTGATGTTGAAAAGAACGTATTCACCTTATGCCATTCAATTTTTAATGCGAACCATTCGATTGGAATTAATGTGGAACTTCTTTGGGAGTTGAATATTTGAACACAGGGGTAATAGCCTCTAACCGCGCTGAATCCAGTTGAAGCTGATAATGTCTTGGATATTGGATAGCTAACTTCGTTTATGAGCCGACATTTACTTTTAATTTCTTCGTTGAAATCTTGTAGTAAGTCATCCAAGAAAGTAGGTGAACTTATGCCCGAATCTGACATGGGTGCTGTTGATACTGACATTGTGTTGATATAACTAATTCATTATTAGTATTTTGTCTTCTATTTATACCCAAACGGATTTTGAATGAGCCAATAAAAATGCTTCGTATGTAGCACATGATCCAGACAAGTTGAGACCAGAAATTGTTATCAGCGCTAGACGACTAGTTGCATCTAACCGATAAATCAAAAACATGTTTATCATGTTTATTAAATTAACCACAAACAAACTTAACAATAACGGGAAGTTGTTATTGCCATCAAACATCCGGTCGATGTAGTAGTTCCGGTTCAGACAGGTTGCGACAGGTTGAGACAGGATTGTTATCAGTGCTAGACGTTCGGTCCTATCTAGACGTGTGGTTACATAAACATTTTCTATCGTGGAAGTTGTAATGAAAATTATTAGATGTTATTTCATTCTCATACATTTAAAAGCTTCAAATACTAAACTGATTACGTAAACTGAAAAAGAAACAATATATTCCATTTCTCACTCAAAATTAAACCTAATTGCTGAAATACTTTTTTTATTTATATTAAATAATTAATACGGTCTAAATCACAAACAAGTTTAAGAAATTTTACATATATTTTAGTTGAATTAAACAATCCCTTATATATTTTAGTTTAGTCTCTCTAGTCTCTTTCTAACTAGTCTCATGTATCTAGCCCCATGTATCTAACCCCCATGTATCTAATCCCATGTCTATCTAGTCTCATGTATTTAGTCCCGTCTATCTAGTCTAATGTATTTAGTCTCATGGATCTAGCCCCGTCTGTCTAATCTCATGTATTTAGCCTCCATCTGTCTAGCTTCATCTTACTAGTCTCGTCTGCACAATCTCATTGAATCAAGCCGTAATATGTTTGCAGTAAATTTTGTATACTCGTTTCCCCGCTACCCCCGCAACTCATTCTGAATTTTCCCCCTATTGTCCGCCTAATCTAGTCTGTCTCGTCTCTCTAGTCTAGTCTTGTCTGTCTAGTCTTTTTAATCCTGTCCGGTCTAAATCCTGTAATCTCAATTGAACCAAACCGTAATATGTTTGCAATCAATCTTGTATACCCGCTACCTGCCCGCAACTCATTTTGAATTTTCTCCGCATGTCTGTGTACTCTTTGGTATTTATATAAATGAAAAAAATTAATACTATCTGGGTCACAGACGAGTTTAAGAAATTTCGCTTACACATTGGAAATTATTCGGATAAATATCATAGGAAATATGTGGTCTGTATAGTCTTGTCCGTTCCTGTTCGACCTTGCTCGGTATTGTCCGATCTTGTCCAGTCTAAAACCAAAAATCTCATTTGAATCAATTCGTAATATGTTTGCAATCAATTATGTATGCATACACGATTCTCCGCTACCCGTCCGCAACTCATTTTGAACTTTCCCCGCTTGTCTGTCTAATCTATTATATAATCGATAAATCAAAATTTGAATATCCTTATTAAATTAAACACGGGATAATTTCAAGAAATTAATTTACCGCTTAAATTAGACCGCGCTTCATAATTTATTAGTTCCACATGCGTTTACAGACAGGTTGAGCAGGATTGTTATCAGTGCTAGACGCTCGGTCCTATCTAGTCTGTGTAGTTTCGTCTCTCTATTCTTCTCTGTCTAGTCTTGTCCGTCTAGTTTTGCCTGTCTAGTCTTGTCTGTCTAGTCTTATTCATCACATATAAATTGAGGCACAAGGCCTACCGTAATTATTTATTCGTTGATCGGCCAATCAGCATCGAGATAATTAGTTTAGCAATATCTACCGCGGCGGATTGTTGGGATTAAGGGTTTAAAGTAATTCTCACAAAAGGATTCACGAGAAAACAATGGATATTTATTTTAAAATCTAAAACGTGACAGACTCGTATTAGTAACAACATGAACACACAATAGACTCAAACTAACTTCACGTTTCAGTAATGCCAACTCTAGATGGTCAAATTTACTTGGTAAAAAACCGAAGTGGGAGTGTTGGTGATGTCACCAACACTCCCACTTCGGTTTTATCCAACCTTTGACTAGTCTCTATCGGAGGCCGCTTGCGGATTCCAATTGCCGCTCGGTGATATTGAAACAAGTCTCGGGGCATTGCTTTTGTTAAAATGTCCGCGTGCTGCTCTCTTGATGGGGTGTACTCAAAAAGGAATTCGTTCTTCTCGTATTGCTCTCGTATGTGGTGATACCTGATGTCTATATGTTTACTCCTCTTATGAAATACCGGATTTTTTATTAACTGTATCGCACTTTGGTTATCTAGATACATCGTCGTCCGTATTTCTTTGACATTGAGTAGACTTGTGACTAAGTTCTTAGTCCATTCAATTTCTTTAGCTGTTTGGCTTGCGGCTACATATTCGGATTCGGTGGTTGACAATGCAACAGCTTGTTGCCTTTGCGAGTTCCATCCTATTGTCCCGGAGCCATACATCATCACGTACCCAGTCGTCGATCTACGAGTCTCTGTGTCACCAGCATAGTCCGCGTCGCTGTAGGCCACCAACTTGTAGTCTTGGTTGTTTTGAAATTGTAAGCCGTAGTCGATTGTGCCCTTGATGTATTTGAAAATACGTTTCACTGCCTTCCAATGAACCCTCTTCGGTTTCTCGAGATAACGGCTCACTCGGTTGACGTCAAATGTGATGTCAGGTCTTGTTACTATGGAGAGGTACATGAGACTCCCGATCGCCTCCCGGAATGGAGCCTTTGTGCACTCATCTTGGACTCCTTCAACAGCCAAGTGAACGTAAGGGTTTAATTCTTCATGTGGGTCGGCCGGAATGACAAGGGGGTTTGCGTTTTCCATGTTGAACCGCTGATGAACCCTTCTCGCATACGCTTCCTGGTGGACAAAAATGTTCCCCTCAGGGGATCGTTCGATTTGTAGTCTTAGGAATAGGTTCGCTTCATTGTGAGTTATTTCAAACTCCTTTTTTAGGTCACCGAGCAGTTTGTCGATCTGGGCCCTATCCTCTGCGATGATGAGCCCATCATCGATGTAGATTGCCAGTAAAATCTTTTTTTCTTTGGTCGAGCTTGTGAATATGCACGGGTCAGCACTCGTTGCCTCCAAGTTGTTTTTCTGCAAAAACACGATGAATCGTCGATTCCAGCATCGTGAGGCCTATTTCAGTCCGTACAAGCTTCGTTTGAGTTTCCAGACTCTCCTAGTCCCGTCCTCGTAACCTTCGGGCTGTCGCATAAATATTTCTTCGTCGATGTTTCCATATAGGAAGGCCGTTTAAACATCGAATTGCTGTATGCTGTTGTTTCCACTGGCCGCCATAGCTAGGATGGCCCTTATGTCGTCAAATCGTACCACGTGGCTATGAGTCTCGCGGTAGTCAATCCCCTCCCTCTGTCGGAAACCTCGCGCGACGAGCCTTGCTTTATAACGTTGGACGTTGCCGCTCGCATCTCGCTTTAGTTTGTATGTCCACTTGCAGTCAACTATTGCTCGATCTTTTGGTGCTTCTGTATGTTCCCACACTTCGTTTTGCAGTAGAGACTCATATTCCTCTTCCATGGCTTGTTTCCAATGGTCGGAATCCTCACTTTTGATAGCCTTCTTAAATGATACGGGTTCCTGGCTCTCAGCCAGAAACATTTCATTAATATTAATATAATCATCATACCTGCTGGGTGTCCGTATCTTCGCTCTATCTCGAAGATGACGTCTATCAAGTGGAGCTTCTTCAGGTTCGTCATTGACAATCTCAGGTGGGTTCAGCTCGATCTGGTCCTCGGGCTGATCCTCCTCATTGTCCCTCATTGGCTCGTGTTCACCCTCAACATATTCGATCGTATCCATTTCCTCAATCAGGAATCCATCATCGGTCTCCACTGTCTGGGGCATTTGGTCTACTCGTTCAGTGAATACGACATCTCGTGCCGTCTGGATGGTGTCATCCTCCGGGTACCATATCCTGTATCCCTTCCATTCGCCATCGTAACCAACAAAGAAACCTCTTCTTGCCTTTGCATCCAGTTTCTTTCGCCTTTCTTTGGGTATGTGAGTGAAGGCCTCTTCGCTAAAAATTCAAAAGTCCCCGATTCTAGGTTTTTCTTGAACCCAAAGTTCGTACGGCGTTGTCCCTTTTACACTACTCGTTCCTGTCCTGTTGAGAACACTGACAACAGTATTGACTGCCTCAGCCCAGAATCTTGGTTCAAACTTTCTGGCGTTTAGTAATGCCCTCTCGGCCTCCATCAGTGTGCGGTTGTCTCTCTCAGCTGAGCCGTTTTGTTCGGGTGTGTACGCCACTGTACGCTGGTGCTTGATTCCATATCGGTGAGTCAACTTTCTCATTTCATGATTCACAAACTCAAGCCCGTTATCTGTGCGTATTGTTCGTACCCCGTTTGGACACTGCTTCTCAGCCTTTTTGATGAAGTTCTCTATGCATCGTGTCGTCTCGGTTTTGTTTTCAATGAAATAAACCACCCTGAAGTGGGAGTAGTCGTCTTTGAGAAGCAAATAATATATTGACTCTCCGAGGGATCTACTTTCCATGGGTCCACAGAGGTCGGCATAAATGAGCTCACCGATGACACTCGTATGCGATTCGCTGTTAGAGAAGGGCAGTCTGTGCATTTTTCCAATTGTACACGCCTCACAAAACGTGTCTTTCTCAGGTTTCACTGGTATCTGAAAACGACCAAGAATCTCTTTCCAAGAATCTTTTCTCTCTGCAACAATTTTATTATTTTTCGATATTTTACAGGTTGTCCGAGTAGGCTGCATCTCAAACCCTTTGTCGAGTGCTGAACCGACTGAAAACAGGTTGTATTTCAATTTTGGAACGTGGAGCACGTCGACTAGGTGGTTTTTATTCCATATGTTCCCGTCAAACATGAGCATATTGATGTCACCTTTTCCAAAGGCTTCAATACATTCTCCGTCACCTATACACACCATCACGGGGGTGATGAAAGTCTCATACATTAGGAACCATTCTTGCTTGTTGCACATGTGGTCACTGGCACCAGAGTCGAGTAGCCATTCTGAGTGTTTGCTTGCAGCTTTCAACGTAGACGTCAGAGCTACGCTCGATAGCCCTGCTCCGTGTGGATTTCGTCTTCGCGTATCATTTCTTGTGTTTTCCCTCGCTGTGCCATCCCCCATTCGATGCTGACAGTCCCTTGCCCAGTGACCGGTCTCGCCGCACACATAGCAGTTACCTGGTCTCTGTTTCTTTGTCGCGATGGCATTTTCCACGTTGGGCCCTTGACGAGAAAGCGTTAACTCTTCTGTCTTCTTGCATTGAATGCCTCGACTCTTCTATTGTAAGTCTTGACGTAAGATTTACGAGGTTCCGTTCTGCCTCTGGTGTTGATTCCCATGCACTCACAAAATGTCTATAACTTGTTGGCAAAGTCATAAGAATCTTAGTTATTATCATAGAATCTGATATATTTTCACCCATTAATCGAAGTCTGTGCGAGATGTCCTCAAGCTTTGAGATGTGTGTTGCGATATTGTCGGAGTTCTTCTTCGTTGCACTGAACCAGTTCTGTTGCAGCATGTGTATACTAGATTCAGACCTTTGTTCGTAGATTGAAGTAAGCTTGTCCCACATTTCCTTTGCTGACATGCAATTTATAATGTGCAGCATCGGTTGTTCCCCTATTGTTGTGGCTATCACTTTTTGTGCGGATGCATCAACCTAATTCCAAGTTGCAAATGCTTTTTGATAGTCGTTTATTGCTTGCTCGTTCGATCCAACACGAGGCATCTCCACTTTTAATTCTTCTCCGGACACGACGCCCCAGCTTCCGTTTGCTTTCAGGATTACTCGCACTTGGAATTTCCATATTCCCCAATTTTCAATGTTCTTTAACTTAGAAATTCTCGAGAGTTCACTTTCCATTTTAAGTTTTAAGTTCTGTTATAATTTTTCACTTCGTGGAAAGTTTCTTATCACTTCACTAGATTTAAAAAAAAAATATCACCCTTGTTACTTTACTGGGCCCATAACCTGTTGGGATTAAGGGTTTAAAGTAATTCTCACAAAAGGATTCACGAGAAAACAATGGATATTTATTTTAAAATTTAAAACGTGATAGACTCGTGTTAGTAACAACATGAACACACACTAGACTCAAACTAACTTCACGTTTCAGTAATGCCAACTCTAGATGGTCAAATTTACTTCCCATTACTGTCTCCCAGTTAGTGCTGCTTTTCCCAACCTTGGCATTGAAATCTCCCATCACAACTTTTATATCCGTCTTTTTAAGTTGGCGAATTGTGCTTGACAATTGTTGGTAGAATATATCCTTTTCTTCTTCTGTAGCTGCCATTGTCGGTGCGTAAACTTGAATTATTGATATATACCTCGAGCGCGTTCGAAATCGTGCTGTTATTATCCTTTCTGAGATTGGGCTCCAATCTTCTAAACTTTGCTTTGATTTCTCTGTTAGCATGAATCCGACACCACCTCTGCGCGCCTCGCCAATTTGTTTCCCGGAGTAGAGGAGCACCTCTCCCGTTGATGTTTTCTTTACGCCACTTCCTTCCCATCTGATTTCACTTAGGCCTAGAACTTGTAAGTTGTATCTCCGAAATTCTTTCGTCAGTTGGGCTAGAGTGGTTGGCTTCAGCAACGTCCTTACGTTCCATGTTCCAAATCGTGTCCGATATCGTGCGCTAAAAGTCGTCATTGATTTCATCTGTCCGTTTCCGAGGCTTGTTGGTGTTTCTTTTACAAAGTTGAGTTTCGGTATAGCAGGTTGTAAGCCTGTTGCTACCTAGTCTTATTTTGGTCCGCGGAGGCTATTTTATTTTACCTCTACCCTTCAAGCATGCTTGACGAGCGTTCCCCTTTCCGCCACCTGGGGACGCGCCCTGTAGGGGTTAGACTTCCCCCCAGGGAGATGTTGGTAGGGTTTGGGAATTACAATGTTCACGTTACTTCTGTCCAGGGCTCGCGATAAAATTTTGCAGAAAATGTTGGGTTGCAAATGAAAATAGTTGCGCACCACTGATCTAGGTAAACCTAGATTTAATCTATATTAGATTATGGTTAGATTAAGTTATGTTAGAGCCAGACAAATCCAGACTTAGGGCTCGAGACTCCTTGATTCAAAATAACGAAAATTAATTCAATTTTAAGATGCGGTAGTGGCCAAGTAGTCCCGGGTTCAAATCCTGGACATGGTAAAAATAAGCCACCGTTCTCCTGTAGATGGCTCTGGCAAAGTCATCACAGTAAAAATCTGCCATGAAACCTCCCCTAATAGTGGCTCGCCAACCACATTAAAACTGTAAGGGCTCTGACACTTGTATAAGATCAAGACACCAAGCACAAGTGTAGGCAGTGGGAGGAGGCCCAGGTACAAATAGGACTGTAGCGCCAATTTTAATATATCACAAAATTTATTTTTACTACGTCTATGTTTTTTGTTTAGTGACGCGAATTGTTGCCATGGTAACAACAAATAGAAATCGTTTAATAATTAAACTCCATTTGATTTACGTTGGACTTTTACGCACGAATTGCATACTTGTCATCCTTCACATACAATAATTTACTTGTGTATATTTTGGTGTGGGAATAGATGAAAATATTTAAATTAGAATAATTTGGGAAGAAATTTCTTATTCAAATATTTAATATGCATAACTTTGTGGTTGAGCAGTGTTAACGAACATTTTTAAAAGTTCAATGCTGAAATCAATGCCAGGGTCACTTAAAAAGTCTGTGTGGGTCAGTGTCTGACCCACGGGTCATAAGTTCGCCATCCCTGGTCTAGAGAAAGCTGCGGCAGGCGATAGGATCTCAAAAAATCAGAGAGCGTATGGGCTTACAAAAAGCATATATAACAAGAAATTCATTTCATGGAACGCCAAAATAAAGCACTACGACACGGTAGAAATGCCTGTAAAAACAGAATGGCTGTACGCCTTTCAATGAACTACAGGCTAGAGAAGTTGGAGGTCCAGGAAAGGAGAATTCTCCGGAAAATCATGGCCCAATCCAGACGGAAACCGAGTTGAAACTTCGGAGCAACGCCGAATTCTACCAGAATGTAGAGAAAATTTCTGCGACCATGAAGAAACGGAGGATAATATTTTTTGGACACAGATTAGACAAATCCAGATTAACCAAGATGACTTTGTTTTCTTGAGTTACTTTATTATTTGTAAGATAGTTATTTGACTACTTCTGGTACAAAAAAACAACTACATCATGAATTAAGACCTTGAAAGATCTAACATCGCAGAGGCCCAAATGACGGAAAGGGATGTTTCGCAACAGTATACACAATTTGGAAGGGTTTCAAATGTTCTGAATGTTCTGAACTCTTCTGAATGTGTTTCAAATGTTCTGAAATGTTTTGAAAGGGTTTCACAGGTTTTCAAATGTTCATAATGAGAGACGAGCTACAAAGAAGAGTTTGGACGGCCGAACAACGGCAGCAACACAGCGATCTTATGAAGGAGTACTGGGGGCAAAGGAAATTACAACTAAAATAGTGAAATTAAAACGTGATCCTAAGTGGTCAATTCGCAAATTTTAAAAAAATACAGTTATTTCCAGCTACAAAAAGTTTTAGTGATAATCCATCTTGAGCCTTGTAGACCAGGGATCGGCAACGCGCGGCCCGTGGGTCGCATGTGGCCCATTGCAAGTTTTTGTGCGACCCACCAAGCAATTATTTAAACAATAATTAAGCAATTATTAGTATTTTTTCGGTATGAACCATCGAAAATTTCGAGAATTCTTATAATGCAGAATATGAATATGTTGTGTACTTTTCTGAAGTAATGGCTTAGTCGTGGGGGTTTAATTATATTTCTAATAATATTTATATTCGCTTAAACATAATTAAAGCTACATATTACACTCGAAAACATCTGACTGTGAGGCCCGCTCAAAATTTGTTTTTTTGAAAATGGCCCGCCGTCAAAAAAAGGTTGCCGACCCCTATTGTAGACCATAGAAGTTCCAAAAGATCGAACATCCTAAACATTAATAAACCTGTGTTGTTTTTTTTAGTTGGGAGGATTAATTTTAGATAAAGAAGTTCGAACACTGGCAGGTTATTTGACAACATCAACGTCATGGTCAGTGCGAGACAAGTTTGCCCGCCTTACTCAAATTGCAACAGTTTTAAATTTAGAGAAAGTTTCCGAGATTTCGGATTATTGGGGTAGTCATGAAGGAGCCCTCACCTGGAGATTAACACCCACAGAATTAAGAACCATAATGGGATTAAGGTATAAATTGTTGGGGCGTTTTTAAGGGGTGTTAATTGTACATTTTCTTTTTTAGAATGGATTTTAAGATGGAAGAGATTCGAAGATTGAAATTGTAAATGTAAAAGAAATTATTAAATGTATTTTTTAAAGTATTTGGTGTAGTTTTTATTTAATATATGTACACAACCTCAAAATATATACAGTATTAGTTTTTGATTTTTTTTAGAAATTGTGCCAGAGCAACTATGTATACTTTAAACCTATTCCAGTTTTTTTTGGGGACGGACAATGCGTTACTGGTCCAAACTCAGTCCAACTTACAAATTACATGATGGTAATAACAATTTCATTACAGCCGATATAATTAAATAGTATATTAAAGAACGAGTTCAATAAGCGCGGTTTTGCAGCACGCGTCCATGTTTAGATGTTTTATCTACGACCACAATTGTAAATGCCCATTATTGTACAGTTCATGGACTATGTAAATACATCATACCACACACATGTATAACAATCCGCGATTAATGTTATGTACTAATTAAAAATCACCCTTGCTTGTTTGGTTTACGATTCGTTGAGAGCTGCACGTTGATACTATTTTTAAATATAGTACTCCGTGACTTCCAAACAATCATTAAACGTCATATCATTCACATATAAACTGTCATTCATTTCGTTTTTTCACGTTTAAATCTAACGAAAACTACAAATAAGTACTAAATAAAAAGGTATTTGTATTTCTTTTCATTTCTATCAAGTTAAATAAGGTCGAAGGTGTTACATCAAACATATTTTACTTATTAAACAGAAACAAATTAGTGTGGTCGTAGATAAAGTATAGTACATAATTTGAGTTGTAAGGCAATTACGTACTAGGAATTACGTGTAACTGTTTCGCTCGGACGTAATATGCTTCTTACGACTCTCAGTACGTAATATACTATTAATGGACAAGTGCGAAAAACGTCTTATGAACGAGTTTTTTATACTTCTTTTTCTATTTTGCGCCATTTTATGTCATTTCTAAATAAAAAAATCGCCGATACATATTGAAAAAATTGTATCGTACTCGGCGAGTCACAACCGCACGCATATGAGTGCTGTTATGAGTCCATTACAGACATCACCAACACGGATGACGTCATCTACTTAGGGTGAGGGGGTCGGGCGGTATTTCCCTTAGGGCACATGCTAGATGCCGAACAGATTTGATTTTTCTCAACAAATGGTTTAGTCTAGTCCGTCTAGTCAAGTCCATCTAGTCTTGTCCGTCTAGTCTTGTCTGTCAAGTCTTGTCGGATATCAAGTGTGATTCAGGGGTAATACCAACCTAAACGGACCCTTGATTATCTGGTTACAAAAGTAGATTAAGGGTGATACCAACCTAACGGACCCTTGATTATCTGGTTACAAAAAGTGGAATCTGGTTACAAAAAGTGGAATCTGGTTACAAAAATTAATTTTAGACCCCTATGTAAATCCTTATGGGATTTTGGTCCAGAACTATCATAGCTACTCTACTTATGATCACCAAATCTACACTTCCCAGTTCCTATCCATAGCATCTCACTTATTCCTAAGATAGTTGCGTCCAGTCTAGTCATTTCTCGGACAACATTGTGTATATTCCCTTCTTCAAACATGCTTCTCACATTCGATGTGCCTATCTTCGTAGTTGGCCCGGTGATTCTTAGCACCCTCTGCCCATTTAAGAGCTGCCGGTACTGAGGGCCATTGTTTGTTTTGTCAGCCATGTTGATTGTACTAGGAATTTCTTTATGAGGTAGTTTTCCATTGCTTTCCTCATCGCAGTACTCTTGCCGCTTCGGCTATATGTGCCCCACGCCTTGAGCTCCTCAAGATGTAGCTGTACCGATCATTTTGATCTCCACCTTCATCTGGTAATGTCAGAGCTGCTGCCCTCTGCCATGTTTGTTGGTTCGCGAGAGGTATATTACTTCCCTCCTAACCTTCAGTTCTCTCAGCAGTTGGTGAGATCTGACGGCTCCCCTATCCACCACATGAAGACGTGCTCCGTAGGGGTTTAAGACTCCCCATTTCTCGAAACCTTCGTTCTTCATCAAAAATTTTCAAATTGTCCTGAACCTGCGCGATCAAAGTCAAAATTCCGCTGTTGACTCGACCTCATCGCACCGTAATCAATATAACGATCACCATGCACCATTTAGTGTTTGAAATTGAAAAAATAAAATGATTCATTTTAAATCAAATTATTACAAAAAAATATAAAAATAAAGCCCGAATTATTCCAAAACGAAATTAAAAGTCCATAATCAGGTATATTATAACTTAGCATCAAAAGATGTTTCGTGCTATGTTTGGCACGATGGAAACGGTGGGTTGGATAGCGATGTCCTTGCTTCTATAGCAACTATATTTATCTCAAATGAATTGGCCCAGGCCCAGCCGATTAAAAAAAATATATGGTGTGACGGGTGCGGATATCAAAACAGAAATAAAAAACTGTCTAATGCCCTATTAGCCTTGAGCACGAAGTACGGGTTAATTATTGAACAAAAGTATCTCGAGGTGGGTCACAGCCATATGGAAGTAGACGGGTGCCATTCCGCAATTGAAACAAAGCCTAAGCATCGAAAGCAAGTGTTCCTTCCTGCAGACTACATTTCGATTTACCAATCAGCACTACCTGACCAGCCATTTAAAACTTATTATCTCAACTACAACGACTTTGATGAGTTCAATTCTGATTACTATACCAGTATTCGGCCGGGGTATAAAGCAGGAGATCCCTGTGTTAATGACCTCGTGGCCCTCCAATATACGACGAAGAAAGTAATTAATTATAAACTTGGATTTAGCGACGATTAGGCCCCATTACCGTGTCGTCCACAACGTTCAATAAGCCTCAGCGAGATTAGGCCCAAGCTATATGACCGACCTTGCCCAATTGAGAAAAGCAAATTTAACACCTACAAGATCTAAAAAAACTTATACCTGAAGATTACAGGAGCTTTTATGAAACACTTCCACACAATAATAAAACTAATATAATAGTTTCAAAACTCTAATTTTAATTTTAGAAATAGGTTTTCACATTTTTTAACATGGTTGTTTTAAATACTTTTAATTATTTTGGCATTCTAAACTATTTTTACTAGTAATAAGAACATTTTTAGAATGTTTTTGTTTTGTTTACCACACAAAAACTAAGTAAATTTAATAGTTTCAAAACTTTATTATTTTAATTTTAGAAATAAGTTTTTACATTTTTAAACATTACTATTTTAAATATATTTTATAATTTTGGCTTTTTAAACTATTTTTACGAATAATAAAGATATTTTAGCAAGTTTTTGTTTTGTTTGCTTCGTACATACCTACCATTCATTGAAAAAAAGTTGTTTGTCAACGAAAATTGAATAAAAATTGTATTCAAAAGGACGTATGTCAACGTAAATCATATATAGCAATAAATTTAAAAATATATATATATATATATATATATATATACGACATTATAATTCCTAGGTAAAACAAATAATGTTTCAGCATTTAAAAAATAAATTGAAACATTACAATGACGAAACAATGACCTGTTGAAACAGTTCTTTGTCCTCTTCTGAAAAATTTGGTTTTTGGACATATGACATATTGCGGTTTCCATGACGAATATATGAAATAAATATACTTTGCTCAAAATATGCTTATATTTATATGATACGGAATATTTTTTATTGTACAATTTATTTTAGAATCCTTAGTAGTCTAGCTTCTCTTCTGCTTTAGCAATTTTTTTTTTCATTAAACTTTTGCTGCTGTTCACTTCTCGCAGTTATATCAGCCTAAGTACCGTTTCATCGGAAATATTATGAAAAGCAATTGCATAAAATTGATGTAGACCTGACGCTGACCCCATGTCACCTGAAAAAGTTAAAAGAATTCTAATAATTTTTTCCTTTTTATAATATTTACTATTCTTCAAATTCTACTGTGCCGTCAAATGGACAATTAATTTCTAAGTCGATAGTTACACTTGTTACATCGATGAAATCCATGACTTGATCTACACGTTCTACAGGCGCAGGGCCCCCACCAGTCATGAGACGTTGATGTTTCATTGTTGTTGTCTTTCGTTTTCTGAAATTAGTTCTGATAAAATAATCGCATTTTGTAATAGAAAATATCATGTAACAATTCTATTAGATAAGAACAAAATTCTTGTTACTTACTTTTGTTTCAGATTGTCCCAGCTCTTTCTCAATTGTTTGCTGGTAGGTGGTGTACACCCTTCACTTATAAATTTCTTCATTACCTTCTCCCACACGTCAGCTTTTTGTTTCAAATCAACAGCACTCGTTTTTTTTCAGTCGATTGCGCTTTCTTCTGATATTGGCTGAGCTAATAACAGCCTTTCGCGGTTCGTGTATTGCACACTTTTTACTTCATCAATAAAAACAATTTTAAGGTTATATTTACAATATGCCTTAGCGGTTTGAGTAATTTGAGTTAGCGTTGCCACCATAAGCAATCACATATCCCTAAATAAGGCTTCCTCCTGGAAGGAAGCCTTATGCACTGAAATATATACTAAGTGGAACCAGCGGCGAGAGAGGTCCCAAGGTGAGCCCTCCCTACTTGTCTAGCCAACAGTGAATTCGAGAGTGGGAGGATGTGATACAGTCAGAGCGAAAAGCTATTTGTATCAAACCAACGGCAATAACCAATAACCCTCATATTTATACTATACACTAGGTTTTTTACTAAGACTGTACTAGACGAAGACAGAGCGATACGAGAGACCCCTTGTGATACTCTCTCTCTCTCTCGGCTCGCACAAGCGACGAGGCAGCACTTGTTCCAGTTGTATATATTTCAGTGGCCTCAGCGTTGGCATTCGTACGATAATTTCGTGCTACCGTACGATGAACGATAGCGACTGACTATCGTTCGTAAATATATGATAACATTTGCATATTGTAGGATACGTACGATAATATTCAAATATCGAAAAAAATGTGTTTTATCATTAAACAAAATGAATTTTTAGAAATAAGGGGTAAGGTAACGAATACGGGATTGTTTTGAAACTTAATGTTGCGGACTTTATATCTGGTTTAACTGTTGTTAATCGTCTTTGGAACTCCTTAACTAAGATCAGAAAGCATAAATTAAGCTTCTACGTTGTCTACGTTGGTTCAATAAATATTCGTGTTTTTGTTGAAAATAATTGTTGACATTTTCAAGATGACAGACAGTAGATGCGAACGCAACTAACTTGATGTTGCCAAGTTTATTATTCTTCTTTAAATGTTTGTGTAAAGTATATACAAAATTGGCTTCCAGAAATGATTTGTCTATTATGAGCATTCAGAATATTTCAAGAGATCCTTGATACTTGAATGTAAATTGATACCAACCGAGTTGGTTAAACCAACGTTCCTTGCTACATTGTCCTGTATTAGATCGAGAGTTCGCAGTGCCGCGCGTAGGTGGTCTTAATTTACAGAATTTACCGGGGTTAAACCAACGGTCCTTGCCACATTGTCCTATATTGGATCGAGAGTTCGCGCTGTTAACCCCGATTAGATTAGGTTGCCCGACGCGAAGCGGACAGATAAATCAACACAACATACGTGCGGATCGAATTCTCGATCCAGTATAGAACAATGTGGCAAGGACAGTTGGTTTAACCCGGTTTGATTAGGTTGCCCGCCGCGAAGCGGACAGATAAATCAAGACAACATATGCGCGGCAGCGCGAATTCTCGATCCAATATAGAACAATGTGGCAAGGACCGTTGAATCAATAAAGAATAATAAACGTGGCAACATCAAGATAGTTGCGTTCGCATCTACTGTCTGTCATCTTGAAAATGTCAACAATTATACACTTAATTGAGAAATTCACTATGTTTTTACCACACTTATAATATGTAAAAATGTTATATAACTTATTATTCACTGTTATATAAATTTCTACACATATCACGACTCCACTTTCGGCGTTTGACGGTCATTTTTATCCATATAACATTTGTATATAACATTATTACATATTATAAGTGTGGTAAAAACATAAGGAATTTTTCAATTCAATGTAAGTATGAATTACCACGTAGTAACTGTCGCAACCATCCTATTCGTCAACAATTATTTTCAACAAAAACACGAATATTTATTGAACCAACGTAGACAACGTAGAAACTTAATTTTTTGCTTTCGGATCTTAGTTAAAGAGTGCCAAAGACGATTAATAACAGTTACAACAGGTAAAAGGTTCGCAACATTAAATTTCAAAACAATCCCATATTCTTTACCTTAGCCGAAATAAGATTTTCAAAAATTTGTAAAAAAATTCCGAGATTGAACTGGAAATATCTATAACGAGTTCAATAACAGTGCTAAAAGGCAACACAATTTTCATCAATTTCAAAAGCTTCTTGGACATCCAAACACATACAATTCTCCGCCCTTCGTACACCCGTTAGTTATCTTTGAAAGCTGTTGTTTCGAGAATATACGAGCAGTGGGATGTTTTAAGATTATATTTCACTGGACAAGTATTAAAGGCGCTATTGCTTGCTGTTGAGCACATTCTTCAATCCCTTAATAATCCAATTATCAAACTGTATTATTTGTTCTTAGATTATCTCCGACCGAAATTAACAAAACTAAACGAATTATTTCAGTCTGAATATTTTGTTCTAATAAATCTTCATGACAAAATGTGTCGAAATTATCAAGAAATTTTAGTCATACCTATGCAAGAATTTCATTTATCAGACAGATTTGAACAAAATCGATCCAGCAAATGAGGAACAGCGTTTCCGTCCAGAACATATGTATTTTGGTGTTAAAGTTATGACTGAGTTAAACTCTCCGGATATTTGTCATAATCAACGACTAAAATCCGTTTTGACAACTGCCGCAGATTTTTTAATAACAGGCTTTGAAGAAATGCGATTCAATTTTGAAGGTTCTGTATTGAAGCTCTTATCAAACCTCCATCCTTCTACAGATATGCTCCGGAAAACGAGAGATACCACGCCTAGCTTACTTTCATTTATGGAGGCAGTTCCTCATATTGTATCTATTGACGAATATCAGGAAATCGATGACGAATGGGGCCAATTTCCTTTTGTCGAGCTTCCTGGTTATATTGATATTAATAATGATGTCGATGATTTTTGGTCCAAATTAATGAATTGTGATGAAAGAGACTAGGGACTTAAAAATCTCTCGAAGTTCGTTCTCGACGTTATTTCTCTTCCTCATTCTAATACAGACAGCGAGCGAATATTTAGCCAGATTAATTTGATAAAAACTAAATCAAGAAACAAACTGGTTACGTCGTTTGGTGACGTTTGAACCAACCAAGGGGCAATATAGTCGTATGACAAACGCTTTAATGCACCAAAAAAAAGAGAGGATGATAGAAAATCCTGGCGGAAGTATTCTCAAACTTTAAAATGATGATGATATTAATGAGTTCGATAATTCTGATGCCAAATGATATTTGAAGTTTAAACTAGTAGTTGAAGTTTAATAGCTCTATGAATATCTCTTTAATATGTCTACCAAAAAATAATATTTAAATTTTTCAAAATTTAACAGATTTTATATTTGTGTGGAAGATTTGTTTTCATTTTGTTACAGTCACGAATAAAAATTTAATCATTTAATGTCAGTCTTTATTTGTATTCGTCTTTGGTTTATTTTTTAACTTTCAAAACAAATTCAAATCGTAATAGTTGGCATGCAATTATAAAGAGCTATGATCCGTGTATTTGGAATTTTCTACTATTAGATTATGGAGATTATGGAGAATAATGTATATTTCGATTCATAAAAAATATATATATTTCGTCAATCCAAACGTATGAATTTTCGCGCCGTGTATTATACATACGTGAGTAAATATTAAATGATAAAATTGGATGTTGAGTTTAATATTTTTTTCTAAGAAATATCGTTTTTTTAATATTTGGAAATGTACGATAATTATTGCAAAAGTACGATAATTTTACACCCCTGGTACGATCAGCGTCAACTTTCAGGCTGCTAACACCGAGGCCTTATGTAGTGAGTATGAAACAAAGACGCCTCAGCTATTTAAGGAAGCATTCATCAAGGCGTCCTTATTTCTTGAGATAAGGAACGACTATGAATACGGGGGTTTTTATGATGACTTCACTACATTTATACGAAAAAATGTTTTAAGTTTTAACTATTTAATTTGTATTTTTTTAATTTTATTAATAATTTGTAGTTTTCAGCCGATATGTAGTAGTAGAGTAGTATATTATTTAAAAATTGATCAAATAAACAAGTATTGTTCCGTTGTAGCATCCAGTAGAGGCCTAAACTAATAAATCGTGATTTTGTTTTAACATAAAAAACCTACGAAGTTACCGTTCCAATATTAGTGATTCCCTGAGGAATGAATAAAGTAGTTTTCAATATTGGACTTCTTTGTATAGGAGATTTTCTGAATAGACTTCTGAGACTTCTGAACAATTTCTAGATTTTTGTTTTGAATTAAGTAAAACTGTTTTATGCAATCAAGACCAATTAAAAATCGTCATCAAAATTTTCTTTATCTACTACAAAGACATCCATTTTTTTATTGACATTAAAAATGGTTACATCCAGTGTTATCATGTCAATTGCCTTTTAATGCCATCAATTGTTTTCAAATTATTTTTGAATGGCTTGATTTCTCATTGTTTATGTAATATAAAAACCTAATCTTGAATTATCAATGACACATTAGAGCCTGAATCATAGATACCAAATACTTGAACATTATCATCCAATACTAATTTTACTTTAATTAACGGCGGCACTATTAGTTTTTTTGGTCCACACACTGTAGTTCATACTCCAATTCTGCGTTATTAATGAACTTTATTTGTTTCTTATCCTTTTCTCTTTCCTTATTATTCCTTCTTCTGAACCAGCACATATCTTCTGAGTGATAGCGCATTAATTTTTCACAAATGCTACATTTTTCTTTCATCTGCTTCGTGTCATCTTTTTTTTTCTAAAAATTTCACTACTGGATCTTCTGAATTACTTTCATTGACAATAGTCAGTTTTTCTTCTCATTTCATTCATTTCATGTCATTTCTTCGAGAAATTGGTCTAAAAAAATCATGTTTCCATCCTCATCCACACATGTTTTTAGTATATGTTCTAGTATATGTTCTAATATAATTTGATGTTTTTTTTCAATGTATTTTTTACTGTAGCATAAGCTTTAGAGGCGTAGTGTGTGAATTGATGCTGCTTGAAACTCCTCAGGAATCAGGAAAATTTTGTCATCTTGTGTGACAATTGAGGTTATAACAATATGGTTATACTTTTCGTCTGTTGCTGCTTTTACTTGGAACGTCAATTTTAACTTTTGCGTTTTCTGACAAAAATTGTCGTTTTATAATTGTATTTTCTAATGATTGGGTCGACACAGTTTTCTTTCTTTACACATATATATCCTCTACTAGATGGAGTTTAGGGATTGCAATCCGGTGTCATTTTCAATCTGGCCGGATCGGACATCCAGCCGATCCAGGCGGATCCGTCCGGATCCGGCCGGATCGATGCAATTAAATAAAAATCAATTATTATAATTGAAAATCGATGGAAAAAAATAGTTACACAGTCAGGAAAATAGTGAGGGTCTACAAATCTTAATTTTGTCAAAAACCTCATCTTTTTTGATATGTCGATGCCTTATTTCTGAAAATACTAATTCAATCCGGCCGGATCGATGGAATTAAATCCAACATAATAAATATTATCCGTGCATAAAGCCCCCCATACACGTGCCAACAATTTGCGCAAATTCGGTGTTTGTACAAACGCTAGCACATACACGTAGCAACCTATTCCGAAAACATCATTTCGATTTGTGGTGTTGTTCGTTGAACATGTCAGATACGGACGATTGCTGTGCCGCCATTATTCTGGCCCTAGTGACTGAGAAACGAATAGTTAAAAGAAAAAGAAAGCGAAGAGTGTGGGTCAAGAGTTGGCTCCAGAAGAGGAACGAATTCAGTCATGACCGCCTGGTCACTGAGCTCAAAATAACGTTAGCTGCAGGCTACAAAAACTACCTTCGAATGGACGCAGCTTCGTTCAGCGAGCTACTCGAAATGGTGACACCCCTCATAGTGAAAAACAACACGGTGATGAGAGACGCAATATCTCCAGAACTGATATTGTTGGCCACTTTGAGATACCTAATAAGCGGTGCCTCCTTTGAAGATCTGAAATTTCAAACTACCATCGCAGCTCAAACACTTGGAAAAATAATAATGGAAACGTGTGACGCTCTCATCTACGTTTTGAAAGGGTTAATAAAGGTGAGTAAATAAAATAGTTAGGTGTAAGTAAAAGGTGAGTAAATAACTAGTTATTCATCACGAATAAGGTCATGAATTGATGAATATTGAACTGGTTGCTGTGTTGATTCATGTATCTGATCCACTTCTTGTCTTGAGGCACGCATGTTGAGGTATTGCGATGAGTAAGAATGAGTGGAAACGTTTGAAGGTAATGGTGATGGAATCGGGAGGGGTACGAGTTAAATGGAGTTGATGGGGCTGAACGGGGGGCATATGAGAATGGAATGTAGCCAGGTGGATGAATGTATTGAGGATGATTGGGGGTGGCGAATGACTGAGGTGGATTATTTATGGTGATTGAATGTCTATGAAGGTTGCCCAGTCGTCCTTCGAAAAGAATGTCATAAATGAATTTTTTAGCGTAAAGTTGCTGACTTGCAGACATTTTCTCATACTCTACACCCCACCCTTTTGCTATTATCTGAGTGTTTGAGGAAGGTTTTTCAAGACGTTCGCAGGCTATAGACAATAGTTTAGTCCTTTTACTTTCTTCACTGTCCTCATTTTTCCTCGATTTTTTACGTGTAGGTGTATGCTCGGATTGGGATTTTTGAGAACTGTCTTCTGCGACCTAAAACAAAATAAATGGAAATATCTACGTAGTCGTGAAGGTACTTATCAATTGAAATTATTGAAGTTATTGTAATGAAATTAAATAATTAAATTAAATAGTAGTAGTAATAAAAGTTGAATTGTTGCAGATTCCAGCAAGTGAGAATGAAAGGAAGATTATTGCCGGATAGTTTGAGAGAAGGTGGAATTTTCCCCACTGCATCGGAGCCATCGACGGGAAGCATATCAGCATCCGCAAACCACCAGGAAGTGGCTCCTACTATTTCAACTGCAAGAATTCGTTCAGTATTGTGTTGATGGCTGTGGTTAATGCCAATTACGAATTTATAATGGTCGATGTAGGAACCAATGGAAGAGTTTCCGATAGTGGTGTGTTCTCCAATACAGAATTTTATAGGCGACTCGTGAATAACAAACTTCATATTCCTCAACCTGATAATTTACCTGACAGTGAAATGAAACAGCCATACGTTTTGGTGGGAGATGATGAATTTCCTCTTATGGACAACCTAATAAAACCACTCAGTCGAAAAAACCTGACCAGAGAACAAGCAATATTTAAATAAAGGCTATCTGGCGCTCGTCACATTGTGGAGAATGCCTTCGGAATACTAGCATCTCGATTCAGAATATTTTTGAGAGAAATCAATATGAGCCCGGAAAAGGAAGCTTGATAGTTCTTGCGTGTACTCATTTACATAATTTTCCAAGAATGAACAAATATGAGATGACTGGAATAACCAAGGTGGTTTTGAAATTGAGAACACAACTACAGGGGAGATCATAAATGCTGATTGGCATTCTGATGGACAATTACTTCCATTGCAACAGCTCCCAGGCAGAAATATCCCAGTATCTTCCAAACATGTACGTCTTAAACTCTCGCATTACTTCAATAGTGAGCAAGGTGTTGTCTCTTGGCAGGACAAGATATTCAAATAATTGTTTATATGAAATATTATGATTTTGTGTAATAATGAATTTGTATTTGAATGTATGAAAAAACAATATAAAATATGAAAAAAATGTACGTACCTTCTTTTCCTTATTTCCTTCAATAAATTCAGTTTCGTCCATTGTCGAAGTTCTTTGAATTTGAGTTTCCTGATCCCTCAAGAAGTCAAGCTGGTCGAAGTACCACAAACTTGGCACGTACACCTCGTCTGTTCCTCCACCTGATTTTATGCTCTCCTTCACTTTCTTCATTTCTCTTCTGTAGGCAGTGCGGAATGAATTGATTTTGGCGCGTACACTTGCCCTATCTGTACTGGGTTCAATTTTCTTCATTTTATTGACAAGTATTTTATACGCCGTGTCCTTCTTATTTCTAACTTTATAACCGTCACTTTTCACCTTCTACACGTCAGATAACTCACGATACACTGCAACAAACTATCTCCAAAGTTCCCGCTGTTCATCATCTGTTGTCTTATTCGCCATATTGGAGAGGTAATTACCAACAAACTAAAAAAAAACTGGCCAAGTGCGAGTTGTGACTTGCGCATTGAGGGTTCCGTACAAACTTGTAAGTAAGGTATCTTTAGGAGGACCTAACTGTATGCAACCCATATGCTTCTGGTGCCTGACAATACTACGCAACACATTAGTGTATTTTCATAAGTTTCTAATAGTAAATTCGCATTTTTCTTGTAATTAAACTACTTATTTACGGTTTTCAGATTTTTCCCTTTACATGTGCTGTAAGACACCGCTTCTTGCCAAATTTCATGATTCTAGGTCAACGGGAAGTACTTTATAGGTTTTGATTCCCTTGTGAAATCGCAAAATATGCGACATAAACGGTCATATCTTTTGATCGCGTTAACTTACAAGATTTACGTGATTTTATCACAGCTGAAAGAGACCGCAGACCCAAGTATTTGATACAAATTTCAACTTGTTACCTCTACGCGTTCCTGAGAAAAATGGTCTTGACAGACAGACAGACGGACGGACGGACGGACAGACAGACAGACAGACGGACAACAAAGTGATCCTATAAGCTATAAGGGTTCCGTTTTCGGTACGGAACCCTAAAAAAATACCGAAACTAAGTTTTCAACCACGGAATAGAAAGGAAACTGCCTGACATTGTCTAGGAGCAGGAGTTGACTAACCCAAAGTTTGCACAAACCGTACCATACACGTCAAACAAGTACTCGAACAAAAAGTATTTGTACAAATTATTTCGATCCTGGCCGATTTTACTCAAACAGTTTGCGCAACCATTCAAACAGCCCCATAGACGGTCAAACTGTTTGCACAAACACCGAATTTGCACAAATTGTTCGCACGTGTATGGGGGCTTAAGACACACCCTAAAATTCAACCTACTTTTTGTGCGCCTATGTTTTAGACGCAATTTTTTTAATTGAAGGAAAATAAGGTGCGCGTTATACACCACCAAATACGCTAATTATTTTAATTATACATTATTTATCACAAAACCATTTTTGGTTTCTAAAAAAACATGTGGCGCTATGCGCACCACCCATTTAAGGTACCTACTCATGCAACAGCGCGATTATTTTTCCAAAAAATAGCATCACCGGATCCGGTGACCGGATCCTGTATATTCGTAACAGATCCGGTAAACCAATAGTGATGACGGATCCGCCGGATTACCTGATCCGGTTTTCCGGATTGCAATCCCTAATGGGAGAACACATGGACTAACACATACTTTGAAAAGAAAATAAGAAAAAAATAATGCATATAAATAATTTCCAGAACACTGAATTGATAAATTCACTATGTTATAACCACACTTGTTGTTAAAACTTAGTGAATTTATCAATTCAGTGTAAGTATGATTTATGTATGATGTATGTATGATTTATAAGTATGACCACGTAGTAACGGTCGCAACCATCCTAATCATTAATATCAAGAACTTTCAAAATAGCCCAAATTGTGGAAAATCGCTCAATACAAATTTAGGCGCAAAACATGTTCTAAATCGCCCAAATTGTGGAAAACGTCCAATCTGGCAACCCTGGGTACAACACAAGGCTGCGACACATTGTAGGAATCTTAAAAAATGAAATATTGAAAATCACGTTTTATACTATGATTTACGTTTTTGTGCAGAAATTTTATGCACCTGTATTACCTGTTACAAAAGCCATTTTACGTTCATAGTAGTCAAACGTTCTTAGATTCCTTAGGGTATATGCGCAAAAAAATCAGCTTTTTTATTATAGCGTAGATTTTAAAATCTCTCTAATAAAATATTTTAAATCCAATACTTTTTTTACTCTTCTACTTCGACTTTCTGTTCTATATATTCAGGTAATTTTCATTTATTTCCTTAGGAAAACAAAGTTTACTCAAAATAATTTGTTTAGTCGTAGTTCAACTGGAAAAATTTGATTAGAGGACAAAGTTAAGAATATAACACAAATTCCCATTCAAATCCCATCAGAAATATTTTTTAGAACATTATCTAGTAAATTGTTAAGGAATAATTTTTATTTTTAAAAAGCATAAATTTTAAATCATGAAATATTAATTAAATTTTATTCCTCCCTTAGAGTTAAATTTAGTTTATATCCTAGGACAGGTTTTATCACAACCGATTGTTTAATCCTAATCTCTTCTATACTCTTATAAGCTGTAGATACACAATATTTTCTTACAATTGAGGCAACCAGACATTTAGTTAACATCATGCCATTTTTGAGACCTTAAACAAAACATACAATAATTACTGTAAATTTAAATTTAATTCATCAATATTAACCGATGCAATTGCGTGGTCCTGCAGAAAATGGTAGATACGAATAAGGATGTCGTTTTGCTGATTCTTCAGAGGTGAATCGTTCAGGAATGAATTTAAATGGATCTTTGAAATATAGTGGATGACGATGTAATGTTAATATACATAAAAACAAGTTTGCTCCTTTTGGTAATGTACAAGTTTCTTAAAAATAATAATTTTCATTTTCAATAAGAAAAAAAAATATCTGTATGTGTCCATTATAAGGTTCATGTTTATTAAGTAAAGATAATCTTACCTAATTTTAAATCTTCGTCCACTTTTCTTACGAAAAATGGTCCAATTGGAAATAATCGCATAGTTTCTTTAATTACCATCTCTGTGTATTTCAATTGAGGTAAGTCAGAATACTCGATATCTCGATCTTTTTCCATAATTTCAATAATCTCTTCGTAAACTCTTTGCTATGCCAAGAAAAGAAGAGAAAAATTATAAACGTATATTTAATATTTCATCTACGACCACTATTGTAAATGCCCATTATTGTACAGTTCGTGGACTATGTAAATACATCATACCACACACATATGTAACAATCCGCGATTAATGTTATGTGTTATTTCAAAATCACCCATGAACGTTTGGTTTACGATTCGTTGATTGTTTGAGGGCTGCACGTTGATACTTTTATTAAATATAGTACTCCGTGATTTCCAAATAATCATTAAACGTCACATCATTCATACAGAAGCTGTCATTCATTTCGATTTTTCATGTTTAAATCTAACAAAAACTACAAATAAGTACTAAATATAAAGCTATGTAATCATTATGAATGTATTTCTTTTCATTTCTATAAAATTAAATAAGGTCGAAGCTGTTACATCAAACATATTTTTCTTATTAAACAGAAACAAATTAGTGTGGTCGTAGATAAAGTGTAATACATAACTCGAGTTGTAAGGCAACTACGTACTCGCGGAATTAACCCCTCCCCACTACGCGGGTCGTTCGTAACTATTCCGCTCGTACGTAATATGCTTCTTACAACTCTTGTATCGTAATATACTATTATTAGTTACCTGAATTTCAGGAAACATCGCGATACACATTAATGTAAATGATGCCATGGTAGCGGAAGTATCTGAAGCCTACAGAAATAATAAACGAAATAATAAAATATTAAAGTCAATTTTTTTTAATTAGTAATAAAAAAAATATTTTAGTCAATTATGTTAGTAATTTCTTACTGCCACGACGAAGGTTCGAACTTCGTTGGTTATTTCTTCATTGGTTAATTTATTTTTGTCAGTAGACACTTGGATTAAATGGTCGAGGAACGCATTTCTTTTTTTGGTGTCTGGAATAATATAAATAAATTAAAATATAATGGTCTGGAATTAAATTATCTAGAATAACATAAATAATTATTTATTATGTTATTAAGAATGGGAAATTATTAAAATCACCTTAATCATTGGCTACAGCATAGAAAAAAACCTAATAAAGTTACATAGTTTAAATAAAACAATTATTAGTTCATACCTCAAAATAAGTAACTTTTGTGAGTTTTAAATTAAAAAGCACCAGGTTACTCCAAATAGGTAAGTACATATACCAACGATTATAGGAAAGGCGCTGGGTACAATAGATCTATATAGGTCGTAGTACAAGTCACCATCGAAATGTACAATCTACATCTTACTTGTGCTTCCAATTAATTGATAATAGACTTGCAATAATTTGCATTTTTATATTTATTGTGTCTCTGATAACCGGTGCTGTGTGATGTCCATGATGCCCGAAATTATTTAAAAACGGTGAGACGTAACAAACGTATCAGCGTGCTTTGAAAATAAGCACCTTACAGAAGGTATTGGTAGACAAACGTGAGGAATTCGTAGAAGAGCCAAAATCTTGTATAAAAAACTTTGCATTTCTATTGAACCTCGAAACGAATTAGGAGGAGGTACATTTTTGCAATTGGAAGTAGCGCCTTAGCACACGAAGACGTAATATCGTAGCTACAAGAGACTTTAAGACAGAACTTATTGATACCGGCCCACTGTATTAATTTAAGGTTTTTTTTGAGTCCAAATTTGAAGGAGGGTTACTTAATATAACGGGTAAATTAGTAAGCTATAATGTAGAGAATATTCCTCGCAAGTGCCATAAGTAATGCCAGTTGTGAGGAAAGCTTCTCTAAATTGAAATTGATTAAAAATTAGTTAAGATCTACAATGACCATAATGAGATTAACAAATGTAACAATTTTGGCAATAGAACAAGAAGTACAAATTAACATTGACGAACGTTACAAAAAACAAGCAGAATCTAATTTAGGGTTCGCACCGAGTGGCAGAAATCCGGGCTATGCTACTGGGTGTGTATGCCTTTTTTGCTCTAAAGCTAAAGAATACGCTTTTAAAATCTATAAAACTATTTCTTCTGAATTATCATTAATACGGCTATATATTGTTTGACGTGACAAACTTTTGCTTGAAGAAAAAATATTATCCGGCTAATTCATCTTTGGAAAGTTGCAATATTTTTGCAATTAATAATGCGACAGAATAATGATCTCTAGTTGCTTATAAGGCGAACTCTATTTTCTAAGTAAAACTTTAAATTTATTCATTAATTTATCAATTAATTACTTTGATACGATTTAAAAGGCATTCTGAAATACCGTACAAATACAATGCATAGACATTTTAAAGAATCTGTTGCTCATATATAACCACAAGTAACATGTGGCTCTAAGTTAGGGTGCCGGATGGCATCCAAAAGGAGGACATATTCTCCTTTTCTATATTTTGTCCTCCCGTTCGCCCATACCTATTGTACATATTTCTTTTGATGTATGTCTTTAGAACGTGCTGAAAAAACTGTGCGGTGTAAAAAATCGTTTACACCAAGCAATTTTTAATTCATACCTAGTATAAATAGCCTTTCAGCTGATCGCTTTCAGCAAAGTTGGTTCCCACCCTACATTTGGACATTCAACTTTTTCTCGTGCAAGCCTGCATTTGTTTATTTTCCTTATACACCGATCCGAATCTGTGTGATTTACTAAATATTTGACATTTGAAGTAGTTTGCATTGCGCTCCTTCGCTAATTATGAGTAAGCGGTAAGTATTAGAGCCAAATATCCCTGTTTTATTCAGAGGAGAGCAGACTTTGATGCCAAATTTATGACTGTTATGTGGATGTAAGCAACAAAGGCACCATGGGTTTATAAAGGCAAGTAGCTACCGAAGAGCATAAGAAGACGAGCAGCAGGCTTGTTTCTACTTCAATAACTCTCAAAATTACCCATGCTGCCAATTTCACACGGTAAAGCATCACAAATTGCACAATTCCTTGGAATATACTGCGAGTTTGACAAGAAAATATTTCCAGTTTCTGAAACAGCAAAAAATCTTAAATCCGGAAAAAACTAAGACGGAAGCTATGATATTATTTATTTCTTGTTGCTCCACATGCTATTATAACTATCATTTAAATTTTGAGGAACATTTCATGTGTTTCTGTTGCCACAAACGTCAGCAACCATGGCGTGAAGAAACTATTGCCTATTGATTCAAGCTTTTAACCGAACTAGAAACGGAATCGAAACAAAAATTATTACTTTACAAAGTTTTCCGGACAAAACTTCGCTATCGATTGCATAGCTTGTATTCAAAACGCTTAATACACATCAATTGACTGAAAAATGTTTTCATCATTTATTGTTCATAATGCAAATGTAAATTTTGGGGATATGAACCGAAACCCAGGTCAAAACGTCTTTACACGCTTAAACGAAATTTTGGATATAAAAAACCCCTTGTTGTGTCAATAATGTCCTTGGAGTCAAAAATATTGAAAATATTTATCATTTTAAATATAATTTTTCTGTATTCACGGTGACAACAGGTACATTAAAAGAGCTGTGCGATTAAGTCAAAATTAATTAACAGCCTTTGGTAAAGCACAGTTAAATACGGTGGAGCCCGTTAAAGTGCGTAGAAAAAAATTTGAATCTCTATCCCGCATTAAAAGAATGTTTCTTAAGTCAAAGCATAATACCATACTTCGTGTAGATTTTTGCAGATCGTGTAGTTTTGTACTTCATGAAACCACCGATTTTAGGCGGCAGTATATTTAGCTACAATTAAACAATCTGAATTACTTACCGTTTTGACGTTTCACGAAGTGACTAAGTGCAATCAATTGATAGTATAAAACTACTTTTCTTAATTATCAATACTAATAAAAAGGAGGTAAATAAACAAATATATGTGGCAGTTTCATGAACTGCCTAGTCCTATCGTGTAATACATGAACTGCCATCATGAAATGACTCTGTTTTACACAATCTGACGGATTACACCATATGACTACGACATATATACTCTTATACTCTACTCTATATACTCTTAAGTTTATTTACCAAGCGAATTTGGCGAAAGATTTGGAAGCGATTTTTTTTTGCTAATAAGGCTAAGATAGCTGTTTCGTGAAAATGAAGAGGTCAATTCCATTTACAACTAATATTTCAGTGTTTACAAGCTTTTTTTGATAAAACCATTGGAAGATTTCAAATCTTTTGAATGCATGACGTTGGTGAGAGAAAACGAAAACTTAAAATATGACGGTTTAGTTCCAAGCATTGAGTTCTTTTGGGGTGTAAGGGGTTATGAGAACATCATGATAACCCAAAAGTCAACCTCGCCTGCCCGCGGTGCACCCTGCTAGATAACTAAAGAGGCTCTGATGTGCGAATATTGGCGGGATAACAATAGAATCACAGTACAGAAATACCCTGTGGAAGATTAAAGCTTGTCCGCCTGAGCTCTCAGAAGGAAACCTTCCCAAACCAGGCATGTTTGATAACCGATGGATGGCAGTCCCATGATCAAACTCGGGTGCGGTGGACTAATAACCGCCCATTTTAAACCCTTTATTAACGAAACTACTACAGATACTAACCGGACGGATTCTAAGATGACGACTTTGGCGAACACAAAACTCGGACACGAATAGGAATATGGAATATTAGAAGTAAGATGGCATGGGTTTGGAGAACAAAATACAGCGAACGGCGGAACGTTCCTGTACTCAGGCAAACCACAAGGCGAACACCATGAGAGCGGAGTTGGCCTACTACTAAGCAAAAAGGCCAAGACTAGCCTACTATCCTGGCGACCAGTGAACGATAAAATTATTGTTGCCCGTTTCCATACAAGGGTTAGAAGCATAAGCATCATCCAACGTTACGTACCAACAGAGACAAACCCAATTGAAGCAAAGGCCACGTTCTACGAACAACTGTCTACCACCTTACACTCCATAACAAAGGGCGACATAATCATACTAATGGGGGACCTAAATGCCAAAGTTGGTTCCGACAGCATCAACTTAGAACAGGCAATGGGTACCATGGAATGGAACGGTAAACGAGAATGGGGAAATGCTGTTCGATACGTGCTTGGAACACAACCTGATAATTGGCGGCACGCACTTCCCTCATAAGAGGATACACAAGGATATCTCCTGACCAGCGTACAAAAAACCAAATTGACCACATTATCATTCAAAAAAGTGGGGAACATCACTATGCGACGTGAGAAATAAAAGAGGTGCAGATATGTCCAGCGACCATTACCTTGTCGTTGGCACGTTTAAACTAAAGTTAGCAACACCAAGAAGACAAATTACGTTAGCTGCTAGCATAAAATTCGATACAGACAAGCTTAAAGCAACCGAAGGACTAGCCAGTTTCAAGACGCAACTGCAAGAAAATACCACTAACATGACAGAGGAAGATCGTCGAGAATGGAAAGCAGTCCACAGAAGCAGAAAGTATTCCTAGAAGCTGCCGACAAGAACTTGGGTAGAAATCAAAGGAGCAGAGAGGAGTGGATCTCGCAGGAAACATGGAAACTAATCGAAGACTGGCAAAAAAGCCCTGATCAATCAAAACCCTAACCATGAAGAGAAGGCTGAACTGACTCGTAGCTACTGGAACATAAACCGCAAGGCAAAACGGAGTGGCAGAAAAGACAAGCCGCGAAAGCCGAAGCAACAAGAAATAGCAACACAAGAGAACTTTATCTCATAATAAAAACACTCCCTAATAAAAACTTCAAAAGAGAACGCCCAATAAAAAATAAAGTGGGACAATTGCTGACAAACAAAGAAGATCAACTTATAAGATGGCAAGAATACTTGATGGATTGAATACTATGCCGAGGACGGCATATATCCACCACATCCTCCGCAAGACCATCAAATAAATCTCCCGGTCGGGAACGTGAATCCTAACCCACCAAGTCAAGAAGAAGTCAGAACTACATTAAAGAACCTTAAGAACAACAAGGCCGCGGGCCCATATGACCTTCCGGCAGAAATACTTAAAGCAGACCTAAGGGTGGTAACAAAACTGCTCCACCCGCTAATAGTAGATGCATGGGGGTCGGAAAATGTGCGACATGAATGGAAGGAAGGAGCCATAGTCGTTGTCCCCAAAAAATGTGATCTTACACACTGTGGCAATTGGAGAGGGATTACAATTTTAAACACTATCAACAAAATAATTTCTCACATTTTACTGGATCGACTATCCATCTCTATAGAGCCCAGTCTGCGTCAGGAGCAAGCGGGTTTTCGCCCAAATAGATCCTGTATCGATCAAATTATCACAATGCAAATCATCATAGAGCAGTCCATGGAATGGAGGTCTACATTATACGCGGTCTTCGTCGACTTCCGTAGGGCCTTTGATAGCATCTATCATAATGCAGTCTGGAAAGCGCTGGAAGAAAAGGAGGTACCGGAAAAGTTAATAAACCTAGTAAAGGAACTATACCGGGACGCATCCTGCTATGTAAAACACCAAATTGCTATCGCCCTTACTATTTAACATTCTTTTAGACTCAATAATGGACAAAGTAGTGTCAAGAAGTGAGGGCATTAGATGGACGTTAAACTCGTTCCTAGAAGATCTGGACTACGCAGACGATATCTGTTTCTTGGCACACACCCACGCCGACATGCAGAGCAAACTCGACCGTCTCTCTGCAGAAGCACCGAAAGCAGGTTTAAAAATCAACATTGGCAAAACCAAATCGCTTGAAGACGCCACGAAGAATATCCGCGCCTTCCGCATTTATGACGAAGAAATAGAGGATGTAGATGAATTCACGTACCTGGGAAGCATAATTACTAATGAGGGAGGCACCACCACCGATGTCTCATACCGAATAAAAAGGGCCAAACAGGTATTTGGTATGCTCAGGCCGGTCTGAACCTTCAGACTGTATTCCACACGAACAAAACTAAGAATATTCAACTCAAATGTGAAATCCGTCTTGCTGTACGGGTGCCAAACATGGAAAATCTCCATAACAATAGTAAATGAGCTTCAGGTATTCATAAACAAATGCCTACAACATATACAAACGCAATGTAGAAAAAAAAATACAACCGCCGATATTAAAGCATGTTTTTAAAACTCTTGTTCTCTTAAGCACTTCTTTATTCAATGTTTTCTACGATATATTAGGTAACTAGTCACATTATCCCAACCAAATTTATGTATGTAGATATATATTTAATTATACGATGTTATATTTAATTTAATTTTAATAAGTTTGTGTAGTTACCATGAAATTGTCCTTGAGATTCTTCTTTTGGTAATTTGTTTTCCAATAAATATTTATTTTTCTTTTCAACTACGATCTAAAATAAAAAAAATAACACAAATATAATTTATTTCGTTGATTTTCGATTATTTAGGGTATAAATGCATCACCCCAGCAGGGGTGTCCAACCTTTTTGTTATCTGGGCCATATTGGAAGAAGTCATTGTCAAGCTTAAGACGAAAGAACGCGTTATTTCTTCCTTATTCCAATGAATTGAAAATATGGCTTTGTAAAAATTCTTTATTGTGGTTTATGCCGTTCAAATAAAGATATTACGAATTTTTCGGTTTTGTTGTGGACCACATGCGTCCGCAGGTCGTTGATTGGACACCCCTGCCTTATAGAACGAAATATACATCAATCAGTACTAAAATCTATTTAGAATGATTTTTGATTCGGAGAAAGAATGGATTTCTTAAGCAGCGTTTACTTAATTTAAGTGTATTCGGCACTTTACCGTATCCAATAGTTTAATTGTTAAGTACTAATAACATATTTTTAACTATACTTACTTTGTGGATAAAGGATTTAAAACTTGATGCAATTTCTTTCTCTTCTTTAGCCAAACTAGTTAAGTTGTAAATAAAGTCAAAATGGAGAAGTACATTGAATGTTCTTGTCATCGCTATTTCTAGACCCCTGTAAATAAAATTCTAAGGGTATTCCAATAAAATTTTGATATGTAAAAAAACGAGCATTTTAAAGCAAAATCACCGCAGGTTTATTTAATTGTAAAGAGGAAAGCATGCCATTAATAATGGAAAACAATATTTGCCAAATGGCCGTCACGGCTACCCTTGGGCTACGGCTACGCAATTAGCACATTTCCGGCTGAAGTCCTCGATAACTTCACGAATTCCATATTTGAGGTCTTGAATCGATAGTGGGCCATTGGCATAGACCTTATCTTTCACGTAGCCCCCCCAAAAAAAGTCTAGAGGCTTTAAATCACAAAGTTCTCGGTGGCCAATTGTGATCGTCTCTTGGAGAAATCACGAAGGCGGGAAACTTTTCACTCAAAAGAGCGATGGTATCGTTATTTGTGTGGCACGTAGCGCCGTCTTGTTTAAAATAAACGTCGTCCACATCAATATCTTCCAATTCCGGCATCGTTCGATAGCGCAATTCATTCACCGTAATAGTTGCAGCAGCCTCATTTTCGAAACGTAAGGTCCAGTAAACCCGCCAGGCCAAAAACCGCACCAAACAGTCACCCCTTGAGGAGAGGTTTTTCAACAATTATTCTTTGGTTTTTCCAAAATGCGACAATTTTGCATGTTAACGTAGCCTGCGAGATGAAAATGAACCATCACTCAAGATGATTTTTGATGAAATTCGATTAGTTTGTTGCATTTCAAGGACCCCGATCAGCAAAGACACGAGGACATGAGGTCGGTAGGCGTGAGTTCTTGAGTTAACTGAATTTTAAAAGACACAAGACTTTATGCAAAATACGGTGTAATGTCTTTTATGGAAAATTGTGCTTTTTTTTGTTGATAAACACATTGGCGTACGTCATACTTTTATTTACATTAATGATTTCAACAAATATCGAATATGGTTGCCGAAAATTTTGTTCACCCTGTCTCATCAAAACAAAGGAGTTCTTCAGAAATCATCATAGGACACTATTCGTAGAACAGGACCAAGAAATAACTTCTTGAATTTTAACCGCATGTTTAACTAACATCATGTATTAAGTTTTAAGAACTTTAAAAGCTTTATGACCTAAGCCTTTATGTAAAATACGGTGTAATGTCGTTTGTGGAATGCCCAATTCCAAAGATCGACGATAAATGGACAAATCTGGGTTTTCCTCAACACTATGGCCTATAACTCTAATAATCTCAGTTGTTCTTGAGCGACGTGCACGAGTTCGGTTCTTCACATCAATAAATAGTCCCAACCACTCAAACTTTCCACCAGTTTCACAATTGCTGGCAGAAAAGGTGCTTCACAACGACCCAAAAATGCTTTAGTTATGCGAACTGTGACCGGGAACTTTTCATCATTTTTGTAGTGAATTTTAATAATTGCAATGCATTATGTAAAAGCGTATATCGTTTCATTTTTATTAATGGCGTAGTTTTTACTTGTCACCTGTCAAGTAGTTACAGGTTGACTCATGACAACTGTTAAAATGGCGGGCTATTGAAAATGAAACCTCTTATTGGAAGATCCTATATAAAGAGAAAGTAATCTGGTTTAGTTTTACCTGCTGATTTTCTCTTCGAATCCATGATTATCGGCCAATTGACAATCAATTTTGACACCAATAGTCGTTTCTTAAACATATTTAATAAACAATTACTATATTTCTGTATCCGTTGTGTTTTAGTATACCCAATACGCAATCCAAAGTACATTTGTAAATGAATTGCCAAGTATCAACTTGATTGCTTCCGTCTTTTAATAAATCAGTCATAATGCGACATTTTTCAGCAAAAACTGATACAAAACCATTTAAAATATTTTGATTTAGTGTTGGTGCGATTATTTTACGGTGCCTTCGCCAAGTTTCCACTGAAAATTATTAATGTAGTAATTAGCATGAAAATATTAATTGTAATTACCATCTAAAGTAACTAAACCATCTCCTCCCAGTGGTATAGCAAATCTGTAAAGATCACCTTTAGCTAAAGTCTTGTTACTATTCAATACCACTTCAAAATCCTCCGGGCGAATTATTGTATGGTATACGTCATGGGCTAAGTAAAGTGTCAAGGGATAAACGGATCCGGAACAAAATGCTAATCCATGTTCAATTAATCCTGAAATCAACCCAATTTTATGTATGAAGAAATTATTTAGTAATATGACTAAAACTTACTTTCAGTGTTACCAATAAAGTGATGGGCATGTCCAATTAATGGATAACATGACATATTTTTTGGAATAGGAATTTTAGCGGCTAATTTTAATAAATGTCTCCTCTTTATTCTCCATTGTAGGTACCAAGCTATTCCAATTACAAACAATGTCGCCAAAAGATACATGTCGTTCTCTGGGGTACTCAAAAATATTCACACTTATATGTGGTTATTCTAGTTAACACAACTTTTATAAACGGGAATATTTAGTTTTCATGTATATTCAATTCAAATTAATGCTCTGTAATCACCAAATCTGCAAAATTAAAAAATATATTTTAAGGCAGCCCTGGTCAACAGGCGGCCAACGGGCTTATTAGATGTTATGGCCCGCACGATTTTATATTTGTGTTAAAACTTTATCTACGACCACACTAATTTATTTCTATTTAATTAAAAAAATATGTAACCAATTATTTTGTAATTAGGTTATGTTTATTTAGTTATCATTATTTAATTGAAATATACTAATCGAGTAGGGGGTAACTAAAAAGGGGTCAAAAAATCAACATTTACTGAAAATTAAGAAAAATTGTGTAAAAATGCGGTTTACGTCTTGATTTTTTTTGGTGAATTGGTCAATGAATCAGGTTTTTTTAGACGAACCTTACAAATTTCCGCCCCCGCAGGGGACGCCTGTAGGTGCATTTAAAATTTTTCACATTTTCTTCAAAAAGTCCGTTCTTCTTGCGCGTCGAAACGGGAAATTGTCATTTTCTGTTGTAAAAAAAAAACTGAAAGGGCCTTCGACCTGTGTCCGTCTGCCACACGCAAGTCCCACACAGCGTCCTCCAGGTGCCAAAAACAGGAGATCGTTTCTAGCACCTTTGAGGAGCAATTTTGGTCCGCCGCTCGATTTTTTTACTGCGTCCTCTTTCCGCGTCGATTTCACGTTTTTTGACGTTATGCGGAAAAGTACGCGACCGTCGGTTCACCCGGTGCGGTGGAAAACGTAAGCGAAAAAAAACCGCGATGTTTTTTTCATCACATCTGTGGATGCCGTTCTCTTGATTGAAGATTCTCCGTGTCTCCAAACCGGTGCGTTCGGTGCGAGATGTTTACCCGCAACCGGCGGTGGTTGAATCCGGTACCTTCGGTATCCTGGGTTGAATTCCCCGTTCTGGGTCAATTTTAACACAAAATTCGGAAAAACGCGCTGTTTTTTTCACCTAATTTGCGGGGATCCCTCTCCTGAGATACCCAACAGCCGGATCGGGATCGGACCGGCACCAATAGATTCGGCATAGTGCCTTTTAGTTTGTTTTGGAGTACGCGAGAATCCTCCGGGATTCGCTAAATTAAATAGCAGGGCGTCGCGGTCGCGGTTTCTAAATAGAGAACGAAAGGGTCTATAAGGCGATATGAACGACGCACCGCTCCATCGCATTTGGGTCTCGACGCTCGTCCAAACTCGAAACGAATTTTTCAAAATTGAGCAAATTGAAACCTTCAATATTCGGTGAAATGTTTTAGAATTGTATTGCTCTTTTCAGGGATTATAGCCCCACGTGTTTACTTTCAAACGACACCTCTCTCGGCGCATTACACTTCCGGGGACGTTTGGCACGCCCCAATTCCCAAGTCACTTTTTTTCACCTCTTCAAACGGAAACGCGAAAAAGAACATTTACATTTCCAGCAGACAAGTGCCTGCCCGGTGAAAAGGACAACAGTATGGCGTTTTAATTTCTCAAATCGATCAACGGATTCGCACTCCAAGTCAAAAAAACGACGACCATTGCTTGCCGCTGAATCGCCAATTTACACTTACAGCTGATCATTTTGACACTATTTTCGCTCAGGTTATGTGCAAATGTCATTGTTGAAGTTTATCCGTTTATGATTATTCGTGTGCTTATGAGAAGATAAAATTAAAAAAAAGAATTTAAATCAAAATTCTGATTTTTCGCTCAATGTTAGGTTGAAATTCAAATCAAATTCAAAGAGATATCTTGAAATCTCTAAATTGCAGATTTCGGCGACACTGGCTCTTGATTAGCAACACATAGCAACGTCAAAATTCGCAATTTTTCACAAATTTCTACAAGAAAACGAAGATTTTATACTTTTCTTTCAGCAAATTTTTAAAATTCAGACCATTTTACATCAAAACAGTTGCTTCCGTTCACATTTGAATTCCAAAATTTATTTCCTAAACCGCAATATTTACGAGTTTTTTTTTAAGAATAATTGGAGCTTTTAAATTATATTTAGATTCCAACGGCATAGCACGCGTCTTCCTCGAATGTATAGCAACCGAGTTATTGGCGATAAACTGTCAGTTTTACCATTTCACTGCGGAAGGAACAGCCATTTCAATATTTATCGGCATTTTTTATTTAAATTCGAATACAACTCATCAAGTTCTATTAAAATATATTTTCTGCGGCTTCCAACGGCTTCCAAATCAGCCTTCCAACTGTTTACTTGATTTTCAAACATTTGCGTTTTTCATTTCCCTACATTTCTAATAAATTCTTCTAGCATGAATCGATAGAGTAAACTTCCCTCTACCAGCGGAGCAAATTTTATCATTCCTTTGCAAACCGATTTAAAAGGATTTTTTTTTAAATGCAATTAATTTGCCAGGATTCGGGGTGTCGTCTACTTCTCGGCTTCGTCTTCGAAAAATCATATGCTTCATTTCCTTGGGTTTGCATGAAATAATTTTAACACAGATCTATAGAGCACACTTTCTTTTAACAAACTCATTAAGTTTTATTATTGAAATTGACATATTTGTGGTTGATAGCCTTGACACAGGATTTTTTTTAATAAAGAAATACTTCCAAATATATTTTTTTGTCCAATTTTCCGTAGTCTAAGAAACATGCATTTAGCGCTATTTTATTGAACAGATTTTCATCTAAAAGTTGTGTCATTTTCATTTTTCCAAAGCGAACCCTTTTTGGCAGAAGAGCCCATTTAAACCCATGTAAATTGAAAAACGAAATTCAGAGAAGAGACCCCTTGGATAAATTTTTGGATTTTATATTTTTTACTTTTGCGGCTAAACCGACGGTTTTTACAAAATTTACAAAAAATACTTTTTTGTAGACATCGACATCTTACATGCGGATATCCCGATTATAATTTTCTAGCTTGAGGCGTTCACGAGATATTTGCAAGTAAGCTTTGAAGAAAGAATCATTTTGCGACGTCCCCATTGGACTGGGAGCGTTTAAATTTTGTTAACTGATATTTTTGGTGCATACGCACATTCAGTAAAGTTTAATTGAAATCCCTCAAATGTTAATACATTTTTTCGCAATTTTTGAATATTTTGATATTTTCGTGTTCGTTTTTTGGTTGAAATTCGTGATTGACATGTCTGGATTTGTTTAAGAAATTATTTTAGTAAGTTTCACACAACGTGGAACAATACAATTTCACATATTTGTAGAGAATTAGTCAGTCTATGATATACCTCAGTTAGTTGTGCAAAATATTTTACCTGGCGGCGGTCGCCGCCCCTCAAATTCAAAGTCGCACACGAGGTCATTCAAATAACTATAGTTTGAAAACTTGGACAGTTGTATTCAAAATTTCTTCAGTTCGGCGTAGCTTATAGATTTTTCTATTGAAATTTATATTTTGGTATTTTCTTGGCCGATAGCCTTGACACATAATTTTTTTTTCTGACCAAGACCATATACCCGCGGCATGGCGTATGTGGTCTTGATATATCTGGTCTTGATACATCTGCTCTGGATTCATCTGACCAATACCACATAGGCGCGGTAGACTGTATGTGGTTTTGATATATCTGGTCTTGATTTATCTGGTCTTGATTTATCTGATGAAGATCAACACGCGCGGCAGCGCGAGCTCTCGATTCAATATAGGTCAATGTGAAAAAGAACCGTTAGTTTAACCCCGGTTAGATTAGGTTGTCCGCCACGAAGCGGACACATAAACCATGACAACATTCGCGTGGCAGCGTTACCTCTCGATTCAATATAGGTCAGTTTAAAAAAGGATCGTTGGTTTAACCACGGTTAGATTAGGTTGCCCGCCGCGAAGCAGAGAGATAAATCAAGACAACGTACGCGCGGCAGCGCGAAATCTCGATCCAATATAGGACAGTATTGCAAGGACCGTTGGTTTAACCCCGGTTAGATTAGGTTGCCCACCGCGAAGCGGACAGATAAATCAAGACAACATACGCGTGGAAGTGCGAACTCTCGATCCAATATAGGACAGTGTTGCAAGGACAGTTGGTTTAACCCCGGTTAGATAAGTTGGACACCGCGAAGCGGCAGATAAATTAAGACCCTCAAACTCGGTCATAACAAAAATTATTAAATTCAAATTATAATTATAAATATTTTATTTTTATAATCATAAATTATAAATTATTCAAACTATAAATTGAGAACTGCAACATATATATTGAATTTTTTTTCAGATCTATATAGATTATAGATTTTTCTATTGAAATTGCCGTTTTGGTATCTTTGTGGTCGATAGCCTTGACACAAGATGGTTTTTAACAAAGAAATATTTATTGAAAGCTTGCAAATACATTTTTTTGTCCAACTCTTCACAGTCTACCAGGCGTGCATTTACAGCTTGATCTAAAATAAGCTAAAGTGGCAAAGTCTGTTAGCCTCATTTAGATTGGGATACATACCGCAAAGCGAAAAAAAAAATTAAGACAAACTGCAAGCTGCAGCGCGACCCAAGAGATCAAAAATAAGATAAAGCTGTAAAGCTGAATCTTGGTTTAACCTAGGTTAAGCTGTTAGGTTACATGTCGCAAAGCGCCATAGAAATCCAGACCACATACGCATCCCTCGAAGTCAAACCGGAAATGATACTAATAGATTCAAATAGCAACAATTCGAAAACTGTAATAGATGTAATAAAAACTCTTTTAGGTCTATTAAGATCATAGATATTTCTATTGAAGCAATTTGACCATTTTGAAATTTTCATGGCCGATAACCTTGACACTGGATTTTTTAAATAAAGAAATACATGAAAATTAAGTCAAAGTTGACATTGACGTCAGTTGAGTAATTTATTGGTTATAATTTTTTTTTTTTTTTGTGAAACTTTTAGTAACATAATTCTACTAAGTGTTGCTAATTGTCTAAAAGCAAACTTACTATAATTGGAGGAGTGATATTGGAAATCAAGAGTCGCCAACCTTCATAAAAGGAAGTTACTATATATGATGAAGTGACGTTAGTAAGTAAAGCTTACAATATTGACGAAAAAAGTCTTAACAGTTGACTTTTTCTGACTTAAAAACCTAACCTAACCTAACCTGACTTTTGCTGACTTGGTTATTTTATCTGTCAAACTTGACAACAAGAACGTAACTTCCACAAATAGTTGGTGGGATTATGTTTGAGTATGTTGGTAACTCAACAACACGAGATACCAACTTGATTAAAACAATATGTTGGTTACGTTAAACGTCAAAGTTGACAACATCAATGTCACTTAATCAATTTAAAGGTTAAGAAAGTTTTAGTGAGATTTTCAGTAACTTTTACTCCACAGCTGTTTTTTTATCGTCCATGTTGTACACCTTAGTAACTAATATCACATCGTTAGATATAGTAACTTTTTGTTATGAACGTTGGGATATTTTCATTTCTAATATCACTCCTTAAATTAAAATCACTTTGATTTCAGACAATTGCCAACACTATATGATTAAGAACATCTCAAAAGTGTTTGATTATATTATTTGACAAACCTGACAGCATTAAAATCATTTGAGACGAATGAATTATTAGCTAATATTTTGTGCAGTAGGAGTTGCACATCTTGCAACTCATTCAACATAAGCTGATGCGCTTTCTACAAGATTCGCGCTGTTCGCAATTCTGCTTACTGTTTCATATACAATTACATTTGAATGTCAAAATTCATTATAAAATTCCACCCTCATCAATTATTCCACCTTTAACAACTATTCCATTCTTCTCAACTCTTCCATCCATAAAAATTATTCCAATCCGAAAAATACGATCCACATGTACTAGTATTATACTAAACAAACAGTTGCATTTTCATATATAAATGTTACTCAACATTATTTAACTTGAAATAAATGAAAATAAATACTTCATGGTTTTTCTTAATGGTTACATATCTTATTATTTAGTACTTATTTGGGTTAAACTGGAATAATAGTGATCATCGATACAGGCAACATAATGTAAGCAATGTCAAATAAAGTAAAGTTGGACGGATTTGTTATCTATATAAAAGTTGTTTATTATCTATATAAATGTTCAGAATTTAATCTTAATAATTTATATTTTTTACGTTTAATTTCATTAATACCTACTAAATAGCCCTAAAGAAGATCAGAATAAGCCCTATAGAAGGTCAGAATAAAAAAGACCGAAACGTTGGCAAAATATCGACATCAGTTGTTTTATTAAAAAAATCCTTTTCCCAAGAATAAAATACAATATAATAAAAATGATAAGATCTTAAGATAAATTTATAGTTATTTATTTAATTTTTTTTTATTATAATTATTTATAGTGATGGAACAGTTATATATAGCATTTGATATATTAGTTGAATTATGAGTATTGTTTGAAGTCGTATTCCATGATGTACTTGCATTGTGATTGGTGGAAGTGAAATTATTGTTTATCGCAGCAGAAATTTTTGTAGCAATATCATTTTGATTTTTCATGGAGCAGTCTATATAGCCTTCTGCTACTGCAGACGAATGCCAGCCACGATTCCTTTTTAGTGACAATAAATCAACACCGTAATCCACAAGAATGGTGGCTAACGAACGTCTGAAACAACGCCATGTATACAGATTTGCTTCCGGCAAATGATGATAATTAGCGATTCCTTTAGGAATAGAGCTAATTTTACAAACTTAAAAACAAACGGAAAACAGTTTGTATGATTATCTATAACGTAGAATGGTTTCACCAATTATATCTTATCAGGGCCAGTTTTATTTATTCCAACACATTGCTTAGTGCATTTCTCATTTTGATAATTTAGAAAAAAAGCTGATCAATGTCCATTTTTTGTCGGCGTAGGTTTATATATTTTTTGCAGGTTTAGCAAAATTCTTTAGGTACCTTAGATAAAATTATATAAAAAAATATGTCGTTATGCCCATTAGAGAGCATTATAAGAAAAAAAGTAATGAATACCTTCATCAATAAATATTTGTTATCCGGCGAATTATTGATGAAACTGTTAATTTCTTGATTGGTGAAAGTTTTTGATTTCTTGCTTTTAAATCCGGCAGATTTTCTATATAGTAAAGCTATTAACTTTGAATATTTTGTAATGTCGATGTCGTGCTTTATATTAACTGTTGTCCGAACCATTGCATAAATTGCCAAAAGTGAAGATGGTTTCATTGTTTGAGATAATTCATCAAAGTATGATAATACAACATTTTCTGAAAACGATTTAACTTTATGCTTCATTCTCCAGTCCATAAATTTTTATTAAGAGAGATTTAATCGGTAGCAAATTATGGGCAGCTTGTTTCGCTTTTTCAACAATTTCGGGCGGAGAGCCATTTTCTTTTTCACTGTCACTGGACATTATTTTAATAGAAATTGTTTTAATTGAAAAAATATATATTTATAGCGTTTATGTTAGATTAGTTTGACGTTTAATGATTGTTTGACAAATAACGCAATTCATTGGGTTGCCTATATTTAACGATAGTAGCAGCTCTCAACCAATCAAAGAATCGTAAACCAAACGCACTAGTGTGTTATTGAATCAGTAAATAACATTAATCGCGGATTGTTACATACGTATGTGGTATGATGTATTTACATAGTCCACGAACTGTACAATAATGGGCATTTACAATAGCGATGGTAGAAAAAAAATTTACGTGACATTCTTGGTGTTTGCGCTATGACATTTTTTTAATGGCAACCTCCATTTTGTATTCTCGATTTGGATAAACCTTTTAATTGTCTAAATGGTGGTGCACACATTTGAAAAAAAATTTGGTGGTTTATACAATAGAAAATTTACGAAAAGAACTGATTTTAATTTTAAGAAAATCAACATTAGCCAGTTTAGAAAAATGGGTTTGTACAACAAGAAAATCTTAATAATTTTACGACATGTCATCGAACTTAAGTTAATTTAACTTTTTATAATCGCCGTATGACTAGTAAACTAGGAGAATCGCAATTTAAAAAAACGAGAGAGCTTATGAAAATGTTATATTTTTTTTAAATAAAACCCACTTGTTTGAAGACATGTTGCAAATCTATTAAGATTTTCTTGTTACAAACCCATTTTCTAAACTAGCTATGTTGGTTTTCTTAACATTTAAATCGGTTTTTTTGAAAATTTTCTAATGTAACATATCAAAATTTTTACACCACCATTTAGACCAGCTTTTCTTTCTTTCAAAGTGGACGTTTCTCAAAGGTATCGCCCCCCGTAGGCGATGACGTCGTTGTGGGGGTCGCTAGGTAGATAGGGGGCGATATAGGAGACGGTACCCGTGTGGGGTTGTAGGTCCCCCATCGGGCGCCTCCCCAGGTGGCGGATAGGGGGATGCCTCCTAGATATAGGTGGTACCGGGGAAATCAAATACCCGGGGCGGACCAAAACCTACAAATGTAGCGTCTGCACTCAGAATGAGCGGCTACAAATCCGCAGCGTCTGTTCCAGATAGGGCGGCTGCAACAGCGTCTGACCCAGAATGGGCGGCTGATTTAAATCCTGTAAACAGGAGGCTGGTTTGGAAGCTATAGCTGGCAGCCCCAGCACCAAACTACGGCCACAGTGGGCTAATAACCTGCTTGGCCTAAACTATGCTATTAATGAAACCTCTACAACACAAATCCGGACGGACAAAACGAAGACAACACTGGCTACACTTAAGGAAAAGTTACGTTTTGGATGCTGGAACGTAAAAACTCTATACGAAGCATCAAAACTGCATCAAGCGGTGAGAGTATTAAATAACTACAACATCTCAATTTTAGGCTTATCAGAAGTTCGCTGGCTTGGCAAGGGGGAGCTCAACTTACAATCTGGGGAGCTTTTCCTGTACAGTGGCAAAGAAACTGGGTCTCATGAAAGAGGCGTTGGTTTCATAATTAGTAAAAAAGCCAGAAAGAGCCTAATTTCATGGAACCCCATTGATGACAGAATAATTACAGCAAGGTTCCACACTAAATACAGAAATATCACCTTTGTACAATGCTATGCACCCACAAACAGTGCGAGTGCTGAGGAAAAAGAAAATTTCTACGATATCCTTGAAAGTACGTTAAGGAAGATAAACAGAGGTGATATCACCATACTCATGGCTGATCTCAACGCTAAGGTCGGGACAAATAACAGTAACCTAGAAGACATCATGGGTAAAGAAGGATGTGGGGAAAGAAACGAAAACGGTGAACTATTCACGAAACTCTGTTCAACATCAGACCTAGTTATAGGTGGAACAGTGTTCCCACACAAGCAAATCCACAAAGTCACATGGATATCCCCCGACAAGAAAACCCAAAACCAAATTGACCATATTGCCATATCGAAAACATGGCGGAGATCCCTACTTGATGTCAGAAACAAAAGGGGTGCAGACATTGCCAGCGACCACCACCTTCTGCTCGGCACGTTCAGAATCAAACTGGCCGTACCAAAGAAACCTGAACAATCAAAGAGAGTAAAGTTCAACCTACACAAACTTCGCCAACCAAACTGCAAAAAAGTTTTCCTAACAAACCTGCATGAAAATGCAGAACAAAATCCCATAACATCTTGGGATGGCTTAGCCAAGACACTACTCGAATCGGCCAAAACAACCCTTGGCACAAAGGAAAGAAATCGAAAAGACTGGATCTCAGACCAAACATGGCAAATTATACAAGACAGAAAGGATGCGAAGAAACTGGTACTCCAGTGCAAAACTTCGATGACAAAAAATGATGCAATCTGGAGATATACACAACTATGCAAACAAATTAAAGCATCTGCCAAAAAAGACAAGCAAATATGGATTGACCTGATATGTGAGCAAGCAGAAGAAGCAGCCAAAAATAACAACTCGAGGACTCTTAACACAAGCAGGCTTCCGCCCAAACCGCTCATGCATAGACCACATAAATTCAACAAGAATAATTATAGAACAATCCGTTGAATGGCGATAGCCACTATATCTTGTTTTCATCGACTTTGAACGTGCCTTTGACAGCCTATCCCACTCTGCTATATGGAAGATACTACGGACAAGAGGCGTGCCAACAAAAATCATCGACACGATTAGAGAACTGTACCACGACGTATCATGTAGTATCCTGCATAGCGGAGCACATAGCAACCTTTTTCCGGTGAGATCAGGAGTGAAGCAAGGATGTGTGCTCTCTCCCTTGCTTTTTAACATTGCTCTTGCAGACCAAACGATGGTATTCGGTGGTCTCTTTACTCTAGATCTCGAATACGCAGACGACATTTGCCTTTTTTCGCATACCTATGAAAGTATGCAAAGGCAACTCACTCTACTATCAGACATGGCACAGAAGATAGGGTTGAAAATAAATGTCTCAAAAACAAAAGCGATGCGAATGCACACAAATAACGACGCACCGTTTCAAATAAACGACCAACCAATTGAGAATGTAGAAAAGTTTCAGTATCTAGGTAGCATTCTCAACGAGACGGGCGGAACAGACCTAGACATTCTAAACAGAATTCAAAAAGCACAGATGGCATTCAGGCAACTAAACAAAATATGGAGGTCCAACATCATAAAAACAAAGAGCAAGCTGCGTTTATATAGAACAAACGTCAAAGCAATCCTCTTATATGGATGTGAGACCTGGAAAAACATTAATGCCACAAAACATAAACTTCAGGTTTTCACCAACAAATGCCTACGAATCATCCTCAGAATCTTCTGGCCACAGAAAATTACTAATGAGCAACTTCTTAAACGATGCGGAGAAGAAACAATAGAGCACGACATTAAGAAAAGAAAATAGGGATGGATCGGCCTCATTCTAAGAAGAAAACCAGACGACATTGCAAGGGCAGCACTAGACTGGAATCCCCAAGGAACAAGACGACGAGGAAGACCGGCTCAAACATGGAGGAGAACTGTGTTAGATGAACTAAAAGCCCAGAAAACCTCTTGGATTGAAGCCAGAGCAATGGCCCAGAATAGGGTCCGCTGGAGGGTGCTTATGGAGGCTCTATGCTCCACCTAGGAGTCCAGAACCCATAAATATATATATATATATATATATATATATATATATATATATATATATAAATATATATATTTATATATATATATATATATATATATATATATATATATATATATATATATATATATATATATAGGAGACGGTAGGTATCAAAAGCTATACAATGTATTTCTGTTAATTTAAAACAAACAAATACGTGCAACAAAATTGTTCCGTGTTCAGTATTATACAACCGGCCACGCTCGTCTGCTATTCGCTGCTGGTCGTGTACCGATAATTGCACCCACACACACACAGCCAGCGTTACTAACTCTACCAACTTTTCGGTAATCTACCACCTTTTAATGTCTTGCCCAAATCTACTACCTTGAAAAAATCTACCAACTTTCCAAGTTTCCGAAAAGAAAATTATTATAATTTTATTTCTTTAAAAATGATAATGCCTTTACTTTCTTTTACGTTTTTTTTTTTCTACAGGGATCCCCTAATTTAATTTTATATTTGAAATATTTGAAAAACTATCACAATTATTGTTGCTAATTATTTAAGAATTCATTTATTATTAATCTAAAAAGGTTCTCAGATCTAAACTTACAATTTACATTTTGCATTAAATTTTTTTAATTGATTAAGTGATGATGTTACAAGAAATTGCGGCTTGTCCTCACTAGCGCGTGTATTCTTGATATATAAATTTTACTTTCAACGTTGCAAGATTTCTATTGAATATTTAAGTATTTTCTTTGTTTTATAATAAAATTTTCGATAGAACTGAAAAATATTCAAAAACATTAAGTATCCTATAAAAGTATAAAATACTTGGTGAGTTAAAATACTTTTACTCTAGAAATAGAAAAAAGCTTCTTTCAATTGAATTTCAAATTATTGCACCAAAGATGCCACATTATTTTTTAAAATATCATAAATTGTGCTTCAGTTCTTGTGAAGTTGTTTACTGAAATTTTTGAAGTATAATTCTAATATAGAACTATTAGAGTATAATTTGACCGATTGATTATGGTTCAATTTTTATTATATTTGTGTATTTGACCATCTTGAAGTTTGATATTATTTTTTTTGTTTGTTATTTTATACTTAGGGGAAAGTGGTACAAAATGATCCCTCTAAGGAAAAAGAGATATAAAAAGTACCTAGACAGTGAATTTTGTGAAATTTATAAGTTTACTGTAAGGCTAGTATATCGGCCTATAATTTAGTAAGAGTAGAAAACAATTCTCTTAACGAGATATATAAATATGTACATTTTTGTCATGGTACAGTAAATGATCATTTTGTACACCCGGATGTCTAAAATGATCCCTAAGGTTGGGGTAATATGATCCCTGGGATTATTTAATCCAACATTTAAATTCAGGTAAAATAAAAATAAAATTTCAAGTAAATGTGGTATATTTTAGCAACAATTTTAACCTTTCAAGTACAAACACATTGTTCAAAAACCAAACTTTGTTTCTAATAATTAAATCTCTTTAAAAACAAAAAAGGCCAGTCCAAATTCAGTCTTAAGTACAAAACAAAAATACTCTTATAAAACAGTTTTACAAACTTAAATTTCTTCACAAAAGTGGCACGTGAAGTCGTCAGAGTCATCGGGATCAACTCCATCACATGCCTCAGGCCCCTACTTCAAACAAACACAGCATCCTTCACCTCTATTGTCTTTCGAAAATTTTTACAGTACAGAACAAACATTCTGATTCATCATCATCTTCGCTTGAAAACGAATCATATATATATATATATATATATATATATATATATATATATATATATATATATATATATATATATATATATATATATATATATATATATATATATATATATATATATATATATATATATATATATTCTTTTTTTTTGTTTACGTGGTCCTTACGTGGTTACGTGGTACTTTTGTTTTGTGGTCCTTTAGCTATTCCCCTTCTTTTCTTTGTCGCATCTACATTTTCTGTCAAACTATCGTTTTCTTTATTTTTTTTTGTTTTTTTTTTATTCATCCATTCAATTTTTTTTTTGTTCTTTATCATATTTTTATTTGTCTTTCTTCTTCCAACAGATTCTTATACGCTGTCCTTGTCAGTATGCCACTTTTCCTTCCTACTTTCTTGACAGTTTTTCTTTTTCCTGTTATATTTGGCAATGGTTGAATTCGACACGGTGGCATACTGAACAATGTAGATTTAATTCGAGGTACAGAGCGCCCGAATCTTTCTTCGTCAGAATTTGCTTGCGGTGGCGAACTATCACGGAATGGTAAGTCTTTATCTGATTGTGTATGTGGCTGTGAGAAGATGGAGTTAGGTTTTTCATGATGATAAAGGAATATAAGGGCATTACAAGACGTGGACGGTATCGTGGATGTAGGACCATATATCGTTTCTTTTGCTAAAATACAAGGCGATGGTGGAGTTACAAGAAAGATAGCTGATTCATATAAATTTTTCTCAGATGTAGTATGTAACAAGTCAAAGTAATGGGTTGTCAATTACAAGACATTACAAGACGTTACATACAAGGGGCATTACAAGACGTGGACGGTATCGTGGACGCTACATACAAGGGGCATTACAAGACGTGGACGGTATCGTGGATGTAGGACCATATATCGTTTCTTTTGCTAAAATACAAGGCGATGGTGGAGTTACAAGAAAGAAAACTGATTCACATAATTTTTTTTCAGATGTAGTATGTAACAAGTCAAAGTAATGGGTTGTCAATTCCATAGGTGCTGCATTGTTCTCGGGAGCATCAGGCGCTGCCCTAGTAAAAGAACGAAGTTCTAAATTTTTGTTTTCATCTTGTTCAATAGTCTCGGCTACAAGATAGTCTGCATCAGTAAAAACCTCCGGGTTAAATGGTGTTATTCCACATTTTTCAAATCCTTTAATTATATTTAAGGATACAGCGGCTTTCATGTGTTGTTGTCGTCCTCTAACTCCTACGCGGAGCATAAGGCCTCTACAAAGACCTTCCATCTGACTCAATTCTGAGCGAGGCGTTTCACTTCGTTCCACGTTTTTTCCTGCGATCTTTAATTCTGCGTCTATGGTCCTCCTCCACGTGATAGCTGGACGTCCAGCTATCACGTGGAGAACCCTGCGTGGAGAACCCTGCGTGGAGAACCCCCCACGTGGAGAACCCCTATTCTGCGAGAACCCTGCGGGTTCCATTATAAGGCTTGCCTAGTGATGTTTCCTTCGTCTCTCCTCAATACACGGCCCAACCACTTGCGGTGTTTTATTTCTTTTTGTATCTCTTGTTGGTTAGTCAAGTGTCCAAAGTTTACATTGCGTATTGTATCTGGCCAAAAAATGCGCAGTATACTTCTTAGGCATTTGTTTATGAATACCTGAAGCTTATTTGCTATTGTAATGGAGATTTTCCATGTTTGGCACCCGTACAGCAAGACGGATTTCACATTTGAGTTGAAAGGCCTGAGCATACCAAATACCTGTTTGGCCCTTTTTATTCGGTATGAGACATCGTTGGTTTTCATGTAAGCTTCTGCAAATATGTTACTGATTTGAAAAACAGATACTACTCGTCTAAAATCGTGACGTTATTATCTCTGGCTTTCAGTATAAATTTTTAGTATGGGATAGGTAGCCGTTCAGTATCAAACAAGCGGGATCTTCAGCTGATGGTTTAGTATGGACTAAAAAGTGATCAAACCATTGTGTGAATACTTCCATTTTCATCCAGCCTGAAGAATTGCAAGCGTACACTGCAATTTGCACTGCAATGTTCCTGGTGGTGCACCATCCATTAATTCAATTTTCATTCTTGCTCTACGAAAGATGATCATGGGTGGTACGAAATATCCTCCAGCTGATCCGCAAATAACAGCAGTAGTTGTTTCACCTCTTTCAGCTGACGTTATCCTTGCAACCTGCTTTCGTCCTTTCTTGGCGAAAACTTTACTGTTTTTATTCGGAATAGTATTGAGACTTGTTTCATCGACATTATAAATACAATGGGGTGGAAATGAATGTTTCTCGTAAACGCTCTGTAATATGCTATAAAATTTGTCTACAGCCGGCTTATTAAAAGCGCGGGCACGAGCAGCTGACGCAACACTTGACGTTTGCTCCCCAAGACTTTGGCACCTCCAATGGCGTGTATATTCTTTCCTTTAGCTCGTCTTTTTAATGCCATAATCGGCACGGAGAATTGCTTGCTGGCAGTTTTATACGGCATGCCACGTTTAACAGCATCTAAAGCATTGACCATGGAGATTTCGCTCCAATTTTGGAGGGTAGTTTTTCTTACATAATTCCGCGGCATTGCTCCTGAAATAAAATATAACCAATAAACATAACAATATGGGTAAAATGATCCCTTTAGGATCATTTTGCCCTCCCACGAGAGAACTGTTTTACCCCAAATGCACAACTGTAAAAAACATATAATCATAACCGCATAGTATTCATTTACGACAATCAACCATTGCTGATTAAATAACATTAGAAACTAACGCAAACAAACCAATTACATTATAATTACTTAAACTTAGACAACATCATATTGTAACACACCAATTACATTATAATTACTTAAACTTAGACAACATCATATTGTATTTATGCTTACCTTGCATCAAACAACACTATTTTTATTTTTATTCAATAAAATCTTCCGAAATGCTGCCACGACCATAATACTTTGACGGAATGCTAAAATAGTTGTGGCGAAGACTAGTTTCACTCAAACAACTAGATAGCGCTACTAAATACGGTAAAACAGTTGATAATCGTTTTACCCCGAGGGATCGTTTAGTACCACTTTCACCTATTTACTTCAAGAAATAATAATAAATATTATTACCTACTAGTTTCGGCTTTCTTAAAAATTAGCCGTTATCAGGGTAAAAATGAACAAATATATATGAAAATAAAAAAATTAAACTTTCAAATTTGTTATAAAGTTATTACAAATAACAGGTAGTTATTTGTTATAACAAATTTGAAAGTTTAAATTTTTTATTTTCATATATATTTGTTCATTTTTACCCTGATGACGACTAATTTTTAATAAAGCCGAAACTAGTAGGTATAATATTTATTATTATTTATTGATGTAAATAAATATAAAATTAAAAATTAAAAAAATCTATTTTAAATTTTGATCTTTTCGATTCCTATTTTAAATATTAACGATCAGTAACTCAGCTTTTTTATTGATTCCTTCCTAAAACGAGATGATTTTTAGGGTTCCGTACCGAAAACGGAACCTTTATAGGATCACTTTGTTGTCCGTCTGCCTGTCTGTCTGTGTGTCCGTCTGTCTGTCTGTCAAGACCATTTTTTCAGGAACGCGTAGAGGTAACAAGTTGAAATTTGTATCAAATTCTCGGGTCTGCGGTCTCTTTCAGCTGTGAAAAAGTCAAACTTGTAAGTCAACGCGATCAAAAGATATGACCGTTTATGTCGCATATTTTGCGATTTCACAAGGGAATCAAAGCTATAGGGTACTTCCCGTCGACCTAGAATCATAAAATTTGGCAAGAAGCGGTGTCTTACAGCACATGTAAAGTATGTGTTGGCACCAAGCTGTTTCATCACGTACGCTCTATATACATAATATATACGGGGTATATATTATGTCTAAATTTTGCTTGTTTATAATTTTTCTTTATAATCTACATAATATGTTAATAATCTACATAATAATACTATACTATAATCTACATAATCTGTCGTAGATAATATGATTTAAGTATATTATACTTAAATCACGTACGCCCTATATTTTTTAGTAGTCAATTGCCCAAAAGCAGTCAATTGAACAACTGAATTTTAAGAGTATCGAAATAGATCTAGAAATAGTTAATATATTAGTTTATATTAGATCTAGAAATAGTTAGATCTTAATATAAGTTAGTGAATAAGTGTAATACTAAATTAAGTTTTCCTTTTATAAGTTTTTATTTTATTTAATTATTCGCGTTATTTAAAAAAAAATTACCCTGTATACATTTATACAGGGTATATAGGTATACAGGCAAAATTGAACAGTAAAAACAAATAGTGAAGTTCCAGAACCCCTAAACACAAATAGTGAATGCGGGATGTATGGTAATAAAATATAGGGTATAATTCCATCGTACGACAGCGACATCTTGAGGTTATGCTTGCAGCGGTACTAAGATGGTCGTGATTTCAGGAGGGCCACTTGTCAAGTTAACTGAATGTGCTTGCTACGTCCTCCACAAAAAAAGATACCTTACTTACAAGTTTGTACGGAACCCTCGGTGCGCGAGTCACAACTCGCACTTGGCAGGTTTTTTTTATTTTTTCAATACTACCAACTTTGAAATTATATCTACCTACGCGGCAAAGTTCGGGTTGATCTATGGATCTACGGAGCAAGTAAAATAACTGCGGCAAAATATCTTACATTACTTTTTCTTCACAAATTACGCCTACCGCAAGCCACACTTCGTTCCAATAGTTAGTTAGGAATGTTACGTCATGAGGTCTATGTTTTTTTTCTTGCTAATCTGCGAATAGAGATATAGGTACTCCGTAGGATCATTGATGTTTTTGTCTTTAAACTGGAAACGATACTGTCCACTTCCATGTGGGTATGTGAAATTTCTAGAAACTTGTTCTATAACTACGTTATATTTCATACCCGTCAATAACAGTGCATTAGATATATAGAGCATTAGATATACAGTTCCTGTTCTGATAGTTGCAACCATCTCTATCAAAATTGTTTAACTTGTTTTTCCTTATTTATTTTCTTGTAAAATCTTTTTTTTAATTAAACTAGCACATATATTTGCAAATTTTCCAAGAAGGCATGAAGGCGAAAACTCCCTACAAAATGGCGGCTAAGTTTAACGCGAAATTTTGAAGTCGTTCCTCTCATAACGCGTTCAATCAACCAATTTAAAGTCAAAATTGATAGGAGCTTCTAAATTGTGTTTTTTTTGAATGATGAGGTAAAACGTAATAGCGGTAAAAAAATGAATTTAACAGGTTTACACTTTTAGCGATATGTTTCGAATTTATTCGGTTTATATGCGAATATTATAATAATACCCTAAATCGTAGTTATTATACAACGTAATTTTGATTTACAACAGATTTATAGAAATTAACATGAACAATAAAAAAAAAAGAAAGTGTTTTGGGAAAACAAAATATCCGCTGCAATACAAGGCCACACAATAATAACAGGTTTTAATATATTCTCGGAATTATTTAATTGAAACAAGAGATGAAGATAATTTATTTATTGTATGCTTTAAACAAAGGGCTATCGACCACGAGGTCCTTCTGCCCGGTTTGAGACAAGATTTTTTCACAAGAAAACATTGTATGTGCCATAACATTAAAAAAGCTATATTTTCTTGTTAAAGTAAAATTTAGTCTGATGATCTTTTTAATAATTGCAATTAAAGAAATATATTTGTTATTTAAACCTTTCCGCGCTTCACGAGACATAAGAAGATAGAGATGAGTGGGCAAATAAGGTTAGTCGGAGAAGATTAGAATATAAAATTTGTACAAATACACAAAAAACGAAAACTAAACATATTAGACTGACAGATTATACAAGGCAAATCGAGATAGAGATAATTAAACATATAGAGTCGAAACTAGGTAGATTAGAGAAATAAATATAATACATTTAAATAAATAATAATATATAAATAAGAAAATGAAATTGACATGACTAAAAATACAATATTTTGCAAATGAGATTAAACACTAAAGACCAAATAAAACCTAATATAAAATAAAGCAACTCACCGTTCTAAGCGTGAATTTAACTAATTTTTATTCACAGCGTTCATGTATATGGTAACTCGCAATCGCAAAGAACTTGTTTATATTAAATTCAATCTTACATTAAAAACACTTTCTTATACTAATATGAAACATACATTAACAGTTACGCACGTTATGATGGGTAATCCCGATATAGTTCGATGCTACAGTATTCATCAAAATAAATCGCATCGAGTGCTATGCTCGCGCATTCGGCATACGCATAGTTATATTTGGATTATTTTTTATATTAACATTGCGTTGGTGTTAAAATAGTCTTGAAAATCTTTATCACAACTGAGGAATAAATGATTATAGTAGAACATTATTTTCGCTAAATCGTAAATAGACGCGAAAATGACCCACGTTTGAAATAAATCTCGGAAAAATATCAACTATAGACTCCTTAGAGAAAGTGTTATGTTGAGATATTTATTTCTTCGCACCGGTAGTGTGTAGTGTGTAGCGTAACGGCACTTGAGGTCGACGAGGAACAATTTACCCACGTTTTTACTAGCTCGTTTTCTTGTATCTCTGTTGAAACCGATTCACTTCCCGATGAGCTAGATACTTGAAACTTTAAACATAGCTCAAAACTATGAAAAGACAATCCAATATTTTAATACTTTAGATCAGTGGTTCCCAAACTATTTTGCTCGTGGAACCCCCGAATTTGTTGCCAATGATCGTGGAACCCTAAATATTTTTTAAACAACGACTTTTCAAAATTTAATATCTGATATTAAATGAAACAAGTGTTATTTTGGTATTTCAGATGTTATTGAATTACAGAAAACTAAAAAAAAACAATTCATCGTAGAAATAATTAACAAAAATATAAAACATACACTAAAATAAATGTGTGGGTGATACGCGGTAGAATAAATATAACACGGTTTGCAAAGGAATTTATTAACAATCACATAATATACAAATATAAAAGAGATACAAACACTTTATTAAGGGAATGGGTTCCTCCTCTTTTGGATTATTTTTCTTTCTTCGGTTATATCGTCGCTTTGGTGGTTACCGATTCTCGGGAGAAAAATATCCTATCAAATCAAATATCCAAAATATGGTAATGCCCTCGTAAAACCAAAAATAAAAATGTTTCTTGAACTGCTCGAGGATGACACTAACAACCTTAATAAAGTATTTTCGGAAATTTGTCCGGAAGTATCTGAATAATTACTGTAATGCCCTCGTAAAACTAAAATGGATTTTAACGGCCTGTTGCCGCTACATCACCCCCTTGCCAGTGATAACTCTACATAGAGTTTTTTCCGGCTGTTGTTGCTTGTTTGTTGAAAGTTCGGTAAGTTTTCTTAGTTGTACACCTGCTTGTAGTCGATCAGGGAATCGTAGACGTCGTTGTTAATGAAGGCACCCAAGAAGACGGTTGAAAACTTCATCGTAGACCTCGTTTTTGCAAGTTTGTTGCAAGGAGTCTTCGTTGACGTCGTTTGTGATAGGCAGTTTCCTTTGCAAAACCAGCTTGCACCTATCAGTCGCTGTTGCGGTGTTTGTTCGTAGGCGTCTGGTAGACGGTTGAAGCCGTTACCGTAGACGTTGTTGTTGTAGACAGTTGAATGAGTCATCGTATACCTTGTTGTTGCAAGCTGTTGCAAGGCATCTTCGTAGACGTCGTTTGCTGATAGGCGGTTTACTATGCAAAACCACCAGTAACCAACCATCAGTATGAGTCGATCCGGAAGATTAACAAGTCGATAGTGGCCTCGTATACGGTAGTCGTACAAGGCGTCGTCGTAGACGTTGTTGTTACTGGCGTCCTCGTGGACGGTTGAAAGCGTCATCGTAGACGTGAGGCGTATGAGAGGCGGTGTTCGGACTTTGACTTGCGGTGTTCAGTTTCGGTTGTAAGGTTTCCTTGGTACAGATTCAGGGTGTAGTTCAACTTTGCGGCAGATTTGAGGTGCATTGGTTCCATATTTGAGTGTGTAGATTCCTCTTTTTGATCACGTCGGGGTCACCAATGTGTGGTGGTACGCGGTTGAATATGGTATATCACTCACGGTTTGTAGGGGAATTTATTTACAATCACATAATATGCAAATATACAAGATATACAAACACTGTTCTAAGGGAATGGCGGAGCTGCAACGTATTCGGAGAACTTGGATATAACTTGAAGAAACCTGCACTATTAACTTGGGTGGAACTGGTGTCTCGGAGGCGCTCGTACTCGGACTGTCTTCGTACCTTAACTTTTTGTTTATCCGTGGGTCCCAGTATTTATATTACGTCCAGGTATACTGGTCCCTCCTCTAGTGGATTATTTTTCTTTCTTCAGTTATATCGTCGCTTGTGGTGAAAAATATCCTGTCGTAATCTTTCCGAGGATTACACTATTGTCCCTTATAAAATATTTTCTGAAACTTGTCCGAAAGTATTTGTTTAATTATTGTAATGCCTCGGAAAACTAAAAATTAAAATGTTTCTTGATCTGCTGGAAGTCCTCCACTATCGACTCTCATAAAATTTTGTCGGAAATTTGTCCGAAAGTATTTGAGTAATTACTGTAATGCCCGCGTAAAACTAAAATAGGTTTGAACGACCAGTTGTCGCTACAAATGAAAAAACTTTAATGTGAAGGATGCACCTGCTTCTTTGATAAAATGCTTCTATTAAAACTAGGCGTTATGTTTGATAACTGAATTCGCATATCTGGTGCAGCATGAAGTTTGTCACGATATTTTGTTTTTGTCGTAACATACTTTGAAAACCCAGATTCACACAAATAAGTTGCAAACGGCAATAGAATTCGAACAGTCTGTTTTGATAAATTTTGATATTCATCGATAACATCTGATAAGAATATTGTTAATGAAACTGTTCTAAATTTGGCTTCTAATTGTGGAGCCAAACTCAATTAAATCAATTTGTCATAATCCATGGAATTAAATCCTTTTGATTTTTCTTTTATTTTGAATGGATTTTGTTCGAATTAAATAAAAGTTGCTGATTATATTTTAACAAAAAGTTTATTCTAAAACACGTGGGGTCAAAAACAAAACATATATTTTACTTAACTGAAGTTTTCAAGACAGAGCAACCAACTTAAAAAACTATAAGTAATACTAACCAAATGTAATTACATTGCCAGTTTACAATACCCTCTCTCCCTCAATGTATTTACATTTCAAAAATAAAACAATTCTAAATTATGGTCTCTTCTTAATCCATCTAACACTCTTCTTAATACATCTAACAAATAACTCTCTATTTAAAGCTTTTGTGAGCATGTCAGCTGGTTGCTCACTAGTATTTATGTACTTTACACATATTTTATTATCTTTTATTAAATCTTTAACAAAATGAAAACGAATATCTACATGCTTTAAACGTTTAATAGATTCAGTGGCTGCAGTTAATAATGCTGACTGATTGTCACAAAAATTATTTACCGGGCAAATATTTTGGAAACCAAAATCATTAAGCAAGTTTTTTAACCAACAAGCTTCACTGGCAGCCATGCTCATTGCAGACTCAGTTGAAGACAGGCTCACAGATGCTTGTTTCTTAGAACTCCACAATACTAAACAATTAGAGAACATAAACATGTACCCAGAGGTGGACTTTCTGTCCTTTAAGTCACCACCCCAATCAGCATCACAAAAACCTTCTAAACCTACATCTGTGCACTTATAAATTAACTTATAATCTAATGTATTTTTCACATATCGTAATACTCTTTCCAAATTAGTTAATAACACATTATTAGAACATTTTTGATATCTACTTAATATTGATATTTAACATTGAGACTGCAAAACATAAATCTGGTCTAGTACCTTGTACACCATACATTAAGCTTCCTATTATTTGCCTACACATTTTCTCAATATTTTTATCAAGAATTTGTTCTTCAAAAATTTTAGAATTGAAATTACTATCCATTGGCGTAGCCATGGGTTTACAATTTTCCATTTTAAACCTTCTGAGAACATTCTCTAAATGGCTTTTCTGACTAAGTTCAGTAATACCAGATTTTAAGTTTTGATTTACATTAATACCTAAAAATTCAGATATTAATCCCAAATCCTTCATTTTAAATTCCCTATTCAAAACCTTTTTAAACTTTGTAATATCAGAGTTTATGTAATATCCGAAAATTAATAAATCGTCTACATATAGTAATACAAACATTTTATCTTTTCCATTATATCTATACTAAAAACATGAGTCACAGTTTGATCTAAGAAAATCCTCTCTAGTCATTACTGTATTGAACTTACTATTCCAATACTTAGGAGACATTTTTAACCCATGTAGTGATTTATTCAGTTTAACAATATTTTTATTTTTAGTTTAAGCCCCTTCAGGTAACTGAATATAAATATCCTCTTGGATTTCCCCATACAAAAATGCCCCAATTACATCCATTTGAAAGATTGGTAAATTAAATTTAGTAGCAATAACAACAAATAGTCTAAATGTTGACAGCTTTGCTACTGGAGCATATATGTCTTGATAACTAAACAAATCATCCTGTTCAAACCCTCTTGCGACTAACCTGGATTTATATTGACCTGAACCTTTAATTTTAAACACCCATTTACTACTTACAATTTTACTTGGGTCAATTGACACATTGGACATTTTCCACGTATTATTATCAGTTAGTGTTTGTAGTTCTCTTTCTATGCCCCCCCCCCCTACATTTTAAAGCATCACTCCTACTCATAGCTTCATTGTATGTCACCGGATCAGGATCTACATTAATGTGCACATTGTTACACTTATAAAAAGAGGTTTGTTTCCTTCTTCTCTTAGGTCTCTCACTGTCGAGTGGTGGAGTATTATCTTCTGTTAATGAACTCAACTCATCCAGACAAGGTTCATCTTCACTTTCAGGTTCTGTTTCAAAAGACGAACTTTTCTCAATATCACTTTCTCTCACACAAACGGCACCTTCTGATTTTTCAGTTTCTTCATTTACCACAATTTTAGTCTCCTGTAATGATTGGTCTTCTAAAGTTTCTATATCAATTGATTCTTGCACTTTATTAATTTCTTTTTCTAAGAACACTTTCTTTTTCTTTAGGGATGTGTGCATATACTAGTTTACCAATTACTTTCAATTGTTGAATATCAAAATTTTTGTTCGTCCAAACTTCAAAGGCGAATTTTCCATCTTCTTTACTCTTTCCAGTCCTATTAAGCACAAAAGCCGCCGTATTTATGGCCTCCGCCCATAGTTTCTCGGTAAATTCTTTGCTTGCAGCATCGTCCTAGCAGCTTCAACCAATGTTCTAATCTCTCTCTCCGCTTTTCCATATTGTTCCGGTGTGTATGGCACTGTAGTTTGATGAGTTATCCCGCGGCTCGAGAACATATCCTTGACCTCTTTGTTTACAAACTCCGTACCATTGTCACTTCTGAAAATCTTAACCCTATTTTCAGTAACTTTCTCAGCCTTGTTAAGAAAATCTTCAATACTGCTCTTGATTTCGTATTTATTTTTAACATAATAAACATATATGGAGTAATCATCTTTCAATAACACACAATATTTCGACCCTCCTATCGACATTTCTTCCATCGGGCCACATGTATCAGCATGTATCAATTGACATGTCTTTGTGCTAGTGTAATCACTTCTTGCGAATGGTAAACGATGAATTTTTTCCAGTAAACAACTTTCACACTTAGAATCTGAAGTTTGTTTGGCATCGATGTTGTATTGCTGCAACACTTTTCTGACATAATCGAAGTTTTGATGAGCTAATTTTTTATGCCACATATTTAAGTCATTCAGATATGTTTTAGCAACACTTGCAGTTTTGCATTTAAATCGTAAATCTAATATAATATAATAAAGTTATTATATAACTACTTCCAACTCGATTTGCAACCGCACAAACATCACCATCTTTGTAAAATTTACAACAGTTTTACAACTGCATTGCAGTGCCTTTTTCATATTTATACTGGAAGAATCTTTGTTGAACAATGTGAATGCTGGTTTCAGTCTTTTGTTCATACACACTCTCTAACTTTCTCTACATTTTGGCTGAAGTTGAACAAAATATAATATGTAACATGACATCTTCAGTCATCTTTGAGACTATTAAAGTCTGAGTTTTGGCATCCTGGTTCTCCCAAGCAATTTTCTCCCCAGCTATTTCTGGTTTTGTGCGCAGACCTTCAACAATATCCAGCCAACCCTGCCCACGCAACAGCACTTTGGTTTGGAATTTCCAAATGTTCCAGTTCCTTGAACCTTCCAGCTTCAAAACATTTTGACTGCTGTCCATCTTGATTAATAAACTTTACAAGATCCTCTTTCTTTTTGTTATTTTTATTCACTTTGCCTTCCTGCACAAAACACGTTGCGGTTTCAACCTAACCTCAATTCACCAGTTAATCTGCACTGCGATTAACTGGTGGTAACTGGTGGTATTTCAACAACTCAGCAAGTTTTTAAAGTCACACGAGGTAAATGTGCCTGGGCCCATAACCTGTTCGAATTAAATAAAAGTTGCTGATAATATTTTAACAAAAAGTTTATTCTAAAACACGTGGGATCAAAAACAAAACATATATTTTACTTAACTGAAGTTTTCAAGACAGTGTTACCAACTTAAAAAACTATAAGTAATACCAACCAAATGTAATTATATTGCCAGTTTACAATAGATTTTGTACCCAGTAATTATCTTTATTCTCTAGATTTGAAAAGCAGTCAATGAGTGATTGCTGTAAACTGGACAGATGCGATTTTATACCATGATGGATTTCCATATGTAAATCCACTTCAGATTCTTCGAGAAAATCACTAAGCGTTTGGAAACACTCCAAGTTATTTTGCTCCACAGTTGAAATCCCATATTGTAATTTGCTTGAAAAGGCAACCAATTTTTCTTTTGTCTGTAATATATTAACTTGTTTTCCTTGCAGAGCCAAACATAATTCTTTCAATTTTACAAATGTATCAGCAAGGTGTACAAGTGTAGATGTCAACTCATATTACTTAATCTATCTGATAATTCAAATTTATGACCAATAAAATACGCCAACAGTTCCCTTCACAATTCAAATATTTTTTTTTAACAAAAGATGACATGTTGTAGACCCTCCTCCACCTCCAACCTCCTCTGACCTTGCCTTAAACTTCCGGTTTCGACTTCCTGTTTCCGGTTTTGACTTCGGGTTTCGGTTTCGACTTCCGGTTTCGACTTCTAGTTTTGACTTCCTGCCTCCATTTCCGGAACTTCCGAATGCGCGGGAAAATTAAAAAATTGACGCGAGGCGAGAAAATTCAAAATTAGATGTCGGCGGAGAAAATTAGGTGTGTAGTTGGCTGCATATATCAACGAGACTAGATACATGAGGTTAGATACATGGGGTTAGAAACATGGGGCTAGATAGACAGAGATAGATACATGGGGCTAGACAGACGGGACTAGATACATGAGACTAGACAGACGAAGCTAAATACATGGGGCTAGATAGACGGAGCCAGATACATGGGGCTAGATAGACGGGGCTCGATACGTGAGACTAGACAGACGAAGCTAAATACATGAAACTAGATAGGCTGGGCTAGATACATGGGACTAGATAAGACAACTAAAATATATAAGGGATTGTTTAATTTAACTAAAATATATTTTCGATTGTTTTTTCGTTTAACTTAATAAACATAATAAGATTTGAATTTATCAGCAGTCAGTTAAGCATTGCAGGATGTTTGTGTTTGTCAGTGTAATCAATTTCCGGAAATGCATTATCAAATTCGGACGCGTTTTTTACATGAGCTTCCCTTCGCCCCTCTTGCAGTGCAATTATAACGTATCGAGGCTTCTCCAGAGTTGTAGATGTTTTTACAGACCAGATAACTCTGTAGGTATTTTTTAAAGCAGGTAGTTCATGCAACTCCCACTTACGAAACGGTATTAATATCGGCTTATCTTCTTCGAGTTTATCCATACTATCGCTTTAACTTATATCCTAGAGATAGTAGTTTATTTTTTAATATAGGTGTTAACTCTCTGTGATGTAAACGTCGAGTAGAAGAATTGCCCGATACAACCGCTTTTATACGATTTCCGTGAAAATTAATTCCCATTTCTCTCTCTCTCACTTAATACTCTTCAGCTCTAATCGGTTATGTGTAGCGTGGGGTCACATAGACCTCACACCTTGTTTAGCGTGGGGTCACATAGACCTCACACCCTGTTTAGCGTGGGGTCACATAGACCTCACACCCTGTTTAGCGTGAGGTCACATAGACCTCACACCCTGTTTAGCGTGGGGCCACATAGACCTCACACCTTGTTTTTATAATTTAGTGTTAACGCTGGTGTTTTACTATCAAGATGGGGATTGTATTTGGTGAGAAGCGTGCCCGTAATAAAACTATCTATTGGACTCCACTTAGAATATCTACTAGTTTATCACCATAATATGGGACGCTTCCTAGACGTCAAAAGAATAAAGTTGAGAGTTTGAATGGTGACTATGATAATAATAGAGAAAAATATGCACATGTTCCTGATTCAATAAACCAATCAGCTGTTTGTTCATCCAACGCTAAAGATAGTGAACATTCCCTCGAGAAAACAGATGTTAAATGTCAAAAGAATAAAGTTGAGAGTTTGAATGGTGATTGTGATAATAGTAGAGAAAAATATGCACATGTTCCTGATTCAATAAACCAATCAGCTGTTTGTTCATCCAATGCTAAAGATAGTGAACATTCCCTCGAGAAAACGGATGTTAAAGACGGTGTGTTGGTTGTTATAAAGAAAACCGTAATTCATGCGAAAATAAAGGAAAAATAGTTTGCTGTCTTTTGTTAAACGATTGAAGAGGGTGTGAAACTCTCCTTCTTCATTTCTTGCAGCATTTATGTCGTGCACCAAAAACCTTTTTTTCATTTTTTTTTTACATTCTTCTTCAATAAGTGCCAATGCAATAATTACTGCTTCTTCTTCACTGTCGCTACTATTCATACTCATATTACACAATATTTTCAACAACTATACACAACAATACTTTCACAACTATACATAACCTGACAAATTTGACAAAGGGTTCGGTGGGAGGGGATTGAGTGTGTGGAAAAGTGACGTGGCTGAGCGGATGCAATGTGTTGTTGTGAAAGTATTGTTGTGTATAGTTGTTGAAAATATTGTGTAATATGAGTATGAATAGTAGCGACAGTGCAGAAGAAGCAGTAATTATTGCATTGGCACTTATTGATGAAGAATGTAAAAAAAAATAAAAAAAGGTTTTTGGTGCACGACATAAATGCTGCAAGAAATGAAGAAGGAGAGTTTCACACCCTCTTCAATCGTTTAACAAAAGACAGCAAACTATGTTTCCGTTATTTTCGCATGAATTACGCTCAGCCACGCTGCATTCCGCAATGTGTGGAAAAATGATGGAGCTGAGCGGAGCGAACCCAGTGTGCAATAAGCCTAAGGCTCCATATCACCCATCTAAAATGTCTATTCCGTAACTATACAACCAGCCATACATTCCGGATAAAAATAAAGTGGAGCTAATATTTAACTACCAATCCCCTCCTACGACTCCATAGAGAAGAGGAAGGAAGAGAATCGTTTCTGATCTCTCTCTTGCATGAAGAACGCCGTTGGCCATGCGCATGCGCAGTGCAACGCTTCTCTCACCGTACCGCGGCTGCGGTCGACAGTCGAAATAGAAAGAGAATCGTATTCTAAAATTGTTTTGAAAATTACTCACATAGTTTTTGTTTTTAGCCAACTGGCTTGGGGCGTTGTAATTTAAAAAAAAAGAAAATATTTTTATTTCATAAATACAAATTATTATTTAATAGTTATGGCCATATTTCTATTATATCTTGAATCTAATAATTCAAGTTAATATGCAGAAATATAAAATCTCCAATTTTCTTATCATATCATCTTCCCAAAATTGTTTATTTCTTACAATTACTTCGCACTTGTAATCTTTAAATATATAAATGAAAAAACAACAACATTCCCGATTTGCTATTTCCAAGAGACCTTGAATTTAGTACATATAACGATAGTTATATTTCAGTTTTACCTTATTATTTTCGATGTAACAGTAATCAATTATTTTGTTTACTACTGCATCTACTACTTATTTTCGGGCAATGTTCGGACAATTTATTTCCAAAATGGCATCTTGATCGATAAGACCATCTGGAGAGGCAGCAAGAAACTTATATTGTGAGTGAATCAACATGCCACATTCTTCTACGTGTAATCTGTAGATATTTTCAAAAAGTTCTAGACCCGTTGCTTCATGAACAATGCCATGTTGCAATGGTGCAATACGTTTATTGTTTGTATTATAAATTAAACTTTTTACAGTGGATGCAGTCGAAGTGGTAGGTCGAAGCTTGCAAATTTTTCCAAAATTGCTAGAGGTTAATCGATACATCCGTTCTTGAAGCCATTTTGGATTTAAAGATTGTCCCCGGGTATTTTGTTAAATTTCTTCGCAATTTGAATTTTCAATATTAGTCAAAAACTGATTTTTAATAACTTCATTTACAAAAAAAAATCAAAATCAAATTCATTTACCCTTATATCTTCAACTGTAAGTGTACCGTAATCGCTACCTGCTTGATAAATAATTTTCTTTTTGCGTGAATTTTTTTTTTAGTAGGTTTACTTTTCAACAAAATTTTTCTGAACTTTATAGAAAAATGGACGATTAATGTTAAAATTTGCGACAATTCCGTGAATTGGGAATATCCTATCCTGACTGCCAAGGAGCCACAATCGGCAGCTTTATTAATACTAACGATTGAATCAGCTTCTGTTGCAACAGTTTCTGATAAATTACATATTTTGCATTTAGTAACGAAAATACTTTTCAGTCTGTACCTTTTTTCGGATAAAATTTCAATATCAAAAGGGCTGCAGCCAAACACATCGTGTTTTAGGATTTTTAAACTTGTTAAAAAATATTGAATGTCTACGACACGCAAGATGGTGGAAGATGGTGCAAGATGCTACGCAGCAAGATGGTGGATTACAGGGTCGTATTCCACCATCTTGCTGCTTTTGATCTTCTGTGACAATGTTCAATTCCGAGAAATTATTTGTGACTTCTATCTGGACCTGTTCATCTACGTTCTCGCAAACAATGTGCTGAATGTCTGGTACTATCTGCGATTGTAAATGTTTGTGGACACTTGCTGCAAGTGGCATACAGTTACGAAACGTAAGACAGATTCCAATTGAAAAATATTATAATCACTATATTTACCTCTTAGTGCTCGTCCACGAGCTGCTTTTACCATGTATCGAGCGGCATCTGATATAAAGAGTAAAATCGAATCTCGATTGAAACTTTCACCCAGAATTCTTATTGAATCATCAGGCTTGCAATAATTTTATGATTTGGCTTGTCTAGCACAGCCGTATTTAATACGCGCCTTGCGATTTCCGTCAAAAAGCAGGTCAATGAATATAAATATATTAACCAAATTGAGCATAATATGCACTAAAAATATGCAGTTATTTCGAAATATGTCTTATCATAGCCAATATGCAATTTATGCTCCTCTTGGTGAAAGGGTTCTAAATTCATAGTTTAGTCAGAAACACATTTCTGGCTAATCCATTCTTTTATAAGTAGTATGGGAAAATATATGCATTTGCATATTTTTAGTTGCCCTAGTTATTAGTGTTACATCGAGCATGGAAAGGTAATATACGACCTTTTACGCTTTAAGGGATGATAATGTTGTTTGGAGATTATAATTTTATATTTTAGTGTCGGTAAAGCGATCTGTGATCTATGCGGGAAGGCATTTGGGAATGTTTATGTAAGGAATAAACAATTGAACAATTTGCATAACAAGAAACCGGAAAAAAATATGCCACAACACATTCGTTGCTCGTTATGTCCGGAAGAAAAAAAAAGAAGCTCTAAAAAACCATGATATCCTGATTAAGCATTTAACAGATGTACATGGTGTAACAATTAAACAATTTGATTTAAGTTTTACGAACATTGCGGAATTTGAAACATGGAGATCAAAGGAAAATAGAGCAGTTGATTATATAGTTGCTACAAAAAAAAAACCAAATGGCAACATAGATGTATATTACAATTGTAATAGAAGTAACTCAAGAGGTTTGTTGGTAATAATGTTATGATGATCATTAAAAATAATTCAAATATGTTAATTTAGGATTTAAAAGCCATTGTACCAAAAGGGCGGAGAAGGCAAAGGGCAGTATTAAAATTTCAGGAGTGTGTCCATCAAGGATAATTGTAAAGATCTTTGAAAATGGTAATTTTGAATAAAATGTTTCTAAAACTAGTCTACAATGAAATTTTTCAGGTACAGTAAGTGGAAAATTTGTGGAAACACATGTTGGACATACAGATCAATACAGATGAATTATGTCCTGAAGGGCAAAGAGGTTGACGAAATAGGAACAGGCAATGATAGTGGATCAATTACAGGCTGGAGTTTCAACGGACAGGATACTACATGAACAAAGGAAAACGAAGGACATTGAAGTTAAGCGAATAAATTTAATTCGAAGAGGGGATCTAGACTATTTAATGAAGAAATTTAACATTGATAAGAAACGGCATGCAGATGATATGGTGGCTACAGCTTTAAAAATTGAAGAATGGAATAAAGAAGGGAAAAATAATGCATTTTTATATAAAAGAAAGGGTAAATAAACAATTAACTGTTAACAGCAGATATTCAAATTAAGTAGATAATAATTTACTTCTCTATTGCAGATTTTGATGGTGCCTTGTTGTACTGCAACCTTTATAGATCTATTGAACCTCTTCCTCTAATCATTGGTGTACTTACCCATTTAGTTCTAATCTACTATTACTCTAAGCTCTGTGTACTTTCCATTTTATATTTTCTTTTTTCCTCTTACATAAAGTAGAAGGTATTGGTATAGCTTATTTGGCGTTTTCAAAATGTAAACTTAAGGTGCTTCATGTGGTGCAGGTGTGGTGGTGGAAATATTAATAATGTTGTAGGTGTAAGTCACCCTTACTTAGACTGTGAAGATTTCGCATTGGGCTATTTGAATAAAATGATGGAAAAGAAATTGAAGGATTACCAACATGTCAATTGTATAGATGGTACACACGGAACAAATCGATGGAAATTCGAGTTGACGACTGTTTTAGTTAAGGATGATGGAAATATGGGATTCCCGGTGGCATTTTTGCTCTCCAATAGATTGGATCAGGTGATTTAAAAAGTTTTTTGGGAGCATTAAAAGAAAGATTGGGATGCAGCATTCAAGCGAAATATATAATGAGCGATGATGATCCTAAATATTACATTGCATGGACAGAGACCATGGAGACTGCGGAAAAGCCAAGTAGATTACTTTGTACATGGCATGTGGTAAAGAATTAGAACATTCAAGGTAGATCGAAACTGATGAAGCCAGAAAATAAGTTGGAAATGAAGACAGAAATAAGAAAAATTTTGAAGGAAACGAAAATCGAAAATGTTGTCGCTTTGAAAGACAAATATTTTCAACATTTAAAAGACGAAGGCGAACTAAAGTTTTTAAGTTATTTAGAAAAGTAGGAGTTTTGCAATTAAACTTCTTAAATTTGGAATGACTAAATTTTTATACATTTGTAGGTACTATTTTCAGGAATCAAGAATTAAGATGTGGGCTCATTGCCATAGAATCAATGCCGGAATAAACACCAACGAAATAGTGGCAATAGAAAGTTTGCACAAAGTTTTAAAACATATTAAAATGAGAGGAAAAGAGGTTAAATCAATAATATTTTATTTCATATCGTTATTGTTAAATTATAAATGTTATTTATAATATTTTTATAGTTAAAAAATTACTAAACATGTAAGAAGAGAGCTTGTTGACGAGAAGATGTGGAAGAATATTTTAAACCAAGAGCGACCAAATGCCAACAATTACAGCCATAAAATAATCGTTAAAGCCCATACGAAGGCAAAAGAAATGACAGATTTTGTGGAATCTGTTGAATTTGGCAAATTTTGAGTCAAATCGACAACAGGAGACACATTTTATACTATAACTTACAATGAATTGTGTGATGAGGATTGCCGAATGGGACATTGCCATAAATGTAAAGTTTGTTTCCATCGGTATATTTGTGAGTGTCTTTTGTGAGACACTCACAAAAGTGTGAGTGTGAGAATTTTGCATAAAGACTACTTTGTGCAAACATATACATGCAGTAGTACTTCATGAAAAGAGGATAAGTAAGTCGGAGGTAGGTGTTCCTGGTTTGGGAGAAGAAGAAGACTCAGAAGGAATTGTTATACGTGAATGAACTCACAACAAGTAAAACTAGGTACCGAGAGGAACTATGCCAGTTTTTAGAAGAGAAAAATAATGATCCAAGCACATCTATCGATATCAAAAGAAGGAGACAGGTGTGTTAAAGACTGTATACACAAAATGTGTAATTTGTTTCAATATTCAATTTAAATATTTTTACAGATTAAAATAGAAAATATAAATTGTAAGATGGAAAGGTTAGACACACAATCAGTAGACATGGGCCTTGCATTTAATAATAATTTGGAAGAGAAAAACAATGCAGTATGCAAGAAGAGAAAAATTGAGGAACAGACGTACTTTCCTAATAAAAAATGAATCTTATCTAATTTTGTAAATTATTCATTTAACCATTAGATGTGTTTAGGCGTAAAAAAGGTCGGTCAGTTGGGGTTGTGACGGAGGTTGGCGGTAGATTCTGAAACTGTACAAGCTTCAAAATTTGGAGCAAGAGAAGAATAATATATATGTAATGTATTGTAATTTATTTAAGTATTATGTAATTAGCTATGTTTTGTAATTTATTTAAGTATTCTGTATTTAGCTATGTTTTGTAATTTATTTAAGTATTCTGTATTTAGCTATGTTTTGTAATTTATTTAAGAATTCTGTATTTAGCTATGTCTTGTAATTTATTTAAGCATTTTGCTATGTTTTGTAATTCATTTAAGCATTTGCTATGTTTTGTAATTTATTTAAGTATTCTGTATTTAGCTATGTTTTGTAATTTATTTAAGTACTCTGTATTTAGCTTTGTCTTGTAATTTATTTAAGTATTATGTATTTATTTATTGTAAATCTATATTGTATTATGTATTTATATATTGTAAATTGTACAATATTATATTACTTTCATTTTTAAGTTGACAGTTGCTTTCTCATTTTTGCAAAATACATATGTATATAATATTATGCAATACGATTTATCCAGGGGTAAGAAATCGTATGAGCACCTCCACGCGGTTTACCCCGGGTAACGCTAAGGCTGAATGTAAACTATTTTGTAAAATGTAATGTAATGTCGTGTAATTTTGGGTATTTAAGAATTTTTTTATTTTATCAATATATTATTTTTTAAGTTATCAATACCAGGAAAATATATAATAAATTTCTTACAAGAATATAAATTTCTTTTTAACAACTATTTCACCCAAATCGACAATTACTCCCAACAATAAAAAATATTTCTTAAAAAAAAAAGTTAAAACTTTCTAGAAAATACTTTAAAGTTCAAGAATTTACTATTGTTAGAATTAAATTATTTCAACTTTTTTTTTTAATTCCGCGGGCAGATTCAGCAGGCGCCGCCAAGCGCCCATTATTTGAACTAGGTCTAGGCCTAGTTTGTAAAATAAGATATGCTGTCCGTATGTATGTGCGAGCGACGTTTTGCTTGTCCTATGCGCGCGTTCCACGGAAGCGCGTTCTACGATTGGTCCCTGTTTAAGGGTGTGTTAGCGTAACGAATTGACCTACAAAAAGTTGGCGTGGAACTGCAATAATTTAAAAAAACGAGAAACCTATCTTAATTGCTCACTAATTGCTCAATTAAAATCCGCAATTGCTCATAACATTAATTAATTATTTTTTTAGTTATTAACTGTTTAAAGTACAAAGCGTTTTTCCCCTATTTGTGAGAGAAGCATTGAGTTTTTCTTATTAAATTTACTTTCAATAAATTGCTCAATTTTAGCTCATCTATGCAAGATCTAGGTTTCTACGTTTCTATGCAAGATCTAGGTTATTTTTTTAAAATAATTTTTTAATTAATCAAAAGAAATTATTTCGATTTGAAATGGTGATAAACGTAGTAAAAGTCTGATATCTCATGCGCATGCAAATAAATAAACTCATTGCACATGCGCATTGGGGGCAACACCAATGCGTAGGGAAAATAAATTTTAAGGGGGTATATAAAAATTGTTTATATTATTGATATTTTTTCTTATTTCGGATCGAGAGGTCGCGCTGCCTCGCGGTTTGTTGGCCTGATTGATCTTCTCCTAATATAACCTAATGTAACCATAATCTAACCATCCATTTTATTCAAATCTGTAGGTACGATGGCGTTTTGTACACGCTACTGGAGGCTTTATGACAATTTCCGTTAGTTTCAATTGTGGCACGGAGGGCGCTGAATGGCACAACGCATATTAACCGAAAATTATAATAATTTTTTTACTTATTTATAATAAGTAAAAATAATATATATATTTAAAATAAATAAACAAATAATTAGAAGTACACAAAAGACGTTTATTCATTAAATGGCAACAACACATCATAATAACATTCCTATTGTAAATTTAATTGTCTTATAGCAATGACTACATTCAAATAAATTTTAATTTAATAATAACTAATTAGTTTACCTAAAAAGTATTTGTTTAATGTAGGTTAGCCTTCCATATATAATTTATGTTTACTTGTTTTGTTATTATTTTGTACATATGTATACTTACGTTTTCCGTGCCATAAGCGCATGTGCGATGAGTTTATTTATGTGCATGCGCATGAGATATCAGTCTTTTACTACGTTTATCGCCATTTTAAATCGAGATAATTTCTTTTGATTAATTAAAATTAAATTTTAAAAAATAAACAAGATATTGCCTAGAAACTAGATGAGCAAAAAGTGAGCAATTTATTGAAAGCAAATTTAATAACAAAAACTCAATGCTTCCCTCACAATAGGGGAAAAACGATTTGTACTTTAAATAGTTAATAACTAATAAACTAATTAATTAATGATATGAGCAATTGCGGATTTTAATTGAGCAATTAGTGAGCAATTAAGAGAGGTTTCTCGTTTTTTTAAATTATTGCAGTTCCACGCCAACTTTTTGTAGGTAAAGAATTGCTATAAATCAACTGCAAATTGTTGAAATAAACGCAAAAGTTAAGGTTGGTTGCTTTTTTTTAAATTATTTATTTATTTATAGAGAATAGGATTCATTTATTAAAAATTCATTAATTAAAAAAGTAGCCACATACCGCCCTAGCCCGCAACATGCTCGTCATTTTGCGGATGCTGATTTATTCTGATGATTAGCAAGGGATTAGACTGAGAAAAACGTGACCAACATTTTCCAATAATTGGGGTGTTTTAGGTGCTTTGATCAAGATTTAGAAACAATCGATCCGTACCGCCCTAGAAAATAACTTTGTTGTATTATAGAAATAATATATATAGAAATTATAGAAATGTAGATCTCCCTTCAGAATTGAAAATTAAAAATGTAATTTATGCCCAAAAAAAAAAAAATGGTGCTTACCCGTATACATTTTTGGTACAGATAGAGTTTCAATTCCATTTAATCACTGCATAAGTCAGACAGACGGAATGGACTCTTACAGACAGGTGATCATAATTGTCAATAGTCAATAAACAAAACCGATTAGCAAATAAATTAGACAATACATGAGTTAGGCAACTATCCGATATTGATAGAGAGCCTTAATAGATATTCTGGTTGGAATTTTGAGTCACTTTATTTAATTTTTTTTAATTTAATTTGGTGGTCGATTGTAAAAATTAAATATATTAAATGAAACACCATTTTCCACCATATTTTTTTAATGAAATAAAATTTGTAGCGCGGAACCCCCAATTTTTTTCGCGGAACACCAGAGTTCAACGGAACACACTTTGGGAACCATTGCTCTGGATCAGCGTTTCCCAAACTTTTTTCTTCGTGACCCAGTTATTTTAATACTTTTCCTTGGTGACACAATACCAAATTTTTATGAGTTTTTGTTAAAATGAAAGAAGATAGGGGTAAGCAGTACAGTGATGGGTCATTTTAGAAATCGAGCAATGAAAACAATAAATTGCATGCTTGTATAAAATTAATTTACAAATTATTATAGTGCTACTAATTGTAAAAAACGTCACTTTTCTATTTAAATAATAATTCGAAACAAAAATTTAAAATTTTATAGAAAATAAGAAGATAAATATGTGATTCATCAAAAAACATTAGTTATTGATCATAAGAATGTAGTGATTGGTTAGTGGATTTACAGTAATTAGTCAACGGTTTATAATAAATAAAAGTAATTTGAAAATATGAAAAACTATTATGAACTAGTGGACACTCCAGTGATGAACACTCCAGTGATCTAATAAAAGAAAAATATTTAATTATTGTTAAAAAAAAAACAATTCAAACATAAATTTATAATTAATGTTATGATTATTCATTCAATTGCCACCAATATTTTCTTGATCCTCAATCAACTCTATGATTTTTTCCGCCAGTTTTGTTTTCTAAAGTTTTCCGTTTTTCTTTTTGTTTATCTTTTTCTTTTTGTTTTTTTTTTCGAATTGGTAAAACCATATCCTATGTTATAGATAATCATACAAACTTAAAACAATCGGAACACAGCCTGAATATATAAATATTCTCAACCTTTCCGGAGTTATATAACAATAACTGAGTCTTTTTAGGACTACCAAAACAAATCTCATGTGAAATTTTTCAATTATTTAATAGCTTTCAGTCCACCTTCATGACACTCAACAAAAACCATAAATATAACATTGTTTTTAAGATGTCTTTCCATTAAGTTTGAAATTGCCGTAATCAATTTCATAAACATTTTGTGCCCCACGAGGGGCTATTATGTTTTTCATTTTTGGACATACTATAAAATAAGTTTCATCACCATTGGAAACACAAGTCGGATCTTTTAAAATGTTTAAATATTTAATTTTTGATAAATAATCTTATATTTCAAACCACTTTTTAATATCACTCTCACTTACACAAGAGCTGGCTTTAGTTGCTCTTTCTGGAAATCTTTCAATAAGAATCGGATTCCTTTAAAGAAATACCACTCATTTCCTAGAACATTGTCACAAAAAGGATTTTTTATTTTACTGATCCAAAAACTCTTTGACAATAGCTTGTATTAGTTGGTCCTAATCTTTCTTCTAGGAAATCCTCTTCGTTGACAATCAATTATCCAACGTACTAGGTCCTTTTCTGCATTGCATCCTAATACAGGAGACCTGTAGTAGATTTGATGAATGCATTGCTAAGTCTAAATTGAATTGTTGGTTTGGAATTACCATACTTTTTTGAAGCTGTGCATTGTGACATCCCATTTTAAACTGCATTAATAGCATCTTCAATTTGATTATCAGTATATATTTTTTTTAAACTGGTAAATAACTGACATATTTCACATGAGGTTTGTTTTGGTAGTCCTAAAAAGACTCAGTAATTTTGATAAAGCTCCGGAAAGGTTGAATATATTTATATATTCAGGCTGTGTTCCGATTGTTTTAAGATTGTACCTTTTCTTACGTTTGCCATTTTATGTATATTAACACTCGCGTATTTAACCTAGAAATAAATAAATTAGCATTTTTACTAACTACAATAACAAATACATAAATAAATTCAAGTAAAATAGATTTTTCATTTTTAATTGCTTTAAAATTGTGTACTGAATATTTTTCTTGTCCTCTTATTTGTAGGTTAAACACTCTAGGAATAACTGTCACAGTTTCTGTAACGTCAAAATACTAATTGGTCGGATGACCTATCACTATAAAAACTGTCTATCGTGCGATATTTATTGTCTTATCATATTTTTCACAGTCAGTACTTTATTTTTATCAAAAAACTTTTTATTTCGATAATTTAAACCTGTATTCATTTACAAATGTCAGAAATGAGCACAAAAATAATTTTTAAATCGTGAAAATATCTAGAAATAGTAAGGTTACTTTTTATACATTTCTGTCTAAAATGACGTAAATCTCGGACTGGTCATTTTATTAATTAAATACACACATGAAATGTTAAGTTATAACAAAGTTATGGGTTGTATCCAATACAGAAAAGAATATAGAATTTTCTTGTGCTAATAAACAATTATGTCACCAAAAGATTGTCTTATAGTTATATAGTTTTCAAATTATGACCAATCACTACCTACTGACCAACAACTGTACTATTTACCCCTAAACAATGGATCATTTAATTAATGTTAAAACAAAAGTAGTTCCAAAAAAGATTGCACGCAAACAATGCAAAACAGCATTACAAAAAATATGATAAGTATTTATAAATAAAATAAATATTAATGTGAAGAGTGTTTCTCATCGACCAAATATTTTAGGTGTGGAGATAAGGATGACAATTTTATTCTTAAATCTGGTTCTACGTCTAATCGATTTTTTAATATATTTTTAAGAAAAACCAGTGTTGTAAAGCCAGCTTTACACTTTTATGTCGTCACAAAAGATGTCATATTCCTGCTGACAAAAAAGCCAAAAAGAGATCAGAAATGCAGTTTACATGTTCTAACTTGCAAGAAATAGGCAACTCATAAATTATAGCTAATTGTTAGCCGAACAGTTTACAAAGAATAATGAATGTTTGTTCTCTCGCAAGTCGCGGCATTGTGGGACATTATTTGTTTTTAATTCATAATTTAATTAATGCATAATTTAAATCCCGCTGGCCATTAATAGGATTTTGTAAGTGTTAAGTATATTTCTAAAAAAAAAATAATCAAAAGAAACATCAAATTTAAACTATTAATTGTAACCAAATTATGAAAGCTTTATTAATGAACCATAATAAAATAAACAGAAAAAAAAACAAAAATTGTAAAAACAAAAGAAAAGTTATAATGTATCAAACTTTTAGCAATACATATTCCTAGTGTGATGGATCCTGCTTACTTGAAATGAGATTATGGATATTTTAATTCAAAGTTATCACTGAAAGACGGAGAACTGCATTTATTTCATGCCGATATCGGTACCGTGTTTTGATGGCTGTGACAGATGAATTTTCATCGCCTGTTCACTAAGCAAAGGGTTTTCACTTTTTATTGAAAGCCAACACTGAGGTTTGATAAGGATGAATGAAATTTAAATTTGAGATTTTGAATTTGAGATGCAAACGGATCTATTAACCAAATATTATTATGTCTGGGATCTTAATTTTTGGGTAATAACAATCAAAGATCATTCCAAGTGCTTTTTAACTAGGGTACCAATTGCTGGTTAACATAACTCTCCTTCATGTATTCATCAAAATTAGAAAATATTTGCAAATCGTCTTCAAACAACTGCTTTTGTCACAGTAATATTTTCTTTTGAAACGCCTCCATTTTACTTCGTAGTGTGCAACACATTCTTTGTTGTCCTTGCAATGATATGTTTAGTTCATTTAACAGGGAAAAACTATCTACCAGATATGCAAGCATTGCTAGAGCCATTCATTGTCGCACAAGAATGTTTGCAATTTCGGATTATTTTGTGGCTGGAAAAATATTTTGACTTCTTCCCCAAAGGCGAATAGTCGGGTCAATATTTTGCCCATCGACAGACATTGCACCCCAGCATGACGAAGAAGTTTATTATACTCGGAACTCATTTCTTCGGCAACATCTGTGCATATCCCAATGCATTTTTTCCATTTCATGTTCTATAATAAACTACTAAGTGCTTCAAAAATCTCAGAGCTGGATGTTCTACCCTGCAAATTAAGCGAACAATGTAGTCCTCCATGTAACTCTCCTTCAGACTTAACCCTCACAAAACAAAGAATGAGCTTTGTTTGTAGTCTTCGTAGACTTGTCATGTTTTAATGAATAAAATGTTGAAATCTGAATTTCAATGTATTCGGCCATATCTTTGATTATGTGCTTGATAGTATTAGCAGACATAGGAATTACTTTCAATTTCTGAATAGCTTGCATTCTCAAAATCAGGGCTTTTACATTTTGCGATTTTTTGCATTTCGCGATTTGATTTGCTGTTAGATAGGAAGCCTTTAGTAATGATTTATCTTCCATGGTCATGTTTAAAGCAATAACTTGCTTTTGCATATTTTCATACATAATTTTAAAATATTCTAGTCGTTTTTTTTGCTAAATCTGGGTGTTTTGAATTCAGATAAGCTTTCAGAACCAGAACATACAACACAGAGAGGTTATGGATCTAGCTCACTATCCGGTTCTTCAATGAATCCAAATTTTAAATAGTAGGAATGATATTTTCTTGACACTTTGGGTTTTTTCATCTCTCCTCCTCCCATTACGACGTTTTCAAAAGTGGTGCTAGATGAAGACTACGGAGGGCCTGATTTATTTATCAGTTTAGGAACACGGTTAGGTGAAGTATTATTGATGTTATTATTATCGTCCTCATTACCTTTTGTATTATTACAGAAATGCAAAATATTCTTTTTATTACCAATGCGTTAAAAGTACTATATTGGCGCTCGTTTTTTAGTGCGACAAATGCCATTTTTGGCCGTATTACCACATAACTTGGGTAACCCACCCAAATATTCAATATCGCTAAGTTACATAAAAAAACCATTTAAATAAATAAAATAAACACAATCAAGACATGAATATTATAAAAGTGACCCGTAAGTGACAGAAGTTTTTTTTCATTACAAAATAAAAATTAAAGAAAACGTTTTAAAATTAGTGAAAATTCTATGGTGATACCGGAGACTGATGAGAGTTCTTATGACGAATCCACACCACCGGATATAATTGAAAAAGCAAATTCTTCATTTTTTATTCTATTTTTTTGAATGGCCCCTGGACCTCAAACTTGTAAGATACGTCCCTTCGCATGAGTAGTAAAAAATATTATCGGCAACACGGGCGAAATTGTCAAGTACCTTCTCGAGCGAATGTGCTTCGTTCGATGTATAATGTAGTGTTTAGCAATTTCGCTCTCGTGACCAATTGACAACTTACTGCCCTAGTTGTAAAATATGCTATTTGCTCTTTTTCGCCCATTATGGGTTTAATTTATTAGCATTTAAAATAAATTTTGAAAAGTCAAACTCATTTTATCCCAATTAATATAAAAAAAAGAAAATATGTAGGTACATGGTTTGTATGTATGTAGGTACAAGATTTAAGATCCTAACTGTAACATGCGCCAAACAGGAGAGTGAAACATTAGAGGAGTGCGAAGCGAGGCGAGAGTAAGACAAAACATGTGCAATGCAGCTACAGCAGTACGAGTTATTTCCCGTGGAGTTATGCTACGCGCAGAAAGAGTAAGATTCTGCGCGACAGAAATGTAAGATTTTGAGAACTACTAACTAGTCCGATGGCCAGTGCGTACAGTATGCGACAGGAGTTTTTTTGTAACTTTTCATGTATTTTTATGAATTGAACTATGTTTTAATGCACCTTGAAACATAACTTAACGTGATGAGTAAGTATATTCCAAATTTTTCTGCGGACCAGTCAAATTTTCTCGCGAGCCACTAGTGGTCCGCGGACCATCACTTTTGCGAAAGCCGCTTACTTTTACTCACTACGTAACATTAACACATTTGGAGAAGAATGCGGGTTCAGCAGATTTGAGGCTAGCTGATTAGGCTGCTTGTCTCTGTCATAGTTTCATCATGATGTTGAAACTCGATTCCAAAATTTCACACACACACACAATATGCACTAAAAAGGAGAAAAATGTTGTTTCTGTGTTCACTATAATTACTGGCGCTCCACATTAAATTATATTGACGTTATCTTCGTTGACGTTTTCTCTACGTTTTTATTTATAATCAACACGGAAATAAATATTTTCTCCTTTTTAGTGTATTTCATTAAATAAGGCTACTTAAATGTTTCCTTGTATATACTCTATTACTCTTAATAATCAAGAACGCATTCTTGATCAGTCTCTGAAGATCTCTGAAGATTTTAGTCCCTGAAAAGAAGTATTTAATGAACAGGGTATAAACTGAAGATCCGTGAAACATCCACACATGGAATGTTCAAATAAAAAAGGTGGTTAGCTATACGGCATTCAAATTGAATAAGAACCTACCTCTATCCAGAAACTACCTCTATCCACAAACTACCTCTATCCACAAACAACTCGGTTCCTTGAATTTAAAGACAAAGATGTAGAGAACCACTGAACAGTATCCGAGTTACCATTTGGAGTGCTTTAACTGGACATGGTCCATATTTTGTTGAGAACGAGGATAGCCATCCAGTTTCTTGCATTACAAACAGAATATTATAATAGTCTTTGTAGGAATTTAAAAACACAAAACACATTTGCGCACATGAAATCTGTAGGTGCACAGCCAATATTTAAGAAACATTTTAAAAACGGAATAATTTATCGTGCGTTAGATTTCCAGTATCCTGTTCGTTAACGTGATATGACTCCTCCAGATGCATACATCTGGGATATTATAGAGTTGATGATTCTATCAGAAGACCACCAAATATATCGCAAAATTTTCAACACAGCCGTCAAGTGGCTACCCCATTTTCCTTATAATCTTTCCTAGGGCTTCAAACGAGGGTGTCGTTTTTGATCTCGTTCCGGGCAGCCGTAGCATTTTCTTCATAAATTTGAACCCTAACAACCCGAATTTGCCCGAGCCCAGAACGAGCATAATGGCTCGCGTACACCTAAACCGTCATCGGCCGAAGTTTGGCGACGACGGCGATTAAATCAAACACTTGTGAAAGAATGAGAGCGCGTACACAAACACGACTGCCATCGTCCAATGACGCGCGAAAACGGCAGATCATTACGATGCTCCGAACTTGTTGGGATTTCTCGCCAGACTACCGGCCTCTACAGTGCAAATTGAGTGTATTTATAGTTAAATTTTGTTGTTATCTACCTAAACACGGGTGGTAACACTGTTGCAGTGTAAGCACATACACGTCCGATTAACTCGTCCGGGTAGTTCTGTCCGCCATCGGCCGACAAAATCGGTTTTGGTGTACGCTTAGCATAACATTTTCTTCGCAAATTTGAACCCGAGCAACCCGAACTTGCCCGAGGACAGCACGAGCTGTTCAAATTTATGAAGAAAATGTTACGGCTGCCCGTGTCAGAGTCAAAGATTGAAGACGAGATCAGAAACAAAACTCTCGTGTGAAGCCCTAATCTTTCACCCTGTTCTTCACTAAAATCACCTAGGTTTTCTCTAAACCGATCTGTGAAGTGGTTGTGTAGGTGGTGAATTTTAGTGAGAACATTAAAGTTTGAAACCATATTTTCTGATGTTACTGTGTGTAATGTTTACATGTGTGTAATCTTTACTATGTGCAATGTTTAATGTGCTAATCCTTAGCTCTGATGTCGTAAAACATAATAAAACGATATTTGGAGTGTACTTTTTTACGAAGAACATAACAGTCTTTACCATAAGGGCACATGCGGCACGTGCCAAAAGGCCGATATATTCGCTTACACTATACAAGTTTTATTTTTCTATTTTATGTAGATATAACCTGACAAAAGGTACAAAGTATGTAATTCCGTATTTCGACATTATCTATCGGACATTATCTATGGATGGAGAATTCCCGAAAGTGGCGTGATTTTGTTTTGACCAAACAATTCCATTTTTATTGTGTCTTAAAATTATTTTAATTTTTAGATTCTTTAACTCTGGGTTCTTAAAATTAGATATTTACATATTTTACTAAGATTATGATAAAGCAACCGATAGGTCCTAACATCTAATCGTAGCGCACTAATAGTTTTGAATGCGTTTCGGGGCTGTTTTATGACCGCTACGTGCTTGCAACTGTCTGTGACCACTAATAGTCTTAAATGCGTTTGTTAACAATGTAATATTTAAATTTACAAATTTTATATGTATTTATTTTCTGTTGTTGTAAATATTAAATATAGAAACAACTACATCCACTTGGTGTTGAAATTCTTTTGTTATTAGTGGGAGCAGGCAAATGGGAACTGGGAGTAAGCCTTCCTGCTCTCAACAATATATAATTATCCTCAGTTTAAATCCATCTTTCTTGCCACCAAGATTCCAAAGTAATAGAAGTGTGTTGATAAAATAAGTATTGAGGTGTTCGTTTATTTATTCATATTATTATGTCGAAAAGAACATATTTAAATGGTTCACAAAAAAGAAAAAAGTTGTAGCTTAAAAAAATAACCACGAAACTTTCTAAACTCACTTAATTTTTTACGGTTGAAAAAGAAAATAGGCTGACTAATCCTTCATCACCTCAAGATCTAACTACTTCTGAATATCAACTGAAAAAGATCCCACATGTGACAAAAATGACCAACACACATCAGATGCTGAACCCTCTACTTCAAGCTACTGTGAGTTAATAACTACAAGCTTGGAAAATGTATCACCTGATCCTTGTACGTACTGAGACGAAATTTTAACAGAATAATTACGGGATATTTGGATACGGAAAGAGACAGTTTTTCCAAAATAAAAATTGTGACTTCTCCGAAACTTCTACAAGTTTTACAGATTCAAGCGGTAAAACAAAAACAAGATACTTGACTAAAAATGCTTTCAGCAATAAACTGACAAATGGTGAGTCCTTTGAAAGAAAATGGCTCCTTTATTCACCGTCGAAGAAATCTGTGTACGGTTATTGCTACCGTATCTAATATTACTACTGGGCATAATTTGAGTTGTCTGAATTAATATAAGATTGGAAGCATATAAGTAACTTTTTACTTGAGCGTGAGAACAGTTTACAGCACAGGCAGTTAATGATAAATTATGTCGCAAGAAGCAAAACTACGGAACGAGTTGACAGTGAGTTGCTGTCCCAATATAATACAGAAGTTATTTCTTGGAATAATGTACTTAAAATAATTGTCGCAGTAGTGAAATGTTTAGCTTCTAGAGGTATTGCTTTTCGTGGGAATTATTTGGGATGCTTAGAACTGATTAGTGAATTAAGGATCAAATTCACTAATCAGTTCTAAGCATCATCAGCATAATCAGCATAATCAGTTCTTCTTGCTGATCATATACGAAACTGCAAAAATCGTGAAAACGGAATTACATCATATTTGTCTGCAAAATTTTGTAATGAGTTTATTAATATAATGGGACAGCAAGTTTTAAAATCTTACTACTACTACTCTATAAACATGGATTCTACACCAGATTTCTCTCACGTTGACCAACTGTCCTTCATCGTTAGAAACGTAAAAGACGGAGAGCCTATTGAGATATTTTGCAGTTTTTCTCTATGGATAAGCATAATGTAGAATACATAGAAGATGCTATTTTAAACTTTTTTGAAAGCCTTGATATTAATATAAAAGATTGTCGTGGGCAGAATTTTGGGCATTTGATGCATTATCATGAATCAAATATGGCTGGAAAGTAATCTGGTGTTCAGTCGAGACTAAAAGAAAAATGCAAATTTGCAATTCTTGTCCCATGTGCGGCACCTTCGCTAAATTTAGTAGGCTGTTGAATGTGTTTCCGAAGCTGTAACATATTTTCAGTTTATCCAAAAATTATTCAATTTTTTCTCGGCTTCGACCGATGGAAAATTATGACAGAGCATTTGGGCACAGAGAAAGTCATGAAGTCTCTCCCGAATACTAGATGCTCTGCACGTGCTAATGCTACTAATGCCTTACAAAATGGTTATTTAAATATTTCTGAAGCTTTGTCCTCATTGCAAGTGACTTCAATCAACCAGGAGAAACAAGAAACGAAGCCGAAAGTCTAGCAAAAAAAAAGTACAAATTTAATACTATTCTTTTAACGAAGATATCAAATTATGTTTTGGGAATTATGAATAAAACAAGCTTGGGTTTACAGAATAGCACTATTACCATGGAAGTTGCAACGAAACTTTACGCATCTCTGATCGATTATGTCAATAACGCATGCAATAAATTCGATCAGTACGAATCGGTTGCTAAACAAAAAAATCCAAATGCTGACTATAAAGATAAGTCTGAAAGAAAAATAATTCGCAGTACACGCTTCACTTTTTTTGAAATATCATCAGAATCTGTACAGTTGAATGGCAAAAAAAATCGTCTAGATACGTTTATTCCTATAATCGACACATTATATGCACATTTAAAAAATCGTTCGGCAGCATACCAATAAATTGACAATCGTTTTAGTTTTTGAGAAATAATCAACTAATAACAGTCGATTCTGACGAGTTGACAACAAAATGCAATGAATTTGAAGAATTCTATCACGAAGATAATTGTTCTTTAAATACTCCCTTAAATGAAAACATTCTGATTTGAGCTCATATGCATTGCTCAAATCAGAAGGTTTTCATTGAAGGGAGTATTTAAAGAACATAGTATTTAAAGCAAAGAAATCAGCGGATTTGAGTATCTTAGCCTTACGTACATTAATAAAGTCTGATAAATTAGAAGAAACTTGTCCAAATGTTGAAGTTGCTACGAGAATGTTCCTTTGCTTAATGGTTACCAATTGTAGTGGAGAGCGATCATTTTCACAGCAAAAGAAAATAAAAAATGAATTACGAACAACTAGGTTACAAGAACGATTAACTAATTTGTCAATTATGTGCATAGAAAGTGATATCCTTAAAAAAATATACTTTGGAGAGAGATCTAGATCCTTCCCGAATTCCTTGTTATACGTACCCTCGTCTATGTGTTTCTGTCTCTGCTGCAACTCTACCTCTATGTGTCTCTGTTCCAAAACCCTTTCGACTTACATTCCCTCATTCATCAATGTCTCATCTTTTTGTGTTTCCATTCGCCTGTTTCATAAATTAACTTTTGTTCGTATCCCCACTTTGTTTAATTTTTATTTTCTTTCCTTATCACTTTCAGCACTTCTTTCGCTATTCTTTCAAACGTCATTCAAACTATTCACATTTTTTCAATGTTGCCCACTCTCGTTGCTGCATTACTAGAGACTTTGAAGGTGTTTGTCTCATGGAGAACAATATACCATATTGAAGATGTATCCTCTCTTTTCCATCCTCCTCTTTCATTCCCCAGATTTCCGCCCGCATATATCAGAATACTTCGAAAACATATCTTCCAAACCACCTTTTTCGGCCTGTATTATTCTTTCTTGAACATCTTCGACGTTATCTGGCTCTGTATTATATTCTATCTCCTTCACAGACTTCACTCCGGTAACCATCCTTCCTTTCGCTCTTCCTCTGTTTGCATCTCTCTTGGCAAATTCGCATTTCCATACATTTATATTTATTAATAAACAGATATACAAAATACATATCGTTACATACAAATAACATATCGTCGGTCCGGATGAACAGGGTATTAACTCAAAAAAGCCTGGAGAGCGATTTGAAGTTTTCAAATCAATATATTTGCATTTCTGTATATAACAATTGGTGTTAACCTCTCTAATAATATCTTTTAAACTATTGATATTGATTTGTTCACTTCATGACAATTTTGCTATAACTGAGCAAAAAAAAAAGAAATTCTGCAGGCAAGAACATAATGAGTTAATACTCTGTTCATCCAAAGGAACGATATGTATATTTGATTTGTATCAAATAACTATAATAAATATAAGATCATAGCAGAAATATGTTAATGTCATTCACTTTTTTTCTTTCCAACAGGGCCCCAAATTCTTGTGGGACCATAGGCCGCGGCATAGCCTAAGACGGCACTGACGAAGAATGTATACAGAACCGTTAGTCTCGCTGGGATAGGTAACATTAGTAGCGAATATGTTACAAAGTAGTGCTAACACTTTTTTACAACGTTTTTTTATTGACTAGGTAGTTAAACATCTGATTATAAACATAAACGTTAAACATAATATCCAATCTATCACATATCTAGATAGAGGTTCTCCTTGGCGTAAAATGTAATAACAAGAGTGCTTAAAATTTTCGTAATACATTGAAATACCCAATATATGTCAAGAGTAGACAAAAAAAATGTAGGCTATCAAAACCGGTAAGAATTGACAGGCAAGACTCAATAGACACAACCGACATAAACAAGACTGGAAAAGCAAGTCATGGATAAAAACTTCTATTTAGTTATTTTATTTTTATTAATATTTATCAAATCCTCTATACAGGGTGTTAGGTAAACATGCGGCTAAAATTCAAAAGGGTATTCCTTGATCTATTCTAAGAATATTTGGTCCTATGATGATTTCTAAAAAAACCCCTTCGTTTGAAAGATACAGAGTGAACAAAAGTTGCGACAACCACATTTGATATTTGTTGAAATCATTAATGTAAATAAAAGTATGGCGTACGCCAATGAGTTTATCAGGGTTAGAAAAAACGTAGGTTGTTTAACAATTACAAAAAATTGTTTACGATAATTTGGAACAGCTGTTTTATTTACGAACGTACAAGTGGAATTAATTTGAATACGTCTGGTCACTGATCATCATCTTTATCGGTCGCAGTTGTTTACATTGCGTGACGTTTGGCTCTTCGACGTGTTTTTAATAATTAGCGAAGTCCTCTACCATGTATACGAACGCCGATATGACTGATATGCATATCATGTATGGACTTGATGATGACAATTCACTACAAGCTAGACGATTGTACATTGAACGGTCTCCTAACCATAATATCCCCAATCGACAAATTTCTTCGAAAGCATTCACCGACGTCTTCGTGAAACATTAGTGACAGTAAGAACGGTACAACTGGAGCAGAATGTGCTGGATATGATAGAGAGATATCCAAGTACTTCTACGCGACAAATTTTCAATACTTTGAATGTAAGTCATTGGTCAGTTAGCAAAATTCTTAAGGGCAATTTGTTATATACATTCCACATTCAACGTGTTCAGGCACTAACTAATACCTGCTGATTATAGTCCACGTATTGCGTTAGATCGCTTTTACAAACATTAATTCTAATCCCTCAATTCCTGACGCAGATTCTTTTTACGGGCGAAGTCAGTTTCTCAAGAAATGCAATAAGGATTTTACATAAAAACCATGTGTGCGCAGATTGAAACCCGCATGATGTATGTGAAGATCGATTTGTTCTCCTTGGATGTTTGGGTTGGAATTGTGGCTGACTATCTGATTAGACCGGTATTTCTACTAGCAAGACTTAGTGGCGGGATGTAGCGCAACTTTTTGGAAGAAACACTGCCCACGATACTGCAGGGTGTACCATTGGCGACTAGAATTGCAATGTGGTTTATGCACGAAAGTGCAGCACTATATTTCAGTTTGTTCGATCGTGCTTTTTTAACAGCAACATACGGAGAGCGCTGGATTGGTCGAAGTGGGCCACACGCATGACCTTTTCGATCCCCAGACTTAAACCTTCTGGATTATTTATTATGAGGTTATTTAGTCATTAGTTTAGGCTACTCCAGGGTTCGAATTTGGACGAATTGCGAAATCGAATAATTGCTGGTTGTAATTAAATTAGAAACAACCCTGGTGTGTTTGAAAGAGTTCGCACTCAATGACAAGAAGATTGAATGCTTGTATCCAGGCTGGAGCAAGTTATTTCGAGCATTTATTGTAGACTAAGCAACTTGACATGTACTTTTTGATAACAAAATGTTGTTACTGTTCCAAATTTTGGTCACCCTGTATCTTCAAAACAAAGGGTTTTTCAGAAATCATCATAAGACGAAATATTTCTAGAATAAGTCGAGGAATAACCCTTTGATTTTTTGCAACATGTTTAGCTAACACCCTGTATAATGACACTGTGCAGACTGCGCGATTACAAAGGTGAACACCGCCAGGGGCCATTTTTTTTTGGTCCCAGGGGCCCCTTACATAAAAATAAATTTTTTATACAACTGAGAAAAATACAAAATAAGAGAAATATAAAAGAATTTTCCATGGAAATGGGATTGATTGTAAATTTCCCAGTTCAAAATTCTTAGATCTAGCAGTTTTCCAATTTCAAGTTTTCAAGAGGGTTAAAGTGTTGTTCCTTGGTCAGGATCCAAATTTAAATTCGGACGGTAAACATTTTCTAAAATCCAGTTTCTTTTTGGGTTCGCAATTTCCGTCCAATCGACCAATATGGAAAAGCATTGTTTTTTAGGAAAATTCACTTTCGCAAGGCTCGGTCCAAAATCTTGGCTGTAGTCTTTCTAAAAATCAAGAAGGAAGTAATAATTAGCCATCAATTTCTTCTGTTCCCCATCATCTGGTCCAAAATTTAAGTATCAATATTTCCGAAAATCAAAGGGAAAATTATACAACAAAATTTGGTTCAAAAATCCTTATAACGGTATTTTTGAAAATCTAGTAAAAACTCTTCCCTAAGCCTGGTTCAAAATTACCTCATGGTCTGATCCAAACTGTAAGACTTTTCCGAACATCATGGTAAATCTTCAAAACATCTTCAGTTCCCCATAGCCTTGTCCAAAGCCCAGAATCGAAAATCGTAGTAAAATTTACCAAAAATCCAAAGAAGTTTTTTTGAGAGAAGATTTTTATAGCAAAATTTTTCCCAAACTCTAGGAAACCAAAAGGGTTTTTTAATACCCTCCATTTCAACGACTCGAAGACGAATCGAAAAAGTGCCTAAAATTCCTCCGTCATCTTTCTTTAGGGAGTTTTCCTAGGGGAAAACTTCAAAAACGCAGTATACAAGACCGTTAGAACGGGGGAAAGTGTAAATAAATTGGAAGAAGAACAATTTATATTTCTTATACAAGCAAATTTATTTCAAAACTAATAAAATGAAAGCATTCAAATCATCTTCTGGCAAAAGAAGAAGGTTCGTATCATTTGATTGACAGAATCCGAGAAGGATATTAAAGAACTGGGAATAACAGATCTCCAAAACAGACAGTCTGAGAGACGCACCCTGAAGGAAGTCCGTAGATTTCAGGAAAAACCCCGAAGGAAAGGAACCCCCTGGACAGAAGAGTGAGAAGGGAGTTAAACCGGCAGAAGATGCGACAATACTGGGCAAAGATCAAAGCCCAACAGTTGAACAAGCGTGGTCCAAAGTAGGCCAATTCGAAAGAAGAAGAAAAAGGAAGCATTCAAAAATTGAAATATTGATTGGATAACAAAAATTTTAAATCATTTAAAGATATTTTTTTTAGAAAACGTATTACATCGTCAACATTATTGTAGGTTTGAAATAAAAAATAACGTACTACTACGTCAACGGCTCATATACTTTGTATTAATTAACTTTGCGTTAACCTTCTCTCAGAGATAAATGTACTTTGTATCCTAATACGGGTTTTATAATAACCGATTGCTTAATTCTAATCTCTTCTATGCTCTTATAATCAGTTCTGAGAAAATATTTCCTTACAATCGAAGCAACCAGAACTTTCGTTAACATCATGCCGTTCTTGAGACCTTAAAAATATTAATTTATTAGTGTACATTTAAATTTAGGATTAATACATTAGTGCTAACCAATGCAATTGCGCGGTCCAGCAGAAAACGGTAGGTACGAATAAGGATGTCGTTTCGCCGATTCTTCGGGTGTAAATCGTTCAGGGATGAATTGAAGTGGATCCTTAAAATATTGAGGGTGGCGGTGTAATGACAATATATTTAAAAGTAATCCTGCTTCTTTTGACAAAGTACACGTTTCTGAAATGTATACTTAGGATAAAATTTATAATCAAAAAAACACGAAGGAAGCAAATTGCATTAAAAGGATGGTTGCCACCGTTACTATATGGTAATCCATACTTTTACAATTGAAAAATTCACTAGGTTTTTACCACACATTTTTGTAAAAATATTATTTAACTTGTGAAGTTACATAGATCTACAGAATTTACTCAACTCGAGTTTCGACTCCAAACCCAAATTAGAAACATTTTAAAAAATATTACAGCTTTGTTTCCAGAATTTGAGAATTTTAAAATTATCAATCAGACTCCAATAGCTCCCAGGCTCTACGGTTTCATAAAAACTTACAAACCCGATTATCCCATCAGACCAATTGTCTCTTATATTTATAGGGTAGCAAGAGTTTTAGTTAAGATAAATTTCCCATATGATTTCCCATATTTTTCCATATGATTCAATAAAAGTTTTTCAAAAAATACACCATATTTACTCCAAAATATTTTGTGAGAAATTCACTCGCACTATCTGAACTCCTTAAACCAAAAACAACCCATATGAACTCAAAGGTTGCATCTTTTATTGTTAGTAGTATGTTTTCTAATATACCAAAAGTATCAATTATCAAAAAAGTAAACGATAAAGTAAATTGCAACCATCTTATAAAATCCAAGCTCTTTGAGTGTGTTGAAACATGTGTCAACCATAATTACTTTAAATTTAATATAAAATTCTAAGAACCAAATTCTAGCAATGGGATCTCCATTAAGCCCAGTTCTAGCCGATGTATTGATGTCACATATTGATTGAAAGAAAATGTGTTCAATATGTCACATATTGAACACATTTTCTAATTAGATTTTACAAGAAAACATATTTCATTTTGTTGCAGATATGTCGATGACGTAATAGCGTGTTTCAATAGTACAGCACGCCAATTGATTAATTTCTAAATTCAATAATATTTATCGCAAAATTCAATTCACTTTCGAGGTAGAAGCCTACAACAAAATAAAGGTTTTGGACATAACTTTAATTCATATAAACGATAAAATTAAATTTGTTTGATGCGGTGTTAAAGTTTTGAATCAAACCAATAATTTCTTTATTTACTGTTTTTGGGATAATCGGACACGTCAATATTATTCTGCAAATTGAAATGTCTTAAAAATGTCTTTAAAAAAAAATTCGTGACATCATTGGTGTTTGCGCTATGATGTCATCCAACATTTTTTTAATGGAACCCCCATTTTTTATTCTCGATTTGGATAGATCTTTCAATTGACGAAATGGCGGTGTAAAATTTTGATGTTACACTAGAAAATTTTCGAAAAAAACTGATTTGAATTTTAAGACAACCAACATTAGCCAATTCATAAATATTTGGTTTGCAACAAGAAAATCTTAATAATTTTACGACATGTTTTCAAACACGTTTTATTTTGAAAAAATACATATTTTTATACTCTATTTTGAGTCTTTGAGCCTTTTTTCTAAATTGCGATTTTCACTTGTTTCTTTTGCTTCCGTTTACTAGCCAAACGTCGACTATAAAAAATTAAATGAAGTTAATTAACATTTAACAGAAATTTAAACCCAAATAAATTTAAACCCAAATTAAAAACAACGTATATGTTCAAATTGTCTGCCACCAACTATGTAACACTGACTTAGACGACCGTAAACACTTTGTACACTGCGCTCAATCTTCTGTGGACTGATTTGTGCCATTTTAGCGCGGATTAGGAGTTTTAAATTCTCTAAATTATTTGGTCCATTGAAATAAATTTCGCGACTTTAGAAAACCTCCTAAATAAAAATGTGATGGGGTTATGTCGGGAGCACTCGGGGGCCACTCCGTTGATCCTCGACGTCCTATCCATCTTTCAGGAAACCTGGCGTCAAGATATTGACGAACTTCTAAATCAAAGTGAAGATGCGCCCCATCTTGCTGAAATCATATATTCTGATGGGGTACATCGTCATCTTTATCGTTAGGAAAAATGACTGTTAGGGCTGGCACCAAATCAAATGGCAAAAAATCTTGATATCGAGCGGCTGTCAGGTATCCTTAAAAAAAGTCCCATAAAATGCCGATCTAAGATTACCACTCACACGCTTAATTTGCCTTGGCGTTGAATGTGGGATTCTTGCGTTTATTGAAGTTATTCAATTGAATAATACCTACAGTTATGGCAATGTACTGATCTATTCAGGCAATAGATGGCTTCATAAAAAAAAAATATGTTGCTTAAAAAATTTTGATTTTTTTATAGCGCTTAACATGAACTGTTCACAAAATTGTACACGGCGATCTGGATCATCTTTGTGTCTCATGAATCAGTTATATACACAAAAATGTCTACAATCAATATAATATCTACACAAGAATGTTCTAAACCAGAGGTCTCCAAACTACGGCCCGAGGGCCACATCCGGCCCGCGGACAGATTTTGTCCGGCCCGCGGAGAGCTAGCATACTTGAAAACTCCTTTTAGAAAACATATTTTTTATAGAAAATTAAATTTAGTTTACTGAAGTATTCTAATTTTATGTTGAATAATTATTAATATGACATCTACATTGATATGGTCATGGGCTAACTACTCATAACATTGTTGTAGGCTTATTGTTATTGTTTTTGTGATAAGTTGGATAAAGAAACACAGAATTGTAATGAGTAAAGACATGTATAATATGCAGAAAATTTAACTTCAGTATATAATAACAAATGAATCCAACTAACATTTTATACATTTTAAATAAAAACATAACTTATAACAAGCATAATGACATATGAAATACTAATGAGATTTATGTAATTGAGATTTTCCACTGACAATAGTTTGTAGTTGTGGACTAATTTTACTTGTACCAATTATTAAAAGAGATTTAAGATGCTTAAGATGATCAGTTAATTTAGATCTGTAAACATTTTTTGTGTACTTCATTTTGGAGAAGGTCTTCTCACACAAATAAGTTGTACCAAAAACAGAAAACGGCCCTCGAGCAAATTTATGCAAATTATCAAATTGTGTCAGTGGAAGACTCTTATAAAATTCCAACAAAGATTAGTTTTGATATTTGTTCTTAATTATATCACTGCACAGTAGATCAATCATTTCCATTTGAAGTTCCGGGGCTAGGGTTTCAATGTCAGTATCAAAAGTCTTCTGAAAAATCTTAATTTGATTCGCAATGGCATCATAGTCCGAGAAACGAGTATCAAAATTTATTTTCAAAGCTCTCAAAGTTTCGATTGCAAAATCGATAGGAAACTCAGTCTCAGTGGTGTGGCTGAATATTTCACATGTTTTAAAATGTGAAAAACATTTACTTCGTAGTTGTGATTGAAACAGTATCAATTTCTTCCGGAATGATTTGATATTAGTGTATAAATTAAGAAGATGCTGGTTTTCTCCTTGCAATCTCAAATTCAGTTCGTTCACATGTTTTGTCAAATCAACATAGAATGCTAACTTCCACAGCCATGCGTTGTTTTGAAATTTAGTAAGAGGGCGGGCGATGCTTTTCATTCAAAAAAATTTCGATCACTGCTCGAAGTTCAAAAAAGCGCTGAAGGACTTTCCCACAACTAAGCCAACGTACGGCAGTATGATAAGGTAAGTCATTTTCTCCAATCCCTTCAATAAATTGTCGGAATTGTAGGTGATTTAGCCCAAAAGATCTGATAAAATTAACTGTTGATATGACTGGTTTCAGAACTTCAGACATATCCAAACATTTTCCGCACAAAGACTGTTGATGAATGATACAATGTAAGACTAATGGTTTTGAACCACCGTCATTTTCTACAGCCTTTGACACAAGAGCGACCACTCCTTTATCTTTCCCACTCGTGTTTTTGCCTCCATCAGTTATATCCATCAGTAATACATTTCAAGTTTTTTAATCGAAGGTTCTTTTGATTAATGGCCATTTCAACTCCTTTAAAAATATCTGTACCAGTAGTTGTGCCATGAATACTATACATATCAAGAAGTTCTTCATGCACTTCATAGCTTTTATCTACTCCTCGAATATAAATCAACACCTGAGCAGTATCTGACACATCCGTTGACTCATCCAAGGCCAAAAAAAACCACTCACCATGTCCATTTTTGTCGAACAGTTGAGAGGATATATTTTCAGTGATGTTTTCTACCCTTCGAGCCACAGTGTTTGCTGACATACTGACAGTTTTTAATAATTTTACCTTTTCAGGGCACATTTCTTCGGCTACTGCAATTATGCATTCTTTGATCATTGCTCCATCGGTGAATGGTTTTCCACGTTTTGCAATTTCAAGAGCCACACGATAGCTGGCACGAGTTGCAGCCTCTTGTTCAGTTTCCAGTTTTGTAAATGAAGATTGCTGAGATTACAATCCGCGCTTCATTGCTTCGAATTATTCTGTCCGCAAACTTCCTGTATATTTTGAGTAATTTTGAAAATGTTTTGTTTCACAATGACGTTTAATGTCATATTCCTTGAGAACGGCTATGCTTTCATTGCAAATCAAACATAGCGCCTTGTTACTGGACTCAATTACGAAATACTGAATGTTCCACTGATCTTTGAATTTTCTGCATTCACTATCAATTTTTCGCTTCTTTTCCATACAAATCACACACAAAAGCAACAATTCAAATCAAAATACTGTTACAAAGATGTCTTAAACTTAAACACGCACAAACACGTTTTAAGGAGGTACGCAATATTTTATTTGACAACAGTGTCATAGGATCTGACTTGTGGTTGCGCCACTAGCCTTCTTATATATTCCAATTACGACCATCTAGAAGTGAGTGGAAGACACCAGAACTTTCTCGAACCAACGAGATTATTCTGTAAGTGCTATTATACCAGATGTCGTGTGACGTTACTCCTCATGGCTCGTACTCTACGACTAATCTAGAAATTACAGATAATGACAGGAAAATTAACAACAGCCTTTTTTAAACGTTGCGTACTTTTTCGGACATTTTTTTATCAGTGGACTATTTCACTTTTTACCACCGGCAACAATGATAATATGGTTTTGGCCCTCGGAACTTACTGGAGTAATCAGTATGGCCCTAAGGCTGGAAAGTTTGGAGACCCCTGTTCTAAACCACAGAATTAAATAACTAAATAAAAAGTTAATTAAATATGATGGTTTTCCACAGCTCCAAGTAGCATAGTTAATTTGGTTTCTTCATTTACTGGAGGTCGACCTTGTCGCGGCATATATTGTACGGATCCAGTTCTTGTGTATTTTGCGGTTAATTTACTCACGGTCGATTTTATAATCGTTGGTCTATCAGGCTCGCTACACACGTACCGTGCGGATGTATCCGGCGCAGGCCCGGCACCGGGTTGAACACCTGACACACATGCCGGATGGATTTGTCCGGAACCGGCCCGATGGCCCACGAGGTCGAGCTACGAGCAGTGTATTTATTTGACTTCAGTACAAAATGGATCGCAAAAGAGTTATTTGTATGTGGTTACTTTATCGGCGGTTACTTCGCAAGAAAAAAAAAACAAGGAAAACATTGAGTGCATCCACCCAAGTGAAGACGGTCGACTGCCGGACCGGCATGTGTGCAAGCTTTAATACAGTTCCATAGCCCACCACAGCCGAGCCGGTACCCGGCAGTTAGATAGTCGTCAACTGTCGAATAAACCCTCTATCAGAGGAATAAAGTTATCTACTGCTTCAGGCGCCAGTTAGGGTTTTATCTGTCCGATAAGTGTCATGTTTTAGGTTATGTTTGACAGTTTCGTTTCGTGCTGTGCAGTTTGGTAAAACGAAATAGTTGTGTACCTACGTCGATTTGTTATGATGGATATGTTTGAAACAATTGCTATTATATTTTGAATCGCTCACAATCTGATTTTGTAACAAAATATAGTAAACAGTTATTATTAAATAATATATTACATATAAAATATCTTTTTTTGGTTAATAATAAAAAACATATTTTATCATATAAAGTATTTTTATAATTTAATCTTTGTTCTGCATTTTCCAGAGCGTCCAGTGATGTAATTGCTCTTTCCTTGCTTCTTCATTGTCAAGATGTGCCATTTCTTTTTTGTATTTGTTCTCTACAAATAAATGCTCTTTCTTCGCAATTTATATTTGGAGCTGTACCACCTCCAGTCATGCTGCACTTAATCTACCAGTGGCACAGTGTCACACAATGGCCAGGTTCAACTCACAATAGTCTTAATATTTTCAAATTCAACTGCCTAATATCAGTGTGGTTATTTATGGTGCTTTTGGTAATGGGATTATACTTGGTGGTAGCGGTTACTTTTTGAATAATTATATGTTGACACCAATCTGGCAGTTAAAAACATAATATAATAATAATAGTCCCCTTTTTCCCAGCATTTACATGCCTTGGGGGTATAGCTAAGCAAGGGTAGCTATTTGTTAGCCTCGGCTTTTTGTTGGCGATAGGGTGGCTGGCCTTACGCTCCTACGCCGCCTATTATTACGCCGGGTTTAACACCAGTTCCTCATTTTCAAAGGCTGACAATGAGTGAACCTTGGACGAAAAATTGCCGATAAATTTGGCTTGGTGTGGGGATCGAGCCCACGATCACCGCATCTGTAGTCTATTATTCTATTCAAAAGTGTATATTTAATAATTAACAACATCAATGCAAAAACATAAAGATAACAATAAACATAAACATAAGAATCCCTACTCTATTCGGGTAACACTTTACCCGAACACATTCGGGTAAAACTAATTTTTTATGGCAAAGCAGCAAACCGTCAAGTACTTACTAATACATGTTAGGCATGATGTAGCAGCATTTATCGCTTTTTTCAAATTTGTTTCTAAATTTCGGATTCGGAATTTCGGGTCAAAATAATATATTATATTGTACTAAAAATATTAAAACTAAACAAGCGAGGTTTTGTGATAAACTGTCATCTAAAAGGTATGTAAAATTTTTAGTAAGATAAAACGTCTATTTGAATTTAAAAGAGAAACAAAAACATTGAATACATTCACGCACTCATTCATCGTCATTTTCTCCAAATATGGGTAAAGTTTGGTATAGGAGTTTGTGTTTCAGTGTGATTGGTGTGTTGTGTTGTCTAATTGTCGTCAAGTCTCTAATATGTCTGTTTGGGTGTCGTTTGTTAGCGTGTTTAGAGTAAAATTTTTGTGAGTGTTCGTAGATGTAGTCCGATAGTCTGGGAATCTGTCCTTCATCATGTAAGTCATCAATTTTAGAATAAATATCCCTATTTAAGGCCATTCTAAGGCAATTGTTTTGAAATCGTTGCAGGATTACCGGGTTGGTCTTGGCAGCATTGCACTAAGCCGGTGCTGCATAAACTAAAACGGGCCGAATTATAGTTTTATACAATAAAATTTTGTTGGATTTTGACAAATGACTGTGTTTGTTCATTAGGGAGTAGATGCTCTTGAGTGTAGTGAAAGCTCTTAATTATGCGTTTGATGTGTACTTTGTAACAGTGTTTTGTGTCTAAGTGAACACCCAGGTATTTTCCCTCCTTCTTAGGAGGTACTGGGATATTTTCTATTTTCGGTGAGTAGATGAGTTTAGTGTTTGTGTATTTTCGTGTGTAGGTGATTCTGTCTCTTGCGTGCTTAGTGTAATTTTCCAAAGCTTGAAGAATTTTGTGATCAGGTCTATGTGAATTTCTGTTTTTGTTGTGTGCTGTGATTGAACTAAATGAGTTACTGTAAATGGCGGTGTCGTCGGCGTATAGTGCAAGTTTTGTCTGTGGCATAGTCGGCATGTCATTTATGTAAAGGTTAAATAAAATTGGTTCTAGAATCGACCCCTGGGGCACACATGCTGCTACAGATCTAGGTCTCTAGTATTAATCATTTATTACTACAGTAAAGTGACGGTCTGTCAAGTAACTGTTTAATAATTTTATATTAGTCGGTGAAAATTTTAATTTAATCAATTTAAATAGTAGTCCGTCTGTCCAAACTCTGTCAAACGCTTTATGTATGTCTAGTAATGTCATGGCAGTTACGTTCTGTTTATTGAAATTTAATTTTACGTCCATTATTATTCTACAAATTTGCTGTACTGTATTATGTCTATGTCTGAATCCAAATTGATCGTCAGTCAGAATTTTGTGTCGTTTGATATGTTTCTCTAGTCTGTTAAATATAATGTATCTTCAGATATTATCATTTTTTTAATTATATTTTATTTAGTTCTTGGGTAAAGGATTTAATAAAGGTTAGTAAAATTCCGATATATAATAAAATTCCGATGCCAACGTTTCGGTCTTTTTTAATTTCTGACCTTCTTCAGGGCTACAAAATTAAACAAAAACAATTACAATATTATTAATTAATATATAAATATACCTTATATCTAAATATTATATATTAATTAACTTTAACATAATAAACATAAATATATGGCTTGGTGTGGGGATCGAACCCACGATCACCGCATTTGTAGTCTATTATTCAAAAGTGTATATTTAATAATTAACAAGAACATCAATGCAAAAACATAGATAACAATAAACATAAACATAAGAATCCCTATTATTTTATAATAATCTATTAAATTAACACACATTATAAAACTAACATAACTAACAACCACGAAATTCAAAATTCAAACGCAAAAATAGCATTGTCATATCTATTAAATTTAAAACAAAAAACAAAAAAAATTATTAGTTTTTAATATCTGTCATTTTATATACAATATTCATATTTAAATTTTAATCTTAATAGTTTATATTTATGTTTATTATGTTAAAGTTAATTAATATATAATATTTAGATATAAGGTATGACATTTATATATTAATTAATTATATTGTAATTGTTTTTGTTTAATTTTGTAGCCCTGAAGGTCAGAAATTAAAAAAGACCGAAACGTTTTAGCCAAGAACTAAATAAAATATAGTTAAATATAATTTTTTCTGTAATTTTACTCGGTGCTCAGTAAACTAATGGGTCGTAACTGTTCGTGTATAGTCTTTCTTTCCTGATTTCAGTATCGGAACAACATTGGCCACCTTCTAGGAGGGCGGAAAATATTGCAGCTTAAAATTTCCGTTAATTATGTGTCAGTTGTATCAACTTTTCGTGAGAGAAAGCTTTAATAATTTGTTTTGTATTTGGTCAAGTCCGGGTGTGTTTTAGATGTTTAATAATCAAATTAATTTCCGTCGGGCAAGTGGCCAGTTCGTGGTCTGGATCTGTAAAGTCCTGTCCATTTAGAAATTCTCTCACGATTTCAACTATTAATTTCTGTTTGTCATCAAGTTCTGGGTCAATTTTGTGTTGGGTCAAGTTGTCTGTCGGTGTCAGTTCTGTCAGTTTCTAAGTCCATATATCGTTTCTATTTTTTTTAAATTTCAGTCCTTATTTGTTTCGTCAGTCTGTTTGTTCCTTGTTTGTCCGTAATGCCTCTGTATTTTTGCCAGTCTCGTCTGTCTGTTTTTTGTTTGTATCATAGTCGTTATGTGTTATTTTTCATTTAGTGGGTCTAATTTGCTGTTTCTATTTAGTCTACGTCTTGCCAAATAGATTGAATTCGTCAGTCTTTCTGTCTCAGTATCAATTTCATCTGATGTGTCCACACACTGAATAGTAATATTTCTGTCCAAGAGTCGCCTAAATTATGTGCAGTCTACGTCCTTATAGTCAGGTATGGTTCGTCGGTATCGTTCGTACTTCAGGAAACCAAGGGTGATTCTAACAGTATTGTGATCTGAATTTTAAACCTCCAAAGTGGAAATGTCTGTGAGTTTGGGGAAGTTTTTGGTTAGAGCAATGTCTATGGTGTTAGAGGTCATGTTGTTTGAAAGATAGTGTGTGTGTGTGTGTATGTCTGGAAAGAGAATTGAGCATCCACTCCCTAATATGTAGTTATACAATGTCAGACTATTCCTGTTATTCCTGTGACAATCCCAAGCCGTATGAGTGGCGTTGAAATCCCCCAAAACCAGTACTTTGTCATTCATACATGTTCGTCAGTAGATTTAGGTCTCTGTCTGATATTTTGTTTGCTGGTGAGTTGTAAATCAAAACGATGTGAATGTTGTTCGTCAGTCGGATGGCTATGTTTTCAATGTTGATCGTGTTGTGTGTTTGTATTTGTGTGTGTGGTATGTCGTTCCTTACCAGTATTGCCACACCACCAGCTCCATTTCTAGAATCTCTCCTCAGGACAGAGTAGCCTCTGACCCTGAGCGAGAAGGAATGATCAATTTTTGTTTCGTTAAGCATTATTGGAGTATGGGTACTGTTCAGGAACGACACAAGTTCACCCATTTTATTTTTGATGCCATTGGCGTTTCAACTTATAATTTCTAACGCATTCATACTAAATTACTGCAATATGAAATTATGGTTTGCAATCCTTCTCCCGTTGTTCTGCATTTAAAAAGTTGATTGTTCAACTCTTTCCACGCATTAATTAGATTTGGAAAATTTGATAAAATTTCATTTGTCCTGTTCATCTCGTCCAGTAAAGCTTTCGGAAGTCGTGGGGCTGCTCCTCTCGGTAGTCCGGGGAGTCCTGTCTGCAGTAGGATTCCTGTCCTCAGTGGCGTCTTGTGTCGGTGCATGTCGGTGTCGTAATCTCGGAAAGTCTTCATGAGTATTTAAATTGAGACTATTTTGTTGCCAAACGATTATTTTAGGAGGGGGAGCTTCGAAGTACGTGGGTTTTGGAGGTTCCTGTACAATATTTTTAGGTCTTCTATTTAATGACTCTAGTCTTCGTTTATACGCTGGACAATCTGTCGAATTAGCTGTGTGTGCACCCCCGCAATTGGCACATTTCGCCTCTTCGTTTCTCGGTTTCACGCAAGCGTGCGATGTGTTCTTCGCCACATTTCATGCACACTGGAGTTGCAAAATAGTTTGAGGTGGCGTGACCCCACTGTTTGCAGCGATGACATTGAGTCATCTGTTTTTTGTTAATATATTGACGAATGTTTACTCGTGTTTTGTACAAATTTTAGCAAAATATTTATCGAAATGTTGTACAACCAAAAATAATGGCACCTCATATATTCACCTCAATAGTATTTCTCATTGTGCTGCATTTAATAATATTCATTTGAAATTTCACTTTAAATTCTTCAACAATTTCATCTGCCTCTGCATCCTCGGGTAGACCATGGAGTACAAATGCATTTGTCTTCTCGCTCTTCAACGTACACGTATGGAAGTCATGGTATATATTCAATATAATTTTGTTATAGGTTTCTAACCTCTTTACAAAAATATTTGTCGTATCTTTTTTGCGAACTTGATACTGAAATTTTCTTCACCGATAATTTCGACAATTATAAATCTTAAAGCTCTTCCTTCTGTCACTTTTTTATGTAAAACGATAGGCGGAGGTTTAAAAGACAATGATTTGCCTTTTGCCGGAGTTCTGCGCGACATCGAACGGTCACATTCATCATCTGAGTTATCCGAGACCTCCAGATCGGATAAAGGTTGGAAGTAATTTCCTTCTCTTAACCTTTTTGATGGTCCTGGGAGATTTGGGTACAGATCTATTTTAGATTTTTCCTTTTTATTCATTTTTTATCTAGTAGGTTTTCTAAAACGTAAAATTAATTAAATGTCAAATTTAGAAATTCTTCTCAAAATACAAATTACCAATTCACTTTGTTTTAGACAATTTTTTTTATCACACCAACACTAATCCAATTTTAACTCTTTGTTTTCACTATATACTTCTCTCCCAATTAGCTTTGAACCACTCAAATTACACAATTGCTACGAGGAAATTGTAGCACGTCTAACTTGTTTGGCGGTTGCCAAGCGACACATTTGATGACTAGAGCGTTGCCTCTAGACCACGCCGACCCTCCGCCTAAATATGTTAAATAGACGTTTTGTTGTTATTCAGTCTAACACCTTGAATAATGTATCTGTGCATCTCGCTTGCACATGATAAGTGTGAAGTTCGCTAGTATACACCACTGATAAAAATTGAAAAATTGAAAATATTTATTCGTCCGATAAACAGACATAATATTATACTCCAGATAGTTATTCAACGATTTACTGAGGATTGAACAAGCGAACAAAAAACAAACGTTTGCGAAAACAAAATCTACAACGACCATTTAAACCTTCTGCAAAAGTTTCCCATATATTATTTAATGTAAAAAATTAAATATATGAAAAAATTCAAATCGAGCTGCTAAAAATATTCATGTACGTAGGTCAGACAGGTCAAAGTATTTCAAATTGTTTTTCAGAATATTTTAATGTATTTTATTATTATTTTACTTATTTTATTACCCAGAAATAGTGTATATAATAATATCTTGCATAATAGCAACAAAGGCTCTTACCCTCCTGGAGTCATTAGAAATTTTCAAACGAAGCCATAATCCATCAGTAAATCTCCTTAACGAGCTAATCGATCTATATATTTCACAACTCTTCTTAACTACAAACAGACACCTCCCCTGCCCACCAAAACTCCTAGTATAAGTTCAGTCTCATCAATTTGTAATTCACTTGAAAAATACCTCAAAACGACTTCAGCAGTCGAAATTCGAGTCATGTAAAATATGTAGATTTATATAACTTCACAAGTTATATAATATTTTCGTTAAAACTAGTGGCAAAAACACAGTGAATTTTGGGACATTGGGACATTGTGAATTTTTTATTTTCAGAGAAAGTAAATTGTGATTACTTTCGGTCGCCAAATGGCGAAAGTTTAAAATTAATAAATTAATCCGTATCAAACATGTTCAATCCCACCTAATTTTAAATCGTCGTCTACTTTTCTCATCAAGACAGGTCCCACTGGAAATAGTCGCATACTTTCTTTAATTACCATTTCCGTGAATTTCAATTTATATAAGTCAGTATGCTCTATATCTCTGTCGTTTCCCATTAAATCAGTAATTTCTTCATACACTTTTTGCTTTAAATAAAATTTTAAAATCTTACACTAAATAATATCATGTAGTTTAACAGAAAAATTGTTTTTAACAAACAAATTTATTTTACCTGAATTGCGGGAAACAGCGCCATGCATGTTAATGTAAAGCCTGTCACTGTCGCAGCAGTATCAGAACCCTAAAAATATAAGGAGGTTACCAGACTGCCTTCTAAGAATTTCCCTAAAGGACTAAAAATAGATATCGTCGTCTCTATGTAATAATTGAATAGTTACAGATTAATCACAGTTTTGAATAGTTTGATTTTAAAGCAAATAATTTCTTACTGCTAAGATGAAGGTTTGAACTTCGCTGGTTATTTCATCATTGGTCAATTTGTTTTCTTCAGCAGACAATCTAATTAAATGATCAAGAAAAGTATTTCGTGTTTTGGTATCTATATGCAAATTAAAAAAGGACAATTAAAACCAACAGTATATATACTGACGAAATTGGAAACAGATTTTGATTTAACGAATTAAACAATCGTTACCATTTAGTTTTACTTCCGGTTGTTCTTCGGATAATTGTTTTTCAGATAGATATTTATTCTTCCTCTCAACCACAATCTAAAAAAGAAATGTGTTTTAACTAAAATATTATTTTTATTAAAAAATTTATTATATTATTAATAATTTTATAGGAAAATTTTATTCATTGCTAGCCGAACAATAAGCATTGATTATTCATCTCTGAATAGGATGCTTGAATAGTAACAAGGATCATGCAAGGATTGGCGAACTACGGCGTATAATAAATACACTACTTTTATCTAATGATTAACTAAAAATACTCTACGTAGGGGTGGTAAAAAAAGGATTGGCGAAATACGGCGTATAATAAATACACTACTTTAATCTAATGATTAACTAAAAATACTCTACGTAGGGGTGGCCCATAACTTTTTTCCATGATAATACTTTCGGGCTTTCAATGCGCCATTTCAAAGGTATATCAAATAACAAATTTTTAGTCTACAAAACACGATAACACATAATAAAAATTTACTATAATTGTCCTATTATGACAATTGACTATTATGTCATATTATGTATAGTGTCATGAAATATGCCAATTTTTATTTTGCATTGGGTGAGTACAATAACTGTTAAAATTTATTTAACAGAATTTAGACTATTTATACTAATTTAGACGCCACATTGAACTTTTAAGTAAATATTTGCTTAATCAGGTTGTTATATTAAAATGAGTCATTCTATATTTTAGCCCTATTCATTTTGCTACCTTAAAACGTACATGCTTGTTGACAAATTTCGAGTGCACAGGTCTGTCGAATTATATACGATTGAGTCAGCACGAGTCAGCGCGCGTGGCATTGTCTTCATACAAATGATCCCCTTCCTCTTCCTTTAAATATTAGTTCTTTCGTGCTTTTTGCGCCGGTGGTCTTGATTTTTCCTTTTGTGACTTTTCTCGGGATTTTTTTTGGCGTTTTCAAGGCAGCGTCTGCTGATTTTCTTGTAAATAGGAAATGATTTCTGGCGAAGGGAAGATGATACTTCGCATTGACTTCCGTCCAAAATTCGATTTTGGGACTGGAGTCCCTCCCTGCAATGGGATCATTTTGTTCACAGACAAAACTCATGGAAGAATACACGAACAATACGAACATATTGATGGCTCACCGGAATTTGTTCCTTCTTCTTGGGCAGCAGCTTCTTGAGTTATATTATATAAAAAAACACCCATAAGGGGCACGGATTTTTGGACCAAACTTGGCAGAAATGTTTCACTAGTCAAAGGCATACACCCTTCTGGGCATGGATTCCACCAGGTTGTCGATTTCTCCTTTAGGTTCCATCCCAGGCAATCTGTAGTTCATGTGGGAGAGCTTCTAGTGACTGTGTAGGATGGGCTAATTGCTTGAGCCTTCTACACATCATGCGATATTGCGATGTGGAGACATTATCCTGTTGGAAAATCGGTTCCTCCAGCTCATGGAGGAATGGAAGGATATATGGTTCTACTTCATGGCGTTACATGTCATCAACATATCGGTGGAAATTCATATTGCCTCGGATGAATACCAACTGAGACCTGCTTCCATAAATAATAGAACTCCATACCATAACACCCATGCTGTGTGGTGCACATGCTGTTCAACAAGAAACTGCACATGGGGACGCTCTCTACGTCTACAACTGACCCTCATGCGACCATCGTACATTCTTTGTTTTCAAACCATTGATGGGCTATTGATCTTGAACTTGAGAATCGGTCTCCTAATCCAATTAATCGGACATGGCGGTTCTGGACCACATTTGTCTGTCTTGGCCTTCCCCTTCCTCTTCTACGACGTTCTTGACCTTCTGTAGACCATGCTTGATAACACCGTACTACAGAGGATTGGTTACGGTTAAGGCGATTATCAATTTCTCTGAATGGAAAACCACCTTCAAGTAAGCCAATAATGTGACCTCTGTCGAATTCACTCAGAAGTGGATAATTTCCGCCTTAATCGCATTGTGGTTCTTCAGTCAAAGCTGTTTATACATAGTGTCTGAATATAATACATAGTCTGAATCGACAGAAACAACCGGATTCTGTGGTGAAATCCCGGTCGCTTGGAATTCAGCTTTTATATCTGAGAAGAAATTGCGAAGTTTAGGGCTGATTGTATTAAGCCTGGAATGTGTCGAATTTCAAAAACTATGCCAGTGTTATTCCTTTGCCAAGCATTGTATGGAGATTTATAGTAGGTCTTGGCTGGTCCATATATCAACATATTTAATTGCTGCAATTTGTTATTGCAGTCTGGCGGCAAATTATGCATAGTGAAGCCATTTTTCACTGTTAAATCCAATGCCTAAATGGATAGTGGTTATCGAGCAAAATCAAAGATTGCAAAAATTGCGTTGGACGATATGTTAAATAAATATGTCAAACTTCTTGCATACAGCCAGACTCATTAGCGTATTCAACAGCACCAAGGGGGGCATTATTCACGAAGACATATTTTTGCGTGAAAAAAAAAGTGAAAGTAAAAATTAAAAAAAAGAACGAAATAATTTCCGCGTTAATAGCTAGTGACATCGTAATCATTGATCTGCGTTCTTGAGTAGTAATTTGCCAAACTCTCCCTAGTTTCTTTTGGATTTCAGTTAGTTTCAACTCTCAAAATTAGTTACCCCGTACATTCTTTCGCTTCTCACGAAACAATGTGAAATGAAAAGGGTGGCAAATTATTGGGTGTCCATATTTTGAACTGCAATTATCAAAAAATAAATTAGCATTATTAATCATAAATTTACTTTACTTAAAGATTGTATCGATTAAATCAGTGGTGGGGAAGCCGTGGGTGGAAGCCGCCACCCCCAGAAGGGTCGATAGAGAGTTTTTTTGGGTCTTTGAATTCATAATATTTTTTTTATTATGATAAGGCTGTGTGAAACAATCAGGTAGCAGTAAAATATCAGGTATCAGATAAAATTTGACCGAAAATTTTTGGTCGCAAATGAAAATAGCTTGCGCGGTATTTTTAAATTAAAAGCTTCCTAGGAATATGATATATGTTTTCCGACTAATTTTGGGATGCTGAATCGATGGTAAAAACTAGAAATCTCTGCAATTAATCGTTCAAAAGTTATGACATCGTGAAATCTGCAGAAAATGCGAGAAAATGTATTTTGTTAAAACCATTATTTTTTAAGCGAATGGCAAATTTCAAATTGTATCTCAAAGTGTTTTCCCTACTGTTTCTGTGCTATTAACAACAAATATACAAATTGTATTTCACAAGCCGCTTCCGTTTGCGAGATATGACTTGATAAAATTGGCAAAATCGAGCGAAATTTTGAGAAATTTGGTCGTCCTGGCGGAGAACTGGGAAACGAATTAATATTTTCAAGGAAATCTAAGCGCATTCCTAGGGTAATAGCTTCTTGAAAACGATGCCGCAATCCGTTTTTAATTATCTGTAATAGTTCTTGAGATATAGACTTATGAAGTCGAAATTCTGGAAAATTTTATTAAGAATTTCGCAATAAAAAATTGAATCTTTCCAAACAATTTACAGTCTAGTTTCAGTGTTCCGAAATGACTCGCTGGGATTTGTAGTTTCACGGGGGTTTTAAAAAACGCACTATTTTACTAATCAAAATGATGGATTTTTTTGAAATTTTTTTCGAAAAATTTTATTGCCGTATTTCAGTTTATCCGAAGGAAATGGAAGTGCTGTACACAATTTTCCAGTTTACTTCATTTAAACGGTCAAAATACCCAAGATAACGACTATTTACCAATTTTTAGCCAATTGTCTGACTTATTTTAAGTTTTTCCTGCAAAATAATTTAGCCGAATTTTCGCATCTTTTGAGACCAAATTTATGGAAATCGGTTGAAAATTGCCCGAGAACTGAAGTAACATGTAATAGTCCTGCAGCGGATCGAAGGTTGATTGGATGGAATTTTTTAATTCAAATCTTTCTAGGTCTCTGTGATAAGCCGTTCAAAATTTATGACATCGTGAAATCTGAGGAAAATGCGAGAAAATGTATTTCCTTAAAATCATATTTATGTGAATGGAATATTTCAAAGTGTGTCCGAAAGTGTTTTCTCTACTGGTTGTAAATATACAAATTGCATTTACCTAGGTACTTTTCTTCGCAAGATATAATTTGATATAGTTTGCCAAAATCAAGCGAAATTTGGTCGCCCGAGCAGAAAACTGGGAAAGTAATTAATATTTTTAAGAAATCTAAAAAAATAGTGAAATGTCAAAATAAACAAATTTAAAAAACGTCTATACTTTCTATCAAGGGGTCGCGATAAAAATTTTCACCAAATGTTGGTTCGCAAATAAAAATAGTTTGCGCAGCGCTGGATTACATGACCTTCGCTTGTTTGGATGCATCACTGAGATAGATGCTACAATGAACGTATTGTACGCTAAAACCATTTTTGGAAAAATCTTACCAATAACGAGCGATTTTGATAAACTATAGATTTAACGTGACCCATAAGAATTAATCCAAAACCGAAAAAATCAGGAGAGCGAGGAGGCCACAACTTATCCACACGGTAGGCAATTAGACGACCAGAAAAAAACTCTCATTACACTCCCATAGACATGTTGGATACATGAGACCATGCACCATCTTGCTGATACCAAATATCGTTTATTGGTAATCGGAGTTGAGCGATGGCAACCATTAAGAATGTATGTAGCATCTTCACATAAAGTTCACTATTGAAAACTACTGCGTTTCTCATTTCATCTTCAAAAAAATGCAGTCCAGCTGAGCATATTCCACACAATACAGTTACTTTTTGAGAACACAGCTCTTCTTTGAATATAACTTAAGGATTTCCGGCAGACCAGTAAGGTAAATTTTGTTCGTCTCCCAGTGCAATTGAAAATGTGCTTCGTCACACATAATTTTTTTGTTGATAAAATTATCTCCTCCGCAGAAAATCCATCGACTGAATTCTAAACGTGAGTTTGGACGTCGATATAATGATCCCAGGGTCGGATTTTGTTGTTGTTTGTTACGTGTTTTGGGGGTTGAAGGTCTTAGACAGGTTAAGATTATGTTCATTTCAAATAGAAGAAGTATTACAAACATTTATAATAAAGTTCTAATTGACAACTATTTATAACAGTCACATAGACAATGCCTACTCAAAATTGAAAAGTTTTAATAACATCCACTTTGGGCCAGCTTTACTAATTAAATCAAGGGAGGGACACGGAAATCTTCTGTTACTCTTTAGCACACAGCGCTCAAGTTGCATTGTGTGAGCCTTTCGCTACATCATATTATGTTACTTAAAACATATCTTATGTTACTTTACTAGTACATAAACCTACGGGGTTCAGCCCCTGACATATTAGGTCTTGACCTTTCTCGTTACTTGCTTTGACGTAGCGAAAGGCTCACACAATGCATCTTGAGCGCTGTGTGCTAAAGAGTAACAGAAGATTTCCGTGTCCCTCCCTTGATTTAATTAGTAAAGCTGTCCCAAAGTGGATTTTATTAAAACTTTTTAATTTATAATAAATTTAAATTCATGAAAGATAAATCAATGGTAGTCAATTTTGATTAAGAAGTTGTAAGCAAAATATTTACTTTAATTTTAAAATTTCGAAAAGTTTCGCTAGTATGCAAATTTTAACATCAAATTATTTTAATTGAACAAATAAAGTTAATTAATCGAACATTAATTGAGTTTGCCAATTAAAATTTAAATCCTTATTATTCTTTCCATAGCAAGAATTGTAATTTCTTGAGCGACAGATTGTGGAAGGTGCCAAAACCCATTTAGAGCTGTAGTGCCAAAGGAAAAAGAAGAAAACTTTCCTCGAAGAAACATAAAAAGTGATTGTTAAGACTAATACGTGCCAGTAATAACAGGCGCCATGAAAGCAAAGTAATTGAAAAAATGCGCTGTTTCAACCTATACAACTCTCTTCTATATCTATAATTATTGTTATATACCTATATGTTTGTTTTTAAATTTCGAACAAAATTAAAATCCGTTTAATATTATTTTTTCATTGACATTTTTCTAGAAAATATATACCTATAGGATAGCATTATGTCCTTTTTACTTACTTTATTAACTAATGATTTAAAACTTAACAAAATGTCTTTCTCTTCCTTGGCTAATTTGGTTAAATTATAAATAAAGTCAAGATGCAAAGCTACATTGAACGTCCTTGTCATTGCTATTTCCATACCCCTGAAAATACAACATATAGATAAATATAATTCAAATTGTTAAATATAAATGAATCAGGAGGGTGGCTGCGACCGTTACTATGTGATAATCCATACTTACTAATGAAGTGAAAAAAAATCATTTTGTTCTCACTACAAATTTTGTAAAAATATTATATAACTTGTGAAGTTGTACATAATCTTGGCAGAATGTACCTACTGTTAAGTGTTGACGTTTTATACATTTAATTTAGTTTGATTTTCTTGTTCATTTACTTTTTGTCTCCAGGTGTTTCTGTCTGCTGCCAATACTGCCGCTCCTCTTGTTCTTAAGCCTTTTTTTTTAGTATTTCCTCCAATTCTTTATTTCACTTTTTCCTATTTTCTATTCGTCTTTTGCCACTTTCTATGCTACCCATACTTTCCTGACTTGTCGGTTTCTGTCTAGCCTTTTTAGATGCCACCACCATTTCAGTTGTGCCTTTTTTATGTACTTCCTTGCACTTTCTACTTCTAGGTCCTCCGGTATTTTTTTCGTCTTTTATCTTGTCTTGTTTTTTATTTGCTGTTCTCAGATATTTCATTTCTGCTGCTTATATTTTCTTTTGTATCTTTTTCTGTTGTTACCCTTTATTCACAGCGAGTTTTGTTCTAACAGTTTTTTGTTTTTGTTTATAAAATCATTTCTCATGATGTGATATAGTTTGGTCGTGGTTGCTTTTCTACTATTAATTTCTGTTTCACAGCTTCCTTCTTGGTTATTTGTTGTTGCTAAATATTTGATGTTATCTACTTGTTCTAGCATTTTTCATTTAAGTCTGTGTTCACTTACTTTGGTACGTTGGAGATAAACATGGTTTTAGTCTTTTTTAACCCCCGACATAAAATAGTGGTGTTATAAGTTTGACATGCCTGTGTGTCAGTCTATCCGTCTGTCTGTCTATCTGCCTGTCCGAATATGTGGCTGTTTATGGTATCGTAGCTCCTAAACGAATGAACCGATTTTGATACGATGATTTACGATTTTTGAAGCTGACATGACGGAGGAGTTTCTTAGCTACAATTTATGAAGATCTATTCATGCGTTTGATGACTTTCAGATCATTTCCTACTTGACAAAATTAATCTGCAACCAATTTGACAAAAGTGTTTGTCTGGGTCCGTATATCCAAATATGTGTTTAACACGTATGTCAATACCCAGTCGTTACTACGTTGTTCAATACCCGGGTACCCGTGTACCCGCATGGGTTTTTCATTCAATAAAATAATTTTAATACCCGGAGACTTTCACATTATAACTCGGGATTACCCATAGAGTATTCCACTACCCGAAAAACACTATTTCTATAAATAAAACCGCCGGGTGGGCAAAGTATGGGGTCAAAGTATGGTGGATAAGCGACGCCAAAAATTCATATCCATTGAAAGGTCAAATTTACACTGGCAAAATAACAACTGGCCGTGAAATAAATCAAGACGAAAGAGTGGAAGAGAGTAAATGATTTAGCTGCAGAATATAAAGGATCCAGAAGAAATATTACAATGGATATTTTTTTTACTACTTTACCTTTAGCAAAGCATTTATTGTATGGAACCTAACAATTGTAGGAACATTGATAAAAAAATACAATCTAGTAGACATGCTAGCATCTAAAGATCGTGAAGAATTCTCTCCTCTATTTGGGTTTCATGAAAAAGTTACTCTATGCTCTTATGTTCCTAAAAAAAGAGAGTTGTTATACTTCTATCTACGATGCACTCAGATTTGCAGCGAAGACAATAAAAGAAACCAGAAATTGTTCAGTATTATATTAAACCAAAAATTGGTGTGGATATAATGTTGTAGGATCATGTAATATTTGTTACCAGGATGTCTATAAAAAACGGAGAAAAAACACGAAAATCGTGTAAAGAATGAAACAAACCAGTTTGCGATGGACATTCAAAAGAAATTGTAAAATGTGACGTATGTTGCCAAAAATAAATTGAATATAATAATATTTTATGTAAATATTTTATGTTATAATTTATAATAAATTTTATTATAAAATTAATTAAATATTAAATCCGTTTATTTATATATTAAGTAATACTATTTATATATTAAGTATTAATTATTATCCCTAGAAATAAGTTTAATTATTTATTTATATATGGGAACCCGGGTATTGAACAACGGGGTATTTGACTTTGTCGAAAAAGTTTTTTTTTTGACATATTATATTATTTAAGTATATGAATCGATGTCAATAGACTCAAATAACGAGGATCCGAAAGGATTTGATGATTTTTCGTTAAACAAAAAAGATATGTAAGTAAGAACATGCAAAATGGTACCCGGGTACCCGCGTATTGACATAAGTGTTAAAAGCTGACGTAATCGGGAAGGTTCTTAGCTATAATGTATAAAGATCTGTTCAAGCGTTTAATGTTCATCAGCTCATTTCCTAGTTGACAAAATTAATCTGCAACCAATTTGACAAATGTGTCTGTCTAGTTCCGTATATACAAACCCACCAATTACGTACTAACCTCCGTTCCACAATAAGTGAGCTATTAAAACTATTAAAAAATTCCAAAATAAGTGAGCTATTAAAAAAATTTAAGAACTTCAATAATGGAAACAATTGTAATGAATTATTCTGATACAACTACACATTAATTAAGTACAATTATGAACTGAACAAATTTACTACTGGTTTAAAGTGTGAATTCTGCAATACTTTGGCAGTATTGATGATATCGGTGTAGCAATTGATTTTGTAACTTTTGTACATTGTAACAAAATCATTGTACGCTTTATATTATTTAGATTATGTTTTGGCATTTTTTCGCTAACTCCAACTCTTTCAAGAATTTTTAAACAATAACTATGATTGTAGCTGGTAGTACTACTATTATTAAATGTCAACTTAACAATAAAAAGTTTCACAGCTGACTATGTTCGTAGTGTAGTACGAAATACTATATGTTTATAGTTAAAATTTTAATAAAACTTATTACAGATCAATAAATTTCAATAAGAATTGAAATAGCTCATTGTGGAACGGATTTCAAAGAAATTTCAAAGAGGTAACATTGCTTCCGTTAGCGTCCATGCTTCTGCGCCGTACAACAGAACAGAGAAAACGTAACACCTGACCATTCGGACCTTTAGTTGTAATGTCAGGTCGCTGCTGCATAGCATTGTTTTGAGTTTATTAAATGCCGCTCTAGCCTTCTCTATTCTGCAGTGCAACTACGGAGTGCTCCCAGTAGTCGTTGACAATAGTTCCCAGGTAAGGGTACTTCTCTACTCGTTCGATGATCTCTCCTTCGAACATCAATACGCTGGGATCTTAAGCATTTCGGCTTATTAGCATGTGTTCTGTTTTGCTTTTGTTGAGCTTGAGGCTATATTCCGAGCTAGTGGTGTGAATCTTGGTCATTAGTTCTTGTAAGCCTTCCAAACTGCTAGCAAGTACGATGGTATCGTCGGCGTATCGGATGTTGTTTATAAGCTCCCCATTCATCTTGATGCCTTCGCTGGTGTCTTTGAGCGCTGCTTTGAAGATTTTCTCCGAATACAGGTTGAATAGAATCGGAGATAATACGCATCCCTGTCGTACGCCTCTGCGGATGTTAATCTTTGCGGAGTTGATGTCATCTACTTTTACAGACGCTGTCTGATTCCAATACATGTTGGCTATTATTCTGATGTCTTTTGTGTCTATGCCTGTTTGCTGTAATACCTCGATCATTTTATCGTGCTGTACATTATCGAAGGCTTTGGAGAAATCTATGAAACAGGCATGGACATCACGGCCCATATCTCTGCGTCTCTGAATCAGAACCTGAACTGTAAAAATAGCCTTTCTTGTTCCCAGTGCGTTCCTGAAGCCCAATTGGCTTTCACCTAGATATTCTTCGCATTTTTTATAGATTCTAGCATGTATGATTTTAAGAAAGGTTTTAACTATGTGGTTCATTAGGCTTATTAATCTGCATTCGTTGCAGTTCTTTGCAGTTAGTTTCTTGGATATCGTGACGAATATAGAGTGCAACCAGTCCTCTGGCATGTTTCTGGTGTTATAGATGTTATTAAAGAGAGCAGTTAGAATGTCTAGATAATCGTTCCCAGTGTTCGCATTGCACATTACCTTTAACATTTCTGTGTAGACGTTGTCTGGACCTGCGGATTTATTATTCTTTGCTAGTTCTATGGCTTTCCATACTTCGCCTTTCGTGACTTCTGGACCGAGGTTTCCAGGTTTTTCGAGGTTGTGCGAGGTTTCCGTGACCAGTTTACCGTTCTTATCAGCCAGACTCGTTGTTGTTGTTTTTGTGTTATTTTTCGTTCCTACCATTTCCTTAATTTTCCGATGTACGTTGTCGTGATGACGTGATCTTGGATGCGGTCTAGCTTTTCTATTTTGTCGCATTTGGTCGATAGCCAGCCTTCTTTGGCTTTTCTGATTTTGGTCCTTATATCTTTGTTTATTTCACGGTAACTGGTACCGTCTGTTTGTTTCACTTTCCTTCTATGTTCCATTAGGTTCACAATATCTTGTGTCATCCACTCTTGTTTGGCTACCTTTACTTTAATTTAACAATATAGAATTTAAACCAGCTCTAGATGCCCGCGCTGCAATCAGGAAAAACTACAAGCAGATCCATGTAAACGTAAGTCCAGTTCAGTTTCGTTAAATTTGTCTGAAGTTAACAAAATAATATTGCTATGGGATGAAAATACTCCTGAAGGTCTTATGCGTAAATTTTACCATATTGCTGCTGTAGAATTAGCATGGCGAGAAGGAGGAGGAGGAAGGAGGAGAGAAGGAGAAGGAGGCAGTTGCTTGTGTGGTGGATTTTTTCAAATCGAGAAAAATAACGATAACTCTCCAACAAATCACATTGAATATAATCTGGTGTTCAGTAAAACGTGCTGGTTTCCAACAGGAAAGACAAAGTTGCTCTGTACGTCTTTTTCATAAACTGATATCAAAACGAGGCAACAATATTACCTCACCACGACTGTTCTTAAAACCAAATCGACACTGGAAAAATTAAATTGACAAATCGTACGATAATGTACGTGTTGAAAGATATACAAAAATTGAATGTACTAAATCTGCTGCTGAGTCAATTGGCTTGAATGTAAAGGACAAAAAGATAACAAATCACTAGAATAGATCAACTGCTGTTAGCGAATTGACAAAAAGTGGCGTAGAAGAACAACAATTGCTGAAAATTACTGGTCATAGCAATCAAAATTATATAAAACTATACTTAAATCTCGATCAAGAACACCACAACAAGATCATAAATATTATGCTTGCTAATGAATCTTCTATAGTAGAGAACAGCAGCGAATCTAATATTAAGTTAAATTTTAATATTTGTACTTTCACTAACTGTACTTTGAATAATATATTAATGTTTGTTTGTGTTGTTATAAATTTTTTTGTCAAAAAATTTTCCGCTGAATATATCCCTCGGACATTGTTTCAAATTCCTCATTCAAATTCCTCATTGGACAAATTCCTCATAAATTTTATGACAAGTTTCTCAGGCTTGTTGCTTGGTAGGAGCGAGCCTAGAGGAACGAGCTTTCGATTGTCATAAAATTATCTCGTCTATTATCAATGTCCTAGGGATATTACTACTGAATATGTGATCTTGCACATTATAGCCGGTCAGAAAACCGCTTTGAGTTTCATTTAGTTCTCTTTGTGTGTTCATTCTCTTCTGTCTCATTCAACTTGCTGTTGAATGTCTTTCAATTTCAATTTTGTCTTCATTTGTTGCCTCCAAAATTTCTTTAAAATATTCGCACCATCTTTTTAATATTTCTGATGCTTCTTCTAATATTTGACCTTTTTTATTTTTTATCTGTTTAATTGTTTTAACTTTATCCCGTCTCATTTTCTTGAATGCTTTGTAGAAGAGTTTTAGGTTGTTCTTGCTATTATACTCATTTTTTTCTCCAAATTCTTCCCATTCCTTATTTTTAGCAGGCTTGACTTTTTTTTTACATCATTCATTTTTGCTTGTATCAGTCGTAAGTTTCTGCTGTTTTTGGGCTAAGGTAAAGGTTCTTTTTTCCGAGCCTTCTTTTTTATCTTGACAATATGTTTTATTTCCTCGCTCCACCAGCCTGTTATTTTCTTGGATCCTCCTCTTATTGTAATGCTGCAGGCTTTACTTGCAGAGTATTTCAGTATCTCTTTGAATATTTTCCATTTCCCCATCTCTATTCCTTTCTGTATTTCGTCTTGTGAAGTTATATAAATATAAAATATTTAACGCGACTCGAGTTTCAGTTAAGTTCATTACAAATTCATCAATGATTAAATTTATACATATTCTTTTTCTTCTTCTTGTTTCGAATAGGCCTAATTTGGACTACGCTTGTTCAACTGGTGGGCTTTGATCTTTGCCCAGTATTGTCGCATATTCTGCCGGTGTAACTCCTTTCTATCTTCTGTCCAGGGTGTACCTTTTCTTCGGGGTTTTTCCTGAAATCCATGGACTTCCTTCAGGGTGCGTCTGTTTCAGGGTGCTGGCTGTCTGTTTTGAAGATCTGTTATTCCCAGTTCTTTAATATCCTTCTCGGTTTCTTTCAGCCAAGTGGTACGGACCTTCTTGTTTTGCCAGAAGGTAAACAAACGGTTGGTTAGTAGGTTTGGAGGCAATTTTGCAACATGGCTATAGAACACTACCTTTATTTTCCTTGCAAAGCCAGAGAGCCTCTTAATATGTTTGTAGAAGTCAGAGATATGTCGTCTTCGGAATTCCCCATCTGCCATTACCGGGCCTAGGATCTTCCTGAGGATTCTCCTCTCTCTGATTTCCAATTTCTCTACCAGACCTCTTCTGTTCAAGGAATACACTCCATGGCATACAGGGCTTCTGGTAGTAAGACTGATGTGTAGTGCTTAAGTTTCAGGTTGCGTCAGACATTTCTTGTTGTAGATGTTCTTAGTCAGTCGTTAGGCTAGTTCTAACTTGTTGACTCTCATGGATAATGATGCTCTTTCTTATAAGCGTGGTTCAATTCATTCGCCGAGATATTTTAATTTATCAGTCTTCTTGATGTTTCCCTGCTCTAGTAACATCCCTTTGTTTGCTTCTTTGATGTTGGTGAAAAATTCTGTTTACTCCAGCGAAACTTGAAGACCCACTTTGACAAAATTTATACATTATAAAATTTATAAATTTCATAAGTGTTGAAAGTTGCAAGGGGAGTTGCCTGTCTGTAGTTAGGTTTTAGGACTTATCTGGAGACGACTGTGTGAGATTAAAGATTTGCGAAAAAAACCGTTAACTGCGGGTACTTTTTGTAGAACCAACCTCCAAACGCAAACAAATATAAAAATATAGTCATCCACAATATAAAAAACAGTAAGGTATATGTTTCTGCAACGGTAGTATTATTCTATTTTTTCTCTTAGAATATGGCTGTTCATCATCACAGTATTCAAAATATTTATTTGTTTCCAAGACACTAAGTGTCAATAAGTCGTTCATTAAAATAATTGAGTAAATATTCGTATGGTTCAGACTGTATGTTTGTATCAAAATTATCAGTTATTCTATCAGACTATTATATCAGACTGTTCATCGAGATACAAATTATAATTTTTAGTATGAAATCGTCACATTGCCTCTGAATTAATCACCAGTAGCATTTTCTTCACCACTTTCGCTTTTTCTACGCTACACTAAGACGAAGAATCATTGTCACTCTTACTTTCAAAAAGTTCGGCTTTATCACTATATTGGTCAACACTTCTTTTTCTTAAGAATCTGGAAGAAGTGGAAGGGTTTTGATTAGTAATCAAAATGTGACTATGTACTATATTCTAATAACTTTTACTTGGTATGTGCTTCGACAAAAATAGAATAAAATATAAATGAATCCACTTTTTAATCAGTTAAAATATCACAAGAGCATCGAAAATATTCGATTTTTTCACGAGTAACCAGACGTAAACTGCCAAAAATTTTCAGGATTATTTCGAGTTACGAGTGAAAAATAATCATTATTTTTGATTGCTCGAGTGGTATTCGTTACGATTATATAATGAATAGACCGTTAATAATAAATTATTATAGGAGTACTTTTTATTTATTTTGTATTAATATTGAACGTAATTATTGTAAGTAAGAACTTATTGAAAACGAAATTTAGAAGTAAGAACTTATTAAACGTTTAAAGAAACACTCAAAATCATGCAAACTTATGCAGCTACAAGTCTGGCGGAAAAAGAACAGGCCAAAACATTCTTCGTGGATAGCACTAAAGCAATCCACGATCGAAACCCTAACATCCCTAAACGGGTATCCCTAACCTTCGTAATAGGGGATTTTAATTGCAAAATTGGAGCAAAAAGTAACAACAGAGAATCCTTTGCTGGAAAGCATGGACTCGGAGAAAGAAACTAGAGAGGCACAATGTTGGAAAACTTTCAAGAAGCGGAAAAGCTGTATAAGGGCAACAGGTTCTTCCAAAAAAAGGACAAACAGCAAATGGACGTGGCCGGATGGCAAAATACACAATCAAATCGATTATATCCTGACAAATAATATCAGAGCAATACAAAACGTACTCAATAGCTTAACACCAGAAACGCAAATAAAGGTTTTGACACGGTTGAAAAATGGGCTCTACAACAAGCTTTAAAGAATGCAAGAATAGACTACTGCTATGAAAATCTATTAATAAATATCTACCAACATGCAACTGCACAGATCCGACTACACAAAATCACGGGCAAAAGAGGAGTAAGGCAAGGGCACAAAATGTCTCCGAAATTGTTTACCTTGGTCTTAAAGGATGCCAAAAATAATATAAATTGGCTAGACAGAGACATTAACATCAACGGTGATAGGCTAAATCACCTCAAGTTGAGAAAACGGACACCTATAAGTACCGAGGCCAAACAATAACCATGGGTACAGCCAATCAGATACTTGAAATAAATGAGAAAAACGATAGCCTTGAAGCAAAAATATACAACCAATGCATCATCCTCCCAGTAAGCACATATGGTGCACAAACATAGGCTCCAAAGAACACCATATTGAACAAGCTGCGTGTGCAGCAAAGATCTATAGAACGGATAATATTGGGGATGTTAAAACACCGTAAGACCAATAAGTTGATTAGAGAACAGACAAAAGTGCAGGACATCACCAAACATATTTCCAACCTGACATGGAATTGGGCAGGACATGTGGCTACAGGTAGAAACAGATGGAGGGCAAAAATAGTACGGTGGTGACCAGAAACGGACAACTATATACTTAACAGATAAAAATTTGATTTTTAATTATAACTATTTTTATTTAATTGGGAATCGTTTGGGAAGATTTAGGAATAAAATTGTATTATTTAGGACTGATTAGTTATCATGTAATTAATTAATCTTTTTTGAACGTATAGTTAGCAGGTCAGAAATTAAATCAACATTATGTTTACGTTATCTGATAGTAATTTATTTGGGAATCACGTTAAACACGGATTTAGTAGCATTTGGGACGGTATAATTGAAGACATCGGTGCAAAAAGGAGGCAGCTCCATTTTAGCATTTTTTCAGGAGTAACAAAAAACTATTTTATTTAGAATTTTTTTAATTTATATGTTTTATTCTTATGTAGGCTTAAACTCTAGTACCTAATACATAATATACTAACAAACTACGCTTATTGGAAATTAGATTGAATAACAATATCAAAAAGAAAACGTTGGGGCTGCCCCCTTTTTGCACCGAAGAGTAAAAAAAAATTCAAACACAAATTTCAATGAGATTTATTAACAACATGTTATTAAAAGTAATAAATAAACAAAAACGAATCATCCGTAAAGCTATCTTCTTCTGGCTGAGTAGGTTCTTCTTCTCCTTGACACTTCAGTCGATCATAAAACCACATGCAGTCAGAAGGCACATATTTTTTTGCAAGTTCTTTCACTTGTAGGTATTTAGGGCGCTTAAGTGGTAACAGTCCAGAGTATAGAAGTAATATAGAAGAAGGTAAGGTCAAAGTTACGCCATGTTTCTGAAGAGTAAATAAGTCCTTAGGGAAGGCACTGGCCGAACTGCTGCATTCCACGCCTTTTTCTGTGTACTCCATGACACGATAAGAACATCTGAACACCAAATTTCTGTTTTCTTTGGTTTAACACGAACGTTTTAAAAGTCCCGTTGAAATGACAACTGAAGTTTAAAATTATTTCTTGGGAAACTGGAACCACTATAAATTTTCGGCATGTATTTTTTACCATTCTTCTAGCAATACGATCCTGTCCCGTTTCCTTTTCTCGTTTTCGATCAATACGAAGCTCCGATCACAAGGCAGGAAACTATGTCCTGGTTCTGGATATCTCTGTATAATTTTAGCAAATCTATTAGTATTTGCAAGTGTGTAAAGATACTGAGCTAAGACTTGGTTTTTATTTTGTGAGCTGCAGTTATCAGAATACAGGTATAATTTTGTCAATGTTGATGGTACAAAATTTTCAAGAAAATAATGTAAAAAGCTTACTACATCATAGCTCCTTTCTTGGTTATGGTGTCATCGTACATGAAAAAGTACGATTTCCCCGAATTGGCTGCAAAGACACAAAAGTTGTATTCCCACAGTTGCCGTTTATAAAAAACATCTCCACTAGGTACGTGGGGAAGAGGCATATTCTGTTGATAATCAAAATCTAACAGCTCCACCTCATCTTTGTTCTCCAAAATTTCAGCAGTATCTTCTTTCATTTTTGTGTAAAAATAGTTTGCTTTCCTTTTTACTTCTTCATTCTTTTCCGCTGATATGAGGTTGTCCAGTCTATCGCAAGTCTGGCAAGTGTCCGACCGTGACTTTCCAAATGAGTAGTTATAATTTGAAATAAAGTACCGATTAAAATAAAACAACGTATATATCGGGTTCGTACTTTTGAAGATAAAGCCTATGCATTTTTTGCATATTTAGTTCAGGTGACAAATAAAACTTATTTTCATTTTTAGTGCGGCTATAGTTTGACGATCTTTTTGGAAATGACTGTATATGCGAATCAATTTGATGTAATACATCCTCACGTATCATATTAGGGCGATTGGTGTGTTTTCCACGCATATCTTTGGGTGCCGGAATGTTATCTTTCAAGTGCTTCATAAGAAGTTCTACCCTTACTAACACCATATAATGAACAAAAAGCATTTTTACAAACCTTGGTTACAATTACCAATTTTTATAGTATATTCACAGGAACAAGAACGTTTTCGTCCTCCACCCAATTTAGGTCTAGATCTGGCAACCTTTTTTATAACTATTTGTCCTCCTAGAAATATGTCCTGTTCCTCTTTGTTGGCAATATTATTAAAGATTGTCAAAATATCTTGCTCAGCAATGTCGTTTTTTTGTGAAACATTTGAATTTACAGTTACAGTTTTTGCCAGTTTTCCTTTCACCTTTCAGACATTTATTTTTGTTTTAATGCCGATGTAAGATTTTCCTGTAAGCTTTTCTTTTCTTAGCAATATTTCTATTCCACTTACTTTCATCTCTTGCTCGTTTCTTGCCAACTTGTTTTTTTTACAACTGTTTGTTTCTGTTCACCATCATCACTTTCAGAATCACTTTGGATCAGCGATGAAATTTCAGCACTTGAATTCAACACAGAAAAGCGTCCAACACTAGGTCCAGGGTCATCTTGAGAAAAATCAGGATCTCTGTCCGAATCGTCAAATTGTTCGCTTGAACTATTGGTAGCCGACATATTATTCGATAATCTACTAAACATAACGCCAAGGTCTTTCATATTGCATGTGTTGCATCCAAGCGGCTAAAGTATGAACTATTCATTCCGTGCAAAAACGAGGTAGCTCCGGAGCTGTCTCCTTTTTGCACCGAATCTAATAAGGAGGCATCTATATATTCATTATATTTCCCTTACGAGTTAACGAAGCTACTTCGTTTTTGCACCAAATGATAGAGCGCCTTTGAATTACCTTATAGCGATTAAAAACGAAAAATCGTAAATATATGGAGCTGCCTTCTTTTTGAACCGATGTCTTCAATTAATAGACTTTTTACGGGTAGTTAAGCGCATGCGCATCCGCCAAGTTTGAAGGGCGGGAATATGAAATTTAGTTCGGGCACTTTTTGGACATATAACATGACGGAAATTGGCACATGGGCACAAAAAATTTCAACTATGAAAAGGTCTATTAAGTACATCTATTTTTTGGTTCGTTATTTTAGTCAACAGAACACTGGTTTTATATTAGTACGAGCCGTTACCCCCTGCTTTGCTGGAAGTAAATTGCACTTTAGTAATAATTGATTATTTTTATGAGTAAATTACTTTCAAAAGCCTATAGCTTTCACCTGCCAGTTAACAATTTTTATTCCATAAATTCTATGAACTCGAAAGTGCAAGGGATTGACAGCAATACAATCATAAATTTCATTAAGAATTATTAATTTAATCGTACAAAACTATGATAATAAAAGTCAAAAAGATAATAGTAAAAACGACACTTATCATTTTTTACATATATGTTAGCGGCGAATCAAGCTTGAATAACAAGGGGCCCAGCGCTCACGAGAGGGAATCATTCATCGGAAATGTTCCTCCTACGACGGAAAGGGAAAATGCGTAAGATCCCCGCGTACTTACGAGCATGGGATCGAGTGTACGAGTATGGGATCCCATCGTCCCATCCCATCCCATGGTTGGGATGAGTGGTATAAACTTCGCATGGGATGGGATGGGACGACAATTTTGTATAGGACGGAGTGGGACGGATTTTGATAATTTAGTTCGTGCATAATTAATGGCTTTGATGTAAGAATTTTTACAACACAACAACGACACAAGTAGGCTTCCGAACGCGCAGTCCGCGTTGTGGAACGGGACAGTGGGATGGGACAGTGTGACGAAAATGTGATGGGATGGGACAGTGACAGGGATATGTCCCACTGGATGGGATCTGGGACGAAAAACTCGTACCAAGCTCATCTCTACCGCGTACGTATACGGGCGAGAGAAGAGAGAACTGCTCTGATCGTGTTGTGTATCTTTTGGCTTGAGTGTTATTAGTAGCCCAATTCGGACTACTTTTCAAATTTCTACTCTGTATAAATTCTACACTTTTAAATATACTTTTGGTTGTATTACCACATAACTTGGGTAAAGCACGCAAATATTCAATATCAATTAAAAAAAAACTATTAAATAAATAAGATAAACTCATTCAAGACCTCAATATTAAGAAAGTCACGTGAAAGTGACACATTTATTTAATTACAAAATAAAAATGACAGAAAATGTTGTTTTCCTCTCGAGCGAATGTGCGCCGAATTTCGCTCTCGAGTCCAATTGACAACCTACCGCCCTAGTTACAAAATATACTATTAAAAGGAGCGACGTTTGAATTTTGCCTTCATTGACCAGTCAATGAAGTTAGTTGTCAGGTGTACTGTTGACTAAAACAACGAACCAAATAATAGGTTTAATTAAATAATTATACTGTCCCAAATGCTAAATCCGTGTTTAACATGATTCCCAAATAAATTACTATCAAATAAAGTAAAAATAATGATGATTTAATTTCTGACCTGCTAACTATATGTTGAAAAAAAAATTAATTAATTACACGATAGCTAATCAGTCCTAAATAATAAAATTATATTCCTAAATCTACCCAAACGATTGAATAAAAATAGTTATAATTATGGAGTAACGATACAAAACTCCACACAGGACTAAACAAACAGGTACCAAACAGCACAAAACCGTCAATAATTGAAGGAGATACAAGAGGATTATCCAGTGGGTAGAATACAATATTGGGTAATAAAAAAATATATACGACAATATATATATATATATATATATATATATATATATATATATATATATATATATATATAAACTAAGAACACTTAACCATAACCTAATTCAGTTTCTAGGTTAACCTAGATTACATCCAAAACGACCAAATAGTGTGACCGTCACTGTGACTCAACATTACGTCACAATGACGTCCCTCTTACAATTGGTTATACTTAGGTTCAGTTTTATTAGAGACAGGTAAGTCCAGTCTGAGAGCCGAGGACTTCTTGATTCAAAATAAGAAAACTTAATTCAATTTAAATATACATGAGAAATAGTTATTTTTAGAAGCATTGTAAAATAATTTCCGCACGAAATTGGTATAAGATTTTTTGGCCGACAATTATTATTTAAGAAACAAATAGATTTAGATTAATTTCAATATTGGAAATTATTTAATTTTATACTGTCGGTACTAACAACTTTGACATTTTTACTAATTCAAATTTATTGGGTACATAATATGTCATGTGTTTTGGAAAGAAAATACAACAAGTCGTTGAAATTAACCATATGTCATTTTGACATATCAACCGAGAGACTTCCGGTATAAGAAATCACCCCTATGCCAAGTGCCAACGGTATCCCTGGATGGCGGATGAGCGGGTATAGGGCTGGGGCACTCTGTTGTCCAGGGAGTGAGAAATCACCCTCAAAGGTTAGACCGAATGTCTGCCGGGATACGCAGACACCTCTTGTTAGCCAACAGCTCCGGGTGGACGAGCTGACAAGAGCAGGGGCATCCTCTTGTCCTTGGGATGAGAAATCGTCCCTAAAGGCGGATACGTCAAGAAATTATCAACGGCATGAAGATGCAGAAGGCAACGGGAAATCACTGCAGTAAAGATCCCTTTGGATATCCCTAGTAAAATCAACTTCATGGTTAACATTAAGATTAAGAAATATACCGGAGTAAAAAGTCCTCCAATCGTATCTCCGGGGAGGACAGTTTTGAAAAAAGCCATGAAAATAAGTAATGGAATGTTAGAAGCCTCTTTAAAGCAGGCAAAATTGATAATGTAATAGCAGAGATGCAAAGATTGAAGCTGAACATACTTGGAATAAGTGACTTAAGATGACCAGGAACTGGAATCCATCACACAGACGAATCCGTTCTATATTTCTCAGTAAGTAGAGATCTAATAAATATGGAATTGCTATCATGGTGGATAAAAATATACATAAATTAGTGACCAGCTTTATCCCCTACTCAGAGAGAGTTATGCTGATGCCTTCGCATAATAGAAACATCAATATCATACAGATGTATGCACCAACAGCGGATAAATCTAATGATGAAATCCAACAGTTTTATGCAGAACTATACACGGTGCTCGAAAGCACCAAAGAACAAAATGTTACTATCGTCATGGGGGATTTTAATGCGAAGGTGGGCGAAGGAGCAGTAGAGGATATTGTGGGTAGATATGGACTTGGAGAGAGAAATTAAAGAGGCGACAGATTAACGGAATTTTGCCAACCAGAGAAGCTATTAATAACTAATACCTATTACAAACTGCATAACCGAAGACTATATACCTGGAAGTCTCCACAACATAATGAAGAAAAAATAATAAAAAACCAAATTGATTATATACACATAAAAAAGAGATTCAGAAATAGTATAACAGCAGTATAAACCTACTCAGGGTATAAACCATCGGTTCAGACCACAACGCAGTAGTCGCCCGATTTCACATAAAATTAAAACAACTAAAATCTAAAATAAAGAATAACAAGATAGCAACAGAAAAACTTAAAGACTTAAAAAAAAGATAAAGATATAAAAGAACAAGTACAAAAGGAGATTAATATAAAAATGAATGAAATACGAGAAAAAAATACTATCCCAGATATAGATTAAAAATGGGAAAATATAAAAACAGCACTAATAGACGGAAGTAAACATCAATTGACACCAGATAAGACAAAATCTAAACAAAAATGGATAACACAAGAAATCCTCCTTCTTATGGAAGAAAGAAGAAAAAACAAAACTAACCCCAAAAAATAAAACGAGCTGCAAAGGAACATAACAAGGAAAATCCGTGAAGAAAAAGAAAAATGGCTAACTGCAAAATGTGAATATATAGAAGAGCTACAATCAAAATACAATAACAGAAATTTACACGAAGAAATCAAAGATTTAACAGGAACATCGCGAAAAAGCCAAACCATCATTATAAAAAATAAAAAAGGGAGGATTATAGTAGAACCAACACTAAAACTAATAAAGTTGAAAGAATATATAGAAGAACTATTTCATGACGCATGAAGTACTAGAAGCAAGCAGAATATGACAGAAGGACTAAACATATTGAAAGAAGAAGTTCTTTCTGCAATAAAGACATTAAAAAGAGGAAAATCAGTGGGACTAGACGAAATACCAAGCGAACTATTAAAACTAATAAATGAGGACCAGCTCGATATTATGGTAGATCTATTTAATACAATATACAGAACCGGAATGATACCTAAACAATGGATAAAATCTACCTTCATAACGTTACAAAAAAAACAATTGCCAGAGAGTGTAGTGACTATAGGACTATTAGTCTAATGAGTCATACACTGAAAGCATTTCTCAAAGTAATTCACAAGAGACTATACAACAAGCTAGAAAATGACATAGGTAATACTCAATTTGGTTTATTCGGTTTTAGTACAAGGGAGGCATTATTCAATATTAATGTATTAACGCAAAGATGTTAAGTGTGATTATTATTAATGAAAATAGACAACGACGAATCTGACGAAATACAGATACTAGAAAGAGTACGACAGGGTTGTATACTGTCTTCAATGCTGTTTAATCTTTACTCCGAAGAGATTTTCAAAGAGGCGCTAAGTGAAGAACACACTGGAATCACAATAAATGGTCAGACGATTAACAACTTGAGGTATGCCGATGATATTGTTATTATAGCAGAGAATCTTGCAGATCTCCATATCTTAACAAACAAGCTTAACGACATCGGTATACAATACGGTCTCAAGATGAATCTGAAAAAGACGAAGTACATGGTCACAACAAAAACCAGAACACAATATCAAGACTTATACATCGATAACACGCGTATAGAAAAGGCAACTAATTTTAAATACCTTGGTACACGGATAACCAATACAATAGACCAAACCCTAGAAATTTAAACCAGAATTGAAATGGCCAGAAGCACATTTCTTAAAATGCGGGTGTTTCTTTGTGATAGACAAGTAAAACTTGATCTACGTACAAAAATACTAAGAGGCTACTACGTGTTCTCCATTCTACTATATGGAATGGAAGCATGGACTTTAAAACAAACACAAATAAAAAAGCTAGAAGCCTTTGAGATGTGGTGTTATAGATGAATGCATAAAATACCATGGACGGGCAAAGTGACGGACACTATAGTAATGGAACACACGAACAAGCAACGAGAAATCATACAAACAATAAAAAGAAGGAAGCTACAATATCTAGGCCACATATCCAGAGGAGAAAACTATGAGTTGCTTCAACTGATAATACAGGCAAAGTAATAGGCAAACGGAACAGTGGTAGACGCAGATACTCATGGCTGCGTAACCTGAGAGAGTGGTAGATACCACATCCCAAGAGTTATTCCGAACTACCGCTTCCAAGATGAAGATAGCGATGATGTTTGCAAACCTCCTGAAAGGAGATGCCATACAAAGAAGAAGAATATGTAATTTTTCCACATGTGAGACGCAAAGTAAAATTTAAAAAATCACTCTTATTTTCTACATTATCGTGACAGATATGGTGTAAAGTAGCGTTTTCTGAATTAGATTTTATTGTCATCTACTTAATTTATTCTGTAAGTGTCCCTGAAAGGTTAAAATTTACTGTCACTTTGCCGCATCGTAGCCGTAGTTTGCAACATTGTGTAAAATTCTAGTTTCGCTGGACGTATACATGATGTCAAAGCTAGTTTTACAATTCAAGAGGCCAAAAAATGACTTTTTGAATTGTAAACTCCTGATTTGTAAAGCTAGCTTCAACATCGTGTATAATCAAGCGAAACTAGAATTTTACTCACTATGTTGCAAAGTCCGGCTACAATGCGGTAAAGTCACTTTCTCGCATTGTGCCAAATGAAATAATTTTTATTATTGTAAATAATCTAAATAGTTGGAAAAGATAGTTCCTTCTGAACCCTCCACCTCCACTTCCAAAAAAAATTAAGTATAAGACAATAAAATCTAATTTAGAAAAAGCTATTACAACATATATGACACGAATGTAGAAAATCGGAGTATTTTTTTATTATAAAGTATAGCGTATGTTGCAAAATGACATATTATGTACTTAATAAATTTGAATTAGTAAAAACGTCAAAGTTTGTGAGGACCAACATGAAAAAATTAAATGATTTCCAATATTGTAAATAATCTAAATTTTTTTGTTTCTTAAATAATAATTGTCGACCAAATTTAGTGCGGAAATGATTTTACAACGCTCCGGCTAATGGAAATGAGCTGTTGCGTTGTAAAATCAACGTTTCCGCACTCTAATGTAAATAACTAGTTTTGTAACACGGGCGAAATTGTCAATTTTTCACGAGAGCGAAATTGTGCACATTCGCTCGAGAAATTAAAATTGAAAATTTTCGCCTTAGTTACAAAATATACTATTCACTGGGTCTATGGTTTTGTTTAGTGACGCGAGTTTTTGCTTTATTTTACTTAATAATGTATTCATTCTGGTGTGCGAGTAGATAAAAATAATAAAATGAAAATAGGTTTTACGGTAATTTTATTGCCTTTTATTTTTAGTGGTATAATCAACCACAGTCGCTATTTGATTTTAGCAAAAATTAGCTTGCTGTTTACATACCACACCAACTTCTGGCTATAATTTTAGTATGCGGTTGATATTTCACAGCTGCAGTTAAAGAGTTTTAACGAGCAAACCGACTTAATTTTTAATCCCATGCAATCGTCTCCAGATAATTCACTACCAACAGACCAGTCCACAACGCTCTTATGGTTAGTATAAATTCAATCATTCATCAATTTGTAATCCACTTGAAAATGACCTTCAACAGTCGAATCAGTTGTGTTTGATGTTTAGATTTATATAACTTCACAAATTATGTAATATGTTTTACAAAATTAGTGGTAAAATCATAGTGAATTTTTCAATTCACCGTAAATATAAATTCAATTCTTGTTAGTAGTTCTGTTAATTTCTACCTGTTAATTTTTTCCTTTATTCCGTTATCTGTCGTTTGACAATTGCACTTTACTCCCATTGCAGTTTCTAAAAAAATATAAAAATGTGCATTAAACAAATATCGTATTTACGATTTTTTGGCGTTTTTATCTTACCCAAAATGCAATCCAAAGCGCATTTAAAGATAAATTGGGATATATCGAATTCCTTTTCAACTTCATCGTGTAATAAATCAGTCATAATACGACACTGTTCCGCAAAAATTGATACGGAATCGTCCAAATACTTTTGATTTAATGTTGGCGCTATTACTTTGCGATGTCTTCTCCAATTTGCCACTGCAAATGTAATACAATACAAATCATTGAAACCATTAACGAATGCAAATTTGAAATATAAATACCATCTAAATTAAGTAAGCTATTTCCAGCAAGTGCCACAGTAAATTTATAAAGATCATTTTTTGCTAGAGCCTTGTTACTGTTCAGCACAATTTCTAAATCTTCCGGCCGCATTATTATATGATACACCATATGACCTAAATAAATTGTCATAGGATAAACAGAAGTTGAAGAAAATGCTAATGTACATTGAATAAAACCTAAAATAATACGAATTTTATGTTAATGTTTATATTTTAACTCATTAAAAACTTACTTTCTGTGTCACCAATAAAGTGATGAGCATGTCCAATTAAAGGATAATATGACATGTTCTTTGGAATAGGAATTTTGGCGGCGAACTTTAATAAATGCCTTCTCTTGAGTCTCCATTGTATATAGCAAGTTATGCAAATTAGGCAAAATGTAGCCAAAAGAAAATTTAACATACTAAACACGTTAATGTTAACAGTCATGTTGATCTATAAAAAATAAATGCATGGTTTTCTGTGCATAATTCAATGCATGATTATTAATCGAATTGAGAGCAACGTTATGCAAATTTTCTTGTTAGAAATCTAATAAAAATAATTAATTGAAAATAAATTAACCGTAGTGAGACAAGGCCACTAACATATTATAAAAATGTGTCATAAAAATATTTCAATTGGCCCTTTCACTGTTACCAAGGCAGGTTGTGTCTGACGCAGGTACAGGCACACTCTGACTTTAATTGCAAACAAGCTACTGACGACACTGATCTATGCCAAGAGCAATATGTTTTTTAAAAAAATATTTTCACGCACTAAACGTTTCTCTTCACAAATAAAAGTATTTGAAAGCGAAAACCCACAAAGAAGAATACTCACTAGACGAACAAGATTTAAATTAATAAGACTAAAGATACATGAGTAGATACATAGGAGCAACTAGACTGTTAAGACTAGTCTGGACAGATAGGTTTAATTAGACAAGGTTGAATAGATTATTACCAGGACCACACAAATGCAAATCTTAACAGATGAGATTAGAGGTATAGAACTAGAGGGATAAAATTGAAAGCTAGATAAAACAAATAAAATAACTCACCAATTAAGGAAACTTATTTTAAACAAACCATACAAGTAAGCGTTAATAACTAAATGCTAATCAAATCGGTTATGTTTGAGATCATTCTTGTGTTATTCATTTGCATTCTAATTAAGACACGCGCAGGGGCGGTTTCCTCTATTGCACGAATTGGTGGCGGGGACATTTAATAATGCAATTGTGATTGCTCCGACACACATGAACCGTTTAAACCTCTCTTCCTACCACAATATATCATTCTCTTAAAAAAAATTAATTCGAATATTATTTGGAAACGATTCTTAAACTGTGCCTACTGGGACAACTTTTTTGAATACGGGTTACCACCAAATATTATACATATATATATATATATATATATATATATATATATATATATATATATATATATATACATATATATATATATTATACATATATATATATATATATATATATATATATATATATATATATATATATATATGACATTTATTTACATTTTTATATGACGAGCAAAAGTATGGATACTATATATTAGCGGTTCCTGACAAGCTACGGTTTGACGGTTTGAAAAAGAAATATTTTAAATTTATTTATAATTCGCAAGTTCAATGATATCGGTTTGATATCTTTAACTGTTTCATTTTAATGTGGAATTAAATGGTGACGATAGGACAAGGAAAGAACACAGTATTTAAATTTGTTACTAGATAGTAGTTTCGGCGATTTAAAATTTAATTAAACAATTTCGCCATCATCAGTCTACAAAGAAAAAGAACAGTAGGTTAGTTAAGTGAGAAACTTACAAACTTTGTGCAACTTACCACAAGCAGCAGTTTTTTAACAAGATTATAAGCATCGTAAGAAAAATTAAAATAAAACGGGTAATTGTTTCTATATTAGAAATATAGAAATATTAAAATTATAAAAATGTCATAAAATATATAGTTTAATGAATGAAAGTGTGATAGTCCTAATTTATTTTAAGCCGTAATATGATTAAATTAATTCGTTTATCAATTTAACATTAAAAAGAGTTAAATACGGAATAATTTTAATTTGAAATTTGATTGAAAATCCCCAGAGATAAAAATGAAGAAAACGTGTCAAAAAGAGAAAAATAAGCGAATAAGGTTCAGTTATTCTATTCAGTCAGCTTCTCCACCATCTTCAAAATCATTGTATATTATATGTAATGTATATTATATATTTATAATCATTGATGAACTCTCGAACATGAAATGAGACGCGAAAATGATGTCCTTTTTTTCCTTGCGGTTTGTTGGCTCACCTGATTTTTTCGCAGTCCTCGTTTGGTATTTGTTGTCCTATTGTTTGTCCTACTGTCCTAGTTTGGTCCCTTGGGGTTTGGTTTCTATTGTTGTTGCTTCTGTTTTGGAGGCGCAAAAATAGGACCACTTTGATTTTAAACCCATAATCAGGTACAATAGCGAGAGCTTTTTTGCCCATCATACCGACACACAGTAGTCTGAATCTGAAAAAAGTTGGCCAAAAATCAAAAAAATGATATTCACCGAATGGGTTTATTTCTAAATAATATTGTAAAGAATACTTTTGTGTGTGTTATTCTAAAAGAAAAGCTCCTTAAAAGTTACTAATAAATTATATAATTGTTAATTCAAGTGAGTGAAACTTTTTACTAGAGTGTCCTTTTTCATTTCTGTTTGATAGAGGGTTAAGGAAGGTATGTAGAATTTTTACATATATAACGTTTTCATGAATTTTTACTCGCGTGTGTAAGAAATCATGTCAGGGATGTATCTACATAACGGCTTTTCTAGTAAAAGAAAATCCGTAAATTAGCAAAAAAGTTATCACCGCAGCGGGGCTTAAGAAGTTGAGATATAGAAGACATAGATTACGATGTTTTCTAATAGAATCTAGAAGAAAATCTTGGCCATGTCTGCCCCTCTAAATGAAACGCCGGCCGGAATGGTATATATATATATATATATATATATATATATATATATATATATATATATATATATATATATATATATATATATATATATATATATACGAAGATAGTTTTTTAATGACTAGATAATTAAACAAACAACGTAGTATATTTTCAACCAGGAAAATATATATTTATAAGTTAAATGAGGGTTCATTCATGACATTCAGGGTAGTCAAAACTTGGGTGGGTAAATATAACAAAGAGTTTCTTTTACCGACCCAAGTTTTGACTACACCTTCATTAAACTTTTATATATTTTCGTGGTTGAAAATATACTACGTTGTTTATATATATATATATATATATATATATATATAAATATATATATATATATATATATATATATATATTATGTTCGGGGAGGCAATAATATGAATTTTAAAATTCACAAATTTGTGTTAGAAGGAAACTTACAAATAGTATTGATAGAAACAAGTAATAAACTTGAATTTTACCAAAAATATAATCAATAAGATTTAATTCCTTAAAAAGAAGAATTTATTAAATCGTTATATTTATTGACAACTATTTATGACAGTCACAAAGACAATGCCTACTCAAATTTGAAAAGTTTTAATAACATTCACTTTGGGACAGCTTTACTAATTAAATCAATGGAGGGACACGGAAATCTTCTGTTACTCTTTAGCACACAGAGCTCTAGATGCATTGTGTGAGCCTTTACTAGTACATAAACCTATGGCCTTCAGCCCCTGACATATTAGGTCTTGACCTTTCTCGTTACTTGCTTTGACGTGGCGAAAGGCTCACACAATGCATCTAGAGCGCTGTGTGCTAAAGAGTAACAGAAGATTTCCGTGTCCCTCCCTTGATTTAATTAGTAAAGCTGTCCCAAAGTGGATGTTATTAAAACTTTTCAAGTTATATTTATTAAATCGTTCCGTATGATCTCGAACAGTTCTTGACGAGAACAGATTATTTTATCAATACGCGAATTATAATATTATATTACTTGAATTAGAAACTTTAAATGTTGTTTCTCTTATTTTTATAGAGAAACGCAATTTTGTTTTTAATTCTAAGAAGCTTGAAACTATAGAAAACATATTATAAAACAACATTTTTTTCGGATATTTCAAGAGAAATGGAAAAGCTCAGGTTTGAATTCATAGTCAAGGCATTGACCACTGAGGGAAAAACTAATGTCATTACTATAACCTCAATTGAGACGGAAGACAGAGATTTTCAATATGCCACCTGAGTTCGAAAACATTGCACATCATGAAAAGTTAAAGAATACAGCTGCTTTTAAAAAAGTAAAAGCAACTCTAACAAAAAGGGGTACTTTAAGAAGAGTTTGGATTACTTTGAACACAGATACTTTGAAAGAATATAAAGATGAAGATGGGAATATACACTTCCATGGATACTTATTAGAAGAACAAGAAAAATATCTCCAAACAAAAACAAATGAGCAACCAAAATCAGAAGTACTTAACAAAAAAGAGATATTTGAAAAAAAATTTCCTTGAAGCATTTAATGGTGCGAATAATAATGTATTACAATGGATGAAAACCTTTGAAAGTGAATGTGCACGGTTCAATATAACCCAAGATATAGATAAAATTGGAATTTTAAGACTGTTTTTAAAAGGCTCATGTACCGACTGGTACAGTTCAATGCTTATAAAATATACATTGGATTCTGATCTGATCTGATCTGGGGAAAATATTCTATGATACCTATGCAGATAAAGGTTGGACTCCGGTGAAATACGTCATTGAATATAAATATATTTATGATTCCTTATTAGTATGCTTATGAGTATGCTCGAAAAAAAGAAAAACTTTTATTAGAAATAAACAAATATTTGATTTAATTGCTGTGGGACTTCTAGCTTACATATTTGATACAATAGACCGAAGCAAATTGAAAGAGACCGAAGATATTTTTAATGTAATAAGAGGTCTAGAACACCTAGTGAAAACAAAAAGTTGGGATAAGAAAGAAAAGATGTAGCCAGAAAACAAAATGAAAAAAATAGAAGAACAAAAACCATGCAGAATATGTGAAAAGGAGAAGAAAGGTGTACGTTACCACACTGAAGAAAATTGTTGGTTTAAAAATAAACAATATGAAAATCGAAGAGATCAGGTTAGAACTGTTAATAATTCAGGATTAGAACTAGAATTGAATGAAGAACATCCAAAAAACTAATAATACCACCGTTAATAAAAATCAGTTTGCTATTGAATGACACCTTAGAAGTTTCTGGAATCTATGACTCTGGATCAAAAGTGCCTTTAATTAATGCAACATTATTGAAAATTAAAAAAGGAAAAACAGGTTATCTACAAATAGTAAATTTGAGGACGATTAATGGTTTAAAGAAAACAAATGGTATAGTAACACTGAAAATAAAAATCTACAATATTGAAAAAACAATTTATATATTTGTTGTGGATAATGAAAATTTTAATTACGATTTTCTTATTGGTTTGGATTGTATCAAGAATTTTAAACTAATTCAAAATTAAGATCTAAGGATCACACAATATTCACACCTAAAGAAAATAAAAATTTCAACATTTCTGATATTCGGAAAGATGAAAAGGCTTTGGACTCTAAGGTAGTGAAGCAAGGAAACATTGAACAAATAATCAAATATAAGGTAAATTTCAATGAGCATATAAATGCTAATGATTTTGAAATTTCAATAAATCATTTAGATCTGGATCAACAATCAGAAATACATAAGTTGATTGAAAAATACAAACCAGTATTTGCTAAAGACAAATATGATGTTGGTAATGTAAAAGATTATGAAGCTCATATTGACTTAATGGTAGATAAATACTGTTACAAACGTCCATATAGAAGCACAATTAAAGATCGACAAGAAATAGAAAATCAAATAGCAAAGCTTTTAAAGAAAAATATGATTGAAGAATCATACAGCCCTTTCGCAGCTCCAGTAACTTTAGCATATAAAAAAGATAGCATATAAAAGAGAAACAAAAATCTAGGCTATGTATAGATTTTAGAGAATTAAATAAAATTGTTGTTCTCCAATCTCAACCTTTTCCATTAATTGAGGATTTAATGGTAGAGACTAGGAACTGTAAATATTTTTCTACTTTAGACATAAATTCAGCATTCTGGTCGATTCCGAAAAACGGCATTTGTAACTCAAGAAGGTCATTTTCAATGGGCTGCCATTTGGTTTGAAGACAGCCCCAGCTATTTTTCAAAGGATATTGAGCAACAGCATAAGAAAACACAAACTCTCGGACTATGTAGTTAATTATATAGATGACATCCTGATTTTTTCAAAAACTTTTGAGGAACATATATCTCATCTATCAAAACTACTGGAGGCAATACTAATTGAAAGTTTTAGACTCAAATTCTCTAAATGCACTTTTGCAGAAAATATCAGGGTCATATAATAGAAAATAATTCTATCAGACCACTCAAAGATTATTTAATTGCTCTCAGGAACTTCCCAATTCCAGAGACAAGAAAGAACATACGTCAATTCTTAGGGAAAGTAAATTATCATCATAAATTTGTTCCAAATATTTCAGTTATTCTAGATCCACTACACAATTTATTAAGAAAAGATGTGAAATTTATCTGGTCAGAAGAATGTCAAGAATCTTTTGATAAAATAAAATCATTGCTCTGTTCACAACCAATTTTGAGAATTTTTTATCCAGATTTACCAATTGGGATATACACAGATGCAAGCATTAAAGGAATAGGGGCTGCGCTGAAACAAAAAGAGGAAAATGGAGATAGTAAGTCAGTGGCATATTTTTCAGAAAAAACTGAATGACGCACAAAAACGAAAAAAGGCAATATACCTAGAATGTTTAGCTATAAAAGAAGCGGTAAAATACTGGCAACATTGGCTTATTGGAAAGGAGTTTCTGGTATATTCCGATCATAAACCTTTAGAAAATCTGAACATACAGGCTAGAACGGATGAAGAACTTGGAGATTTTACATATTACTTATCTCAATATAATTTTAAAGTAAAATATAATCCAGTAAAATCTAATTAAGAAGCAGATTGTTTGAGCAGAAATCCGGTTTTAGAACCTTATGAAAATACACATGAAATTCTGAAAGTAGTAAATCTAATCAATCTGAGAGACATAAAAAAATGATCAAAGTACAAATACCGATCTACAAAATAATATAAATAAATTTAAATTGAAGAACGACATTTACTATAAAAAAAATAAAAATAAAGATAAAATTTTTTTATCAGAAGATTTTAGTAAAACAATAATAAAAGATGTACACAATACATATTGAAATTTAGGAACACAAACACAAATTTTAAATAAAATAACACCATTTTATACAGCAAGAAACATCACTGCTAACATAAAAAGTATCTGTGAAAAGTGCAAAATCTGTATAAAAAATAAATCAAGAAAAAAATCTAAATATGGTTTCATGTCACAACTGGGTCCAGCAACATATCCATTTGAAATTGTATCCACTGATACAATTGGAGGTTCTGGGGGATCTCGTTCAACAAAGAAATATTTACATCTTCTAGTTGATCATTTTACGAGATATGCCTACATTTTAACATCTAAAAACCAAAACTCCAATGATTTTATAAAATTGATTAAGAAAGTGGCACAAGTTAACGATATAAACATTATTTTGACGAATCAATATCCAGAGATAAATTCCAAAGAATTTAAACAATTTCTAAAATAGATAAATACAAAAATTATTTTTAATGCAGTTGATGCACCATTTTCAAATGGTCTCAACGAAAGACTAAATCAGACATTAGTTAATAAAATAATATGCAAGATAAATGAAAGTGATAGAAAAATAGCATGGACAACCACTGCTCAAAAATGTGTAGAGAAATATAATGAAACAGAACATACAGTCACAAAGTTTGCCCCAAAATACTTATTGGAAGGCGCAAATGGAAACCTTTTACCACATGAATTAAAATTAACATGTGCAGACGAGGATCTGAACAGAGATAGAAAATTGGCTTTGGAAACTACAATTAAATCGCACAAATATAATAAAAAGCGGTTCGATCTACATAGAAAAGCATATGAATTGAATACAGGAGATATGGTTTACGTGGAAAATGGGAATCGTCTAAATAGAAAAAAACTAGATGAATTGAGAGTTGGACCATATACAATAATCAAAAAGTTATCCAATTCAATTTATGAGGTCGATACCGGACACAAGAAAACATAATCAAACCTCTTCCATATTACCAAACTAATTCCAAGGGGGGCAGATGACACTCATATATTGATGTCTTTAGTTTTCTTAAGTTTGAATCAGCCGCTCCATGGAAAGACCGACAATTGATGAAACGGGCTAAACGTCAGTTAACCCAACAGATAATTAAATGTGAATAATTTATAAATTTGTAAAACTAGTTATTACTTGAATTAGAAATTTTAAATGTTTTTTCTCTTATTTTTATAGAGAAACGCAATTTCGTTTTTATATGAAATTTCGATCAAATTTTAATGAAGTGGTCGGCCATTTTGGATCTGCCTTTTTGACTTCTAATATTATACTATGAAATGAATACGAATTTCATAGTATAATATTAAAATTCAAAAAGGCGGATCCAAAATGGAAGACCACTTCATTAAAATTTGATGGAAATTTCAAATAAACTGGTATATTAGGTTTTTCGAGGTCACTGATTATGAATTTAATATTGAAATTTTAAAATTCAATATAGAAGATCCAATATGACCGAGCACTTCTTTTAAATTTTTTTCGGAATTTCATATAAAAGGTATTTAAGGGTATTCAATATTAGTAATAACAATTTGAATATTACATTTGCGAGATAATAGTTTATTATATAACAAATAGGGCAAAAATTTCAGTGACCTTGAAAACCCTTATATACCAATTTATATGAAATTTTAATCAAATTTTAATGAAATGGACGGCCATATTGCATCCGCCATTTAGAATTTTAAAATTATATTATAAAATTTGTAATCAGCGGCCTGGAAAACCCCTATATACTAATTCACGTTTAAATCTGAAACTTCTTTCTATTATTAGCCAACTTTTTTAAAATCCAGACCACTGTGCGACAGCAGAAGACCCTAGTTTATCGATTGCAAAATAAAAAATTACCAAAATATAAATTTCATTTTTAAAAAATTTATTAATTAACTTTAACGTACTTAATTTATTATAAATATGAAATGATTTTCAAAATTTCAATATCACTGTTCCCGAGAAAAACATTTTTTGATGTTCCATCACACAATGTAAAATAATAGCAATGTAATAAAGTGACTTATGCTTCAATGTGCTTGAGGTAAGACATATGTACGACATGTGTCAATTGACAATTTTCAAAATTATCAAGTAAAACTTAAATTTTACTAAAAATATAATCAATAAGATTTATTTCTTTAAAAGAAGAATTTATGGAATCAACTTCGTTGTACCACCTCTTAACACGCTAATAAAAAATGATGATAAAATTGAGAACCAGGTATTGACTAATAATTACAATATAATTTACAATTAAATTTTAAGATTCAGCTGTAGGCACTAGGTGAAACATTATAACAGAAATTCTTAGGCCTTCGTCAAAATATTCCACACAATACAAGAATGTTACATATTTTTATATACTATATACCAGTGGTTCCCAACCTTTTTAAAAATTGTACCCCCTAAAATAAACTGCTAAAAATTATGTACCCCTCCCCTTTTTTCAGAGGTAAGGTAAAAAAAGTTTTCGTATGTTTAAGACAAAAAAAAATAATCCTATGATAAAACTTAGTTTTATTATAATTATAATTTATAATACATATAAATTATAATAAAACTATAAACCACTCAGATGGCAACGGGAAACCAATGAAGCAATATTCCGCGAAGAGTCACATAGAAGTTATAACAAACATACTGCCCTCAGTCTCCGGCTCATCGAGGGTGCTAAGAATCCCCAGAGGTAAAACAAAAAAACGCAATCAAATCGGGACATGGAATGTCTGCAGCCTTTACGAAGCAGATAAACTCGCAAACACCATCAAAGAAATGAAAAGATTGAACATTGACATTCTTAGAGTAAGCGAAATATTCTGGCCAGGTTCAAGTAAATTACAATCAGATAACAAAACTATGTATTACTCAGGAAATGATACTAATAGACATAGAAGAGGTCTTAGTATAATTGTATTAAACTACATAGCTGATTCTATGACTTCTTTTTTACCAAACACAGATAGAACAAAGCTCTTAAAAATAAAGACTAAACCCTTCTCTATGATCATCATACAGGTGTATGCTGAAACTTCGGAATCGAGTGAGAATGAAATCGAAGAATTTTATTTCCAAATCTCCGAATAATTACAACACACAAAATCTCGAAAACTGACCATGATTATAGGGGACTTTAATGCAATAGTTGAATGTGATAAAATAGATGAAATTGCTTGGTGCGTTCGGACTAGGAGATGGAATCGAAAGAGGAGACAAATTAATACAATTCTGCCAGGAAAGGAACTTCAAAATAAGCAATACTTGGTTCGGGCTCACGCTCAGATGACTATGCACCTGGAAATCTTCTTAAGACAACTAACAACATATTGTACGTAAAAAAATCGATTACATACTAATAAATAAAAGATTTGCTTCAGCAATAATGAGTGCATGCACATATCCAGGAGCCGACGTGCCTTCAGATCACACCCTACTGAAAGCGAAACTCAGAACTAAGATTACATCAGAACGCGAAACACCAACCAAACAAAAAAAAATGATCTTGAACAAATGAAAAATCCAGATATTCAACAAAATATTTTTAGGAAAACCAACAAGTTAAACGAAACGAGCTTGATTGTCAGAACATAAGCCATCTGGAATTGTGGAGTCAAACAGCCGAAATTTTAAAAAGCGCATCAAAAGAACTCCCTACTAGAAGATATTAACCTAAAACTAAATGGATAACTGACGAAATCCTTGAATTAATGTACGAAAGACGAGTATACAAGAACAAAGATAGTGCAAAGTACAACAATTTGCAAAGAATTTTAAGATCCAAAATTGGACAAGCAAAAAATACCTGACTTGAACAAGAGCACAAGCTAACGGGATTACTGAAAATTCCCTAATTAGAAAATTATTATATTGATATGGGGATGAATTAAATCTACCTAGTCATTTACAGATTTCCTATTTTTTCCTATTCTATTCCTATTTCCTACAAAAAATAAGAAATTAGACTCAAATTTAGTCAAACATTTGAGATGAATCATACCTGCGACAAGACAAATCTAAAATAATAAAAAACAAAAACAAAATTTACATATCAGAGATAAAGACCCGAAAACAGATTTCCTAGAAGCATATGAAATAAAAAAGCCATTACGAACGGTTCAAGCATCCTAAATGACCACAGCTAGATTTAATTAATTGCAGTATCTGGCATTTCCTAATTAGGGAATTTCCTAAGTAATCCCTCACAGATGGTAAATAGTATATAAAAACATGTAACATGCTTGTATTTTGTGTAATCTTCTGAAGAAGGCCTAATAAGCCAGAATCGATAGTGTTGAATAAAACTCATTTGTGAAACTTACACGTAGTGTCTCTAATTTATATTTTTTTCTTTAAATAAAATTAACAGTTTTATAAGTGGATTATCATTAAAATAATAAAAACTATAAATAAACCATTTTTTTTATTCGTAGTAAACAAAATAAATGTACATTAAATAAAAAAAATACCTCCTTACAAAGTTAATAACTGCATTTTGTGCTAAACTATTTCCAATATCCTTGAAAATGGAATTGAATTTTATCCTTGATTTTTTCTAAATGAAACAATTTGCCGTAATATTGTATAAAATTATACATATTTTATTTAACTCTTGATTTAACTCTTAATTTAAATCCATCAACCGGTTGCATAATAATTGATTGCTTTACACGAACGTCTTCAATACTGTTATAGTCCGTTTGCAGATAAAATCTTCTTACTGTGGATGCTATCATACATTTTAGCAACATCATTCCAAATTTCATACCTAAAATAAGAAAGATAACTTTACTGACCAAAACATAATATGTATGCAAAATAACGTAACTGTATAAATTATATAAAATAGTGAAATAGATTGATAAAACGATTCAAATTATTTATTAGCCAGATTATGTATTACGTTAAGAAGTAGATCTTCTTAGGATCCAGTTAAGGTCATACTACCAAGTAGTCAGCCATCCTGCGCCTACCGGCATGAGCGGCCGCTGACAATTTAGTGCAATGGCAATGTAATTATAGAATTATTTTTCAATTTCATCTTAGATTTTTAATTATAATTTTTATTCAATAATTGTTTTATTAAATTAGCTAAATATTTTTTATATTAGATTATGTGGGAACAAAATAAATAAATTCTTTCGGATAGTGTTTAAAAATTTAACATTTTCTATCTTAATTTTTCTATTAATTTACACACTTATTTCATATGATATTTGAATGACTATTACAAGTATTCTTCTTACTATGTATACAATGTTATATTACTCTCCTTTCCCCTTCAGATAAATGGCATTACATGTGCCCTTTCTTTTCTGGAGGAAGAATTTTCGAACTTTCCTTCAAACCCTTATTTCGCAAATTTTGATTCTGTCGTCGTTTGAAACTTTCTCCATAAAAGTATTCCTATTGTCTTTTTTTAGAATTCTATTTTTTATAAACGTTAGTGTAACATATGCAGCCAAAAAACTTGTGTCTAAAATGTTCATAAAAAATGCAATATTCAATCTATTTGTCTTTATTGTATATGTATAAGTTCTGATCATCTTATCCATAAGAACTGTTTTGTTTTCATCAATAATCACTTTTTCTCTTCTCTCTTCTTTTTCTCACGGTTTTCTCTTATTTTCGTGGTCGCTTCACTATGATGCATTGTTGATAATAAAATAACAGATTTTCCCTTTTTGGGAACATACGACACTAACGTTAGATTTTTTGTAAATCGAAAAATTATTGAAAATTGTTTTCGAAAACGTTTCGCCTGAAAATTTTGGCGGATAAATACCTTATTTTTTCGTAATGTTCCCGTAATAGTGAGACCAGAACCCTTCAAATTCCGATCCAATTGTTTGGTAGTAAAAAAATTGTCGCACGTTATATTTGTACCGTAATATGGAGTGCATATATCTTGAACGATATTTTCACCCAGGTTGGCACGTTGGTTTCCCTCTTTTCCTAAATATGGAATTCCTTTTAGTGGGTATCCTGTTTCAGAATCGTTTTGCCAAAATATTTTTATTCCATCTTTTTGGTTTTGACGGTATGCCAAAAAATGTCAATCTTCTTGCTTGAATGGACATTTTCCGTCAAAGCAAACAATTGGTCATCCTACAGTCGGATTACAAGATGGCATGTAGAATTTTCCTAAATTGTTATTCATTCGATCCCACAGTTCTCTAATAGATGCAAGTTTATCCTTTGCACGCCGTTGTGATCTTGATTCTTTATCATCAAATCATAAATTTACAAATTTCGTGGTATGTTAGAGAAAATTGCTCGAAAATTTGGTGGTCACTCCAGGCCGCTGCGGCCGGTAATAGGAGTCTAGCGGAGTTTTTTGTAAAAATGTAAAAATTCGGAAATGTTTAAAACATAATGATTTTTTAATAAATAATTTCATATCTTTCAATAGCAATAGGAGATTACTAAAAGGCCTGTCATCGAAATATTATTCTAACCATACGTAATAATTAGTTTTAACGCCGCTCCGGTCGGTAGAATTAAGTATAATTAATTCGTTGTTGAATATTTGAATAATCTGTTTTATATTGAAAATAATTAAAATCCAGTTTTATTTAGATTACATAGATTTCAAAAATGTATTTAGTCCATTTGAACATATTATCTTAAGGGGACCGGAAAGTAATGTCGTTTTTAAACAAGTTTATTTTTAAACAATGATGAAAACACCGTTGTTATCTTGTTACCGAGAAGTTACTTTTTGCCATTTAGTGTGCAAATTTTCAATGCCCAGTTGATAAAAATTAATTTTTATTGTACAAACTATCTGGAGATGGCATTCTGGACATCATCCAAATTTCCAATTTTTTGCCTGCATCTAGAAAATGTTGTAGCGATTGGAATAAATGGAAATCCGATTGGGCAATATCGGACGAGTAAGGTGGGTGAAGCAATACCTCGCACCCCAATTCATTAATTTTTCTAGGGTTCTATTTTTTGAAAAAATGTGTGGAGATCACCAAGCTCACACGTCAACATTGACTAAGTTGCCATTGTTTTTTATTTCATAATTTTTTAATATTTTCTTGTATGTCAAAATAACTATAAAAACGCAATTTCATTTTGTGGATGTTTTAATTTTTGTGCCTATCTACCTAGTACAATTGTACCCTATTTCGACTAGCTAGGGCGCCGAGACAAAATACTAAACCTATAATTGCGCCGTAATCTGAAAAAGTTTGGGAACTCCTGGTCTAGATAGATTTTTGTTTTAAACCATATAGAAAAAGCCGTTCAATTTAACAAAATTGAAAAAATCTAGATTTACCAACGCAATTTCGTGGTCCTCCAGAAAATGGCAAATACGCAAATGGATGTCTGTTTGCATTTTCTTCTGGTCTGAATCTTTCTGGTATAAATTTCATTGGATCTTTAAAAAATAAATTATACCGATGTACTTTCATAATAGACAAAACGAGACCAGCACCTTTTGGCAAAATACAATCCCCTGAAACATGCATAATTAAAATTTGTTTATGTAAATATTTTTTACGCTTCTCGGTATAGGTCAGTTATTTATATTTACCCAAATCAACATCATCCTCAACTTTTCTGACTATAAAAGGTCCAATCGGAAACATTCGCATTGTCTCTTTAATTACAGTTTCCAAATATTTTAGTTTTGGTAAATCACTATATTCTACGTCTCGATCCTCGCCGATAACGTCTATTATTTCTTCATAGACTTTTTGCTGAAATATATTAATAAATATATGTATAAAAGCGATAACAAAAAGTGTAAATTGTTACCTGAATCTCTGGATATAATGCAAGGCAAAGCAAATTGAAACCTACAGTAGTGGAAGAAGTATCTGAACCCTAAATATTAAAAAAATTATATATTATAAATTTATTTTTATATTTATTCACTACATACTACCATAACCTTTATCAGGTGATGAAACAAAGAAAAAGTTAAAAAATTATATTCTTATATTCACAAATAAATTTGAAGGAAGGGTGTTGTTCACACATGGTCAGATTTAGGTTTAGTAGGGAAGAATTATTAACATCGATTTGATCATTTAAGATGATACTTTTTTATTATGTTTATTAATTTCTTTACTTTCTAAGCAGTTAAGTTTTCTACTTTTTATTTCAGTATGTAATATATCAAATTTATTATTAAATTTGGGATTGATTCTACGCAACTCTTGGCGAAAGTAGAATCAGTTTGTTTGGAGATATAACTTCATTCGTGTTCTTTTATTCTGATACCAAATGACCTATCTGTCCTGTACTATGTAGACTTTATCACAATCTTCGCATGTAAGCTATAAACCCCCGAGTTTGACTTTTCATCTGTTTTGTCCTTATTATTTTTATGTGTTTTAGAGAGTTATTTCTTTTAAGGGCAATAGTTTGGTCTGTCGATTTTCTAATGACCTTGCTTGTAATAACCTTGACCTTGAAGGTTTTGGATTTTTGGAACATTTCTGTTACCATGTTTATTGGGTATCCATTATTCAGATCTATGGTGATGATTCCGTTCTTTTCTAAGCCAGAATTGTCTATACTCCTTGGGGTGTTAATGAGAATATGTACCATGGAACCAATCCATGCAGATAATTTTTGTGTTATTGGGTGGAAAGAGGTTGCGTGTATTGTGATTTCGTGTGAGTGGGTTTGTGATAGATTTAAAATTCATGTTTTTTTTTTATTGTTATGAGATATTTTCTTCTTCTTCTTCAAGTGCCATATCCTCTTAGAAGGTTGGCAATAACCATAGCTATTTTCACTTTTGACGTTGTAGCTAGGGTTTCCACCTCTCCGGGTTTGGCCCGGGGACTCCGGGTTTAAGTGAGTTATCTCAGGGCTCCGGGTTTAACTATTGTTTCTCCGGACAGCGTAAGTAAAATTAACCCTTTCTCTGCGAATTACTTTTTTAAACTAATGTGATTGTGCTCAATATTCTGAACATTACATTATAGCCCGTGCGGAATACTTTTAGTACTTAAAATAAAACTAAAATTTTTTAAAACGAAAATATCTATTCGAAGTAAAATTTGTTTTTTTGTTAAGTTGAATGGACAAACCATGTGCAAAATTCCTTTGTTTTGTGTCAAAATTGGACGAAAACGTCAAAATAATTTGTAAATATTGCCAAATTTTCAAAAAACCAAAACATTTATTCGAATCAAATCTTGTTTATTTTGTTGTTTTGAGTGGACAAACCTTGCAACATTCTTTTGTCTTAGGTCAAAATTGGACGAAAACGTGAAAATAATTCGCAAATTTTTCAAAAAAATTCAAAATTCAAAATCTCTATTCGAAAAAAAAATATTTTTTTTGTTAATTTGAGTGGACAAACCTTGCGAAATTATTTTGTTTTATGTCAAAATTGGACGAAAATGTCAAAATAATTTGCAAATATTGCCAAATTTTCGAAAACCAAAATTTTTGTTCGAATAAAATCTTTTTTTGTTGCACGTTTTTTGTTGATTTGAGTGGACACACTTTGCGAAATTCTTTTGTTTTAGGTCAAAATTGGACGAAAATGTCAAAATAACTGGCAAATATTGCCAAATTTTCAAAGACCAACATTTTTTTCGAATCAAATCTTGTTTTGTGTTAATTTGAGTGGACAAACCTTTGGCAAAATTCTTTTGTTTTATGTCAAAATTGGACGAAAACGTCAATATAATTTGCAAATATTACCAAATTTTCAAAAATCAAAACCTTTATTCGAATCAAATCTTGTTTTTTTTTGTTGTTTTGAGTGGACAAACTTTGCAACGTTCTTTTGTTTTAAGTCAAAATTGGACGAAAACGTGAAAATAATTCGCAAATTTTTCAAAAAAATTCAAAAATCAAAATCCCTATTCGAAGAAAAAATTGGTTTTTTTTGTTAATTTGAGTGGACAAACTTAGCAAAATTCTTTTGTTTTATGTCAAAATTGGACGAAAACGTCAAAATAATTTGCAAATATTGCCAAATTTTGCCACACTGAATTCACGAAGTTGGTAGACTGCTATAGCAGTCCATAGCATCTGGCCGGCAAATCAATTAGACTACTATAACAGTCCATAGCACCTGTGTGTCAAATCAATTGAACTGAAATAGCAGTCCATAGCAGCGAAAGGGTTAAATGCAGTGTCGCGTGTATCTCGTGTACCGTGTACGGAATAGCTAACGCGGTCGGCGTTCCAACGACCCAACGTCTACAAATTAGCGCAGTACTGGCTGCTTCAAAGAGGATAGGATAGGACCTTAATCCAAAAATTTTGAAAAGTGATTGTAAACTAAATTCATAATGCAGTTAGACACTCATGTATGGCATTATCTCTCGATGTTGAAACCTTGGTATTAAAAATATATGCTGAATTTTCTATTAGCTCTAAAAGAATTAAGGAACTAAAAGAATGCTTTGACTTTTTGAAATTGGAATATGACGATAATATTCGCCACGAGATAACAAAATGGCGATCTGTACATAAATCTTTAGAAAAAAAATTTACTGCCTGGTCAGCGATAAAACTTTATTTTGTACAACTGGGCAAAGAAGATACGCACAAAATCATTTGGAAATTCGAGAAGGTTAGTAAATATGAAATTCGAGACGATAAAGATATTTATGTGTTCAGTTTATCTTTAGCCGAATGTTATATTCACTTTGTGCATCATTTAATGGGACTTTATGAATCAAGAAAATGAAATAGCTTGAAGATCAATTTTTCAGTAGTAAAGTGAATACAAGTTTAGATTTATTTACTAAGTACCTATGAAAAACAAAAATTTGTGTCTGTAGCGAAAAAGGTGTACAGAAACGCAATTGATTACTTGGAAAAATTTTGTAATTTTGAAAACTGCACATTCAAATATTTTTCAGTAATTAATCTTAAGAACGAAAATTTCAAATACCAAGATTTTTTAGATTGCTGCAAAATACGTAAATGTAGAATTAGATGCCGATAAATTATATGATGATATCTGCCTTCTTAAAAATATCATTAATTCCACCAAATCGCTCGATTTGGGCAACTGATAAAAAATGGATAAAAATATTTTCCTCTGGTGTTTTCACTGAACTACCAAAACTTGCAAGTAATGCATATGTGGTACGATTTTTTTCGATTGTAGGAAATATGTCCAAGTATTTCCCATAATAGTAACCGATAACCATGTACCCATAATAGACAACCGTAACAGGATTGGTAAAGGCAGAATTATGCATAAAACTTAATTTTGACCTGAGCTGTCGACAATTTTTTTGAATTCATAATTCATTTTTTTTAAGTTATCGTCACCGGGCGAGACCCAGGTCTGAGGTGGCAACCCTAGTTGTAGCTCTAAACAACTCATCCGAAATACATTTGTACCATTTTCTTAGGTTATTTAACCATAAAATGCGTCTTCTACCTCTGCTTCTTTTCCCTGTATCTTTCCTTGCAGAATATTCTGCAAAAATACATATTTCTCTCCTTCATCACGTGACCCAGATACTGCAGCTTCCGTATTTTAAATAATTCCGTGTTTCCGTGTTCAGTAATTCCTTTCTCATTCTTACCTAAGTCTACCCAACTTATTCTTAAGATTCTTCTATATGACCACATCTCAAATGCTTCCAGTCGATCACTTATATCTTTCTTTAACGTCCAGGATTCCTTCCCATATAGCAACACCGAGAAAATGTAGCACCTCAAAATTCTGACTTTAAGTTGTAAGTTAAGATCTCTATTGCATAGCACATTTTTTCTCATTCTGTTAAATATGGTTCTGGCTTGTCCAATTCTTGTTTTGATTTCTTCAGTGAACTCATTACTTTCATTGATAGTTGTTCCTAAATATTTGTATTTACTGACTTTCTCTACTAATTCACTATTGATGCATAGGCTTTCCTGTTGTTTCACGGTTTTTGAATATAGTTCATAAATTTGTTGTCTTTTTGATATTTAAGGTAAGTCCGCTCTCCTCGCTGCTCGTTACTACTTAATCCACCAAGCTCAGTAAATCTTCTATTGTTTCGGCAATAAGTATAGTGTCATCTGTATACCGAATATGAGATATTTTGAGATACAGTAAATCGATGATTTTGTTATCAATTATATGAGAGGGTGTTTGCTAATAGTTTTTTCAATAATATCTATAAGTATTTTTGCGAGTAACGGACTTAAGGGATTTCCCAATGCCAGTCCCCTTGTGTGTTCGTAAAAAGCGGCTTGAAATTGGCTGTAATTTTGTTGTAAACAGATGTTTAAATTTTCTAACAATTCATTTTTTAGGATCCAGTTTGTGTTATTTTTTTTTAATTTGTTTGTTTTAATTTTATTAGTTAGTTTACTATTTGTAGGTATTCCCTTACTTTGGATTTTATTAATTAATGCAGATGAGTTTTTTTATAGCAAATTTAGGTTTAAATTGTGTTAGTTCATCTCTCTCTTAGTTCCTGTTTCCCCCAGTGGGGCATAGGGCTTCTACCAAGTGTCGCCATCTGACTCTATTTCGAGCCATGACCTTCAATTCATTCCACGATTTGCCGGTGGAGGTGATTTCGGCTTCAATTGTGCGTCGCCATGTTGTTTTTGGCCTTCCTCTCTTTCGCTTACTGCCTTGGGGATGCCAGTCCAATGCTTGTTTTGCAATGTTCTACTTTCTACTCTTTATTTCAACGTCTACTGGAAGTTGCCTTGTAGAACGAAGCAGATCGTGGTTCGATATCACTTCAGGCCATCTGATTCTAAGGATCCGTCTCAAACACTAGTTTGCGAAAACTTGCAGTTTGTTTGTGCTGCTTTTAGTTACTTTCCACGTCTCACTGCCGTAGAATAGGATGGATTTGACGTTACTATTATATAGTTTGAGTTTCGTTTTACGAGAAAGTATTGAAGAGCTCCAAACGTTATTCAGTTGGGCGAACGCTCCCTTCGCTTTGTTGATTTTTCTGGCGATGTCTAGGTCGGCCCCGCCATCCACTGCTATGATGCTGCCCAAGTAGCAGAACTGTTCGCATCTTTTTACTGTTACGCCGTTTACTTGTATGTCCCTGCTAGTGGTAGCGCCAATCCGCATATCCTCTGTTTTTTGGTGTATATGTGCAGGCCTATCTCTTCAGCTTCTTGTTGTAACTTAGCTGTTTTGTCCATCATGTCGGTGAGTGTATAGGACATGAGGCAGATATCATCGGCGTAGTCGATATCTTCTAGCCTGCTTGATAGTCCCCAGCGTATTCCTCGAGGCTGTATTGTAACGCTCGTCATGACCTCGTCTAGTACCATTAGGAATAAAAGCGGGGACAACAAGCAACCCCGTTGGACACCAGCAGACACTTTGACCGCTTCTGATAGATTCCCTTCGTGTGCCACGTTGCAAGAGTAGTCCGCATACGATGTTTTTATGATGTTTACTATTTTGGGTGGGATGGCTCTCCGGACTAAAGCCGCCCAAATGCTTTCCCATTTAATAGCATCAAAAGCTTTTTGAAAGTCTACGAATAATAGAAATACCGTGGTTTGCCATTCTACTGCTTGCTCTGTTATAATCCGCAACGTATTGATTTGGTCTACGCAGGATCTTCCCGGCCTGAAACCAGCCTGTTCTTCTCTCAATGTAGGTTCAATTGCTTTGCTCAATCGGGTGAGTATTATTTTGCAGAGTATTTTCGATGCAGTTGTTAATAGTGTTATGCCTCTCCAGTTGTTGCAATCGCTCAGGTATCCTCTTTTGGGGAGCTTTATCAGAAGGCCATTGTTCCATTATTTTGGTAGTGTTTCGGATTCCCAGATTTTATTTATTAGAGGTGCCAGCATTTAGGTCGTGGTCATGCAGTTAGCTTTCATCATTTCAGATGTGATGTTGTCGAAGCCTGGACTTTTCCCGTCCTTTAGTTCCTTAATGGCCTTACTTATTTCTGCTCTGGTTGGAGGATTTGTGTCTATGTTCAGTTGTGCCCGTGTTGCATGATGGTTGCGTTGTTGTTTGTTAGTTCATATATGAAGTTAATTTGGTGTTTGGAGAGGTTTCTGCAAGGGGCTTTTATATATGAAACTACTGGGCGAATGGGTATATTTTCGTTGTGAAATTTTATTACCCCGTATAACTTGGGTGATTGTGGGTTCATCGTAGATAATTTAAACATCTGGGTTTTAATGAATAGGCCCTCTGAATTATTTATGGATTTTTTTACTTTTTAATGGAATTTCGTAGTAGGGCCATATTTTAATTAAAAAAAAATCGTTTTTGTTGAGGAAATTTTGTACATTTAGTACATATTCCGTCTCCGGGATAGCAATTACTGTGTTACCTTTATCTGAATTTGTAGAGATAATGTTGTAGTTTTATTTTTCTTTAATTGTTTTTAGTGTTATCTCGTCTTTACGGGTTATGCTTTATCTTGTAATTTTCTATTAGGTTTTTGGCTTGGTATTTATAATTGTTTAAGTCATATTTCTTATGGTGTGTTTATGGCTAGGTCAGTTTCAAGTGTTTTTTTTGTTGATATTCGGTTTTAAGTTGAATTTGAACCCTTTAGCCAGTAAGTTTATTTCTTTTGGAGTGAATTCAACTGTTTTAATTAAGATTTTTTAACCGGTCGTAGAAATTAAACTGGTTGTTCATCTCGGTGTTCCAAGATATTTTGTTTTTTGTTGGTTATCAAAAATTTATTACAAAAAAGCAAAATCGACAAATTCATAGCCAACAAAAAACAAAAGATCTTGAAGAAAAGGGTGGACTGAGATCTAGTAAATAAGTGGCAAATTTCACATGAGATTTCTTGCTGTGTTCTGTTTTTATTTTTAACTTTTTTATAATAAAAATAAATAAAAATTAAAACCTGACCTTACCACGAAATTCCAGCAACAAGTCAAAAAATCCATAAATAATTCATAGGGCCTCCTACTTAATAAAACCAATATGTTTAATTTATCTACGATGAACTTACAACCAGCCAAATTATACGGGTTAATAAAATTACACAAAGATTATACACCCATTCAGCCAGTAGTTTCATATATAAAAGCCCCTTGCAGAAACTTGTCCAAACAATAATTAACGTCATATGGGAAGGAACAAAATTTATACCTAAATTTGCTTTAAAAACTCATCTGAATTAATTAATAAAATCAAAAATAAGGAAATACCTAGAAATAGCAAACTAACTTCTATTGACGTTACTAATCTTTTTCCAAGTATACCCCCTATGAAGTTATAAATCTAATAAAATTAAAACTGGAAAAAATAACACGAACCGCGTCCTAGAAAATGAATTGCTAGAAAATCGTAACATCTGTTTAGAACAAAATTACTGCTACTTTCAAGCACAAAGAAAGGAACTGGCTATTGCCAGTCCTCTTCCTTCTTCCCATTCCCATTGGAAACTCCTTAAGCCCATTACTTGCGGAAATATTTATGCATAATATCGGAAAAACTATTATCAAACACCCACTCTTTAAATATTGCACATACTGGGTTAGATATGTAGATCACATTTAATATGCTTTACAGGAACGAACAAACAATTAAATTGCTTGTACAACTTTATTAATACCATTCACCCAAACATAGCATTCACAATAGAAACAGAAATTAACAAAACTATTAATTTCCTGGACCTCAAAACATATCTTAACCATAACAAAAATCAGGAATTTTTAATCTATCACAAACCCACACACATGGGCCTCACAATACACGCAACCTCTTTCCCCCCCCCCCCCCCCAAAAAAAAACAAAAATATCGGTATACTCATTAACACCCTAATGAGTATAGACAATTATGACTAAGAAAAAAACAGAATCATCATCATACCTCTGAATAATGGATACCCAATAAACATTGTAACAGAAATGTGAACCAAATTCTAAAAATCCAAAACACTGGATTCAATCTACCTCAAAACGAAACCTTTAACATTATAACCACAAATTATAGCTCAATTACGTATTTAGGCAAAATTTCAGACAATATAAGCAAGATCATTAAAAAATCGACAGACCAAACTGCTGCCTTTAAAACAAATAACTCCATTCAAAAACAAAGAAAGTAATATGAAGAAAACAGATAAAAAGTCAAACTCGTGGATTTACAGGCTAACTTGCAAAGATTGTGATAAGTGTCAGAATAGAAGAACACGAAAGAGGTTATATCTCCAAACAAAGCGATAGTACTTTCGCCAACCGTTGCGTAGAATACATCAAAAATTTAATAATAAATTAGATATACATATTACATACTCAAATAAAAAATAGAAAACTGAACTTATTAGGAAGTTTAGAAATTAACAAACGAAATAGAAAAGGTATCATGTAGATTGTAGATATGGTGGTGACGACTTGTACTGCGACCTTTATAGATCTATTGTACCCCACCCTCCTCCTCCAAGCGTTGGTGTACTTACCCATTTAGAGCGCCTCCTCTAATCCTGATTCCTTTAGGAATTTCAGGATCTGGGTGGGATTCAAGGCCTGCAGCTCCTCTGTGTTCAAGCAGTGCGCCCCGAGGTACATCTGTCTCTTGCGGAGTAGTGCTCCGAAGTCTTTGAGCAGATCTATGGGGGGTTCCTCTGCTGAACCACAGAATCTGCATGCGTCATCCTTCGCTAGGCCTAGGGGCTTGAGATGTTTGCCAGGTCTGCAGTGTCCCGTCAGGACTCCTGTCAGAATTCTAAGCTTGTTTCTGCTTAATTTTAGGCAAGCTTTTGTTATTTTCTGGATAAAAGATCCCAGCGTCACTTTGGACTGCCTTAGCCCTGGAAGTTCTTTACAGATTTTCATCCATTGTTCTCTTGTTTCTTCATTTAAACTTTTGTGGATGGTGTTCACACACATGCCGCAAAACGGTTCTGGACCTATAAAGGGACTAGTGGATCCCTTGTTAAAAAGGTATCATGTTAAATGATCTAATAGATGTAAATAATTCTCCCCTACTAAACCTAAATCTGTAATGATCACCATCCCTTCAAATTTATTTGTGTATTTAAGAAGCTTGTTTTTTTTTATATTTCATCACCAGATGAAGCCACAGTGTGTTGAAATATATGTAGTGTTCTACAAATCAATTTTGAAACGTATAAAATTGTTTTATTATAATTTTTTTATCACTTATGCACAGTAGTACTATCTTGGTGCACTTTGTTTGGTACGATAAATTGTCAATATTATTAGTTGTATTTTACATAACTTGAATAACGCACACAAATATTCAATATCGCTAGGTTACATTAAAATAAACAAATAAATAAAAATAAAATCAATACAACCAAGACGATATTAAAAAGTGTCATTTTTATTTCATAAGAAAATAAAAATAAAAATCAAAGAAAACGTTTTAAAGTGAGTGTAAATTCTATGGTTATAGCGGAGACTGAGGAGAGTTCTTATGACGAATCCACACCATTGGAGACAATTGAAAAAGCAATTTTTTTAAATTGTTTTTTAATCAATTATTTTGTAACACGGGCGAAATTGTAAATTTCACTCTCGAGCAATTAGAACGCGCACGAACGAAATGCGCGAAATATATGTAGTGTTCTACAAATCAATTTTGAAACGTATAAAATTGTTTTATTATAATTTTTTTATCACTTATGCACAGTAGTACTATCTTGGTGCACTTTGTTTGGTACGATAAATTGTCAATATTATTAGTTGTATTTTACATAACTTGAATAACGCACACAAATATTCAATATCGCTAGGTTACATTAAAATAAACAAATAAATAAAAATAAAATCAATACAACCAAGACGATATTAAAAAGTGTCATTTTTATTTCATAAGAAAATAAAAATAAAAATCAAAGAAAACGTTTTAAAGTGAGTGTAAATTCTATGGTTATAGCGGAGACTGAGGAGAGTTCTTATAACGAATCCACACCACTGGAGACAATTGAAAAAGCAATTTTTTTAAATTGTTTTTTAATCAATTATTTTGTAACACGGGCGAAATTGTAAATTTCGAGAGCGCGCATTTCGTTCGTGCGCACATTTTCTCCAGTAATATTGGCAACCTTTCGCCCTAGTTACAAAATCTACTATATGAAAATAAAGTTTGAACAAGTTACTACACAACAAATCTAAATATTATAGTAATACTTATTATTTTAGAGAACTATAAAGATCTAAACCAGTGGTTGCTGTAGTCGGGCAACCATTGTTAGTCCTAAAATAAATTCTTAATTTCCCGCCGTATTTTATTAATATTTTATAGACTTAACATTAGTTACAAATAATATTTTTGGGGTCTCGACATAATATAATTATCTTTAAAGGTGTAATTGTTGTATTTTAAAATGTATTGTATCGTTATTTTGTAATTATTTTACTCTATCGTGAATTGCTATTCAATTGGGCGGTTGTTGAATTAAAAAAAAATTATCGATTTTTTTATGTATTTTAAAACCTTATTATAAATAATTCGGATGTGCGATACGAAAAAGTTAAAAAAGAATTATATCATCTATAAACAATTTAAAAGTGATAAAATTTTGAAAATAATCACGTGATTCCAAATGTGCCATAATTTGTTTATAACGTCGTGAGAAACTTCATTCTAACATAAACATTCTTTATAAAATCGTAGTTTTAAGATTTTTTCAGCGCACTCTTTAAAACCATTGGTTTCGATGTTTAACAATGTGTTGAACAATTATCCACACGATGGTACGAAACAAGCACGATAACTCTTAATATTTGACTTTTAATATTTGACATATTTGACATGTCTACTATTCAAATTACACATTTTACGTCACACGGGTAACCGAGTACCGAGTGTCCGAGTACCGAGTTCAAAAACATATTTTCAGTATGTTTTTAATTCCACAACATAACCTTTTTAATTTCAACGAAAAAACAACAAAAAATTGCTTTGTTATAAAATTTAAATATGAGCTTTCGATTTATGACAAAAAAAATATTCAAATAACCAATTCTTGTTGAGAAGACACGGAGCTTAATTCACCCTTCCAGGGTTTGCTTGAAGAGGAATTGAACAATAACTTCGTACAAAGTAAGTAAGACATACGTAGCACAGTTAAAATTAAACTAAAAGTGACCTTAGAAGTTCTTCTATTCTCCTTTGAGAAAATTTTATAAGCTCAAATATTGAATATATATATGTATATATATATATATATATATATATATATATATATATATATATATATATATATATACATATATATATATATATATATATATATATATATATATATTTAAACTGAGAAGCTATTCATTTTTTTCAAAATATAATAATTTGTTCGAATTTTCACGTTGTTTGTTTGCCTTGTTTGTACTAATGACAAAATTATGGCCAAACTTTATGAAGCGCTCCTGTGTAGAAAAAAGCTGTGATGGAGAGAATATAGAAAATAAGTTCACTATAAAATATAACAGGATCAATAATTTAATACAGAGCAAACAGATACGACATATTCTATAAAACAACTACACCTTGCCCTTTGTTCCGTGAGGTAAAACAAGTTTGGCAGACTCAAGGGGCTAAGGTTTAGCTATTTAACTAACGCGATCGAAAAACCTCTCTCGAACGACCAGCTGAGACGTTTGAGCACCCCTGGTTTAGACGTTTAGTATACAAATTTAGATATACAAGAGTGAATTTGTAGAATCTACTCAACTTGTTTAACTAGTTTTTATTCAATATAACTTACTCCAATCATAAAAGTTTGAACCTCGTTAGTGATTTCATCGAGGGTAAATTTGGATTCTTCTACAGATAACTGAATGAGTTGATCAAGAAAAGCCTTCCGTTTGGTTGGCTCTAAACAAATAGAAAATTATATGTATTTAAATCTTGATGTTTCTTCAACATACCTACTTACCTTCCAATTCAGCTTCTGGTCTTTCCGATGCAATTTTATTATTTTCCATATATTCGGCATGTCTATTTATCACAATCTAAAATTTGCAATCAATATTGATATTTAATTATAAACGATAACGATTTTTAGTCAATTAAATGGAAAATGTATTCCATTGATAAACTTTTATTTAGATTAGATGAATAAAGAGCTACTCGAATTATTGGTTCGTGTTAAAAGACATAAATTCACGAAAATTGCACATCCATAATTTATTAAACCATTATTTAATTTTTATTATATTTAATTTTGTGTAATGTTATTTTCAAGTTATTATTTTAAATAAATATTTTATCTAATACCTTGTTGATGAAATTGTAAAACGCTCCAAGAATTTCCTTTTCTTCTCTACTTGTACGCGTCAAATTGTAGATAAAGTCATAATGGTACAGTACATTGAACATTCTAATCATTGTAATTTCTAGTCCCCTAAAATACGTCCCATAAATTAAATATAAAATTTTGTATAAACAATGGGGAAATTAAAAACACAAACCTGGATATTTTTTCTTCGATTTTGTCGCTATCTGTTGTTTGACAATTGAATTTTACGCCCATTGAAGTTTCTACAAATATAAAGCAAATTCAAGTTAATTATCCTCTACATATTGTGTTATATTAGTTTTCGTATTTCGCTGGGGCGTTCTTGGGTGGTTACTTTTTCCGTTTCATTGTTACCAGCCTAATTTAAAATATATTAGATCTAATCAAATTAAAAGTTTAGACAAAATTGTTTTAGAAATCAAATCTTGCATAAATCTGTAAATTAGTTTAATTTTGCTGTTCATATTTTTAGTCATATGAGGAAAGGCTTTAAAATATTATATTTTATATATCATATTATTATATTTATATATAATATTTTAAGCCGCTATAAAAATTAGTGTTTAAATTTTATGCTTTTCATTATTCAAGAATTGCAATGTTTATTATTTAAATTACATTCCTTTTACTTAATAGAATAGATATTTTTATTTTAGTTATAATATTGTTTACATTTACTTGATGATGGATATAGAAAGTCGCAGACATGAAAACATTGTTTAGTCATGGAAATACCTGTGTATGCATACTTGATCGGATATATTGTACACTAACCTATAACGATTAACGATTTCACACTAACCATGCAACTAACCAGTGAAGTTATACTGTTAAAACAATTATATTGCTGCTAATATTGCTGCTCTTATAACAAAGTGTATTGTTAAAAATAGTCTAAATTACCTAAAACGCTGTCCAGTGCACATTTAACTACATGTTCAAAAACATCACATTCCCCAGTATGTTTTTCCTGCAACAAATCCGTCATCACATTGCTCTGCTCCGCAAAAACCTGCACAAATTGATCCAGAATCTTTTGATTGAACGCTGGAGAGATTGCTTTTCGATGTTTCCTCCACGTTTTAACTACAAGTAAGAAATATTTTGTAGCGTTTTCTAAATTGCTCTAATAGCAGATGATTGACAAAGAAAATTAAAAGCAAACCATCTAGATTAAATAATCCGTTTCCTCCCAATGGTATGGTAAACCTATACAGGTCATCTTTTTCCAAACACTTATTCGAAGTTAGGATAATTTCTAGATCCTCTGGTCTTGTTATTATAAAAAACAGACGATTGGCTAACCAAACGGTCTTGGGTTTACTGCATTCTCCGGACACTTTCATTAGATTACGTAGGATTTCTAAAATAAATACAAATTGATTTACTGAAAAAGTTATGTTTAAAAAATAAAACAAGAAAACTGAAATATCAGTAAAAATCATTACTTTCGATGTCATGTACGGCCAATAGACTTCAATACAATTATGTAACTACAATTATGTCAATACAATACAAAGATGTTACTACATACACTAATTAATATTTATATTATAAATCAATTTATAACAAAAAAAATTAGATCGGCACCAGCGGATCTACTTTTTTAGAACTGATTGCTAACTTGTGAGGTCCGCTGCTTGGCGGAACAATTTTTATAATTTCAATTGTTTTATTTATTCTGGTAATAATACGCTTTTTATGGTCGTCTAATATATTATTTATACCGTTAGAAAACATATTTAGCTTAACAAAAAGATTGTAGATTCTAGTTTATAAGTGGTAAATTGTTTCACTGCGATCTTTATAGGTTTGTTGTATTATACCACCCTCTTCCTCTAATCATTGGCATACTAACTATTTTCAACTCCTTTTCCAGTTCGGATTCTTTTAGGGAATTCAGGATCTGGGTGAGATTCAAGGATTTCATTAGTAGATTTCGGTGGTACTGCGACCTTAATAGATGTATTGTATCCCACTCACCTCCTCTAATCGTTAGAATACTTACACATTTAGAGCATCTCCTCTAGTCTTGATTGTTTTTGGAATTGGAGCATCTGGGTAAGACTCAAGGACTTCAACTCCTCTGCGTTCGAGCAGTTGGCTCCAAGATACATTTGTCTCTTGCGGAGGCTTACCCCGTAGTCTTTAAGCAGATGTCTGTGAGTTTACTCCGCTGAAACGCAGGGGTGTTTTCTAAGTCTCCATTCTCGCATCAAGACTGTCAGAATTCTAAGCTTGTTCCTGTTTAGTTTCAGGCAAGATTTTGTTAATGGTTAAAAGATCCCAGGATTACTTTGTATTGTCTTAGCCCTAGAAGTTCTATCCAGGTTTTCATCTATTGTTCTCTTATTTCGTGAAGTAAATTTTTGTAGATGGTGTTCATACTAATACCGCAAAAGGGTTCCGGACCTATAAAGGGATTACTGGGCCCCTTGTTCACTAGCTGATCGGCTTCTTCATTTCCATGGTGTGTTCTGGTACCCAGTATAGTGTTACTTTATTTTCTCTGCCGAGCTTGTTTAGCTTTCCAATACAGTACCATACCAGTTTGGATCTGATGGTGAATGAGCTAATGGCGTTGATGGATGATTGGCTATCTTACATGATAGCAATTCGTTTTTTGCGAAAGTTCCTGTTGATATAAATATATTCAAACTTGCCGGAGCTCTATAATAATTACTGAGTCTTTTTAGGACTACCAAGACAAACCTCATGTGAAATTTGTTAGTTATTTAATAGCTTTCAGCCCACCATCGTGGCACTCAACAAAAACCATAAAGATAATATTGTTTTTAAGATCATGTCTTTCCGATACCTTAAGAGAATAGCCATCTGTGGACGCGTTTCGAGATTTATCTCTTATCAGCACAGATCTCGAATCTCACAAATCTCGAAACGTGTCCACAGATGGCTATCCACTTAAGGTATCGGAAAGACATGATCTTAAAAACAATGTTATTTTTATGGTTTTGTGAGTGCCACGAAGGTGGACTGAAAGTTATTAAATAACTGACAAATTTCACATGAGATTTGTTTTGGTGGTCCTAAAAAGTAATTGTTATAGAGCTCCGGAAAGGTTAAATATATTTATATATTCAGGCTGTGTTTTGATTATTTTAAGTTTGTATGATTATCTATAAAGTAGGATGGTTTTACCAATTATATCTTATCGTTCCTGTTGAGGTTAAATTGTCAATATCTCATAACCATCCGTATACCACTAATAGCAGTTTGCTCTATGCTGAGGATTCGTCACTCCAATCGGCTTTACTAGTACACATTTGCTGTGTAGTTTGTCTCGAAGTGGTATTTGCATTTCATCTTTAGGTACTTCCAGCTAGATCTTGGTAGCGAGGCGGTTCCAGTCTCTGCTCCCGATTAAATTACCTCTGCCAATTCCTTCCTTGTCGAACTTTACAATCGCCGATCTGGCGCCCCCCTCAAGGACAAGGTGCAACGGAGTCAGATCCAGCAGCAGTTCCATTGCTGCTATCGGGCATGACCTCATCTCATCCGTGTTGTATACACCCGCCAGGCTTTGAATCTTCTCAAGCTGCTTCTTCATAGAGACATGCTTGGTTCCACTTCCCCACGGAACTGCCCCGTAAGTGATCGCAGGTCTCACTATCATGGTGTACATGCATCGCAGGATTGTGGGGTTAGAACTCTGTTTTTCCTGTCGGATTTCTGCACGCCATTAGCGCATATTTGGCTTTTCCTACCACTTCTTCAGCGTGCCTGTTCCAAAGGAGTTTACTATCCAGTGTTATAGGGAGATACTTTATCTACTGATTGTATTCTACTGCCCTCCCATCTAACAAGCTATAGACAGTTTAACCTTCTATTCCTAGTAAATGGTATCACCGTGTTTTTGTTCCGGTTGAGTGTGACAGTCACTATTTGACGCTGTCTGTTGGTTATTTTGAGCCCTCTCTGTATGATTTTACAGAGCGTTCCCTCAAACTTCCCTTTGGCTATGAGGACATGTCATCTGCGTAACGTTGACCAAGCCAGTATGATGTTTATGATGTTTTTTCCACGTTTGCCTCCGTAGTTCTATTTCTCAGTATTTCACCCATCCACTTTGAGGTAATGCAGTCGATATTCCTACTTTAAAGAGCCGATTTGACAGCCTCCTGCAAGGTGTTGTTATAAGCTCCTTCAATGGTTAAGAAGGCACATATCGTTACTTCTTTTGTATCTAGTGCAGCTTCTATTTAATTTGTCCGCTGATACAGGGCGACGTCATACTTGTCATATCGTTGTCCTAAGGTATTTGTCAATTACCTTCTCCATTGTCTTTAAACATGAAAGATATTAGATTAATTGATCTAAATGATAACGAAATAACATCCTTCTTCCCCACCTTTGGTATGAATACCACCTTAGCCTTTTTCTTTCCTCTTTTCTCCACAGCTCCGGTATATATCCGAGCATGTATAACTAGTTATGTATCACTTCTAAAGATTTTCAGAAGATACGTATTAATTCTCTTTCAGGTCTATCAAGGATTTGACTTACAGATCAATACTCCTTTTTCCTTGCGAAAATGTATGGGGGTTACCTCTGCTGAGCTGCAGAATCTGATATTCTACCTTCTTCAAGGCCTAGGCTCTTGAGATGTTTTCTAAGTCTGCAGTTCCTCGTCAGGACTCCGCTCTGAGTTCTAAACTTTTCCTGTTTAGTTTCAGGCAAGCTTTTGTTCTTTTTCAGGTAAATGATTCTAGAATTACTTAGGATTGTCTTAGCTCTGGAAAGTTTTTATCCAATGCTTTTGTGGAGAGTGTTCATACTCAAAACGCCAAAGGATTTCGGACTAGCTTGGTTGTACTTGGTTGTACTTGTACCCCAAAAAATCTGTCCAGGAAGTTATCGAATGTCTCTCTATTATGGTGTACGTCTATTGCAGGAATGTGGGGTTGCACCCTCTCCTTTTCCTGCAAGATTTTTACATATCATTAGAGCACATTTGGCTTTATGTACTTCTTCAGCGTGCTTATTTCATAGCAGTTTGCTGTCTAGTGTTATACCTAGATATTTTATCTCCTGTTTGTATTCTACCGCCCTCCCATCTACCAATATGGGCAGAATGCAGCCATAGTAATGCCAGTAATTTATTAACTACTTGCATACAGCTACCTGTGTGCACCTTCGAGTTGTGGAGATCCTGATGGTGTTCTTTCCTACTTGTGCCTTCCCTGTCCTAGTTCTCAGCATTTCTCCCATTCATTTTGAGGTAACGCTGTTGATGTTCCTTCTTTCGAAAGTTGATTTGGCAGCCTCATACGAGAGGTTGTCAAAGGCTCTTTCATTGTCTAAGAAGGCACTATACCGAATACCGCTACTTTGTCCAACTCATTAATCAGCTGATACAGTGCAGTGCCGCTGAATTTTCCCGCTCTATATGCATGCTGAAGGTTGTGTATGCCTACCAGCACTGTAGTCCTAAGGTAATTGTCAATTACTTTCTCCGTTGTCTATAGTAAGGTGGCCAGATGTACTGATTTTTCTTGTGCTTTATTTCTTGTGTTGGTGGCTTTATTTATAGAGAATGATGATAGCAAAAATGATGACACTGTTGTAATATGTACAATTTCTTGCTCCGAATTCAGTATTGCTAATAGTAGCGTAGCGGCGAAAACAAAACATTGCAATAATGATAAGTGATAAACATAACACTCAGATTAATACAGCAGCTTCATCGTCAAAGGTGATTGACTACTTGAAAAATATAACTTTTTCATTAGATGAAAAAAATGCAATATTTGAGGGAAATATTTGCATATCATACAATATTCCATAACAATAGTTTCGTAATATGGATTGTTTGTACGTCAAAAATAGTGTGCAAACTCTTTGTTTAAAAAAAAATAATTGTGGGCGAGCAAAATGCGATGCAATAGTATATAATGTACTCCAAAATTACGCATTAGAATTTTTGAAACAATATTTGGAAAAAGCAATATATTATATATTATTCAATATAATATAATATATTATAATTTCATTAGATGCTCCAAACCATAAAGAAATAAAAATATATCCCATTTTAGTGTGATACTTTGCCCTCGAAACTGGATTCAATGTTATACTATTAATTTTAGATTCTGAACCAGGAGAAACTTCAGCACTCCTCTCAGAGCACATTCTTATATAGCTTACTATATAATAGCTTACTATAATTTGAAAGCAAAAATAATCCGTAGATAAAACTAATATTAATTTTGGAGGACTCAAAAGTAAACATTCCACAACGAGATGGCTTTCGTTAACACCTGCTGCGGAATGAGTAATCAAAATGTTTGAGCCTTAGCGCTCGTATTTTTTTTAAGTTTATACCAACGTTCCAAAATATTAAAACAAATTTTCGAAAAAAAGTTATCTGAAGTTACATTGCATTTTCATTCATAGTCAAGCTGTTGTATTTCATATAACTATTAAAGAAATTGAAAGTTCTAAAGTGTCAGCTCTTCCGAGGTGAAAACTGTAAATAATGTGTTGGAGCAAATAGTCGTTAGATATAATTCTGAATTTGTTCCATTAAAGTTAACGCAGAGACTCGATACAATCGAAGAGTCAACCCCTGGAAGCGATTCGAAATTTATTAAATGTTTTTATAAAAATTTCCTTGAATATGTCAAAAAATTGGACTGATTGTTTTGAAAAGCTACACATTCTTGGTTGGATATTATTGCATTATAATATATATCGGGAAGGGATTTTGATTTTGCACATGTACAACCATTACCCCTCCATCCGTCTCGTACAATGTACTGCTTTCGCATTTAAAGAATCTGGCCACCTTACTAAAGTATGAATACCAATAAAAAATTCTTGACAATATCTTTTGATTTTATGCGTTACTTCAAAATTGCATTACCAAAATTGTTGAAAGTTCATATATGAATACTTACTCTCTGTATTGCCGAGAAAGTGATGTGCGTGTCCAATTATCGGAAGCATTGATAACCCTTTTGGAAAATCCAATTTTGCAGCTAACTCGTACATATGTCTTCTGCTAATTTTCCATTGAACAAACCAATACACAACAATTGCAATCATTAAGCCAAATAAAATATTTGCTACGCCTAATTGGGAAACACGTGCATGTTTGTCAAATACTTCCATCTTCATTCTAAATGAAACAGAATTATAAATTAAAACATGAATTATTATTACATATAGTACATGCGGATCGTATCGTTTTGGATGGAAAGGTTGTTGTGGATGGAATAGTTGAACAGGGTGGAAAAGTTGATGTGGGTAAAGCGATTGTTGTAGATGAAATAGTTGTAAGGGTGGAAGAGTATGTAGAACCTTGAGGTGCCTGCCACATGGTATCTAGAATCTTGAGGTACCTGCCGCATGATTTTTTTCCGAAATATGTGCGCTTTCAGCATCAGTTGGGTTGTGCGTATATGTGTGGAAATTAAGGGAAGTTGCAATAGGGTTACCAACTCGTCTCTTTTAAAAAGAACATTCTTTAACAAAATATTTTTCTTCTTTCTTTTTCTATTTATATTAAAATTGTTCTCTTTTTAAATTTTGTCAACCAATCATTATTTATTATTTAGAATCCGAAATAAATTTGATTGTTGCACAAAAGTTCAAGTTTGCACTGTTTTAGTATAAAGTTAAAGGATAGAGGTTTTGATTTTTGAACGTTTTAACCTCAGAACCCAATAAAAGTAAATGAAGGTATTTGATTACAGAAGAACTCCACAAGTTTACATACATTAAACCCACATCAAATTCTAAATTGGAGCCGACTAGTACACATAACCGTTTTTACCATAAGGGCACACGGGGCACGTACTGAAACGCAAATATATTCGATTAGACTATACATGTTTTTTTTTTCTATTTAATGTAGATATAACCCGACAAAAGGTAGGAAGTATGTAGTTTCGCATTTCGACATTATCTAAGTCGACATTATCTATGGTTGGAGAATTCTCGAAAGTGGCGTGATTTGGTATTGACCCAACAATTCTATTTTTATTGTGTCAATTATTTTAATTTTTAGTTTCTCTATTTCTAGGTTCTAAAAATTAGATATTTACATATTATACTAAGATTACGATAAAGCGACCAATAGGTCCTAACATATGGCCGTGGCTCACTAATGGTTTTGAAAGCGTTTCGGTGCTGTTTTTTGACCGCTACGTGCGTTTTTAAACAATGTAATATTTAAACTAATAAATTAAACTATAAATTTTAGATATAAGTATTTATTTTCTGTTAGGAAATATTAAATATAGAAACAACTAGTGCACTTGGGGTTAGACTTCTTTTGTTATTAGTGGGTGCAGGCAAATGGGAACAGTTTAACCATCTTTCTTACCACCAAGATACGAAAGTAATATAAGTGTAAGTGTAAGTAATAGTGTTAGAAGTGTGTTGATAATAGAAGTGTTGACGTGTTCGTTTATTTATTCAATTTATTATGTCGAAAGGAACATATGTAAGTGGTTCACAAAAAAGAAAAAAAGTTGTAGCTCGAAAAGAAATAACCAAGACACTTCATAAACTCACTTGATTTTTTACGGTTGAAGAAGCAAATAGGCTAACTAATTCTTCACCTTCATCACCTCAAGATCGAAATACTTCTGAATACCAACTGGAAAAAAATCCTACATGTGACAAAAATGACCAACACACATCAGATGCTGAACCCTCTAGTTCAAGCTACTGTGAGTTAATAAGTACAGGCTTGGAAAATGTATCATCTGAACCTGGTACGTACTGTGACGAAAATTTAACAGAAGAATTTAGCGATATTTGGATTCGAAAAGTGCCAAAGTTTTTCCAAAATAAATATTGTGACTTCTTATTGTGACCAGATTCAAACGGTAAAACAAAAACTAATTACTTGACTAAAAATATTTTCACCCGTAAATTGACGAATGGTGAGTCCCTCCCTGGTGAAATAAAATGGCTTTTTTATTCAGCGTTGAAGAAATATGTCTACTGTTATTGCTGCCGTCTATTTAATACTACTACTAGACATAATTTGAGTTCTCCGAATACAAAAATATGTATTTACATATTTTTATATTCGGAACTTTATACGAAAATTTTAAAAAGTATTTACATATTAATCCGGGCCCTAATCAACAGAATCTGAACAGTTGAATGGCAAGAAAAAAATTCATGTGTTCATGCGATGAAAAATGAAAAAAATGAAATGCAATGAAAAAAATTCATTTAGTGAATTTGAAGAATTCTATCACGAAGACATTAATGCACATGAGCTCAAATCAGAATGTTTCCATTTAAGGGAGCATTTAAAGAACATAGCAAAGGAATCAGCGGGTTTGAGTATCTCAACCTTACATAAATTAATAAAGTCTGATAAATAAGAAGAAACTTTTACAAATGCAGAAGTTGCTAGAAAAATGTTGCTTTACTTAATGGTTTCCAATTGTAGTGGAGAGCGATCATTTTCACAGCTAAAGAAAATAAAAAATGAATAACGAACAACTATGTTACAACAACGATTAACTAATTTGTCAATTATGTGCATAGAAAGTGATATCCTTAAAAAATAGACTGAAGATGTAATAGAAGATTTTGCACAACAGAAATCTTGAAAGAAACTATCGTAATCGTAACCATTTCAAACCATCAGCATTATTTATCTAATTAATAACATATACATATTTGATTTGTACCAATTAAACATAATAAATATAAGATCATAGCAGAAAAATGTTTTTGTCATTCACTTTTTTTACTTTCCAACAGGGCACAGTGCTCGGAAATCCCAATAAGCTGGCCTAAAGTGGAAAAAAATATTTTTTTCTTGAGACTTTTAATGGTTGGAATAGTTGCAGTGGTACATCTAGTATGTATTATGACCATTAGCAATATTCTAGTATGTATTATAATCGTGAACCCGGCACGCGTCTGGCCTGCCGCATTATTTGCTCGTTGCTCGTCGTAGTTATTGCTCGTCGTAAGTAACGCGAGGTTCAAACGGCTGTAGAAACGGGAAAACTTAACGAATATGGATTCCGAAAAATGAATTCTTCTCTAGATAGTAACTACAATTTGAATGTGTTTCTCGAAATTGTTATTAACGATGTATGAAATAGTAAATAATTATTGAAAATAGTGGTCTTTTTCTTGATGATGTTCTGTTAAATATAGCAATTGCTCGTCGTAAGTAACGCGAGGTTCAAGCGGCTTTAGAAACGGGAAAACTTAACGATAATGGATTCCGAAAAATGAATTCTTCTCTAGATAGCAACTACAATTTGAATGTATTTCTCGAAATTATTATTTACGATGTATGAAATAGTAAATAATTATTGAAAATAGTGGTCTTTTTCTTGATGATGTTCTGTTAAATATAGCAATATTTAACCCGGTCGGCCGGGGCTCTTAAAACAAATTGAAATTGTTGTTCAGACATTTAATCAGATCATATCCAAAAACTAACTGCGCGTGGCTGCGCGTTCGGTCATAATTTGTATGCGATGATGAAATTTTATGCGATGATGTGTGCGCTTTCTGCAGTTTTTGTAATTTTTCCGTACGAAATATTGTTTATAGGAAATTGGTTATGATAATTCTCCTATTAATATTAGGGGTAAACAGTACAGTGATCGGTCATTTTAGAAATCGAACAATGAAATAAAGTAGATGAATGAAATGAAATAAAGATAAATTGCATGCTTGTATAAAATGAATTTACGAATTATTATAGTGCTTGTAATTGTAAAAACGTCACTTTTCTATTTAAATAATAATTCGAATCAAAAATTTAAAATTTTATAGAAAATAAGAAGATAAATATTTGATTCATCAAAAACATAGTTATCGATCATAAGAATGTAGTGATAGTCTAGTGCAGGGGTCTCCAAACTACGGCCCGAGGGCCACATCCGGCCCGCGGACAGATTTTGTCCGGCCCGCGGAGAGCTAGCATACTTGAAAACTCCTTTTAGAGAACATATTTTTTATAGCAAATTAAATTTAGTTTACTGAAGTATTCTAATTTTATGTTGAATAATTACTAATATGACATCTACATTGATATGGTCATGGGCTAACTACTCATAACATTGTTGTAGGCTTATTGTTATTGTTTTTGTGATAAGTTGGATAAAGAAACACAGAATTGTAATGAGTAAAGACATGTATAATATGCAGAAAATTTAACATCAGTATATAATAACTAACAAATTATTGAAATGAATTCAACTAACATTTTATACATTTTAAATAAAAACATAACTTATAACAAGCATAATTACATATGAAATACTAATGAGATTTATGTAATTGAGATTTTCCACTGACAATAGTTTGTAGTTGTAGACTAATTTTACTTGTACCAATTATTAAAAGAGATTTAAGATGCTCATCAGTTAATTTAGATCTGTAAACATTTTTTGTGTACTTCATTTTGGAGAAGGTCTTCTCACACAAATAAGTAGTACCAAAAACAGAAAACAGCCCACGAGCAAATTTATGCAAATTATCAAATTGTGTCAGTGGAAGACTCTTATAAAATTCCAACAAAGATGAGTTTTGATATTTGTTCTTAATTATATCACTGCACTGTAGATCAATCATTTCCATTTGAAGTTCCGGGGCTAGGGTTTCAATGTCAGTATCAAAAGGATTCTGAAAAATCTTAATTTGATTCGCAATGGCATCAAAGTCCGAGAAACGACTATCAAAATTTATTTTCAAAGCACTCAAAGTTTCGATTGCAAAATCGATAGGAAACTCAGTCTCAGTGGTGTGGCTGAATATTTCACATGTTTTAAAATACGAAAAACATTTACTTCGTAGTTGTGATTGAAACAGTATCAATTTCTTCCGGAATGATTTGATATTAGTGTATAAATCAGGAAGATGCTGGTTTTCTCCTTGCAATCTCAAATTCAGTTCGTTCACATGTTTTGTCAAATCAACATAGAATGCTAACTTCCACAGCTATGCGTTGTTTTGTAATTCAGTAAGAGGGCAGGGCGATGCTTTTCATTCAAAAAAAATTCGATCACTGCTCGAAGTTCAAAAAAGCGCTGAAGGACTTTCCCACAACTAAGCCAACGTACGGCAGTATGATAAGGTAAGTCATTTTCTCCAATCTCTTCAATAAATTGTCGGAATTGTCGGTGCTTCAGCCCAAAAGATCTGATAAAATTAACAGTTGATATGACTGGTTTCAGAACTTCAGACATATCCAAACATTTTCCGCACAAATACTGTTGATGGATGATACAATGTAAGAGTAATGGTTTTGAACCACCGTCATTTTCTACAGCCTTTGACACAAGAGCGACCACTCTTTTATCTTTCCCACTCATGTTTTTGCCTCCATCAGTTGCAATACATTTCAAGTTTATCCATCGAAGGTTCTTTTGATTAATGGCCATTTCAACTCCTTTAATCCATTGCTGCGATTTCAATCGGCGCTTCATAGCTTCGACTTTTTCTGTCCGCAAACTTCCTGTATATTTTGAGTAATTTTGAAAATGTTTTGTATCATAATGACGTTTAATGTTATATTCCTTGAGAACGGCTATGCTTTCATTGCAAATTAAACATAGCGCCTTGTTACTGGACTCAATTACGAAATACTGAATGTTCCACTGATCTTTGAATTTTCTGCATTCACTATCAATTTTTCGCTTCTTTTCCATACTACTAAATCACAGACAAAAGCAACAATTCAAATCAAAATACTGTTACAAAGATGTCTTAAACTTAAACACGCACAAACACGTTTTAAGGAGGTACGCACTATTTTATTTCACAACAGTGTTAAAGGAACTGACTTGTGATTGCGCCACTAGCCTTCTTATATATTCCAATTACTACCATCTAGAAGTGAGTGGAAGACACCAGAACTTTCTCGAACCAACGAGATTATTCTGTACGTGCTATTACCGCCATCTGTTAGCGATAGAAGGTACTACCTATTTCCGCTTGTGTCCACCAGATGTCGTGTTACGTTACTCCTCATGGCTCGTACTCTACGAATAATCTAGAAATTACAGATAATGACAGGAAATATAATAATATGCAGTGTTGCCGTTTTGCGGACTTTAGTCCGATTTGCAGCCTTTTTTAAACGTTGCGTAGTTTTTCGGACTTTTTTTTCATCAGTGGACTATTTCACTTTTTACCACCGGCAACAGTGAATTGACAGTAATTAGTCAACGCTTTATAATAAATAAAAGTAATTTGAAAATCTGAAAAAGTTTTATGAACTAGTGATCACTCCAGTGATGATTGTTAAAAAAACGATTCAAACATAAATTTATAATTAATGTTACGATTATTCATTTAATTGCCACCAATATTTTCATGATCCTCAATCAACTCTATGATATTTTTCCGCCAGTTTTTTTTTTCTAAAGTTTTCCATTTTTCTTTTTGTTTATCTTTTTCTTTTTTTTCGAATTGGTAAAACCATCCTACGTTATAGATAATCATACAAACTTAATACAATCGGAACACAGCGTGCATATATAAATATAATCAATCTTTCCGGAGCTATATAACAATTACTGAGTCTTTTTAGGACTACGAAAACAAATCTCATGTGAAATTTGTGTTATTTAATAGCTTTCAGTCTACCTTCGTGATACCCACTAAAAACCATAAATATAACATTGTTTTTAAGATCATGTCTTTCCATTAAGTTTGAAATTACCGCGATCAATTTCATAAACATTTTGTGCCCCACGAGGGGCTATTATGTTTTTCATTTTTGGACATACCATAAAATAAGTTTCATCACCATTGGAAACACGAGTCGGATCTTTTAATATGTTTAATTTTTTAAATATTTATTTTTTGATAAATAATCATATATTTCACTCAACCACTTTTTAATATCAATCTCACTTACACAAGAGCTGGCTTTAGTTGCTCTTTCTGGGAATCTTTCAATAAGAATCGGTTTACTTTTAAGAAAGGCTTTATACCACCCATTTCCTAGAACATAGGAAATCCTCTTCATTGACAATCAATTATCCAACGTACTAGGTGCTCTTCTGCATTGCATCCTAATACAGGAGACGGACCTGTAGTAGATTTGATGAATGCATTACTAAGTTTATATTGAATTGTTGGTTTGGGAATGCCATACTTTTTTGAAGCTGTGTATTGTAACATCCCATTTTAAACTGCATTAATAGCATCTTCAATTTGATTATCCGTATATTTTTTTATAAAACTGGTAAAAAACGGGCATATTTCACACGAGATTTGTTTTGGTTGTCCTAAAAAGACTCAGTAATTGTTATAAAGCTCCGGAAAGGTTAAATATATTTGTATATTCCGGCTGTTCCGATTGTTTTAAGATTGTACCTTTTATTACGTTTGACATTTTATGTATATTAACACTCGCGTATTTAACCTAGAAATAAATAAGTTAGTATTTTCACTAAAAACAATAACAAATACATAAATAAATTCAAATTCAAGTAAAATATATTTTTCAATTTTAATTGCTTTAAAATTGTGTACTGAATATTTTTCTTGTCCTTTTATTTGTACGTTAAACACACTAGGAATAACTGTCACATAGTTACTCTAACGTCAAAATACTAATTGGTCGGATGATCGATCACTATAAAAACTGTTTATTGTGCGATATTTATTGTCTTATCATATTTATCGCAGTCAGTACTTTATTTCTATCAAAAAACTTTTTATTTCGATAATTTAAACCTGTATTCATTTACAAATGTCAAAAATCAGCACAAAAATAATTTTTAAATCATGAAAATATCTAGAAATAGTAAGGTTACTTTTTGTACATTTCTGTCTAAAATGGCGTAAATCTCGGACTGGTCAATTTATTAATTAAATACATACATGAAACTTTAAGTTATAACAAAGTGATGGGTTGTATTCAATACAGAAAAGAATATAGAATTGTCTTCTGTTAATAAACAATTATGTCACCAAAAGATTGTCTTATAGTTATATAGTTTTAAAATTATGACCAATCACTACCTACTGATCAACAACTGTACTATTTACCCCTATTCTTCCTTTTTATACAGGACCTGAGGACCTAACATTCGCCATTATCAAGAGATATATGCGTCCGTGCGGGTTAAACGTTAGAGGCATACTGAAAGCTCGTTCGTGAGATGCGACTGTCTCGGTTCGGTTGCTTGTTGGTCGTATATGTGTCTGGGATTGCATTTGGAGGGTGGATATTATCGGTCGCCATGCTGGGGGGAGTCTCAAGGAATCGTCTCTTATATGCATGCAGTAGTCTCGTTTTTCTATCTCTATAGCTTCTCTGTATACTCGTGACATTTCGTGGCTAATCTGTGCAAGAGTCCTTGAATTTCTAATTCTAAAACTACATGTTCTTGAATCCTAGCCGATATTTTTCTATTGGTACGTCCAATGTAGGTTCGTCCACATGTTCCGCAAGGTATTTCGTAAATTCCATGGGATTCTAACGGGATGGCGTCTTACGCTGTGTAGCATGGAGGATATTTTCTGGTTAGGTTTGAAAATAGTGTCGAAGTTGTGTCTTTTTAGGATTCTGGCGATTTTGTCAGTTGATCCATGTACATGTGGTAGGTATTCTGTGCTAACGGGTTTCTGGCGTTCTTCAGTTCTATGGTTACTTTTTTCTGTACGACGGAAGGCTTTGGATATTAATCTGTTTGAATATCCATTTGAAGAAGGAGCTTCTCGTAAGTTCTTCAATTCTTTTGGTAAGTTAAGCTGGTCGGCTAGTCTTTTGGATCGGGTGGTAGGAGTGAATTTGCCCAGCTCTGGTCTGCCGTGGGGCCAGATTACAAATGTGTCCTTAACATATCTTAACCAGAGTGTGTAGGTTTAAGTGTGGCTAAGATTTTTTTTCCTCAAAATCTGTAAGAAATATGTTGGCTGTTACTGGGGATAGAGGTCAAATTCAAATTATTTATTTACCACAAAAAATATCTATAGGTTATGTCAAAAAATAATTAAAATACAATATTACAATAAGTAAAAGTAATAAGTTAGTTAAATTTGAAATACATAAAATAATTAAGACATCGGGTTCATTAATAGAACTTTTTTCAAATTATTTTATTTTTTATTGTGTTTGGTATTTTATTGTAAATTTTATTTCCTTGATTCTCAAGTCCTTTTTGTGGTGTTTTGCTCTTGTGTCATATGTATGGATATCTTTGTGTTTTTGGAGAGTATCACGAAATTTGTGGATATATGAGGCAGTTTCCAGTATTTATAAACTGACTACTGTCAAGATATTTAAATTTTTAAAATGTGGTTTGCACGATTCTGTTATTTTTAGCCCCATTATATTTCGGACAATTCTTCTCTGTGCTAGAAGTATTTCTTCTATAAGCGATGTAGCTCCCCATAGTATAATGCCATATATTAATATGGATTGCACCTCGGCAAAATACCAACTTAGCAGGTCTTCCTTGTTCACCAGATTGCGCAGATGTTTAATTTGGAATGTTTTCTGATGTAGTAACCGACTAATTTTTTGTATGGTGGTTGTCCAGAGGAGATGCTCTTCCAAGTGGATTCCTAGGAACTTTGCTTTTTTATCTGTTTTTAAACAGTGGTTTTGTATTTTCAAATCAATGTTCTCAGCATACATTTTTCTTTATTTTGTTTTATTAAAGAAAAGGTTGTTTGCTGAGAATCAAGGGTTGATTGAACATAGTAATAAATTAGCTTTGTCTGCATTTTCTTTTATATTTTTTCCAGTTATAATAAAGCTGCTATCATCAATGTAAAATGCTGTCCGTTTATATAAGTTATTAAGTCGGCGATGTACAATAAGAAAAGTGTTGGTGCAAGAACGCTCCCTTGAGGGACCCCAATATTGGTACAAATGATGTTAGACTTTCCTGTTTCATTTCCACTTCTTATTGTGACATATTGCTTACGGTCTTCTAAGTAGGATTGAAGCCATCTTCTGGCATTCCCTCGGATTCCATATCTTATTAGTTTGTTTAAGAGTGTTTCATGGGAGACACAATCAAACGCCTTACTTAAGTCGCAGAATATTCCTATGGGTTTATTACCCATGCCTACTTCTTTTAAAATAGTGCTGTGGAAATCTGCTAGCGCTGTTGAAGTTGATTGCCCTTTACGAAATCCGTGTTGTTGGCCTGGAATAATGTTATATTTTTCTATGAATGGAATGATTCTACTATGTATGGTGAAATCTTTTTATGCACTGGAATAATTTTTGCTATTTTGAGGATTGCTGGAAATTGTTTATCCGCGATGGAGGCATTGATTATGTCTCTTATAGGAGTCAATAGATCATGGCTGAACTCTTTGATAATTTGAGATGGAAGGTCATCGGGTCCGCTTGTTGATTTGTTTTTTAAGGAAACAATTATAGATAGAACCTCATTTTCTGAGAATTCCTGCAAATATATTGTATTGGGATTAAACTTTATGTGTTGATCCGAAATGTCTGTAGGAATAATATTACCAGCAGTTTTTTTTGGGCTTCCTCAAAATACGTAAAAAAATTGTCTGCATTTTCCTTGGGACTTGTGATTAGCGTATTTTTTTCGATTAATATAATTTGGCCGGTAGTTTTTGATCTGTTTGTTTCTTGTTTTATGACATTCCACAGCGCTTTCGATTTATTGGGTGCCTGCAGTATTTGGGTGCATTTTTCGTCTGAAAAAAGATTCTTTCACTAAGGTGACTAATTCCTGGTGTCGCGGGCCCGCAGGCTGCACTTTGGGAACTCCTGCTCTAGTAAGACTTGTAGCACTTAATAACTGCTCCTTAATCACTTTTAGTTCTTTCACTTCTGCTGTTAAGTCGGTAATTAGCATTTGTAAAGGCTCGACATGTTTCTGAATTATCTTCGACAAGAGATTTTCAAATTCTGTACATTTTAGAAAAGTAGTCAGAGAATTAGTTTTATTATCCGTGAGGTTATAGGATCTTAGTACCATTGGCATTATGAAACACAGTTTATCACATAAATCAGGGGTCTCCAAACTTTCCAGCCTTAGGGCCATACTGATTACTCCAGTAAGTTCCGAGGGCCAAAACCATATTATCATTGTTGCCGGTGGTAAAAAATGAAATAGTCCACTGATGAAAAAAAAGTCCGAAAAAGTACGCAACGTTTAAAAAAGGCTGCAAATCGGACTAAAGTCCGCAAAACGGCAACACTGCATATTATTAATTTTCCTGTCATTATCTGTAATTTCTAGATTAGTCGTAGAGTACGAGCCATGAAGAGTAACGTAACACGACATCTGGTGGACACAAGCGGAAATAGGTAGTACCTTCTATCGCTAACAGATGGCGGTAATAGCACGTACAGAATAATCTCGTTGGTTCGAGAAAGTTCTGGTGTCTTCCACTCACTTCTAGATGGCAGTAATTGAAATATATAAGAAGGCTAGTGGCGCAATCACAAGTCAGTTCCTTTGACACCGTTATAAAATAGTGCGTACCTCCTTAAAACGTGTTTGTGCGTGTTTAAGTTTAAGACATCTTTGTAACAGTATTTGAATTGTTGCTTTTGTGTGTGATTTAGTAGTATGGAAAAGAAGCGAAAAATTGATGGAGATTGCATAAAATTCAAAGATCAGTGGAACATTCAGTATTTTGCAATTGAGTCCAGTAACAAGGCGCTATGTTTGATTTGCAATGAAAGCATAGCCGTTCTCAAGGAATATAACATTAAACATCATTATGAAACAAAACATTTTCAAAATTACTCAAAATATACAGGAAGTTTTCGGACAGAAAAATTCGAAGCTATGAAGCGCGGATTGAAATCGCAGCAATCTTTATTTACAAAACTCAAAACTGAACAAGAGGATGCAACTCGTGCCAGCTTTCGTGTGGCTCTTGAAATTGCAAAACGTGGAAAACCATTCACCGATGGAAAAATGATCAAAGAATGCATAATTGCAGTAGCCGAAGAAATGTGCCCTGAAAAGGTAAATTTATTAAAAACTGCCAGTATGTCAGCAAACACTGTGGCTCGAAGGGTAGAAAACATCGCTGAAAATATATCCTCTCAACTGTTCGACAAAAATGGACATGTTGAGTAGTTTTCTTTGGCCTTGGATGAGTCAACGGTTGTGTCAGATTGTTTGACTGCTCAGGTGTTGATTTATATTCGAGCAGTAGATAAAAACTATGAAACGCATGAAAAACTTCTTGATATGTATAGTATTCATGACACAATTACTGGTACAGATATTTTTAAAGGAGTTGAAATGGCCATTAATCAAAAGAACCTTCGATGGAAAAACTTGAAATGTATTACAACTGATGGAGGCAAAAACATGAGTGGGAAAGATAAAGGAGTGGTCGCTCTTGTGTCAAAGGCTGTAGAAAATGACGGCGGTTCAAAACCATTAGTCTTACATTGTATCATTCATCAACAGTCTTTGTGCGGAAAATGTTTGGATATGTCTGAAGTTCTGAAACCAGTCATATTAACTGTTAATTTTATCAGATCTTTTGGGCTGAATCACCGACAATTCCGACAATTTATTGAAGAGATTGGAGAAAATGACTTACCTCATCGTACTGCCGTACGTTGGCTTAGTTGTGGGAAAGTCCTTCAGCGCTTTCTTGAACTTCGAGCAGTGATCGAAATTTTTTTGAATGAAAAGCATCGCCCTCTTACTGAATTACAAAACAACGCATGGCTGTGGAAGTAAGCATTCTATGTTGATTTGACAAAACATGTGAACGAACTGAATTTGAGATTGCAAGGAGAAAACCAGCATCTTCCTGATTTATACACTAATATCAAATCATTCCGGAAGAAATTGATACTGTTTCAATCACAACTACGAAGTAAATGTTTTTCACATTTTAAAACATGTGAAATATTCAGCCACACCACTGAGACTGAGTTTCCTATCGATTTTGCAATCGAAACTTTGAGAGCTTTGAAAATAAATTTTGATACTCGTTTCTCGGACTTTGAAGCCATTGCGAATCAAATTAAGATTTTTCAGAATCCTTTTGATACTGACATTGAAACCCTAGCCCCGGAACTTCAAATGGAAATGATTGATCTTCAGTGCAGTGATATAATTAAGAACAAATATCAAAACTCATCTTTGTTAGAATTTTATAGGAGTCTTCCACTGCCACAATTTGATAATTTGCATAAATTTGCTCGTGGGCTGTTTTCTGTTTTTGGTACTACTTATTTGTGTGAGAAGACCTTCTCCAAAATGAAGTACACAAAAAATATTTACAGATCTAAATTAACTGATGAGCATCTTATATTTCTTTTAATAATTGGTACAAGTAAAATTAGTACACAACTACAAACTATTGTCAGTGGAAAATCTCAATTACATAAATCTCATTAGTATTTCATATGTCATTATGCTTGTTATAAGTTATGTTTTTATTTAAAATGTATAAAATGTTAGTTGGATTCATTTCAATAATTTGTTAGTTATTATATACTGAAGTTAAATTTTCTGCATATTATACATGTCTTTACTCATTACAATTCTGTGTTTCTTTATCCAACTTATCACAAAAACAATAACAATAAGCCTACAACAATGTTATGAGTAGTTAGCCCATGACCATATCAATGTAGATGTCATATTAATAATTATTCAACATAAAATTAGAATACTTCAGTAAACTAAATTAAATTTTCTATAAAAAATATGTTCTCTAAAAGGAGTTTTCAAGTATGCTAGCTCTCCGCGGGCCGGACAAAATCTGTCCGCGGGCCGGATGTGGCCCTCGGGCCGTAGTTTGGAGACCCCTGACATAAATTAACACAGTTTTTAACATAAAGCTTTGAATAAACCAGATTTTATAGGTCCGCTCACGCCGAATGCTCGCACGAGATGGTGAACCTATTGGTGCTCCTAGGACTTGTTTGTATATTTGACCATCGTACCTAAAGTATGTGTTCTTTAAACAATGTTCTGTCAGATCTGATACATACTTTTATAGTTTTAATTTCGACCTTATGATGTTTAAGGCCTCAGGGACCGGTACTTTTGCGAATAAAGATACAATGTCAAAGCTCACAAGCAGGTGGCCGGGCTGGAGTTGGTGATTTTTCAGTATGTCTATAAAGTGTTCAGCATTGCGAATATAGGAATCACAATCGTCGGCGTATGGTTGTAAACATTTTGCTAAATGTTTCGCAAGAAGTTTGACCGGTGATCCAACGGAGCTTACTATTGGTCGGCCTGGGGCCCCATCTTTGTGGATCTTTGATAAACCATATATCTTGGGATACCGTGATGATTTCTCCCTCTGTATAAGATAATTCATTGTTCCTTGTCAATGCTGGAGCTAAGGATCTTTTGTCTGGTAGTTTTCTCAACATACGTTGTGGGGTCCGTTGTACTGGGTAGATAAGCTGGATCATCTAAGATTGTGGTCATATTTCGTTTATAGTCAGGACTGTTCATCACTACAGAGCAATAGGGAATATGCAAGAGATTTAGATATACTTGATTTTTTAACCACCGATACTTTACGATCGTGCAATTACACCTATACCATTATTTTCTTATTTAGTTTGTATTTTATTCCAAAAATTAAAATCAAAAAGTCCAAAATATGCGGGCGAAATTCAAATTTGCGAAACGCATCACCATTGGTCGAACCGAAACCAAGGACTGTGACGCACATGTTATGACATTTATGGACGTCAATATTTGCCTCTGATATTCACTGTGCTGTTTTGCTGGGCAATATTACTGTAATGTTTTTCTAATTCTTTGTTTTCTAGTGTTTTGTTAGTGTTTTCTAGTTTTTTTTTTAGTGTTTTCTAGTTCTATTTCTGCGTTTCTAGTGTGTTAGTACCTAGTGCAATTTTGGTCTAAAGTGACATTATAAATTATCAAGAACAATGACGGAAAGTGGTTTTGTTAAAGGAAAATCGGACAATTTACCAAAAATATATGCATTTATGATGACAACATATTTTCTTTCGAATCCAGATATTATGTGCACTGAGGTCAAAGGAGTAAAAGCTGCAAGGTAATTATTGCAAACCACTATATTTTCTAATTTAATATTTTTATAACTAAATATGTTTTTATGCATGCATGCACACAGAAGTATTTATCTAATCAAAGCTTCAAATGCATCTGTCATTAGGCTAACTTTTATGTATTTAACTAAATTTGTTTTGTTTCAGATCTGAACGAGAATATTATGGTGATTCAGCAGTACGCTATGTGCAAGTAAAACGAGATAATAACATATGTATAGTGAAAGCTCGAATTACACCGGAACACAATGTGCGTCAGAAGTGTTATGCTGTACAGGCTACCTGTGACGAAATTGAAGAAACTATTATTTCTGTTCAATGTGAAGATTGCGTAGCACACTTAGGTAGGATTGCTTTTAATTTCTTCTACTAATTGCCTACTGTAAGATATTTTCTAAGCAGGACTCGGAGGCAGTCAGAAACTTTGGATTTGCCACAAAGATTGTCAATATAACCAAGGGTTAAGAACGTATTATTAAAATACTGTTTACAGTGATAAGTTAGCAGCACTAGGTCCATACTATAACCAGAGTTACATTTTCATATGTTAAAGAAACATAACTTAATTTTGTTTTCTGTTTTAGGAGGTTGCAAGCATGCTATTGCTTTTTTAGCATGGCTACACCGGCGCAGCGAAGATCCATCAAGTACAAGTATTGAATGCTATTGGAAAAAATCCAAGTTATCTTCGATTGGTACCAGCTTGAAATTTCTAAAAGCAAAGGATATTTGCAGCACACCTAAACATAAGCTTGTGCTAAAAAATTTGAGCACTGACAACTTTTTCACAATGGTAAAAAATATTTGTAAGGTGGTTGGTCATACAAATAATCACTTCATGAAATTTTACAAAGATCCAAACAACATTGAAAAATTGTCTATACATAATTTAGTCATTCAAAAGCCACCAACCCTGATGAATTTGTTGAGCATTGGAAACTTGTGATGAGTACAGCAGCATGTAAAGAAGCTGCATTAGCAACTATTGAACAAAATGACTGTCCATTCTGGCACGAGCTGGGGTATGGCAGAATCACAGCTGCTAAGGCATATGAGGCTGCATATTGCAATGTTCTCGATGGTTCCTTAATTGAGAACATATTGGGAGCAAGTAAATAGAAGGACACAGACGCTATGAAAAGGGGGCGAAGTATTAAAAGAAGTGAAGAAAATAAGACAAATAAAAATAAATAGATGTGGGTTACAATTAAATTCGGTTTATCCTACTATGGGTGCTTTTCCATATGGGGAAAGTACTGTGTACAGCATTGAAATAAAATGCCCAACATCAAAAAAGCTATGAGCCGCTACATCTTCTTAAAAGATAAAGTGGTTCCAAAATATTTGGCGCAACTACTACAGATGCACTTTTCCAACAAAGCAGAAGGCCCTTTTTGTGTTGCTCATAATGATTATGAAACAAGTAAAAGGGTAACTATAAGTTATGATAAGCAACTTTGTGAAACTTTGTTGGAAAAATGCATACTGTTTTGGCAAAAAGCTATTTTTCCTAAAATTACTTACTGAATTTATTTAATATATATATATATATATATATATATATATATATATATATATATATAAGGGAAAGATTAATATCTAAAAAGATAAAGAGCACGATCTATTGATGTCTAACAATAGTACGGACAATCTTGAGTCACTTTTGGCACATGAGCTCAAGATGCTCCATGTGAGCTGTTCCACTGCGTCAAAGCAAGAGACTATGAAACGGTCAAGACCTATAGTGTCAGAGGCTGAAGGCCTGTAGTGTTACAAAATAACTAAAAACCGACTAAAAACTGGATGTTAATTAACTATTACATCATCCATGATAGGAATTAAATTATAGTATACACATGCATGAGGAAGCAACATGTGAAACTCTCTTAGCCTATTAATTACTCGTTCAACATGTATTCTCAAAGCTGCTATACGTTTTGATTCCTTAATTTCATCTTTGGTGCTGGGCGAGGACATTGAAACTGAAAGTGGTTGTACTAGAGTACATTTTTTGGTTTGTAGCATACATGATACATCTTTAAATCCTCTGTCAGCCATCACTGCTTTGTTAGGGGGTAAACAGTCCAAGTAACCACAGTCCTGCACTATCATTACATCAGTAGCTCTTTATATGGAGTACTTAAAGTATTTTCTTTTTGCTCCAAGAAATGCGAAAATGCGTAAAGAATGGTGCAAGGTTGTAAGAAGAGATGAAATATCTCCAAAAACGTGTTCATATTGTTGTGAAGATCACTTTAATGTAAGTATATTGTATTTCGATAGTTTACATGGTGTTAGTTTCTTCCAGGGTTTTACTAAATGTTGAATTTATTTAAGATTGAGGAAGATACAACAAATTATGTTCAATACAACATCAAGAAAAAACAAGGGCAAAAAGTTATTCTACGGTTAAAGGAAGGAGTTGTGCCTCATATATTTAAGTGCCAAAAAAATATGACACTACCACAAGAGCGAATATGTGCTATCAAAAGACAAAGATTATCACTAGTAGCTTTCAAAAGTACAAATGCTTTTGAAATGGAAACACCAAAAACAAGTTACTATGAAGCCGGGAAAAGTAGTTTTCATATTGAAGGATGTGATGATTATCGAGCAAGGCCCAGTACCTCTCGCATGTATGTCTCTGAAAAAGAGCAGATTGAAGCCTCTAGTAATACAGACAAATTACACTGTGACAAAGCTCTGCAAGTAAATATTTTCCATTATCGAAATAGCGATTCAAACGGAAAATACTTAAATGTCAAAAGTGTAAGTAACTGCCAAAATTGCAAATAGTAAACAACACTGAATGACAGTAGAGAGCTGTGACGTCATCCAAAGCGCGCGAAAAATGGGACCGTTCAAACAGGTCAAATTTAATCGGTATTTTATATATATATATATATATATATATATATATATATATATATATATATATATATATATATATTTAAAATCAATTGAAACACTTTCAACAGTAATTATATTTTTTACTATGTTAAAACGAAAACGAAGCCTAATTCAGCAAATAAAAAAAATTGATGCATATTCGCTATTTCCCTTATCAGCTGGTAGGACCACAATGTTGTTATTTTCTCTTAGTGCCTTGAAGGCTTTGAATTCCTCGTATGAGATGTTTCTTGTCAGTGGTTTGGCAAGTCTTAAAATGTGGCATGTTTCCTATCTTATTGTCTGAGCTAATGTGGCAGGGAGTTGTGAAATAGCAGTCTCGACACCAGTGATTATATCTTCTTTGGGAAGGCGAGTTGGTGCGATTGCAAAGCTAAAACCATTGGCCAGTACAGTTTTGGTAGGTTCGTCTAGGGGCTCGTCTAAAGGATTGTAAACCACTTCGCCGATGTTGAGTGGTTTTAGTGCAGATTTTTGTCTCCGTCGGAGAAAGTTGTATTTTTATTTGTCTAGTGGTAATAATCTATTATGTTCGGCTCTGTTGTTAGATATTAAGTCTATCTGTTGCCAGAGGGTGTTGCGTATGGTTAGAGCTATGTGGGTTGTCAGGATATTTTGACTGATGCTGTCAAGTTTCAGTCGTTTGGTTTCGATTTCGTCCCGAAGCAATGCTTGGCTTGTGTCGAGTAGTATTTTCTTTCACCTCAGATTTTGGTGTGACAGCCTCATATAGACGGGTGTTATGTCTGTATCTCTACAGCGACGTAAAAATGCTAAATCGCATAATAATTGAGAGCGCTTTGTCCGTAGTTTCTCGAAACTACGGCTGAAGTGGTAAATTTCCTCCCCGTGGAGGTTTATAATGTTGTATTTGAGGTTTTCGCTGATAGAAACATGTGTTGGTTTCTTTTCTCGGGGATTCCGCGTTGATGTTCAGAGTTGGTTCTGAAAAGAACCGGCTTCTCGAGGTTTCGGCGAACTTTCAAGAGATATATGCGTCCGTGCGTGATAACCGTTAGACGCATACTGAGAGCTCGTTCGTGGAATGCTACTACTTATAGCTGTCTGGGTCATGCACGTTGTGTCCGGTGCCTCGTTTCGGTTGTCTGTTTGCCTTGTTGGTCGTATATGTGTCTGCGATTGCATTTTGAGGGTGGACATGATCGGTTGCCGTGCTGAGGGGAGTCTCAAGGAATCGTCTCTTGTATTTATGCACTACTCTCGTTTTTCTATCTCTATGGCTTCTCTGTATAGCCCTGACATTTCGTGGCTAATCTGTGCAAGAGTTCTTGAATTTCTAAAGTCCATCAAGTGACCGGTGTTGGTGTGTTGGACAAGAGCGGATGAAACTTTGTCTTAGTGTCTGACTGAAACTACATGTTCTTGAATCCTAGCCGATATTTTTCTATTGGTACGTCCAATTTAGGTTCGTTCACGTGTTGCGCAAGGTATTTCGTAAATTCCATGGGATTCTAACGGGATGGTGTCTTTAACGCTGCGTATCATGGAGGATATTTTCTGGTTAGGTTTGAAAATGGTGTCGATGTTGTGTCTTTTTAGGTTTCTGGCGTTTTGTCAGTTGATCCATGCACATATGGTAGGTATGCTGTGCTAACGGGTTTCTGGCGTTCGTCAGTTCTTTGGTTACTGTTCTCTGTACGACGGAAAGCTCTGGATATTAAGCTGTTGGATATCCATTTGAAGAAAGAGCTTCTCGTAAGTTCTTCAATTCTTTTGGTAAGTTAAGCTGGTCGGCTAGTCTTTTGGATCGGGTGATAAGAGTGTTGACTACAGATGCTAGTTGTTTGGGGTGATGGTGCGAAGAAGCGTTCAGATATCTGTATGTATGCGTTGGTTTCCGGTACACAGTGTGACTTAAGGTGCCGTCTGGTTTCTTCTGTACTAAAACATCCAAGAAAGGAAGTCGTTGATGCTTTTCTATCTCCATTGTGAATTTGATTTGGTCGCCTTGGTAGTTAAGATGGGTAAGGAATGTGTCCAGCTCTAGTCTGCCTTAACCAGAGTGTAGGTTTAAGTGTGGCGGATGAGATTGCCTTTTCCTCAAAATCTGTAAGAAATATGTTAGCTATTACTGGGGATAGAGGGGAACCCATTGGTGCTCCTAGGACTTATTTGTATATTTGACCGTCGTACCTACAGTATGTATTCTTTAAACAATGTTCTGCCAGATCTGATACATACTTGTCTGGTTTTAATTTCGACCTTATGATGTTTAAGACCTCGGGGACCGGTACTTTTGTAAATAAAGATACAATGTCAGAGCTGACAAGGAGGTGGCCAGGCTGGAATTGCTGATTTTTCAGCATGTCTATGAAGTGTTCAGCATTGCGGACATAGGAATCACAATCTTCGGCGTATGGTTGTAAACATTTGGCTAAATGTTTCGCAAGAAGTTGAACCGGTGAACCCACGGAGCTTACTATTGGTCAAAGTGGGGCTCCATCTTTGTGGACCTTTGGTAAACCATATATCTTGAGACACCGTGATGATTTCTCCCTTGGTATAAGATAATTCATTGTTTTCTTGTCAATGCTGAAGCTTAGGATCTCTTGTCCGGTAGTTTCTCAAGATAGGTTATGGGGTCCGTTGTACTGGATAGATTGCTAGATAGCTGGATCATCTGGATAGATAGCTGGATCATCCTAAATTGTAGTCATTTTGGAATCGTCTCTTTTATTCATGCACTATTCTCGTTTTTCTATCTCTATGGCTTCTCTGTATACTCCTGACATTTCGTGGCTAATCTATGCAAGAGTTCATGAATTTCTAAAGTCCATCCAGTGACCGGTGTTGGTGTGTTGGACAAGAGCGGATGAAACTTTGTCTTTGTGTCTGACTAAAACTACATTTTCTTGAATTATACAGCCGTGGATACAATAAAGTTGGAGACCGAAAGCATAACTCCTCAATCTACGCAAATATCTCAGTCCAAAAGATATCGATCAGAAACTAAACTAGACGACCAGAGGCACATGAACATGGCACAGAAAAAGAACCGAGTTTCAATAGGAAACGGAAAGGTACCCGAAGACAAAAATAGTGGTTTCATAAGACGAGACTCTAAGCGCAAAATTTGGCTTTACATATCTAGAGCCTTAGATCACGTAAACTCGTACATAATTGGAAAATATTTGGCGAAAGAAAAACGGTAAAGATGCAAACACTTTTCTTGTGGAAGAAATAAAACAAAATAAACAGAGAATGTACAAGAGTTTCAAGATAGGAGTGGAACCGGATCTGAAAGAGGAAGTATACGAGGACGCTTTCTGGCCAAAAGGTATACTCCACGAACGTTTTAATTTCCGTAGCGAACACAGAAGATTCATATATATATATATATATATATATATATATATATATATATATATATATATATATATATATATATATGTTGTATTTGAGGTTTTCGCGGATAGATAACTGTGTTGTATTGTTTTCTCGGGGATTCTGCTTTGATGCTGAGGGTTGGCTCTGAAAAGAACCGGATTCTCGACGTTTCGGCGAACTAACATTCGCCATTCTCAAGAGATATATGTGTCCGTGCGGGTCAACCGTTAGACGCATACTTATATAAGTATATTATATAAGTATATTTTATAAGTACTTATATAAGTATGTTGATGCTGAGGGTTGGCTCTGAAAAGGACCGGATTCTCGACGTTTCGGCGAACTAACATTCGCCATTCTCAAGAGATATATGTGTCCGTGCGGGTCAATTGTTAGACGCATACTTATATAAGTATATTATATAAGTACTTATATAAGTATGCGTCTAACGGTTGACCCGCACGGACGCATATATCTCTTGAGAATGGCGAATGTTAGTTCGCCGAAACGTCGAGAATCCGGTTCTTTTCAGAGCCAACCCTCAGCATCAACGCGGAATCCCCGAGAAAACAATACAACACATATATATATATATATATATATGTGTGTGTGTGTATACATATAATATGCACATAACCTGGGTAACGCATGCAAATATTCAAAATCGCTTAGTTATATTAAAAAAAAAACAAATAAATAAAAAAAAACGAACACAATCAAGACCTCGATATTAAAAAAGTGACGTGAAAGTCTCAGAAATTTGTTTGGCGAGTGGCATTTCTCGTATTAAAAAACGTGCGTCAGGAAGTACTTCGCACGCATGGGTAACAAATTATTTTTCTAAACGTTCATTCAGATCAAATAATTATATTGCTATCAGGTTTTCAAATCAACAGAATCAGTTTTGATATGAAATTATTCATACAGTGTTGTTAATTGTCTAAAATTAAAGTTATTATATTTAAATATTATATATTTACTATATCTAAAGATGTGATAATATTTACTATATCTAAAGATGTCTTACAACATTGATGAAAAAAAATAGTCGCGCGAATGTGGTCTTGATTTATCTGACGCTTGGCGGTGTACAACCCTGTCTAACCTAGGTTGAACCGACAGTTGCCATTTTGACAACAGTTTCCATTTAAAAAAAATATATTTGCAAGTTGTTGTATATTTCTATTAAAAAATATCTTGTGTCAAGGGTATCAATCACAAAGCCGCCAAAATATTAATTTCAATTTTTCTATTTAGAGACATTTTTAATATAGAACTGAAATAGTTTTTAATATATCTATTGCAGTTTTCAAGCTGCAGTTATTTGAATTTATTACTTTCAGTCAAAGTGGGAGTTTGCGGGGAGGCGGTCGTCGCTAGATAAAATATTTTGCCAAAATAATTCGGGGATTTTATAGAATGATAAAATCTTTTTCTACAAATGTGTTCAATTTCATTGTTCTACGTAGTGTGAAACCAAGTTATTTTTTTTAACAAATCCAGACATTTCAATCATGAATTCCAACCAAAACCGAACTCGAAAATTAAAAAATAGCCAAAAAACGTATTAACCTTTGAAGAGTTTAAATGAAACTTTTACTGAATATCCAGATGACGTGCCAGCTGACCAAATTTGAATGTCTCCGCCTCCAAGAGGAGCGGCGTGGGGAATTATTTTTGCTGCAAAGGTTTACTGCAAATATCTGGTCAACGCTTCAAAATTGTAAATTATAACTGGAATAAATTATAACCGTAAGGCCTACTGTCGACGTAGCCGAGTATCGCAATACGCACGACATCGTCATTTTGCACTTTTGTGCAGCTGGCTTGCATTTTGGGTAGAAAGGGACGAGAATGTGTCCACGGTGCGGCATCGTCGCATTTGCGTCGTCAGACGTTCGTCATGCAGCTCGTGCTGCAGCCTGCCACTACAAAAGTCATGCTGCAGGACGCAAAAACACGTGTAGCGACTAGAGGGTATCTTTTCCCGGATATATTTTTTCCCTAGAAACAGGAAATATAAATTTATTTTCCCGGGAATAACTGGAAGTTCAATAATTAATGAAACAAACTAAATGTAACTCATTAAAATTCAAACGCATAGAAGTCAACAAAAACATTAAACAACATAAAATTCAATTCAAATTGTATAGTATACAAATCCTGAAAAAGCTAATTCCCGGGAAATTCTCGGGAAGGCCCAAGCCGGTGTCTACAAAAAAGTATTCTTTGAAAATTTTGCAAAATCGATCGATTAGTTACAAAAGTAAAAAAGATAGAGTGATTTTTTTTTCCAATGGGTATCCTTTCTTTGAATATCAATTCTCAATTTTCATGGGTTTAAATGGCGAACGCGGTAGGGGGTTTGCGAAAAAAAAATACTCCTTAAAAACGGTTTGTTCCGGAAAGATAAGACTTACAGACTGTTACTTTACATGAACTATGTTATTAAAAAAATCCTGTGTTAAGGCTATCGACCATGAAGATGCGAAAATATTAATTTCACTAGAAAAATTTATGATCTATATAGACCTGAAATAATTTTGAATATATCAGTTATAGTTTTTAAGCTAAAGCTGCTTGAATGCATCACTATCAGTTTCGGTCCGAATTTGAGGAACAGCAGCCGCCATCAGATAAAATATTTTGCGAAATTGATAGATCAATTTATTTTCTCCACAAACATACAATTTTATTGTTCCACATGGTGTAGAACCTATTAAGAATTTTCTTTAAATGAAAACAGCAATAAATTTAAATGAGAAACGAAAATAGCATAAATGAAATACTTGTTAATTGTATATATAATAAATAATTTGTTAATTGTATATATACACAAAAAAGTTTATTACGAAACTAAATACTTTTAAATCTCGGAATAGAAACACAATTTACATAACCACAAACATTTTGGCATATAATTCCACAAATATCACAGGTTCCAGAAAGGTTTTCACTGAATTCAAGAACTAACATTTTCTGTGCAAAAGTTGCGTGCGAAAAAGTTTGTGTTTTGTTCGAAAACCCAAATTTCCGCGATCGTAGATGGTTTCAACTGACTGACGCACAGTGGGGCCGAATGCAAGTATTTGTTTCTGAATTATATACATGTATATGTCAAGAACTAACATATTAACATTTATGAAGAATCATCAAAGTCTGTATCAATGATATATTAATAGTCTGTATCAATTTTTTTTGTGGAAAACTGGTTATTAATGTTCTGTTTTCTCACACATTAGTTACAAAACTCATTGGTTTTTATGTTTTTTTTGTGGAAAAATGGTTAGTGATATCAATGTTCTGTTTTCACACATAGTTTATTTATACTGTCAACGTAATCCTTGAATTTTTATATACCGAAACAATGTCAAGTGGTCAAGATATCTGCATCGGCGGCAGACGTGTTTTTCACTGATTTGGTCTAACTGCTGACAGTGCAGAACCAAAATAGGTAGTTTAAAACATAAAAACCAATGAGTTTTGTAACTAATGTATGTGAAAACAGAACATTAATATCACTAACCAGTTTTCCAAAAAAAAAAATTGATACAGACTATTAATATATCATTGATACAGACTCTGATGATTCTTCATAAATGGTAATATGTTAGTTTTTGACATATACATGTGTATAATTCAGATACAAATACATATTAAACTTTGTATTATTATTAAGAAGTGTTGTACTCATTTTATAGTCAAAATTTAGCTCAAATAATTTTTTCCAAGAAATCATGCATTTGGCCCCACTGTGTGACGGTTGGGCTGACGTTTGTGTTTGCATCGCGCGAGTAGCGCTGCGCCGGTGTTTTGGTGAATTCTCGTTACGGAAAATGCGAAAAAAAATCTAAAATTCGAATCATCTTGCAACGGGACTCGTGTTTTTCGTTGCAGCGCTTATTGCGGGAATTTTAGAAAACTACCCCCCTCCGAACCGCAGCAGCCGAAGAAGCGAAATTTACAACGCTTGCAGAAAAGAGTTGGAATTTTCGAATTGCCGCGGTTAAAGTTGCCAAAGTTAAAATACGGATAAAATATGACGCGCGAAAAAAGGGCGACGACTCGCAGTACTCTGGGGGACGAACTGTGAAAGCGAAACGTGCAAACATAGTTTCGGAGTGTCGGCAAATGTGCACATTAAGGATAATAATTAAATACAGCAACTGTATTTAATTATTATCCTTAATGTGCATATTTGCCGACACTCTGAAACTATGTTTGCACGTTTCGCTTTCACAGTTCGTCCCCCAGAGTCCCCCATTGAAAACGCTAAAGTCAATTTTTTTTTTGTACGTTTTACGCATACAGATACTCCTCACTTAACGACCTACCGGCTTAAAAACTGTTTAGACATACGAAGCTCTCTGGTTAAATCTCTTCATACTATAGATAATAATCCCGGATGATTCGATAATCTTGTGATTAAATTGTATTTTACGTTATTTACTTCGTTTTCTACAGCCCAAGCCAAAGTAAATACAAATGATGGATCCTCTCTTTTCGACAAATTAGCTTAACGACATAGTTGTTGGAACTAAACTAAGTCGTTAAGTGAGTACCTGTATTTAAAAAAAATGAAATTAAATTAATCTGTCCATCAAAAGAAGGATCGAACTCTTTGTTTAAATTGATCAATAATTTGATATTTTATATTTCGCACTTAACTACGGAACATGCTCGTAATAAGATTTTAGGACATGAACGACATGCATGAGAAATCACAGCTTATGTTATAATTTAGTTTCATTATATATTTTGTTATAAAGGCTGACAAATTAAGAGTGTCTTTGGATTAAGGGTGATGGATTTTGAGAAGAGGGTATAATTTTGTCAACAAAACAATTATGAATGACGAAACACATTTTCAATTGCACATAGGGAGAGGAACACACAAAATTTACGTTACTGGTCTACCGAAAACCCGGAAACCCTCAGCTGCATTTTTAAAAGGCTTAAAAAAAAAATAAAACTGTATAATGTGAAATATGCTCAGCTGGAGTATTGCGACCATATTTATTTGAAGATGCATTGGGATACGCGTGAAATAGTGAACGTTATGTGGAGATGCTATTAACGTTCTTAATGGATAACATGGCTACGATTACCAATAAACGATATATGGTATCCGCAAGATGGTCCAATGCCAAGGAAAAAACATATTTTCCTGGGTCTTTTTCTTAATCCTAAGGATTAGTTCCATACATTTTTAAGAAAATAAATATTCAAATCAAAGATAAGAGTCAATGAAAAAAGATAAGAGAAAATACATTTAAAAAAGTCGAGTATTATTATTTAAAGTGAATTTTCATTTCAACTGTAGAATGTATTATGCATTCAGAAATCAAGCCAATAGCATAATACAAATTTAGTGATTCCCGCACTTGTAGTCAAAAAGTAAGATTTAGTTTAGAATTTCCTTCTTGGAATTTCTCTACAAAATTTTAGGTCTATGCTATATAATATATTCTAGGAAATATATTTCTGCATTTATGTAATAGCTTTTATCTGGTTTAAATTATAACAAATCCTCTGTAAAATTAAATATCTGTAACAATAAATTAATTACGTCCTAAATTAACTATTAAATTTAAAGATGCTTACAATTGGAGCTTTTTTGAATAGTTGTTTTTCTAGTCTGAAATTTCTATAACACAGCCAATTATTAACGATTAATTTGTACACGCGTTACTCACAACTGCATAATTTTCAATTCTACTTGCATTTTATATATGGTTTATTTCTCCCACTAACGAAAATGCGTAAATTCGAAAAAGTGATGCAAAAGTTTTTCCAGAAATTATTTGTTGGAGGTTGATTTTAAAAAACAAAATATAAAAAGAACAAAATTGTAAACAAGATAATTATATTAAATGAATCGGTCATTTCCAATTTTCGTTTGATTCTTTTTCATTTTATTATTCCATATAATACACCCATATGTACATGTAACAAAATAATACCAAACACTTTATTTTAGTTGCGGCAAAAGTTCTGGTCCAATACTTTTTACAGTCTTGATGTTATCAAATTTCAAAGGTAACACTCGACAAAGAACTGTCATTTAAACTAATGTAAATAAAAAGACATTCATTTAAACTTCATGACGTAATGAGGTAGTTTATAAATGCAATATATTAATGTTTTAGACGAAGGGTGTGTAAACGGGGGGAAATCTTTTGGCTGCCGGGCCACATTACGGATGAAACATTGAATTAATACGCGACAAAATCTAGTTATTAAGTTTAAGTTTTAAATTAGTCGAGTTATTAACTCCACAAAATCGACAAGCCAACACAAGACGAATCTGACAAACGAAAGAAAATGTACAGTAGTGAAACACATCTGACAAACGAAGAGGAGATGTACAGTAGTGAAAACGTTGCATCTTAGACCATGGGTTAGCAACAGCTTTTAAGTAGAGCGATTTTCTTAAAAAAATCATTTCTTATTTATTAACGTTTTAATTGTTTTGTACATTTCGAATTACACATATTGTAGAATAAAATATTAAGGCAAACAATTTAATAAAAATGAACACATTCACGAGGGAGATTTTTACGAGTGAATTGATGCACAGATGTGAGGTCTTTAGTATTAAACTTTTAGCTAACATCGTAGGGCCGGGCTTTTATTTTACTTTTATAGAAATTCATGATGTTAAAAATCTGCTCATAATAACATGTGGATCAGAAAATTGTGCCTATTGTCAAAAATTGGCTATTGCTAGTTTCAAATATAAATTGATCTTTTTTCGTTCCGTTCAAGTTTTGCAGTTCTGTTAGTAAAACTGAACGGAAGTTCAAATTCATATCAACGCTTTGGAACGGATTAAAATTTATTTCGTTGGATGTGTTACTTTTTCCATTCTGACCTCTTTAAACCGATTAGCAAAGGAATTCATTTTTTTATAGCAAAAAATACTTAGTACTAATTAAACTTTTTGATTCTCGATGTTTTTTTTTTTTAAATTTCAAAAATGAATTACATTTTCATTATGATGTGAATTGAGATGATTGACATTGAATAATTGAGTGACTAAACTCATTAAATCTATCTAGTTTAATCCCATAACAAATAATGTTTGGTCGCTTTATGATAATTATGCTATTTGTATCATATTAAAAAATAAAAAATTGATAAAATTTGACTATAGGCATGATCAGGCACGCATTGTTTAAAAATCAACCATAAATAAAGATTTTAAAATTATTTAAGAGTTTAAAATATGGATTATTTCCTATTCACCGACTGTCATTGGAAGGATGTGGGCAATAAATTACTTTAAAACTCGATAATATTTGTTTATTTTGATTCTTTCTTTTTATTTTCTGTTCTCCATTTATGAACTTTGTGGTATAATAGGGTAGTGTCCACTAAGAATAAATCGAACAAATGACTGTTTCTAATGATAAATTATTACTTATAGATCGCCAAAAACAACTTTATTTAATAAAAAAAATAGATTCATATTTTTACAAAATAAAATCGGCTAAAGTAGGTATTCTGTCACGTGACAGTGAACACCAATCAGAAAACGTAACGTCAGTATTTGCGGGACATCATTGTTGTTAGTTGAGATTTTCGTAGAGCAGAATAGGCTATTTGAGAAATTTTTCATTTTGACATTTTTGTTGTCGAATTGATACAGTTGGTTTTACTTACTATATAGAGAAACAAGTACAGTACGCTATGGAGTCAGGATTTAACAAAGCAAACAGTAGTAATTTGCCCAAAATTGATGTCCTTATGCTTGGCGAATTTTTCACATCAAGCAATGAGTCTTGTTCATCGGAATTCCGATATGTTTAAACCTGGAAGTAAGTATTCACAACCATAACATGTATATTATTGGCTTCAATAGAATTATTTTACTGCTGTAGATTATTTAAACGAGTGAAATATAAATATAAACGAGTGTCAATAGCTAAACTTGATTTCAGGTCCTCACGAGCTTCATATGGAGATGATGCCATCAGTTATGTGCAGCTTAAGCGTGACGGCAAATTATGCACAGTAAAGTGCAAAATATGTCCAGAGCACAAAGTTCATGCAAAATTATATGGATGCACACTGGTTGTTGAAGAAAAAGATGATGTTATTCTATCCGTTCAATGTCATGACAGTGTTGCTTCACAAGGAGGTTGCAAGCATGCAATAGCCTTTCTTATGTGGGTTCATCGCCGTAGTTAGGAACCATCATGCACTTCTGTGGAGTGTTATTGCAAAAAATCTAAGCTGTCCAGGGTTGGTAGTAGCCTAAATTATATTAAAGCAAAAGACTTGTCTGGATGCCGTCCTATATTTCCAGTAAATTCATCTGTTTTTGCGAAGTTTTTGGAAGTGGGAAGAAAAAGAAAGGTTGAAAATTGTGAACTTTTAAAATATCAACCCACTTGTTGTCCAAGTGAAACACAGGCTGTCTCAATGCACAATCTCATATTTAATTTTAAAGAGAAATGCATTTTTGAATAAAGTTGTAATACCAGAATCTTTAATAGAGAAAGTTGGAGAAGAAACCAGGAAACAATCCAATAGTAGTCTTTGGAATGAACTGAGATATGGTCGAATAACTGCTTCAAGAGTTAGTAAGTTAGCCGATGTAAAACGTATGATGCTTATGCCTACTCATGTCCCTTATACTAGATGGTAGAATTTCAGACACTCCATCCTTGAAACGTGGCCGTATCCTAGAGGACGAATTAAAAAAAACTGTAGAGAAAAAACTAATATAAAAATAAATAAGTGCGGTCTGATAATAAACTCCAAGTATCCAATGATTGCTGGTTCCCCAGATGGAATATTTGAAGATGGCGCAATAGAAATTAAATGTCCCATTAGTGCAGACATATAAAAATTATATAAGAAATAGAAAATGCACTGAAAAATAAAATGACCAGCTTCAATTGTATTTAACAGGAAACAAAAACTGATGGTTTTGTGTGATCCAGATTATGTCAAAAATAAAGAAGTTGAAATATTAAGTGTGCCATTCATTCTTGAATATGTTGAAAATATGATAAATAATAAGTTAATAAACTCTTGGAAAAATAATGAATATCCATTATTATATCGGAGTATACTATCATAACTGTAATATATTGCAAATAAAAACAATCTAAAGGTTTAACTTGTTTTATTGTATTAAAGAATCTTGCAAATTAACCAAAGCACATGATTAATATGTCATCCAGTATTTTTTAAATTTTTAAATTAACGCATGCATGTGGTCTAAGCATATAAAATTCTCGTAAGCGCCGTATAACTCTCTCTACATGGATTCTTAAGCTAGCTATCTGTTTTGTTAGCTTCACTTCACTTTTTGTCATTTTTACTCCTGTTTAAACACTTGGAGGTCTTACTAGCGATACACCTGATTTTTGCAGATATTGTTCAACGTGTTTAAATCCCCTTTCTGCCATAACGCACATACCATGTTTTAAACTGATTTTTCAAAGGTATTAAAACATCCCTTTGAAAAATCACACGATTCAACTAAACACGTGTCAGTTGTTCTGCCTCTAAATCCTGGAGAAATATAATTTATTAATCCATTTTGTGTACAGGATACTAAGTATTTTTTGGTGTTGGTTTTCTTATATTCTGACCACGTCAGAGCTTGATCAGTTTCCAGACAGTCTTTGATGCAACTGACATTGTAATATTTGTGCCTGAATGATATAGGTAAATTCTTTCTTATCACTTCAGGGTCTAGCGGTACAATAAAAGGACGCATAACACTGGCAATCAAAGGTATATTTTTAAAAATGTCTTACTTAGATATGAAGGAGCATTTCCGTAATCATCTGTCAATTGACTGAATTTAGAATCCAATCTTATTTTATTTAAACATAGCAATAAATGATGCTTCGGAATATTTATTTCATCTTCTATTACATCAATCAAATAGTAACAACTGCTTGGACACCAATGTACAATCGAGGCTTTTTTTCAATTTTCTTAATTGTATTTAATAAAGTCTTCGTTGCTACAAGTTTTCTGTCTTCTATCATTAAGATAATATTACAGTCAGAAAATGATGATGAATGCGTGGATGGTGAGCTTCTGTTGGTGGCTATATATGGAGTATAGAGTTGGTGGTTATATAATATCACTGTCCGATTGCTCTTCTTCAACCAAGGTGTGTTTTGTAATTTTGCATAGGCCGGGCACAGAAGGTCTTGATTTTTTAATGGAATTGACTTTAAATGGCGATGTGGAAATAGATGTTACTGACACTTTCAAAAGTGATAACGACTTCACAATATAAGTACATTTAAGAGCGACTACAATAATATAAACTGTGATAAGTAGGAAGATTTGTTATTGGCCACTATTTTGAATATTAAGCAAAATTGTATTAGTCTTGAACTTCAATTACTGTTAATCTTTTATTCAATAAATAAATAAATACTTGAACTTGTATCAGAGGTATCTTTGGCAGAGGAACTAGATGTACAGCTTTTGTCAGAATCATTCAGATGATTGACATTCGGTGATTGTTTCGGTGATTGTCATCATTCTTTGTTTTTTTTACAATATATGGCCGTTCTATACTGCTACACTTCCGTTTTCCTCTGTCTTTTTGACATTCAAATTTACTTGGAGTACAACCAGGTTTCATGAGTACTTTTGATACTGTTACCATAATATGATATTCCATGTAATTAGCCATATCATTTGGCCACTAGATAAATAAAAGCAACTGTGTTTATTATAATAAATATGACGCTAAAACAAGATTTTAAATCAGAATCTAAAAATACTTAACCTCAACTTAAACATCATAATATTTTATTAAAAAATACTTAAATAGTGACAAATAGTGATTTTGCAAAATTCAACAGTACTGCTTCAGATTAAGACATAGATTGTATTCATACTTACATCAAAATGATCTTCACAAAATGCATTCGGGAATCTGTAGATAAACTATTAACATTATCCCTCCTTGCAAGTTTTATCCACTTTCTCCGCATGTTTTTATTGCATGGAGCGAATATAAATAACTTGTTTGGCGTTTTAATACTTGTGCTTTTGCACTGGGGCACTATACAGTACTTGTGATATGAGAAATTCATTTTTTATTAAAGAAGACAAAAATATACTACTGTCTAATAAGTACTGTCATACACAAAACCATTGTTTTGATTAGTTTTGCACATACTGACTTCATTCAAGACGCCATGAAAGTACATAGTGTTTTCGAGGTAACTTTAAATTGATTTTTCCAAACGCAAAATTCTTAATGTAAATTATGATTTTTTTTTAAATAAAATGTTTTTTTGTGTTAAGGTGTTAAGGTACAGTATTAACCAATTTTTCAAATTTAGTCAACTAGCCCATTAGTTATATATTATATATAATAAAAAATCGCGTATGTATGAGTATTTGCAGTGGTGTCACACATCAAGAATCTTGCGGCACAGATATGATACCGATGTCTGTATTAAATTCGTTCAGGCGAATATTTATTCAAAAACAAAAACTTAAACAAAACCTATAGAAAAAAAATTGAACGGGCAAAATGGAGTGCACAACGTTCATTAACCGATTTTGTAGTTAAAAAAACTAAATCATCAACTGAATCAACTGACACAGTTGCAAGTTTTCCTATGCAGAGGATTCAATGTTGCTTCTAGAGTTTCAAACAGAACTAGATCAAATAACGCCAAAGAGGCAGATGTTGCTGTGTTTAAAAATAAATGATGAACTTATGTATACATTAATGACGTCTGTATGGGTTCCAGATATAAAATATAAGTTTTCCATACCTACAAAAAGAAACCTAAAATTTCAATTAGGTTATCTAATACGTTTTCAATGGCTAAGCTATACTGCCAAGGAAGATGAAGGTGCAGCTTTTGCATACTTATTTAGTAGAAAAGGATCTCATCAAAACCGTAACGTATTAGTTTCAATACCATTTAATAACCGGAAAGATGTTATCGTTAGTGTTTGTTCGCCACAGTATAACTGATTATTACAAAAATTCAATATATTCGATAATTTCATTGCAACTATCAACAAATCTGCCCCAGATATCATGATTCAACTCGATTCAAGCCAAAAGCCATTCTAAGCAATTTTGCCATTCTCAGCAAATTGCTAAAAATAGAAGAAAACTAACACCTATAATTCAGACAGTTATCTTATGTGGACGTCAAGAGATAGCTCTACAAGGAACTTCTAATTCTGGACTACTAGCTTTGGAACAGCCCAAGTGGAATGATGGAAATTTTAGAGTATTATTTGGAGATAAAAATTTAAGTGATCACATCGAGGAGCAGTCGTTACACGCTATGTAAATAAACACAACATTTCAAAATAATATAATTAAAATTTGAGGCCAGATAATAAACGTGAAATTTTAACTAAAGTAAACAGATTAAAATCATTTTCACTTTTAGTGGATAAGACCACCTATGTTTGCCGTACTGAGCAGTTATCTATTTGTGTAAGATATACAAGGTGTTTCATAAATGTCCGGCAGGAACTCTAGGGCGTGTTCTAGAGACCAAAATAAGAAAAATAGTCCCTATAAAGATGTGTCCGAAAACGCTTCCTAACAAAGGTACAGCCTTTAAAAGTTGTGGCCTCGAAGAGAGGTCTCAACATTTTTGCTAATATCTCAGACGCAACTAATACTACTGGTAATACTAATATTTTCGTCTTGATAGCCAACCAGTCCATCTGAACATTTAGCATATGCTTGAGTAGATGAAATTGCGCGCAATCAAAAACTACACTGAAATGGTACTCTTTGTTCATGTCGCTAAAAACCTATTTTTCAGGGAATATTACAAAAAAATAAAAATTTTAATGGTTTAGTCAAAGAAAACAAACAAATTTGAATTTCAGTTTTGAATTACACATAAACGTTAGAGTAAATTCACAATACTTCTTCAAATTACTGTCCCTCAACGCCAACACAAGCTTCACCACGTCACAGTAATGTTCATCGAACACGTCCAAAAATTCCTGCGGTGACCTGAATGGTTGCACATCCATTTCTCACACGACGCTGCAGTTCTGCGAGATCCGTCACTTCCGTTTCATAGACTAAGTTTTTTAAATGACCCCAAACAAAGTAGTCCAAGAGGTTCATGTCCGCTGACCTTGCCGGCCAAGCAAATGGACCGCCTCGACCTATCCACCCTAACGGAAAGGGGTTATGTAAGTGAGCTCTCGGTAACTTGCTAAAAACTGCAGGTGCACCATCGTGCATGAACCATATTTGGCGTACTCAAACAGGCACTTCATCCAGAAACCCTGGCAAAATTTCTGTTAAAGAATGTGAATAAACCTCTTCGGTCAACCCGCATGGTAAAATATGGGGACCGATTAATACATCGCGAACTATACCACATCAGACATTAATGGAGAATCATTGCTGATGAGCACTCAATAAAAGAATGAGGATTTTTATCCGTTTAGCAGCGCATGTTATGGGAATTCATAATTCCATCGCGTGCAAAGGTTGCTTCATCTGTGAAGTGCTCCCGACTCGCAAACAAAGGATTTGGGGCACATCGAAGCAGCAGACTATTTTTTTGCCGATTAGGATAATCTGCAGGAATCAATGTCTGCACTTTTTGATTGCCGTACGGATGCAACTGCTGTTCGTGGAGAACCCGCCAAACTTTCAAATATGGGTATTTTTACCATAATTTGACTTTTGTCGCTGCACTATACAAAATTTATTTCTTACGCCATATTAAAAAAATTGTTATACTTACCATTCTTAGATGGCAAACTATTAATTTAATCATTTAAAGAAAAGATTTTACACCCCGTTTCTGAATAATCACAACTTGAACATGTTAAAATTCCTGACCGTCCCTATGTCCCAAACATGTTTTTAGACTTGTAATTAAGGGTCAAAAGTTAACTGAAACAAATACTCACAATCTAACTGATGCTTATATCTAAAAATATATGAAATCTTTAATAGACAAAGATTTTTTTATGATACTTATTTGGAATCTTATTTTTATATTGCTATAAAGTATGTCGCCGAATTGTTCCGGACCGTCCACCAACAAAAATTAAGTAGTTCGAAAGCCACTGTACTAACCAGACAGTAAAATTTGGTTGTGTTACGTACACATTTGTCAGTTAAGCTAAAAAAACAAGCGCAACGAATTTGTGCTTCCATGGTGACGAATGCTAGTGAAAATACAGGTAATAATTTATGTGCGTATTTTTATTGTCTTCAAGACCGTTTCTAGCATTATTAGACGTTTTAATATTCATTTTAATACAACATTAAAATGAATGATGATTTTACTTACTAAATTTGACAAAAATATTCGCGTTTTCCTGACCGTCCCCTTTCCCGATAAAGAAGGAGAAAATAGAAGAAATCAAAGAGCTAAAATTGTGAGAAACACTAGCAACACTTTCCAACCACTTTCATTTTATTTTTAAGTACATTATGCTTTTTATCATTTTTTCATGCTAAATAAATATATCTTCAAAAATTAAAAAGATGTATAGAAAGATCTGTTTTCTTGACCGTTCCACACTGAACCTAACCTTCCCCATTTATTCAAGATCGACCAAGTTTTCCACAACCGTCCCCTTGCAAAAAAGTGTTATTTTTTTGAGATTTAGCAATAAATGACATATTTATTGCAAAGTAACGTAAGTAAATACTATAATATATTTTTAGATAATATTTACTTGCAAGTGTATTCAAATTATTTAACTATTCTAAACTCATAAATTATTATAAAAATAGCAAATTTTTATCAATTTACTATATATTTCCCGTTTATCATTGAATCTTTTCTTTTTCGGGGCTAGGTAATTTATTTTTTAGGGTGCTCGGTTGTTACACCTACTCAAAAAAAAATGACCCAATTACACGTTTTCTAACAGATTAGTTGATTTCCAGATCAGGGACGGTCAGGAAATTAAGCAAGAGTCTGATGGCTTTGAAAGCTTTTAAATTTTATAAGGCTTAATATGGTTTATCGCACTTACAGTTTGAACTAGTTTATATATCCTTGAACCAGAAATAAACTAACAAATCTTGATCTTCTCTTCAACATCTGGATTGCGGGCTACTTGTCCCCCACACGCAGTTGTTTCCAACTTTTTGCCTGAGACAGATCATACATGAGATGCATGTCTAAATGCAATTATTGCAGAATTACAGAGAAGTGTGACAACTACGACGGACTGGCACAAAATGACAAGTTTTAAAGCTGCACTAAACATTTGTTTCTTATCATTACATTTAATTTTGCACCTGTTTTAAATTTGTAGTAAAGAAATAGTAGGGATTTGTTTGTTTTTATCACAATGCCATTCAAAAAAAAATCGTTTTAATTTTGAATAGAATGTGACAGAAACAAAGAGTAGGTTTTCAGTGAATTTTTTGATTGCGTACAATTTCAACTAGTCATGCATTTGCTAAATGCAGATGGGAAAATTATTTGCAAAAATACAAAGGTCGTTCCCCGTATGTACCGCCACTGGTTCAAATCAAATCAAATCAAAAATAATGTATTCCCCTTAAAAACAAAACAAAACAAGTTACAATTGTTCGGGTTACGTCACATATGGTTTGGTATCTCATTTATATTGTAAAAAAATTTCCCTATCAAATATGTTCGTAATGCCTTTCTAAAAGTTTTCAGATTTTTTTCATATTTGAATTTCGTTGGAAGTTTGTTAAATATATTTATACCACTAGTGTATGGCCCTTCACACATCACGAGCTTCTTCCTTGGCGGATAGATTAGGTGGTTTCTTCTTGTGGCATAGTCATGCAGCGATTTATGTTGTATAAGTTTGTGCCTTTCTTTAAATATGAGACACGCAATCTCAAGTATGTATAAACATGGTAGAGTAAGTATCCCCAATTCCTGAAAATAGGCTTTGCAGGAGGTAGTGACAGAGATCGCAGTTATGGCTCTTATTACTCGCTTTTAGAGCTTTAAATAGCATCTCGACTTGAGGCGCTAAACCCTATACCGTTAGTCCATATGTGAGCGTGGCTTGCACATCACTATAGTATATATTTAAAAGAAATGTTCTTGTGACCATATTTCTAATACTTCTTAAGAGGTATGCTTTGGAGTGTAATTTCTTTATCTTTGCCCCGATGGTGGAATTCCATTTAAAGTTTTCTTCTAGGTATATACCTAGAAATTTTACCTGCTTGGTTCTGACTAACTCTACATTATTTATTTTCAAGGTGGTACACTCATGTACTCCTCTAACAAATATTTTCCTGTTGGTTAAATATGTTTCTAACCATGCAGCAGTTCGGATTCCCTAATTCCGTATGTTTCAATTTTATTGAGTAAGAGACGATGGTCCACGCAGTTAAACGCTTTTGACAGATCGCAGAAAATGCCAACGGGTGACTTTCCCTCGTCTACTTCCTCAAGTATTTTTGTCACTAATTCTGTTATTGCTGTTTGTGTTGACTTTTTTCTTCTGAATCCGTGTTGTTGCTTCCAAATTAGGTCATGTTTATCAATAAATGGTGTTAGCCGATTTAACATGCTCAATTTCAGTATTTTTTATAGTACTGACACCAGCGCAATAGGGCGGTAGTTTGTAACATTTTTGCTATCTCCTTTTTTCATTACTGGAATAAGCATGGCTACTTTCAGAATCTCTTGGAATTCTTCGTTGTTAAAAGAGTGGTTAACTAAATGCGTTATTGGTTTGACCAGTTCCGTTATGGCCATCCTTATAATTTTACATGGAAGCCCATCTGGTCCGGACGTGGGCTTGTTTTTCAGTGCTAGAAGAATTTTAAGCATTTCAGTCTATGTGTAGTCCTCAAGGTACATCGATTGCATGTTTAACTTTATGTGGCCATTCCTTATTGTCACAGGCGGAATATTTTTGTTAATTTGATTTGAGCTTATTTGGAAATGTTTGTTAAATATTGTACCTATAGATTTTGGGTCTTGAATGAGCCTATGGTCGTTTTCTTTTATGTATATTGCGTTTGTTTCTTTGGTCGTCTTCTTATTTGTCACCTCCTTGGTGATTGACCACAGTGTTTTTTGCTTATTTGAGGAGTGTTCAAGTCTTTTGCTATAATATGTTTGTATCGCTTTGGAGATTAATTTAAAATGTGTTTTTGGCTTTCTTGTGTATAAATCTTTTAGCCATGTAAATTTATTTTTTAGTTGTAGCTAGTCGTGCAGCTCTGTGCTTGATCCTCTGACTGCATTTGTTAACCAGCGCTTATCCTTTCTACGTTCTACCGCCCTTTTTAGAGGGAAGCTTGCGAAAAAGTGATATTGGAGTGTTTGGATAAAGGCTTCCATCTTTTTATTACAGTTGTCTTCTTTATACATATCATCCCACTCTTCTTCCATTAACGCTTTAGAAAATTTCTCCTTGTTTGCTCTTGAGAAAGTTCTTATTTTACGGTGTTCTAAACATTTTTTGGCAGTTATTTTATACATATAGATATATATATATATATATATATATATATATATATATATATATATATATATAGCGGTGGTCAGACAGCATTGTGTCATGAAGGCGGTTATTTTATACATATACATATATATATATATATATATATATATATATATATATATATATATATATATATATATAGCGGTGGTCAGATAGCATTGTGTCATGAATTGTAGTTTTTGACTCTTTGGATTTAGTGAAAATATTGTCTATTCGGGTCTTAAGATGTCGATGTCACTCTGGTATATTCATGCACGTTTTGTATTAGTCCGTAGGTTGCTAACATGTTCTGTAGGTTAGTACTTTCTTTTGTGTTTCCAGCCTAATTAACATTGAAGTCGCCTGTTAGTATTAAGTTGTCCTTGATCGTGAAGACGAGCTAGAATGTTTTCTAGCTGCACTGTAAATGTTGTTAGGCGGTCTATAAATGTTTATTATATTTGTTATTTCGTTCTTGTAGGACCATTTCAGGCCACACATTTCAATATGTTGTTCTATTGATTATTCCTGTATCGGTAGTGCTATTATTTCGTTTGTTCCTGTCCTCGTCCAGATTGCAACGCCACCTCCAGTTGTTGTTTTTCTGCTAAAATATGTTGTTAGGGTGTAGTCGCATATATATAATTCCGGGAGGTGTAGGGAGTTAGCCCAGGTTTCCGTGAGGCAGATAAAGATAGGTCTTGTTTTATTGTCTGGTAATTTCGTTTTCGGGATTATTTCTTTGACAATAAAATTGTTTTCAGATTTGCCAGACATTTTTTCTAAATATTTAATAATCATGCTCTCGTCTACATGATCTTTAGCTCTGCCAATATATAGCCATATTTTCTTTTCTTCAATAATCCTGCCAACAAAACCAGAGATGTTGTCCGCTTCGCTCACCACTGCCTTGTCTAGAGAAGCTCGGTTTCTCCTTCTCTTTGGTTCTATGAAAACCTCTTTTACTACTTTAGAGGCCTCTATTTCAGCATTTAAATAATAAATCTCCAGTCTCGAATTCGACTGTTGATGTAAATTAAAATTATTAGGTGTACTTCTGGTTGCCGGAATTCCTTGTTTATTATTTTGTGCGTTTTCTTCTACAATTCGGCGCGAGTTGACAAGTTTCTGCGTCAATTGATTTTGTGGTTAGAGAGTGTATTTTGTCTTAGTTTTTCCACATATTCTTTTAGGATCTTGTTTTTGTCTTAGGTTTCCCACACCAGTTGTTTTAGTAGAGTAATTTCATTCTCTAGGTATTGAATTCTGGTAAGTTCTTCTGTATTGTCAGCAATTTTTTTTGAGTCAATTGTATGATTACAGCTCGAGGATCGTTTGCTAGCATGTGATATGCATCCCGGATGAAAAATGTTTTTACATTTTACGCAAACTACCGGATCACGCACTCTTTTGTTGCAATAATTGCAATTTAGATTTTCACTGTTTATGTTAGCTTCCGCCATGTTCGCTGACTCGAACTCAACGGTTGGCTATCAAGACTAAAATAATCGCAAACGGTAGCTCGGCACCAGTAACGAGTATATACAAAATTTGAAATAATTCTGAGATATAAACGTCTGAGATATTAGGATAAATGTTGTTAGGCCGCCTTCAGGTGAAACTAACTGAGGTTGTATTTCAGTTAGGAAGCGTTTTCGGGCACATCTTCACTAGGGTGGCCAAACATTCCGGTTTTACGGGATTGTCCCGATTTTAGGTACTCTGTCTCAGCATCCCGAAAATGTCTTCGGGATGGTCTATAGTCCCGGTTTTACATATTTTACAAATTGAATATTCGAAAAAACCTGCTATTCCTGAGCAAACAGCTCACTTGTTTTACGAAACAGATCTAAGTGGTTGTAAGCTTAAGCACACTAACGTACTTTAACGTACTTTTAGATTTTCCTTGTGGAATCTATGATGTCTAATTATAAGCGTGAAATTGACGATTTCTACAAAACAGTGTACGAATATCTTTTTATGTGGAAGGAAACAAATGCTAGTGTATCTGTATTTTCTTAAATGTAACTTTTAGAAATATCCGTTTGGACGAAAGTTGAGACCACCTCTTTGTATCTCAAGGAAAGAGGAGTTAAATTAAATGATTCACAACTCTTTAATCAAATGTTTAACGTATAGAAAATATTTATTGAATAATCAACAGAACGGAAGGATGAGAATATGCTCTGATACGAAAAATGGTTGAATATTTAAAATGGAGTAAATTTCGGAATATTCCTCAGCGTGACCTGAGGAATATTCCGAAATTTTGAAAACATGTCAGTATATATTTTCAATTCCACCAAGGTTAATATTGAACGGATTTTTTCTCTAATCAATCTACAGTGGACATACGAGCGAAATCGATTGGACATTTCAACCGTAGAGTTAGTTCATTCTTCAAGTGCTGACGAATTATGATTTGAACTGCCAGGAATTTAATGAATACATCAACTCCAACTCAACTAAAAAATATAAATAAGTGACAAATTATTTATATTTATAATTGACCATTTATAATTTATTTTGTTTTGCATAAACCATTAGAACATGATAATTCTAACCATGTATGTACTTATTTCATTTAAACGCATGTTTTGTGAAAATAAATGAGATTTATAATAAAAAAAGACTGATGGGTTTTTTTAGTGTCCCAGTTTGATGTTTTCGAAATATGGTCACCCTAATATTAATAGATACTTTTCTCTTATTTTGGGCTCTAGAACACGCGATATATTTTCTAACGGATATTTATGAAACCCCATGTATAGATGTCCATTAAGAAAATGAAAACTCGTACTTCATATTGCGACATTTTTTGCAATTTGTGTAATAACAAAAGAAAAATATTCAGCAGCATTATATGTGCACTGTATTGCCCTGACTTTAAATTAGGCTCTCTCCCAGTCATGTAAGGTTCAAAATATTAGATATTGCTCAACTTTTTAAATTAACCCAATTTACTGCAGATAAGTGCAGATAAGTACGGACAGACACCGCCCCTCCACATCACAACGGTAGGTATATATTCAAACTCATCAGTTTGTAAGTCACTTTGATCAGTTTTTTTCAACCTTTTTATGCATATTTCGCGAGCCCTTACCCTAGCCTGTTTCTAGCCTGATTTTTTTTATGATACAAATATCAAATGCGTACATCGTTTTAACTTATTTTTATAATTAGATATCGGCTAAATACGTAATTCCTTACATATAACAAATACATTTATACTGCATCGGCAAACGCCTCCATTGAGAAGCGATACGACAATAGCATGCATAGAGGGAATATTTCCTATATATGTTTCCATTATAACTTTCTAAAAATCAAAACAACCGTCAGCTCCAACATAATTAAAAAAAAAAAAAACGGATTTTTTTTTCTCTAACCAAGGTGGCTCCAGGGGGGTTATCCCTTATAACACTGCGGCCCATTGGCCTATTCTATTTCCCCACATTGTTTCGTTCATGCAAATAGATTAGGTCCAGAATTCTATGTGCCATGTTTTTCACGGGGACTCTCAGCTGTAATATCAAGCTTGTGTCTCCTACGTGCAACTGCTTCACAGTAGAAGATTATATGGGCGGCGGTTTCGTCCTCCTCATAGCATAACCTGCATAAAGGTTCATCCTTCCAGATACCCATTTTATGCAGGTGTTCTCGTAGAGGGCAGTGTCCTGTAAGTAGGCCTACCACAATTACGATCTGCTTCCTTGGCAGCTGCAGGATTCCAGCAGTTAGAGTTCCCGATAGGTTTGCTAACATTCGTTTGCTGTGTGTCAGACCATTCAAATTGACCCACTGTAGACGGTGCTTAGTTGCTACCCATTTACAGATTAAGATACATAAGTAATGTTGAGTCCGCTTTCAGCAATGATGTTTGCCTTACATGCTCCATCTTTTGCTAACTTATCCGCTACTTCATTACCCATCAGTCCCGTGTGGCTAGGCACTCAAGCGAGTGTGACCTTGTTATGCTTTGCCAGGGCTTTTAGGTCCTAGACAGTCCCAAACTGTCTTAAATTTGATATCGTGACAAGCTAGAGCATTAATCGCAGCCTGACTGTCCGTCAAAATGCCGATGTTTCTACTTTTGTAGTCCATTCTCAAATTTTCACGGGCACAGACCATGATAGCATGTATTTCTGCTGTTTTCATCGCTCCCGTAATTGCTAAACAGGGCAGTCTTTGAACATAGGAGAGTTCTCTGATGGCCTGTTTTTGCTTCACAAATTCGCATTTACTGTGATTGAAAATAAACCAAAGTGCGTTATTTGCTTCGAAACCTTATCACGCGAAAGCATGAAGCCATCGAAACTAGTGCGCCACGCCACCTCAACACAAAACATCTAAATGAAAAAAACAAACCGTTGCATTTTTTTGAAAGAAAATTGCCTTAAAAAGGGTCTTAATCGTCAAAAAAAATGCTGTAGTACATACGTCCAATATAAATGAAAAAGCGGTGCTAGCTAGTTATCGAGTAGCTTTTCGTGTGGCTAAAGTTGAGGGAAAACCTCATACCATTGCCGAAAATTTGATGTTACCAGCGGTTTTATATATAGTAGAGATTATGTCAGAGATTATAGAGATTATAGATTATTAACAAGAGGTAGAAAAGCTTAATAGTATACCTATCTCTGACAGTACCATTCAACGCAGAATAAGCGATATGCTTTTGAATAGGCGACAGAATATTCGACTGACATTCGTGACCAAGTCATAGAAAACATAAAAGAAAGTACTTTGTATCCCAGCACTTTCATGAATCTACTGATATTGTCGTTTGTGCCCAGTTTGTAGCTTTATGAGTTTGGAATCCAATGATAGATTGATTGAAGAAATATTTATTTATATTATTTCCAAACTTAAAGCACTCATGCCAAACGCTTGTTGGATACATTGCTTTCTTCATCGACAAGCTCTTTCAAAATCTCTCGCTCTCAAAAGCTCTCGTCCAAAACAGAAATACGCTCTTGCCACAGGAATACAGTGACTTCCTTATTATAATTATAAAATTAGTAAATTCTATTAAAGGAAAAGCGTCACGGATACGTTTATTTCGAAACATTTGTGAAGATATGGATTCACTGCACCAAAGTTTGTTTTACCACACAGAAGTTAGGTGGTTATCGAAATTCAAAGTACTGACAAGAGTTTTGGAACTTCGAGCTAAACTTTTGGTGTTTTTACTGCAGGTCAAGGTTTCATTGCTTTTGAAACAGGCTTTTCTTTCTGACCTATTCCAGCGTTTAAACACTGAATAAAAGCCTTCAATAAAGCTGTTGTCATCATGCATATAGCAAGACAACTTTGATTCATTTTCTTCTACTCAGTGTTATATTGGAGAAGTTGTATCTGAGATAAACATCAAATCATATATACCTGGCATAGAAATTATTTCAGGAATTGAAACAAGAATTGTGTCGTTATTTCTCGGTGGAAGAACGTTAAAAAAACACTGGGAAAAGGTGGATCATACAATAATTTTAAAAGCTGCTACAGACGCGGAAAGTTAGGGAACCAATCTAAATGGAAATCTGTTGGAAGTATCTGCTGATGGAATATTACACTTGGAATTCATGTCCTATCACTTTGGATAGCTTTTGGCTAAGGAGAAAAACAGAATATCCAAAATTAACCAAAGAAGCTTTGAAGTGTTTGATTCCATTTGCCACCTCCTATTTGTGCGAGTTGATGTTTTCGTAGATGGCTCAAATAAAAGGCAAGCAGAGAAATCGTCTAAATTTAGAAAGCGATTTAGTTCTATGTGTAGCAAAAACGGATCCGCGATCGTAAAAATTGATTAACAAGTCAAACAAATCAAAGTCAAAAAAAATGTAACATTTTGAAATAGAAATAAAATAAAAATAAAGAAAATAGAAATTTTAGTTTTTTTTTTAACTTTGAATGCCTCTTTAAGGTAGTTTACTTGTAAAAAGGCTTTCCTTGATAATTCAACTACAGACCATTCCGTGTATACATTTGCGAGGCTGCCAGTTTGATTTTACTTAAAACTATAACTGCAAGAGAGTGTTTCCGTATATATAAGTTTATATGTCTACAGTCTCCTGCAAAACTATTTTTTCAAGCATTAAAAACCTCTTACTTTGGTACTTAACATAAGACGATGTCTACTACTGTCACGAGTGAACTACCTTCGGGGCTCTTTATTTTAAATATTAAAATAATTTTGATCCCTTTAAAGAGGCTTCACGACCCTATTGAAAAGGCTTCGCGACCCCCCAGGGGGTCGCGGCCGCCACTTTGAAAACACTGCTTTAGATGAACTACAAACGTCGAAACTCGAGTCGTGTTAAATATATAAATTTACTGTAATAATTAACTGTGAACAATGACCTATATAATATTTTTACAAATTACAAGTCTTGTTAAAACATAGTAAATTTTTTAATTCAGTGTAAGTATGAATTTCTATGTAGTAACAGTCGCAAACATCCTATTCAGTTGTTGAATCATTAGAAGATCTAAAACTAGAAAGAGTCAACGAGACTTTGCAATTCCTTCGAGCGATTATGACTAGCGAATTTAACGTCAGTATGTTAACACTTTATTTGCTTTTTCTCTACCTTTATGCAGGAATCTGCAGTCTGTTAATTCTGTTCTATTTATAGCTGTTGACAGATGCGCGTTTAGATTACTTTTGGCCCTAGGCGCAAGGTGACTATGTGGCCCTAGTCTAGGAGTCCCAATTCTCAATATGCGAGGTTATAGTAAAACCACATTAAAAAATAATAATTAGGTACGTAGAGTAGTTTACGATACGTGTATCTTACAAAGTTTACCTAGATTATAAATTAATAATTTACTTACATTTATAAAAAAAGTAATAATTTGATAAATGTTAAACATGACTTTTTATAAATTAATCAAAGAAACGTAAACATTCCAATCGCGAATTGTTATGACAATTTTTCTATTTTGCGTCTGAAATGGACTCATAACAGTACTCATATGCGTGAGGTTATGGCTCGCGCAGTGCTGTTATGAGTTAATTTTTTCAAGGTTGGCACTGGAATTCAGAGCTGTCAGTGTCAAATTTTCAGCGAGATAGTTTTGAGGTTATGTGTGGAAATCGCGAATACACAAATTTAATTAATTAATGGTAATAAACGATATAACACATATTTAATTTAAATTCTGTCCATCAATGGTACAATCATTAAAAACTTTTTTAGTGGCATTGGATGTTTGTTGTCCATTACAAATGCTTGTCCTCCTCGCTACGCTCGTCGTTTTCTAAACTTGGACGCGTGCTGAAAAATCGCGCTTGCTGAACACGTGCTTTAATGTACTATTACCTCCATTCGCTGTCAATGCGGTAAAGTATTTCATTACCTAACTCGTGTCAATGCGGTAAAGTATTTCATGTCCTAGCTCGTGTCAATGCGGTAAAGTATTTCATTACCTAACTCGTGTCAATGTCGTAATTTGTCATAATACATTGTGATTGTAGGTAAACAATACAATATGAAATTTGATTAATTGTTTAATGAATTTTAATAAAATACAAGATTTTACTTTTTTTTGTACTTGGACCTAGTTGCACATAATTCATATTTTTTTTCTACATTTCATCTTAGCAAACTTATCAATAACATCGTTGAAATCACATTTCGTTGTTTCAACTGATTTAATATGTAGAATTGCTAAATTTGAAAGACGCTTTTGTTTAAAGGAATTGCTTATATAAGTTTTTATTCGCTTTTGTACCGAAAAAGAACATTCTCCTGACGCATTGCATATTGGTATAGTTAAATAAATGCGAATTAATGTTTCTACGTTAGGGAATGTCGATTTTAATCCTCGTATTAACGCCTGATAAGATTTTCTTCATTGGCATGTGCCAATAACTGCATTTATTCGTCCCGAGCCAAGTCTTCTTTATATGTAGATAACAGTTTATTAATAAAATAGTTCATTATTTAAATTTAGTTCGTCATAAGACAAATCATGATTAATAAAAAAATAAATCAATTTTTTTTATTAATCTCCATATAGGTTTTCTATAGGTATACTACTATCTAAGTTCTATTGTGAGTGTATCACAAATAATATTAACAATTAAATTATTATGCACTTGATCCACCGATTGTTCCGCCTCGTCAGCCACATTTATTAAATTTGTAATAGATTCCTTCTTTCATGAAGTAGATGCAGTAGTTGTCTGGTCTTCATCTACTGCAATTATATTGGACTCTGATGACGATGCGGTGGAAGGGACATGAATTACATTATTTGGGGTTGAATCCGCGTCTGCTACAAGTTCTACATCGTCAGCTACATTTTTAATATTTGTAATATATTCCTTCATACCTGAAGTAGATGCAGTATTTATCTGATCTTCACCTACAATCCCAATATTTGACTCTGACTGTCAAGGGACATGAACAACAATTTTGAGGTTTAATTTTCTTTGGGCAAAATAAATGCTTCTAAAGATCTCCTATGTTGAACATTTATTTCTTTGCTTTTTTGTTGTTTCTTACGCCTTTCTGCACCAGAAACAGTCATGCATTAATTTTCTTTTATTTAATTAATTTTCAATAACAATACAAAAACAATGCAATGATATTTACTTCTAAAGTTTTTTTTTTCTGAGTATTTTTTCACTATTTACCACCGCAAAGTGCCAATTTATTCAACACATTTGTCAAATTTTGCCGCTTATTGCCGTCAACCGCCAAAAGATGGGTCAAACCATCCAATTGCTTAGTTGGCAATTTGTGGCCCCCAAAAATCGGAAGCCCTAGGCGCGCGCCTAGTGCGCCGATGCCTAAAAGCGCCACTGGCTGTTGAACATGTGGATATTGTTATAAGTCAGGTAAAGAAAATGAGGCTTGATATAGATCAGGTGCTTAGTAATATTTTTGAAAAAGCCAAAAATTATATAAAGTATTTAGATGACCAGAATGCATTAAAATTCTCAAAATAGTTTCATGTCAGCAGAATCGTTCTAATATCATGGTAGCCACCACACAGGAATATTTTCGTATTACAATTCCCTTTTTGGCGGTTTCATTGAACATTTATCTGAAAGATTTGCGAATCATAAGAAATCACTTTCATCATTAATGTCATATTACCAACTATGTGCGTTAGGGTAAAATGGGGTAATGGCGGTCAGCGGGTAATGCCGGTCACATCGAAATTTGAAAGTTTTAAAAATATTTCCCTAACATTATTACTATCGCTATTTAGTATACGCCTGAGTATAGTAATTTACCAAGCACCACCATTTTGCATCAAGCGCAGTGAGTTTGACAGCTGGAAAAATTAGGAAGTGTTTTGTTATAAAAAAATTCAAAATTCGATGAAAGCTAATCTTAAAGTGATTTATACCAATCAATATCTTTCTTAAAGTCAATTATTATACATATATAAGTGTATCCTATAGGTTTGTTGGATTTTAGGTAAGTTATTTACGTTTTTAGTCATCAATCAAAGAAACCCTATTCGAATGTTGCGATTATGGCAATCATTCTAAGCGGGTAATAGCGGTCACTGACCGGTATTTCCCCGATGAAATTTATTATTACCTTGTTTATGGAAATAATAGCTCATTACGTCTAATACATTTCACCCCTCTGATCGAAACGATATTATAGACCAAGATCAAACAGATCAAGTAGTAACTGTAACTGAGTTCAATAGTTTGCCTGGAACTAATGCTACAGTTCAGACTACTGTAAATCTATCTGAAATTACAACTTTATTATCTCCACTGCCATTTCCAAATGCAACTACTAAACGCGCAAACACCAAAACAGTATTCTGTCATTTTGAGCTATCCTATGAAAGAAATACTAGAAAACAAGCTAAGGAAGAGAGAGAAAAACCAGTTAAAATTTAGCCAAAAAGTTACTAAGAATATGAACACAAAAACTAACGAAAAAGCAAATACAAAATCTAACAAGACAACTCAAAAGAAAAAGATTTGTATCGACATTAGTAAAAGACAGCGCATGAACCAAATGAAAGCCCACTGAAGATTTTTCGTCTTCACATGAAAAAGTTTTGTCTTCCAATTGAAAGAGACCCAACTAAAGTTTGCTGCGTCAAGCACAACAGAGGAACAGGATGTGAAAAATATTTGTGACGACCATTACGACGATCATATTTCTACAAAAAATAAAGAAAAAAAATGTTCAATCTGTAAAGAGTTCGGAAAGAACGAAGGTGTTCTTGAAGATTGCAGTGGTGCCGATTATAATGAGAGCAAAAATTAGTTCTTTTCAGAAGTAAAGCTGTGTTAGTTTACTACCTAAACATATTTTAACACCATTTGTAACATTCTGGAATGCTATCAAGAATTACAGATTGAGTTGACCGCCATTTTCCGCAACCTGCGGGTAATGGCGTCCAACAAAATGTTTCAAAAAATGCTTGGAACATAAGAAGCTATGTAAAAAATCAAGTAAGTTTTTTCTTTTCAAGTAAAAATTAGGGTAATTTCAAGTAAGACTTAGGGTAAAGTCCACAAAATAAGAAAATATTTCGATTACTGCCTAAGTGACCGCTATTCTCCCACCTTACCCTATACACTCGGTGAAGGCTTTACACTTAATAAAAAAAAACATTTGTATTATAGAGCTCCGGAAATATATTCAGGCTTTGTTTCGTCTTCATTAAGTATATATGATTATCTATAATCTAGTATAATTTGACTAATTCTAAATTATCTTTAAATCATTAACCTGCTAAGTTTAGGTCTCTCTGTCGAAACGTCAAATTAAAAATATCTAACCCTAATCATCCACATGTGCTTCAAGTAAGTGGTTTACAGATTGTTATTCTGCATATGTATTTATATAGAATATATAGAATAAATATATAGAAAACGACATTGAGAGAGTGCAGTTACAGTTCATAAAGAGGGCCCTGCAGCTAGAAAAGTCCACCCCCTGGTACATCGTTCAACAAGAAACAAATTCTAACAAGGTGGCAAACAACGCGGTTATGAGAGTGGCTAAATTTGAAAGGAAAGTGAATAGTGCAGGAGAAGAAAGAATAGTGAAAGACGTTTTGAAAGCGGTAAGAAAGGAGGGTACAGGGAGTAATAAGGAAACAAAATGGGGATGTCTGCGCAAGCGTATGTATAAAAGAGGGGGATGGAACCAAGAAGAGATCGAGAGAATGATGAATGAGGGAATGTTAGTGGAAAGGATTCTGGCAGATAGACTTCTGGAGATAGAGTTGCAAGAGAGACAAACACACATAGATGAGGGTACCTATAATAGAGACTACAGCAAAATCCAAGTTTTTGGCAGATGTCCAGAGTATCTAGTTAATCCTAAAGCCCCACAGGTAGCGATTGCCCGGTTTAGGTGCGGTAGTGAGGAAAGGGGTAGAAGATATTGGATGGCTGCAACAGATAGGACTTCTCGAGTATGTGGAGAAAGGGAGGAGCTGTGGGAACATTGGGTATTAAGCTGTTAGAAATGTGAATGGAGCGAAGAGGAAAAGTCAGTGGCGAAAAACTGGAAGAAGGTTATGGATGAGAGTGGCTCCGGTTTTGTGTGCATGAAAAAAATATTGAAGTGCCAAGGACAGGGTTAAAGGCTTCCTTTTTTTTTGTTTTTTTGATCTAAGAACTTTTGAACTGTTTATTTTTTGCTGTATTAATTTGGATATTTTTATTTTCCGTTTCATGCTGGTGTCGTTTTTTTTTTTGTCTTATTTTTTTGTTTTATTTTTTGTTCTATTCTTGTCACACTAATGTACGAACAGTCGTGATTTTACATTTATACCAATAAAGGAGTATATATATATATATATATATATATATATATATATATATATATATATATATTTATATATGTATTTCTGTTATACTGTATCGGAAAGACATAATCTTTAAAAACAATGTTATTTTTCTGGTTTTTGTTAAGTGCCACGAAGGTGGACTGAAAGCTATAAAATAACTGACAAATTTCACATTTGTTTTTGTTATCTGTTGTCACAGATTTGTTCTTGTTAGTCCTAAAAAAACTGATTAGTATTATAGAGCTCCAGAAAGGTTGAATATATCTGGGGGCACGGCAGTCCCCCGCCAAGTCGAGCACTACCGTACTATACTATCTTTTCTCGAAGCGACAAACGGCACTTTTGACCCCCTTGTAACTTCGTTGTGGATAAAGCAGGAAGTTTGAATTTTTAGATATCAAGAGACATTCTATAACTGGCTATATTGACAAAATACCTAATAATTATACCTTACAGTTTACAAATTATCGCCAGTCAAATTTCTTAATTTTGTTAGTGACACACTCACCTACGATCAAAATTCTAAGGTACTTCTTCTAGCAATCTTAAAAACTTCAAATTTTGAATTTTAGTTAGCCTTCAGTCTATAACGAAAGGAAAAATCAAAAAAATACTTAATACTTAGTAAAAAAATACTTAATTTTGTCACTGATCCTCAAAATTCTAAGGTACTTACAAACCTCAAATTTTGAATTTTGGTTAGACTTTAGCCTATAACGGGAAGGAAAAAATCAAAAATTCCGAAATTTCGGTATCCATTAAATGAAAAATAATGATTATTATAAAATTGTTAATTTTGTCACCGATCATCAAAATTCTAAGGTACTTCGAGCAATCTTACAATCTCCAAATTTTTAATTTTAGTTAGCCTTTGGCCTATAAAGGAAGGAAAAAATCAAAAATCCCGAAAATTCATTATCCATTAAATGAAAAATAATGATTATTTAAAAAATTCTTAATTTTGTCACTTATCATCAAAATTCTAAGGTACTTCTAGCAATGGTACAAACACCAAATTTTGAATTTTAGTTAGCCTTTAGCCTATAACGGAAGGAAAAAAATTAAAAATTCCGAAATTTCATTTTCTATTAAATGAAAAATAAGGATTATTAAAAATAATATTCAACGAACGCATCGCGCTTGTACGTATGGTTGCTAACTTTAAAATAGAGACAGGGAGTGGGCTTTAAGAAAATCAGTAGCTGACGGAGACGGTATATTACTCGAGAAAAAAAAAGGAATATGACCTACAAAAAGTAATGAGATCCCATCAAAAACATAAAATGTAAAAAATGCCAATTCTCGTAACGCTTTCCTTTCGCTAAAAAAAGTTGTGAGATCTCATGTAAGACCAAGTGAGTTATTTTAGTTGGTGTCTATGGAAGCACCTATTCAACAACTTTGTTATAAATTGTTATCTAATGAATTACCTATCAACATTTATAGTGACCGTATCAATAATAAGCACCTTCATTTCTATAATAATTATAATGACTTGGCAATTGCACGGTAACATAATTATACAAGAATATAACTACTATTTCGATAATATGTAAATCTAAACAGTAGTAATAATAATAAGTTTATTTCATTAAATACACATTAAATCACATAGGATCAAAACAGTTTTGCTTAGTTAACAGGTGATAATAAAAATGAGAGTATCTTTGGTACCTGTACTAATGGAAAACATTGTATCACAGGCACCAGTAAACCTAAGAATAAAGTATTTTAATTAGTAGAATATGTTGCCATGCAATTGCCAAGACATTATAATTTTATAGAAATGAAGGTGCTTAATATTGATAGGGTCACTATAAATGTTGATAGGTAATTGATTAGATAACAATTTATAACAAAGTTGTTGAATAGGTGCTTCCATAGACACCAACTAAAATAACTCACTTGGTCTTACATGAGATCTCACAACTTTTTTTAGCGAAATGAAAGCGTTACGAGACTTGGCATTTTTTACATTTTATGCTTTTGATGGGATTTATATATTCAGGGTGTGTTCCGACTTTATTAAATGTATATGATTATCTATAATGTAGTTAGGTTTTACCATTCTAATATGTATGGTTTCTATATAGTATGGTTTTACAATTCTAACTTAACATTGGTATATCAAAACCCCATAGAGGTGTTAAATCTTTGTGACAGAGATGCAAAGAAATATTAATTTATTATTATTTATTATTATCAACATTATTTTCAAAACTTGTATGTTATATGTTTTTATTAAATCTGTTGTATTATAGGCGTTAAAAAGGGAAATTTTTTGTTCAGATAGGGCCCTGTTCACCAGTCATATTCTTTGCAATGTTTGTAACAATAAATATTAGTATATTTTTATCAATTTAATGCATTGTCAAAAAATCTGATATTAAGGAATTAATGTGTTCAGGAGTTAATGGTATTGTTGATGGGTTTGTCTTTTGAGCGGAATGAAAGTAAGAAATTCTTTATGAATATCCTGAAAGGGTACATATCAACTCACAATTCCAACTTATGTGATATCCCTAATATCACACGATGATTTCATCTTTAGAAAATTGATGTGATGCCAAATTCTCTGTTATTTTGTCATGAATTGTCTTTGCAGATAATCACATTTGGAAAATCCTCACTTTAGTAAATAAAAATCTAATTTGTTTCTTTAATAAACTTATATTATTTATAAAACTTATATTATATTTTGGACGGGCTGATGAGATACACAATTTACATAAAAGTATCTCCATGCGGGGGATAGCCCGACCGAGTCTTATACAAAGCATTGTTGGGTTTTCGGTTTTTCAAAGAAACGGGCAATATGTACTGCTTGTAAAAGGAAATATTTTTAGAAACACCCCAATGTACAGTGTCTATGAACTAGTTGCAGATAGATCATAATGTAAATATCAGGCTTAGTAAACATAAGAAGCATGTTATAGACATGTTTTCGTGATATTTTTTAGCTTTTTTTATGTGCTTATGCAAATTAATCATTCATTGCGGATACTATGTAGAAATAAATTTGTAATTGCTTTTTCAGTGAAGAAATATTTTTGCAGGACACGATCACAAAAAGAACTAAAATTATTAAATTATTTTATAAAATGCTTCGCGGGTTGTAACAAATTAAGACGCGGGCAGCCACTTGCCTAGGCCTGATTTAAACATTTACTTTTTACTCTAATTAAATATTTCATATAAAATGTTGTCCATATTAAATGTAATTATATATGTTTGGAACCGTATATGTGTGTGTATTGTTTATAAACTTCATTTACAAACGAAGAATAAACGTACTGAGCAAAATCGAAACCAGCTGTTTAAGCAATCGGTTTTATTATAATATCGGTAATATTGTTCGTTTGTAGTTATATGACGCTAAAGAACAAATGTTTAGCTCGCTGTGTATTCTTATTACGTTTTGTTGAAACTACATGGCTTCCAGTCCCAGTTAATGCTGCTTAGATATCAAGAAGTTAGTGATGTCCCATTCAGCATTCACTGTTTTATAAAAAATTTTGTCTATACAAAATATGCGCCTTGAAAATGTTTCAATATTATACCTACTACTGTTACAGGTGTAAAGATGAACAAATGTGCAACAGCACCAAAAATGTTGGGAAAGTTAAAATGGGTCTAATCAATCTTTATGGGCATACTTATTCATTTTAAATAGAATTAATTTCGCGGGTATCTTCTATAATAATCTCATAACATTGCTGATATTCTAACTACTATATGATAATCTATAGTCTATTCAAATCGATTATTGACTTTTACGCTTTCTTTCTATCAATAAAATTAGAGCAACAAACTATATGATAGAACAACTTATTATATAACAAATATAACAAATTATTGGACTGGAAAAGTATGTAGTCAGTAAGTAATGATGAAAAAAAGTTGAATTAAAAACTAATTTACTGAAGGTTTCCGTTGAAAAATATTATCAGACTAAATACTTTTGTACTAATTTTGACTAAGTCATTTTACAAATTTTATTTATTTAATTTTGTTTATAGCCAGTCTCTAGTCGTAAAAGAAGCAGAAGATAGGCTTACATTACATAAATAAAAGAAATGAGAGGCTAACTGCGCTTTACCTTATTGTTTTATTACTCTTCGATTAGTTTTGAAAAACCATTAAAAAATATATAAAAATATAAAATTAACAAAAAAGTAGAGGGTATACGGATTTTTTTTTTTCGAAACACCATATACAGCCGTAAACCCTCCAATACAGCACAGTTTAAAGCATAAGAATCATGAACCAAAAAGGATGTAAGTACTATTTTTTAATTTGTATCAACACGATTTTTCTCATTATGAAACCTCGACAAAGACGTAACGATCAGATCAATGGCTTCTGACCTACTTTGATCAATAAAAACTCGCTTTTAATACAGAATTTACCTCCAAGGTTTATAAACATAGCAAAAATAGAACACAATTATTTCTACTTAACAAAACAACACTAGATTTAGTTTGACCTTACATAATACAATCAATATACTAGTTAACTAAACGGACAAAACTCTATAAACACGGTTGGATAGACAAAACTAGATATACAGATACTTGAATAAGAGCAGGCAAACTAGACACTACTATAGAGACTAGACTAGACATTACTTATTTATTTATTGAACTCTTAGTCGCCAGCACTCCGTCAACACTATGCTGGCACATGATAATTAGCTGGCACAACAATAATTATTACATCATTATTAATACATAATAATATAACTACATAATAAAAAGAGGCAAGAACATAGCAACAACCTAATTTACCATACCATAGTCTAATTTAACATTATTTAATAGTTTGTGGTGATGACTGGGTTATGATCCAATCTTTTTAGTTTTTTGGCACGTTCATCAAAAATCTGCTATCATTTCTTGTTTTTTCAAACTTCCCTTAACTCCTCCTCATCCCGTGGCCAAGATCATACTGCATGGGGCATGCATTGGCCAGTAATCAGTTGGACCGCGTGGTGCGAAAGACAGATCTCCATATTAGTCCACTTGTCGATTGACGAGATTTCACCAAGTTCCCATTCCATCGCTGTTACCACTCCCTGTTAAGGTAGGTGTTAATCCTGTGTTTTATTGACTGGATTATCACTTTCTTGAAAATTACTGCAGTATTCTGAGGTTCTGGGCCTGTGAAGTCTTGACCAGAGGCTTATCTTGCCAGACTGTCCGCTCTTTCGTTACCTGTCAGAGCGTCATGTGCCCTCACCCAATGGAAGCTTAGTTTAGTTTTTTATGAGACCTCTTTATAAAGTTACCACGGACACGTGGTAACTTTATATGTATGTTTTGAAGGGCACCTAGAGCAGATTTACTATTGGATAGTATATCCAATTGGATAGCATTCGTCCATTACTTCAGCCTTCGAAAGAATATACGCTAATGCCCGGTTAATTTGCAAATAACTCTGCTTGAAATATCGAGCAATACTCGGCCAAACCAAATATTCCGAAATGAATCTCATGTTTTTCATTATAAGCTAGAAAAGCTACTTCAACTCCTGCGTTAGATTAAAATCAGTCTGTGAATATTTTTATTCAGTGTGAGTTGGTAGGCAGGAATAGGCGGGAAGGATGCTCAAGATGGGTCTTTGTTTCCAGGATAGGTCGGAGGATATGTTAAGGCCGGTTAATTCTCTTAGGGTCTGGTTTTCTAGGGAATATCTGGTTTGGTACAATGAGATCTGCTTTAGACGAAGGTCAGAAGGTATAAGTCAGCAGATAACACAGGCAGCCTCGGTGGACACCGTCCAATAAGCTTTCACCGCTCTTAATGTGCATGAGACTCCTTGTACACTCAGGAGCTTAGCTTTTTCCCTTATTTCAAGACATATGCCAAATTGGAGCGGCGTATAGTAATCCGAGTTCAATTGCTCCGCTATAAATTTCTTCTAATGCTATTTTGCCTAAGCCCCATTCCTTCCAAGTCACGCGGCCAAGTTGAACGCTAAACTGTTTTGCTTTTCCACAAGCTAGTTTAAAGTTTAGGTTTCTATCGATTGTGACCCCCAGGTACTTAAAATTATCCTGACACTTGATTTGGTTATCTTCTATGGTCTATGCTATTGGTCTATGCTGCAATTTTTCCAAAGAATATTGCCTCGGTCTTGTTAGCGTTAAAGATTAGTTTGTGGTTCTTGGCCCAAGCAAGTAAAACTTCTAGTGCTTGATTGGTTTTCTCTTTTAGCCCCTTTATAGTACCACAAGAACTAATGAGCATGGTGACATCCGCGTAGGAAACTATATTACACCCTACAGGACGATCATACTCGAAGATTGTATTGTATAGTATATTCCAGTTTTTAGAGTCCGATTTCGATCCTTGTGGGCTACCTTTGCTAATTGATCTCTCCTCGCATAAGCCTGGTTCAGAGATTATGGCTTTACGATTTCTGAAGTAATGTTAACGTAAGCTGATGAGATTATTTGGGCACTGTTTGCTAACTAACTGTTCATTAATGATCGGCGACCAGGCCTTGTCGAAGGCACCGCTTATGTCAAGTGCAATCATGTACAATATTGTTTTTTGGCAATGTTGTCTTTGATAGATTGTACTATGACTTTTGTTATGGCATCGGTGGTTCCAACGGCCTTTCTGAATCCACATTGGTTGTGACCAAGTAAATTGCGACTAAAAAAATGGTATCCCATTCTGGAGATGAGCAAGGTGTCGAGAACTTTCCCAATGACAGGCATAAGACTTATGGGCTTAAAGTATTTCCAGGATGCACTGTTTCTAAGTTGTTTGTGAATTATTTTTACCAACTGTAGTTTCCAAATTGCTGGAATAAACGCCACATCAGACATTTATTAAATAATTTATGGAAAACTTGGGGGGCAGCTTTAAAACCCGCTGACACGATATCCGATGAGAGTCCAGAGTCCATATATGCCTGGAGCCTTTTTGAGATTAATACCGTTGGTTGCCATTACAATCTCTGGAATTATGAATAAAGTGTCGTTTGGTTTTTTTTCCTTCTAGAACTATTTTTCTAGATTGTAAGCGTTTCACTGAATCTGTTTCGTTATCATCCGGAAAGAAAGCTGTTAAAAGTGGGCGTGCTGTGCCATGCAGGTCTAGAGATGTGTTGCTCTTAGTCAGGTTTGTGAGGTAGCCTGATTTGGTTTTCCTTCCTCGTATTACCTTGTAGACCGGGCTGCGGACTGCTGACTTTCGACACGTGATTTCACGGAACAAGTCCTAGCGGTGGCAGGAGCGTGATCCGTGGAGCTTGTCGTGCCGAATCGTCATCGGTCGCAGGAGCGCGGAGCAGGACCGCGATCCGTGGGGCTTGCCGTACCGAATCGTCACCGGTCGATTCGGGCACCGAGGGAATGGTTCGGACCCGTGCGTGACAGGTGGGAGAGAAGCTGTGGCTGACCACTTTTTCTCCGTCATGGCGAGGTGGGTGGGACACCCTGTCCTGCGGCGGTACGTTGGAGTGGCTTCCTTTACTGTGGAGGAGGTCCGCATAGCGGTAGCCTCACTACCCATGAAAAAGGCACCAGGACCACACGGGCTACCTATGGTGCGCTATGCGCTATTTCGCCTGCAAGGGGGGGGGGGGGTTGTGGATTACCTCGAAGGACTTGCTGACGTATGCAACAGATGTCTGGAAGAGGGAGCGTTTCCTAGGCGCTGGAAGAAGGCCATTTTGGCTCTTATTTAAAAGCCCGGTAACGATCCCTCGACGCCTAGTACATACAGACCGATCTGTTTGCTGGATGGCGGGCAATAGTGCTGGAAAGGTTGCTCCTTTGGCGGCTTCAAGCCGTTATAGAGCAGGGGACGGACTCTCCGCAGCAGTTCGGCTTTCGGAAAGGGGTTGTAACGGAGGATGGCATTGGATCTGTCCTTCGTGTAAACGACGAGGAGCACACTCTCGTGGCGTTTCCGCGTTGGGAGAGAGAGCGACAGGCAGTAGCGTCGGCCCTAGAAGGGGAAGTCACGGTCGAAGCCGTAGCGGGCGGCCTCGATGGTGAGGTGGGGCGGGTGACGTGCGCGGCCTTAAACCGATTCGCGACTACAGTCTTGCGGGCTAAGGAGTTGCCTGGGTGTGAAAAAGGGCGGAAGGGTTTTCTTTACGTTTTGTTTTATTTTTGTTATTGTAAATGATATTGCTAGCAGCTTGTACTTTTATGTAATTCCTGTTGCATTTTTATTGAATAAAGTTCATCTGGTGCCCGTTAAGGGAAGACTCGAAGGGTGGGCAGAGTCACTAATGCCATCGTTGGCGGTCCCTCTGTCCATTCGTTCAAGACTGCCTAGTTTTGTCTGTTTAGTCTTGTCTGTCTAGCCTTATCTGCCTAGTCTTGTCTATTTAGTCTTGTCTGTAGAGACATAAGTTATAGGGGTGTAGGGGTCAATTGAACAGGAGAATAGTTCAAGATTTTTCTTTAATAAATAAAACCAAATAGTAACAAACAAATTAAAAATGAAAAAAATAGTTTATTACACGCATTATCATTTCCAATATGTCAATTAGACAACAAATTGTAAATATTTTTAAACAATATTTAATTTCACCTTTAGTTGGGGTCACTTGAACAATTTGTTCTGGAAATAATTTTAATAGAATAGTTTTCTCAGTAAAATTATTTTTTTCAATATCACTGATTCTTGTTTCTATTTCCATTTTTTGGGGTTATCAGTGTAAATAGTGGTATTGCCTGGTACACGACCCTTGCTAGAATTTTCACTAGGTGTAGCTTTGGATAAAGAACGTGTTTGTGAGGGAGTACGTATAACTACTTCTTGTATTTGATTACTTTTATCTTTTAGTATACCATCGTTTTTATCATTTGGAGTAAGTACTTGCAGCTGAAGATTGTTATCTTCGATGAAAGCATACAATTTTGTTGATTGATTAGCTGATTGATTAGCAATCCCAATTGTACGAGTTGGTTGAGGCATGTAACTGTTGCAGGTGCGAACGAAGTTGTAGAAAATATTGGAATCATATGGGTAAATACCGGTACATTTAAAGCCAGCAGTTATATTCTCTTTTGTTGCTGATGACATGGCTGCCACAGTATTGTTGGAAAATCATAAATTGTCATATGAACTGCATTTAACCTGAACCAATGATCAGATTAACTATTAAAACGGCGTTTAAATGGACCGAATACACTTATACTACGAATACACACGAAGGGGCTAAAGCTTATGAGAAGTATGTGGCGGATATGATAGCATGGTAATTAAGTTTTCTCGATTCGCATGAAGTTGGCCCCCGAATTTTTGAAAATAATTGAAAGAACTACACTGAAAATAGTCTAGTTTAATTTTCAGATTAGTTTTCAGTTTTCAGAGTTCTGGCAAGATTTCGAATAGTTCTAGAGTTTTACGGAAAAAATATCTAATAACGGTTTCGAATAGTACTACGGCAGATAAACAAAAAATGTTTATTAGACAATTTTGTAAAATCAGTATCTATAAATTTTTTTATAAAAAAGTTTCGATGAAGATAAAAAAAATAGGAGAAATATAAGCAAAAAGGAGGCGGGTAAGTTTTTGAACATGTGTAGATTACAGAAATTGATATAGTATTTATAGTGTTGGTCTCTTACGAAACCGTATTCAAATATAAATAGCATGATCGATAGAAAAAAATTGCAACATTGTCGATTATAAACATAGGCTCTAAACGTATTCAGATTGTGCGTTTTTGTTTATAACTTCTTTAATATTGGTTGGTAAAAGAAATTACATTAATAATAAGAGATTTGTTTAGATGTCTTAAGGGGATACCCAGAACTCTTAACAGAACTCTTGAAAATTGAATTATACGAAACGTCTCGTTCGAAGATGATAATTTGTAGTAATGTTCGTCATTTCTTACATTTCACACTTCAGTCCACACGCTAGTGTAGACGGCGCACGGGCGGCCCTATACAGTCATATTTTTAGTGATTTTTGTAGTTGAGTTTTCCCTGCAAAATGATCTAGGGTATGTTTATTAACGGGTACATGTAGGGAGGGAGATAGATCATCTTCGAACGAGACGTTTCGTATATCACGATCAAACGAGCCCGCCTTCGGCGGGCTCGTTTGATCGTGCAATTATACTACACGTCTCGTTCTCGATGATAATTTGTAGACTTTTAACGTATAGGAAAACTCATTCATTTATCATGTTACATGACTGGAAACCATAAAGAAAAGAGTTACCGTGCGTTAGATAATACAGATTTTGCGTATCGTTATTATCTTGGATCGGGCGATTGTAAAATATTGCAAAGGTCTGTGACCGTCGAGGCTAACCAGGAGTACGTCTGGTTGTGCCTATATTCACTTCCAAAACCAGCCACTGATACTGCAGCATATTTTGAACTATGTGCTGTGAAGTGATTTGTATCAATGCCTGCTTTAGACAGCAAGGATTTTTCACAGTGACCAATCGTTTGAGAAGTTACGTTTTTGTATGGCTTGAATTTGTCGTTTTTCTCATTTCTTAGGTCTTTTGTCTTATTCAAGTAGTGAATTACAGCTGTAGCGACACACAGCCCAGGTTTTTCTTTATAAAAAAGGTAGTATAAGCTCTGGGTTATTTCTTCCTGGCTTAGACATTTTTATAAGGTCTGGTATTTTTATTGTTATTTTCTATTTGTCCATGGATATGTTTTATATATTAATTAGTGCGATAGTTTGCTGTGCTGTAGATAAAATAAGCATCGTTGATACTTTTTCTGCTGCACCCTTTAGCTGCTTTTAGGTACTTTTAGCTGATTTAGTCAGGTCAAGTCCTTCAACACTGGGGTTCCCTGTACTCGTATATTTAAACCTTGTAGTCGTTCCTCAAACATTCCCCTGAAGAATCGGGACAGCAGTTTATCCTTACGTAGATCTTGAGTAGAGATGAGTGATATAGCTGATCTGTTGCAGTTCAAAGTCCCATAGCTTGCTCCGTTTTCGAACGAAGCTAACTAAACTTCTAACTTTCCGTTAGAAAAAGTATTATAGTATGTTTACTGTAATTGCGTTAAATATTGGAATATTTTTTGATGTAGAAAATTTCCGCCATAGCTTTAAGGTACATGATTTCTGTTGATGCTTCATTTATTCCTTTACTTAGGAACGCTTTGCGGACAGGTTCCCTGCCACCAATGAAAGTATGTGTGCCAGTGGATGTATTTCTTGCTTGTAAGGAGACAATAATACATGTTTGTGAGGTTTAAAAACTAAAGGGTGTTCGGTAAGTAGTCATTTAAAGAGCGGGTTCCAGGGCTGGGTTGACCACAATGGTACCACGACTGTTCCCTCAGCTTTATCAGTTATTATTTTTCGCGAGTTCTAAGGGTAAGTGCGAAAGGAGGAAAAAACATAGATTTTTCATTGGTTCACTTAATAGTAAATACATCTACTGTCATCGCGTTTGGATCTGGGAAGCGAGAACAAAATCTGGGGCATTTTCGATTCAACCTTGATGTAAATCGGTCAATTGAGAAAATTAGAGACTTTATTAACCTTTTCAAATGACTCTTTACATAGCTCCCATTCGGTATCTATATTAGTGATTCTCGATGCTAAACCAGCCTCTTTATTCATAACTGACGGGATGTATGACGCGTAAATCCAGATTTTTCTCCTCTCGCACCATTGCCAGACCTCTATTGCTAATGCATTTGAGTGGGGATATTGATTGCCGCCTGTCCTATTGATATAGGAAATTGCAGACGTATTATCAATTCTTAAGAGAATTTTGCCGTCTGATACTTCTACACCAATACAGTTCTTCCATTATTAGTATATTAACATAATTTCTACTGTCGTAGTCGTTGTCACTTAAAATTAAGGCTAGTTATTTTTGCCTTTCTAGTCTTTTACAGTAGATGGATCTATATGCCACCCCTGAGCAAGCTTCCGTCTGCCAACACAAGTCTAAAATCTACTGATTTTATAATAAAAGCAAAGCAGTTGCATTTCTGACTTGGTGTTTGTGAACTTTTTTGGTGGTTTATGACAAGGCCCAATTGTTCCAACATGTTTTTCACCAAATTTGATGATTTTTTACAGGATTCATACGAATTTCCCACAATTAATGCTAGCAGCCAAACTATCAGCATTATCTGCTGGCTACTTCACAAGGTATCTGTACCTCAACAAGACGTCAGACTAGAAATCTTGGAAGTACACTTCGGATTTACCAACTTAGAGGGTTGGGAAGAACCACTAGATGGCCATCTGCATAGGATGGAGAAGGCAACGGGAAACGAAGACCCTCTCCATAAATGCATTATGTATCAATCCATACTTAATTAATCATCCTTCCAGATCACATCTGGAATGGTAAACCCTGACCACGCTCAGAAATATTGATCTTTGATAAGATAATCGGCCAAATATGATTTCTTCTCACGACATAAATGTATTTGGGTTTGATTTAAGTGCTCCAATGTGGGCATAAGCTATGTAAATAAAAAGTAGTAAATATCTTTTAGATCTATCGAACACATATATAATCCAATGGATATTAAGTTTTTGGTGAACATAATATCTTCCATTTTTAAAATGGATAGAATCGTTAAATGTATGTGTCTCGTATGGAAACTAAATACTTTTATTTATGTTTATGTTATACTGGTTTCGTGTGGAAACTCATATCTTTGTTATGCAGACAGTTTGCCGTATAAACAGTTTGTCGTATAGACAGTTTGTCGTCTGGACAATTTGTCATATAGACAGTTTTTGTACATGTTGTTTTTTATGCAAAAACTCACTTCAATGTGATTGAATCTACACACTTAAGCATTTTTTAAGTAAATGTCTCGTATGGAGGCTAAATACTTTTTTGTGATAATGTTTCGTACAGAAACATATATCTTTTTTGTTATAGAGACAGTTTGTCGTTTGGACAGTCTATCATGTAAACAGTTTGTCATATAGACAGTTTATCGTATCGACAGTTTGTTCTATAGATAGTTTTTTGTACATGTTGCTTTTGTACAAAAAAAATATATATAAAACATATTTCAGTGTGAATGAATCCACACTAAATCATTTTTGAATTGTCTCGTAAGGAGGCTAAATACTTTTTATGTGATACCTGTATTTCCATTCTGATTTTTATCAGTGGTTTTATTTAATTCTGCCAGTTTACAAACGATGTTTTGAGGTTATCAATCTGTTTTTCAATTTTTTCCAGCCTCTTATCCGTTTTTTGTTTCTTCCTATATCTTTTCGTGACCGTGAACATGATTTTCTCTTCTTCTTATCTCCTGACATTATAAACCTTTTATTCTTATTTAGATTTGGTAATTTTTTATACTTAGAGTACTCAGTACGTGTGAAACGTCAAACACAACGAACAAATATGACTGTACAGGGCCGGCTGTGCGCCGTCCACACTAGCCTAGGCGCCAAATTTCAAACTGTATAAAGTGTGAAATGTAAGAAATGACGAGCATTACTACAAATTATCATCGAGAACGAGACGTGTAGTATAATATATATATTTTTTTGAAATCATTAATTTTCGAAAATTTAGCACCTCATTTTTTATTATAACGTCGTTAATATGGATTGGACAAAGTAATATTAACATTACTCTTATCAGAGCTCTTGCATTTTTTTTATCTTCATCGAAAGTTTTTATACAATAAATAAATTTATAGAAATTGATTTTACAAAAATGTCTAACAGGCATTTTTTATTTATCTGCTGTACTATCGGAAACCGTTATCAGATTTTTTTTTGAATTTCTCAAAAATTAACAATACTTTTAATCACCATTTCCAGGCATTTTGTCGTAAGATACCGTAACGTCCTTAATGCAGTGGTTTCCCCTTGCCTTCTCCATACTGATGCCGTTGATTCTAGTGAATACTTCCGCCTCTGGGGTGATTTCTCACTTCCTGGACAACAGAGTGCCCCAGCCCTATACCCGCTCATAAGCCATCCAGGGATGCCGTTGGCACTTGGTATATGGGTGACTTCTAATCCCGGAAGTCCCTCGGTCGATATGTCAAATTGACATATGGTTATGAACCTGGAGAAATTTCAACGACTTGCAATTAACACAAAATTTGGTCTTTTCGCAAAATATTCTCTTTTCAAAACACTAATCACTAAAAAGGGTCACTATTGGTACAATTTTCTTTCAAGATATTCTTTCAAGAACCCTATTGCTAAGCGACGCTTTCTAACAACATGCGGCACTAAGTGGCGATGAAAGCGCCAGTGGCGTGCACCTATAAAATTTCTTGAGTTTACCTTCATTAGATTGGGTTGCATACCGCCAAGCGCCAGAATAATTGCCAGATCGAAAACCATGCGGCTCTTTCAGCGTCACCAATGGCGTGCACATTTAAATTCTCCACACTATTCCATCCTCATCAACTGTTGCGCCCTCAACAACTATTCCACGCTCAACAACTATTCCATCCTCATCAACTATTCCATCCTCATCTACTATTAATGTGTACTAATTATAAAAAGAAAAAAAAACGAATACGAAAAAATCGGGACCCCACTTCACACGAATGTTTTCTCGGCAGTAATTAATAGCAAGAAGAGAAATCAGAAATCAAGAGAGCTATGGTTATCACGAACCTATAGGGCGCATTTTTTTTCGGAAGACTTGGCGTTTTGTCGTTTGGTCTGTGAGACTTTTTGTAAATGTATTACGAAATCTTCTTTCTCCTTCCAACTTGATTGGTTCGCTGAACCAACTCATCCAGTAGGTCCATGATCTTTAAATGTTTTCCTTGGGAAGACGAAAAATGGAGGAATTGAATTGCCAATTGCATTGAAAGCTAAGAACATTGTTACTAATGTCCTTCTTTCATGAGAAGTAATAGATCCAACTTGTTACTAATAATGTTGACAGTCTTGAATAAATAAATACCAACAATAAACGCTACTAGGTCAAGATGAGCGCGCAGGTCTGATGTTCACAGTGGTTTAAATGTCCCTGAGATTGGTGGTATAATTAACCCCAAATGATTTTATTATAGTAATTTGTGTAAAATAATTTATTAAAGAACTATTTCCCGAAAACTCAATCTGAAGATTTAATGATGTACATGTATGAAGATATAACAACTTAGATTTTGTATTGTGATTATACATAGAAATTACAATATTATCAAACAATTTGCCAAGAGCCGAAAAAACTACATAAAAACTGAAATCTATTAAAATTAAATAAGCACAATGATTCAATGATCCCGTAGTCCAATTAACCCCTTTCTTCCATAGTGGTCGATTTCGTCGATGACTTGGCATTGATAGTGACGAGAAAAACAGAAAGAGTGTTAATGCTTAAAGCTAATTGGATCATTGAAGAAGCAAACGAATAGGTGGGAGAAATACAGCGATTTTTGGCCTCAGAAAAAAAGGGAGGCAGTACCAATAATAATCATAAGGAAAACTCATTACTTTTATAATGTGAAAAAAATACCAAAAAAAAGCAATACAATTCCTAGGTGTGACTATCGACAAATGCTTATTTTAAACACCATCTCGTCACATTTTCATATGAAGCGTTAAAAATTCTGCAGCGCTTGATAAAATAATGCCAAATGTCGGTTTTACTAGGGGCAGCAAGCGAAGGTTTCTATGTCCGGCCGTGCACGCCATCATGATTGGTGGAGTGGTACGCGCAGTACGCGCAGTCCGCAGCGTACCGTCTTTGCATGTTAGAGGTGGCTACCGGGGCGGTAAATATGGAAAGCCAAAACAAGTAGTACACTAGACCAAACAAGTCTAAGCCATCTAAAAGATTATTTCTGAAGTCGCCTAAACGGCAACGACTAATATGCTAACAGACATCATGTCTAGGAAAGAAAAGGACGAGCAGCAAAGGCACCCGAATTATGTGTACCTAAACCTCTAATCACAAGGGATGAAAAGAGGATGTAAACGCGAAATAAAATCAACGATATCTTTAGGATATACGAGAGGCGGCCATGATGTGATAATGCCAAATTTTTGGGTGCCATTACACTTCTCTAGCATGCATGGGTATGGAGGTTTTTACAATACTACGATTCGGCACGCGTCAGGTGCACTTTAAGAAAAAAACGTCTTGTTTGTCCTTGTGTTGTCTGTCTAATCTTGTCTGTTCAATCCCGTCTTGTCTATTCCGTCTTTTTTATCTAGTCTTTTCTATCTAACCTATTTAGTGTTTTCTGTCTAGTCTTCTCAAATCTTATATCTTATATATAGCTCAGCACTGTAAGCCCTATTGGCCCATGGCTTAGTTTGTGGCTTTCTTCCAGACTTTTCTATCTCTTGTCTTTCTCTCCAGTTTGTCATACTGCTTTGTTCTTCGTCCCTGATTACTTCATATCTCCATCTTTTTTCCACCTATGCCCCTTTGAAACTTTTGATTTGGTACGCTATCTACATTCATCCTCATGATGTGGCCTAACCATCTAAGTCTCTGTCCTTTGACTACTGCGATTATATTTGGTTCATTAAATAGATCTTCTATTTCTCGGTTAGTTCTCCTTTCCCATCCCTCTTCTTTTATTTTTCCTCTATACATTTTTCTTAATATTTTCCTTTCCCAAGCTCCAAGTAATGTTTGTTCTTTCGCTCCCAATCTCCATACTTCACTTGCGATTAATACCATGGGTCAGATAATTGTCTTGTATATTCTAATTTTAAGATTTCTTGAAATGTTTCTGTTATGTAATACTTTCTTGAGGGTGTACGCACATCGATTTCCTGCCATTATCCATCTTTGTATCTCTCTATATGTTTCAGGTTTCCTCTAGAAATCTGTACCTAGTTAAGTAGATTGTTCTGCTCTTCAAATTTGTAGTTTTTTCCTTCATATATTGTTATTCTTAATTTGCTCCGGTGTTTATATTCTTTTATATCCATGTCATATATTTTGTCTTATTTTCATTTATTTCTAAACCTACTGCGCCTGCGTTTTTTTTTCTAATTTTATTATTACTTTTTGCAGGTCATCTCTCCTTCTGGTTACTATTGTCACATCATCTGCGAAGGCTAGACATTGATTTTTTTTAATGTATAGAAGACCATTCCTATTAAACTTTGCACCTTATGACATATTCTAGTACACAGCTAAACAGTATTGCGGACAGTGTATCTCCTTGTCTTAACCCTTTGCACTCGTATTTATGTCTGAGAAGAGTACCTACCAACTCGGAATTTCTTGTCATAATCGATTAGGATGAAAGTATTTTTATGAGAACATATTACCTCTCAACTTTAGGGTTCGATAGTTCAAATCTAAAAATACAAAGATTTCATCCCTATTTACTTCTCCTTGAACAGGAACGATAAAAATCAAATATTTATTATTTAATTATGTATTTTGTATAATAAACAACATTATAAAAGTAAATATCACTTGTGAACTTGAATAACAAGAAAAAAAATAAATGTAAGCCTCCAGCATAATTGCATTGCTGCCCCGGCTCCCGCGCCTTCACCATGATGAAAAAAATTATAAAAACACCAAACTAGAACCAAAATAAGAAGCACAACATGAAGAAACAATTACATTTTATAATCTTGCAGAGTGTGATAATACTCGAAACAGTCCCTGATATGTAGTCCTGGATTTCGTGTACAGGTAGTGCACATATAAGTAGTTTGCCGTCTTCCACCTGCCACTTTTCTGTCGGAACACACTACTTTGCTCTCCTGACGTAACACGTGCAATTTGCCGTTTAACCGTTCTTCCTAATCAGCTGATGATCTACCTGGAAGTTTAGTGGATTGTCTATAAATTCCTGTAAGTTCATCAACCAATTCCCGAACAAATTTTAGGTGCAGCATGGGGTTTTTATTTTGGCGACGCTGATCGATTTTGTACAACAATTATGCGTTTATGTGATTTTCGCAAAAAGCAATGTGCTGCGGAGTAAGAGTCTGCTATATCAATACCCCCCATATATTTGTTGTAGTTTATAACAACGGTGGGTTTTTTCACTTCCTGCAAATTTACTCCAAGTACTCTTCTGTTTATTGGCTGAGTGCCCGAAACGTCCCAACTGCCAAGTACAGTGACGAACCTTTTATCTTTCCAGGCCAATAATAATAAGTTTCCCGATCTGCAGGCGAATGTCCTATCCTCGGAAATCTGCGGTCTTTTTATGGAGTCCGGTACAAATTTCCGGTTAATTTGGATAGTTCCAGTTAGGTACACGTTTACTTTCAGCAGTTCTCGTGCTAGTGGCAGGGTCGTATAATACCTGTCAGTAAATATATGATATCCTTTACTGCCAGGATTGCCTTCCAGTAAATTTTGGCACAAATGCAGTACAATTCGTGTACTTATAGGAAGGTCAGGCCTTACTAAATTCTCGGATGTAAAGCTTCCGTAATAAGACAAAATGGAATATAAGTACCCAGTATTATTTTGAAACCAACTACAGATTCATCCACGGAAATTTCCCTTGACGAAACAAAATGTTCCTTGAATCTTTTCTCCAAAAAAAATAAATAGTGACTGACCTTCTGCACCCGACTCCGAAGACTTTGATCGTTTGGATCTGTCTCATGCAAATGTAGCAATAAAAAAATTTGCATGAATCGCTCTCTTCTAAATATGGCACCAAAAATGGCACCTTCTAAATATGGCAGGAATTTTCGCATTAAAGTTTTGGGACCAATATTCCTCCAGCTGGCTAACGGTTATTGTACCCATATTTAGAATGACTCCTAGAAAGGCCTTTAATTCTGACACTGTAAGATCCACCCATGTATTCCACGTGGATCGCTTTGATAACGTTTTTTCTCTAATTTTATTACGAGCATATGTATTCGTCTGTTCTACAATTTTTTCCTTCAATCAATTCCTTTCGCAAAAATTCCTTCGCAAAAAAAGCCTAAAAAAGTCAATGGGTTTTGTACAGTTGTCAGGAATCTTTGGTCCTTCAGCTTTATCCCCACAAATAAAATCTATTTTGTGCGGCTTATTATCCTGCGTTGTAACATTCACCCATGGCCCATAATTGTCTTCTCCTGCATATTAAGTTGCATCGTCGGCGTCGTCGCTGCTGCTTGTGCTGGGCAAGGTATTGCCCGCTTTTTGTTTGTACATATAATGTCACTACCACGTGTATCACTTCCTTCAGCTTCTTCACTGCTACCTTCGTCACTACTTTCATTGCACTCTAATTCTTGATCATAATCGTCCATATAAAATTTGTCGTCAATGCTCTCAAACTCATTTTCAATGTTGCCTCGTAAATGTCGCTTAGGCATTGCGACCGTAAAAAATAGTAAGTTATAAAGTAATAATACTATAACCGTCTCGGGTGGTATTTGGTACGGCACTAAACTAAAGTTCACACCCAAATAGGAACTGTTTGCACACGACATACAATGTAAATATATAATGTCAACATAGAGATGCAATGTCCCCTGTACGGCGACATACGAGTGCAACGGTAAAACGATTGATGTCCCCTGTACGGGGACATACGAGTGAAAAGGGTTAAACCTTCTTGTACATAGCTCTTGTTCCTACTCTCATCCTGTTACCGGTTTATTTTAATGTTAATTAAATTAAGTTAAATATTTTTGTGGGGGGGGGGTCGTCTGGCTGCAAGGCCTTTCTGCACTGCGACCAACTTGATCTATTGTGCTTCATTTATTGTGCTTTTAAATTTTTAAATAGTTTTCCTTTAATTAGTTCTTTTAACGCTATCCGCACTTGCTCTTTATTCGATCGTACGCATGTTTGAAATTCAGGAATAGCACATACTTTTCTGTGTTAAATTCGTGGTGTTCCGACTTTACCTCTCTTAAAATGAATATTTGATCTATAACTCATATGCTATTCCGAAAGCTGCACTGGTATTTACCTATTTTCTGGTCTAACTTCTTTGTTAGTTAATTTTATTTATTTTTGGAACGCAGTTCCTTTAGGGAGGCATCGGTATGAGTGATTCAGTAGAAAACGTTATACGCCGCGTTAGTTTCGTTCTCTTTCTCTCATTGTATATTTTTATACCGCGCTCTCTCTCTTTCTTTCTCTTTCTCTCAATGTATATTACTATAATGCGCGCTGTCTCTTTCTTTCGCAGAATGACAGACGAGCGTGGTCGGTTTATAACCTTAAAACTAAACAAGAAAAAAATATATTCAAACGTATTTGTTTTTCGTTGTTTTAAATCACACGAGAGCTATATTGTTTATATTATACTCATTATTTGAATTAGATTTTGAGAAATGGAAACTTAAGAAAATATACAAAATACCGAAAAAAATAAGTTAATAAAAATAAAACTGTATAATTTGAAGCAATTGCTAACTGTTTACATATGTCGGCAGTTTGAGTAGTTCATCCAATTCGTGTAGCTCATGAAATCGTCAATTTTATGAGGCACTTGTTTAACTGAGATTTTCACTCACTATCTTACCTACTAAAACATCGAATCGGTAGGTATTAGTTACCTACCGATTCTATATTTAAAAAAATGCCAAAGTGCTGTCATTTGATAATATAAAGCAACTTTTCTTAATTAGTAGACCTATTAATAAAGAGATAAATAAAGAAAAATATTTGAGATGGTTTCACGAACTAGCTAGTCATATCGAGTATTTCAAATAGAATACATCAACTGTCGGCAGATCATGCAATAACTCAGTTATACACAATCTGACGGATTTCACTATATGACTACGACATATACATTATAGAGAGACAATAGTGAAATCACAAACTCAGCATCAAAAAGAGTATCGACAGTGAAAAAAGGAGAAAAAGAAAAAAAGCAATTATTTAAAATACAGATTTAGAAAAGTAGTTTCTTAAAATTTTATAATTTGAAGCCATTGCTTACTGTTTACATAGATTTATCGTACCTGTGATTAGAGTGTTTGCTATTTTTCTATCTTTCATATTGAAATAAAATTTCAACAAATAACTCCACAATCAATCAATTATATACAGATTTTATTTCGAATTATATCCGTTTAAAATCGAGTTTAAAAATTCGCGAGGAACTTCGTTCCTGATATTTGTCTGGGGGATCCCTGATCGCATACGTTTTTTTTTTTATTTTATATCATTTATTATTAGTGTAGAGGCTAGGATTTTATATGCTACATTTAATAACGCAATTACTATATAACGCAATTACTATACGCAATTACTATAATGACTATATATATATATATATACTATATATTAGGGTGGGCCAAAAAAAAACTTTTAATTTTTTTTTAAGCTACTACGAAAATATCGTCCAAGATGACGAAAAAAAAATTCTAGTAAAGTTTCAGCCCTTAATATTAATATTAAGAGGTGGCTCATTGTGATTATTGATTTCCCATTTAAATAACATAAGAAGTTATTTTGTTTTTGTTTGGATTTTTAATGCACTCGAACGAATAAATGCCTCGTAGAAATAAATACATATTCTTGTAGGAAATTTAACGTTCTACAAAAAAAGTCTGAAATGATTTTTTGCTAAGTTGACTCGTTTAAAAATTATTCGAGGTTAAAGTCCAACCTCAAATAGTTGAGGATAACTTTTACAATTTGTTATACTCTATCACAAAATAATGACGCAAAAACATAAAATATCTTAGTTTTCGTAAATCTTATCGAGTTTTTTTGATAAAACAATAAAATTTTTACAAAACATCGATAATCGTAAGAAAAATCGATAATTTCATACCTAATTAAAAAAAAAACTCTCGGAACTGTACTTTACCTGGGAGCATCAGATATTTTATGTTTTTGAGTCATTATTTTGTGATAGAGTATAAGAAATTGTAAAAGTTATCCTCAACTATTTGAGGTTGGACTTTAACCGCGAATAACTTTAAAACGAGTCAACTTAGCAAAAAATCATTTCAGACTTTTTTTGTAGATCGTTAAATTTCCTACAAGAATATGTGTTATTTCCACGAGACATTTATTCGTTCGAGTGCATTAAAAATCGAAACAAAAACAAAAAAAATTCTTATGTTATTTAAATGGGAAATCAAAAATCACAATGAGCCACCTTGAGCCAAACTTTACCAGAATTTTTTTTTCGTCATCATGGACGATATTTTCGTAGTAGCTAAAAAAAAAGTTTTTTTTTGCCCACCCTACTATATATACTATATATATATATATATATATATATATATATATATATATATATATATATATATATATATATATATATATATATTTATATATATATATATATATATATATATATATATATATATATATATATATTATATAACGCAATTACTTGCTTTATCATTACCATTACCAGGACCTTTTTTTATTTTTTAGGTCTTATTGTTTCTTCGACTTTAATTAGAGTTGGAGGTTCCTCTCTGAGTTGGATTTCTTCCGCAATTTTTTTTACATGTTCCGTCTCGTTTTCTTGATTTTGTGTACCATTTAAAAGATCTTTGAAATATTCTTTCCACATTTATACCAACCATATCCTCCTCATTGCCAATTAATCGTCTTTGTTTTTAGAGTATATTGGTCTCGGTTGATATCCTTACATTTTCTTTTAATTCCATGGTATAGACTCTTTATTTCTTTTTCTATTTTGCCTCTATAACGGAGTCATTAAAGCACTCACAAGAGTTTGTTAATGGCTCGCCGAGTGCTTCAATAATTTAATTTTTCAAGGTTGGCACCGCAGAGATTCAGAGCTATCAATCTGTCAAAAGTGTCAAATTTTCGGCGTGATAGTTTTGAGGTTATGTGATGTGTGATAATCGTGAATACAGAAATTTAATTTGCCAATGGTAATAAATGATATAACAGATATAGTGAAATTGGATGTTTTTTGAGCAGTAACATTCACACCATGGACATTATATATAGTGCTACTATTGTTGCTATCAAATTGCAACTACGGGGCACTAAAAGAACAACCAGGTAAGTTGATACTTGCATGCTCAAGCCCAAGCATTTCTGACACTTTTCAATTTTCTTTTTAAGGAAGCGTCAACATACCCATCCCATCAGAACGAATCAGATCCATCAGAAGACTTCCATCCACCATGATTTTTCATCATCAACAAATTACCGCCATGGTTGGTCAAATGTGTCCCACTAATTATTCGGAAACAATGTCTAGTATAAATCGGAGTTTGGTAATATAATAAATGTCTTTTGATATTTTCATCATAATATTAATACTGATTGGACTATTAATACAATAACTATTACGAAAAATTACATATTTTTGCATTAAGTCAATTCAATGGGTATCTGTAATTGCTAACATTCTTGGAATAAAATTTTTCGTTTTAGATACAGACGTGTGTGATATGTCCATATCCGTTAATTCCTGATGCCTAAGCGCGCCATTTCAGCCCATTATCAAGAGAATCTAATATTATATTTTGTAACGAGGGCGGTAAGTTGTCAATATCACGCGAGAGCGAAATTCCCATTCACTCGAGAGTGCAATTGACAATACCGCCCGTGTTACAAACAATATTTTTTATTACTCATGCGAGGGAATGTATCTTACAAGTTTGACATCCAGGGGCCATCCATAAAAAATGGAATAAAAAATGCAGAATTTGCTTTTTCAATTGTCTCCGGTGGTGTGGATTCGTCATAAGAACTCTCCTCAGCCTCCGCTATCACCATAGAATTTACACTCAATTTAAAATGATTTCTTTAATTTTTATTAATATTTTGTAATGAAAACAAATTCTAACACTTCACTATTTTATTATCGGGGTCTTGATTGTATTCATTTTATTTTCATTTATTTGTTTTTTTTTAATGTAACCTAGCGATATGGAATATTAGCGTGCGTTACCCAGGTTATGTGAAAATACAACGAGACGTGACATTTCTCGTATTAAATAATGTATGTCAAGAAGTACTCTTCGTGCATAAGCAATAAAAAATAAATACCGTTACATACAAAGCTGTATATACAAAGCTATACATACAAATTCACCCACCTTCATAACCAGGTAAGACCTATCATCTGCATTCCTTATAAATTTATGAATATCTTATTCTTAAAAAATCGTTGACTTTTTAGGTGCATAGCCCTGAGATAACCATTTCAATAAAGCATTTAAAAAAATGTCGTAGTTTGATATGATATAAGGATGTAGTCCTTATATATACTTAAACAGGACCTCAGCATAGAATATGTCGTCCATAAACTTGTAGGTTTGTACTTCTTACATTGTAATTTGAAGTAAGCAAGTGAAATATTTTCGGATGCAACTGTCATATTATTGTCATTGCACCAGTTACTGTATTGTTTTTCACATTGCGGATGTGATTTGTTCGGCAAGAAATTGCCCTCTGTATACTTAGCAATTTTGAAAATTTCGGGTGGGGTACAGGATAATTTTTCACTCACACTCATATTAATATTGTGTAATTTATTACAAACAAGTTTAGATTTTATAATTCAAACTGTCAGTGAAATGTCAGCCATCAGTTGTTCAATTTTCTAAATATGTATGCGCGAATTTTGTAATTTAGAAATTACATAAAAGGGCGCAGAATAGCAAAAATAGAATAAAAAAACTCTTTCATAAGGCATTTTTCCGCACTTGTCCATTAGAAAACTCCTCCCTAAACTCGTCGTTTGTAAAATTTGGACGCCTGCGAAAAAAGCGCGCTTATTGAACTCGTTGTTTAATATATTATTATTATTATTATAACTTTGCTCCATTTCTGCAACAAAAGAAGAGATTTTCTGTATACTTTCTTTAATTATATCCCATTACTCTTTTCCACTGTTTACTTTGTTCCTTGTAAGCTTGTTTGGATTCCTTTGTTTCTTTTATTAAAATCTCCATTCTCTGAACTTTTCGATTATATATATTTCTTTTGGCATTCTGCATCGAAACATTTTTTCCTGCTATGTTATCCTTTCCTTGGAGATGTTTTGCTCTGTACACGTTTTTATATTCGTCCAGATACTGCCTATATAATGTGCGTCGTGCATTTAGTACTTGATAGGAAAAAATAAATTTTGAAGCAGTTAGGTAAATATTCTATCTCGAAATGTATTTCTTGTAAAAAAATTCTTAAAATCTAGAAGACGGTCATATAAACAATAAAGGTAATATAAACCTAATAAATAAAGGTCGAATAAACAATACTAAACAAACAATGATGATTGTCTCTTTATAAATTTGCTGTGGTAAAAATTATATTTATAGCAAAATTTATATCTTCTTGTTGTTTCGAATACGCCTACTTTGGACCACGCTTGTTCAACTGTTAGGCTTTGATCTATGCCAGGTATTGTTGCATCTTCTGCCGGTGTGACTCCTTTCTATCTTCTGTCCAGGGGTACACCTATACTTCGGGGTTTTTCCTGAAATCCACGGACTTCCTTCAGAGTGCGTCTCACAGACTGTCTGTTTTGGAGATCTGTTATTCCCAGTTCTTTAATATCCTTCTCGGTTTCTATCAACCAAGTGGTACGAACCTTCTTGTTTTGCCAGAAGGTGAACAGACGGCTGGTTAGACGGTTTGGATGCAATCTTGCAACGTGGCCATAGAAAGCTACCCTTCTTTTCCTTGCACAGTCAGAGAGCCTCTCAATATGTTCGTAGAGCTAAGAGTTATGTCACCCTCGGAATTCCCCATCTTCCTTTACTGGGCTAGGATCTTCCTGAGGATTCTCCTCTCTCTGACTTCCAATTTGTCTACCAGATCTCTTCGATTCAAGGAAAGACACTCCATGGCATACTGGGCTTTTGGTCGTAAGACTGATGTGTAGTGCTTAAGTTTCAGGTTGCGTGACAGGCATTTCTGTTGTAGGTGTTCTTAGTCAGTCGATAGGCTAGTTCTAACTTGTTGACTCTCATGGATAATGATTCTCTTTCTGATAAGCTGGTTTTAATGCATTCGCCGAGATACTTTCCCTGCTCTAGTAACATCTCTCTGTTTGCTTCTTTGATGTTGGTGAAGAATTGTGTTTTCTCCAGCGACACTTGAAGACCCACTTTGGCAGCCTGCGGTCATTTACCTGCATTGTTGTCATCTCAAGAGAATCAGCAATCAGTGCTATGTCATCTGCAAGAGCCAGTCAATCTACAACCAGTCCATCGTTCGTACGTCCCAGGTAGATACCACTCTGAACACCCAAGTTGATCAGTTCCTTGCGCCATTCTCTCATAACCTTGTCAAGGACACAGTTGAAGAGAAGTGGGGAAAGTCCATCTCCTTGTCTCACTCCAGTTTTTATGTCAAAACTTTCAGACATCTCGCCTCTCAATTTTACCTTGGAATGGGTGTTCGTCCAGGTTTCTAGGATGTGTCTGTCGGTTTTCTTGTCTAGCACTAGTTCCTGGAGTACTTTTTTTAAGCGTTTCTCTATCAATGGAATCGTATGCCTTGGAGTATGCAAGTACAGTTTTAAAATTGAGGATCTGTTCAACACAGGATCGCGTCGTACTGAAGCCTCCCTGATATTTTGCCAGTTGACTATCCAGCTGATTTTCTGCCCTGTCTTGGAGAAAATCTTGTATGTTACCGGGACGATAGAAATTCCACATTAGTTGTTTAAATCAGTAAAATCTCCCTTTTTGTAAAGCGGATGGATCAGAGCCGATTTCTAATCGGGTGGTAATTTTTCTGTTTCCCAGATGTCCTGGCTTATCTCGGTTAGATTGCCCACGGCATTGCTTCCAGCACATTTCCACAGTTCAGCAACGATAGAGTCTTCTCCAGCTGCCTTATTATTCATAAGAAGTTGAATGATCTGGACAACTTCTTCCAATAAAGGGAGCAGCGGGTCCGGGTTTGGTGTGGTTTGTTAATAGTCGAAGTCTTCGCTGCGTGGATCACAGTTTAGTAGATTTTTAAAGTACTGAGCTGAAATGTGGCAGTCCTTGTCGTTAAAAGCCAGTTGGCCTTGTGAGTCTCTGAAGTGATGGCTTGGCGGAGCGTATTTTCTGAGTATCTGCTTGTAGGTTCCAAAAAAATCTCTAGAGTTATTCTTAGAAAAGCTCCCTTCGATTTTTGTTAGTTGGTTTTGTGTGAAGGTCCGTTCGGTCCTTCGAATTATCTTGGCTTTAAGCTTTCTTTGTTTCAAAAATTTATGCCAATTTTCCATGGTCTTTTTACAATTCCACTTCATGCAAGCTGTCTGGCTTTGGGCTATTGCATTATCACAGTCTTCAGTCCACCACGGATGGTTCCTTATTCGAGCGAGGGGGCGAGTTCATTGGCCGCCTTGACAAGAGTCTCCTTCAGTTGGTCCCAGCTGTTTAGATCTGTATTGTCCAGTCTCTAACTTACTTTTTGATTGTTCTTAAGTCGCCCTAATTCAAATGTTACCATATTGGAGGTTCTATGTAATCTAGTGTTTCTAGGCTGGAGTCTTATTTTGATCTTTGAGAGGTAGAGGTCTGAGTCCAAATTGGCGCTTCTTAGTACCTTTACGTTTTGTATTTCCTTTTGAAATTTTCGTAAAATGACCACATGATCTATCTGGAATTCACCCAGGTTGGTATTACGTGAAATCCAAGTGTTCTGCTTCCTTGGCAAGTGTTTGAAGGCTGTAGACTTCGTGAGCTCCCCAGAAGTCCTACCGATCAACCAATCGTTCTCCGTTGCGGTTGGTTCGCTTATGCGCCCTGATAATTGCCCTCTATGTTTCTGTATTTTTTTTTCTCTTCCAAATTTTCTGTCTTCCAATTGAGAATTGAAGTCACCAAGCAGTATGACGATGTGCGTCTTTGGAAGTTTATAGATAATATCTTCTTCTTATAGATAAAGTCTTCTCAGAATTTATCAGTTCTGCCTTAATTGCATCTGTTGTCCTGGTTGATTGGGGCATGCACATTAACTATACTGTAGCCTTTGCTTGCACATTTGAGAGAGAGGATGGATAGACGACTGCTCAGGGAGGTAAAGTCGGTGACTTTACCAGTATCCAGTATCCTGTGACTGATTATAAGTACCTAAATCCTGTACCTAAGTGGTGTACGTTCTTCATTACCCGCTTACCCACTTTTCCTTTGAGGATTCTGTAGCCTTGGGACTCGAAGGCATGTTCGTCCGCAAATCTGGTTTCCTGTACTGCTGTCAATATTATGTTGTGTCGTGTGAGTGAATCAGTTAGTTGTTTCAGTTCACCCACTTTTAGCATTGAGTTAGCATTAAATGTTGCATAAAGTTTACGTCCGGTGATTTCAGGATGCTCCAACTCATCGTTAAAGCATGTTGGTGCGAACTTGCCAGAATACGAAGGTCCGCTAACGTCACCATAGGTGTCGGTGGATTGATTGCCACATGAGGTAGTGCATTCAGCGAGATTTTCCTCCATGCTCAGTTGAAGAATATTCTTTGTGGGACAGTGGTGAACCACTGTTCCAGATACTACTCAAGTTGTTAGCTTGAGAGGCTTATTATTCGGGATTGTCACCCCTAGACAGGTCTACGGCTAAGGAGCCCTGTCCACTCCACTCTTCCCAGGTGCTAAGCTCTGGGCCGTTGGTTACCGAAGATGTTCACGGGGCACATATTATTATATTACTGGGTCCAGATCTGTTTTAGATTTTTTCTTTTTATTCATAATTTCTAGTAGGTTTCTGTTATAAAATGTCAAATTAATTAAAGTTCAAAGTTAGAAATTCTTCTCAAAATAGAAATCACCTATTCGCTTTGTTATAACACATTTTTTAGACCAACAACAATTTGTTTTTTTATTAGATGACACAGGCAATAGTGCAAACAACCGGTTCAGTTAAATTGTAGCAAATTGGTAATTTTGATTTGTACGGTAATTATAATGTCTATGGTAATTACGATTAAATTGTTACAATCATTGTAACCAATGAAAAAAAAACGTTTGCGGTCAGCGGACCCCCGTCAGGAACGTTCCTCGCGCATTCAACAGAACAACTTCTTTTTTTGAATAATTATTAAAATAATGAAAGTACACACAAATATTTTGATTGTATGTTCTGGAAAATATGAATAAATAATCTAAATCTCCATATTCAAACCCACTACAAAGTATTTCTCTTGCACTACTTGGATTTTAACATGCATTTAAGTAAGGTGAATTATAAAGTTGCTGTCGAAGATACGATGCAGATATTTGAAGTTGTAAAATTCTTATAAGAGATGAAAATAGGCAATTACCGTCGCCAGCAATGTTTGTGTCATGATGCAACAAGACATTTGACATCCATAATGTTCCTTGTATGGGGCTTGGAATGATTGAGAACTTGGACTAATTACTTGCTGAGCTTCATTATTACCTGATGATTGAATTTAATTATTCAGAAAGTGACTAAATATTACTTTTTCAGTTTCTTCATTATTTTCGAATAAAATAGTCGGTAATGAATCTTCTTTCGATGATTGTAATGATTCAGGTTCAACACATTTCTTCTTTGATTTAAATTTATATTTGTATATTTGAACGCCTTCAGCATGTTCTAAATCTGTAGTTTATAAAATTTCTTTTTTCTCTGTCGATACTCTCTTTGACGCTGTGTTTGTGATTACACTATCGTCTCTCTATAATGTATATAAATATAGTAAAAAAAAATAGCTAACACTTGAATCACATGTACGATAAACCCATGTAAATAGTAAGCAATTGCATCAAATTATAAAATTGTAACCTACTTTTCTAAATCCGTATTTTGTATAATACCTTTTTTTCTTTTTCCTTTTTCTCTGTCGATACTCTTTTTGACACTGAGCTTGTGGTTTCACTATTGTCTCCCTAAAATGTAAATGTCATAGTGATATAGTGAAATCTGTTAGATTGTGTAAAACCGAGTTATTGCATGATCTGCCGACAGTTCGTGTATTCTTTTTGAAATACTTGATACGACTAGCTAGTTCGTGAAACCATCTTAAATATATTTCTTCATTTATCTCTTTATTAATAAGTCTGATAATTAAGACACGTTTATACTATTATATGACAGCACTTAGGAATTTCTGGAAACGTCGAATTAGTAAGTAAGATAGTGTAAATTCTAGTTAAACTAGTTCCTCGTAAAATTTCAAGAGCTGAGCTTGCGTTAGAATTCATGAGATATACGAATTAGATGAACTACTCGAACTGCCGACAGATCATGGAATGGCTCAGTTCTAAACAATTTTACTGATTTCACTATATGACTACGACATATATTAATATAGTAAATATCAATCACTCAAATTACATGTACGATAAACATGTGTAAACAGTTAGCAATTGCTTCAAATTTTACAATTTAATTTTTATAATCTTACTTTGTCAGTATTTTGTATCTTTTCTTGACTTTCCATATCTTAAAATCTAATCAAAATAATGAATATAATATAAACCATATAACTCTCCTATGATTTAAAACAACAAAAAAGAAAAATACCTTTGAACATTTTTTTTTTCTTGTTCTTGGTTAGTTTTAAGTTTATAAACAGACCACGCTCGTTGTCACTTTGCGAAAGAAAGAGAGAGCACGCATTATAGAAATATACACTGAGAGAAAGAGAAAAAAAGAGAGAGCGCGCGGTATAGAAATATACACTGAGAAAAGGTGAAAGGCGCGTAACGGACAGCGTACGAGGATCATCGTACGTAACGTAACGTTTTCTGTCGAATCGCTCCTACCGAGACCTCCCGCAAGGAACTTCGTTCCAAAAAATGATTTTCATTTTCCTTGCAATTCGTTTCACAAATTGCAATAGTTATTTACACTTGTACATATGAATCGTTTTTTTTGGAATGGAATAGTTATTGTGGATGGAAGAGTTGAAAAGAATGGAATAGTTGCTAAAAGTGGAATAATTGATGAGGGTGAAATTTTATAATGAATTTTAACACATGATATATGTGGAACGTGAAGTTGTATATGAAAGAGTAATCAGAATTGCGAGCTACGCGATTCTTCTAGAAAGCGCATCAGCTTAGGTTGTATGAGTTGTAAGATGTACAACTCCTACTGCACAAAATATTTACTAATAATTCATTCGTCTCAAATGATTTTACTGCTGTTAGGTTGGTAAAATAATATAATTAAACATTTTTGAGATGTACTTAATCATATAGTGTTGCCAATTGTCTGACATCAAAGTGACTTTAATTTAAGGAGTGATATTAGAAATGAAAAGCTCCCAACGTTCATAAAACAAGTTACTATATTTAACGATGTAATATTAGTTACTAAGGTGTAAAACATGGACGATAAAAATCAGCTGTGGAGTAAAAGTAACTAAAAATCTCACTAAAACTTTCATAACCTTTAAATTAATTAAGTGACATTGATGTTGTCAACTTTGACGTTCAACATAACCAACATATTGTTTTTATCAAGTTGGTATCTTGTGTTGTTGAGTTACCAGCATACTCAAACATAATCTCACCAACTATTTGTGAAAGTTACGTTGTTGTTGTAAAGTTTAACAGATAACATAACCACTCCTCAATTAGCAACACTTAGCAAAATTATGTTACTAAACGTTGTCTTAATTTATCTGTCCGCTTCGCGGCGGGCAACCTAATATAACCGGGGTTAAACCAACGGTCCTTGCAGTACTGTCCTATATTGGATCGATAGTTCGCGCTAACGCGCTTATGTTTTCTTGATTTATCTGTCCGCTTCGCGGCGGGCAACCTAATCTAACCGGGGTGAAACCAACAGTCTTTATAACAATGTCCTATATTGGATCGTGAGTTCGCGCTGCCGCGCCTATGTTGTCTTGATTTATCTGCCCGCTTCGCGGCGGGCAACCTAATCTAATCGGAGTTAAACCAACGGTCCTTGTTACACTGTCCTATATTGAATCGAGAGTTCGCGCTGCCGCGCGTATGTTGTCTAGATTTATCTGTCCGCTTCGCGGCGGGCAACATAATCTAATCGGAGTTAAACCAACGGTCCTTGTTACACTGTCCTATATTGAATGGAGAGTTCGCGCTGCCGCGCGTATGTTGTCTTGATTTATCTGCCCGCTTCGCGGCGGGCAACCTAATGTAATCGGAGTTAAACCAAGGGTCCTTGTTACACTGTCCTATATTGAATCGAGAGTTCGCGCTGCCACACGTATGTTGTCTTGATTTATCTGTCCGCTTCGCGGCGGGCAACATATTCTAATCGGAGTTAAACCAACGGTCCTTGTTACACTGTCCTATATTGAATGGAGAGTTCGCGCTGCCGAGCGTATGTTGTCTTAATTTATCTGGCCGCTTCGCGGCGGGCAACATAATCTAACCAGGGTTAAACCAACGGTCCTTGCAACACTGTCTTATATTAGATCGATAGTTCGCGCTGCCGCGCGTATGTTTTCTTGATTTATCTGTCCGCTTCGCGGCGGGCAAACTAATGTAACCGGGGTTAAACCAACGGTTCTTTTTCACATTGACCTTTATTAAATCGAGAGCTCGCGCTGCCGCGCGTCTCGGTCTTCATCAGGTAAATCAAGACCAGATATATCAAGACAACACACGCGCTGCCGCGCGTATGGGGTCTTGATCAGGTGAATCAAAGCCAGATATATTAAGAACACATACGCGCTGCCGCGGGTATGTGGTCTTGGTCAGAAAAAAAAATTCTGTGTAAAGGCTATCGGCCACGAAAATACCAAATTTAAATTTCAATAGAAAAATCTATAAGCTAAGCCGAACTGAAGAAATTTTGAATACAACTGTCCAAGTTTTCAAACTATAGTTATTTGAATGTCTGACCTCGTGTGCGACTTTGAGTTTGAGGAGCGGCGACCGCTGCCAGATAAAATATTTTGCAAAACTAACGGGATATCGACTGACGGATATCATAGACTGACTAATTCTCTACAAATTTTTGAAATTGTATTGTTCCACGTTGTGTGAAACTTAATAAAATATTTTTTTAAACAAATTTCAACCAAAAACGAACACTAAAATTTAAAAATATTCAAAAATTGCGAAAAAATGTATTAACATTTGAGGGATTTCAATGAAACTTCTACTGAATGTGCGTATGCACCAGACGTATCAGTTGACAAAATTTAAACGCTCTTACTCCAATGGGAATGATTGGAGATGACAATGGGATGACACGTCGTGAGGAATGATTTTTACTTCAAAGTTTACTTGGAAATATCTCGTGAACGCCTCAAGATAGAAAATTATATGTATGATGTCGATGTCTACAAAAAAGTATTTTTTGCAAATTTTGTAAAAACCTTCGGTTTAGTCGCAAAAGTAAAATATATAAAATCCAAAAATTTATCCTAGGGTTTTATTTTTTCGTTTGTAAAAAAAATTTCCGCCAAAACGGTTCGCTTTGGAAAGATGAAAATGATACAATTTTTAGATGAAAATCTGCTCTATAAAACAGTGCTAAATGCATGTTTGGCAGACTTCGGAGACTTGTAAAAAAATGTATTTGCAAATTTTCAGTAAGTATTTCTTTATTAGAAAAAAATATGTGTCCAGGCTATCAGCCATGAAAATACCAAAACGTCAATTTCAATAGAAAAATGTATAATCTATATAGATCTCTAAGAAATTTCAATATATCTCTTGCAGTTTTCATTTTATAGTTATTTGAATTTATTAATTTCTATTATGTTCGAGTTTAAGGGGCGGCGACCGCAGCCAGATATAATATTTTGCAAAACTAACTGAAGGATATCCTATACTGACTAATTCTCTACAAATATGTGAAATTTTATTGTTAGACGTTGCGTAAAATTTACTAAAACAATTTTGAAACAAATTCAGACATGTTAATCACGAATTCCGATCAAAACCGAACCCGAAAATTTGAAAATATTCAAAAATTGCAAAAAAAATATGAATTCTTGAAGGATTTCGATGAAACTTTTACTTAATGTGGGTATCCAACAGAGGTATCAGTTGACAAAATTTGAACGCTCCCACTCCAATGGGGACGTCGTGAGGAATTATTTTTTCTTCAAAGCCTATTTGCAAATATCTTGTCAACGCCTCAAGATTGAAAATTATAACCGGAATATGCGTATGTAATCATTTATCCCTTCTCTGAATTTCGTTTTTCAATTTTCACGGGTTTAATTGAGCTTTTCCGCCAAAACGGTTCGCTTTGGTAAAATGAAAATGACACAACTTTTAGATGAAAATGTGCTCTATAAAACAGCGCTAAATGCATGTTTCTTAGACTTCGGAAAATTTGACAAAAAAATATATTTTCAAGTATTTAAGATTTAAAAAAATCCTGTGTCATGGCCATCGACCACAAATATGTCAATTTCAATAGAAACATGTACAATCTATATAAAACTTATGTAAACTATTTAAAACTTAATGCGTTTGTTAAAAAAAAGTGCGGTCTATATATCTGCGTTAAAATTAATTCATACAAACCCAAGGAAATGAGGCATAAGATTTTTCGAAGACGAAGCAGAAAAGTAGACGACATTTTTAAACGATAGTCATGTCGTGGCTATTAGCCGCAAAAAGTTTGCATGCAGCACATTTCAATAGGACTCAATGAACACTATTCGATTTTAAAAAGAAAATCCGGATAAATTTCGAGATGGCTTTTCCTTCAGCCGTCAAGTGGTAGAACTGACCGTTTTTCAACAATAACTATTTTACTATACACGCTACGAAGTCGAGGAATACACCTTTAGATTCCAAATTAAATGTGTAATTTTTAACTATTCTTGTAGAAAACTTGTAATTCTCACCGTTTGGAAAATGGATTTTAAATTACCAGATGACCGAAAAACGTACATCGTCCCCCATGTAAAATTAGCCGAATCAAGAATCTCCAATCAGAAATTTGTAAAACAAAAGTTTTCATTTCATAATCAGTAAAAACTCTAATCAAATATGGCCGAGCTTACTTTTACTCACGGAAAAGTGTGAATTTGCTGGAATATTCAATTGTTTCTAAAGTAGAATTTTCCAACTTTAAGAAATCTGAGAAATAAAATTTTCCCGGACACTATTCACTACGAAAAATGGAAGGAAACTTCTGTGGGGCGGAGATGATTATGCAACCGTTGCAAGCCACCCCGAATCCTGGCAAATGAATTGCATTTAAAAAAAATACTGGTAAAGTGGTTTGCAAAGAAATTTGCAAAAAAGAATTTGCTCCGCTGGTAGAGGAATGTTTACTCTATCGTTTCATGCTAGAAGAATTTATTAGAAATGTAGGGAAATGAAAAACGCAAATGTTTGAAAATCAAGTAAACAGTTGGAGGGCTGATTTCAAACGTCGATTTTGCCACGTCTGGGCCGTCAGCCGCAGAAAATTCATGCAACATATTTTAATAAAACTTGAGTTGTATTCGAATTTGAATCGAAAATGTCAATAAATATTGAAATGGCTGTTCCTTCGGCAGTGAAATGGTAAAACTGACAGCTTTTCGCCAATAACTCTGTTGATATACATTCGAGGAAGACGCGTGTTGTACCATTGGAATCTAAATTCAATTTAGAAGCTCCAATTATTTTAAAAAAAATCTCGGTATTGCGGTTTATGAAATAAATTTTAGAATTCAAATGTGAACGGAAGCAACGGAATCTGCTAAGAGAAAAGCAAAATCTTCGTTTTTTTTGTATAAATTTGTGAAAAATTGAGAATTTTGACGTTGCTATGTGTTGCTAATCAAGAGTCAGAGTCGCCGAAATCTGCAATTTAGATATTTCAAGATATCTCTTTGAATTTGATTAGAATTTCAACCTAACATTGAGCGAAAAATCAGAATTTTGATTTAATTTATTTTTTTAAATTTTATCTTCTCACAAGCACACGAATAATCATAAACCGACACACTTCAACAATGACATTTGCACATAACCTGAGCGAAAATAGTGTCAAAATGATCAGCTGTAAGTATAAATTGGCGATTCAGCGTCAAGTTTTCAGCGGTAGTTTATTTTACCTGGAGTGCGAATCCGTTGATGGATTTGAGAAACCCAAACGCCATACTGTTGGCCTTTTCGCCGGGCATGCACTTGTCGGACTGGAAATGTAAATTTTCTTTTTCGCGTTTCCGTTTGAAGAGGTGAAAAAAAAGTAACTTTGCGAATTGGGACCTGCGGAACGTCCCCGGAGGTGTAATGCGCCGAGATTAGTGTCGTTCGAAAGTAGACACGTGGGGCTATAATCGCTAAAAAGAGCAATCAAATTCTAAAACATTTCACCGAATACTGAAGGTTTCAATTTGCTCAATTTTGAAAAATTCGTTTCGAATTTGGACGGGCGTCGACCCACCCAAATGTGATCGAGCGGTGCGTCGTTCCTTTCGCCTTATAGACCCTTTCGTTCTCTATTTAGAAACCGCCACCGCGACGCCCTGTTATTTAATTTAGCGAATCCCGGAGGATACTCGCGTACGTCTGCAAAACATGGTTTTTCGGGCGTCCCGGCGCCATCAGGCGCGCAATCGCAATTAAACTCGAAAACAAACTAAAAGGCACTATGCCGAATCGATTGGTGCCGGTCCGGTCCCGACTATCGGGTATCCCAGGAGAGGGATCCGCGCAAATTAGGTGAAAAAAAACACCGCGTTTTTCCGATTTTAGTGTTAAAATTGACCCAGAGCAGGAACAGGATGCCGAACGTACCAGATTCTTCCACCGCCGGTTGCGGGTAAACATCTCGCATCGAACGAACCGGTTTGTAGACACGGTGCTCTTCTATCAAGAGAACGGCGTCCACAACAGTGATGGGAAAAACGTTTATTTTTCGCTTACATTTTCCGCCGCACCGGGTGAACTGACGGTCGCGTACTTTTCCGCATGACGTCAAAAAACGTGAAATCGACGCGGCAAGAGGACGCAGTTAAAAAAATCGAGCGGAGGACCAAAATTGCTCCTCAAAGGTGCTAGAAACGATCTCCTGGTTTTGGCACCTGGAGGACGCCGTGTGGGACTTGCGAGGGGCAGACGGACACGGGTCGAAGGCTCGTTCAGCTTTACAACAGAAAATGACAATTTCCCATTTCGACGTGCAAGAGGAACGGAGTTCAAGAAAAAGTTAAAAATTCAAAATGCACCTAGAGCCGCCCCCTGCGGGGGCGGACCTTTATAAAGCTCGTCTAAAAAAAACAATTTTTTGTTCAATTCAACTGAAAAAATTCAAGACGTAAACCGCGTTTTTTCACAATTTTTCTTAATTTTCAAAAAATCTTGATTTTTTTACCCCCTTTTAGTTCAGGGAATCATTTCCGCTCGAAATTTGTATAAGATTTTTTGGCCGACGATTATTATTTAAAAAACAAATAGATTTAGATTAATTACAATATTGGAAATTATTTAATTTTATTATGTTGGTACTCAAAAACTTTGACAATTTTACTAATTTAAATATTTTAGGGACATAATATGTCATTTTTCTAAATGTCAGACGCACAGAAAAATTTAAAAAATCACTCTTATTTTCTACATTGTCGTGACAAATATGGTTTAAAGTAGCGTTTTTTAAATTAGATTTTATTATCTTATACTTAATTCATTCTGTAAGTGTCCCTGAAAGGTTAAAATTTACTGTCCACTTTACCGCATCGTAGCCGTACTTTGCAACATTGTATGTAAAAATCTAGTTTCGCTGGACGTATACACGATGTCAAATCTAGCTTTACATTTCAGGAGACAAAAAAATTTATTTATTAATAATTGGTACATTTATTCCTCGTATCAGTGATTAAATATTCTGATTGCTGCCCAAGTAAAGAAATGTTTGTCGCAGTTTAATTTTCAATGACAAATCATTGTTAATATTCAATTGGTAGGCAGCAGTATATTAGAATTGAATGAGTTTATTTTGTTAGATGACACAGGCAATAGTGCAAACAACCGGTTCAGTTAAATTGTAGCAAATTGGTAATTTTTATGTGTACATTAATTATAATGTCTATGGTAATTGTAGATTAAATTGTTACAATAACTGGAACCAATCAAAAAAAATGTTTTTCATTTTCCTTGCAATTCGTTTCACAAATAGCCGTATTATACGATTCAATGTAATTAATGGAAGTCGCTTGAAATTGGCGTCATTAAATTTTTATCTTTATCTTAAATTATCAGCTTTAAATATCTTCACTCTATGTGTTGTTTAAATTTATCAACAAGAGAAAAATATTATGAAGTTATTTTTCTGTACGTCTTTGTTTAAATTTTTCAACGAGAGAAAAATATTATGACAAAGATTAATGAATAAGGAGTTGCAACCATTACTACGTGGTAATTCATACTTACAATGAATTGAAAAATTCAGTATGTTTTTCACTTAAGACAGTCGTTTCTCTCACTTATTTTGGCATAACAAGCGAACAAATAGCAAACATTTTGTGAAAACAAAATCTACAAGTAGCATTTAACCCTTCTTCAAAATTATCCCACATATTATTTAATGCTAAAGACCTAATTGACTCTATAAAAAAACCGTTGTATATCAAATTCATTGTTCGGAATGCTATAGCGTTTAGGTAGGTAGGTCAGAGAGGACGAAGTATTTCAACATTTTCGTGTCGTCTTAAAACAGACTCATGTTCGTTCTCTAACCATTGTCCAAAATGTAATCACAAATTCCCCGAAATAGCTTATCTAAAAATCTTGTATAATTGCAACAAAGGCCCGAAATTTAAAGTCCTGGAGTTATTAGAAATCTTCACACCCGTAATACCTCAGTTAATCTGCAAATCGACATAATCTTTTTCCAACTTTCCAATGCTTCACGCAATCTCCTGAAGATAAGTCCTCAGCTACAGACAGACGGGGCGGTGTCCCCACCAAAACTATAGGTACGAAACTCGAAGCGTGTAAGGTGAAGAAATTTATATAATTGTAAATAACAAGTTATATAATATTTTTGCTTATTAAATGTGGTTAAAAAATATAACATTTTTCTATTCAGTGTATGACAAAGTTGTTTTCTACTAGAAAATGAACACTAGTTAAAATTTAATTATAAATTGAAAATATTAAATTATTTTACTACCGAGAGAAATTACTTATTCCTCTTTTAATTTACCTGTATTTACAATAACAATAATTATAATAGAATAATTTATCAACTTCTATTCTTAGACCTGTTTTCAATTAATTTTCCTAAATTACGCAACGGTTAATCATTAATTTAAGCTAATTTGCTCATTTTTGCAAAATATATAATTGTTCTGTAGGTTACTAACAGAGTATAAGAGGAATGTCCAGTTACAATGGCCCCAACAAATGCGGATCGGAAGGAGCGGAATTATGGAGGAGATCGGAAGGGCAGGATTATGAGGCGGATGAACAATACCTGCCAATTGGGAAGTTATTGTGCATCGAGGAGTTCATTCAGAAGCTTTTGCCTCACCAGGATAAGCTAACAGTTCGGTCTTTAATCTAGTGTAATCTATAAATGATTTATATAAATAAAGTAGTCTCACTGTAATTAGCAAATGTATCGGACATCCTCAACTTCATAATTTAATTGTTACGAAGAATCAAATCTTATGCTGTAATATAAAAAAAAAACCGTAATCTACAGCCGGAAACACGTCAAAGGGTATATCACAATTGCAAATGGTAAACTTAATTATGGATCAGTATAGTTTGCAGCCGCTCGGTATTCTACATTGGAGAACACTATAAGTCAAATTTGGCGTAGAGGACAATCTTTACTTGAAGAATCAGTAAGCCCAAAATCATTAAATTCTCAGGAGTCGGCAGGAAAAATGGTAGATATAGAAAAGATAAAGTACTTATACTGAGGGATTGTCGTTAATACTGGGTACGATTGTAATCTTTCTCGTTGTATCAAGTTATTATGTAAGATGTTTCATTCAGTCGGAATAATATTTTGATCCCAAAACTTCCCTCATTTAAATTTTATATTTAAAGACATTATATTTAGGGACTTAAATTTTCACTAAATCAAATTATTATGAGACAGAGGTAGAACGTTTTATATTAATCTGCTTTTGAATAATTCCGTATTACATTTTTAATTCAAGCAAAAAATCCGTAGGCTGTAATGTTAATTCATTTTTTTATTTTCATTTTCATCCTGCCTTGAGTCTTAATAGGGAATATGCAAGAGAATTAGATTTACTTGATTTTTTTATCCCCGATACTTTATGATCTTGACATTACACCTGTACCAATATTTTCTTATTTAGTTTCTATTTAATTCCAAAACTTAAAATCAAAAAGAGCAAAATATGCGAGCGAAATTCAAATTTCCGAAGCGCATCACCATTGGTCGAACCGAAACAGGAACTGTCACGTGCACGGTATGATATTGATCGGCGTCGATATTCACTGTGCCGTTTTGTTGTGCAATATTTCTGTAGTGTTTTCCAATACCTAGTGCAATTTTGGTATATAGTGACATTATAAATGATCAAAAACAATGACTGAAAGTGGTTTTTTTAAAGTACAATCGGACAATCTACCAAAAATAGATACATATTTTGTATCGCATGCGCAAAATATGTAGGTAGGGAAGGACTATACACCTCGATTGGGACTTTATCCAACAGTTTATCTGGTGTACTTATAATAGTGTTTTTGCATTCCGGTACTAGACAATATCCATAAAATGGTTTTTTACCTTTTTCCATCATCGAAATAGCGATTCAAACAGAGAATCCGTAACTGTCTATGCAAATAGTAAACAACACTAAATGACAACGAGAGCTGTAACGTCATCCAAAGCGCGCGATAAATGGGACCGTTTAAACATGTCAAATTTAATCGGTATTTTATATATTTAAAAAAAAATTAAACCACTTTCAACAGTATTTATATTTTTTACTATGTTAAAACCTTCCCTATTGAAATCCATTAACATGAATTCCATTTCCATGTTTTTACCACTAAATTTAATGAAAATATTATGTTACTTGTGAAGTTATATCAATCTACACACTTCATCATTTTCAAGTTCAAGCAATTCAAAACAGTGGAAACTCGAGACGTGTAAAGTGTGTAGATTTATACAACTTCACAAGTTATATAATACAATATTTTCCCAAAACTTAGTGGTGAAAACAAAAAAGCAGTGAATGTTTCAATTCAAAATAAGTATGTATTACCCGTCGTAACGGCCGCAACCATCTTTTTCAGATAAAATTAAGGTTTATGAGCGGAGGGTCACGTCAAATTCTCGCGTTAGCGCGACAGGATGTCCAGTGAAAGTGAAAAAGAGAATAGCACTCCGCCCGAAATTGTTGAAAAAGCGAAATAAACTGCCCATATTTTGCTACCGATTAAATCTCGGGATCGATACGAGGATGCATATAGAAAATTTATGGACTGGAGAATGAAGCATAAAATTAAATTATTTTCAGAAAATGTTGTATTATCATACTTTGTTGAATTATCTCAAACAATGAAACCATCTTCACCTTGGGAAATTTATTCAATGGTTCGGACAACAATTAATATAAAGCACGACATCGATATTTCAAAACATTTAAAGTTAATAGCGTTACTAAAGAAAAAATCTGACGAATTCAAAAGCAAGAAATCACAAATTTTCACCAATCAAGAAATTAACAGTTTCCTCAATAATTCGCCAAGTAACAAATATTTGTTGATGAAGGTATTCATTTCTTTTTTTTCTTATAATGCTCTCTAATGGGCATAACGAAATATTTTTTTTATATAATTTTAGGTTATTCTTATCATTGGCATTAGTGGTGCTTGCAGAAAACAAGAACTACGAAATAACAAACCCTGCCAAATAGAAGACACCGGAACATCTCTGATCGTTAAAATTTCTGATTCTAAATCAAGATCTAACTCATAGATCTTTTGTAGTACCTAAAGAATTTTACCAAACCTGCAAAAAATATATTAAACTACGCCCACAAAAAATGGACAATGATTAGCCTTTTTTTTTCTAAATTATCAAAATGAGAAATGCACTAAGCAATGAGTTGGAATAAATAAAATTGGGTCTATTCCTAAACAAATCGCTAATTATCTTCATTTGCCGGAAGCAATCTTTATACAGGACATTGTTTCAGACGTTCGTGAGACACCATTCTTATGGATTCCGGTGGTGATTTATTGTCACTAAAAAGGCATGGTGGCTGGCGTTCGTCTGCAGTAGCAAAAGGTTATATAGACTGCTCCTTGAAAAATCAAAATGATAGTGCTACAAAAATTTCTACTCTGATAAACAATAATTTCACTTCCACAAATTCAAGTACATCATAGAATACGACTTCAAGTACTCATAATTCAACTAATATCTCAAATGAAGTCTAATGTCTAACATTAATATTTAACAATTGTTCCGTTACTAAACATTATAATCCAAAAAATTAAATAAATAATTATAAATATATCTTAAGATCCTATCATTTTTATTATGTTGAAGTTTATTCTTGGGAATAGTTATTTACATTAGAGTGCGGAAACAGTGATTTTACAATGCAACAGCTCGCCCTTCGGGCTCGTTCCCCATTTGCTGGAGCATTTGTAAAATCATTTCCGCACAAAATTTGTATAAGATTTTTTGGTCCACAATTATTATTTAAGAAACAAATAGATTTAGATTAATTACAATATTGGAAATTATTTAATTTTTTAATGTTGGTACTCACAAACTTTGACATTTTTACTAATTCAAATTTATTAGTTTGGTTGTCATTTTTCCAAATGTGAGACGCACAGTAAAATTTAAAAAATCACTCTTATTTTCTACATTATCGTGACAAATGTGTTGTAAAGTAGCGTTTTTTTAATTAGATTTTATTGTCTTATACTTAATTTATTTTGTAATTATCCCTGAAAGGTTAAAATTTACTGGTCACTTTACCGCAACGTAGCCGTACTTTGCAACATTGTACGTAAAAATCTAGTTTCCCTGAACGTATACACGATGTCAAAGCTAGCTTTACAATTCAGGAGGCCAAAAAAAAGAATTTATTTTAATAAAACAACTGATGTTGATATTTTGAAAACGTTTCGGTCTTTTTTATTCTGATCTTCTTTAGGGCGTACATATATATTTAGTAGGTATTAATGAAATTAAACATAAAAATATAGAGTATTAAGATTAAATCCTGACCAAGTTAACTCTTATATAGATAACAAATCCGTTCAACTTTATTTCATTTGACATTGACATTGCGTACATTGTGTTGCCCATATCGATGAATCACTATATCAGTTATATCAACATATTTTTCTTATTAAAGAAGCAAATTAGTGTGGTCGTAGATAAACTATATATAATATATATATATATATATATATATATATATATATATATATATATATATATATATATATATAGTACATAATTCGAATTGTAAGGCAATTACGTACTCGCGGAATTACAAGCTCGCCGCTACGCGGTGTTGCGCGTAACTGTTCCGCTTGTACGTAATATGCTTCCTACAACTTTCATTACTTAATATACTATTACATGTTTATAGTTTGATGCGTTGTCGTGCCAGGAAAGGCACTTTATTTGATTATATTAAGTCGCAAACGGTAGAAAAATTTTAATTTATATTTTCAAAACTAGTACACTTTAATGACTAAGTAACTCAAGTACTTTATTGTACTCTAATGTACTTTTATGCAAATAAGGTGCTACTTTCGAACCTAAAATTTTCACAAAATAAACCTATTTAAATATTATTATTGAATAGACATTATTTCTATTATCTAGATTCTAGAATAAGACCAAATTTTTATTAAAATAAAACTTCAGCTATAAGTTTAAGATTATTTTTATAGATAAAGTTATTGCAAAACATTTTTATTATATATAATATTATATTATTTTTGTTATGAATTGTTTTGCGAATGAATGTAATTTGCATTGCGACGAAAAAGAAATATGGTGAAGTCACCAGACCATCTTAATCAATTCATTAGAGATTAGTGGCTAGACGAAACTGTCAAGCAAACACCAGACAAGACCAGACAAGAGCAGGCAAGACCAGACAAGAGCAGGCAAAACCAGGCAAGACCCGACAAGTACAGTCAAGGCCAGAAAAGGCCAGACAAGACTAGACAAGACCATACAAGACCAGCCAAGAAAATAGAAAACGAGACAAGACCAGACAAGGCTATATATGTGTGTAATCTTTTCTATATAATTTTTACCGTTTATTCTGAGGACTGCTAAGTCTTTTGATTAGTTGTCCCCGGGTGTTTGCTCTTTGGGCTCTAGAGCTGCGATTCTTAAACCCTGGAAGCCGAATTTTTTAATGTTGTTTATATATATTTTAGTTTATATTATTTTATATTTTCGATATTTGTTAAAATTCTCTTATATTTATTTATCAATGAGTACTGAATTTGAAAGTTTTTTCTACATAATATGTAATTTAATCCACTCTTTAAATTGAATATTAATGATTTTTATGTTACTTGAAACGGCGATTTTGAGGCCATATATATATATATATATATATATATATATATATATATATATATATATATATATATATATATATATTTATTTATATATATATATATATATATATATATATATATATATATATATATATATATATTTATATATATATATATATATATATATATATATATATATATATATAAAAATAATATTTCTCTAAAATTTTCGAATAATGGACGAACGTACTTACACAGTCATAGCTTCCTTCCTCTCAGTCTTTCTACCCTCTGGAGGGTGTAGTGATATTATTTTCGGTACGTGTTTGAATTTTTTCCTTCCATGCGTTTCTATCTTGTGCTAGATGTATTGCCTCGTGCATTGAGTGTCCCGTCATTTCTTTTCATCTGTCGGTCCATCTCATTGGAGACCGCCTCTAGGTCTTTTTCCCTCAACTTTTCCCTCCACCACGAGGTTTTCCATCTCACCTGTTATTCTAGCTATGTGGCCAAAGTAACTGAGATATGCCCTATTGATTTGGTTTAGCATACGCTTTTTGATTGTTAGTTCTTCAGAACAGAGGCGTTTGTTCTGTGTTCCACCCATGACACTCTTAGGATTCGTCTATACACCCATAATTCGAAGTCATAGCTTGCTCCATGTGAAATAGAAAAATGAACGTTAAAACATTGACCCTATCATTTTGGTCCCTTTCGTTCCTTCGGTACACGAACTCAACACGGTCTAAGAAATTAAAATTATATTTGGAGATAAAATATGCTCCTTCGCTTTTTCGACATTTTGTATGGGTTAAGTTAGGTTATTGAAATATAAAGCGTTCAAACAATTTGTGTTTTGCCGGTGCGTCATCTGCGTATGCGCACTATATATAATCAATATTCTTAGTGTATATGCGCAGTATAAATAATCAATATTGTTTTTGTATTTAGTTTTTAGTTCAGACTCTTTTTGTTACAAAGGTGTACGTTATGTGTTTATTTCCTGCAATATATGTTCATAAAAGAACTTTTTGAATTTACTCTACATTAAGTGAAAAGGTTTTTCGGTTGTTATCTTCCAATAGGTTATGGGCCCAGATAACGAAAGGAGAATAAATTCTTAAAAGGTTAAAGTTAGTGAAAAAGTTCAGGTTAAAATGTGCTATATACAATCACTTGATGATCAAATGACATGTATAGGCAACCCACCGCACGCTTTCTGCGCATGCGCATTGGTGGGTTTTCCAACGGAAATTGACATAAAACCTCCAGTGGCGCGTAAACCGTTGGGTAACAATTTTTTGTTGTCCGCCGCGAAGCGGGAAGAAAAATCAAGACAACATACGCGCGGCAGCGCGAACTCTCAGTCCAATGTAGAACAAAGTGGCAAGGACCGATGGTTTGACCTTGGTTAGATTAGGTTGTCCGCCGCGAAGCGGGAATATAAATCAAGACAACATACGCGCGGCAGCGCGAATTCTCGGTCCAATGTAGGACAAAGTGGCAATGACCGTCGGTTTTACCTTGGTTAGGTTAGGTTGTCCGCCGCGAAGCGGGAAGATAAAACAAGACGACATACGGGCGGCAGCGCGAATTCTCGTTACAGTTGTTGGGGTTTATTATCATTTTAAAGAATTTTGAATACCCCCTTCAAATTTATTTTCCCTACGCCTTTGTGTTTTGCCACCTATGCGCATGCGCATAATGCGTACGGTGGGGTGCCTATACATGTCACTTCAAGTGATTGTTTATAGCACATTTTAACCAAAAGTTTGTTATTGTTAAAGTTTAATTTCAAGACAAAGTTAAAACTATAGATTGAGGATTAAAGTTGTAGTGAAAATATTAACCTCACTTTCATGACGTTTTGGGTGGATTATTTTTGTTTCTTCTCAAAATGGTAGATTGCAAAGGGAAACTTGAAAAGTTGAACAACAACGATTATATGAACTGGAAATTGAACAAAATGGTATTGACGCTAAAAGGGAAAATCTTTAGATCGTGATTAACAAACCACGTCGTTTGGATTTGGAGACGACAGCTACGAACAAACAGAAAGAAGACAGGAGTTTATTGATGGAAGAATGTGATCGAAATGACGAACGAGCATTCTCTTAGATCAGTGATGCCAAATCGTACAGAAGGTTTTCCCCCTAGGACCAACTTAAATTTCCCCTAGATTTCGATTAAAAACCCCTAAAGCCTGGTTTACACGGGTATAGTAATGGGCAGAGTAGAGTAGGGAGTAGAGTAACTCTACTCGTAGAAACCCCCAGTACAGAGTATCGAGTAGAGTACTATACTGCATGCAGTAAAGTGGACTCTACTCTACTTACCCCACCACAACTCCCAGTCTACTAGCCTCTTCACTCTACCCGTGTAAACATCTTCTCCCCTAGAACAGCAAGTACCCGTAGAATTTAAGTTGCAGTGTACACGTTGTTGTGCAATATTTTCATTTAAAAATGGTTAAGTTCTCGGAGGATGAAACAATTAAACTTGTTGATTTATTTGTTGAACAAGAGTGTCTGTGGAACTTAGGCAGTATACGCTATAGAAAAAAGGACATGAGGAAGGCCGCGTAAAAAGAAATCATCCATAAACTTGGAAAAAACCGGCTATGGTTTATCTGAACTAAAACAAAAGATTAAAAATTTACGATGTTCTTATAACCAAGAATGTCTTAAAGTAAAGAAATCCACTAAATCAGGTGCCGAAGCAGATGATATCTAGATTCCAAATATAAAATGGTTTGATGCATTTGACAAAATAATGAAATTGGCAAAAGCAGGAAAAAAAACTGACTGTTCTGGGGTACTCTCCATATTATATATTTATTTAATCGATTGTTCCCCTTTAGGAGAGCGATTGAATTTGATTGTACATGATTTGTACATGATTGTACATGATTTCATACATCCTCTCAGAATGCTCCTTCTTCCGCTCAGCTGTTCATTTTCTTCCAGGCTGTCGTGATGGTCTATCCTCAAACTTAACATTTTTGATTTTATTCCGGCACTCAGTGCGGTCCTCGATATTTTGTATTTTGACCTGTTGTAAGTCCCTCTGAACCTCGGTCAACCACTCAGTGCCACATTTACTCTGTGCAAATGACGGTGAGCAATTTCTTCGCCGTTCTGGAGTTTTCCATCCAGTAAATGTTTGTATAAAACTGTGCTCGGCGTTTTCTGAATACGTCCCTTATCGTGTGAATCTTTTGGTAGAGTTCGTTTTGAGGTCTCTTCATCCAAATACCGTTAACATTAACTGCCCCGTAAATCTTTCTGAGAATTTTTCTTTCCTGTTTTTCTATATCCTTAATTTTGGAATGACCGTCGATAACCATTGTTTCGGCTGCGTAGGTTGCTTCCGGAAGAATCACCGTTGTATTGTGCCTTAATTTTGCATCTAACGAGATGCACTTCTTGTTGTAGTGAGCACACGTTAGCTTGTAGGCTTTCTGTAGTTTGGAGATTCTTTGTTCATTGGCGATTCGGTTTAGTCCCGATGACTGTATGATTTCACCAAGGTATTTAAAATGGGGGACTTGTGTTATCTTACCGTATTGTGTGATTAAAGCTAAGTTATTTGCTGGTCGTCTTTCCATGTAGTGGGCTTTTTCATAAGAAATTTGTAGTCCGGTTCTTTGCGCAATTTCATCTAATTTTTCCACTGGGTGTATGGCTTCATGTCTGGTGTTAAGTAATAATGGCAATATCGTCCGCAAAAGCGAGGCACTTGACTGTAAGACGGTTCTCTTTTTTATACCAATTTGAATGCCTTTCACATGAGGTTCCCATTCCCTAATGATCGTTCTAGAACAATATTAAAGAGCATTGGGGATAATCCATCCCCCTGTCGAACTCCAGTTACAATGACAAAGGGATCCGATATTTCACCCATGAATTTAACTTTTGACATAAATCCTGTAAGCGTCTGTTCAATGATTTTTCGGGTCTTTCTGTCCATCCCGAATTCTTGCATAATTATAAAAAGTGTTTTACGGTCTACAGAATCATACGCTTTTCTGAAGTCGACGATTACTGTATTTCTACATTTTCTCATTTGTAATATTGTTTTTAAGCTCCACACCTGTTCAGCACATGATCGCCCTTTTCCGACTTGGTATTCACCAATTAGTGGATCCATCTGGGGTTCTAGCCTGTTTAAAAGTGCCTTGTAGAGGATTTTATAAGTAATCGGGAGCAGGGAGATTCCTTTATAGTTATTGATGGCTGTTTTATCAACATTTTTGTGTAACGGATGAATTAGAGCACATTTCCAGTCTCTTGGTAGTCGCTCCATCATCCATATGTCTGAAATGACGTTATGAAGTTTCTGCGTAAGTGTAGGATCGTTCAGTTTCCAGAATTCTGCAATGATCCCATCTTCTCCTGGTGCTTTGTTATCTATATATTATATATATATATATATATATATATATATATATATATATATATGTATATATATATATATATATATATATATATATATATATATATATATAGAACTCTACTTCGCACTCTACTATGTTTAAACGAAAAAAAAATCAAAATTGGTATAGTAGCTAGTAGAGTAAACTACTAGATACTCTACTCTCCTGATTACTATACCGGTGTAAACCAGGCGTAAAGTTTTCGCTTATATCAGAGGTATTTATTTAACTGGGATTTATGTAACCATCTATTTTGCTTCATCATTTTCTTTTCCTACATTATTTTTTGCTTATTATACTCTTCTTTTGTTAACTTTTCTTTTTTAGTTAAACAAGAAATATTTCAAATTAAAAATAAATTGTTTCATAAAATGTCTCGTTTTTTGTCTCCTAGACATAATGTTGACTCAATACTTCAAATATCATCGAGATATGTATTTAATGAGGGCTAGTGAAGGAATATTAGTTTTTTCTTTTAATCTTTCTGTTAATTTGTAAGCACAACTATAAACAATATGGAATGGTTGTTTCAAGGTTTAATATAAATTGTATAGAATCCTGCATTTTTGTTTGTAGTGAGTTCATGCTTTTGTGCTCAATTGCGCCTTATTTGGGTTTATAAATTATTATGTTCTTATATGTCATTATATATACCTACATTCTTTTCTTTTTAACTTTTTTTTCAAGATATACGTATTTAATTTATCGCCCTCAAAAAAATGTTTTCAATTATGTACCCGATAAAAAAAACCTAAATAAATGTACCCCCTACAGAAACCCTTTACATCTTGGTTCCCCCTAAATTTGGGGGTAAAACCCCCAAACCACCAGTGTGGCATCACTGTCTTGGATTGGTTTAATGATTGAAGATGATCAAAATGTGTATGGTGTATGGAATAAGTTGAAACAATACCACGAGAGACGCTAAACAATAAGGTTCATTTAATGCGAATGATTTGCACATTAAAAATGGAACAAAATAGTCGTGTTCCACAGCACATAAACGACATGCAGAGTTTGTTTGTCAAACCCATGGACATAAGCAATGAGGATTTATCTGAACCTTGGAGTGTCGCAATGTTGCTGAGCAGTTGACCAAAGAGTTATAGAATTTAGAGACACCCTAATTATTGCACTTGAGGCCAGAAACGAGGACGATTTAACATTCACATTCGTCCAACATAAATTAATTTCAGAATATGATCGCCGTGTGCATGCGGAAGCAGTTTCCAGTTCCGAGACGCTGCTGAATATTACCGAAGAAGGGAAAATTAAATGGTTTTTCTGTAAAAAGCCAAATCATATAAAACGAAGAAGCACAAGAGTCTAAGAATAAAAACTCAGATAAAGTAAATTCGGTAAATTCAGATCAAAGTGATTTAATTTTTTTGATGAATCAAAATAGTCATGATTGTTGGTTACTCGATTCAGGAGCGACAAGGCAAGTGACCAACAGCAGAGAACTTTTCAATTCCTTGGACGAGACATATAAGGCAAATATATAAGTCGGAAACGGCGAAAAAATCAATATCATTGGAATTGGAAGCGGGAAGTTAAAATTCCTGAATCAAGATGGGCGGATTCGAGAAGAACAGTGAATGAAGTATTATTTGCACAGAGTTAGTTGGGAACATTTTGTCAATCGGAAAACTGCCTGAAAATGGGTTTAAAATAATATTCAGGGAGAATAACTGCGTAATAGATAAAAACAATGAGCAAATCTCAGTAATGATCGAAGACAAAATTTATACGTGCTGCGCACGCCTGACACGGTGAACAATTTGAATTTAGTACATAAAATTGTATTCACAGTTGGCATATACGGTTGGGTCATCGAGACCCCGAAGCAATCTGAAAGATGGTATCAAGAGATCTCGTTGATGGAATCCAGATGGTGGAATGTGGAATAAAGGAACTATGTAAGACATGCTTCTAAGGAAAAATGACAAGGAAACCATGTCCAAAGGAATTTCACTTCAATGGTAGAGGAGCCGTGCTGGATCTTGTGCATACGGGTGTTTGCGGACCGATGCAAACAGAAACCCTGAGTGGCAACCGATACATTTTCACATTAATAGACGTTTTTTCGCGCTTCGCAGTCATTAAGCTGTTAATTCATAAAAACCAAGTGGAAGATCTTGCAGGGAATTCGTCGAAATGACAAAAACCACATTTGGAAAGAAACCGAAGATTCTACGCACGGATCGTGGGGGAAAATACACAGGAAACCGTTTTAAGAAGTACCTCAAAACAGAAGGGATCACTGCACAATTGACAGCAGCGTATTCACCCCAGCAAAATGGAATCGCAGAAAGAAAAAGTCGATCAATTATGGAAATGGCACGTTGTATGCTGGTTGATTCGGGCCTTTCAAATTCGTTTTGGGGAGATGCAATATCTCAAGGGAACTTCAGAATTCAAACTGAAACTCAACGGCAGTTTTTATCCAGAATCGTGTCATCACAAGATCGACGGAGTCAATCCCATACGAGTTATGGAGCAGAATCAGAGTTTCATTGAACAACATGAATCCTTTTGGAATCAATTGGGTATTTGAATCAATTTTTTTTTGGCATAAATCGAAAGGTCATATATAAATTGTATAACAAAACTCTTTTTTGTTTCCTTTTTTTCGTTGTAATTAAAAGGTTATAACAAGGCTATTATTAAGAATATGGGAATTGTGGAGTTACCTTCACTAACTGTTGCTAATCGTCTTCCAAACTGTATTTCTAAACGTGGAAAGTAAAAATGAATCTTCTACGTCGGCTGGTTCAAGAAATATACGGGCTTTTGTAATCCAAAAAACTGACATTTTTTAATACAACAACAAATATAACTGCAACTTCTGTCCGGTTATTTGACAGAAAATATGTTTATACAGCAGATACGCTGTTGCCAAGTTCAATTCTTTTGCAGAGATTATACTTTTTTTCTGTGTCGCTACAATTTAAGTATTATATGTATTAAATATATTTAATTTTATTTTAATTCTTTTAGGGGGTCATGTTAATCTTCTATGTATTCTTCTTATTCTTATGCATATTCACTAATGAATGTTTGCGACCACGATAATGACTTGAATATCGTCATCATGTGGTTCTCTTGGGAAGTATAATGGAGGTGATTTCCCGTTATCTTCCTCCATGGGTATGAAATTACCATGGGTATAAATTAGATTAGGTTGTCCGAGAGAGAATAGATCAAGACCGCATATAGCACGGCAGCGCAAACTCTCGATCACATGCGCGCGCAGCGCGCATGTGGTTTGATCGAGAGTTCGCGCTGCCGCACGCATGTGGTTTAAACTTTAACTTCGTAGATCCAAACTTTTATGGTACTCTCGGTCCAATGTAGAACAAAGTGGCAACGACCGGTGGTTTTACCTTGGTTAGATTAGGTTGTCCGCCGCGAAGCGGAAAGATAAATCAAGACATCATACGCGCGGCAGCGCGAACTCTCGGTCCAATATAGGACAAAGTGGCAAGCACCCTTGGTTTCACCTTGGTTAGATTAGGTTGTCCGCCGCGAAGCGGGAAGATAAATCAAGACAACATACGCGCGGCAGCGCGAACTCTCGGTCCAATATAGGACAAAGTGGCAAGGACCGTTGGTTTTACCTTGGTTAGATTAGGTTGTCCGCCGCGAAGCGGGAAGATAAATCAAGACAATATACGCGCGGCAGCGCGAACTCTCGGTCCAATGTGGGACAAAGTTGCAACGACCGGTGGTTTCACCTTGGTTAGATTAGGTTGTCCGCCGCGAAGCGGGAAGATAAATCAAGACAACATACGCGCGGCAGCGCGAACTCTCGATCTCTCGCTGCGCGCGCATGTGGTTTGATCGAGAGTTCGCGCTGCCGCACGCATGTGGTTTAAACTTTAACTTCGTAGATCCAAACTTTTATGGTACTCTCGGTCCAATGTAGAACAAAGTGGCAACGACCGGTGGTTTTACCTTGGTTAGATTAGGTTGTCCGCCGCGAAGCGGGAAGATAAATCAAGACAATATACGCGCGGCAGCGCGAACTCTCGGTCCAATGTGGGACAAAGTTGCAACGACCGGTGGTTTCACCTTGGTTAGATTAGGTTGTCCGCCGCGAAGCGGGAAGATAAATCAAGACAACATACGCGCGGCAGCGCGAACTCTCGATCAAACTCTGGTTTGATCGAGAGTTCGCGCTGCCGCACGCATGTGGTTTAAACTTTAACTTCGTAGATCCAAACTTTTATGGTACTCTCGGTCCAATGTAGAACAAAGTGGCAACGACCGGTGGTTTTACCTTGGTTAGATTAGGTTGTCCGCCGCGAAGCGGGAAGATAAATCAAGACAATATACGCGCGGCAGCGCGAACTCTCGGTCCAATGTGGGACAAAGTTGCAACGACCGGTGGTTTCACCTTGGTTAGATTAGGTTGTCCGCCGCGAAGCGGGAAGATAAATCAAGACAACATACGCGCGGCAGCGCGAACTCTCGATCACATGCGCGCGCAGCGCGCATGTGGTTTGATCGAGAGTTCGCGCTGCCGCACGCATGTGGTTTAAACTTTAACTTCGTAGATCCAAACTTTTATGGTACTCTCGGTCCAATGTAGAACAAAGTGGCAACGACCGGTGGTTTTACCTTGGTTAGATTAGGTTGTCCGCCGCGAAGCGGGAAGATAAATCAAGACAATATACGCGCGGCAGCGCGAACTCTCGGTCCAATGTGGGACAAAGTTGCAACGACCGGTGGTTTCACCTTGGTTAGATTAGGTTGTCCGCCGCGAAGCGGGAAGATAAATCAAGACAACATACGCGCGGCAGCGCGAACTCTCGGTCCAATGTAGGACAAAGTGGCAACGACCGGTGGTTTTACCTTAGTTAGATTAGGTTTTTATATGGTCTTAAGAGTACCGCCTATATGGTCTAAAATAAGATAAAGTTGCAAGAGTGGCAACGACCGGTGGTTTTACCTTGGTTAGATTATGAATTTAGTTCGCGCTGCCGCACGCATGTGGTTTAATTGAGAGTTGGTTAGGTTAGGTTGTATGAGAGAGAATAGATCGCATACAGCGCGGCAGTGCGTATTCTCGATCAATCCACATACGCACGGTAAATGCACGGAAAATGTGGCAGTGTATATTTTTTAAAATAATTGATATAAAAAACATAGGCGTAGTGAAAATTAATTATCTGAGAAATATTGAAATACTTAAACTATTATTTTTAATTATATTTACAGTTTAATTTAATATACTTACGTCAGAAAATTTATTTTTACTACGCTTATGTTTATTTAAAAGTTACTGTAATGCGCGTGCGTTATTTTACGCGTGTTATTTGTCTGTTTATTTATCTAGAAGGTTAAACAAAATATTTTGTTTAAACAAAATATTTTATTTAAACAAAATAAGTTTTTAGAAGAGCTTTTTTAAGTAGCAAGGAGTTACAAAAATAATGGCTTCTTCAAAAATAGATTATTCAAGTTTATTAGAAATTAATGAAATTTTAAATGACTCCAAAAAGAAAATCCCAAAATTAGTAGAGTGGGGATTAATTCCAGCAGAGGGGAGCTACAAATGTTTGAAGTGTGGTGGTGTATTAAAATTATCTAAAGACGTTGAAAGGTTAGTAGTTGTTTATTTTTATTATTATATTTTGAATATTTTTTAATGTATCCTTAAATTTTGATATCCGTAATTTTTTTATTGTAGAGTGGATGGTGTTCGTTGGCTGTGCTCTAATAAAATTAGTCAGGAAGGTGAAAGGAACAAAACCTGTGGTTATAGAGTTGAATTCCGACGTGGCACCTTTTTTGCCAATTCAAAGTTGCCATTATTGAAGATACTTGGGTTTGTTTCTTTTTGGGTTCAAAATGCATCACTGACATTGATCGGCAGACAATTGAAGATGTCCATGCCTACATTAGTTGATTGGGCATCTTTTTGCCGATAAATTGTTTTTGATAATTTTTTTACCCAACCTGAGAAACTCGGTGGTCTTAATAAGATCGTTGAGATTGACGAATCCAAGTTCGGAAAGCGCAAATATCATAGGGGTCACAGAGTGGAAGGGCAGTGGGTTTTCGGCGGTTACGAACGTGGCACTGGTCGCGTTTTTATGGTAGCCGTTGAGAAACGCGACTCTGATACTCTTGTGCCTTTAATCGAGACATGGATAGCTCCGGGTACGACGGTTATCAGTGACTGTTGGAAGGCCTATAGCGGTCTCAGTGACTATGGCTACAAGCATTTAACAGTTAATCATTCAATTAACTTCGTAGATCCCGTAACTGGGGCACATACAAATGCCATAGAGTCATCTTGGAGGGCCGCTAAATCTTCCATGTCGTCATCTGGTCGTACCAAATCACACGTACCCGGTAATCTTGCTCGATACATGTTTCAGAAGAGGTGTAAAGAGCTTCGGCTCGATCCCACTCTGGAACTTTTCCGTATGGCAGGTAAGTTGTACAATCGCGTACATCCCCTGCCAGAAGGAGGTCTTGGTAAGGATCGTGACACAGATGAGGAATACGAGGATGACGAAGACTAAATCACAGTTAATTAGTAAGTTTTTTAACAGTTAAAATTGCAGTTTTTCTGTTAATTTTTTTCCTTTTTATAGTGGTCTTTAATGCCCTCTGGTTCTCAATCGTCATCCCTTTGTTTGTCCGCTCTCCAGGTTTTAAATTGAGTTCGGACATTGTTTTCATATGGATTTTTTGCATTTCGATTTCTTAGATAGAGGATTTTTTTGTGATTGTGATGTGGTTGATGCAAACGAGAATATTGAATATTTATTTTTTTGATATGTATTTTTATATCAAAATAGTATTATGTTTTGTTATTATCAAAATTTCAATTAATTTGTATTTTTTTGTTTAAATGGTAATTTTTTTATAAAATTTTTAGTAAAACTGTGTTTTGTTTTTTTTAATACTTTGCAAAAATTAGATTTTTTTTGTCAAATTCAGTTTATAATATTGAAATATAATAAAATTACGTCTATGTTCTGCTACAACAATGCGTATGCGCAAAACTTTCAAATAGATGTGAAGTTGCAGACGGGTCTGTGTCTCCTTCGGTACCTATTTTTTTAATAATACCGTCAAGGGCCATAAATTTAAACGCACTGCTGCGCCTATATGGTCTAAAATAAGATAAAGTTGCAAGAAGTATTGAGTTAACCTGAGTTAAACCAATTAGAATGAAATTAGAATTAAAAATTAAATTTATATTTCAATGTTGTTGTAAGTGCATGTGAAGAAATTGTATATTGAATGTTTACCAGAACAAGGTAAAATAAAAAGATAAAATTGGCAACATCGGTTGGGCTTCTCCTGCACTTTTTGTTTGACAAGTAATTAGAGAGGTTAGGCAGTGAAGGAAAATATTAACTGTTGCGTCAAAAAAATGTCATTTTTTTCATAAAAACCCGTATATTTTTTTAATAAATCGACGTAGAAGCTTCGTTTTGGCTCTCTAAGTTTGCAAATACACTACGGAGGACGATTAGTAACAGTTATTCAAGGTAAAAATCCGCCAACTCCAAAAAAAATGGCCATTTCCATATTCTTTACAAATTCCCAAATTGAAAATATATTGTTAAACTTGGTACCGAAAACGGCCTGTTTTCGGTACCTGGCGTGGTACCGGCCTGGTCGCGTTGTGACGTAAAATGGGTAATTTCTACTCGCGGGTGACTGTTGATACAGTAGCTGTAGTAGACATGTCAAATATTAAAAGTTATCGCGCTTGTGTCGTACCATCGTGTAGGATTACTACAAAAAGAACTCCTCAAAAAATGTTTTTAAATGTCCCACATTGTTAAACGTCGATACCAATGGTTTTATAAGGAATGTTTATGTTTGAATGAAGTATCACCCTTTCGACGTTACAAACAAATTATGGGGCGTTTGCAGTCACTTGATTATTTTCAAAATTTTATAACTTTTAAATTGTTTATAATTAATTGATTTTTTTTAACATTTTCGCATTGCACATCCGAATTATTTATAATATATAAAGTCTTAAAATACATAAAAAATCGATAATCAAAAAAATAATAGATTTTTTTTATTCAACAACCCAATTGCTTCGTACACGTTCCGACGAGAAAAATTAAGGAAACTGGATCAAAGAGGACACGAGATGATATTTCTTGTACACGACAACAAATCAAAAGCATTTAGATGCTACAATCCAGCAACACGCAAAGTCGAAATAAGTCGTGACGTCACATTTTTAGAAGCCGGAAAGTCCACAGAAATTGAATTTTCAACCTTAGATTATAGATACCCAGGCAAAGAAACTAGAATAAGAGGAACGAAAAGAAAGGGACGTACAAGTCGACGAGGAATCGACTTCCCGAAGAATTTTTGTTTGGTCAACAAAAGGGAAACCAGCTAAGAGATTAATCGAAGAAGCAAATTTAAATACTGAAGAAGCTCACGAACCCAAAAATTTTGACGAAGCGATGTCAGGCAATGACAAGAACTAATGGATGGTAGCCATGCAGGAGGAGCCTTCACTCAAGAAAAACAACACGTGGGAACTGACAGATCTACCTGAAAAAGGAGAAGCAATTGGATGTAAATGGGTATTTAAGATAAAAAAGGACGAAAAGGGACTAGTTCAGCGTTACAAGTCCCGTCTTGTTGCACACGAATTTTCACAAAAATTCAGATTTAAAAAAACAGATTTCAACGAATTTTTTGCAGCAGTTAGTCGTCAACCGACGTTTAGAACTTTGCTGTCTGTTTCAGGGAAAAAGGGGTAGATAGTCTAAATGCTTTTCTTAACTGGAACTGGAACTTTGGAGGAAACCATTTGTTTTCGAAAATGCCGGGAGAGTTTGTCAGCTGAAAAAAGTCTATAAGGATTGAAACAAGCAGCAGGAGCTTGGCATGTAAAGGTAAATGAGGTTTTAATCAACGGGGGATTTATCCAAGGAAAAGCGGACCAATGCCTTTACACGAAAAGGATGATTGGTCTTACGTTTTTATCTACGTCGATGACATTTTGGTCGCTTGCAAGATGCAATACCAGATTAAACAAATAGAAGAAATTCTGGCAGAAAAATTCTAAATAATGGACCTTGGAGAAATAAAACGTTATCTCGGCATTGAAGTGACGAGGGACGCACAAAGAAATTTTGAATTGCGTCAATCAAAATACATTAATCAGTTGCAAGGACATTCGGTCTACGGAATGCGAAAGAAGCGAAGACTTCGATGGAAATAGAATACTACAAATCGCATTCGGAATCATCAAACAAATTGATGAACAATAAAGATTATCAAAAATTGCTAGGATATCTTTTATACATCCCTTGTACATCAATAAAAGGCCAGATACAACAGCTAGTGTCAATATTTTAGCCCAAAAGACTTCGAATCCAAACCAAGATGATTGGAAACAACTTAAACGCGTGGTAAAATATCTCTAGGGAACTTCAGAATTCAAACTGAAACTCAGGGACAGGGATGAAGACAATAAGGAGCTATTTGGATATTCAGATGCAAATTGGGCAGAAGATAGACAAACTCGAAAATCAAACAATGGTTATGTTTTATTTTTGAAAGGAGGAATCATCAACTGGTCACGCAGAAAACAAACTTCTGTCTGACTTTCATCAACTGAAGCAGAATTCAATGCATTATCAGATACCTGTCAAGAAACCATTTGGTTGCGAAGATTGCTGGAAGACATGCACGACGAATTGAATAGTCCGAAACTAATATACGAGGACAATCAAAGTTGTATAAAAATGATCAAAGTTAAGAAATTCAGTAATCGAACGAAGCATATCGATACTAAAGTACATTTCGTAAAGGATCATGTTGAGAAAGGACACATTTCATGCAAATTTTGATATACAGAAAAAATTCCAGCAGATCTTTTTACAAAGCCCTTGTCACCGACCAGGCATGTCAAGTTGAGAGGAAAATGTAAAGTTATTTTATTGTTTGAACGAGGAGGAGTGTTGAAATATAAAGCGTTCAAACAATTTGTGTTTTTATATAAAATAAAATTTATATAAAAACGTATGCGGTCAGGGGACCCCCGTCAGGAAGGAAGTTCCTCGCGCATTTAACAGAATCGAACAACATCCCTTTTAATATTTAAATATGTAAAATTCTTAATAAAAATAGAGATGGAAAAAGGCAATTACCGTCGCCACCAATGTTTCTGTCATGATGCAACAAGACATTTGGCGTTGAGCATTAATCCTCGCATGGGGCTGTTCCTCGTATGGGGCTTCAAATGATTGAGAATTTAGACTAATTACTTGCTGAGCTTCATCATTGCCGGATGATTGAATTTTATTATTCAGAAAGGACTAAATGTTATTTTTTCAGTTTCTTCATTATTTTCGATTAATATGGTTGGTAATAAATCTTCTTTCGATGATTTTAAAGATTCAGGTTCAACACGTTTCTTCTTTGATTTAAATTTATCTCTGCATATTTTAACGCAATTAACGCCAGCATGTTCTATATCTGTATTTTGTAAAATTTCTTTTTTTTTTCTTTTTTGTCAAACAAATACCTTTGAAAAAAAATTGTTTCTTGTTTAGTTTTAAGGTTTTAAACCACGCTCGTCTGTCATTCTGCCAAAGAAAGAGAGCATTATAGTAATATACACCATTATAGTAATATACACCGAGAGAAAGAGAAAGTAAGAGAGCGCGCGCGGTATGGAAATATACAGTGAGAGAAAGAGAAAGAAACTAACGCGGCATATAACGAGTTTTAAGGTTATAAACCACGCTCGTCTGTCATTCTGCGAACGAAAGAGAGGATTATAGTAATATACACGGAGAGAAAGAGAAAGAAAGAGAGAGCGCGCGGTATAGATATATACACTGAGAGAAAGAGAAATAAAAGAACGCAGGGTATAATAAAAGAGAGGGAGCGCGCGGTATAGAAATATAGACTGGGAGAAAGAGAAAGAAACTAACGCGGTGTATACGTCTTCATACCGAGTTCCAATAATCAATATTCTTAGTGTATATGTGCAGTATAAGTAATAAATATTCTTTCTGTATTTAGTTTCCAGTTCCGACTCTTTTTTTGTTACAAAGCTGTACATACGTTATGTGTTTATTTCCTGCAATATATGTTTATAAAAGAACTTATTGAATTTATTCTACATTAATTGAAAAGGTCTTTCGGTTGTTATCTTCCAATAGAGGGTGCCCAACTTAGGGATAAAAATTTTAAATGCTATTGCAAAATTTGTCACATCTCCAACTAACGAGCCAGAGAGGAGGGTAACGACTGCCGTCACCAGAGGGGTTCAACATATATAGCTCGATTATAGTGTATTGATATACCCTAAAAACAAGAAAATAATGACATTAATAAAATATAATGACATGACATTAGTGACTACAAATAAACGCGTGGACTGCCAACAAATTTTACATGAATATAGTTTAGCGCTACTTGTTTTTATTTATAATCACTAATGTTATGATAATATTTAAAATAATTTATATATATATATATATATATATATATATATATATATATATATATATATATATATATATATATATATATATATATATATATTAATATCTATTCATTTTCTCCTTTTTTGTGTATTTTAATATAGGCGTTAATTGATTTTAATTGCCACTTCAACCAAGATCTTTTGTAAATGGAAAATAATTTCTCATATTATAATTGATTTAATTAAAAAAATACTAAAACTCGGTCGACAATCAATTACAAATAGACAACTTCTAGCACAGACGCAATCGCTATTTGCATATTATTAGAACTAACAATAAGTGTTTAAAGTATTAAAATATTGTGTTGAGTGTATTCAAAATTTCATATTGTCTGAAAATGTATGTATTTTCATAATTTAGAATATATTATGTTAGGTTTAGGACTTTCCAACAATATACGTAATTCATAATTTACTATATGCTGCCTTGCTTTTATTTCCTTTGTGAAAATCTTTTCTTTAGAATATTCCACAAACAAGTTTCGCTTTCTTCTTCTTCTTCTTTCGAATAGGCCTACTTTGGACCACACTTGTTCAACTGTCGGACTTTGACCTTTGCCCAGTATTGTCGCATCTTCTGCCGGTGTAACTCCTTTCTCTCTTCTGTCCAGGGGGTACCTTTCCTTCGAGGTTTTTCCTGAAATCCACGGAGTTCCTTTAGGATGTGTCTCACAGACTGTCTGTTTTTGAGATTTGTTATTCCCAGTTCTTTAATATCCTTCTCGGTCTCTGTCAACCAAGTGGTACGAAGCTTCTTGTTTTGCCAGAAGGCGAACAGACGGTTGGTTAGTCGGTTTGGAGGCAATCTTGCAACGTGGACATAGAAAGCTACCCTTTTTTTCCTTGCACAGTCAGAGAGCATCACAATATGTTAGTAGAGCTCAGAGTTATGCCGTCTTCGGAATTCCCCATCTTCCTTTACCGGGCCTAGGATGTTTCTGAGGATTCTCCTCTCTCTGATTTCCAATGTCTCTATTAGACCCCTTCGGTTCAAGGAAAGACACTCCATGGCATACAGGGCTTCTGGTCGTAAGACTGATGTGTAGTGCTTAAGTTTCAGGTTGCGTGACAGGCATTTCTTATTGTAAGTGTTCTTAGTCAGCCGATAGGCTAGTTCTAACTTGCTGACTCTCTTCGATAATGATGCTCTTTCTGACAAGTTGGGTTCAATCCACTCGCCGAGATACTTAAATTTCTCAGTCCTCTTGATATTTCCCTGTTCTAGTAACATCTCTCTGTTTGCTTCTCTAATGTTGGTGAAGAATTCTGTTTTCTCCAGCGACACTTGAAGACCCACTTTGCAGCCTGTTTTCGAAGGCAGTTTACCTGCATTGTTGCCATCTCAAGAGAATCAGCAAACAGTGCCATGTCATCTGCAAAGGCCAGTTTTCAAAAGTTTCGCTTTCATAATTTTAATAAACTCCTCTAAACATTGCTAGTTAAACATTGTTCAAAATTATCCAGTCTGAATACAACCTAGCGCTGCACAATAATTCTGTTCCGAGGCAGCTAAAGAGTACTTAAAAGACCATAAAGTGCATCTTTATCGCCATAATATATATAGATATATATATATATATATATATATATATATATATATATATATATATATATATATATATATATATATATATATATATATATATGTTGTATTGTTCTCTCGGGGATTCCGCGTTGATGCTGAGGGTTGGCTCTGAAAAGAACCGGATTCTCGGCATTTCGGCGAACTAACATTCGCCATTCTCAAGAGATATATGCGTCCGTGCAGGTCAACCGTTAGACGCATACTGAGAGCTCGTTCGTGCGATGCGACTACTTATAGCTGTCTGGCTTCGGGTCATTCGCGTTGTGTGCGGTGCCTGGGTTCGGTTGTTTGTTTGTCTTGTTGGTCGTACATGAGTCTGGGGTGTCTGGGATTGCATTTTGAGGGTAGATATGATCGGTCGCCATGCTGGGGGCAGTCTCAAGGAATCGTCTCTCGTGTTCATGCAGTAGTCTCGTTTTTCTATCTCTATGGCTTCTCTGTATACTCGTGACATTTCGTGGCTAATCTGTGCAACAGTCCTGGAATTTCTAAAGTCCATCCAGTGACCTGTGTTTGTGTGTTGGACAAGTGCCGATGAAACTTTGTCTCTGTGTCTGACTGAAACTACTTGTTCTTGAATCCTAGCAGATATTTTTCTATTGGTACGTCCAATGTTGGTTCGTTCACATGTTCCGCAAGGTATTTCGTAAATTCCATGGGATTCTAACGGGATGGTCTCTTTAACGCTTTTGGTTAGGTTTGAAAATGGTGTCGATGTTGTGTCTTTTAAGGATTCTGGCGATTTTGTCAGTTGATCCATGAACATATAGTAGGTATGCTGTGCTAACGGGTTTCTGGCGTTCTTCGGTTCTTTGGCTACTGTTCTCTGTACGACGGAAAGCTCTGGATATTAAGCTGTTTGGATATCCGTTTGAAGAAAGAGCTTCTCGTAAGTTCCTCAATTCTTTCTGTAAATTAAGCTGATCGGCTAGTCTTTTGGATCGGGTGGTAAGAGTGTTGACTACAGATGCTAGTTGTTTGGGATGATGGTGCGAAGAAGCGTTCAGATATCTGTCTGTGTGGGTTGGTTTCCGGTACACAGTGTGACTCAAAGTGCCGTCAGGTTTCTTCTGTACCAAAACATCCAAGAAAGGAAGTCGTTGATGCTTTTCTATCTCCATTGTGAATTTAATTTAGTCGTGTTGGGAGTTAAGATGGTTAAGGGATTTGTCCAGCTCTGTTCTGCCGTGTGACCAGATTACAAATGTGTCGTCAACATATCTTAACCAGAGTGTAGGTTTAAGTGTGGCTGATGAGATTGCCTTTTCCTCAAAATCTGTAAGAAATATGTTGGCTATTACTGGGGATGTAGGTGAACCCATTGGTGCTCCTAGGACTTGTTTGTATATTTGACCATTGTACCTAAAGTATGTATTCTTTAAACAATGTTCTGCCAGATCTTATACATACTTTTCTGGTTTTAATTTTGATCTTATGATGTTTAAGGCCTCAGGGACCGGTACTTTTGTGAATAAAGATACAATGTCAAAGCTCACAAGGAGGTGGCCGGGCTGGAGTTTGTGATTTTTCAGTATGTCTATGAAGTGTTCAGCATTGCGGACATAAGAATCACAATCTTCGGCGCATTGTTCTCCAGTTCTTTTCAGAGCCAACCCTCAGCATTAACGCGGAATCCCCGAGAAAACAATACAACACAGGTATCTATCCGCGAAAACCTCAAATACAACATATATATATATATATATATATATATATATATATATATATATATATATATATATATATATATATATATATATATATTTGAAATTTTGGTTGAACGTGTTGTTTACGTCGCTGATTACGAATCTATTATTAAAATGTTCAAAAACAAAAATAATATGACGGTAAATTTTTCGAGAAACTCATTCAATTTTTACTAAATGTCGTACCTAAGGGCTCATAATTTCGCTCATTGCGAATGAGTTATCAAAGTTTTATAAAACAGAATGGCGGACCAAATATGACGGATAATTTATCGAAATCTTATCAAATTGAAATTGCGTATTTAGAAGTTTTTCATGTCGTTCATCAGGTATCAATTATCAGGATTCAAAAAAAACAAAATGGCCTCTCCAAAATGGCGGATAATTTTTTGAAAAACTTGCGCATTAAGGGTTATTCACACTGTACCAAATACGTATAGGCAGGTTTCGGCATACAATTCGTTAGAATTCTGAATTCATACATGATTACCTAATCAATAAACATGAAACTAGCCCGGGATTTATGGGGCGATTCATTATTTTTACAGTTTTGTGTCAATACAATTTTTAGAAAAAGGTTTCCCCACGCAGTTTTCAGTCCTTTTTTTGAATTAGGATAAACTGAATACTAAATAAGCAGAGTTGGTATCACACACAAGTATCACTGTTACGCGGAGAACGTTTCGAGAAATTATGATTTCAGATTTCAGAGAACAGATTCGTAATCAGCGACGTAAGAAAACCCCTATATACGCCATTTTGTAAAAATTGGATGAGTATTTCGAAATATCCGCCATATTTAATCCGTCATTTGTTTTTTTTAAATTTATGTATAAATAATAACATATTCGTGATCAGCGACAAAAATAACCCATGAAACCGGAATTTCAGATATATCGGACGAGGCATTATACACTCAGGTGCATTTTTTAATTTGTAGTTGTTTTAGTACTTCGAATAAAACTTAAACGTGTTAACTATAGTGTTTTACAAGGGGTGAACCCCCCCCCCCTGGCTACGCCCATGCATCAGGCACAGAGTATCAAGGTAGTTTCTGGGTTGACTTGTTTATTTTCGATTAATTCAGTCATTCTCAGGGCAGTTTGGTGTGTTGATTATGGTTCTGAAGTCGTGTTGTGCTGAAGTGCTGAAGATGGTGCAAAAGCTGTTGCTCTTGTGGCAAATGCAAGAAGCCAGCGGTATGTGTCCAGATTTCTTCGTATCAGTCTTTCTGCCCTCCAAAGAGCACTTGAGCGGTTTAGGGAGACCAGAAGAATTACACAGAGGCTGGGATCTGGCAGGAAACGAAAAACGACTGCTATCGATGACAGATTTATCGTTCGTACTACTCTACAGAATCGTGTAAAATCTTGTAGACCAGCACCTGAACTAAAATTAATCTCACGTCACCGAGTAACCAGACGTGTCTAGATTCTGCCTACATTCGCAAGATGGAAGAAACATGTATGGAGACGAGTGGGAGAACGATTTTCGGAGTGCCTCTTAAAGCCCCGGCTTATCCATGGTCGAAATTCCCTGTTGGTATGGGCAGAAATATAAATAATATAAACCCAAAACAGTGTAACTCGGATTATTATCAAATGCCTTCTTATCCGATATTGCATCGCCTTCTACAAATTGTTGTTGCACGGCGGACGAGTATGTCGCCCACTTACACAACTCAAAGCCCCCGCCCTTCAACAACCGTTTACACCGAGAATAGTTGAATCGCCTTATTTTCCGACGGCACCGACGCTAAAAAATCAACGTCAACATCGCAAGTCGGACGGCGCGGAGCACAAAAGAGTTGAACGAACTGACTCCGAAGACAACACAATGTAATTGCCGAATCTGCAGTAGCTCATGTGGGTGAAACCGCCAAACTAGCTGCTGAAACCAGCTATGTTCGAGACAAACCTAAATTTTCCTGTATACCTATTTGCCGAATATCTGCAGTTAAGGCGAAGGTAAACAAACGAAAATTACTTAATAAAGAAAAGATATCAGCACGCCTCCCACTACCTTAGGCACTAGCGTGGAAAACAATTCGCAAGGGAGTGCTCAAACATTGGGGTTTGAAAATGGCATGATGTGGAATAAAATAAGAGCTTGACGGGGTTAAATCCGTGTTAAAAGAAATATGCCCTTAATAGCTCGATGTAATCCCATATCGCCGACTGATATGCCTCTTTCAAGGTCGGCGAGCGTGGTAATTATTTTTCCAAATTCGAAAAACGCCTACACGCCAAGTCAAAAGAGAGATGAGAAAAAAAGTTTTTCGCATTCGCGGTCCTCCGTACGAACATTGGCGAGGGGGAACTTCCTCTATTTCCCAAAAAAGATCTATAATGGTTCCCAAAAACGATTCCAAAACAGCGGTTTCCTTCGTAGCTACACATGAATGCCTTTACGCTCGAACAGTATTCGGGTGAGATCCCATAAGTACATAGCTGAAGGGAGTACGAAAAGCGACGGGCATTTCTAAGAGAAATAAAACAACTATTTCACCATAGATAAAATATTACCACTATACATACCACTAATATACCACTAATACAACTAATTCACTATAGATAAAACAACTCTTTCACCATAAGTAACAAAAGGAAACAACCCCGCCCCGATTATGCCATCAATTTTTCCCGATTTACCAAAATTACTGTCGGATAAAAGCAAATCCTTCAAGTGACAAAGTCGATAGGTCTACGTTTTGGGGAAGAATATCATCCGCTATGTTATCAACAACAAATGCGTTGAAACGAAGAAACGCCCGAATATCAAAACGCGAAAATAGAGCCGCCAATTTTTGTCCAAAAACTGAAACTTTTTGCTCCTCCAAAGCCTGCAACAGACACATCTGACTTTTCCACGGAAGACCTAATTTTTCACACTTCCACAATCCAACAGAAACCGAACGCAGTGCCCTTTTCCCGTCTTGTCGGCAACAAACGTAGACAACAACACCGAGGAGGCCGTTTGTTTTGCCGAACCCCGAGCCTGCCATGTACACATAGCTTTCTGGGAAGCCGACGACGCGGGTGGTTTTTACTAAACGAAATGTAAAAGCGAATTTTGAGGAGCCTGACAATGAGAATAATTGTCTGTCTCTGTACAAGCCGATAACAAATGTTGATCCAATAGACAGCAAAAACAAAGCAAATTTGACTTGACCATCATAAATCTTTTCCAAGTAGTTCATTTTAAAAATTCGGAACAAACCTGCATTTTATTATTGACCTTTGCAATAAAAACAGGACAAAGTCTTTGGAACAACAGGTTTCACTTCAGACTGAACAATAAAATTCCTATTCGTCGGTTGAGCTTTCTCTGATTTTTTTACACATCTGGAAGGACGTCCGACGTCGACAACGTCCGGATATGTTTTTCTTAAAACTTGACAAATTACGTCGGAAGTCGGAATATCCCCCAAAAGCTGCTCCAAGCGCCCGCTTTGTACCCAGGTCTATAACTTGCAAAGCCCGATTTAAAAAAATTAATTCAGCAAGATCTGCCACACCTAGCTTAGATTGCAACGCGGATACGGGTGCGCAAAATGCATCCAAGCCTCAACTTAAGCCTTGGCGTGATTCCACCCGAAGCGGTTGAAACCGAAAAAATTTCTCATCCAGAACAACCGATGCAACCCGCTCAATACATTCGGTTCAATCCAGAATGGCTTTATCAAAAGTTGGCTCGAATTTCTCATCAATATCTAATTCCAACTCATTAATTCGCATTTCGAGTTCGTCATACTCCAACAAAGTTTAAGACAACGTAACGTACGACGTCTTAAAATGACGTAAAGCAGTAGCATCGCTTAACTTGGTGGAGAAATCTTCAACAAAAAAATATTAGTTCGCAAATCTAACGTCGACCGGCCGCACCCACGCGTTCGACAAAATTATTCCAGCCGACAAAATGGAATGAGAGCAAAGATGCAAAGGGATTTTGGAAAGTATTGTATTTCAAAGATGCTCAAGGGGAATCAAGATTTGAGGAACTAGCGACTTTTGTGATTACTCTCTTAATACTGTATCATTCTAATGCCGATATTCTGAGGCTATTTAGCAGTATGAATATAATAAAAAATAAGATAAATAAAAAGTAAAGGAATAGAATTAAGATAAGTAAGTAAGTCTTTTAACTGTTATATTACGAAAACGCTGTGGTTTAAGGTTGGGAGGAAAATGTTGCAACGAATATCAAATTCCAATAAATGTTATCAAATAAATCGGTATCAAAGAATGAATCTGAAACCGACGATGACGATGCGTAAAAAACGATTCGTTTGAAGAAGAAGAATTAATTTAATTCGTTGATCTATTGTTCTGATGTTACTGACTTTGGCTTGCTTTACTAATTGTATATTACTAATTGTATGTTATTACGTAATAATAAAGGAAACTAATTACTAATATACGTATTGTTTTATTATGTTATTGTATAGTATTGTATTATGCACTGATCAACGAAAATAATCAGGACATGGGGAAAAGGAGTCTGTGGGGTAAAGACGAGAAAACACAAGGATAGAATCGTCAACATAAAATGCTTGGCATTCGCTGATGATATAGCCATCATAACTAATAGTAGAAAAGAAGCCAAAGTAGCTCTAGAAACACTCCACGAAAACTCATCCAAAGCAGGGCTTCAAATCTCCTACGAAAAAACACAGAACATGGACACAAAATCTACAGACAGACACCCACTTATAACTAAATATGGAAAGACAATACAAGTAGACAGTTTCAAATATCTGGGAGAGATTATACAGAAAACAGGACTGAACACAAAATCCAATGAAGAAAGGATCAAAAAACTACAACAAGCATACAGACTTACATGAAACCACTACAACAAAATGAGTATCTCTATCAATGCTAAATTAAGACACTACAATACAGTAGTTCTACCAGAGGCCTTGTATGCCTCAGAAACAACGGTAATCAAGGGACGAATGAAAATCAGGGATATAGAAAAACAAGAGAGGAAAATACTAAGAAAGATCTATGGGCCGGTTCAAAAAGAGGGGATCTGGATAAAGAGACCAACAAAAGAACTGTACGAACATTTAGAGACGATTACAAACAACATCAGGAAAAGAAGGGCAAAATTCTATGGACACATATATAGGATGAATGAAAACAGACTGACCAAGAACATTTTTAACATAGTGATGACTAATACAGTGAAAACCAACTGGGTAAAGGAAACCTTGGAAGACCTCAAGAAACTCAACATCTCCATAGAAGACATGACCGACAGGACAAAAATACAGAGAAAAAATAAGAAAACAGAAGTTTGAACAAATTCCCAAACAGAAGAAAACAGGAAAGAAGTGGACAGAAGAGATGATGAAGAAAGACAGTGAATATATGAGAAGTTTCTAGGCAGAAAGAAGAAGGCAGAAAAAATTACATGTTATTTGATTGTGTTTTAGCGCTCTCCTTAAAGGGGAATTATCGATAATAATAATAATAGTATTGTATTGTATTATAATTGTTTGCTTTCGTTTCAAAAACTAAAAATTTGTTTCGTGAGAAATTTAGCGATTATGAGAACCGTCCGTTTCTTGTTAGTGGTTTTCTGGTAGTTTTAGAATTTGAATTTAGTGGATCTAGTGGAGAGCTCTAGTGTTGGTAACGCTGATTTAGACACTCAAAACTCGAACAAATTTTCTTTGATAGTTGACATGAATAGATCGACTAAAAAGGGAATTAATGGATATGTCGTTGCTAGACTTGTTGTTTGTAGAAAGCATGTGTTATTGAATTTGAAGTAATTCAAGTAAATGACGTAATCTTTACACAACTTTTTAATCTTGCTCAATCATCTCTAGGTAATTCCCAAATTGCAGAAAGGCACTTCTTCCCGCCAAAAAAAACCCTTAGTATATCATCAATTTGAAATTCACTTGAAAATTGCCTTTAAGTTTATATGCGAGTGCCATAATAATAATCTAAGTCAGTGGTTTCAAATGGCAAATTCCTAAAGCTTTTTTGTCAAAGTTGGAAAATCTTTCTGTACTTGTAACCAAAATTTTCTCGTTGAAACATTTGCTTTAATCTGCCTTTACAAGATAAATCAATTATCATTTGTTGCTCTGCTGTCGAAAGACCAAAGTCTTATTTTTCAATCACAAATGGGTTTATTATCTATTCGTATTTCGACCTGTCAAGATCTTTAAATTAAAACGAGAATTGCTTGCATAGACTGGCCAAGTGATTATTAATAATAATAATTTAAATTTATTTTATTTTATCTACAGGGCAAGAATTTTTAAAATTGGGAAACATGTCGAAGTTATTGTTTTTCAAATTCAGTAAGCAGTTCCAATTTTTCACAACTGCAGTAATCTTCTCCTGTACCAGAGCATGTATTTGAGGCCCTTGATTAAGGATTCGGGCATTGATTTATTTAAAATACGGAGTTTTTGAAAAATATCCACTAAATACGCAAGTTTGGCAAAGAATTTTGTGTCATTAAACAAGTTTGCTTAATATATATTATTAAAAGCAAGAAACATGGCGATCTAGTAAATATGACGTGCCTCACAATAATTAGAAGTGCTCTATATTCTGTATCCAAGTCATTACACAATTTTGCAAAGAGCCTTCCTGTTAATGGGCCATTTTTAATAAAATTTACAACTCTTATTATAACTTCAAATATTGTTAGTAGTTCTTTAACCATATCTTTTCAAACAAGTGATTGTATATGAATCATGTAATGTGTCCAAATTGCACCCTTCGAATTAGTGCCTATAGACCAGCGTTTTTTTCAATACAGTTGTCCCACAAAATATTATTAACATTAAAAAATTATAAATCTTTTGAAAACTCTACTTGCGTACTATTCTATTCAATAGTACAGTTTCTACAACAAATCTTACATATGTAATCAAAACTTGCAAAGCGAAAGACGATGGTTTTATTTTTTCAATTAATTGATCGCAAAGATCTTCAGATATATTGTAAATTATTCTTCCCAGCGTATTATCTGCAAGTGGAATCATTCTAATTTGATCAGCATGTTCGATTCGAGCACAAAAGTTTCTTCTTTGGATTGTGTTTTTTTGCATTTAGCTATTCTATAAGAAACCTTATATGATGCAAACAATGCTTTTGATGTTACAGATATGGAGTTTAAAAACTTACTTTGTTGTGTTTCTTTTGAAAAATTCTCTAATTTATTGGGTAATTTTCTAATTTATTGGGTATCAAGCTATCTGCGGCCAAAATATTCGTACAGAGCAAACACATTGATGGTTCTGGACAATTAATAACCTTACATGTAAATCCCAATGCTAAATACATTAGATCATATTGTTTACATTTAGAATTACTATTTGGCGTAGTTATGTTGCTGCTATTTTCATAACTTTTAGTTTTACGATAAGTTTTTAGCGAACGCGAGAGCTTCAAAAATTATATTTTTGAAACATGCCCTTTGTAATGGTCTCGCGCCCCCTAGAGGTGGGCGTCCCACAGGTTGGAAACCGCTGCCCTAAATCGTAGTAATTAATCTAATTTACAACACATTTGTAGAAATTATCTTGAACAATGAAATAAAAGAAAAAGTGTTGAAAAGAAAAAGTCTTGAGAAACCTAAATATCCACTGCAAAACAAGGTCACACAATAAGAACAGGTTTTAATATATTCTCGGAATTATTTAATTGAGACAAGAGAGAGAGAAAATATATTTATTGTATACTTTATATAAAGGGATATGGACCACGATGTCCTTGTGCTCAGTTTGATACAATATTTTTCACAAGAAAACATTTTATGTGATCTTATCATTAGAGCAGTTTCAAATACTCAAAAATAAAAAAGCAATAAGTTTTTTATAGTAAAAGTTAGTCTGGTGAATTTTCCAATAATTGCAATTAAAATAAATATATTTGTTATTTAAGATTTTCCACGCTCCATTAAACAAAAGAAAAATAGGAAGATCAAGATGAGTGGGTAAATAAGGCTAGACCGACAAGATTAGAGTACAAAATTTGCACAAATTTAAACGAAGAGTAAATATACTAGACTAGACTAAATAGATTAGACTAAACTGAACAGATTATACTACAGATAAAGAGTCAAAACTAGGTAGATAAGATTAAATTGACTCTACTAAAAATGCAATACTATGCAAATGAGATTAAACACTAAAGACCGTTCTGAGAGTGAATTTAACTAAATTTTATTCACAGCGTTCATATATATGGTAATTCGCATTCGCAAAGAACTTGTTTATGTTACATTTAATCTTACATTAAAAGCATATCACTTCAGTGCGCACGTTATATGATGGGTAATCCCGGTATACTTCGATGGTACAGTATTCGTCAAAATAAAGCGGATCGAAATTTGGAGTGCTATGCTCACCCAATATGCACTCGTCTTATTTGGATTATTTCTTATATAACATTACATCGGTGTTTAAGAAAATACAGTAACAGAAATGCACCAATTTACTTTCTGAACTGACGCACAAGGGTTTCTTAACTTCATATCTACCATGCTCTCTTGAAGAGAGTCGTCTCTACTCGTCTCTTTATTTCAATATCGTCTCTTTATTTCAACATTTATGTATATAGTCTATCATTAGCAGAACAGTTGCCGGATAGGCAAACCCGCCTAGTTGACACCTTAAGAAAGAACCACATATGAAACCCGTGAGATGAAACCCCAAGTGACAAATAAAAAACTTAAGATCGGAGAGTATATTGCAAAAGTAAATCGAATAAGGGAATCGCTATACTTTCTTGGAGAGACAGGCGTTACGTGCTGATGCTCTCTACAAAGCACTCAGATTCTCAAGTTGAACTACGAAATCGCCGGGGACAAACAAACAAAAAACCCGAAGTTATACTTGCTTACAGGAAAATAGCCTGTTGATCAATGAGATCAAATGACAGCGTACCAATCACCACTTAGAAAAACTATGAAGTGGTATAGAAAACTGGCGTTTGAGCTTTTGCTGAATACTGCTATGGTAACTGCTTGGTTAATATCACAGGTGGGCACAGTTAATCCAAAAGTTAATTTCGTTAATCGTTAACTCGTTAATAAAAAAATTAACTTCGGTAATCGTTAAAGCGTTAAAATTTCGAAAATTTAACGAAAGTTAAAATTAACCATTAAAAGTTAACCATCCAAAAAGTATACTGCTTTACCTGTTGGTACCTTTTGCCATGGGATACATTGGTAAATAAAAAAAACAAGGAGATAGATTAATTGATTTAATTATTACAAGCGACAATAGTGGAGCGCCCTAAATTTGCACAGGTAGCAGAGCATATTCGCACCTACTATGGAAGAGTAATATGGAAGAAAAAGGCTATTTATTTTATTATTCATAATTTTTCATTAGTTGTATGTTCATGATGCCTTTCATGAACATAAGCATATTAAAATTGTCATCTGACAGTGATGAGCGTTTAGCTCTCAAAATACAGTTCCCTGTATTACAAATTACAGTTGTAAAAAGTAGTTCTACTGTGGCGCTTGATGGGATTGTAGAATTATATTTTAAAAGAAGATTTGTTAAATAAAACTTTTTCATCTAGAAAGGTTGCATCCATAAAAGATTCTTTTGACTTTGAGTCCAGTTAAGTTTTTACCAAATTCGGCGCTTTGTTTTGAAAGTTTTTGGCGTTCTCTAGACTTCAGACTGAGTAACAGGGCTGAAAAAATCTTCTCCTTCTTCTTCATTATTGCTGCTTCTTTTCATTTCCATTTGCTTCCCTTTTTCTATTCAGAGCGTCTTCGACTTTTGCTTCCATAAATTTCTTGACTTTTGATAACTTGCTGCTATCATACTTTTGCAGCCACAGTAGTCGAAACTTCTGGTGAAAGACTGCAACCAGCTGGCATTCTTCATCTTCCATAAACCGTTCAAATCTTATAAATAATGGGGCAAAAACTTTAATAGGGCATTGGCCAAAGGGGAACAACAAAGAACGGCTTTCTCGGTTCGGTTCTGGGTTATTGCTCTTTTGAGCAACAGTGCCGCGCCGCGCCAGTGTGCCCGCGTGGCGCGTAATTCAAACAAAAAATGACAACATGTCAACAAACAACCAATGTAATGGACTACAGTTAACGGATGTTCAATTTAACGGAAGTTAAGAAGAGCATTAATATTTTTTTTGAGTTAACTTAAAAGTTAATCCTTTAAGCATTTTGTTAACTTCGTTAATTAACGATTAACGGATTAACGAAAAAACCCACCTATGGTTTATATATAAAAAAGTTAAATATGTGGATACGGGCATTCTTGAATTAAGAAAATCAGTTGTCTATGCTTTATGCAATTCGCGCTTTCCTCCTGTAGAAGTTGAAGTCGTCATGAGAAGGAGAAATGCGAGACGGAGCCTTCATCTGTGCATTGTTTGTTTCAACAAAAAATACATCGTTATAATGCTGAGTGATTTCTTATAATATGAAATTAAGAATTTGTATTTTTGTTAAAAAAAATTATGTTTTTCTTGCTTTAATAAAAAGGGTAGGTATTATATTTTATACTTTTATTTGCTATTTCTTGGTCATTCAATTTGTAAGCAAGAAACTAGCACTGCGCGGCGTTTCTTCCAAGTCCGGTTACTATGCCCGGTCAAAACCATTAGATGCCGAGAGTCTGGCGTGTGGGACGCGATGAGAAAGTATATTCCAAATATTTCTGCGGACCATCGAGATTTTCTTGCGGAACACTAGTGATACGTTGACCACCACTTTTACAACCGCCGCACAGTGGGATAAAATACCAAATTGTGGCCATAAATAGAAGGTCTCATTCTATCCACACCAAATTTGGTTTGGAAGGTTTTTTAGGTCGCTGATCACGAATTTGAGTTCCATTTTTCCAAAAACAAAATGGCGGATCCAATATGGCGAACATTTTCCTTAGAAAATAATTCCATATTGCAAAAATTTGACAAGTTAATATATTAAAATAAAAAAACCGACTTCAAAGAAATTGTTTCAAAAACAAAAACTGCACTAAAGAAAAAATTCGTGCCCAAAAAAATTTTATCCCCAATTTTCACCCTTAGGGGTGGTACTTTTTTCTTCAAATATAAATGGGACCAATCGTGAAGTATACTCTCCCAACCAAAAAAAGAATTTTCGAAATCTGTTCATAAATAAAGGAGTAACGAGGTAACAAACATTAAACAAAAAACATACAACCGAATTGAGAACCACTTCCGTTTTTGAAGTCGGTTAAAAATAAAAAAAAATCCACCTGAATTCTAAAGCTAGATTTGACATCGTGTATACGTCCAACGAAACTAGATTTTTACACACAATGTTGCAAAGTACGACAACGATGCAGTAAAGTCACCAGTAAATTTTAACCTTTCAGGGATGCTTACAAAATAAATTAAGTATAAGACAATAAAATCTAATTTAGAAAACGCTACTGTACACCATATTTGTCACGACAATGTAGAAAATAAGAGTGATTTTTTTAATTTTGCTGTGCGTCTGACATGTAGAAAAATGACATGTTATGTACCTAATAAATTTGAATTAGGAAAAATGTCAAAGTTTGTGAGTACCAACATTAAAAAATTAAATAATTTCCAATATTGTAAATAATCTAAATCTATTTATTTCTTGAATAATAATTGTCGGCCAAAAAATCTTATACAAATTTCGTGCGGAAATGCCAATTCTTGAGTTTCTCAAACAATAAATGTCTGATAAAGCAAACCTGAGCAAATTTATTTACTTTTCATAAACGTGAATCTTCGAGTTCAAAACGTTGTAGTTTTAGCTATGAATTATTCTTAAATACTTGCTACACAATAACAATCTATTTACAGCCAATTATGTATTTAAATTCTACATAACTTTCTGTGCCTCAGCCATTTTGCAAAATTAAATTCTAAATTTTTTTCACCTTTTAATACACAATCAAAGTATTACGTATTTTCACTAACTGTTGCGCGCACGATTCTACACACTCAACTGCTTCGTTTGATATGAAAGTTTGGGTTGGTTTTCAATACCTGTTTCTTTTAGTTCCCGGAATCCGATGGTCCCATGGGTTCTCTAATGAGATACATTCTTGGAACCGGATTAAAAAATTATTATTTTTCGGGTTTTTGGCTAGTTTTTTGGGATTTTATCCCACTGTGTGCCGCTTACTTTTACTGACAACGTAACATCAACGTCACAAAATTAACTCATTTGCAGAAGAATGCGGGTTCAGCAAAATCCAGGCTAGGTGATTAGTTATTAGACTGATTAGGCTAGTTGTCTCTGTCATTCTAGTTTCATTAAGATCTTTAAACTCGATTCCAAAGTTTCACACATACAAGACTATGAACTAAAAACGAGAATTTTTTCTTTTTTTTTCGTGTTCATTATAAATACTAGCGTGTAGTACTAAAGTATAGTGCTTATATAGTGCTTGGTATTGACGTTATCTTCGTTGATGTTTTTCTCCACGTTTATATTTATAATCAACACGGGAAAAATATTTTCTCCTAATTAATGCGTTTTATTAAATACGTGTTGTTTTAAAAGTTTCTTTTTATATATTATATTACTATTAATAATCAATAACGCATTCTTGACTAGGTAGTATAGTGTCTGAATGAAAAGAAGCATTTTATGAAAAGGATATAAAATGAAGATCACCAATGCAAAGTAATTAAAAAAAGGCGCTGTCACAACCTATACAACTATCTCCTACTATAAATATTTTTATATACCTATATGTTTGTTTTTAATTTTCAAACAAAATTAAAATCTATGAAATATTATTTTTCCATTTACATTCTTCTAGAAAATATATACTACCTACATATAGGATAACACTGTGTCCGTTTTACTTACTTTATTAACAAATGATTTAAAACTTAATAAAACCTCTTTCTCATGCTAGGCTAATCTAGTAAAATAAAAATGAAGATGCAAAGCTACATTGAACGTCCTTGTCATTGCTATTTCCATACCCCTGAAAATACAACACAATAGATAAATATAATTAAAATTGTTAAATATAAATAAATGAAGTGGATGGTTGCGACCTTTACTACGTGGTAATTCATATTTACCAATGAATTGAAAAAAAATATGACTTTTTTACAATATACTAATCGAGTAAGGTACCTTCCCTTAACTCGAAAGGGGTAAAAAAATCAAGATTTTTTTTTAAATTAAGAAAAATTGTCAAAAAATGCGGTTTACGTCTTGAATTTTTTCCAGTGAATTGAACAAAAAATTAGGTTTTTTTTGACGAGCCTTACCAAGTTCCGCCCCCGCAGGGGGCGGCTGTAGGTGCGTTTAAAATTTTTCACTTTTTCCGTAAAAACTCCGTTCCTCTTGCGCGTCAAAACGGGAAATTGTCATTTTCTGTTGTAAAATTGAACGGGACTTCGATCCGTGTCTGTCTGCCGCTTGCAAGTCCCACACGGCGTCCTCCAGGTGCCAAAAACAGGAGATCGTTTCTAGCACCTTTGAGGAGCAATTTTGGTCAGCGGCTCGATTTTTTTACTGCGTCCTCTTGCCGCGTCGATTTCACGTTTTTTGACGACATGCGGAAAAGTACGCGACCCGGTACGTTCACCCGGTGCGGCGGAAAATGTAAGCGAAAAAAATCCGTTTTTTCCATCACATCTGTGGACGCCGTACTCTTGATTGAAGATCGCCATGTCTCCAAACGGGTTCGTTCGATGCGAGATGTTTACCCGCAACGGGCGGTGGAAGAATCTGGGACCTGCGGCATCCTGTTCCCGCTATGGGTCAATTTTAACACAAAAATCGCTGTTTTTTTCACCTAATTTGCGGGAATGCCTCTCCTGGAATAACCAACAGCCGGATCGGGACCGGACCGGCACCAATCGTTTCGGCATGGTGCCTTTTAGTTTGTCTTGGAGTTTAAATGCGATTGCGCGCCGGATGGCGCCGGGACGCCCAAAAAACTATGTTTTGCAGACGTACGCGAGAATCCTCAGGGATTCGCTAAATTAAAGAGCAGGGCGTCGCGGTGGCGATTTCTAAATAGAGAACGAATGGTTCTATAAGGCGATAGGAATGACGCACCGCTCGATCGCATTTCCAAATTTTGGACGCCCGTCCAAACTCAAAACGAATTTTTCAAAATTGAGCAAATTGAAACCTTCAATATTCGGTGAAATGTTTTAGAATTGTATTGCTCTTTTCGGGTATTATAGCCCCACGTGTCTACTTTCGAACGACACCTCTCTCGGCGCGTTACACCTCCGGAGACGTTCCGCAGGCCTCAATTCGCAAAGTCTCTTTTTTTTACCTCTACAAACGGAAACGCGAAAAGGAAATTTTACATTTCCAGACTGAGAAGTCCATGTCCGGCGAAAAAGCCAACAGTTTGGTGTTTGAATTTCTCAAATCTATCAACGGATTCGCACTCCAGGTCAAAAAAACTACGACCATTGCTTGCCGCTGAATCGCTAATTTACATCATTCTGACACTATTTTCGCTCAGGTTATGCGCAAATGTCATTGTTGAAGTTTATCCGTTTATGATTATGCGTGTGCTTGTGAGAAGATAAAATTAAAAAAAGGAATTTAAATTATAATTCTGATTTTGCGCTCATTGTTAGGTTGAAATTCAAATCAAATTCAAAGAGATTTCTTGAAATCTCTAAATTGCAGATTTCGGCGACTCTGGCTCTTGATTAGCAACACATAGCAACGTCAAAATTTGCAAGATTTTACACTTTTCTTTTAGCAGATTCTTAAAATTCAGACCATTTTACATCAGAAACAGTTACTTCCGTTCACATTTGAATTCTAAAATTTACTTCAAAAACCGCAATATTTACGAGTTTTTTTAGGAATAATTGGAGCTTTTAAATTGAATTTAGATGCCAACGGTACAAACGCGAGTGTTCCTCAGATGTATAGCAACATAGTTATTGGCGAAAAACTGTCAGTTTTACCATTTCACTTCGAAAGGAACAACCATTTCAATATTTATCGGCATTTTCGAATCAAATTCCATTTTGAACATTTGCATTTTTCATTTCCCTACATTTCTAATAAATTCTTCTAGCATGAATCGATAGAGTAAACTTTCCTCTACCAGCTAAGCAAATTTTATCATTCCTTTGCAAACCGTTTTACCAGGATTTTTTTAAATGCAATTCATTTGCCAGGATTCGGGGTGGTTACCAACGGTTGCATAATCAACTCCGCCCCACAGAAGTTTCCTTCTATTTTTCGTGGTGAATAGTCTCGGGAAAAATTTATTTCTCAGATTTGTTAAAGTTGGAAAATTCTACATTAGAAACAATTGAATATTCTAGAAAATTTACACTTCTACTGAGTAAAAGTAAGCTCGGCCATATTTGATTAGAGTTTTTACTGATTTTATAAAAGGAAACTATTGTTTTACAAATTTCTGATTGGACATTCATGAAATTCGGCTAATTTTACATGGGGGGCGATGTAAGTTTTTGTGTCATCTGGTAATTTAAAATCCATTTTCCAAACGTTGAGAACTACGAGTTTTCTACAAGAATAGTTAAAAATTACACATTTAATTTGGAATCTAAAGGTGTATTCCGCGACTTCCTAGCGTGTACAACAAAAGAGTTATTGTTGAAAAACGATCAGTTCTACCACTTGACGGCTGAAGGAAAAGCCATCTCGAAATTTATGCGGATTTTCTTTTTAAAATCGAATAGTGCTCATTGAGGCCTATTGCAAAGTGCTGCATGAACTATTTGCGGCTGATAGCCTCGACATGACGAGCGTTTAAAAATGTTGTCTACTTTTCTGCTTCATCTTCGAAAAATCATATGCCTCATTTCATTGGGTTTGCAAGAAATAATTTTAACACAGACCTATAAAACGCATTAATTTTATCGCTCCTTTCTTAAGTGTTATGGGATTTTTTTTCGTTCAACTCCGAATTCATTATTTATTTAAACCCATGTAAATTGAAAAACAAAATTCAGAGAAGGGGTCAGGTTTTTAAAAAAATTTCAAAGAATACTTTTTTGTAAACATCCTACATACGGATATCCCTGTTATAATTTTCTATTTTAAGGCGTTGACAAGATATTTGCTAAATTAATTTGAAAACACAATCATTAGCCACGCCGTCCCCTTTGGAGGCGGAGCGTTCAAATTTGGCCAGCGGGTACTTCATGCGGCCAGCCACATTCGGTAAAAGTTTCGTTGAAATCCTTACAAACTTAATACATTTTTTCGCAATTTATGAATATTTTGAAGTTTTCGTGTTCGTTTTTGGTTGAAATTCGTAATTGACATGTCTGGATTTGTTTAAAAAAATATTTTAGTAAGTTTCACACAACGTGGAAAAATAAAATTTCACACATTTGTAGAGAATTAGTCAGTCTATGATATCCCACAAATAGTTTTGCAAAATATTTTATCTGGCGGCGATCGCCGCCCCTCAAACTCAAAGTCGCACACGAGGTCAGACATTCAAATAACTATAGTTTGAAAACTTGAACAGTTGTATTCAAAATTCCTTCAGTTCGGCTTAGCTTATAGATTTTTTCTATTGAAATTTAAATTTCGGTATTTTCGTGGCCGATAGGCTTGACACATTTGATCTGGCTTGATTTGGCTTGATTCATCTGATCAAGACCACATAAGCGCGGCAGCGCGAACTCACGATTCGATATAGGTCAATGTGAAAAAGAACCGTTGGTTTAATCCCGGTTAGATTAGGTTGCCCGTCGCGAAGCGGGCAGATAAATCAGGACACCATACGCGCGGCAGCGCGAGGTCTCGATACAATATAGGACAATGTTGCAAGGACCGCTGGTTTAACCCCGGTCAGATTATGTTGGACACCGCGAAGCGGCAGATAAATCAAGACACTCAAACTCGGACATAACAAAAATTAATAAATTCAAATAACTATAAATTGAAAACTACAACAGATATATTGAAATTTCTTTCCTAACTATATAGATTATACATTTTTCAATTGAAATTGACGTTTTGGTATCTTCGTGGTCGATAGCCTTGACACAGGATTATTTTTAACAAAGAAATGTTTATTGAAAACTTGCAAATATATTTTTTTGTCCAACTCTTCGAAGTCTACCAGACATGCATTTACCACTGTTTTATAGAGCAGATTTTTATCTAAAAATTGTGTCATTTTCATCTTTCCTCAGCGAACCGTTTGTTCGAAACATTTTTTTACAAACGAAAAAAATTAAAAACGAAATTCAGAGAAGAGGACCCTTTGCATAAATTTTGGGATTTGATATTTTCTACTTTGTAAATTAAACCGAAGTTGTAATTAAACCGAAGGTTTTAACAAAATTTGCAAAGAATACTTTTTTGTAGACATCGGCATCTTACATACGGATATCCTGGTTATAATTTTCTATTTTGAGGCGTTGACGTGATATTTCCAAAAAAATATTGAAAACAACATCATTCCTCACGCTGTCCCCATTGGAGTGGGAGCTTTCAAATTTTATCAACTGATTCCTCTGGTGGATACCCACATTCAGTAAAAGTTTCATTGAAATCCCTCAAATGTTAATACATTTTTTTGCAATTTTTAAATATTTTGAAATTTTCGTGTTCGTTTTTGTTCGGAATTCGTGATTGACATGTCTGGATTTATTTAAAAAGTTATTTTAGTAAGTTTCACAGAATGTGGTACAACAAAATTTCACACATTTGTAAAGAATTAGTCAGTCTGTGATATTCTTAAGTTAGTTTAGCAAAATATTTTATCTAGCGGCGGCCGCCGCCCCTCAAACTCAAAATCGCACACGAAGTCAGACATTCAAATAACTATAGTTTGAAAACTTGGACCGTTGTATTCAAAATTCCTTCAGTTCGACGTAGCTTCGTAGCTTCGCCGTAGCGACGTAGCATTTTTCTATTCAAATTTACATATAATTTGGTATTTTTGTGGCCGGTAGCCTTGACAGAATTTTTTTATCTGACCATTTTTTTTTATCTTGATATATGGTGGTCTAGATTTATCCGGTCTTGATTCATCTGATAAAGACCTGCCGCGCGTATGGGGTCTTGATATATTTGGTTTTGATTTACCTGATCGTCCAAGGTCAGATAAATGAAGACCACATACGCGCGATAGCGCGTATATATATATATATATATATATTTATATATATATATATACATATATATATATATATATATATATATATATATATATATATATATATGTATATATATATATATATATATATATATATATATATATATGTATATATATATAATAGATATTTCAATTGAAGCAATTTGACCATTTTTGAATTTTCATGGCCGATAACCTTGACACTGGATTTTTATAATAGAGAAATACATGAAAATTAAGTTTGCAAAGTTGACATTAACGTCAGTGAAACGTTTTGTTTTTTTAACTTTTAGTAACATGATTTTGCTAAGTGTTGCTAATTGTCTAAAAGCAAACTTACTATAATTGGAGGAGTGATATTGGAAATCAAGTGTCACAATCGCCAACCTTCATAAAAGGTTACAATATATGATGAAGTGACGTTAGTAACTAAAGCTTACAATTTTGAGGAAAAAATGTCTTAACAGCTGACTTTTTCTGACTTGGTTATGTTATCTGTCAAACTTGACGACAACAACGTATAACACTTATATGTTTTTCTTCCTCACATACCTCCCTAGGATTAGCATCATTTCTTTTATCTCCCCTTCGCTCTTTGCCATCACCACCGCGAGCGCCAAGATCCATACTTTCTCTCTATATATGGCACACCCTTCCGCTTGTGCCTTTCTTTCCTTGCTTTGCTTCCTTAATTTTGCATCCTCTTCTTCCTTTATCCCTTCCAGAGAGATGAGGGATTTCTCCCTCATGAAATATTCTTTCCATTCTTTCATCTCTATCTCCTCGCTCACTGTTTCCTTTTTCCTTCTCTCCCTGTTTATGTAATTCCACGCCCTTTTCTCTGATTTTATAGCTTTTATTTCTCTCTCTTCTTGCTTCTGCTTCTTCTTTTCTAGGTATCTTTCTCTGTATCTTCTCCTCGATTCTACAAAGCCACTCTTACTTGCTTACTTGCTTTACTTGCTAAGATCCATACTTTCTCTCTATATATGGCACACCCTTCCGCTTGTGCCTTTCTTTCCTTGCTTTGCTTCCTTGATTTTGCATCCTCTTCTTCCTTTATCCCTTCCAGAGAGATGAGGGATTTCTCCCTCATGAAATATTCTTTCCATTCTTTCATCTCTATCTCCTCGCTCACTGTTTCCTTTTTCCTTCTCTCCCTGCTTATGTAATTCCACGCCCTTTTCTCTGATTTTATAGCTTTTATTTCTCTCTCTTATTCTTTTTGCTTCTGCTTCTTCTTTTCTAGGTATATTTCTCTGTATCTTCTCCTCGATTCTACAAAGCCACTCTTACTTGCTTTCGTCTTTCTCCACTCCTTTAGTTCTTCGTTTGCTTCCTTTTTCAATTATTCGCATTCTTTATCCCATCACTTATTTCTCTTTCTTACTCCTCTCCTTCCTATACTTATTTCTTTTTTCACACTTTTTCACTTTTGTCACTGCTCCTTCCAGTTTTTCTTTCAATTCCACTACCATCTTCTCCACATCGCGCTCTCTAAAATTGACATTTTGTAGTTTCTTTATGTATTCTTCCACTTACCATTACCTTCTTATTCTCTTCTTTTATTCGTTCTCCGTCTTTTCTTTTGAGATTCCCCACTTCTATGCTTACTTCTATCGGTAGGTGATCTGATTCTATTCCCTCCCCTATTCTAAATTTTTCTATTTCGACCAATGCTCCTTCGTTTACCAGTCCATAGTCTATAATTGTTCCCCTCTATTGCCAGATTAGAAGTTAACTCCCCTTCTTCTCTTCCTGTATATTTCCGTTTAGTACCTCCCAGCCATTTTCCTCTATCCAGTCCATTAGCTTCTTCCCTTCTGCGTTTTCAACCTTGTCCTTGGTTTTTCTTTTCCCCTCCCCTTTCTCTTCTTCCCAGTTTATCGCTCCTCTCTCTCCTAATCTCCCGTTGAAATTCCCTCTATAACTATGCATTCTTCTCTGTTCTTCTTCATGTTTTCTTCTATATTTCTTATTGTTGTATTCAGTTCCTTGCTGTATATTTTTATTATCTTCTACCATTTTTGCCTTAGCTGTACTTTTCTCTTCAGTATTTTGCTAATAGCTTATATTTTCGGTACATTTCACACTTTGTAAGCGATCAATTTATTGTTTTTTCTCTAGTAGCATCGGACCATCGATGATACTTTTCTCTCCATATATCCTTCTTCTTCTTTTGCCTTCAGCACCTTCTCTTTAATTCCTTTTTCACCCTTGTTTATATTACATACTATTATATTATACCCTGTTTATATTATTATACTCGCTGCCGCTCTACCTCTCTTCTTTTCTCTTCTTGCCCCTTGGTGTTCCCATTTAAATTCTTTTGGTAATACTTTTTCTGTTCTTTCACAGTTTCATTCTTCTACCCTTGTCTCTACTAGTCCTAGTATCTCACGTAGAATTGTCTCACGTACTCCCAGAAGTCATCTTTTTTTCTTAGACCTGCTACATTCCAATATAGTACCCTCGTCCCTACCTTTTTCCCCCGCTTTGTCCTCTGCTCTTCCTTCTCATTCTTTAATGAAAAACCTCAAGTTTCCCTCTTTCATCGTTTCGTCTATATTGTACCCCCTCTATCGTTAATTTCCTCTACCCCACATTTACTTTATTTTCTTCCTCTCGTATTTCATTCGCCATTCCTGTAATTCTCTTTCTTGTTTTGTGAGATCATTATCCACAAATATCCTCTCCGTTTCTCTCTTTGCTAACAATTTTCCTTTCTGCTTTATCACCTTTTCTTTCTCGTTCCAATTCTCCATTTCGACCAGCACTTGCTCCTAATTTGTGCTATAGCGTCCTTTACCTTTGCTTCTCCAATGTTGTCTTTTATAAACTTCTCTATACCCTCTTTCAACTGATGGTTGTTTCTTCTTTCTCCATTCCATCCCGTTATGATGATGTTATTCTTCCTCCTTCTCCTTTCGTCGTATTCCATTTTTCCTTCTAGTTGTGCTACTCTCTCGCTCAGTTTAGCTTTCTGCTCCTTTTTTCTTTTCTTTAATTCTTGACTCCTCTATCTGTTGTTTAATTTAACTTTCACTTCTTTGTTCTCTCTTCTTATTTCCCTCATTTCTTCTTTTAGTTCTCTTTTAGTTTCTTATAGTATCTCTATAATCTTCTCTATAATCATCTTTTTCTTGTTTCTGGCGATCTCACTGTTATTTTCCTTCTTAGTAACCCCGTTTCGTCTGTCTCTTTCTGTTTTCCTATTTCTTTGTCAAGTTTTCTCTTCTTTTCTTCTAGGTATGTATCCATGCGGTTTCTAGGCTGGTTTCTTACTCCGCTAAATATTAGCTGCCCGCTACGCCGCTAGATGGCGTTCCTCGGTAGCTGGCGTAATATTTTTCCCTGTTCGGCTTTTCTTCTCTCCCCGTGTCCTTCCTACTTTTCCTAATGATTCTCTTCGTCTTCTTCGCTAATTTTCTTCTATTTTCCTCGCTTTCTTCTCCGTTTTTACTACACTGTCGACAGTACGTTTGCTACCACGTGTATACTTCTCGCTCGGTAAAATAGGAATTCGAATTTCCTAAGTAATCCCATTATTTCTCACAGATGGTTAATAGGTAACTAGTATGGTAAAAATATGTCACATTCTTGTATTGTGTGGAATTTTATGACGAAGGCCTAAGAATTTCTGTTAAAATGTTTCAGTAGTGCCTACAGCTGAATCTTAAAATTTTGTAAATTTTATTGTAATTCTTAGTCAATACCTGGTTTTCAATTTTATCATCATTTTTTTTAATTGGCGGGTAAATTTTTTTTGCACTTTTTGACGTATAATCAGTTAAAATAGCAAAATGTGCCCAACATTTTCATATTCCTGCCTTTTCAACATAGCGGACGCGCATGCGTTTTACTAACCGTAAAAAGGTGTATACTGTGATGATGAACAGCCATATTCTCAGAGAAAAAATAGAATTATAATTATAATAAAGGGATTGTAAGAAAAGAGCAAGCTGGTGGAACGAGGAATTAAAAAAGATCGTCAAGACAAAAAAGAAAGCTTGGAAAGAATACCAATAAAAGCAATAAGGAATGATCTAAAAGAAAAAGTCAAACGAGGTAAAAATAAAGAATGAGAAGAATTTGTAAAAAAAATTGACAATATGAAGATACAATAATAGCAACACTCAAAAATGGAAAAGCATCAGACAACAACATTAGAACCGAAATTCTAAAACATATGGGACAAAAAGAAATAGCCACAACATAATAGAAATAGCCTGAAAAACACAAAACATCTTGGGTGACTGGAAGAGCTCAGTGATAACACCCATATGTAAAAAGAAGACAGAAGAGAATTACATGAAGCTGAAAGCTGTTATATCGGCCTTGGTATATCGGCCCGGCCATAGTGTGCAAGATCTTAACAAAAAAGTACCTAAAATAGGACAAAAAAATATACCTATGTTTTATAGATCTGCAAAAGGCTTTCGACAAAGTACACTGACATCACATATGGAAAACATTAGAAAATCAATTTACAAAAATAGTACAAATATAGACAGTTTCTAATTTTCGGAAATCCTATTCTTACAGATCCAGCGAAACCCGTCAATCCTGAAATAAAACATTTAAGATATATTCCAATGTTGTTATAAATATAAAAAAGCGATACTTACGTATTAACGCCACCACCACAGAAATTGCGCACAGAAATGCACATTGTAGTGGATTTATCTGCCCCCCTCGCGGCGGGCAACCTAATCTAACCGGGGTTAAACCAACGGTCCTTACCACATTGATATATATATTGGATCGAGAGTTCGCGCTGCCGTGCGTATGTTGTCCTGATTTATCTGTCCGCTTCACGACGGGCAACCTAATCTAACCGGGGTTAAACCAATAGTCCTTGCCACATTGATCTATATTGGCTCGAGAGCTCGCGCTACCGCGCGTATGTTGTCTTGATTTATCTGTCCGCTTCGCAGCGGGCAACCTAATCTAACCGGGGTTAAAGCAACGGCCCTTGCCCCATTGATCTATATTGGATCGAGAGTTCGCGCTCCCGCGCGTATGTTGTTTTGATTTATCTGTCCGCTTCGTGGCCGGCAACCTAATCTAACCGGCGTTAAAATAACGGTACTTGCCACATTGATCTATATTGGTTCGAGAGTTCGCGCTGCTGCGCGTATGTTGTCTTGATTTATCTGTCCGCTTCCCGACGGGCAACCAAATCTACTCGGGGTTAAACCAACGTTCCTTGCCACAATGATCTATATTGGTTCGAGAGTTCGCGTTGCCGTGCGTATGTTGTCTTGATTTATCTGTCCGCTTCGCGGCGGACAATCTAATTTACCCGGAGTTAAACCAACAGTCCATGCCACATTGTCCTATATTGGATCGAGATTACGCGTTGCCGCGCGTATGTTGTCTTGATTTATCTGTCCGCCTGGCGGCGGACAACACAATCTAACCAGTGTTACACCAACGGTCCTTGCCACATTGTCCTATATTGGATCGAGAGTTAAAGGGGCAACCTAATCTAACCGGGGTTAAACCAACGGTCCTTGCTACATTGATCTATATTGGATCGAGAGTTCGCGCTCCCGCGCGTATGTTGTCTTGATTTATCTGTCCGCTTCGCGCCGGACAACCTAATCTAACCGGGGTTAAAGCAACGGTCCTTGAAACATTGTCTTATATTGGATCGAGAGTTCGCGCTGCCGCGCGTATGTTGTCTTGATTTATCTATCCGCTTCGCGGCGGACAACCTAATCTAACCGGGGTTAAACCAGCGCTCCTTGCCACATTGTCCTATATTGGATCGAGAGTTCGCGCTGCCGAGCGTATGTTGCCTAGATTTATTTGTCCGCTTCGCGGCGGGCAACCTAATCAACTAGCGGCCCTTGATACATTAATCAATATTTGACCGATAATTCGCGCTGCCGCGCGTATGTTTTGTTGATTTATCTCTCCGCTTCGAGGCGGACAACCTAATATAACCGGGGTTAAACCAGCGGTCCTTGCAACATTGTACTATATTGGATCGAGAGTTCGTGCTGCTGCGCGTATGTTGTCTTGTTTTGTCTGTCCGCTTCGCGGCGGACAATCTAATTTACCCGGAGTTAAACCAACAGTCCATGGCACATTGTCCTATATTGGATCGAGATTACGCGTTGCCGCGCGTATGTTGTCTTGATTTATCTGTCCGCCTTGCGGACAACCTAATCTAACCGGGGTTAAACGAACGGTCTTTGCCACATTGTCCTATATTGGATCGAGAGTTCGCACTGCCGAGCGTATGTTGCCTAGATTTATTTGTCCGCTTCGCGGCGGGCAACCTAATCTATCCGGGGTTAAACTAGCGGCCCTTGATACATTGAACAATATTGGAATGAGAACTCGCGCTGCCGCGCGTATGTTGCCTTGATTTATTTGTCCGATTCGCGGCGGACAACCAAATCTAACCGGGGTTCAACCAGCGGTCCTTGCGATATTGTCCTATATTGGATCGAGAGTTCGTGGGTAACCTAATCTAACCGGGGTTAAACCAACTATCTTTGCCACATTGATCTATCGAGAGTTCGCGCTGCCGCGCGTTTGTTGTCTTGGTTTATCTGTTCGCTTCGCGGCCGACAACCTAATCTAACCGGAGTTAAACCAGCGCTCTTTGCCACATTGTCCTATATTGGATCGAGAGTTCGCGCTGCCGAGCGTATGTTGCCTAGATTTATTTTTCCGCTTTGCGACGGGCAACCTAATCTATCCGGGGTTAAACCAGCGGCCCTTGATACATTGATCAATATTGGACCGAGAATTCGCGCTACCGCGCGTATGTTGTCTTGTTTTATCTGTCCGCTTCGCGGCGGGCAAACTAATCTAACCGGGGTTAAACCAACTGTCTTTGCCACATTGATCTATATACAGTTCGCACTGCCGCGCGTATGTTGTCTTGATATATCTGTCTGCTTCGCGGCGGACAACCTAATCTAACCGGGGTTAAACCAACGGTCCTTGCCACATTGTCCTATACTGGATCGAGAGTTAAAGGGGCAACCAAATCTAACCGGGGTTAGAATAACGGTCCTTGCCACAATTCTAGACCCTCCTCCTCCTCCAACCTCCTGTGACCTTGACCCCTAACCTAACCTTGACCTAGGAACTTCCGGTTGCTACTTCCGGTTTCGACTTCCGGTTGCTACTTCCGGTTTCGACTTTCTGTTTCAACTTCCGGTTTCTGGTTTCGAATTCCGGTTTCGACTTCCGGCCGCCATTTCCGGAACTTCCAGATGCGCGGGGAAATTAAAAAAATAGACGCGAGACGGGAATATTCAAAATTAGATCCTGTTGAGACAAATGAGGTGTGAAGTTGGCTGCATATATCAACGAGACTAAATACATGAGACTAGACAGACGGGGCTAGATGCATGAGACTAAATACATGAGACTAGATAGACGGTGCTAGATACATGAGACTAGATAGACGGGGCTAAATACATGAGACTAGATAGACGGGGCTAGATACATGAGACTAGACAGACGAAGCTAAATACATGAAACTAGATAAGATATATAAGGGATTGTTTTTTCGTTTAACTTAATAAACATAATAAGATTTGAATTTATTAGTAGTCAGTTAAGCATAGCTCGATGTTTGTCTATGTCACTGTAATCAATTTCTTAGATTTGTTTTTCGTTTTTATTTCGATCTGCTGCCCTGGCTTGGCGATAAGACGCAGCCGGATGTTTGGAAGCAATAACAACTTCTGCTATCTTATCAGCCACATACAAGCGGAGAAATAATAAATTATGTAACGCGATCTAATTAATTTCTTGAAATTATCCCCTGTTTAATTTTAAAAACATTAAGATTTTGATTTATCGGTAGTCGATAAGGCGCGACCGGGCGTCTAGTGCTGATAACAGCAGGCAAGAATAGAGGAACTAGACTAGACAGACTAGATTAGACAGACAAGCGGGGGAAAATTTAAAATGAGTTGCGGGCGGGTAACGGAGAATCGTGTGTGCATACATAACTGATTGCAAACATATTACGAATTGATTCAAATGAGATTATTGGTTTTAGACTGGACAAGATCGGACAATACCGATCATGGTCGAACAAGAACGGACAAGACTATACAGACCACATATTTCCTATGATATTTATCCGAAAAATTTCCAATGTGTAAGCGAAATTTCTTAAACTTGTCTGTGACCCAGATAGTATTAATTTTTTCATTTATATAAATACCAAAGAATTAAATTTTCTGGCATCCACTTTTCATGTACTTGCATCCACTTTTCATCTACTTGCATCCACTTTTCATCATGCTAAACAGGGGTGTGAAGTCTATGTAACCCCACGCTAAACAGGGCGTGAGGTCTATGTGACCCCACGCTAAACAGGGTGTGAGGTCTATGTGACCCCAGGCGAAACAGGATGTGAGGTCTATGTGACCCCACGCTAAACAGAGTGTGAGGTCTATGTAACCCCACGCTAAACAGGGTGCGAGGTCTATGTAACCCCACGCTAAACAGGGTGTGAGGTCTATGTAAACTCAATCAGCTTTAAACAGCTTTCAATCAGCTTTAAACAGCTTTCAGTCAGCTTTCAATCAGCTTCTTCTCTTCAGCTTTAATCTGATTTGGTTAGTTGGGTTAGCATTAGGTAAGGTTAGCATTAGGTTATTTTACGTGGTGTTAGGAATGAAGCGCGCTTCATTCTTAACCTCCCGTGCCCTAACCTAATGCTAACCTTACCTGATTGCTGATTGAGGTTACATAGACCTCACACCCTGTTTAGCCTGGGGTCACATAGACCTCACACCCTGTTTAGCGTTGGGTCACATAGACCTCACGCCCTGTTTAGCGTGGGGTTACATAGACCTCACACCCCTGTTTAGCATGATGAAAAGTGGATGCAAGTAAATGAAAAGTGGATGCCAGAAAATTGAATTCTTTGGTATTTATATAAATGAAAAAATTAATACTATCTGGGTCACAGAAAAGTTTAAGAAATTTCGCTTACACATTAAATTATTCGGATAAATATCATAGGAAATATGTGGTCTGTCTAGTCTTGTCCGTTCTTGTTCGACCTTGTTCGGTATTGTCCGATCTTGTCCAGTCTAAAACCAATAATCTAATTTGAATCAATTCGTAATATGTTTGCAATCAATTATGTATGCATACACGATTCTCCGCTACCCGCCCGCAACTCATTTTGAATTTTCCCCCGCTTGTCTGTCTAATCTAGTTTGTCTAGTCTAGTTCCTCTATTCTTGCATGGTGTTATCAGCACTAGACGCCCGGCCGCGCCTAATCGACTACCGATAAATCTAAATCTTAATGTTTATTAAAATAAACACGGGAAAATTCCAAGAAATTAATACGATCGCGTTACATAATTTATTATTTCTCCGCTTGTATGTAGCTGATAAGATAGCAGAAGTTGTTATTGCTGCCAAACATCCGGCTGCGTCTTATAGCCAAGCCAGGGCAGTAAATCGAAATAAAAACGAAAAACAAATCTAAGAAATTGATTACACTGACATACACAAACATCCTGCAATGCTTAACTGACTACTGATAAATTCAAATCTTATTATGTTTATTAAGTTATACGAAAAAATTAAACAATCCCTTATATATTTTAGTTCAGTCTTATCTAGTTTCATGTATTTAGCTTCGTCTGTCTAGTCTCATGTATCTAGCCCCGTCTATCTAGCCCCATGTATCTAGCCCCGTCTATCTAGTCTCATGTATTTAGCTTCGTCTGGCTAGTCTCATGTATCTAGCCCCGTCTGTCTAGCCCCATGTATCTAGCCCCATGTATCTAGTCTCATGTATTTAGCCCCGTCTATCTAGTCTCGTGTATCTAGGCCCGTCTATCTAGTCCCATGTATTTAGTCTCATGGATCTAGCCCCGTCTGTCTAGTCTCATGTATTTAGTATCGTAGATATATGCAGCCAACTTCACACCTCATTTGTCTCAACAGGATCTAATTTTGAATTTTCCCGTCTCGCGTCTATTTTTTTAATTTCCCCGCGCATCTGGAAGTTCCGGAAATGGCGGCCGAAAGTCGAAACCGGAAACCGGAAGTCGAAACAGGAAGTAGCAACAGGAAGTCGAAACCTGAAGTAGCAACCGAAAGTAGCAACCGGAAGTTCCAAGGTCAAGGTTAGGTTAAGGGTCAAGGTCAGAGGAGGTTGGAGGAGGAGGAGGGTCTGTAACGCATCATCTTTCCCTACTGCGCTGCCGCGCGTATGTTGTCTTGATTTATCTGTCCGCTTCGCGGCGGACAACCTAATCTAACCGGAGTTAAACCAACGGTCCTTGCCACATTGTCCTATATTGGATCGAGAGATCGCGCTGCCGCGCGTATGTTGCCTTGATTTATTTGTCCGCTTCGCAGCGGGCAACCTAATCTAACCGGGGTTAAACCAACGGTCATTGCCACATGGATCTATATTGGATCGAAAGTTCCCGCTGCCGCGCTTATGTTGTCTTGATTTATCTGTCCGCTTCGAGGCGGGCAACCTAATCTTGAAATCGATCCATGGCTCAATGTGGGATTTTTAGTTCAATATTTAGAAAATAAAATGTCGAACCCACCATATAAAATGTTTATTAAATAAAAGGCAGAGTGCTTTCGACTTGGAAGCAAGTCATCTTTAGTGCTAAAATACATTGAAAAAATGAACATGGTTAAACGCATTCCACTAATAAGATATATTGAAATCCACTAATAAGATATGACGAAAGCAGGGACAAGAATAATTGAAACATAATTTGATAATAGGCTAATTAAACCGCCTATAATGATTACAAAATATAATCAAACAGAACACTATTATAAAATAAATTTAAAGAGGAGCCACGTGACGACTAAGTCGGCATGTTTACCATACAATGGTAAAGAAAAAGATTTTTAAACAGGATGGTTTTTATGATGCATGTAACAATAAAAACCAACCTGCGGCATATCAAGCGTAAAAAGGGGGGAATTTTGTTGAAAATCTAGATGCAAACAGCCTAACTACAAAATAATGATTTTTAATTTTCAAAAATCTTTAAGGCTTTCCCAAAGTCTACAAAGTTAAAAAAAAAAACCTTAAAGACGTTAAGAAAGTGAACTACTACAAAACCATCAATGCAGGACGACAAAAGAGAAAACCCTTTGTCACCATTTACTTTTGTCATCCTGTACCAACAGTTTCAAAGCCGCTAAAGCTTTACAACGTTTAAACTATCAATAAAAAAAACCAAAGTAAAATGTAAATGAAATATAATTAAAAGCTGAGGGCAATATAAATCAGACTGTGTTAATGAAACATATAATTTTAATAAGGCTGTGATGAAGGCGTTGAAAACTTAGTGATCTCGTTCAAGACGGTCAACTTAGGGTTTAGGCAGGCTTTTTATATCTCAAGTGCCTCTAGGTGATTGAGCTTACAGGATTTGTGGTGAACATGTAGTAGTTTGGCGTTGTCCTGTAAGGAGGAGGTGGTCTGCTAAAGCGGAGTTGGAAGAGAAGTTGGCGGAGTTGTAATGCCCGAATTCTTATGTTTGTGGAACTAGTTAAGATGTTCTTTTATACGCAGTAATTAGCCCTGACAGTTTGGCCAACATACACTGAATCACAATTATCACATAAGAGGGAGTAAACCCCCGGCATGTGATAGTGGAGGCAAGCTATCTTTTGTACGGATCAAGGAACGGGATAATGAGGCTGTCGTAAGGAAAGCAAGTGAGAAGTGATGGGAAGAGAAAAGACGTGCAAAATCAATGGAGGGTTGACCGACAAATTTCAGAGCCCACACGGTGGGTGTTTTCAATGCGGGAAGAAAATTGAAGGATAGTTTATGTTTGACTAAATGTTTAATGTAAAGGCTTTCTATAAGATTGACGGGGAAGTTATTACAAAAAGCGATCTGTAGAATGACACCGAATTCCCCTTCGAAGGGCTCAGGGTTAAGGGGGAACTTGAAGAGTCTGTTAAAAAGGGAGTTAAATGAAAAAATAAAAGGATGTAATGAGAAGAAAGGAATAACGCAATGGGTTAAACAAACCTTGATTATTGCTTAACATGAACTACATTTGGAGATATAGCTCAACCCGAACCAACTTCCCTTCCGAAGGCTTCTTGTAACGTTATGTTACTCGGCTGCAACTCCGTTTTTGCACCTCCAATTATAACCATCGTTTTTTTGTCGTTTTGAGAGTTCATATAGAACAATGTGTCACGGATCTTTGGTTTAACAAACTCGACTGATATCAATTTCCATTCAATTAATTTTTGAATTGTTTAGTCGGGATGACTTAAGGTATTCTGAATATTCAGAATAGACAAATAATTCCTGGAAACCAATTTTGTACATACTTTACACAAACATGTAACGCATAAAATTTTAAATAATTTATATATTGTCAAAATTAAATTTGGTTTTTTTATATATACATATATTGGCAACGCCAATATATGTATATATATATATATATATATATTATATATATATATATATATATATATATATATATATATATATATATATATATATATATATATATATAAATATTTACAAGGCCTATGTTTTTCAACTACAATGTGCATGTAACTTATGTGGTGGTGGCGTTAATAAACAAATAAAAAAAAACAACCTTGAATTATCCCGACACAGTTTCAAGAGGCCGTTTTTACACTTGGAGCATATATACGACCCTTCGGCCGGGATCAATCCTCACTCAACCAAATTCTTGACAGTTTCGTCTGTATCCTGCAGTATCTGGTATATATCGAGGATACTTATATAATGCACTCGAGACATTGTAGCAGTTTGTGGCGTGGCTGTCTGTGGCCTAGCTGTTCGTTGCAATATGAATGCAACTTCAATACGACGCTTAAGATTATATATATATATATATATATATATATATATATATATATATATATATATATATATATATATGTTGTATTTGAGGCTTTCGCGGATAGATACCTGTGTTATACTGTTTTCTCGGGGATTCCGCGTTGATGCTGAGGGTTGGCTCTGAAAAGAACCGGATTCTCGACGTTTCGGCGAACTAACATTCGCCATTCTCAAGAGATATATGCGTCCGTGCGGGTCAACCGTTAGACGCTTACTGAGAGCTCGTTCGTACGATGCGACTATCGGGTGGTAAGAGTGTTGACTACAGATGCTAGTTGTTTGGGATGATGGTGCGAAGAAGCGTTCAGATATCTGTCTGTGTGAGTTGGTTCCCGGTACACAGTGTGACTCAAAGTGCCGTCAGGTTTCTTCTGTACCAAAAGATCCAAGAAAGGAAATATATAAATAAAAGAAAAATAAGACAGGAAACATGCCACATTTTAAGATCTGCTAAACCAGCGACAAGAAACATCTCATACGAGGAATTCAAAGCCCTCAAGGCACTAAGAGAAAACAACAGCATTGTGGTCCTACCAGCTGACAAGGGAAATTGCTCTGTAGTCATGAACAGTGCTAACTATAAACAAAAATTGACCACAGTCTTAGATGATCCAGCTTATCTACCCAGTACAACGGACCCCACAACCTATCTTGAGAAAACTACCAGACAAAAGATCCTAAGCTCTAGCATTGACAAGGAAACAATGAATTATCTTATACCAACGGAGAAATCTTCACGGTGTCCCAAGATATATGGTTTACCAAAGATCCACAAAGATGGAGCCCCACTACGACCAATAGTAAGCTCCGTTGGTTCACCGGTCCAACTTCTTGCGAAACATTTAGCAAAATGTTTACAACCATACGCCGAAGATTGTGATTCCTATGTCCGCAATGCTGAACACTTCATAGACATACTGAAAAATCACCAACTCCAGCCCGGCCACCTCCTTGTGAGCTTTGACATTGTATCTTTATTCACAAAAGTACCGGCCCCTGAGGCCTTAAACATTATAAGATCAAAATTAAAACCAGAAAAGTATGTATCAGATCTGGCAGAACTTTGTTTAAAGAATACATACTTTAGGTACGATGGCCAAATATACAAACAAGTCCTAGGAGCACCAATGAGTTCACCTCTATCCCCAGTAATAAGCAACATATTTCTTACAGATTTTGAGGAAAAGGCAATCTCATCAGCCACACTTAAACCTACACTCTGGTTAAGAAACGTTGACGACACATTTGTAATCTGGCCCCACAGCAGACCAGAGCTGGACAAATTCCTTAACCATCTTAACTCCCAACACGACCAAATTAAATTCACAATGGAGATAGAAAAGCATCAACGACTTCCTTTCTTGGATGTTTTGGTACAGAAGAAACCTAACGGAACTTTGAGTCACACTGTGTATCGGAAACCAACCCACACAGACAGATATCTGAACGCTTCTTCGCACCATCATCCCAAACAACTAGCATCTGTAGTCAACACTCTTACCACCCGATCTAAAAGACTAGCCGACCAGCTTAACTTACTGAAAGAATTGAGGAACTTACGAGAATCTCTTTCTTCAAATGGATATTCAAACAGCTTAATATCCAGAGCTTTCCGTCGTACAGAGAACAGTAGCCAAAAACTGAAGAACGCCAGAAACCCGTTAGCACAGCATACCTACCATATGTTCATGGATCAACTGACAAAATTGCCAGAATCCTTAAAAGCCATAACATAGACACCATTTTCAAACCTAACCAGAAAATATCCTCCATGCTACGCAGCGTTAAAGACACCATCCCGTTAGAATCCCATGGAATTTACGAGATACCTTGCGGAACATGTGAACGAACCTACATTGGACGTACCAATAGAAAAATATCTGCTAGGATTCAAGAACATGTAGTTTCAGCCAGACACAGAGACAAAGTTTCATCGGCACTTGTCCAACACACAAACACCGGTCACTTGATGGACTGTAGAAATTCAAGGACTGTTGCACAGATTAGCCACGATATGTCACGAGTATACAGAGAAGCCATAGAAATAGAAAAACGAGAGTACTGCATGAATACGAGAGACGATTCCTTGAGACTGCCCCCAGCATGGCGACCGATCATATCCACCCTCAACATGCAATCCCAGACACCCCAGACCCCACGACCAACAAGACAGACAAACAACCGAACCGAAGCACCGCACACAACGCGCATGACCCGAAGCCAGACAGCTATAAGTAGTCGCATCGCACGAACGAGCTCTCAGTATGCGTCTAACGGTTGACCCGCACAGATGCATATATATCTTGAGAATGGCGAATGTTAGTTCGCCGAAACATCGAGAATCCGGTTCTTTTCAGAGCCAACCCTCAGCATCAACGCGGAATCCCCGAGAAAACAATACAACACATTTCAATTCTTGAAAATGTCAACAACTATTTTCAACAAAAACACGAATATTTATTGAACCAGACATCGTAGAAGCTTCATTTTTGCTTTTCGGTCTTAGTTAAAGAGTGCCAAAGACGAATAACCACAGTTGCACCAGGTAAAAAGTCCGCAAAAATATTTTCAACAGACCCGTATTCTCCACCTAACCATGCTATTATACGGCTGTCGCTCGATTTGTTACATTTTATAAGTTGATCGACTATTACTCATATACTAATAAAGCCTACTTAGCTGTGATACTTTTATTTTGAACTGCTACTAAAGTGAATTTCTTCACATGTCCAGAAACAGCGATTAAGCTGGCAATGGGTGGGGACACTTAACTCTAACAAAAATTAGCACTTTAAAGCTGAATATTTCGCAAACGGACCTCTAAATGAAAATATCGTGTGCCCAAACCTATAATATTTTTGAAGAGACCTATCCAATGACACCCCATACCATGGCGTAGACGAGAAAAAAAAACTTCCCCACTTTATGTGTAGAGGAGGTCCAATAAAAAAAATTCAAGATTTTATTTTACCACTTTATCGGCGTGACTAATCTGTATATCCATGCCAAATTACAGCTTTATATTTCTTATAGTCTCTGAGCTAAACTGCGAAAAGACGGACATGTCGAAACTGTTGTTGATAACAACGGAACCCTAAAAAGTAAGTTCTTAAAATTTTAATATTTGAAGCAATTGCTTACTGCTTACATAGATTTTTTCTACATGTGATTAGAGTGTTAGCTATTTTTTTAACTATATTTATATATATTATAGAGGCAATAGTAAAATCACAAGCTCAGCGTCAAAAAGAGTATCGCCAGAGAAAAAAAGGAAAAACAAATAAAAGAAATTATGGAAAATACAGATTTAGAAAAGTAGGTTACAATTTTATAATTTGAAGCAATCGCTTACTGTTTACATGGGTTTATCGAACATGTGATTGAAGTGTTTGCTTTTTTCTACTATATTTATATACATTCTAGAGAGACAATAGTGAAACCACAAGCTCAGTATCAAAAAAAATGTCGACAAAGAAAAAAGAAATTTTACAAAATACAGATTTAGAACATGCTGAAGGCGTTAACATTTACAGACATAAATTTCAATCAAAGAAGAAACGTGTTGAGCCTTAATCTTTACAATAATCGAAAGGAGATTCATTACCAAACATATTAATCGTAAGTAATGAAGAAACTGAAAAATTAATATTTAGTCATATTCTGAGGATTCACATTCAATCACCAGTTAATGATGAAGTTCAGCAAGTAGTCCAAGTTATATATAGTTATATATTAGTCAATAGAATATGGCGGAAAGAAGTTGGAATGCCTTGGAAACAGTTGGACGGTGGGGGAAGTGATACCTATCTACAAAAGTGGTGAGAGGGACAAAACGAGAAACGGGAGAAATTGGAGTGAAATGTTGCTACCAGAAACGCAAATAGGTTTTAGAGAAGGAAGGGGAACTACTGAACATTTAATAACCCTGAGGTATATTATCGACCAGGAATTAGCAAGTCCCAAGGGTAAGCTCTTTGCTCTGTTCCTAGACTTAAAGGCTGCACATGACACGGTAAATAGGAAAATGTTGTGGGAATGTTTGGAAAAAAGGGGATATCTGGAAAATTGAGAGATAGCATCGAGCGGCTATATAAAGAAACGTGGTGTAGGGTCAAAGTGAGAGAGAGAGTAAGTCGAGCGCTTTCAAAGTAGATATGGATCTGAAGCAAGGCTGCTCGCTTAGCCCGGATGTGGCGCTTTTGGAAAAAGGTCTTGGCTGCTGGACAAGCTGGGGTGGTGGTGATGGAAAGGAAGAAAGTGTGGAGTCTAGCGTAAACAGATGATATGGTTATACTGGCAAAATCGGCAGAAGAATTAAAAGAAATGATTCATTAGAGAATTGGAGAGATTTTTTGATAAAAGAAAACTGACTGTAAATGTAAATAAAACAAAATGGATGAGGTTTAAGAAAGGTGGGGTGCGCAGGAAGGAGATGTTCGAATGGAAGGGAATGGAGATAGATCAGATTGGGCAAGTATTTAGGGTTTGTATTTGGGAGTGGGTGTGGTAATGAAGAGCATATAGAGTACGTTGCAAAATAAGCTTGGGTGGCGGGAGAAATGTTCTTAAAGGTGTGGGTAAAGAGTTTAGAACAAATTACCGGGCAAAGGAGATGAAATGGAAGGCTTGTTGGCGGAGTTTATTGATGTATGGAGCTGAAATATGGGGAGGGTGGAGGAAGAAGAAGGCGTGGAAAAACTACAATTCTTTAAAAAGGCCCTGAAATTAGACAGATCAACTCCTACATAGTACTGCATGAGCTAAATGCATTTAAATTAAGAAGTGAAGCAAGCAGGCGAGTAGCAAGGTAACTGTAAAGTGAATGGAATGACTGAGGAACGAATTGCAAAAGAAGTGTTCAGGGTAGCAAGTTTGGAAGGAATGAATTTGAAGGTAGGAGAGAGACAAATTGGGGAAATAATAGAAGGAAACTGTATGAAGGAGGTGGTATGTCTATCATGGAAATGGAGGCTTAGGAGGAAAGGCGTGCGAGTTGACGAATGGCTAGTGATAAGGCTGAAGAAAGTTGAACTGCAAGAACGTCAAAGGAAAATAATGGAGAGTAAATATATTAAGGACTATGTGGAAATACAAATATTTGAAGAGCTACCTAAATACTTGTCAAATCAACAATGGGCCTGAATTTCCCGTCAGTAATTGCCAGGTTTAGATGCGGCTGTGAAGAAAGAGGGGAAAGTATTGGATGGATGACAAGTATAAGAGTTGTTGTGTATGTGGGGTAGGGAAGGACGTGTGGTTTGAGGAGTGCAAAAAAGGAGAGTGTACCGAAAGAGAGAGAGTGTTAGGGAGGAAATGGAAACAGTGCATGAATGAGGATGGTAGTTGTTTGGTAATTATTGAAAGGATAAAAGGATGGAAGGAACGGGAGACGGAAACAGAGGAGTAGCTCAGTGTAGTTTTTTTGTCTCTTTTTTAACTTGGACTTTATTTTTTATGGTGTGCGATTATTGATTTTGTTTTATTTTTTCTGTTGGTTTTGCTTTTCTTTTTGTTGTTTTTTGGTATTGTAAGAAGAAAGGTTTATGTTGATTTTATGCCAATAAAGGTTATTATATATAGTCCAAGTTCTCAATCATTGCAAGCCCCATCCGAGGAACATGATGAATGTTCAATGCCAAATGTCTTGTTGCATCATGACAGAAACATTGCTGGCGACGGTAATTGAATATTTTTATCTTTGATAAGAATTTTACATCTTCAAGTATTAAAAGAGAAGTTGTTCGATTCTGTTAAATGCGCGAGGAACTTCGTTCCTGCCGGGGGTCCCCTGACCGCATACCTTTTTTTGTTTTAAAGATATATGTTGCTTTTATATTTTCACGTTCAAATATTCGACTGACCTCTTTCCCAACCCATGATGCCCGTTGAACTCTCGCATTTTTCAATATGCCCTTCTAGAAAAAAAAATGTGCCGGTCACTGATTTAAACATACCTACGCGAAAATGCAATGAGATCAGACAAGACTGGACAAGACCAGACAAGTCCAGACAAGGCTAGACAAAACTAGCCAAAACCATACAAAACGAGTCCGACCAGACAAGGCTATATATGTGTGTAATCTTTTCTATCAAATTTTTGCAGTTTATTCTGTTATTTTTTATCTTATGCTTAGTAGCCCTCGGGTGTTTACTGTTTGGGCTCTATAGCAGCGATTCTTAACCTCGGGGAGAGGAATTTAGTAATTTTGTTTATAATTGTGAATATTATCGTTAAAAGAACACTGTTGTATGTATTTATCACTTGTACTTTTATTTTCAACTCTATACATTCGGTTATTGATTTTTATTGATTGTATTTTGTGTTTACACTGCTTATACGATATATAAATTTAAACTACTCGTGCGTTTGCGCGATTGGGCGTGAGCCCATTGGCTCGCACAGGGCCTGCGTCCTATACTTACAGGGACGTATTCGCCCAATTTTCAACAATAATGTCGGTATCTGTTAAAATTATTTTTTTTTAATTATTTATGAATGTGTATTTTCACATGAAAGTTTTTTTAGGCGCGAGAATTTTTTTTGGATTTTGAGGCCCCTACCATAGTTTACTTAAAAGACCATAAAATATAATTTTTATCACCCTATTTTATGTTTTATTCAGAGAACTGGAAATAATTGATGTATTGTTGAATATAGCTCGACGGTCGGACGTCGCACAGTGGTTGGAGATCCCAAAAAGGTGGCCAAAACATGAAAGTAACGTTCAAATACCGTGATTCAACTCAAGTTTATGAGTAGAGATCGGATTTTAGGCAAAACACCTATCGTCAGTTTTTCAGGCATCGACTTTCTAATAATACACAAATTTGTTTTAGTAAATTCTGAATCATTAGAGCCCTATTTGATTTTGCCTTTTTTGTACTATTTTTTTTATCACCTATTTTACCAGGTATTTTGCCTATTTTCGTTTATTTTTACCTATATTTGCCTATTTGTGTGTCTATTTTGTTTTCTTGGCATTTTCTTATGCAATTTAGGTCTATTTATCATAAATTAGATTTGTGACCAGTCTTTGAGAAGCGATCCTTCACCAGACGAATTTGTTTTTTTTTTGCTTTTAGCGGTGTCACAGACCGATTTGTTTGATCATCCCCTTTCTTTTGTTAAAATACCGCGAAACTTACGGCACCAACTCCACTCTTTAATTTTCTCAGCCAATCCTTGAAAACCCAGCCCTTCCACAGATCGTGAATAACTAACGTAATATTTGAAAGTTCCCTTCTCACTGTAGTCATTGCCTTTATATCAGTTGTTTCTGCTGTTTGTTTGACCCTTGTAGTCTTGTGTTGTAGTTGAGCAAAAGTGAATTTGAACGTATTTTTTATCAAAATGCCAAAACAAAAGACACCCCTTAATAGAAAAGTAAAAGAATGGATATCAGGTATATCCGAACTGAAATTGGATGGGGACGGTGTATTTTGCAGCGCCAGCTGTAAAATAGTAAGTTCTACAATTTTTCACCATTAAACACAAACTGAAACATTACTGATGTTAAATGTATAATTGTAGGTGGTATTTAAAAAGAGTAGCCATGTTGAGCCGCATTTAAAAACATCTCTCCATAAAGAAAATAAAACCAAAAATTTGAGGCAATCACTATTAACTCAAAGTACTTTAAATGAGCAAACTCAGGTGAAAAATGAGTTTTATATTGATTTATGTACAGCTTTAGTGGCCGCAAATATACCTTTTTTAAATTAGAAATCACTGAATTTAAGGGATTCTTGGAGAAATATTGCAAAAAGAATGTACCCAGTGAATCTACACTACGCAAAAACTATTTGTCTAAACGTTACGACAAGGTATGCAAATTAATTTAACAAAATCATAGGATACTTACATAAATCTTGATTTCTACTTTAACGAAATTAAATTATCTGCTGTTTGGGACAATTCTGTTTTTTAACTGTAGGTACCTTTAAAGTTTAAAAAAGACAAAATTGCTCCTAATATAAAAAAATTATAAATATTTTAAATTTTTAGTCTATTGAAAACATACGAACTGCTATTGGTCTTCATGATATATACAAATGCGTAGATGAAACAACTGATGCCATGGGACGATATGTTGCAAATGTAATAGTAGGAAAACTAACCGATGAAGGCCCTTCAAAAGCTCATTTATTGGCCTGCAAAATTTTAGAAAAAGCAAATCATGCTACAATATCACGTTTTATTAACGATAATTTAAGTAGGTACGAGTCTAAATTATGTCTACAGGTAGTTACCTACTTTTTTTTTAGCATTATTATGGACAAATGGTATCCAGCATGATAAAGTTAAATTATATTAGTCAGATGCAGCTGCATATATGGTGAAATCTGCTGTAAGTTTGAAGATTTTTTACCCAAATCTTATACATGTCACTTGCTTAGCTCACGCATTGCATTTGGTATGTGAAGTAATACGTAACGAATATGAAAACGTAAACGGACTAATTGCCAGCACAAAAAAGGTATTTCTCAAATCTCCGTTAATAATTCAAGTATATAGAGACCATTTACATGGCCTACCGCTGCCTCCTGAGCCAATAATAACACGATGGGGCACTTGGCTAGCTGCCTTCTTTTATTGCGACAATTTTGAATCAATTAAACAGGTAAAGAAATGATTCTCTATTTGTTGAAAATATTCCTACTAGTCAATTTCAAATGTTTAAGGTAATACAAGAGTTTGATTCTGATGCGGCTAGGGCGAAACCCTAGCGGCTACTTTGCGAAACCGAACATCAAAAACTATTTAATTTATATCAAGAGTAATTTCAAAATTCTTGTTGAAGGTATAAAGCTACTTGAAACAAATACCTCCTTTGGTGGAAACAATTGGCATTATCAATAATGTAACGGAGTCCCTGATGTCAACCCCAGGACAGGTGGGTCGAAAAGCATATGAAAAATTGACAAAAGTAATAAATAAAAACACTGGATTTGCTTTTCTGAATAATATTTCAAAATTATTGGCTGGCGAAAATACTGAAATGCGAGAAAAATTGACCATATCACACATCCCAAATTATAAATTTGCACCACTAACATCGTGCTATGTGGAGAGGTCATTTTCCATCTACAAGACCATATTATCTGACCGTCGTCAACGGCTGAAGGAAGATAATTTAGAAAAACTGAAGCTACACAGATAACAATGAAATTTAAAATTTATGTTTTCAGGTTCTCGTTCCATTTTTTTTTTAAATCTAAGTCAGTTCTTGGGTATTTGAAACAATGATTAATACTCTTAGTCTTTTTTCCGACGTTTCGTCCTTTATTTTCGGACTTCTTCAAGGAAGCTACAATATTACATATTCACAATAAATAACTTATTTAAATGTCACCGTCATAAAATTCAAAATTTAATAATTTGAATTTTATGACGGTGAATTTAATTTTATAGAAATAATTTGGTAAGTGGAAGATAATGTAATGTTGTAGCTTCTTAATGTTGTAGCTTCTTTGGAGAAGTCCGAAAATAATGAACGAAACCTTGTAAGAAAGACTAAGAGTATTAATCATTGTTCCAAATACCCAAGAACTGACCTAGATTCCAACAAAAATTAAAATTTATAAATAAAATTTTGAGTAAGTAATGGTCGCTTTTTTAGCGACCTAAAACTGTAAATTTAAAGCCAAAGCCATAGCTTTTTTCATTAATTTATTTGCCTTTTTGCCTACCTTTTCTGATATCATCAGTTCCGACCTTAAAGTCCGACCTCTATGAAATCATCCGCCATATGGCGGATGATTAAAAAAAAAAGCATTCGATTTTCCTGAAATTCGAGATATGGGAATTTATAAAATCGCCAATCAGGAAAGTGAATTAAAAATTTCAAAATTAAAAATTTTAGGAAAAAATCATTCAATTTAGTTGCAACTCAGGATATCTAGAAAAACTTACCTTTTTATAGAATTTGGTTCTTCGGTTCGGAGTTTCAATATTATATTATAATGAAATATTATTTTAAAACCCAATAACAAAGGGATTAAATAAATTTATATGGGATTTCCGCCCGGAAAATTACATCTCAATAGTTATTTTCGGAAAGTAATTTTCATTTGTAATTTTGTTGAAAATCCCTGCAGATAATAGTGAAGAAAGCGTGTCAAATAGAGAAAAATAAGCGAATGTTGTTCAGTTGTTCAGTTTAGTCAGCTTCTCCACCATTTATTAACTCTCGAACGTGAAATGAGGGATGAAAATAGGCCAACTTTGAGTTTATACCCAGAATTAGGTAAAGTCGCGTGAGCCTGTTTCGAGCCATCATATTGAAAGCACACAACCCTACTTCACCGATTACAAAATTAAAAATTACCAGAATGTAAACTTTATTTTTTTAACTTGGATACGTTCGCTGTTCCCGAGGAAAACATTTTTTAGATGTTCTACCACACAATGTAAAATATCAGTCCCTTTATGCTTGAGAAAAGACATATTTTGGTTTACGTGTTTGCCGGAGGACTGCAGCAAGTGTTGTTTTTCTATTAGTGTTAGGTGTCTATCTCCAATTCACGTCAAGAAGACACATCAAAGATACAATTGTTGGCTTGCGTCGTTCTCCAGGAACAGCAATATAGAAATTTTTAAACTGATTTCATATTTCTGAATATAGGCAAATTTGTGTATAAAAAAACTACTATTAGTATTGTTACCTCCAACCAAGTTTGATGTGTAATATCTGCTTGAAACAAGAAGATAAGTTTCAAATTTGGAAAAACTGGCACTTAGTATTATAGCTGACACGGAACCACGTACCTTTGCGATTTTTTTTTCAAAATTAACAAAAGAATTTGGCAAATAAACTTTCTTGTACCTCCGCTAAATTGTCCGACTATAATAAAAAAATCGGTTAAAATTGAAAATCAAACTTTGACTAATTATTAATTAAGAATTACTCCTACAAAATAATTATATATCTATAAATAAAATCAATTTTTAATATATACAAAATTTTTCTTTAATATCTGTAGTAAACAAAATTTATGTACATTCAAAAGAAAATAGCTCCTTACAAAGCTACTAAATACATTTTATACTAAACTATTCCCAATATCCTTAAAAATCGAATTGAATTTTATCCTTGAATTTATCTAAATATTATATAAAATTATACATATTTTATTCCATTCTTGATTTAACTCTCAATTTATATCCATTGACCGGTTGAATAATAAGTGACTGCTTTATACGAACGTCTTCTATACTGTTATAGTCAGTTTCCAGATAAAATCTTCTTACTGTAGACGCTATCATACATTTTAACAACATCATTCCAAATTTCAAACCTAAAATAAGATAATTTACTTATCAGAATATAATTTGTATATAAAATAACTGTAACTGTACATTATTTATAACATCGTAAAATATATCGATAAAATGATTAAAATTATTTGGTAACCAGATTATGTATTATATTAAAAAGTAGAACTTCATTAAGTTATTAATAATTTGTTGCTGAATATTTTGAATAACTTTATATGTACCAGTATATATTGAAAATAATTAAAATTCAGTTTTATTACTTTTTTTTTATATTCAGATTTAAAAAATGTATTTATTCCATATAGACTAGACTTATTATGTTGTGGAGGCCGGAAAGTAATGTAGTTTTTTAATATTAAATTCAAACAGATAAGTTTTTAACAAGTTTCTATTTCTAATCAATGATCCTCATTATCAACAACCTTTTGCCATCTACTATGGAAATTTTCAATGACGGGTCGATAAAAATCTATTGATTTTTATGCAAAACACTTGCGCAGTTGGACTACATCCAAATTTAATTTTTTTCTTAGAAAATGTGGTAGCGGTCGGAATAAATGGAATTCTGATTGCGCAATATCGGGCGACTTGGGGAATGAACACCTCTCACTCTATTTCATTATTTTCCAGGGATCGTGGGGTTTTGAATTTTCGTGTTGCAAAATAACGCTTTTTCCGTTGACAATCGCTCGCCTCTTTTCAATTAAAGATTGATTGGCTCGATCCAATTGTTCAAATTCAAAGTCTGCAGTTTGTTCAAGTTTCAGCACTTAATAGGAAACGACCCGGCGAATACTCTACCCAACACATAATGCGGAACCCAAACACCTGTTCTGCTTACTTTCCAAATCTGCTGAAAATGTTCTTGGATGGTGGACCAAGGTTGGTTAAGAGTTTCTAACAGCTCCACCTTAGATATTTGTCTCTGACGTTGAAGCAGAGACAAGTATCTAAAGAAGTAGAGTGAGCTGATAAATGACATTCGAAAAACGAATATCGACATGCGTAGAAGAAACATTACTTTGCGGTCCCGCTATTATTTGTTTAGTCTAGATCAGGGGTTCCCAAAGTATGCGCCGTGGAGAGTAAAGAAGGGTGCCGTGAGATATCGTTATTTAATAAAATTTAGAATCTAATAAAATAACAAGAAATATATTTCCATGTGTCCCGATCCTCGTCATCAGAGTTCGTTAGTGTTTTCGTCAAAAATCGTACGCAAAATGGAAAGATTTTTAGTAGTTGAAGTGACAGTGATCAAGCATTTACTAGTGATGGAGCAGAAAAAAAAAGCGGAAATATCGCAAATACGGTGATAGTTCTATGGACTTTTGTGTCTTTTTTGTCTCTTCAATAGAAGTAAACAACGAAGAAAGACTGCAATGTGTTCTCTGTTTGAAAATTCTATCGTCCGAAAGTATGCTCTCACGCTAAAGTTACATCTCTAGACCATTCACCTTACTATGGTTGAAAATTCGCGTGACTTTTTTAATAGGAACTTTACAACGTGTTCAGCAACGCACTGTTACCATCAAGGTGGCATACAGGGTAGTCAAATGCAAAAATCTCATACTATCGCAGAAGAGCTTATTCTACCGGCTGCTCTCCACTTGGTGAATATTATGGTGGGAGAATCAGCGGGATAACTAATTTCCAAGGTAGCTTTATCCTAAAACACCATTAGTCGAAGAATCCATGACCGAGCATTCCATTAATAGTGATTGAGATCCTCAATCACTATTAATAGAAAAAAAATAAAAAAGAAAGTTGAACTCTTTTGCGGCAGCAGTCTTAAAACAAGATTTGGTGGAGTTGGATATCGGTCCAAAATAAATATCCATAATTATCCGCCCAAAATAAGTTCAAAAGCTCTAACCTAACTCTCATCCCCTATGCAACATCTTATTAACAGTTTGGGAACCCCTCATCTAGATAGATTTTTGTTTTAAACTATGTAAGAATAAAATGTTGAATTTATGAAAATTAAAGAAAAAAACTAGATTTACCGATGCAATTTCGTGGTCCTCCAGAAAATGGCAAATATGCAAATGGATGTCTGTTTGCACTTTCTTCTGGTGTGAATCTTTCTGGTATAAATTTTAAGGGATCTTTGTAAAATAAATTAGACCGATGTACGCTTATAATACACAAAACGACACCAGCACCTTTTGGCAAAGTACAATCCCCTGAAACATAAAATTTATTTATGTAAATTTACGCTTTTCGGCAAATTTCAATTATTAATATTTACCCAAATCTAAATCATCTTCAACCTTCCTAACTATAGAAGGTCCAATCGGAAACATTCGCATTGTTTCTTTAATTACAGTCTCCAAATATTTTAGTTTTGGTAAATCACTATATTCTATGTCTCGTTCTTCACCGATAACGTCTATTATTTCTTCATAGACTTTTTGCTGAAACATATCAATAAATATTTGTATAAAACTCATAACAAATAGTTTCAAGTGTTACCTGAATCTCTGGATATAATGCAAGGCAAACTAAACAGAAACCTACAGTAGTGGCAGAAGTATCTGAACCCTAAATATTACAGTTATATATATATATATATATATATATATATATATATATATATATATATATATATATATATTTTATTATTATTATAAATATTAAGATAACTATAAAGATCTAAACCAGTGGTCGCTGTGGCTGGGCAACCAATGGTTGCCAGCAAAGAATTTTTGTTTTACAAATATATGTTGCTTTAACATTTTTATGTTTAAACATTAGACCGAATGAATGCTCGCCGCAACTCGGGCATTTTCAATATGCCCTCTTAGTAAAAAAAGTTTCCGACCCCTAGTTTAAACACAACTACATTGCATTGCGTTGGAATCCATGTTTATTTTAATAGTTTCATTTTTTTAAATAATTTTTTACATAATTGAGATTAACTTACAGCAAAGATACTGTATATAACTGGTTAATATATAATATCTTTAAAAATGACAACTTTGTTCAATTTAAAATTGGTCAATATAAAAAATTAGTAGCGACTAATATATTAACATTTAATTTCTAAACAACATTTAATGTTGCTTGTACCACTTTCTAAATAAACGGTTCATGTGTAGCACATGCTGAAGTTTTTGTCGCAGAATTCAAGCTTTTCGCTTACATATACATAATATAATCCAATTGTTATTTTAATATTTTAACGAAAATTGTATTTGTAATTGCAGTCGTCATTGAAGTTGTAATTCAATTCTTTACATTTCCTAGTAATTAACTTACATTTTTTTTCAAAAATCTTGCGGAAGACAACCAAGGCGAAGTTAACTATGAGTCATGGAGGTGCAAGCTGAATCTAACGTTAAAAACCAAGGATCTATTTCAAGTCGCAACAGGAGTCGAGGTTAGACCGCATGAATCAGAGATGGTCAAGAAGATCAAACTCTCATAGGACTAAATGTGATTGGTAATATTGAAAAGAAAATTTGTAACTATACGACTGCATGTTCGATGCTTTTTCGATGAGAAATTGGAAATGTTATATGGTAAAAAGTCAGATATTATCATTGAAAGTCTGCCTCGACTATTTTTTAGTTATGAATACAATGAAAATAAATCTGTCATAGAAAATTGCATGCAAATCCAACAATATTCAGATAAACTGATGGCTGAAGGCGAAGAAATTAAAGAAAGTTGGATCATGTCCAGAATCCTAAACATGCTACCACCAAAGCTACACCATTTTCTAACTTCTTGGGATTGCATGAATAATCAAGAAAAAAACTTAAAGAAACTTTTTGCATTCTTACGTTTGGAAGAAGAGAGGTTAAACGAAGCAAAGGTGGATAGTCAAAGTTCCCAAAATGCTCTAATATCAAAACAGATTAAAAAAGACTGTAGAGCACTAAGTCAGAAAGTTGAATGCCACAAGTGTGGAAAGACAGGGCATATAAAGAAAGACTGTAAAAGTAAGCCCTGTGCTAAATATTTAGAGTACTGTAGGACAAATTATGGTTGCAATATATGTAAGAAGAAGGGTCATTTCGCGAAAGACTGTTGGCATAACAAAGAAAGGAATGAAAAGTTTGATAAAAACAACTCAAGTAACGGTACAAGCGATTGACGAGCGTTCGTAACAATCGGATTATCAGCTGCGAATGTAGATTATATAATCTCAAAGCAAAATTGCAATGAACTATGGTATCAAGACTGCGCTGCCACGCAGCATATGACTTCTCATGTAGAATAGATGAGTGATTATGTGAAACTCAAGGAACCTGTAATGGTTGTAATTGGTGATGCAACCAGGATTGAAGGAATTGGTGTGGGTAATGTTCAGTTGGAAGCATTTAATGGTAAAAAATGGTAAAAAATTCATCTTAAAAATGTATTGTATATACCAACGATGCCATTCAATCTTTTCTCTGTCACGAAAATACTAGATAAGGGTTACACTCAGACTTAAGATTTCAAAAGTTCCATTTTCATGACCAAATATCAAAATGAAATTGTAGCAATGGCAAATAGAGATGGAAACCTATTTACAATAATGTTTCGCAAGGATGAGTCAGTCAGTAAGAAAAATGAATCAATAAGTTGTCTAGTCAATGTCTCTGTTAGACAGTGGCATGAGCGAATGGCACATCAACATGTCATATGTGTTAAGAATTAGATAAACAAGGTATCAAATATATCGATGACTGGAATGATTATATCTGTCAAGGGTGCGCTTACGGAAAGCAACATAGAGTTTTTCATCCTAGAAATACTAAAGTAGCTTCACAACCTATCCATTTAATACATGCAGACTTGGGTGAAATGGATAACAGACCTTTAGGAGGAGCCAAGTTTTTCCTGCTACTAAAGGACGACTTTACGCATTATCGAACGGTATATTTTTTTAAAACGAAAGACGAGGTAGCTACTAAACTCGAGATATTCCTTAAGTTGTTTGAAAATCAATTCAATAGAAAGATAAAAAACGTAAGATCTGATAATGGCACAGAAATAAAAAATTCGAACACAAAGCAATTACTAGATAATCTGGGAGTTTTTCACAGCAAATCTAATGCATACACGCCAGAACAAAATAGCAGAATCGAACGAGAAATGCGTACTATTGTCGAGGCAGCTAGGTCTGCAATACAAGCGAAAGATTTAAATGAAAATCTATGGGCTGAAGCATTTAACAATGCAGTTTTTACAATTAACCTGCCAGGTACTAGCTCAATAAAAGAAGAAATGCCATCTGAACTATGGTTCGACCGTAAGATCGATATAAATAAGCTGAGAACATTTGGGTGTGACTGTTATGTTCTGTTACCAGATTATAAGCGAACAAAGATGGGTAAGAAGTCATTAAAAGGTATCTTCGTTGGCTATGACTTGGACTCGCCGAGTTATAGAATCTACGTGCAAGAGAAAAACGATGTTATTAGTTCCGAGAATGTTATTTTTGACGAAAAGTTTAAAACAACTCCAAGTTGTACTGAACTACAGGTACCGTTGAATCAAAATGAAAACCAAAACGAACTTTAAGAAAATTAGTCAGTAAACTCAGAGTACGAGTCATTTAAGTCTGAAACGTCGTCAAAATTGGAGATCAAACCGAGGGTATGAAAATGCGAAATCGTAGTAAACTAAAAATACCTACAAAATTATCTGACTATGAAGTAGACTGGACAGAGAGAATAGTTAACCTTGCGATGATCGGTGAAGTAGAAGAGATACCTGAATCTCAAGCCTTGAAAGATAAGAACTGGCATGAAGCAATGCACAATGAATACAAATCTTTAGTCGAAATGAATACTAGGAAATTAGTAGATTCACCTGAAACTGTAAAGCCATTATCTTGTCGATGGGTTCTACGTCAAAAGTCCGATGGTACTTTAAAGGCTAGATTATTAGCAAGAGCGTTCGAACAAGAAAAGGGCATAGTGTTTTTTAAACCTTTAGCCCCGTTGCTCGACTTGCATCTATTCGACTTTTGCTAAGTCTCGCCGCCTCAAACAAAATGACAATTGGCTGTCATATTTAGGTATGAATATCAATGTTAAATCAAACGGCGTTTTTGTAAACCAATCCGAGTATGCCAAGAAAATTCTCAAAAGATTTAGACTTGAGAATTAAAATCCTGTGTCAACCCCGATGGAACGTGGTATGCTAAGCGATGAAAGCAAATTTGTAAACGACCAACCTCGTGAAGAATGTATCGTGAAGCCATAGGTTTTTTTAGTTTCGTCGTAAATTATCTAACAATAAGTCGACAAATGAGTAAACCAATAGTTTCATTTTTTAACCAATAGATAAGTCATTGGAAAATGGTAAAACGTGTTTTTCAATATATAAGAGGCACTGAATGTTTTGGAATCTTCTTTAACGGAGACAAAGAAGTCATAGCTTATACAGACTCTGATTACGGAGGAGACTCAAAAAACCGGACAATTAACGAATTGAGATCTTATTTCAAGAGGAGGTCCAATTGTATGGTATACACAAAAGCAACGTCATGTAGCTAATTCTACAGCTGAAGCTAAATATCGAGCAGCATTATCCTCTATCGATGACATCTGCTGGTTAAGACGATTGGGAAGCGAGTTAGGTCTTGCGTAACTTAAGTAAACCTACAACCCTATATGTCGATAACAAATCTGCATGTTACAAAATAATCACGAAGGAAAAATCACGAAAGGAAAGAAGCACATTGACATTCCACGGAAGTTCATTCAAGAACATTTAGAATCAACCATAACGCTAAAGCATGTGATGAGTGCTGAACAAATAGCAGATATCTTAACAAAACCATTGTCCAGCACAATATTCAAACATCTGCGAAGTAAAGTAATTAAGGAGGAGTGTTGGGAATTAATTTCTTTGAGTTGGCAACATTGTTTATGTGAACAGGCCACCTAAATACATTTTATTAGACAGTAAGAAAAACCTATATGTGTGAGTCGGCAGTTTTGTTTTGTCAGTAATAATTTGTCTGTAGGATTTGTTGTTGAAGAATCATATTTATTTGTTGTTTGGGAAGTTCATAAAGGTGCGTACATATTAAGCCATGCAACATCATGCACTAATTATTTGTAAATGTTGCATGCGCCTTTTCACTTGTATTTTCATTTCTTATATTTTCTCTCTATATATATTTTATATTATATTTAAATTATATCAAATTACTTAAAACGACTGAGCATTTTCTCTTACATATGCCTGAATACTTCCCAGCTATTGTAAATTACAACAGTTATTCATAAAAGCAAAGCTGCAGTGATGAGAGATAAATCTTGAAACGCGTCTGCAGATGGCTATTTATTCACTTAAGTTATCGGTTTTTTAGACATGTTCTTAAAAAACGATGTTATTTTTCAAGTTTGTTGTAGAGGGGCACGAAGGTGGACAAAAGCTATAAAATAACTGACAAATTTCACATGAAATTTGTTTTGGTAGTTTTAAAAAGACTCAATAATGTTATAGAGCTCCGGAAAGGTTGAATATATTTATATATTCAGGCTCTGTTCCGACTTTATTAAGTTTACATAATTACCTATAATCTAGTATGGTTTTACCAATTCTAAATCATCAATTAAATCAATAACCTGCTAAGTTCATGTCTCTCTCACGAAATGTCAAATTTAAAATATAAAACACCAAATCATTCACTTGTATTTCAAGTAAGTGTTTAAGTGTAAATAATTTTACAAATTATTATTGGAGACACGTCTGCAGATGGCTATTCACATAAGTTATCGGAAAGACGTCTTAAAAAACAATGTTATTATTCTGGTTTTTGTTCATTGCCACGAAGGTAGACTGAAAGCTATAAAATATCTAAGAAATTTAATTTGAGATTTGTTTTGATAGTCCTAAAAACACTCAAAAGTGTTATAGCGCTCCGGAAAGGTTGAATATATTTATATATTCAGGCGGTGTTCCGACTTTATTAAGATTTCATTTTTATTTATTTTTTAAATATAGTTCGTGGAATATTGTTTATTTCATGATCCGATTATAAAATATCCGCTACAAAACTAAATAGTACGTGAAATGTTGTTTATTTATAATGTAGATCACTTTTATTGCATTCCGCGTCATGAAAATGACTTCTGAACTTGTATTCATATTTTCACGGAAGAGCTCCCGGAAGTTTTCGCACGCGCGAAATATATTGCTACTGCTACTTTTGCTATATATATATATATATATATATATATATATATATATATAAATAAATATATATATATATATGTATATATATATATATATATATATATATATATATATATATATACATAAATATAGCGATATACTTCGCGCTTTCGGTTGGGAGCTAAAAACTGCTAAAAGCCGTTGCGCATCAACAATTAATGAAAGAACAATGACATGTCATAAAAAAGGCATAGCGAGTGTGGAGAAAAAGTTGGAAACAATAAGAAGATTAGAGAAGGAGAATTATTCGGAATGTTACGGCCAATTATGGTGTTGGAGAAAACATCGTGGGCGATTGGCGTCGAAATCGATCTTATTTGGAATAATCGATATTATCTGGCGACGCGATGACGATGAAGTCGTGTAACGATGAAACCCGCAGAGTATAATAAAGCTGACAAAGGTTTATTTCTGTAGTATACTCAATTGAGAGAAAAGGGATTTCTAGTCTCAGATGAGTACGTTTCAGTCTTCAAAACAACTTTGTTGTATATGACGAAGTTTAAAGATTCTCCAATACCAAACTGTGCAAGCTTTTTCCGAAATGAACTTTTCTTTCCTTTCTTTCCACCAGGACCCATGTCAGAGGCAAAGGCTATGATGTTTGTGAAACAGTTTCCCGATGAAAGTAAGACTTTTACAGCAAGTTGCGCATGCCTGGACAGATGAAAGAAAAGACATGGTATTCGTCAGCAAAACATCTGTGGCGAAAAATGTCAGCTGATGAAAGTGGATTGAAAAATTTAAACAAAATAAATTCGAGAAACTTGTAGCGGAAGAAGGATACTGCGAGATTAAACTTATAATAACGATGAGACTTAAATTTTAGGATGACGTCTTTTAAAACATTGGTTTCACGAGAAGATGCGGTGGCTCCTGGACACAAAAGGAAAAATGGAAAGGTTAGCATTTTAGTATACAGTAAAGTGTCCGGAACACAAAAAGTTCCGTTATTGTGTTTTGGGAAATCGATTAAACCCAGAGCGATTATGCACATGAAACTTGAAGTCTTGCCAGTGTACCACGCACAACAATTTATTCCCCGGGGGAGAGATTTTTGAAGAAGTGTTTTTTTCTAGAAAAGCAATTCTGATACTCGCTCCATCGCACCCAAACGAGTGGATTCTCAGTAATGAAAACATCATTATCAATTGTTTCCATGTTATGTGTCCTTTTATTTTACAACTAATGGATCAATGTGGACTGGAGACATCTTTCTTTTACTTCCAGAAGATCCAGAGAAATGTACCGCCAGAAGTACGTAACGAGTATTTGCTTGCAATAAATATGTAGAGTATTATTTACTGGTCAGATTTAGCTTGGGATGCTGTGCAAACTCACGTTGCAGAGGTCATGGGCAAAAATCTGACCTTATACTAATCAAAGAGATGAAATTGCATGCAATGTAGATCTACATAGCTTCATAGAGCAAATTCCTGGTTGCGAAGACGTCGACAGAAACAATACTGAAGAATGGATTCATGGTGACGATTGTGAACTGGAGCTTACTGCCGATGAAATCGGTCATCTCGTGAATTCTGGAGAAGAAATCGTGGATGATATAGAAGACACCGAAACTGAAGCAGCTCCACAAGTCAGCTTGAAAGAAGGATTAAATGTGCTTGAAATATCTCTTAAATATATTGACGAATAGTCTGGAAGTAAAGATGAAGTCACACTATGCAATCGCTTTCAGAACGTACTCTCAGAAAGCGCTTTCAGAAGTTTGCATAGTGTGACTGCTAGTGAAAGGACAGAAAATCCGCATTAATGAAACCGCATTAACTTGCATAGTCTGACTACAGATTTATGCAAGTGACCTCTTATTGATGAAACAATGACGAGATATGAAGCTAAAAAATAATTGCGCAGGTTGAAACAGTTTTCTATTACGGACTTTCTTAGACGGCGTTAGTGAGAAGTTAAACGTTATGTACTAACAATGCTTTGTACCCCAAAGTTTAATTTAAGTTCGTTAGATTTTCAATATTATTTACGTTTGTGGTTAATTTTTTTCCTCGTAACTATTCCCCCACCCCTCCCCTCCTTACGTAGGATAAATAGAGTTCTTTATATTCAAATACGTATCTTTGTAATTACTTTGTAGGGCATGTAGCATTACATTTCTTTCTAATAAAAGCTTGTGAAATTTTAGGAGCAAAGATCGACTTATATATTGACAAGGTCTGGGTGGACATATAGCATATGGGTAGCATATTTGCATAATCAGTTATGGATTTTTAGTTTGAATTTGCTATTTCGATAAAGGAAAAAGCTAACAAACCATTTTAATAATGGTGATATTGTATATTACCGGAATGCAAAAACACTATAAGTACACCAGATAAAGTGATTGATAAAGTTCCTACCGAGGTGTAAATTCCACCCTACCTACATCTGCGAATATCGAGGCCGATAAATGTCAACGTGCACGTCACGTTACATATGACCAATGGTGATGCGTTTCGCAAATTTGAATTTAACTCGCCAATTTTGGACTTTTTGATTAAAATTTTTCAAATTAAATAAAAACTAAATGAGAAAATAATGGTATAGGTGTAATGTCAAGATCATAAAGTATCGGGGATAAAAAAATCAAGTAAGTATAAATTTCTTGCATATTTCCTATTACTTTGCTCTTTTCTCTATTGTGAATTGATATTCAATTTTTGTTGAGATGGACGGACTTTTTTCACCATTCCAGGGTTTACTTCAAGAGGGGTTAAACAATCATTTTTTAACATAATTATTGTTGCACAAATAAAATTACTAAACTAAAAATGACCCTAAAAGTTTAAAAGGTTGCTTTTATAAAAAGCTCTTTTTTTAACTATTTATATAAGATATTACATTTTAAAAAAGCTCAAATATTGAAAACCATATATATATATAAATATTTATATATATATATATATATATATATATATATATATATATATATATATATATATATATATCAATATAACCATAATATCATGAAATCAATACAAACTTTTAAACAGAAGCTATTCATTTTTTCAAAATATAATAATTTGTTCGTATTTTCACGTTTGTTTATATTGTTTGTACTAATGACAAAATTATGGCCATACATTATTAAACGCTCCTGTGTGAAAAAAGAAGCTGTGATAAAGAATATATAGAAAACATGTTCACGATAAAAAACAATTGGATCAATTATTTACAGAGCATTATAGAGCAATCAGATACAACATATTCGATCGAAACATTTTCTCATTCTCCTTTGTACCGTAAGGTAAAAAAAAGTTTTTAATATTTAATAAGGTAAAAAAAAGGCAGACTGAAGGAGCTAAGGTTTAGCTGCTTGATTAACGCGATTGAAAAACCTCTCGCGATCGACGTTTGTGCACCCCTGGTTTAGACCTTTATTATACAAATTTAGATATACAAGAGTAGATTTGTAGAATCTACACAATTTGTTTATCTAGTTTTTATTCAATATAACTTACTCCAATCATAAAAGTTTGAACCTCGTTAGTGATTTCATCGAGGGTAAATTTGGATTCTTCTACAGATAACTGAATGAGTTGATCAAGAAAAGCCTTCCGTTTGGTTGTCTCTAAACAAATAGAAAATTATGTGTATTTAAATCCTAATGTTTCTGCAACACCTATCTTCTTACCTTCAAGTTCAGCATCTGGTCTTTCCGATGCAATTTTCTTACTTTCCATATATTCATCATGTCTATTTATCACAATCTGAAATTTGCAACCAATATTGATATTTAATTATAAACGATAATGATTTCTTAGTGAGATATGTTTAAAAAGTATTCCATTGATAATCTTTTCTTTAGATTTTATTCGAATTATTGATCTGTGTTGAAAGACATAAATTCACGATAACACGAAAATTGCACATCCACAATGTTTATTAAATTATTATTTAAGGGTTTTATTATATTTAATTTTGTGGATTTTTATTTTCAAGTTATTATTTTAAATAAATATTTTATCATACCTTGTTGATGAAACTGGTAAAAGCTCCAAGAATTTCCTTTTCTTCTGTACTTGTACGGGTCAAATTGTAAATAAAGTCGTAGTGGAACGGTACATTGAACATTCTAATCATCATAATTTCTAGTCCCCTAAAATCAGTCCCATAAATTAAATATAATATTTGGTATAAAAAATGTGGAAATTATGGCACAAACCTGGATATTTTTTCTTCAATTTTGTCGCTATCTGTTGTTTGGCAATCGAATTTTACGCCCATTGAAGTTTCTACAAATATAAGAAAAATTCAAGTTCATTATCCTCTACATATTTTGATATATTATTTCTCCCATTTTGCTAGAGCGTTGGGTGGTTATTTGTTCCATTTTATTTTTACCAGCCTAATTTAAAGTACATTAGATTTTTTTTTAATTTTAATTAAATTGAAAATTTAGACAAAATTGGTTTAGAAATCAATTCTTGCATAAATCTATAAATTAGTTTAATTTTGTTGTTCATATTTTTAGTCATATGAGGAAAGACATTCATTTAACCCGCTATCAAAATTAGTGTTTAAATTCTTTTAATTTGTCTTCAAAAAATTGTCTTCAAGAATTGGAATGTTTCTTATTTACATTAAATTCCTTTTACTTAATAGAATAGATATTTTTATTTTAGTTATAATAGTGTATATATTTACTTGATGGTGGATAAATTATTAAGTCGCTAACATGAAAACATTGTTTAGTCATGGAAATACCTATGTATGCATACTCGAGCGGATACATAGTGGGACTAAAATGCTTACACGATTTCACAATAACAATGGAACCAAGAAGTGAAGTTAAAATAATTGAATATTGCTGTGCTTAAAACAAAATGGATTGTTAAAAATAGTCTAAATTACCTAAAACGCTGTCCAGTGCACATTTAACTACATGTTCAAAAACATCACATTCCCCAGCATGTTTTTCCTGCAACAAGTCTGTCATAACTTTGCTCTGCTCCGCAAAAACTTGCACAAATTCATCAAGAATCTTCTGGTTGAACGTTGGAGAGATTGCTTTGCGATGTATCCTCCATGTTTTAACTACAAGCAAGAAATATTTTGTTGCGTTCTCTAAATATCTCTGATATCAGATGATTGACAAAGAAAACTAAAAGCATACCATCTAGACTAAACAATCCATGTCCTGCCAATGGAATGGAAAACCTATATAAGGCATCTTTTTCCAAACACTTATTCGAAGTTAAGATAATTTCTAGATCCTCTGGTCTTGTTATTAGAAAAAACAGACGATTGGCTAACCAAAAGGTCTTGGGTTTACTGCATTCTTCGGTCATTTTCATTAGATTACGTAGGATTTCTAAAATAAATGCAAATTGATTTACTGACAAAAGTAGTTATTGACTAAACTAGGTTTAAAAAGTTAAACAAGAAAACTGAAATATCTGCACAAACATTACTCTAGATGTCATGTGCGGCTAATAGACTTTCAATACATTAATTAATATTTTATTATAAATCAATTTCTTAAAAAAAAAAAAAGATTTTAGGTAACCACCAGTAGAACTGATTGCTAACTTGTTACGCACGCTGCTTAACGGAGCTGTTTTTACGTTTTATTAATCCACCCATTTATTAGTTGGAATATATAATCCAACCATTCATCAATAAATTATGATATGTTCTGATAATGTACGTTTTTTATGGTCGTCGCAAGAAATTTTTTATATCGTTAGAACACATCTTTAGTCTAACAAAAAAGATTGTAGATTAATGTTTATACGTGGTAAATTGTTGCCCTGTGACCTTTGTAGATCTATTTTACACCACTCTTTTCCTCTAATCGCTGACATACTTACCATTTATAACCCCTTTTCCACTTCTGAATCTTTTAGGAATTTCAGGATCTGGGTGGGATTTAAGGATTTCACTTGTAGATCTGTAGATATCGGTGGTGATTTGTACTGCGACCAACATAGATTTATTGTACCGCACCCTCTTCCTCTAATCGTTGATATACTTACTCATTTAGAGCTCCTCCTCTAGTTTTGATTCCCTAAGGAATCTCTGGATCTGCGTGGGCTTCAAGGACTGCCACTACACAGCGTTCAAGCTGTGGGCCGCAAGGTACATTTGGGTCTTGCGGAGCAGTGCTCCGCAGTCTTTGAGCGGATGTATGGGGGGTTTCGTCTGCTGATCCGCAAAATCTGCATCTGTCATCTTCCTCTGAGACTAGGGTCTTGAGGTGTTTTCTAAGTCTGCAGTGTCCCGTCAGAACTGTAAGAATTCTAAGCTTATTCTTGTTTGGTTTCAGGCAAGCTTTTGTTCTATTCTGGTTAAAAGATCCCAACGGTTCTTTGGATTGTTTTAGCCCTGGCAGTTCTTTCCAGAATTTCATCCATTGTTCTCTTATTTCGTGATCTAAATTTTTGTGGATGGTGTTCATAATCATACCGCAAAAGTGTTCCGGACCTATAAAAAGAAAACTGGATGCTTTGTTTGCGAGGTGATCGGCTTCTTTGTGTCTATCTCTGCCAGTGTGTCCTGGTACCCAGTATAGCGTTACTTTATTTTATCTGCCGAGCTTTCCCACACAGTACCATACCAGTTTTGATCTGATGGTGTGTTGGCTAATGGCCTTGGTGACTGCTTGGCTATCTGACTGGGGCAATTCGTTTTTTGTGATAGTTCCTTTCGAGGTTTAATTGTGCACATCTCTCGTTTGCATATATCTCTGCTTGGAAGATACTTGGGTAGATTTCCATGGAATCAAAGTATTTGGTACGAGGTCCAAACACTCCTCCACCAATACCTTCCTTTGTCTCTAAACCATCCGTATACCACTTGATAGCACTTTGATCTATGTAGTATGCTGAGGATTCGTTCTTCCAACCTGCTTTACTACTACACATTGTTGTGTAGCTTTTCTCGAAGATATTTGCATTTCGTCTTTCGGTTGTCCAGCCAGGGGATTTTAGCTCCGCTCCCAATTAAATTACCTCTGCCTATTCCGTCCTTGGTGAACTTTACAATCGCCGATCTGGCGGCCCCCTCAACGACAAGGTGCATCGGAGGCAGATCCAACATCAACATCAGGCAGATCATCGCATCGCAGCTGTGATGCAGACACCCAGTGGTCTATGAATCTTCTCCAGCTGCTTCTTCATAAAAATCATGGGGTACAAAAAATTAATTGTCTTACTATCATGGGGTACATCCATCGCAGGATTGTGGAGTTACAACCCCACGTTTTCCCTGCTAGATTTCTGCATACCATTAGAGCGTGTTTGGTTTTTTCTACCACTTCTTCAGCGTGCCCGATCCATATGAGTTTACTATCTAGTGACATAAGCAGATATCCCATCTCCTGTTTGTAGTATACTACCCACCCATCTATTAGTATGGGCTGTAGGCAGTTTAACCTTCTCTTCATAGTAAATCGTATCACCGTGGTTTTACTCGGGATGAGTTTCAGTCCCACTGTTTGACACCATCTATTAGATACATTGAGCCCTCTTTGTACGATTTTAGACCGTTCCCTCAAACTATCCTCTGGGTATGATAACTATTTCATCGGCGTAACATTGATATTTAATGTCTAGGTCGTCTAGGTCCTGTCCAGTAATTCATCAACAACCAGGCTCCACATCAGTGGTGATAACACACCTCAATGTAGGTACTCTCGAGTTTTGGAGATTTTTATGGTGTTTTTTCCCACTTGTGCCTCAGTCGTTCCAGTTCTCAGTTTTCTCCCTTCGACTTTGACGAAATTCTGTAGATATTCCTTCTTTCCTATATTACTTCTTGCCTCGTACGAGGTGTTGTTAAAGGCTCCTTCAATATTCAAGAAGGCACATATCGTTACTTCCTTTGTATCTAGTGCAACTACTATTTCATTTGTCAGCTGATACAGGACAGTCTCGGTTGATTTTTCTGCTCTGTATGGACGCTAACTGTTGTGTAGTTGTTGCCCTAAGGTAATTGTCAATTACCTTCTCCATTGTCTTTAACATGAATAATGTTAGATTAATGGATCTAAATGACTTCAGTTGAGTGGTGTCTTTCTTCCTTACCTTTGGTATGAACACCACTTTAGCCCATCTCCATAGCTCCGGTATGTATCCAAGCGCTAAACCACTTCTAAAGATTTTAGAAGATATGGCAATAGTTCTCTTTCAGATCAATCAAGGCTTTCAGTTTCCGATCAATTATTCTTTTTCCTTGAGAAAATTTGTCGGAGTTTTCTCTGTTGAGTTGCAGAATTTGACACACTAATCATCTTCAAGGCCTAGGCTCTTGAAGTGGTTTCTAAGTCTACAGTTCTCCGTCAGGACTCCTCTCTGAGCTCTAAGCTTTTCCTGTTTAGTTTCAGGCAAGCTGCTGTTCTTTTTCAGGTAAAGGATCCTAGCAATACTTATAGTTGTCTTAGCTCTGGTAAGTGTTTATCCAATGTTTGTGGAGAGTGTTCGTGCCGCAAAGAATTCCCGTCCAGTTTGGCTCTTTTTCCTCATGCAACTGTCCTCTCCTTTTTCCGGCAAGATTTTTACACACCATTAAAGCGCATTGGGAAAATCTGAAAATCACCCCGAGCAATGCCACGGTGATACGATTTACCACTTCTTCAGCGTGCCTATTCTATAGGAGCTTGCTATCTTGTGTTATACCTAGATATTTTAACCCCTGTTTGTATTCTATTGCCCTCCTATCCAAATGGGCTGAATGCAGTTTAATTTTCTTTTCCTAGTGAAAGGTGTCATCTATGGGTCATTCAGCCTAGCCAGTAATTTATTAACTACTAGCCTCCACACTAGGAGTGATAATAGATAATCAGGAGACCCTGATGGTGTTCTTTTCTTCTTGTTCCTTTCCTGTCCTAGTTCTTAGCAGTTCCCATTCACTTTGAAGTGAGGCTGTCGATATTCTTTCTTTCGAGAGTCGATTTGATAGCCTCTTGCGAGGGGAGGCTTTTTCAATACCTAAGAAGGCACTATACCGACTACCGCTACTTCCTTTGTCCAACTTATTTGTCAGCTGATAAAGGGCAGTGCCGCTGTATTTTCCGGCTCTGTATAGATGCAGAGGATTGTGTAGTGGTATGCCTACTAGCACTGTTGTCCTAAGGTAATTATCAATTATTTTCTCCATAGCCTAGGGTATGAATACCTCCAAAAAAGTGTACAATATCTTTTGATTTTATGTGTTACTTCAAAATTAGATTATCAAAACTGTTGAAAGTTCATATATAAATACTTACTCTCTGTATTGCCCATAAAGTGATGTGCGTGTCCAATTATTGGAAACGTTGAAAACCCTTTTAAAAAATCCAGTTTTGCAGCTAACTCGTACATATGTCTTCTGCTAATTTTCCATTGAACAAACCAATAAACCACTATTGCAATAATTAAGCCAAATAAAATATTTACTACGCCTAATTGGGAAACACTTGCATGTTTGTCAAATATCTCCATCTTCATTCTAAATAAAACAGAATTATAAATTAAAACATAAATTATTACATATAATAAAAGAGTAGCTTGCGCCTTTTTGGAAGGGGGCAGGAAAAATACGTCAAAGCAGGTTTGGAAGATAAAAACAGAGATTTTGGGTGATTTGCAAAAGATATTTTGCCTGGAAAAATTAGTGAAATGTTTGGAAACTCCAGAAAATTGACCAAAGTTTCAGATACAGCGAGGATGTGCGGCAAAACAATATTACAGGTTTTAGGCCGTTGCACGGCCGTATTTCGAGCGATCGCGACGACTATAGTAACATCAGGAGCGCAGATTTTTCCGCACAAAACAGTCATTTCAAATTTTAGAGCCTTGGCTGAAAATTTTGAGATATTTGCAAAAAAAACTGAAAAAAATCGCAAGAAACGATCTTCTTTGACGTTCTATTGCGAGTCAACCGCTGAACACACCGGCTTCCTGTTTGCGGATCCGGTTTGCTAGATTTCTCCTCTCTAGATTTTCACAGAGGGCGCGCAAATTTTTGCAATAATGGCCGTGCGGTATATGTTTTAGAAAACCGGACATTTGCTGCTGCAGAACCGAAAGTAGGTGGAATTTTGTATTTTATTCTTCACCGTTCGATGGCGGTGGACGGTATCTTGCATATGGTATAACGATTTGCGGATTTACAGAAACCACGTGGTCTCCACAGCGGATAAAAGAAAACAGGTGGGATGTCAATCCGCCTTCAAGATGTACAAAATCTACAAAAGTACAAGTTTCACAACTTCCTGTCCTACAATGACAGACCTGCTACACGATCCGGTGTCATAGGCTATTAGAAGTTGCGAAAAGATCGCAACTGGCAAAGTTATTGAAAATAAACGAAATTCCCATTTTGCTTCCTAGCTGGGAGCTGTTTGTGAATTCTTCAGAAATTTTTGCACGGAGCCCTGCGAATCGTAGACCATTTCTCGCGCTTCATATTTCACCCGTTTTTTCAACTTTAGCAGCAGTTACCGCCACAATTCGAAAATTCCAAGTCTTTTTTTGCAAAGGTTGTAAATTGTGCTTGCTTGCCGGAAACCAAATTTCTGGTTCGTAAAAAATCGGAATTTTCTTGCCACGACATTTACGATGCAATGAAATACACCAATCGGTGGCAAACACATTTCCGCACTTTCACTTGCAAGTCCCGTCACAAGACAATTCGAATTTTTGATTTTTTCAGCATTTTCTGTACCGAGAACTCAACAAGAAAACACACTGGCGTTACTGGCAAGACGCAAACACAAACATCAGCTCCACCGTCAGTCGGTTGAAAGCAACTACGACCGCCAAAAATGGGTTTTTAACCAATTCTGATCGGGAAAAGACATTGAAAGATTCGTTCATAGTCGTTCATCAATACATCAATAGAGTCGTTCATCATTCGTACAGTCATTCGTCGATAATTTTGATAAATTTCATGATGATAAGACGGCTAACGGCCGAGTCTCGGTAACATGAGTGAATTACTCCGTTCTTTCCCTTTAAACACGTGTAAATTGAGTATCTACGCACTAACCAACATCGATTTGCGGAACCGTAAAGCGCGAACCAAAATAAAATATAGATACCCATTAAAAAAAATCTTTATAAACCGATAATTAAACCATCTTACATATATTTGTTAAAGCAGTGGCGTAGCCAGGATTTTCGGTCAGCAGGGTATTATTTTACCGTAAAAGGCGCCCATCCTATGGAGTGAGCCATACATGCTTTTGTGAATTTCTAGGTCGTCCATTTATTAACGGTTATTTATTAGGTAAAATAAAATTCTGATTGATTATTACAGGCGTCCTACAGAATATGTCGTATATTTATATATATATATATATATATATATATATATATATATATATATACATATATATATATATATATATATATATATATATATATATATATATATATATATATATATATATACATATGAGGACGTGAGTTCCAAAACTGGCCATATTTCTCTTACATCATTTTCCGCAAATGACAAAAAATGAATTTCTTTTTTCCTGCATACAATTTGCATGAGATTTTTTTGTGTATTTTGTCTTCATTAATTTATGAAACGCTATGCAATAGCCAAACAATATATATTAAACCAGTATTAATTAACAGATGAAATAAATTTAGATAAGGCCAGTTTTGGAACTAAACAACTGATTTGGACAGTTTTGGAACTAAACCCCCCTAATATGACTAGTTTTGGAACAAACTTTTTGCATGGTTATTTAAAAAACCGTACATAACTACATTGGTAAATGAGAGTTTATAAAAAATTTATTGAGTTAAATAATAAAATAATAAAATACTTGAAAAATAATATTAATTATATTAGAACGATTAATACCTACATAAGTTTTAAAAACATAAAGTGATATGAAAATGAAAACATGAAAACATAGCAAATGAAAAAATATCGGTTAAATCATTAAATCCGATTACTCTTCCTGAAATTCATAATCACTTAAGTCCTCGCCATCAACGAGTGCTTCATTTTCATTATTGTTTTGCAACAGTTGTTTATAAAATTGCAACCCAGCGTTCTCATCCCAATTGATCCCGAAATGTTTTGATAGCAACTTTTGTAAGTCTGCTAACTTTTCAGGTTTCACATTGACCACGTTCGGTTCGTTCGGCACGATGTTCATTGATCTTTCTGGATTAATCATTCTTAAAGTATTTCCTCTCTTTAAGAATTGTTTAAAAGTTCCAGTATCAGATCTGTAGTTAACTTCTCCTTTTATAAGAACAGTCGCAGTCGCTTTCTCCTTTTTAGAGTAATTCTTTTAGCCATCGAAAATTTAAAGTGTAATTGCCCGGGTAACTTTACAACATCCGCTACAGAACTTTTTAAGTCGAACACGGGAACGTCAACCCCAATATTTTTAACAGTACCATATCTGGAAAAAATATCTTTGTACTCATCTGGAATGATTATAGTTTCAATCTTTCTTAATTTTTTTCGATCCGCCCGAACACTCGGTCTGGGGGAATGTACGTGTGTCCAACGACAGGAAAAATGCATTCTATAACTTTAATACTTGAGTTTGATTCATGTAACCATTTTGCTAATACCCCAATGACAGTTATGTTCTTGTTTTGACCAGGGCACCCGTCTGCAAACATTTCAATGTTTTCACAGTCTTGAAAATTCTCGTTCTGCAAATGATAGTACAAAATTGAAGCAATTTCATTTCATTTGAGCCCTTTTTTCTCTGATGCTCCGACCAGGTAAAAATTTGGACAGTTTCAGGAGTTTGAACGTTTTTTGAGTGTCCCTTAAACACTGTCATGTTGTATTGGTACAACTGTCGGGAAGAATATTACTTAGACTTAGACAGTATGCGTCTAACGGTTAATCCGCACGGACGCATATATCTCTTGAAAATGGCGAATGTTAGTTCGCCGAAACGTCGAGAATCCGGTTCTTTTCAGAGCCAACCCTCAGCATCAACGCGGAATTCCCGAGAAAACAATACAACACAGGTATCTATCCGCGAAAACCTCAAATACAACAACATATATATATATATATATATATATATATATATATATATATATATATATATATATATATATATATATATAATATATATATACCCACTACATAAAAAGGGGGACAGATCTGATGTGAACCACTACATACCTCTGTAGTTGTTCCCTATTACAAGTCGCTTACAAGGTCATGTCTATGTGCCTCCTCCAAAAAGTAGAGGAACAACTAGAGCACAAAATAGGGGAATACCAAGCAGGCTTCAGATCAGGTCGCTCATGCGCAGAACAGATCTTCACACTAAAAAGAGTACTCAAGCACAAAGCCATCAGAAATTCACCAGTTATATGCACATTTGTGGACTTAGCATATGACTAAGCATATGACTCCATAGAGAGGCAATCACTTTTCGAAATCCTGGAAGAGCAAGGACTGGACTCGAAAACACTAGGACTCATTAAACAAATTCTATCAGACACGACATCAAAAGTAAAGTTCATGGGAGAAATTTCCGAACTATTTCTGATAAAAACAGGTGTCAGACTCAATTTGGTTTAATTTGGCTTTAGACAAAGTGATGAAAGAATGGGAAAAAGAGCAAAAAGCTCAAAAGCGCTGGAAACCCGCACAATTAGGAAGGCTAAAGACAAAGTAGAAATCTCATGTCTAGCTTTTGCAGACGATATAGCAATACTTGCGGAGAGTGAAAAGCAGCAATCAAACAGATAGAAGTCCTCAAATGATGCGCAGGAAAAGATGGACTACAAATCTCTTTCACAAAAACAGAATTCATTTGCACAAAAATCAACATACAAAAATTGAATACGAAATACAGTAAAATCAAAAGAGAATCCCATTTCAAATACCTTGGAGAAATTTTAGAACCTACAGGAGGAGAAAAAATAGCGCAAAAAACTAGACAACAGAAAATGATGAGGGCCTTCTTCAAAACACGAGACATCTACAACAAACAATGCCTGTCAATAAACACAAAAGTTAAACACTACAACACTGTAGTGAAACCCGAAGCACTATATGCGAGTGAGACGCTTACACTCCACACATCTCTAAAAGAGATCTAGAAAATCTTCTAAAAGAAGAAAGGAAAATCGTGAGAAAATTTTTAGGCCAAAACAAACAGAAGACGGATACGGACTACACTCCAGGAAAACAACAGAAAAAATATCCAACCTCGCTTCAGACATCAGGAAAAGGAGACTCAAATTTTATGGACACCTTTACAGGCTACCAGAAACCAGGATCGCCAAGCGAGTCCTCACATACATACAAGGAGTCAAGACGACAACTCCATGGAGAGTAAGAAAAGATCTGGAAGAAGCACAAATAAACATTACAGAAATTGAAAATAGAGAGACTTACAGACAAAAGGTTAACAAATGGGAAGTGATGTCGGAGAATAAGAAGCCCAAGAAGACCGGAACAAAGTGGACGGAAGAAAGGAAGAGGATCCACGGAGAAAAAAATGAGGAAAGCGTGGGAAAATAGAAAAACATTAAAAAATGAAGTCAAGTTTGCTTTGCGTGATCCCATAGGAAATAATAATAATATATATATATATATATATATATATATATATATATATATATATATATATATATATATATATATATATTATGTTATATATATTAGTGATGTAAAGAATATTCATATACGCGAATATTCACATATTTCTTGACATTCGAATTCGTAACTAATGAATAACGAATATTTTGAGAATATGAAAATTAGAAAAAATACATGTGTGTAAATAATATTATTTAAATAAACAACAAAAATATTAATTTCTTATTTTATTTTCTTTTAATTTTTGCTAGAAAATCTTTTTGAAATTGTATTGAATATTTAATAAGGAAATACCTTTCATGTTTTAGGTAAACATTTCTTTAGGTTTTTCCCATGACGGCAACATACCTTAAAGTTAAACATACCTACGAGCAATGTTTTCTCCAGCATGGCGGCTGTCATTGAACACTTCAAGATTGTGTTTTAAAAGACGAAACAGTGGGATAATAAGTCTGTAAGGTCCTTTGCAGTTGATAAATGAATAGGTTGAATGATTGCGTTAGAAAACTTGCGATTTAGTTTTGTCGAATCAAAACTAAATCGCAAGTTTTCTAACGCAATCATTCAACTTATTCATTTATCAACTGCAAAGGACCTTACAGACTTATTATCCCACTGTTTCGTCTTTTAAAACACAATCTTAAAGTATATATATATATATATATATATATATATATTGATATAAATAATGTAACTTATGCCTTGAAGCATTTTTAAACTTTGCAAATTATTTCTTAATCCAGACAAGTTTGAAAAGGACTTCAGTAATTCGTGGATTTTCTAGCTCACTTAGCCATACAATTCATCGGAGATGACAGAAGTAAACATGTTTGCAAAAGATCTTCAGTAATTCGTGGATTTTCTAGATCACTTAGCCATATGATTCATCACAGATGAAAGAAGTAAAACTTTAAATTATAATCAATAATGTGGAATCCAGAGATTCGACAAAACTAAATCGCAAGTTTTCTAACGCAATCATTCAACCTATTCATTTATCAACTGCAAAGGACCTTACAGACTTATTATCCCACTGTTTCGTCTTTTAAAACACAATCTTGAAGAGACATCTATTTAGTGTCAGATTTAGTACTTTCGTGGGAAGATGATGCCAAATGCAAGTATATTAATTGCATCCTGCTTACTTTTTTTTCGCATTTTTGCAATTAAGCAAACTCGGTTTTATGCATTGACTTCATATGATTTCCCATAGCCGTTACCTTCCTTTTCCAGAATATTTATTGTTACAGAGCTTGCAACTAGCTCGTTCAACATCGCAGAGCATGAAATAAGTATATATCAGTAGAAGTTGAAACTGATTTACTCATTTTAACAAATCACTCATGACACTATAACCTCATATTTTTTTTTTTTAATAATAACTTTAATTAAGCGGCAGATATTCGCATCCGCATTCGCTTTCGCGAGTACTTAAAATTTGGCATATCACTTAGAATAGGATCACATCTCATTAAAATGTGGCAAAATTTATATATAGGTATTTATATATATATATATATATATATATATATATACATATATATATATATATATATATATATATATATATATTATTTATTCGTTTAGCCCTCTAAGGAGCGCGTAGAACCATTACTTATCACTGGTCTTATTCTTTTTATCTTCCCAAAACTTCCTTGTCCTTTCGCTCTGGGCCTGTCTTCTTTCTTGCGTCCATGCGTTTTTTAGTTTCAAACTCTTAGCTGTTGGATTCTTTGATGCGAAGTTATGTGAATTTATTTCCTGCCTGTATTTAGTTCGCGTAGTTGCCAATGGGTCTATATTGATTACTGAGAGGTCATGCGTACTGTGGACTGTCGGGTTCCATTGATGATGTGGAAGATTTTCTTGGTCAATCGAGAGTCTTCGTACTATATGACCGTAGAATTTCAGACGTCTTTTCCGGGCAACTGAGGAGAATCGTTCTGTCAGGGAATACAGTTGTGAGCTTTTGCGCATCCAGATACCATCTTGTACCTTGGGTCCAAATATTTTTCTCAGTATCTGACGTTCAACTTACGCAATATCATTGATGTAGATATTTAATGATGAAGTCTCAATTGCATAGAGTGCTTCTGGAAGGATGACTGTATGGTAGTGACGGAGTTTTGCTTTGGTAGAAAGTGATTTCTTGTTGTACATATTCCAGGTGATTGCATAGGCTTTGCGTTCTCCGCACGTGTTTTGTAAGCCATTCTTTCGTTACCAGTGTTTCCAATTATTTCAACTAGGTACTTGAAGTGCTTAACTTGCATGATGTTGCCATATTTGGTTGCAAGATGTGTCATATTTGAGCTTTTGGAATCTATGTATTGCGTTTTCTCGTAAGAGATTTGAAGGCCGGTCCTGATGGCGATTTCATGAAGTTTCTCCATGGCGTGTTTGGCCTCTTCAGTAGTCCGGGTGATTATTGCAAGGTCGTCAGCAAAAGCGAGGCACTTTATGTTGATTCGTTTGTCCTTTGTTCCCATATATACTCCAGGTACTTCTTTCTTTCATATTTTGATTATCTTATCTAGTACTAGGTTAAAGAGGAGTGGGGACAAAGTGAAATAGCACAGTTTGAATGATTGACTAATTTCAATGGCCAGCATGTGTTTAGAGCCAAGAACCAACTCCACAACATGACAATGTGTATGGTTATGGATATCATTTCTCTAGCGTACAGAGTTGGTGGGGAAGGTAGCGATGATTTGACACCTGTAGAGATTGAAAAATGGCAATTGACAAACCCCTTGACGATGATAAAATATTCTTGTACTTTCTGATCATGAAGAAGCAGTTAGTGACGACGAAGAGACTCCCCTCACTGCGAAAATAATATCGAAAGGCATTCAACTAGCCAGTACATTAGAAAATTATTTTCTGACACACGATCCTCCTTGTCGAAAGGGCTACCCAATGCAGTCGTGACAACATGCATGTCCGGTTACCAGGAATAATTAAATTGCTTAAATAAGAAGAAGAGACAACCAACGATAACAGAATTCTTGATAAATGAAAATTTTTGAATGCTGGAATCAAGAAATATGATTGAAGAAGATGAAAATAAATATATAACTAAAATAAAGAAATAAATCTTTATCTGTTATTAAATCTTCATACTATAACCCTTATGTCAATACCCAGGTACCCTTTATGCATATTTTTACTTACATATCTTTTGTATTTAACAAAAAATTATCAAATCCTTTCAGTTCCTCGTTATTTGAGTCTATTGACATCGATTCATATACATTAATAATAAAATATGCCAAAAGATATCCCATTGATCAAATACCCCATTGATCAATACACGGGTACCCATGTATAAATAAATAATTAAACTTATCTCCAGGGTTTTATTATAAAACTTATTATAAATTATACTTAAAATATTTTATATTCTATTATTTATATTTTTTTTGAAAACATGCATCACATTTTATAATTGCTTTTGAATGTTCATCGATCGCAAAGTGGTTTATTACATTCTTTACATGATTTTCGCGGTTTTCGTTTCGCTTTACCGTTGTTTTAGACACTGGTAACAAATATAACATGATCCTACAACCGTGGAATCTGCTTGTTGAGTAGACCCGCCTGACTCACTTGATGTTGTTGCCCTGCTTGTAGAATGTATTGGTTTTCCATAGGTGCTTTCGATAGCAATCCCAGTGGTGAAATTTCTCATAATTTGAATATTTTGAGATCGTTCTTCAATCGCTGACATACATAATCCTCCACGTAAATGTCGCAAAAATATTCGGCACTCGTTTGTCTTTTTTTTCCCTTTTGTTATTTTGATGATAAATTCTGTAGCTTTCAAGATTGGCGACATCCAAAATATTAAAAAAAAAATGTGAAAGACCGTCGGTTAGTGACCAGCGTTTCTCAACCTGGTTTACGCGTACACCCAAGGATACGTTAAATGATTTCCGGGGGTACGCAGAAAAAATTATGTTGGACATTATGGATATGGAGGGCATTGCTAGATACATTGAACATAAAAGAAAAGATAAAAAGTAACATAAGATAAAGATAAGATAAGATAAATCAAAAGATGTTACTAAGTAAATTCTCTGAAATGTCTGCATTTTTATTGATTGTTATATATTGAACGAATTTTACATCGGTCTTGTACATAATGGGGGGTAGGGTAGGGGTAGGGTAAAGGTTTAGAAACGTTGGGTTAGTCCTTCTGTGTGTTGTGTAAAGGCCCGGGTACCCGGGCTATTGAACAATGTAATGATGACTGGGTATTGACATAAGGATTAAGCAATAAAAATACAATAACATTAATAATTTTAAACAAAATGACCTGTTTATCGTACATCTTTTCGAACTCAGGAACCAATGTACTTATCGATTTCCCATATGCAGTACGTATTTTTTTTATGCGATTTTATTTATGCGGATTCTCTTAGAACCATTCTGTCTGCATAAAAACAGGTTTGCCTGTAAATTGATATGTTTGTAAAAGGTTTATAATTATAAAATATAATAATCTGTAATTTCTAATTCATGTCCATTAAAATCTTATTACGAGCATGTTCCGTAGTTAAATGCGAATTTTGTATAATAATGTATAATATCAAATTATTAATCAATTCAAGCAAATCAAAAGCTAAATTTTGTAAATACAGGTACTCATCACTTATCGACTGAGTTTAGTTTAAAAAAGAACTTCGTAAAGCGAGTTTGTCGATAAGTGGACTCTTGAGTTTTAATTTACTTTGGATTGGAATGTAGAAAACGAAATAAATAACATAAAGATATAATATAATCACAAGATTATCATTATATGACAATATAATCACAAGATTATCATTATATGACAATATAATTACAAGATTATCGAATCAACCGGAATTATTATCTGATTTATGAAGAGATATATGATCGATTTATGAAGAGATTTAACCAGAGAGCTGCATATGTCTGCACAGTTTTTAAGCCGGTAGGTCGTTAAGTGAGGAGTATCGGTATGTGTAATGCATACTTTTAAATAAAAATATATTGACTTTAGCGTTTATAATATAAACTATATTTAATTAATGTACTAAAAGTGCAGAAAATATACGTTTGCCAAACGTGGTAACAGAAGTATACATTTGCCAGCAAATGTATACATGTATACAATGTATATACCCGATATTAATATTTTAAAAAACTCATTAATCTACGAAAAACTTCGGAAGCTTAAAAACGAATGAAATATAACTTATAAATTAGATTATATATATATATATCGAAGAGCACGATCTAATGATTACTAACAATAGTACGGACAATCTTCAGTCACTTTTGGCACATGAGTTATGTTATTACAATACCATGTGAGCCGTTTCGCTGCTGATCATTAGATCGTGCTCTTTGTCTTTTAGATATTAATCCTTCCGTTATTTTATGTATGACCTACATCTTGTGCACTGACACATTAAATCGTAAATTCTTTTTACAATATATTGATTATATATATATATATATATATATATTTTTTTTTTTCTTTATTTATTCTTATCCAGCAAATGATACACAAAGTACATAGATACTCTACATACATTGTGTCCTATAGAGATATTAAAAAAAAATATCTGTACATAGGACTGGATTCCAAACACTTGGAATTTAGAAAAAAATATTAAGTACTTAAAATAGTAAAAAAAACACATAATTTTAATTCAACATAATATTACTAATCAACATAAATATCAAGATAATCTTACTAATAGTTCATACTTAAGCTTGATAACCAATAATCATAGATCCACAGAAAATTGAAACATAGTACATATTGAAACATAAACACATATCCCATGTCAACCACATTAAGTATCAAGAAAGTATCAAACACACAAGATTCAATCGTAGATTATATCACAGTAGTTCATATAGAACTACCAGGAATTGATCCAATTAATTATATTTTTTTTTACAGTTATTTTATTTCCAATCAGGTTTTTTAAATTATTCGGTAATTTATTCAAATTGTTAATAGCCGTATAACACGCATTTTTTTGGCTAATGGATTTATTAGCCTTTGGCAAAATAATCAACTTGTTTCTTGTTTTTCCACTATGCATCATATATATTCTTTTACATTCATCATAAAAATAGACCACAGTGTTCACTATATAGATTTTATTAATACTTAATACAGATTTAACCTTTGCTATTCTAATCAATCTATTTTGTATAGCGACAAGTGCTTTATTTACATTATCATAGGCACTACCCCTAGCTATTAAACCATAGCTGACAATACTTTCAAATAGGGCATGGTAAATGACCTTCATAGCTTTTGGTTCTAGAATATGACTTAGTTTATGAAACACAAAGATCAAGTATCTAGTCTTTTTTTAGATTTCTTTAATGTGGTAGTCCCATCTCATAAAACAATCAAGATATACTCCAAGATATTTACAGGAGTCGACTCTCATGATTTCAATATCCTCAATATATAGCTTGATATCAACAGGTATACTATCGCGATAACACCCAAAAGTTATAAAAGTAGTTTTATTAATGTTTAGTGAAAGTTCATTAGTTCTAAGCCATATATGAATCTTATTCAACCATACCATAGTTTTCGCAGCTACCTCCTCCCAGGATTGACCCGAACATAATAAAGCCGTATCATCAGCATATGAAACTAAATTGCTAGTAGGTAGGATGTTAACAATATCATTGATATATAATATGAATAGTAAGGGACCCAAGATAGTTCCTTGGGGAACTTCTGTTACTAAAATATGTGTTTTGCTATAACAATCATTATACCTCACTAATTGAGTTCTATCAGATAGATAGCTTTTTATCAAATCATAAGCAACCCCCCTAATCCCATATGCTTCAAGCTAAGAAAGGAGAATTTTGTGGTTGACAGTATCAAACGCCTTAGCTAAATTAAGAAAAGCTACTATTGTTGGTTTATCAATATCTATGTTTTTAAATATGAAATCAGTTACATATACTAACGCATCATTTGAACTTTTATTGTTTATAAAGCCAAATTGTTTGTCTGATATTACTTTATTTAAGTTTGAAAAATTTATCAGTTTATAATGTAGAAGTTTTTCAAAAACTTTGGCAATATTCGAAATTAATGAAATAGGTCTGTAATTGTTAGTTAAATGCTTATCACCAGATTTATACACCGGTATAGTTTCAGCTTTTTTAAGGGATTGAGGCCATATATAATTGGTCAAGCATAGGTTGAAAATATGTTCTATCGGTTTACTAATGTCTTTAAATAGACATTTCAAGACTCTACTACTTATTCCATCTATTCCCCCAGTTCTATCTTAAAAATCATGGATTGTCTTTTCAACATCAGAGAATGAGACTGAACTTAGGAAGATTGTATTTTGATTAACTTTTATCTTATTTGTGGCTATATTAACATTATTTTGGTTAATTTTGGAGGCTAGGTCCGTACCTATGTTATTAAAGAAGGTAGCAAAGGTATCTGCAATTTTTTTATTTCCAGTAATTTTATTATTACTTACCACAAAGTATATGACCAATCTCGTTGTTACATTTTGCACCCTTGCCAATCTTACTGTTGATAAATTGCCCTAATTTCTTACTATTATTGTAATTATTCCTAACCCTATTGCTTTCAAATTGCCTTTTAGCTAACTTTAGTAGTTTATTTAAAATGTAGCCTTACTTTTTATAATCATTCTTTAGATGATAATTTGATTTATTTAGCTGCCATTTGCGATATAGTTGCTCCTTGGTATTACAAGACCTAATTAGACCCTAGGTTATCCATTTCTTCCTAGCATTATTATATTTTTTCTTACAAGTTTTTTTTAAATAGGCTTTATTCATCAAGCATTGGATATTATTTACCAGTAAATTTGTAGCCTTAACAGGTTCCTGTATCACCAATATTGCTTGCCAGTTGGTTTTGGAGCTATACATTATTAGTTGATGGTAGTTAATTAATTTGGTATGAATGATCTTATTATTTATTTTGCCCCAGTTTATCGTCAAAAATAGTGGAAGGTGATCGGTGAAAACATTAGTAAAAGATTTACAATTTAGATCGGATTTGACAAACATATTATCAATATAGGTACCACCCGAGTCACTAGGTCTTGTATTACCATTAAAATATGGCAAGAAGCCTAATTCTAGCAAAGAGTTCAAGAATTCTTCAGAGAGGTTATTATACTGTAAAATATCTATATTAAAATCACCCACAATTACATGATTGTTACAGTTTTTATTATTACTAAGGAAGCGAACTAGATTAGCTGTAAAGTTTTCTTTGGGGATATCGTGACACCTATATACTCCAGTTATTTTAAGCGCATTATCATTTTTAAGTATGGTAGACATAAACATGCTATCACCCACCTTATCAACTGTTACAGAATGAATTAGAGTTTCTTTAACATAAATAATTACTCCATCAGCTCTATTTACCCTACTCTCGTTATAATATATACTATAATTACTTAGCCTTAGAAGTTCTTTGCAGTGAATAGTCCATGTTTCAGAGCACACAATAACATCCGGCTATGTTTTCATTCTTTCAATAAATGATTCAAGGTGTTCAAAATTCTTATTGAGTCCACGTACATTAAGGTGTAGAATTAGCAGGTCATCTTTGCAGATGCTATTTTTTAAAAGTGTAATGTCACTGAACTTTTCTTCTATTTTACAAAAATTTAGATCAATATCAGTCATTTATTGGCAATATAGGAAGAGTTGCTGCCGATAGATGATCACATTTACAGGCATATTTACAATTAAATATAAATGATACAAAATATAGAAATAAATACGAGAAACCAGCTGAAAAGGAGCACAAAGCTATATAAACTATTTTAGAATGCAAGTGAATGTCAAATTTGGCCATAATCAGTTTTCGCTATTGAGCTATTAATAATTTTTTTATAAACAGTACATTTATGTTGATCTCCACAGCGGTGATCGGTAGCAATATTTAACTTTGCCCGTTCTTTTAATTCCGTGCAGTTAATACATTTCAAAACATTAGAACTACAGGTATTCAGTTCATGATTACCAGAACAATTAGGACAGATTACCTCACCCTTACAGTTACTGCTTATGTGACCGAATCTTGAACACTTAAAGCAACGTGTGATCGAGAAATAGTCATCACATAAACAGGACTGCCACCCAATATATAGCTTACTGCTGTTTGATAGAACCTTGTGTCTGAGTGCATTGGATACTTCAAGAACTAGATTATAACCATTTTTATTTTTGATTTTTTTTACAATTCTAATATTTGAAATATTTATTGTTTCAAGATTATTCAAGGTACAAATATTATTAATTAATTCATCATCTTTATCATACGCGTCAATTACATTAGCATCAACCGATTTAACTATGAGACGTGACACTTTTTCGATTGTTCAACAATATAGTTATTTCCTAGCGACAATTTTAATTTATCAATTAAGACATCACGCGAATTATTATCAGCACATTTCACTATCAAACCATTTGTCAGAACTTTCATGGAATCAATGCGTAGATTTAGAGCAACAGGATTAACATTTTGTTGTATACATTTTAATACCTTATCTCCACTCATTTTCACTTTACTTTTTTGTTTAATGAAGATATCTGCTGGCTGTTTCTTATCGATGATTTTCACCGTTTGGCTGTATGAATATTGCTTAGAAATACCTGGGGATCCACTATTATTTTCGAGTGTAGCAATTTTATCTTTTTGAAGTTGGTTTACAGTTTCCATTTCCTTTACAAGTATTTGTAACACAATAACATGTTCCTTTAGTAGACGATTTTCAATTATCGATTCATCAGATTTGGGCTCATTAGGTACACATTGTTTGCAATTCCATTCTTTATCCATATGAAAGAAGGTTGACAAATTTTCGTAACATTTATCATGCACCGCATTATGGCATAACTTACATTTCACTTTAGGGATGTTTTTTCCAATATAGGTTTTGCATATTCTACATTTACTAGCATTTTTTTGCGGATCGAGGTACAGATCCTCATTTTCATCGGCCATCTTACACAATCACATTTGTATCACTACCGAATCACTTACAACATAATTATTATTTGAAAATCAATTCCAAAATGAATAGACTAGTAATAATTAGTGAAATATGTATTGAGCGAGCGAGCGCGTGTCTGCTTGGTCGACGGTCCGCACTCGAATGTTAATATATATAATATTATATATTGATAATGTGCTTCGTCACTCATTATAATTGAACCCGTTATTTCGAAAAGGGCACGAGTCACAATTTTTTGAAATATTACTTTTTTACGCCATTTTATTCATTGTAGCGTTTTACATATTCCATGTGAAAAAAGTACATGTGTATACACCACAAGTCAACTTAAAAAGCAATGAAAAAGGCACGAGTCCTGGACTTATACCCCTTTCAAGAGAAACGAAAACCATCTGTCAGATATGACATAACTACGAATCACTTTATCGAGAGCTTGCCGAAAATGCTTTTAGACCTAGAAAAAGAGTCTCTGGTGGCAGGAATAGTGAAAACTAAAAACATAATAAAATAAAAAGAAGCCAACATTGCTGGAAAATGATGATCAACTTACTAAATTGTATTTTACTTACTTTTTAATTCAAAATATCTTGATGATAATTGCTCTTTTTTAATAATTAAATATTCCAAAAAGCGTGTATATTTTTTATTTATCAACATCTATATTCAGTTTCTTCAGCATCAATTACTTTTTTAACAAAAAACATATTTTTGTTGATTCTGAAAAGTTTTAATTCATTGACTCATGCCCTTTTCGAAATGGCTTCAATTGTTTGGTTGACAAAATTATCCCCTCTGCGCAAAATCACTCTTAATCCAAGGACACTCTTAGTTAGTCAGCCTTTATAATAAAATATATAATGAAACTAAATTTAGTTATATATAATGTAACTAAATTTAGTTTCATTATATTTACATTACATTTACATTTTATTATAAAGGCTGACTAATTAAGAAAGTCCTTGGATTAAGAGTGATTTTGCGCAGAGGGGATAATTTTGTCCACAAAACAAATATAATGAGTGACGAAGCACATTATCAATTGCTTAGGGAGAGGAACACAAAAAATGTACGTTACTGCTCTACTGAAAACCCTCAAGTTATATTCGAAGAAGAGCTGTATTCTCAAAAGGTGTATTGCGACAGCTGGAGTATTGCGACCGTATTTTTTTGAAGATGAATTGGGAAACGCGTGAAATAGTGAACTTTATGTGGAGATGCTATAGACGCTCTTAACGGATGACATCATTCAACTCCGATAGATCCAAACGATCTAAGGTCAAGGAAAAATTATGTTCTTGGGTCTTTTTTTAATCCTAAGGATTACTTCTACATGTTTAAGAAAATAAATATTTAATCCAAGTTAAGCATAAATTTTAAAAAGTCGAGGATTATTATTTCAAGTGTATTTTCATTTCAATTATAAAATATATTATACATTCACAAATCAAGCCAATAACATAATATAAAATTAGTGATTCACGTACTTGCAGTCAAATAGTAGTTCATGATACAAGTGTGTGAAGAAGTGCTTTTGTGCATGAGATGCGAAGCCTTTCACACACGTGTGTCTAGCATTCTTTTTATCTACGAAGCATGTTAAAATACTGTTGAATCTACAAAAAAATGTTTCTTACCGATGATATTGCAAAAATTGAACGAAAAAAAAAATCAAATAGAACGTTCAGCGCCTATGTGGAATAAATTGATAACTAGTAAAAACGCAGAGTAACGGGAACACTGTTTGGGCGTTGTCGATGAGTAGGGAAAGATTTTTCCTTCTAGGCCGTCCACCTCCACTGACCTTGACACTTCCGGTTTCGTTTTTTAAATATTCCCGCCTGCGCCGAATTTTAAATTTTCCCGCGCACAGTGCAGGAACCGGAAATCGAGCCGCCGATTGTGGGAAACCGGATTTGAGGAACCGGATGAGGCAAACCGGATGTGGGAAATACGAAGTGAGAAACTGGAAACAGAAGTCGAAATCAGAAGTGTAAGCCGGACCCGGAAGTCGAAAGCGGAAGTCTAAACCGGAAGTCGAAACCAGACCTCACATCTAGCGTGGGGTTACATAGACTTCACACGTGGGACTACATAGACCTAACACCCAGCGTGGGGTTACATAGACCTCGTACGTGAGGCTACGTATACCTCACATTCTCATGTGTGAAGAACCGGAAGTGGGAAACCGGAAACGGAAGTTGAAACCGGAAACGGAAGTCAAAACCGGGAACGGACATCGAAACGGGAAACGGAAGTCGGAACCGGAAGTCTGAACCGAGAGTATCAAGGTCAGTGGAGGCGCAGGGCCTAGAAGGAAGCATCTTTCCCTACCTCGATGTAATCTAGGTTACCCTAGATTTATTCTAGATTAGCCTGAATATGTAAATATATTCAGCCTATCCGGAGCTCTAAAACAATTATTTAGTATTTTCAGGACTACCAAAACACATCTCACATGAAATTTGTAAGTTATTTTACAGCTTTCAGTCCACCTTCGTGGCACTCAACAAAAACCATAAAAATAACATTTTTTTAAGATCATTTTTAAGGTCCTTCCGATACCTTAAGTGGATAGCTGCTATCTGTGGACGCGTTTCGAGATTTATCTCTCATCAGCACAGCTTTGCTTCCATTTACAAAAAAAATTATGTTATGTTATTCAATGTTATTTTTTATGGTTTTTGTTGAGTGCCACGAAGGTGGACTGAAAGCTGTAAAATAACTTACACATTTCATGTGAGATTTATTTTGGTAATCCTAAAAATACTCAATAATTGTTAAAGAGCTCCGGAAAGGCTGAATATATTTATATATTCAGGCTGTGTTCCATTTCTTTGAAGTTTGTATAATTATCTATAACGTAGGATGGTTTCACCAATTCTATCTTATCAGTTCAATCAATAACCCTACTAAGTTCATGTCTCTCTCACAAAATGTCAATATTATAAACATCTAACCCTAAACACCACATGGGTTTTCAGGTGAGTGGTTTACAAAAAATTGTGTTAATGGAAGCAAAGCTGTGCTGATGATAGATAAATCTCGAAACGCGTCCACAGATGGCTATCCACTTAAGGTATCAGAAAGACATGATCTTAAAGATAATGTTATTTTATGGTTTTTGTTGAGTGCCACGAAGGTAGACTGAATGCAGTAAAATAACTTACAAATTTCATGTGAGATTTGTTTTGGTAGTCCTAAAAATACTGAATAATTGTTATAGAGCTCTGGAAAGTGGGAGTATATTTATATATTCAGGCTGTGTTCCGTTTGTTTTAAGTTTGTATGATTATCTATCGCGTTGGATAGTTTCACCAATTCTATTCTAGATTAGATTATGGTAGGTTGCCATAGTAACAACAAACAGAAATTGTTTAATAATAAAACTCCATTTGATTTACATTGGAATTTTACGCACGATTTGGATACTTTTACATACGATTATGTATTTATTGATGTGCTCATTTTGGTGTGTTAGTAGATAAAAGTAAGATTTAGTTTAGAATTGACTCCTTGGAATTTCTCTACAAAATTATAGGTGTATGCTAGCTATATCATATATTTTAGGAAATATATCTCTGTAATAGCTTTTATCTTGTTGAAACTATAAAAAATCCTCTGTAAAATTACATATATGGAACAATAAATTAAACATATAAAAATAACAACTGAATAATGTTCAATTGTTTTTCCTAAATTAACTATTAAATTTAAAGATACTTATAATTGGCGGAATTTTGTATAGTTTATTTTGTAGTCTAATATCTATAACACAGCCAATTATTCACGATTTCTTTGCACAAGCTTTGCTCACAACTGAATAATTTTAAATTCTGCTTGCATTTTATGTTTTATTTCTACCACCAATGATAATGCGTAAATTAAAAAAAAGTGATGAGTAAGTTTTTCCAGAAAATATTTGTCGGAAGCTGTCTACAAGCAATAATTATATTAAATGAATCGGTTTTTTCCAATTTTCCTTTGATTCCTTTTCATTTTATTACTCTATATCAGGGCTTCTTAAACTTTTTTCATTTGCGACCCCATTTACGATTGTGATTTTTTTCGCGACCCCATTTACGATTGTGATTTTTTTCGCAACCCCTTTTTTTTACGTGACTTATTGATTAGGTAACAACATAATTTTAGAATTTGTTTTGAAACATACAAAAATTAAAAATTGCACATAAAGTTGTAAAAATGTATTTATTATAGTTTCGAAAATTATATACCTATTTTTCATGATAACAGCATTTTTTTGCAATAATGTTCCGAGTCTTAGTCCTTTCGAATATATTCGAGCGCAGCCGTTAAGTGTTTAAATATATAAAAATTAAAGGAAAATTAGTTTTTAATGAGACGGATGTGCTTGATTTTTACTGCATAACAAACTAAATCTTGGTGTAATATTTGACACTGTTTTTTGCCATTTGTTAACGATGAACGATATTGGGATTTGATGTATGTTAAAACTGAAAAAGTAATTTCACATAAATATGTGGTGTTGAAAGGTAGAAGAATATTTAATGCCATATCAGAGATTGCGGGAAATTCAGTTCTAGCGCCGATCCAGCATTCAGTTAAAGGATTTTTTGAAAAATCTAGTTTTAGGTTTGAGTCACTAGTAAGATCATCAAATTCTCCTTACGCTTTAAATGGCAGGTGATGAATCTGATCAATGACAATCAAAAATAGTTTTTGAATCCAAGATAACTTTTTAAAATCAATATTGGATGTAAAATATTTACGAAACTGTGTTTCTAGCGCTTTTAAGTGACCTATAATAATTTTTGCGATAAAAGTTTAGTAATGATTTTTCTCGGATATAAAATTATCGATACTGGAAAACATTTCGAACGAATTCTTTTCTACCTTACTTTTCCAAATGTTGATTTTTTAATAAAACTTTCAATTTTATCATTCGAAGTAAATATATTACTATTTTTTCCTTGAAGAGACAAGTTTAGATCGTTTAATTTCTCGAAAATATCTGATAGATAACACAGCATGGATAGCCATAGGTCATTTTGAAAAAAAGTAGCAAGATCGCATTTTTGTTCGGTTAAAAATATTTCGATTTCGTCCTTTAATAACAATAATCTTCTTAAACTTTGACCTCTTGATATTCATCTTATTTCTGCATGTAATAATAAATTTGTATAGTGGGAATCCGTATCCTTACAGAGATTTGAAAATAAGCGGCAGTTTAAGAGCATTGCTCTTAATAAAATTTATAATCTTAATACCATCCTGAAGCACATCGTTCAATTCTGGTGCTATTTTTTTGCTGCGAGGGCCTCCCGATGAATAAGGCAGTGAGTAAAAGTTATATGATCATAATGAACAGCTTGAAAAAATGATTTAAAACCAATATTTTGGCCCGTCGTCGCTTTTGCACCATCCGTGCATACTCCACAGCAATTTTTCCATTCTAACCCTTTCCTTTCTAACCCAGCTTTAAAAAATTCGTCAACTTTACAATATATGTATTTCCCTCAAGTATGATCTTTCTAAGGACGACAAAATAACAATTCTGCTTCGAGGTTTTCTCTATAAACATACCTGACATATACTAACAACTGAGCTAATTTAGTAATATCAGTTGTTTCGTCCAACTGAATTGAAAATTTTGGGCTTTCATTAATTTGCACTAATTGTGATAAGTTGCACTAATTGATCGTTGTTAATTTCAGAAATTCTATTCGCGACAGTGTCGTTTAAGATCAAACAAATTGGTTGTTTTACAATTACAATTTTTAAAGCCACATTGAAGAAAAAACTCGTTATATTTTCTTTTTCGCACATTAGATGCCTGCTTGTCAATAATAAATCCTGGTTGTGAAGACTTTGTTGCATTGTCTTCTGCAATATTACCTTTCTTACTTAAGTTCAGCCATTTATCCATTGCTTAAAAATTATTTTTTTCTTTACTACTCTTTATTTCTTTAACTACAGTTAGTGTTGATGAATCGTCACTAATCGCCCGTCATTTTCAAACTCTCACAAATGAATTTAAATATTTTACATTACAATCTCGCGACCCCAAGATTTTGCTACGCGACCCCATTTGGGGTCGCGACCCATAGTTTAAGAAGCCCTGCCCTATATAATACACCCACATGTATATGTAACAAAATAATATGAAACACTTTATTTTAGTTGTGGCAAAAGTTCCGGTACCATACTTTTTACATTCCATGTTATCAAATTTAAAAAATATCACTCGACAAAGAACTGTCATTTAAACTAATGTATATAAAAAAAATCATTTAAACTTCCCGATGAGCTAGAGACTTGAAACTTTAAACATTGCTCAGAACTGGATGACGTAGTTTATAATTCCAATATTTTAATACTTTAGACGATGGATGAGCAAATCTTTTGACTTACTTGGGCACACATTAGTAATGAAAAATGAAATTAATTCACGACAAAATTTAGTTATTAAGTTTAAGTTTTAAATTAGTCCAGTTATTAACTCTACAAAATCGACAAACAAACATGTAGAGATGTGAAAAGTTTGCATCTATACTCGCATAGACCAGGGGTCAGCACGTGCCTTTAGTAGAGCCATTTTCTTAAAAAAAAACATGCATTATTTAATAACGTTTTAATAACGTTTTAATTGTTTTATACATTTCGAATTTCACATATTGTAGAATAAAAAATTAAGGCAAACAATTTAATAAAAATAAACACATTCATAAGGGAGATTTTTATGGGTGAATTGATGCACAGATTTGAGGTCTTTAGTATTACAGTTGAGCTGGGCTCTTATTTTACTTTTATGGAAATTCATGTTGCTAAAAATCTGCTCATAATAATATGTGGATCCGAAAATTGTGTCCAAAAGCCACCTGAACTCTCTAACTCGATTAGTAAAGGATTCATTTTGTTAATTTATTCATTTAGTATTTTCTGCTTTTCGATGTTTTTTTTAAATTGTAAAATTGAATTACATTTTCATTGTGATATGCTGAATAAACATAGATGATTGACTTTCAGGGGAGTACAATTTCAAATTATTTACAATTTTATTTTACAATTTTCAAAGTGAATATAAGATATTGCCTTGTCGGATCATTTGAAAAAAACCTACAAATATTAAAAAAGAATAAACTCATTAAATTTATGTGGTTTTAAGTTAATGGTTAGTCGCTTTATAATAGAACTATTTATAATCATCTTAAAAATAACCAATAATAAATTTAAAATTTAGTAAAATTTTACAAAAGACACGTTCAGGCATGGTATGTTTAAAAATCAACCATAAATAAACTTTAAAATTTTAAAATAAAGATTATTTTCTATTTACTGACTGGAAGGATGTGGGCAATAAATTATTTTTTCTACTTTGCATATAATATAGTGATGAAGTGTATAATGAAGTGATAAATGAAGTGTATAATGAAGTGATTAAAGCGCTAATATGGGTTCGTTAATGGCTCGTCGAGTGCGATACATTTTTTTAAATGTGTAGCCGATTTTTTTTATTTAGAAATGGCATAAAAGGGCGCAAAATAGGAAAAATAGTATAAGATACTCGTTCATAAGGCGTTTTTCGCACTTGTCCATTAGAAAAACGCGTTTTTTGGACGTGTGCTGAAAAATCGCGCTTATTGAACTCGTTCTTTAATATACTATTAAAACAAGATAAGATTTGATTATTTTGTTACTTTCTTTTTATTTTCTGTCTGTTATTTATGAACTATGTGGCATAATTAGTTATATATTATATATAATATTCGCAGTGGAGTCACACGTCCAGAATGTCGCGGTACAGAGAAGAAAACCACTATACTGTACCAAAAAAACTCCCGCAGGCAGTACGCGTCGATATCTGTATTAAATTCGTTCATGCGAATATTTGTTCAAGAACAAAAACTTAAAGAAATCCGTTAGACATAAATCTAATTGAAATGGCAAAACGGAGTTCACAACGTCCATTAACCGATTTTCTAGTCTAGTTTAAAAAAAATTAAATCTTCTACTGAATCATTTGAAGCAGTGGGAAGTTGTAGCTATGCAGAAGATTCAATGGTGCTTACAGAATTTCAAACAGAAGTAGATCAAATAACGCCAGAGAGAGTTTGCTGTTTCAAAAATTAAATCATGAACTTAAGTAGGTATATACTGTTGACATCTGTACTGGTTCCAGATGAAAAATAGAAAATTCCCATATCCACAAAACGAAACCTAAAGTTTCAATTAGGTTAGCTAAAACGTTTTTAATGGCTCAGCTATAACGTCAAGGATGATCAAGGTGCCGTGTATAAATATTGTGCAGTTTTCGCATACATATTTAATGGCAAAGGATCTCATCAAAAGCTTAACGTATTCTTTTCAAAACCTTTTATTAACTGGAAAAATGCTATTGAAGTGTTTTTTCGCCACTGTAAAACTAACTCTCGCAAAAATAGCTCTGTTTTAGTAGATAATTTCATTGCAACTTTCAACAAATCTGCCCCAGATATCATGATACAACTCTATTCAGGCCATTGTAAACAAATTGCTGAGAATATAAGAAAACTAACACCCATAATTGAGACAATTGGGTTGTTGAATAAAAGAAAAGATCTTTTTTTATGTATTTTAAAACCTTATTATAAATAATTCGGATGTGCGATGCGAAAAAGTAAAAAAAAATTTTTTAATTAATTATAAATAATTTAAGAGTGATAAAATTTTGAAATTAACCACGTCGCTCCATACGCGCCATAATTTGTTTGTTACGTCGAAAGGGTGTAACTTTATTCTAATATTCAAACATAAACATTCTTTATATAATCGTCATTTATGGTTTTTTCGGCGCACTGTTTAAAATCATTGGTTTCGACGTTTAACAATGTGGGACATTTAAAAACATTTTTTGAGGAGTTCTTTTTGTAGTACTCCTACACGATGGTACGAAACGAGCACGATAATTTTAATATTTGATTTTTAATATTTGACATATTTGACATGTCTACTACAGCTACTGTATCCACAAAGTCAGGCGCGGGTAGAAATGACCCATTTAATGTCACAACGCGACCGGCCTATTTTCGGTACCGAGTTTAAAAACATATTTTCAATTTGTTATTACTTTTGAATTACTACGAAAAAAGAAAATTAAAAGAATTTTGCTATAAAACTTATATATGCTTATTATGACGCTTATTATAATTATGACATACTTATTATGAGCTTTCGATTTAGGACAAAAAAAAATTGATTCAAATACCCAATTATCTTATGTGGACGTCAAGAGTTAGCTCTGCGAGGAACTTCTGATTCTGGACCACTAATTTTGGAACAGCCCATGTGGAATGATGCAAATTTCAGAGCGTTGCTGCGTCTGCGAGTATTATGTGGGGACAAAAATTTAAGTGATCACATCTAGGGGCAGTCGTTACACGCTACTTAAGCCCAATATTTCAATATTTTGCTGTATATACAGGGAACGACCCTTAATTTTGCAAATATTTTTTTTCATTTTTCCATTTAACAAATGCTTGACTAGATGAAATTGTTCACAATCAAAAAGTACACTGAAAAGGTATTCTTTGTTTCTATCGCACAAGATAACAGTTTTCGAGGAATGATATGATTAAAAGAAATATTAAAAATCCTGTCAAAGAAAACAAGCAAATTTTGATTTCAGTTTTAAATTCGTACATAAAAATAATAGTAAATTCAGAATAGTTGTTAGAATTGCCTTCCCTTAAAGTCAACGCAAGCTTCAAAACGTCGCAGTAATGATCTTCGAACATGTTCAAAAATTCCTGACGTGGCCTGAGTGGTTGCACATCCATTTCTCCCACGACGCTGCAGTTCCGAGCGCCAGTTCCGTTTCATAGACTAAGTTTTTTAAGTGATCCAAAAATGTCTACCTTAATGGATAGACGTTATGTAGGTGAGCTCTGGCTAACGCGCTAAAATGTGTAGGTGCGCCATCGTGCTTGAACCGACAATTGGAGTCTAGTCAAAAAAGGCACTTTATCCAGCAATCCTGGCAAAATTTCTGTTAAAAAATGTCCATAAACTTCTCCGATCAACCAGCCTGGCAGAATATGGGGACCGAGTAATACATCGCCAACAATACTATACCAGACATTAATGATAATCTTTCCTAATGAGCTCTCACCATAACAGTATGAGGATTCTTGTAATTCCTTCTCGTGCAAAGGTTGCTTCATCTGTGAACGGCACCCATCTCGTAAACAAGGGATCTTGGGCACAACGAAGATAATCGATTAAGATAATCTGCTGGAGTCAATGTGGAGAACCCGCGAAACTTTCGTATGGGGTAGTTATATAGCAGCAGCAACTTTTCGAGAACTTGTCGCTGGATTTGATTTCAACAAACTCCAGGATCTGATCTTCAATATTTGTCTCACAAACGCAATTGGTTCCAATCCACCGCGTTCCCTTAAACTCATATCGACGGCCTCAAAATTGTTCTATCGAGTTTTCTTCTATTAGAGTACCTTTGGTGGTAAAGTCTCCTTGCTTTAATTGCATTTCCCTCAGCCAGACCATGCATGAGATGCATGTATGTGTACTCAGCATTAGTAAAAGGAACTATTGCAAAATTACAGAAAATTGTGAGATTAACAGTTTGCTACGACGGACTGACACAAAATACCAGATTTTAAAGCTGCACTAAACATTTGTTTGTCATCATTACATTTAAATTTGTACCTGTACTAAAAAAATAGTAAATTTGTAATAGAGATTTGTTTCTTATTATCACAATATCATGCCCAAAAAATACGTTTTAATTTTTTTCTCGAAAACTGTTATCTTGAGCGACAGAAACAAAGAGTACCCTTTCAGTGTACTTTTTGTTTGCGAGCAATTTATCACATCTAGTCAATCATTAGCTATATGTACAAATGGAAAAAATACTTGCAAAAATACAAAGGTCGCTCCCCATATGTACCGCCACTGGATGGCTATCAAGACAAGTACACACAAAATTTGAATCAATTATCATTCATGAATAGGATGGTTGCGACCGTTATGCCCGGCAGGTTTGCCTGCGCAAGTAGACCGTAGCGTGTGTGGGAATAGACCTGTGCAGTTTCTTGCGTACGGTTGATCTGCGCAGGCAAACCTGCGCATGTAAACTGTACGGTAGACCGTAGCGTGTATGGCGGGCATGAGTTACTACGTGGTGGATTACCACTACTTAAACTGATTTGAAAAATTCACTATGTTTTAACCATACTTATAATATGTCAAAATATTATCATAATAGTATATTAAAGGACGAGTTCAGTCAGCGCGATTTTACAGCACGCGTCCAAGTTTTTAAAACAACGAGCGTAGCGAGGAGTTTTTTAATGGAAGTGCTGAAAAACGCCTTACTAACGAGTTTTTTTATAGCATTTTTTCTATAGTGCGACCTTTTATGCCATTTTATGACATTTTTAAATAAAAAAATCACCCATACATGTTCATAAAATTTTATGGTGGTTGGTTACACTGATAATTGACACTTGAAATTGATTTAAAGGTTATAATTAAAATGGGTGAAAAAATATCTTACACACCAGAATTGGAAGAAATAGCTGCAAATACAGTGAATAAATTGTTGCCAGATAAATCGTGAGCAAGATATGAAAAAGAATACTGCAAATTGAAGGAGTGTTGTAATCTTGATACGTTACAGTTGTTTCGGAACATGTTTTACTTGCTTACTTCAAATTAAAACGTAAGAAGTATATAACATCAAGTTTATGGACGATATATTCTATGTTGAGTTCCTGTATATCTATACATAAGGATGTAGATATATCCAAATATTGTAAATTGCAGGTCTTATTGAAACGGATATCTCAGGGCTATCTCAAAAAGTCGAAGATTTTAGAAGAAGATATTTATAAATTTATAGGGGACGCGGATGATAAGTCTTATCTGGCTATGAAGGTGGGTAAATTTGTATTTATATCGTAGCTTTGTATGTAAAGGTATTCATTTTAGATCGTCTTAATGATGGGATATAATGGTGCGCTTAGGTGTCAGGAATTAACGGATATGTCTGTCAATGACATAGAATACAGATCCGATTCCATCATTGTGTCTGTATCTAAACAAAACATTACATTCCAAATGTTTGCAATTACAGATCCTCATTGGATTGACTTAACTAAAAAATATGCTAACTTACGTCTAAATAATGTTACGCATAAGAGATTTTTCTTAACTTTTCGTAACGGTCATTGTATTAATAGTCCAATTGGTATTAATATGGGGAGAATATGAAAAGACATTACGACATTTCTCAAATTACCAAACTCCGATCTTTATACTGGACATTGTTTCCGAAGAGTAGTGCGACACATTTGGCCAACCATGGTGGTGATTTGTTAACAATAAAAAATCATGGTGGATGGAAGTCTACTACTGTTGCGGAGGGGTATGTTGACGCTTCGTTAAAAAAGAAGATTGAAATATCTTATATGATGTGGGGAGGTGGCTTTTTGCAATTAGGGAGTTGGGTATTTGAATCTTTTTTTTTTTCATAAATCGAAAGCTCATATATAAGTTTTATAACAAAATTCTTTTTTGTTTTCTTTTTTTCGTTGTAATTTAAAAGTTATAACAAATTGAAAATATATTTTTAAACTCGGTACCGAAACCAGCCTGTTGTCCTGTTGTGACGTAAAATGGGTAATTTCTACCCGCGCCTGACTTTGTTGATACAGTAGCTGTAGTAGACATGTCAAATATTAAAAGTCAAATATTAAAAGTTATCGTGCTTGTTTCGTACCATCGTGTAGGAGTACTACAAAAAGAACTTTTAAAAAAAATGTTTTTAAATGTCCCACATTGTTAAGCGTCGAAACTGGTTTTAAACAGAGCGCCGAAAAAATCCTAAAACGACGATTTTATAAAGAATGTTTATGTTTGAATGAAGTTTCACCCTTTCGACGTCACAAAAAAATTATGGCGCGTTTGGAGTCACATGATTATTTTCAAATTTTATCACTTTTAAATTGTTTAAAATTATTTGAATTTTTTTTAAACTTTTTCGCATCGCACATCCGAATTATTTACAATAAGGTTTTAAAATACATACAAAAATCGACAATTTTTTTTATTCAACAACCAAGATAAAGTTGCGAATAAGTGTTGGGCCTTTGTTGCAATTATTCAAAATTTTTAGATTGTCTATTTCTGGGAATGTATTACATTCGACCCAATGGTTTGAAAAAGAACTAGTCTCTTTTTTCAGGCGAAAAGCGCGAGTATGTTCTGCAAACCGTGTTGAAAAACTTCGTCCTGTCTGACCTTGTACACGCTATTGCATTCGGAACAATGATTTTCGTTTACGCCGGATTTTTTGAAGACGTTGATTTTGTCTTTAGCATTAAACAATATGTTGGAGAACTTTGAGGAGGGTTTAAATGCTACTTGAAGATTTTGATCTCGAAGGACATTTGCGATTTGTTCGCTTGTTCTGCCAAAATATGTTAGGGAGATGAAAGTTCTGAATTTGAGGTTTTTGGATATATTTGGGCCATTGTGAATTTGATTTGTTTAATATTTATTATGTTGCGGATGAGTTTTGTTGGGAAACCATTCTTCAAAATCGACCCCCTCAAAAAATCCGGTATATACGAAATTCATTGTTCCTGTTAAGGTGGTGGGTTTTAATCAAACAACGTAACACAGACTACTAGTAGTTATAAGTAAATATATTTAACCCGCCATTTGTGACTTGTATGTCTCTAAGACCGGGTGGTTCGAATAAGTCGAATAAGCTATCCGCCATCGAATTGAGTAGTGATTTCGTGTAGTTTCCTTATTGCGCGTCTCCTTTAGTTACAGACTAAGTAAGTCAAATAGTCATAGTTTAATTTTTGAATTTTAACTTTTTGGTAAGTTATTATAAGGATTAGCAAATTATAAGATTAGCATGTTTTATAAAAGTGAAACTCGTCGTCGTCGAAGCTCTTCTTCAAGGAGAACTATTATCTAATGACTACGCGTAGCTACGAAGCACAAGCATAATCGAACAATGACGCTGGAAGTGATAGCGAACCGGAAAATCAAACTCCAGATTAAATTCAATATTCGGAGAGTGGAGCGGATCCCCTTTTGAATTTGAAGAGACTTCAAAGGTTTAACATTTTTTGCCCAAAGGTTTAACATTCTGCTATGAGTTTTAAGATTTGATGATGTCCCGACGAGGCAACAAAGAAAAGCAATTGACAAGATATGCAATGTCAGAGAAATATTTGAGAAATTTGCCCAAAATTGCAAAGATAATTAGACCTTATTTGCTTTTGTGACAGTTGACGAAAAATTGGAAGATTTTGCTGTCGTTCAAAGATTAAGCCAGTTTACAATACTGATTGCAAATATAATTGTTTCACTTATTTCAATTGACGCATTCCTACAGAAATGGTCTAACAACAGTTGGAACAAACAGGAAGAACAAGAAAGAAATACCTCCTGGAAGGAAGGAGTCGACGTCGTCGATCATTTTTGCGCGAATTACAATTGTGCCCGAGAAACAAGGCGTTAGCCTATGGTTCTTTTACTTCATGCTCAATGTCAGTACTATAAACAGTCAGGTGATACGTGCGTCTAATAATTCAAACTCAAAATTTCATCGTTGTCCCTTTATTGAAAATTTGGCTATGAACTAATAGAACGTCAAATAGAATGTCAAATAACGGCGGGTTCAGTTGAACTTGCCTCGATTGATGAGACAAAGACTTGCGGAAATTTTGATGTTTGATGAGGGACATGGGATAACTGGTCCTTCTAGAAATGGTCGGTGTTATTAGTGTGGATGACAGAAAAACAAAAAAACACCATATGCTTGCTACCATTGCAGGAAATATTTATGTCTACAGCAAGTAGTCCCCACATGCACCAGCTGCATGACCCTTGAAAGAGACTCATTTCTGAGGGGATTTTGTGTATTTATGTGTTGGAAGGAGTTCTATGTGCATAAGTGTAAAGATATATGCGTTATGTTTTTTTATGAAGAATCTTTGTTTTATTGTTAAAAAACATGTCTTTTAATATTTGAGCTAGTAAAATTAGGTTAGAGTATTGCTTATTAGGAAAATCTTAAATTACGAAACACGGTGCGTAGGACCGGCGTTACTAAAGATGTAAGTCAAATTCACGCCACAAGTGGGGCGTTAATAATGATTAAGATAAACATGTTGAACATGACAAGCGGTACTTGGATACTACAAACAGTTACAGGTTATGTTAAGAAGTGGCCGGGAGTAACTCATACAAAATATAATAGATGGTGTAATGTCTAACATGTGAAAGATCGCTAGTATAATATTTAGCAATTTCAACACGCCTCCTGAAATTTGTACTACTGATACTTAATTATTCTAAATTAATCTTAACCCTAATCTATTTCTCAAAAAAATTATTTTATTTAAACTTTTAGTTAATCTCTGCTAAGTAAAATTTTGAATCAATTTTTACAATATCGATTACACCCTTTTCATAGTTTTCATTTATATAATGGTACTGCACTTCAATGTGCTTTGAATTCTTTGTAAAATTGCCGCATTTAGCAATCGCAATTGCACCTGAATTATCTTCATACAATTTTATTGGTTTATCAAACTTTACACCGAATGATTTACTTAACAAGTTTCTAATAAAAAGTACTTCTGTCACTGCTTCTGACATAGCAGTATATTCTGCAAAAGATGAACACTTAGTTACCGTACTTTGTTTTTGTGTTTTCCAAAAAATTAAGTTATCGAATTATTTTATTACAAAACCTGTTGTTGACTTTCTATCTACATTATCTCCTGCATAGTCACCATGCAATATAATGTTTCAGTGTTCACGTTTTCGTAGTACGTTAACTTTAAATCCTTAGGCTTATACAAATATTTTAAGACTCTCATTGCATATTTGTAATGGGTTCGGTCATAACAACTTTGATATCGACTTAAGTAGTTAACACTGTACGCTATGTCTGGTGTAGTACCTGTACTAATATACAATAATTCGCCTATTATATTTCTATACTTTATACTATAATCTACTTCTCTAACTTGTTCCAATTTTAAGTTTGTTTCCATTGGAGTATCGTATAACTTAGCATTTTCCAGATTATATTCTACAGCCAAAGATTCAATATATCTTGTTTGACTTAATGTCATTCTATTTCTATCATCATTATAATCAATATCCATGCCTATATAACTTTTAATTTTCCCTAAGTCTCATTGCAAATCTTTCCATTGAACTAGTTTTTACCTTTTTGATTTTATCTTTATCTTTACAACAAATTAGGAGATCATCAACGAATATTAGTATATATATTGGATCTTTGCTTGCACTATTTACATATAAACAGTAATCATAATTACTTCTAACAAAATTCAATTTTTCAATACATTTGTTGAAACAACCATACCATATTCTAGGGCTTTCTCTTAGACCATAGAGTGCCTTCTGCAATTTGTAATCTTTATTATGTCCAGTTTTATTACCTTTTGAATTAAGTTTTTTGAATTAGGTTGATTTATTCTGTTTTTATTTAAACACTTCTGTCTTTACTTGACCATTTAAAAACGCTGTCTCAACATCCATTTGTTCTATGAATCAATTATTTCTACAACTGTATGATAATAAAATTTTTAATGTTATATATGTTTTTCCTACAGGTGAATAAACATTTTCATGATATTCCTTTTGCTGGAATCCTCGTACTACTAATATAGCTTTAAAAATATTTTCATTTTTTTTTAAAGACCCACTTATAACATCTATCACCTTTGTACCTATTGGCCGTTCAACAATTTGCCATGTGTTATTTTTGTTTAAGCTGTTTATTTCTGAGTCCATCGCTACTCGCCATTGATTATAATCATGGGAGTTCATCGCCTCCTCAAATGTATTTGGTACATTTGCATCAATGTAATTTACATAAATATAATGTGATATTGGATTACCGTATCTAGAAATTGGACTTATCTTTCTTTTTGGCCTTTTTGTTATTTCAAGCTTGTCTCCATTGTTACTTAAATTATCATCATTAACAAGATTTTCCACTGCATTATTAAAACAATTTTCATTTGCAGATACATGGTCTTCATCTCTGTCGCTATCAAAAATGTCATTTTTTATATTTGAAGTATTGTTATTTTCCTAATCTCTATCCTTTTCATCATCAAGTTTTTCTAAACAAATTAATTTAGTATTTTCTTCAACTATTTGTACATGTCTGCACATTAATCATTCTATTATTTAATAAGACTCTATAACCGTTTTCATTATAACCTACTAACACTCCTAGTTGGGCTTTATCATCCCATTTACTTTTTCTTAACTTCTGGAACCCTGACTACTTCCGTTCTACTTCCGTAAATCTTTAAATGCTCAACATTTGGCTTAATACCGAAAAATATTTCGTAAGGAGTTTTATTCTCTACTTCATAGCAATTGTGCGATTTTTTAAATATGCTGTTGTTTTCATAACTTCGGGCCAATACCTTCTGTGAATTTTAGCTTCTCTTATTAGGCATCTGCCTATGTCCATAGCAGATCTTATTATATCTTTCCGCAACTCCATTTATTTCAAGGAGTAAGGTGGACATGGTAATAACTCTATTCCCTTTTGTCTAATGAAATTTTAAATATCTCGATTTAAATATTCTTTGCCATTATCGCACTGTAATTTCTTTACTCTTTTATTAAATTTGTTTTCTACTAAATTAACAAACTCTATAAAACAATTTGCAGTTTCTGCTTTGCTTTTAATACAAAAAATTCTCGAACATTTACTATAGTCGTCGATAAATGTCAAAAAAATCGTTTCTCCACCATAACCAGTTGTGTTATGTGAACCGTTTAAGTCAGTATGAATCAATTCTAAAATTTCAGTTGTCTTAGTTCTATTATTTTCAAAAGGTGTATTTGCCATTTTGCTTTCAATACAATTTGAACATTTCATTTCCGTGCTTTCAATCTTATCTGGCAAACCTACTACTAATTTATTATTTATCAACTTATTTAAATATTGAAAATTTACATGTCCAAGTGCCCTATGCCATTTCTCTTTATCAGCTAATTTTATTGTATTTACATACATTTTATTGTTTTCAATTTCTGAAACAAAACTTTTTATACAATGCAAATTGTCTATTCTGTTAGCAATAACTATTAATTCTCTTGATTGATTATAAATTTTTGCATTTTCATTTCTTGCTACTATTGTGCAATTTTTGGTTATTTTTGAAAAACTTAACAAATTCTGTTTAATACCTTTTACAAAATAAACATTTTTTAGATCAATATGTTTATGATTATAATAATTTTTTAAATAGATTGTAACAGTGCCTACTTTGGTTGCATTTAACATTTTACCATCTGGCAGTTTCACATCAATGGGAATTTTTAAATCTACATAGTTATAGAAAAATGTATCATCCTTTATAATATGATCTGTACACCCAATATATAACAACAAATTAATTTCACTATCATTATTATTATATTCCCCTTCGGTATACCCAATTACCTGATTTACTTCTGGATTACATACTTCAGTTGTCCAAGATTCTGCTGCAGAGCCGTTTGGCTGAATGGTTGACGACTCACCTCTGGGATGACCTTTACCTCTGCCTCGGGCACGACCTCGATGGAATCCACCTCTGTTGTAACCTCTCTGTAGTCCCTGCTGGCTGTTTTGATATATTCCTTGGTAGTTTTTTTGTTCTTCGCAATTTTTCTGACGGTGCCAACAGTCCTTCTTGAGATGACCGGTCTTTCCACAGATAAAACATTGTGCTTTAGTTTTTGTTGTGAACGTAGCAATATTGCTTTTCTTGTCTGTGTCACTAGCAGTCATATTTTTCTCTTTAGAGAAACTTTACATAATCTACTGTTTTTTGTTCTTCTGGAATTACATCAATAAAATCACCAATATAACCATAACTTGGAGGTAAAGTAAAATGAAGTATCTCATCTTCTCGGCTTTATCTATATTTCGACCAGCCGCTTTGAAATCATTCGTTGTTTTTTCAAAATCAATATAATTAATAATAATTGTTTAATTTAATGTCTTCAATTTTGCCTCTACAAATTTTTTGCATAGCAGTAGACTGTGTTAAATACATTTTGTCAAACTTTTTTATCATTGCATAGGCTGTTGTACATTCACTAACATATTCTAATTGTTTATCTGAAATTGTGCTCATTATTATAGTCCTTTCTTTTAGATGCATTTTCTTCCAATCTGCTTCTAGATTATCATATTTAGCAGGCATCACGCAAATGGCGGGCTCGTTACATTCATTGTATTCTAGTAAAGTTACTAACCTTAATTTCCAGCTAGAATAATTTACTCCATCAAAAATTGGCATCAATATATCTTCTATCCTTGCTTGTTTAGTCATGTTGGAGATAAGTGTCTTTTAAATAATATTCTTGACTTTTATTCACTACACTTCAATTTACACGAGGCGTCTTGCCACGTGGGGTTTTTTGATTTTTAATTTTCTCACTATATTTTTCTTACTAACCAGGCTCTCCTACCATGTTGAGGTGGTGGGTTTTAATCAAACAACGAAACACAGACTACTAGTAGTTATAAGTAAATATATTTAATAATGATAAACATGTTGAACATGACAAGCGGTACTTGGATACTACAAACAGTTACAGGTTATGTTAAGAAGTGGCAGAGAGTATATCATACAAAATATAATAGATGGCGTAATGTCTAACATGTGAAAGATCGATAGTATAATATTTACCAATTACAACAGTTCCGTGTCCCAATATCGTGTACGTAGGTCAGACAAGACGAAGTTTTCCTATAAAGTTTCCAGAAAATTTTCGCGTTTTTCGTCTGAAAAGGAAATTAGTTCCCTTTCAAACCATTGTCTCGAATGTAACCACAAATTCCCAGTAATAGACAATCTAAAATTCTTGCATAATTGCAATAAAGGCCCGACACTTAATATCCTAGGGTCATTAGACATTTTCAAATAAAGCCGTAACCCATCCGTTAGTCTCCTTAATGAGCAAACCGACCCAATCTTTTAGCAACTCTTTAATCTTGCTCAATCGTCTCCATTTAATTCCCGAATCGCAAAAAGCAACACCCCCTCCGCCACAAAAAACAGTAGTATAAATACATTCCATCATCAATTTATCATAAATTGAAAATGATTGTGTGACCCTTTCGCTACGTCAAAGCAAGTAACGGGAAAGGTCAAGACCTAATATGTCAGGAGCTGAAGGCCATAGGTTTAAGTACTAGTAAAGTAACATAAGATAGTTATAATTTGTGTAACCTCACTCCTTAGGTAAAATGAGAAACCTCACCTTTGTTCGTGAGTTCTTCTGCAATTCTTTGTCACCGAACCATTTGTAGTATCGTGTAAAAACCAAACAAAGGAATCGTATATTATGCATACGTCGGAAAATTGGACAACAATCGTGTTTGTCGTTAGATAACGAGAGTTGTTAGATAACGAGACACGATTATTGAGAGCAAGATTAGATTAGGTTAGGTTAAAGGTTAAAGGACAAGATTAGTGTAAAGTTATAAGAAGAGATGAAATATCTCCAAAATCGTGTTTATATTGTTGGGAAGATCACTTTAATGTAAGTATTTTGTATTTCGATAGTTTACATGGTGTGAATCTCTTCCAGGGTTTTACTAAATGTTGAATTTATTTCAGATTGAGCAAGATACAACAAATTATAGTCAATACATTATGAAACAACATGGGCAAAAAGTTATACTGCGGTTCAAGGAAAGAGTTGTGCCTCATATATTTCAGTGCCAAAAAGAAAATATGCCACCACCACAAGAGGGAATATGTGCTATTAGAAGACAAGGATTGTCAATAGTTGCTGTCAAATGTACAAATGCTTTAGAAATTGAAACACCAAAAACAAGTTACTACGATGCCGGGTAAGGTAGTTTTCAGATTGAAGGTAGTGATGATTATCGAGCAAGGCCCAATACCTCTCGCATGGATGCTTCTGAAACAAAGCAGATTGAAGCCTCTAGTAATACTAATGACAAAGCTCTGCAAGTAAATATTAAGTCAAAGTACAGAAGTAAAGGTGTTAAGTAAATTTAAGAATGGAAATAAAAATGTTGCTCTATCTCCTCTTCGTCTTTCATTACAAAATATTGCAACGTCAACGTCAGTGAAAGCATCCCACTTCCAACTATAGACATATATTAGCAATGCAGTTTGGTTATTCTCAGAGCACATCATAAATACATCTATTTTTTTTAATTGTCCGATTGTGCTAGAACAAAACCACTTTCCGTCATTGTTCTTGATAATTTATTATGTCACTATAGACCCAAATTTCACTAGGTACTAACACACTAGAAAAAAACTAAAGAAATATTGCACAGCAAAACAGCACAGTGAATATTGACGTCGATAAATGTCATAACGTGCGCGTCACAGTCATTAGTTTCAGTTCGAATTTCGCTCGCATATTTTGGACTTTTTGATTTTAATTTTTGGAATTAAATACAAACTAAATAAGAAAATAATGGTATAGGAACTGCAAGATCATAAAGCATCGGTGATAAAAAAATCAAGTAAATCTAAATCTCTTGCATATTCCCTATTTGTAAAATATTATATAACTTATTATTCATAGTTAATTATTATCGTAAATTTATACATTTAACACGACTCGAGTTTCGACATTTGAAGGTCATTCTCAAGTGACTTACAAATTGATGAGTTTCAATATATACCTATAGTTTTGGTGGGGAGGGGCGGTGTCTGTAGTAGGTTACTTATCTGCAGGAAATTGGGTGAGATTAAAAAGTTGGGAAAAGATTAGATAGGTTTGCTCGTTAAGGAGATTAACTGAGGTATTACGGAGTTGGTTGAAAATTTCCAATGACTCTAGTGATTAAGTTTCTGGCCTTTATTACAATTATGCATGATTTTAAGATTAACTATTTCAGGGAAGTTGTGATAACATTCTAGACCAGCATTTCTCAACCTTTTTTTGCCCACGGACCAGTAATATTTAAAAAAAAATGGCGGACCAGTGATATTTTTTTATCAACAAAATTTGACTATACTGGTCACAGTCACTGGTATACAGTCACTGGCGTAGAATTTGGTGATATGTAGTTAAATGAATATAATACTGCAAATAATTTGTAAATATATTATAACGTTAAATTATACTATGGGTAATAAGTACTATATTATACAATAATGTTTTATATATAATTTTATATTTAAAGATTTACTTATTGACTTAAAGAAGAAAATTAATTTACTCCAAGTATATTTTTTTCGTACGCCAATGCATGTTGCATTGCTGTTGTCAATGGCCGCCGTGTCAATTCTCAATTGTCATCTGATCTGTTTGTATCATTTAGATTTTTAGCGTTTTTATCTATTTATTTGTTTGTATTTTATTTCTATTGTTGTCATTTGGTGTATTTAATAGATATTCAATCAAACCATTAATAAATTACCAATTTTATATTCAAGTAACTATATTTATCATAATGTAAATCAGGTTTCTAGTTACTACATTCTTAAAAAAAATGGACTATAGGTATTAAAGAACTACTACTTAAGTTAATTGTAACACTTTTATTATCATTTACTAATAATAATATTTAAATGTAAAGATATGTAATTATTTTTCTTTTTTTTTTCTTCAGTGCCTGGATAACAAACAACCGGCTTATTTAGCCGTATTTAGACAGTCAGTACAGTGCAAGCATTCGTGAAGGGCTGTTCTTTTGTGTTTAGTGTAGTGGTTGGCGACTTTTGACAAACTTTCGTTCTGTGTTGACCCTTATAAAATGGATAACAACCAACCGGGACCTTCAGGCATCAAACGCCGTAGAGCAGTTTCTTTTACCGACTCTAATGGGTCTACAGAAGAAAGAAATGGAAAGTTTTTTATATGAATCCGATAGTGAAGATTACGGTCCAACATCGGAAGAAGAAACGGAGTCCGAGAATGAAGAAAATGAAGAATCTGCAGAAGAAAACGTGCAAGACGATACATGGCAGAATGAATGTAACGGCATGACAGAAATTCCATTCTTGAACGAAAGTAAATTATTATTGAGACCAGAAAACGAAGAACCATATGATTATTTTCGCCTATTACTCGACGATAATTTACTAAATCAAATTGTCGCCGAAACCAATCAGTATGCGGAAGATTATTTTTTGACTAGAAATCTAACACCAAGAAGTAGGATATCCCACTGGAAGCCTTTATCCAAGGAGGAGCTGTTGGTATTTATTGGTTTGACATTCCACATGGGGACCCCATCAAATTAAATCGAGTCCAAGATTATTGGACTTTTTAATTTATCGTGCTTTTCGAACTATATGGGCCGAGATCGGTATTTGCTAATAATGCGTTGCCTGCATTTTGCCAGAAACCCAGAAATTAGGGAACCTGAACCACAAGACCGTCTTTATAAAATTAGACCAATTCTAACGTATTTCAACGAAAAGTTGAATAATCTTTATTGTCCAGATAAAAACCTTTCACTTGACGAGTCTATGGTGTTATGGAAGGGAAGACTCGTTTTTCGTCAGTATGTTCAAAACAAAAGGCAAAAATATGGCATCAAACTGTATATGCTTACAGAGCCAGATGGTTTGGTACTAAAGTTTATGGTATATACCGGTCGGCACGATATAACGGGAGGCAAAGGCCATGCTCAAAAGGTCGTTTTAGAGCTGTTGGTAGGTAAACTTGGTCAAGGGCATTCGGTTTATATTGACAGTTTTTACAACTCCATTGAACTTGCATTTTTATTACTCGAGCAAAGAACTTTTTCTACGGGAACCTTACGTGTGAGTAGAAAGGGACTACCTGCAGTGGTAATTACTTCAAAATTAAAAAAAGGGCAAAGCATTGCTAAATATAAGAGAGACGTCATGATTGGGAAGTGGAAGGATAAAAGGGATTTCACGTATATATCAACGGAATTCCAAAATTCTATGCAAAATGTTGCAAATAGAAGAGGTCAAGAAAAAGAAAAGCCTTTGCCGATTATAAAATATAATGAGTTTATGAGTGGCTTTGATCGCCAAGATCAACTGATGTCCTACTACCCGTCTCAACGTAAGACTGTACGGTGGTACAAGAAGCTGGGTGTACATATTTTACACCTTTTGTTTCAAAATTCTTACCTGCTGTATAATAAATATAGTGGCAGGAAATTGTCACTATATGAATATCGGCAAAACATTTTAGAAAAGATACTTCCTGAGAAGAAAGATTTGCGTGGTACGAACAAAAGAACACAACATTTGCCGACAAAAATCGACGCAACGAACGATAAAGGGAAAACGCAAAGAAAAAGATGCCGAGTATGTGCCCAACAAAAAAAAAGGAAGGACACCATTTACCATTGTGAAACATGTAAAGATATGCCGGGCCTATGTTTGGGAGAGTGTTTCAAAAATTATCATAAAAAATAATATATATCGCAAATATATGGTTGTTTTTATTATTTATCAGGTTTATTTTTTTTGTTCTGCAATCAATCAATTGTACATAAAATAAGTTATGTTTACCCCAACTATATGTTTTTCAAAATATACATTTTTTCTGTTTTTTTCTGTTTTTTTTACTTTTGTTACGTTGAAAATCATGAATTACTGTTTCATTTTTTTATTGTACAATCATATTATACATAAAATAAGTTATACGTACCCCAAATATATGTTTTTCAAAATATACATGTATATATATATATATATATATATATATATATATATATATATATATATATATATATATATATATATATATATATATATATATATATATATATATATATATATGTTTTTCAAAATATACATTTTTTATTATTTTTTCTGGTTTAATTTTTTTTTACTATTGTTAGGTTGAACATCATGAATTATTGTTTTTGTTTTGAAAAAAAAACAGGTTTTTATTTTACGGACTGAAAATTTCATTTAAAAAAAATATCTTAATTTCAGCTCCCGGCGAACGCCTACTTATTTTCGTCCGCAGCGAAAGTGTTAAAACGGAAGGCACGAAAATGTTTAGAACGAGTAAATATGCTTTGTCCTGTCTGACCTACGTAAACGCTATTGCATTCCGATAAATGAATCTCATATACGCCGGATATTTTAAGGGGGTCGATTTTGTCCTTAGCATTATATGAGGGATACAATTGGTTAAAAATTTCAATGAATTTTCCTTAATTAGTTCGTCATGATTTTCCACCCACCATATTTCACATTTAAATATTAACTTAGTCCATTTAATATTTGAAACTTTTTTTTTCTTCATTTCTGAGATTATTATGAAATTTGCTATATATTTTAGGGATCCCATGCAATTTATAATATTTTGAACCTTACATGAATGGTAGATTGCTAAATTTAAAGACTGGGCATTACAGTGCACATATTGCTGCTTGATATTTTTCTTTTATTATGGCCTGTACGCCTTTAAAGTACCGTACCATTGCTTAACTAAGTAAGTACAATCTATTCCAAATGCTTGTAAACTAATCACTCTCGCATAAATTCATACCAATTGTATTATGAACAGCCACAAATTTGAAAAAATTTTCTCGCGATATGTAGGACGAGTTTCCATTTTCTTCCTCGAAATCGTGTTCGTCGGAAAATTGGTCGGACAGTTGTCGGAAAATACAACGGAAAATTGGACAACAATCGTGTCTCGTTATCTAACGTTGTCTCGTTATCTAACAACTCTCGTTATCTAACGACAAACACTATTGTTGTCCAATTTTCCGACGTATGCATAATATACGATTCCTTTGTTTGTTTTCTACACGATACTACAAATGGTCCTTTAACGAGGAATTGCAGAAGAACTCACGAACAATGGTGTGGTTTCTCGTTTTACCTAAGGAGTGAGGTTACACAAATTATAACTATCTTATGTTACTTTACTAGTACATAAACCTATGTCCTTCAGTCCCTGACATATTAGGTCTTGCGACATATTAGGTCTTTGCAACGAGAAAGGTTCGTTACTTGCTTTGATGTAGCGAAAGGCTCACTCAATGCATATTGAGCGCTGTGTGCTAAAGAGCAGATTTCCCTGTTTCTCCCTTGATTTAATTAGTAAAGCTGTCCCTAGGTGGATGTTATTATCACTTATCACTTTTCAATTTTGAGTGGGCATTGTCTATGTAACTGTATAAATCGTTGTCAATTTGAACATGTGAATAATATGTTATGTAATATTTTTAAATATTATAAGTGTGGTTAAAAAATAGTTATTTTTTCAATTCAGTTTAATTATCAACAATTGCGTCTGAGATATAAGGAAAAATGTTATGTGAGGATACTTGCGTTCAAGGGCTGCACTTCAGTTAGGAAGCTTTTTCGAAAACACCTTTATGGGGACTTTTTTCTTATTTTGGGCTCTAGAACACGCCCTAGAATTTCTGCCGAACATTTATTAAACACCCTTTGTAGATTTCGAGGAAGAAAATGGAAACTCGTCCTAAATATCGCGAGAAGATTTTTTCAAATTTGTGGCTGTTCATAACACAATTGGTATGAATTTAGCGAGAGTGATAGATAGTTTACAAGCATTTGTAGTAGATTGTACCTACTTAGTTAAGCAAGGGTATGATGTTACTTTAAATGCGTACAAGCCATAATAAAAGAAAAATATCCAGCAGGTATGTGCACATATGTGCACTGTAATGCCCAGTCTTTAAATTTAGCAATCTCCCATTCATGTAAGGTTCAAAATATTATAAATTGCATCGGAACCCTAAAATATAGAGCAAATTTTATAATAATCTCAGAAATGGAGTAAAAAAGAGTTAATATCTGAATGTAAAATATGCTGGGTGTAAAATAATGACGAACTAAACTGACGTTTTTGGTGTTTCAATTTCTAAAGCATTTGTACATTTGACAGCTACTATTTATTTATTATTTAACTTTATCGGCATATTTACAAACTTAAAACACTTAGTTATAACAATTCAACAAAACAAAACAAAAAGAAAGAAAACACAATCGAAAAACCAACAAAAAAACAGATAACAGAACAGCACTAATAACCCGACCCAAAAATACCCCAAATACTCAAACTTAAAACTACACTTTAAAGAAACAAAAAAATACAAATTCTTCGCCCGCACTAACTTTTCTCCCTCCCTAAACTCTTTCCACAATCACTCCCTTCCGCTCTAAAATTTCCCGCGTTATGGGCCACCCGCTACCTGACTCGTCCATGCACGCTTCCCAGTCTTTACATTTATTTTTCTTCACCACTTCCCACGTTAGCCCTTTACACTCTTCCATCCAATGTGCCCACCTTTCAGTACCCTCTCCGCATATGGTAAACAAATTCTCCCTTTCTTTCAGCCAGTACCTTCTTCCCTTTTCTTCGATACCGCACCGAAACCTGGCTATCCTTCATTGGCTACCACTAGACTCTCTGCTTAGGTAAAAATGGAGTCTGCCGTACAATTGTACCTTGTTGTACTCCCGATTGTACCTGCTTTCGTCTATACGGCATTGCCTTATCTGCAGCTCTATCTCCCTACTCCTTTCCCCCAACAATTTTTCACACCTTACGCCTTCCCCTCTCATCCTTCCTACCTCCTCTTTCGACCACGTTCATACATTTTTTTCCATTCATTTCCCCATTTTGTTATTATAATCCCTCCGACACTTTCCTTCCTTATACTTTTGAACACCTCTTTTACTAATCTTTCATTCCCTAATCTATACACTTTCCTTTCGTATCTTGCCACTCTCACTGATGCTTCTACTACTACTTTATACATATTGGCTTCTTGTAGCACCAGTTACCCTGGCGTACTCCTGTCTAGTATCAACTCCCTTTTTAGAAACTGAAGTTGTACCTTTTCTACTTGATCTACCCCATTCATACCCCATATTTCCGCTTCATACAACAAAATACTCCGAATACACGCTTTCTACACCGTCATTTTTGCCACGAAACTCTCTTAAAATTTCTCTTTCCAAGCATTCCAAAACTTGTTAGCAGCCATCCATGCCTTCTTACATATGAACTTAATGTGCTCATTATTAGACCCATTACTACCAAACATAAATCCTAAATATTTGAATCTTCTAAGCTGCTCTATAATCTCTTCTCCCCACATCAAGCTTCCTTCTTTCTTAGCAACTTTCTTTCTAAACACCATCCACTTAGTCTTCTCTGTATTCACACATAACCTTCTTTTATCAAAATATCTTGTAATCCTTCCAATCATCTCTTTTTGTTCTTGCTGAAACAACTATGTCATCCGAGCATGCTAGAGACCACACTTTCATCCTACCTATTACCCACTCCTCCTGCCTGACCATTTTTTAAAACCTTTTCAAAGTCAGATATAAAAACATTAAATATGACAGGGCTAAGTGGACACCCTTGCTTTAACCCTTTCCTGACCCAGAATCTCTCGTATTTTTTCCCACTTATTCTTACTCTGCAGCTTGTCTTGCCGTATAGATCTGTATCCGCCTTCACTAGCCACCCGCTAATCCCTTTCGCTCTCATGAGTTCCCATAGCATCTTTCGGTATACTGTGTCATATGCCGCTTTAACACCTAACCACCTGACATACGTCTCTCAGAACCAAAGTAGCAGTAATTTTCTGACCTGAGACGTATGGCAGGTGGTTAAGGGTTATGACCTATGAATAACAGCATACACCTTTGCACCATGCAGTGCCAGCTCTTGCTCTATTATGTATTTTAAAGTAACCAGCTGGTCCGTTGTTCCCCTTCCTTTTCTAAATCCCCCTTGTACTCAATTTCTTCCTGTACTTTCATCTCCACTACTTTTACATATATCTTATATGATGTATCCATTAGCGTGATGCCTCTGTAATTTTCAACCTTATTTCCTGCTTTCAAAATGTACGATGTCTCCTTGCCTCCAGCTTTCTGGAATTGCTTTCTGTCCTTTGAAAAACATGTTGAATATTTCGTAGTTTTTTTTTATTGACACCGGCGCTAGTTTCCACGCATCATTTGGGAATCCATCTGAACCTGTCGTTTTTCTTCTTTTCAGCCCACCCAGAACTTGCTCCATTTCCTCCCACATAATTTCTGGTCGATGGCCTTCTTCTTCTTTTCCGTCCTCTTCCACTGTCTCCTCTGCTTCCTTATCTTCTTTTCCGTCTAGCAACTGCATAAAATGTGCTCTTCATCTTTCCATCTTAATTTCATTAATTTTCCGGGTTGCTTTTTCCCCATTTTTGGCAATAAACTTCCATATTTCTCTTTCACTATTAAGCTTCCTTGCCTCCTCCATTTGTTTTCTTTGCCACGTTCCTTTTTGTTCTTCACAAGTTCTTTCATTTGGTCCCTCATGTTTTTTTAATCTACCTGGTGTTCCGCCGCTCTGTCTCCATCTCTTGACATCCTCTATCATTTTTTTTTTCTTGGAAATATATTTTTTATCAACCCATGCGCTGTTATTATGATCACTCCTAACATTTTTCCATAGTATCGCCTCATAGACTTTACTGACTACTCCTACAGACTACAGACTACTCCTAGACATAGACAGATACCAGTTGTTTTAGGCTATTTATTGATTCTAGCTGACAGTTTTCCAGGTTTCTCTTAAATCTTTGTACCGCCTCTTTATTCCATATTGCTACTGCTTTCTGCTTCTCCATCTGCCTTCTAACCACCGTTTGTCAATTTACCGTTACTTCCAGCGGAAAATGATCCGACTCTATCCTGTTACCTACTTCCACGCTGATTATGTCACTCGTTGTTGCCTCGTTTGCTACTACATAGTCTATCACTGACATCCCTCTACCCCCTACATACGTTGCCTCTCCACTCCAATCCCCCTCCGTGCATCCATTTAATATGTTCCATTTTCGTCATCCAGTCAAGCCATTTTCTACCATCTGCGTTGATTATTTTGTCTTTTGATTTTCTTGTTACTTTATGTTCTCCTTCCCCGAGTTTTCTAACCTGGCTCTCTCCTATTGTTACGTTCCAGTCCCCCGCAATTATAACTTTAGACAAGGTTTCCTTGTTTGCTTCCGTCTCTATTTCCGTTAATAGTTCGTTTAGCCTTTTATTATTATAAACTATAAAACATTTTCATTTATCCCCGTTTAATTTTATCTTTCTTATTTGAATCCCTTCGCCATAATCTTCTCCCCTATAATTCTCTTCCTCTATGTTCTTCTTTACTCCGGTTATTAAACCGCCTTTTGGTCGCCCCATGTTGAAATCTCTTTTTGTCCATTGGCACTTCTACGCGAAGTTATCCGGCAGTTCGTTCTTCACCTCCTCCCAATCCTTTTCGTCAATCCATGTTTCCACTATTCCAATTATATCGAAGCTCTTCATATAAACCAACAAGTCATCCTTATAATCCGCTCTTAATTTTCTCTTCAAACCTGCTACTAATGACAATTCTTGTCTTTTAATAGCACATATTCCCTCTAGTGGTGGTGGCATATATTCTTTCTGGCACTGAAATATATGAGGCACAACTCTTTCCTTGAACCGCAGTATAACTTTTTGCCCTTGTTGTTTCATGATGTATTGAATATAGTTTGTTGTATCTTTCTCAATCTGAAATAAATTCAACATTTAGTAAAACCCTGCAAGAAATTTACACCATGTAAACTATCAAAATACAAAATACTTACATTAAAGTGATCTTCACAACAACATAAACACGATTTTGGAGATATTTCATCTCTTCTTATAATGTTACACTAATCTTAACGCATTTTCGCATTTCTTGGATAAAAAAAAAACATTGTATCTGGTGTACTTATAATAGTGTTTTTGCATTCCGGTACAAAACAATATCTATAACATGGTTATGTGTAAGTAACCGTCAACATTTCAAATAGTAAACAACACTGAATTTCAAGGGGAGCATAGCCATTTAGTTCAAATAACCATTTAAAAAGGCTGTGGTAACATCAAGGTGACGTATGTCCAAACTAAGTTTTGCTGCAATAGAGAATAATAACCTCAACGTGGAATATCGGAGCACTGGGGAGAAGGTCTCATGAAAATCAACACCAGCTTTCTGAGAGAACCCTTTTGCCACTAGTCTCGCCCGGTATCTCACATTATTTACACTATCGTATTTATTTTTTAAAACCCACTTGCACTGCACAATAGTAGAGTCTTGAGGTCGATCAACAACTTCCCAAGCATAATTTTCCTGGAAGAATTCCAATTCCTCCTCCATGCTTGTTCTCCAAAACTGATTCTCAGGTCCATTTAAAGCTTCCTCTATCGTTATATCCTTCTCGTTGTAATCTTCTGCTTCTGCAATACATTCATACGTGCATGGTTAAAGCCGTAACGATCAGGTATTTTCCTTGCTCGCTTGAACTGAATTTCTTTACTATTCACTAGTGAAGCATCTGTTTCTGGTTATGATTCAAAAGAACTTTCATCAGAGTCACTCACCGAAGAAACCTCTGGTATATATGTACTGTCCTTATTGTCATATTCAACTTCACTGTCGGTACTATATGTGTTCTATTTTATTTAATTTCTGTTCCTCCTCTGGAACCTTGTGTATAACCGGAATATCTACTGTATTTTCTGTTGGTCTTTCCATTATGATGACATCTCTGCTTGTCGTAATCGAGTTATTTTCTGGGTCATAAACCCGATACCCTTTCACATTTTCAGCATAGCCAACTAAAACAAGTTCTTTAGCCTTCTTATCCCACTTTAGGCGTTTTTCTTTAGGAATATGCATCATAACTTGACTTCCAAAGATACTTACTTGACTTAAGTTTGGCTTTTCACCTGTCCAAACTTCATACGGAGTCATATTATTTAATCCGGCAACAACTTATCTATTTTTCAAATAAACTGAGGTATTTACGGCTTCTGCCCAAAACTTTTTATGCAAACCAGCATCAAAAATCATGAATCTGGCCTTTTCAACTAATGATCTATTCATCCTCTCACTCACACCGTTCTGTTGAGGCGTGTAGGCATTAGTTTTTTGATGGATTATTCCTTGCTGTTTTAAATATTTCTCAAAGTCTTGACTGCAGAACTCACCGCCGTTGTCTGTCCTAAGAGTTTTTATTTTTTTTGTCCTTTTGTTTTTCTACCATAGATTGAAATTCTTAAAAAAACTCAAATACCTCACCTTTTGTTCTCATAAAATAAATGAAACTCATTCTGCTATAGTCATCAACAAACAAAACATAGTATCTGAGCACACGTTTGAATGAATCACTTCCAGTACATCCTTTGTATTTGTGAGACTATGCTGGAAAGCTTGTCTAGTCTGTTTCCCCTCACAACAAATAGTGCACTTGGATTTGTCTATGTTTGCCATATCTGTATATGACACACCTTCTGCAGCTCCATTTTTCATTAGGTTTAAACTAGTACTGTTGATGTGACCCAAACGTCGATGCCAAATATCACTTGATGCGATAGCTGTTGCTGCTAATAACTATGCTAATCTAATTCTTTAACATATAATCTGTATACACCTTCCACTAATTCTGCCATTCCAACGAGATTTTTCTGTCGATTGTAGATGTAGCAAGTGTTTTCTTTAAAAACCAAATTATTGCCATTCTTAATTAACTGACTCACTGAAAGCAAGTTGGTTGTCAGGTTAGATATGCACAATACATCTGAAACTGTGATGTCATATTCTTCACCATTCACAACTGTAATGATGTTTACATCACCAGAACACAGCACTGGAACAGATGTTTGGTTTGCAACTATGATTTCTTTGGTTTCATGTTCATATGATGAATTCGTGATATATTCTAGTTTCGCTGTCATGTATTTGCTGGCCCCGCTGTCAACATACCAATTGTTGGGATTGAATTTCCCACTCAGAAAAACAGCACTAAATGCATTTGATTTCCTATTGCTTATTTCGGAATTGGGACATTTGTTTTTATAGTGACCTGTTTGTTTACATCTATAGAATTTTATGACAGGTTTTGTTGTTTCACTAGATTGTCTCTGGCCACTTTTGGAGTTCCCATATTTCAATCTCTGTGAACCTTTGGCAAAAGGTTCAAAAGCATTCTCTGCATCGGAAACCATTTCAACTTCACTACACATGTCCATCAACTTTGTTTTTATGACATCTGAATTAATATCTATGCCTGAATGCTCTATAGCCATTAACATAGGACTATATTTTTCTGGCAATCCCGCTAACATCAATGCACCGATCCACTCATCGGTGATCTTGAAACCTGTACCTTGTAGTCGCTGGCCTGTTTCTATAATCTGAGTTACATACTGGGTCATGGAGTGGCAATTTACAAGCCGAATGTTGATGAGTTTGCGTAACAAACTAATTTTTCTTGTGTAACCGGTATCATCAAATATATTCTTCAACTTGCTCCATAAATCGTATGTTGTAGCTGCGTGCTTTATGTGAACGTAAAGCGATGGGTCGATGGTTAATACTAGTTTCGCTTTTGCTTTAGAATCTTCAGTAACTTGAGCTGTTGTAGCCGAAGCCGGTAACCTCTCCATAATGGCGGACGCCATGCCTTCTAACACGAGCACATTTTGCACCGCAAAACACCATTCCTCATAGTTCTCACGACCTTTCAACTTAGGTATATTAGCGATATAGTTCGACGTCATTTTATCACAAAACCTCACAGTACTTTTCGTTTAATTTTCTTTTAAAAACTGGGCACATAACCTGTTAATAATACGCAGTGAGTTGCTTATAATAGACATTTATTTAGTTGAGTAAGTTCTTACATACGGTTTTACATAGATGGCGTTAGTTGTACAAATAGTTGTAGGTTATTGTTACAAGTTTAACAAAAACGAAGTAAAATGTGAATTAAGCAAATAAAAAAAATTGATGCATATTCCCTATTATAAGTCTAGTTAAAACATAGTGAAGTTTTCAATTCAGTGTAAGTATGAATTGCCACGTAGTAACAGTCCCAACCATCCTATTCCATTGTTGAACCATTAGAAGATCTAAAACCAGAACGAGACAACGAGACTCCCTCAAAAGTTTGCAATTCCTTCCAGCGATTATGACTAGCGAATTTAACGTCAGTATGTTAACTGTGTCCGTTTTATTTGCTTTTACTCTACCTTTATGCAGGTCTGCAAGTGTGTATTTTTTTTCTATTTATAACTGTTGAACATGTAAATGCTGTTTCAAGTCAGGTAAAGAAAATTGTGCTTGATATAGAGCAGGCGTTCAGTAATATTTTGAAATAGCGGAAAAACTTATAAAGCTTTTAGATGACCAAGAATGCATTAAAATTCTCAGAATAGTTTCATGTCAGCAGAATCATTCTAATGTCATACAATTGCAATTCCCTTTTTTCAATTCCCAAATCATAAGAAATCACTTTCATCATTATATGTTCTATTACCAACAATGTGCGTTGGGGTAAGATGGGGAAGCAGGTCAGCGGGCAATACCGGTCAGGGTTTCAAAAATATTTCGCTAACGATTTAATTTTTTCGATACTTATTTACCACGCACCGTCATTTTGCATCGCGTATAGTGAGTTTGACAGCTAGGTAAAAGTTAGGAAGTGGTTTGTTAAAAAAAAATTAAAAATTCGTTGTAAACTTAAATTGATTTACACCAATCAATATCTTTCTAAAAGTCAATTATTACACATATATTAGTGTATCCTGTAGGTTTGTTGGATTTTATGATAGTTATTTTCGTTTTTAGTGATCTATCAAAGAAACCACATAAACCACAGTAACTGTACCTCAAGTCAATAGTCTGCCTGGAACTTGTGCTACAGTTGAGACTACTGTAAATCTATCTGAACTACAACTACTACAACTGAATTACAACTATATTATCTCCATTGCCACTTCCAAAAGCAACCACTAAACGCGCAAACACCAAAACAGCATTCTGTCATCTTAACAGCAACACCTATGAAAAAAAAATACTATAAAATAAGCTAAGAAAGAGAGAGGACAACCAGTTAAAATTAAGCTTGAGAACATGAAGTTAATAACTAAGTTAAGTTAATAACTAAGAATATGAACACAAAAACTAACGAAAAACCTACACAAAATCTAACAAGAGAACTCAAAAGAAAAACATTTGTAAAAGATTACATACATTAGTAAAAGACAGCGCATGAACCAAATCGAAGCTCACTGAAGATTTGTTGTCATCAGATGAAGAAGTTTTGTCTTATAAGAGCCCCAATTAAAGTCTGCTGCGTCAAGCACAACAGAGGAACACGATATAAAAAACATTTGTGAAGGCAACTGCGACGATGACATTTCGACAGAAAATAAAGAGTTTGTAATCAGTTCGGAAAGAACGAAGTATGGTATAGATGGTGAGGTTGTGGGTGATGGGCTCCTGAAGAATGCGGTGGTGCCGACTCTCCTAAGAACTACCTATGCGCTTATTGTGAGAGCACAAAATTAGTTCATTATATAAGTAAAGCTGTGTTAGTTTACTACGTAAACATATCTTAACATTTTTTTAATATTATGGAATGCAATAAAGTATTAGGGATTCATTTCACCGCCATTAGCCCCAACCTGCGGGTAATGGCGGTCAACGAAGGGTTTTAAAAAATTATTGCAACGTAAGAAACGCTTACTTGATTGATATGTTTATCGCATTTATCTTAACTCCACTAAATAAGATATGTAAAAATCAAAGCGAGTTAAGTCCTTAAAATAAGAAAATATTTCGAATACCGGTTAAGTGACCGCCATTTCCCCTCATTACCCGACCGACTCGGTGAAGGCAGAAGATCTTTTGAAAACAAATTTTTGAAGCTTGATGAGTTGTCTGCAGAGCTATGGAAATTATGTAAGGAAATTATACAGTTATGGAAACAAAAATGGACTGAGTTTTCTCAAGTTGACAGACCAAAAAATGCTATTGATTCATTATCAGCATGTAATCAATATATCTTTCCCAATGTACATACACCTTTAAAAATTCATGTAACATTACCTTCATCAACAGCTTCTTCGCATAGTTCAATTTCAAAGTTAAGACATTTAAAAAACTATTTGCGCAATTCAACCAGTTAAGAGCGGTTTACCGGCCTTGTCCTTTTAAGAGATAAACATTGCTATACCAAAACACCAAGGAGGTGTGGTTGCGAGAGAGAGGCAAATAAATATTAATTTATTACTACGAGTTATTATCAACATATTTTTTTAAACTTGTATGTTATACGTTAAATCTGCCGTATTTAAAGCATTAAAAAATATGTATCGTTTTTTGAAACATTACAAAATTTTTCTTTTTTTCGACTGTTCACTACTGTTTTCGACTTGTCTGTCCAGTCTTGTCTGTCTATTATTGCCTGTCTACTCTAGTCTATATCGTCTTGTCTGTCTAGTATTGTCTGTCTAGTCTTGTCAGTCTAGTCTTGTTTGTCTAGTCTTGTCTGTCTAGTCTTGTCGGTATAGTCTTGCCTCTCTAGTCTTGTATGTCTAGTCTTGTCTATTTAGGCCTGTCTGTCCAGTCTTGTCTGTCTGGTCTTGTCTGTCTAGTCCTGTCTGTCTAGTCTTGTCTGTCTAGTCTTGTCTGTCTAGTCTTGTCTGTCTAGTCTTGTCTGTCTAGTCTTGTCTGTCTAGTCTTGTCTGTCTAGTCTTGTCTGTCTAGTCTTGTCTGTCTAGTCTTGTCTGTCTAGTCTTGTCTGTCTAGTCTTGTCTGTCTAGTCTTGTCTGTCTAGTCTTGTCTGTCTAGTCTTGTCTGTCTAGTCTTGTCTGTCTAGTCTTGTCTGTCTAGTCTTGTCTGTCTAGTCTTGTCTGTCTAGTCTTGTCTGTCTAGTCTTGTCTGTCTAGTCTTGTCTGTCTAGTCTTGTCTGTCTAGTCTTGTCTGTCTAGTCTTGTCTGTCTAGTCTTGTCTGTCTAGTCTTGTCTGTCTAGTCTTGTCTGTCTAGTCTTGTCTGTCTAGTCTTGTCTGTCTAGTCTTGTCTGTCTAGTCTTGTCTGTCTAGTCTTGTCTGTCTAGTCTTGTCTGTCTAGTCTTGTCTGTCTAGTCTTGTCAGTCTAGTCTTGTCTGTCTAGTCTTGTCTGTCTTGTCTTGTCTGTCTAGTCTTGTCTGTCTAGTCTTGTCTGTCTAGTCTTGTCTGTCTAGTCTTGTCTGTCTAGTCTTGTCTGTCTAGTCTTGTCTGTCTAGTCTTGTCTGTCTAGTCTTGTCTGTCTAGTCTTGTCTGTCTAGTCTTGTCTGTCTAGTCTTGTCTGTCTAGTCTTGTCTGTCTAGTCTTGTCTGTCTAGTCTTGTCTGTCTAGTCTTGTCTGTCTAGTCTTGTCTGTCTAGTCTTGTCTGTCTAGTCTTGTCTGTCTAGTCTTGTCTGTCTAGTCTTGTCTGTCTAGTCTTGTCTGTCTAGTCTTGTCTGTCTAGTCTTGTCTGTCTAGTCTTGTCTGTCTAGTCTTGTCTGTCTAGTCTTGTCTGTCTAGTCTTGTCTGTCTAGTCTTGTCTGTCTAGTCTTGTCTGTCTAGTCTTGTCTGTCTAGTCTTGTCTGTCTAGTCTTGTCTGTCTAGTCTTGTCTGTCTAGTCTTGTCTGTCTAGTCTTGTCTGTCTAGTCTTGTCTGTCTAGTCTTGTCTGTCTAATGTCTGCTAAATGGTTCACAGACGAAGAAAAGGACTCAGCGATTTGGATCAAAAACCGAACAACATCAGTAGTAAACACTGGCTTCGGACAAGGTTTCGTGTGGGTAGAGTTAGCTCAACTCACAATATTCAGTTGCTACTTCTCACCCAACAAAACAACTGACCAACTGTCCAAATCATTAGAACTGCTAAGTCAGTGTATCAAGCTCCAAAGCAAAAGAGGGATAGTAGTAGCTGGTGACTTTAACGCAAAATCCCCCTACTGGGGATCCCCATGCTTGGACAAAAGGGGAAACATCGTGACAGACTGGGCAGTGGATCTTGATTTGGTCATCCAGAATAAAGGAGATAGCTACACTTTTGTGAGGGGAAACTCGGGCTCCACCATAGATCTTACCTTTTCTACCAACTCCATAAGCGACAGGTTCCTAGGATGGAGGGTATTCGAAAAAGAATCTCTGAGTGACCATCGATACATCTTGTACACCATAAGGCAAAATGTAAGACCACAAAAAATGTCAAAGTCACCAACAAGCGGCTGGAACTCACAACAACTGCAGGAGGAGAAAATTCGAGAATGCTTGACAGAGCAGTTTCAAAATAAAATTAATGATAACGCTGAGACACTGACTCACGTGATGAGCAGAGCGTGTGACGTCACCTTGGGAAAGCTTGGAAATAAAAAACCCCAGAGGCCCGTATACTGGTGGACCGATGAAATTGCTGACACTAGATTTAAATGCATAGTCGCCAGAAGAAAATACCAGCGCCAAAGAACCAAAAAAACTAACGAAGAAAATACTAAATTGTTTAAACACGAATATAAACGCTTAAAAAAGGAATTACGCCAGCTAATATACAACTCCAAACAAAGCCACTGGAAGAAACTGTGCATGGATCTGGACAAGGACACATGGGGAGACGCGTTCCAAATAATAAGAAGGAACTTAAGGATTCGTCCTCAAAATCTTCCAATGTCGTTGGAAAGAGCGCGTCAAGTCGCGGACGTATTATTCCCAGAGCATGCTCCCTTTGACTGGCTACAACCAGAAGTCGTAAATATGCCCCACTTCACGAAAGAGGAACTTTCTATTGCGAGCAAGCGCATTAGAAACGGCAGAACACCAGGTCCCGACGGTATACCACCTGAGGTAGTGAAGATAACAGCTGCACATCAATCCGACTTCGTCCTGAAAGTCATGAATAACTTACTAACCGCCGGAAACTTTCCAACTAGATGGAAGCGTGCGAAGCTCGCCCTCATCAGGAAGGGGGATAAACCAATAGATGATCCCACATCCTACAGGCCTATCTGCTTACTCGACGTATGTGGGAAACTGTTAGAACAACTTTTACTTACGAGATTGAAGGAAGAGCTCAAGACAGGAGTCGGATTGTCAAAGCACCAGTATGGGTTCAGGGAAGGACGATCTACCATCACGGCCCTAAAAGCTGTAGTGGAAATCGCAGAACAGGCCAACAGTGGATCCCAGAGAACCAAGCAAATGTGTGCTCTCCTAACGTTCGATGTTAGAAATGCGTTTAACAGTGCATCGTGGAAGCATATTATGGACTGTTTAACAACTAGAGGCATATCCCCCTATCTATTACGGATGCTGCGAAGCTACCTCAGTGGGAGAAGCATCATACTGCAAGGAGATCGACGGACTGAAGAGAAAAAAATTAGTAGTGGTGTTCCACAGGGTTCGATATTGGGACCCACTTTGTGGAACATACTATACGACGGAATTCTGACAATGAGGCTTCCAGTGGGCGCTACTATAATCGGCTTTGCAGATGATATAGCACTGGTCGCCAGAGCCAGGACAGAACAAGAGCTGATGCAAAAAGCAAACCATGTAACATCCCTAATCAGTGCGTGGTTGAAAGAAAAAAACCTGAGTCTAGCACCAGAAAAAACTGAAGCTGTCCTCCTCACGGGACTGAGACAACTTAGCCCCATATTATTTAAAGTGGAAGAGGCAATAATAAGACCAAAAGAGACCATCAAGTACCTTGGAATAACCATCGACAAAAGGCTTTCGTTCGCTGCACATATAACCGAAGCAGCAGCAAGGGGTTTAAGAACACTGGCAGGGATACAACAACTCATGCCAAATCTGGGGGGGCCAAAGAGTAGTTCGCGCAGAATTCTCAGCTCTGTAGTGCAGGCTACCATGCTGTACGGTGCCCCTATATTGGCCTCTGAACTAAAAAAAGAAATTAACCTGCAGAAGCTCGCACAAGTTCACCGAAAAATGGCACTACGTGTAAGCAGAACTTACAGAACAGTTTCAGGAGTGGCCGCGCAGGTTATTTCAGGTATCCCCCCAATAGACCTGATCGCAAACGAGAGGAAAAGAGTGTATGACTCAGAGGGCGACAAACAAAGTAAACGTTTGGCCAGACAAGAACTCCTCGAGAAGTGGCAAGAAAGGTGGCAGTTAAGCGAACGAGGAGAGTGGACGAGACTGTTAATCCCGGACATACTTCCCTGGATCACCAGAAAACACGGGGAAATTAGCTACCATCTAGCCCAGTTCCTCTCCGGCCACGGATGTTTCCAGGACTATCTGCATAACATCGGCAAGGCAGCTGACGACCTGTGTGTATACTGCGGGGAGAAGGACAGCGTGATCCACACGATATTCGATTGCTGGAGGTGGGAAACAGACAGAGAAAAAGTGGAAAAAAAACTGGGAGAATCAATCCATCCGAGAACTATAATCGAAAGTATGTTGAAAGATGAGTCACGGTGGAGGAACATCCAAGGGCTGATTCATAAAATAATGAGCGAGAAAGAGGCCGATGAGATCAAATCGAGGAACAACATAAAGTAGATTAAATTTAAGCCATCCGTCACTCTGAGGTTATGCGACAAGCGGGTCCAGAGTGTACGGATGCGTTCCAGGGGGGCCACTTGCCTGGTTAGGTTAAGTTACCGCCAGCTACGCCCCCCCCCCCCAAAAAAAAAAAAAAAAAGTCTTGTCTGTCTAGTCTTGTCTGTCTAGTCTTGTCTGTCTAGTCTTGTCTGTCTAGTCTTGTCTGTCTAGTCTTGTCTGTCTAGTCTTGTCTGTCTAGTCTTGTCTGTCTAGTCTTGTCTGTCTAGTCTTGTCTGTCTAGTCTTGTCTGTCTAGTCTTGTCTGTCTAGTCTTGTCTGTCTAGTCTTGTCTGTCTAGTCTTGTCTGTCTAGTCTTGTCTGTCTAGTCTTGTCTGTCTAGTCTTGTCTGTCTAGTCTTGTCTGTCTAGTCTTGTCTGTCTAGTCTTGTCTGTCTAGTCTTGTCTGTCTAGTCTTGTCTGTCTAGTCTTGTCTGTCTAGTCTTGTCTGTCTAGTCTTGTCTGTCTAGTCTTGTCTGTCTAGTCTTGTCTGTCTAGTCTTGTCTGTCTAGTCTTGTCTGTCTAGTCTTGTCTGTCTAGTCTTGTCTGTCTAGTCTTGTCTGTCTAGTCTTGTCTGTCTAGTCTTGTCTGTCTAGTCTTGTCTGTCTAGTCTTGTCTGTCTAGTCTTGTCTGTCTAGTCTTGTCTGTCTAGTCTTGTCTGTCTAGTCTTGTCTGTCTAGTCTTGTCTGTCTAGTCTTGTCTGTCTAGTCTTGTCTGTCTAGTCTTGTCTGTCTAGTCTTGTCTGTCTAGTCTTGTCTGTCTAGTCTTGTCTGTCTAGTCTTGTCTGTCTAGTCTTGTCTGTCTAGTCTTGTCTGTCTAGTCTTGTCTGTCTAGTCTTGTCTGTCTAGTCTTGTCTGTCTAGTCTTGTCTGTCTAGTCTTGTCTGTCTAGTCTTGTCTGTCTAGTCTTGTCTGTCTAGTCTTGTCTGTCTAGTCTTGTCTGTCTAGTCTTGTCTGTCTAGTCTTGTCTGTCTAGTCTTGTCTGTCTAGTCTTGTCTGTCTAGTCTTGTCTGTCTAGTCTTGTCTGTCTAGTCTTGTCTGTCTAGTCTTGTCTGTCTAGTCTTGTCTGTCTAGTCTTGTCTGTCTAGTCTTGTCTGTCTAGTCTTGTCTGTCTAGTCTTGTCTGTCTAGTCTTGTCTGTCTAGTCTTGTCTGTCTAGTCTTGTCTGTCTAGTCTTGTCTGTCTAGTCTTGTCTGTCTAGTCTTGTCTGTCTAGTCTTGTCTGTCTAGTCTTGTCTGTCTAGTCTTGTCTGTCTAGTCTTGTCTGTCTAGTCTTGTCTGTCTAGTCTTGTCTGTCTAGTCCTTGTCTGTCTAGTCTTGTCTGTCTAGTCTTGTCTGTCTAGTCTTGTCTGTCTAGTCTTGTCTGTCTAGTCTTGTCTGTCTAGTCTTGTCTGTCTAGTCTTGTCTGTCTAGTCTTGTCTGTCTAGTCTTGTCTGTCTAGTCTTGTCTGTCTAGTCTTGTCTGTCTAGTCTTGTCTGTCTAGTCTTGTCTAGTCTTGTCTGTCTAGTCTTGTCTGTCTAGTCTTGTCTGTCTAGTCTTGTCTGTCTAGTCTTGTCTGTCTAGTCTTGTCTGTCTAGTCTTGTCTGTCTAGTCTTGTCTGTCTAGTCTTGTCTGTCCCTTGTCTGTCTAGTCTTGTCTGTCTAGTCTTGTCTGTCTAGTCTTGTCTGTCTAGTCTTGTCTGTCTAGTCTTGTCTGTCTAGTCTTGTCTGTCTAGTCTTGTCTGTCTAGTCTTGTCTGTCTAGTCTTGTCTGTCTAGTCTTGTCTGTCTAGTCTTGTCTGTCTAGTCTTGTCTGTCTAGTCTTGTCTGTCTAGTCTTGTCTGTCTAGTCTTGTCTGTCTAGTCTTGTCTGTCTAGTCTTGTCTGTCTAGTCTTGTCTGTCTAGTCTTGTCTGTCTAGTCTTGTCTGTCTAGTCTTGTCTGTCTAGTCTTGTCTGTCTAGTCTTGTCTGTCTAGTCTTGTCTGTCTAGTCTTGTCTGTCTAGTCTTGTCTGTCTAGTCTTGTCTGTCTAGTCTTGTCTGTCTAGTCTTGTCTGTCTAGTCTTGTCTGTCTAGTCTTGTCTGTCTAGTCTTGTCTGTCTAGTCTTGTCTGTCTAGTCTTGTCTGTCTAGTCTTGTCTGTCTAGTCTTGTCTGTCTAGTCTTGTCTGTCTAGTCTTGTCTGTCTAGTCTTGTCTGTCTAGTCTTGTCTGTCTAGTCTTGTCTGTCTAGTCTTGTCTGTCTAGTCTTGTCTGTCTAGTCTTGTCTGTCTAGTCTTGTCTGTCTAGTCTTGTCTGTCTAGTCTTGTCTGTCTAGTCTTGTCTGTCTAGTCTTGTCTGTCTAGTCTTGTCTGTCTAGTCTTGTCTGTCTAGTCTTGTCTGTCTAGTCTTGTCTGTCTAGTCTTGTCTGTCTAGTCTTGTCTGTCTAGTCTTGTCTGTCTAGTCTTGTCTGTCTAGTCTTGTCTGTCTTAGTCTTGTCTGTCTAGTCTTGTCTGTCTAGTCCTTGTCTGTCTAGTCCTTGTCTGTCCTAGTCTTGTCTGTCTAGTCTTGTCTGTCTAGTCTTGTCTGTCTAGTCTTGTCTGTCTAGTCTTGTCTGTCTAGTCTTGTCTGTCTGTCTTGTCTGTCTAGTCTTGTCTGTCGGTCTTGTCTGTATGGTCTTGTCTGTATGGTCTTGTCTGTCTAGTCTTGTCTGTCTAGTCTTGTCTGTCTAGTCTTGTCTGTCTAGTCTTGTCTGTCTAGTCTTGTCTGTCTAGTCTTGTCTGTCTAGTCTTGTCTGTCTAGTCTTGTCTGTCTAGTCTTGTCTGTCTAGTCTTGTCTGTCTAGTCTTGTCTGTCTAGTCTTGTCTGTCTAGTCTTGTCTGTCTAGTCTTGTCTGTCTAGTCTTGTCTGTCTAGTCTTGTCTGTCTAGTCTTGTCTGTCTAGTCTTGTCTGTCTAGTCTTGTCTGTCTAGTCTTGTCTGTCTAGTCTTGTCTGTCTAGTCTTGTCTGTCTAGTCTTGTCTGTCTAGTCTTGTCTGTCTAGTCTTGTCTGTCTAGTCTTGTCTGTCTAGTCTTGTCTGTCTAGTCTTGTCTGTCTAGTCTTGTCTGTCTAGTCTTGTCTGTCTAGTCTTGTTCTGTCTAGTCTTGTCTGTCTAGTCCTGTCTGTCTAGTCTTGTCTGTCTAGTCTTGTCTGTCTAGTCTTGTCTGTCTAGTCTTGTCTGTCTAGTCTTGTCTGTCTAGTCTTGTCTGTCTAGTCTTGTCTGTCTAGTCTTGTCTGTCTAGTCTTGTCTGTCTAGTCTTGTCTGTCTAGTCTTGTCTGTCTAGTCTTGTCTGTCTAGTCTTGTCTGTCTAGTCTTGTCTGTCCTAGTCTTGTCTGTCTAGTCTTGTCTGTCTAGTCTTGTCTGTCTAGTCTTGTCTGTCTAGTCTTGTCTGTCTAGTCTTGTCTGTCTAGTCTTGTCTGTCTAGTCTTGTCTGTCTAGTCTTGTCTGTCTAGTCTTGTCTGTCTAGTCTTGTCTGTCTAGTCTTGTCTGTCTAGTCTTGTCTGTCTAGTCTTGTCTGTCTAGTCTTGTCTTTCTAGTCTTGTCTGTCTAGTCTTGTCTGTCTAGTCTTGTCTGTCTAGTCTTGTCTGTCTAGTCTTGTCTGTCTAGTCTTGTCTGTCTAGTCTTGTCTGTCTAGTCTTGTCTGTCTAGTCTTGTCTGTCTAGTCTTGTCTGTCTAGTCTTGTCTGTCTAGTTTTGTCTGTCTAGTCTTGTCTATCTAGTCTTGTCTGTCTAGTCTTGTCTGTCTAATCTTGTCTGCCTAGTCTTGTCTGTCTAGTTTTGTCTGTCTAGTCTTGTCTGTCTAGTCTTGTCTGTCTAGTCTTGTCTGTCTAGTTTTGTCTGTCTAGACTTGTCTGTCTAGTCTTGTCTGTCTAGTCTTGTCTGTCTAGTCTTGTCTGTCTAGTCTTGTCTGTCTAGTCTTGTCTGTCTAGTCTTGTCTGTCTAGTCTTGTCTGTCTAGTCTTGTCTGTCTAGTCTTGTCTGTCTAGTCTTGTCTGTCTAGTCTTGTCTGTCTAGTCTTGTCTGTCTAGTCTTGTCTGTCTAGTCTTGTCTGTCTAGTCTTGTCTGTCTAGTCTTGTCTGTCTAGTCTTGTCTGTTAGTCTTGTCTGTCTAGTCTTGTCTGTCTAGTCTTGTCTGTCTAGTCTTGTCTGTCTAGTCTTGTCTGTCTAGTCTTGTCTGTCTAGTCTTGTCTGTCTAGTCTTGTCTGTCTAGTCTTGTCTGTCTAGTCTTGTCTGTCTAGTCTTGTCTGTCTAGTCTTGTCTGTCTAGTCTTGTCTGTCTAGTCTTGTCTGTCTAGTCTTGTCTGTCTAGTCTTGTCTGTCTAGTCTTGTCTGTCTAGTCTTGTCTGTCTAGTCTTGTCTGTCTAGTCTTGTCTGTCTAGTCTTGTCTGTCTAGTCTTGTCTGTCTAGTCTTGTCTGTCTAGTCTTGTCTGTCTAGTCTTGTCTGTCTAGTCTTGTCTGTCTAGTCTGTCTAGTCTTGTCTGTCTAGTCTTGTCTGTCTAGTCCTTGTCTGTCTGGTCTTGTCTGGTCTAGTCTTGTCTGTCTAGTCTTGTCTGTCTAGTCTTGTCTGTCTAGTCTTGTCTGTCTAGTCTTGTCTGTCTAGTCTTGTCTGTCTAGTCTTGTCTGTCTAGTCTTGTCTGTCTAGTCTTGTCTGTCTAGTCTTGTCTGTCTAGTCTTGTCTGTCTAGTCTTGTCTGTCTAGTCTTGTCTGTCTAGTCTTGTCTGTCTAGTCTTGTCTGTCTAGTCTTGTCTGTCTAGTCTTGTCTGTCTAGTCTTGTCTGTCTAGTCTTGTCTGTCTAGTCTTGTCTGTCTAGTCTTGTCTGTCTAGTCTTGTCTGTCTAGTCTTGTCTGTCTAGTCTTGTCTGTCTAGTCTTGTCTGTCTAGTCTTGTCTGTCTAGTCTTGTCTGTCTAGTCTTGTCTGTCTAGTCTTGTCTGTCTAGTCTTGTCTGTCTAGTCTTGTCTGTCTAGTCTTGTCTGTCTAGTCTTGTCTGTCTAGTCTTGTCTGTCTAGTCTTGTCTGTCTAGTCTTGTCTGTCTAGTCTTGTCTGTCTAGTCTTGTCTGTCTAGTCTTGTCTGTCTAGTCTTGTCTGTCTAGTCTTGTCTGTCTAGTCTTGTCTGTCTAGTCTTGTCTGTCTAGTCTTGTCTGTCTAGTCTTGTCTGTCTAGTCTTGTCTGTCTAGTCTTGTCTGTCTAGTCTTGTCTGTCTAGTCTTGTCTGTCTAGTCTTGTCTGTCTAGTCTTGTCTGTCTAGTCTTGTCTGTCTAGTCTTGTCTGTCTAGTCTTGTCTGTCTAGTCTTGTCTGTCTAGTCTTGTCTGTCTAGTCTTGTCTGTCTAGTCTTGTCTGTCTAGTCTTGTCTGTCTAGTCTTGTCTGTCTAGTCTTGTCTGTCTAGTCTTGTCTGTCTAGTCTTGTCTGTCTAGTCTTGTCTGTCTAGTCTTGTCTGTCTAGTCTTGTCTGTCTAGTCTTGTCTGTCTAGTCTTGTCTGTCTAGTCTTGTCTGTCTAGTCTTGTCTGTCTAGTCTTGTCTGTCTAGTCTTGTCTGTCTAGTCTTGTCTGTCTAGTCTTGTCTGTCTAGTCTTGTCTGTCCTAGTCTTGTCTGTCTAGTCTTGTCTGTCTAGTCTTGTCTGTCTAGTCTTGTCTGTCTAGTCTTGTCTGTCTAGTCTTGTCTGTCTAGTCTTGTCTGTCTGGTCTTGGTCTGTCTGTCTGTCTAGTCTTGTCTGTCTAGTCTTGTCTGTCTAGTCTTGTCTGTCTAGTCTTGTCTGTCTAGTCTTGTCTGTCTAGTCTTGTCTGTCTAGTCTTGTCTGTCTAGTCTTGTCTGTCTAGTCTTGTCTGTCTAGTCTTGTCTGTCTAGTCTTGTCTGTCTAGTCTTGTCTGTCTAGTCTTGTCAGTCTAGTCTTGTCTGTCTAGTCTTGTCTGTCTAGTCTCGTCTGTCTGGTCTTGTCTGTCTGGCCTTCTCTGTCTAGTCTTGTCTGCTAGTCTTGTCTTGTCTGTCTATTCTTGTTTCATATAAAAAATAACTTGTCTCATAGTATGCCTTTTATAAATAAAAACACCATGAACATCTGGAGCTTTATTACATATTGCCAATTTTTGCTTTGGAGTGGATAATTTGAGATTTCCTCTAGTAAAATAATTTTGCTTGTCCATATTTTTGGGCATATTTATCTTTTTTTATGAATGTTGCTTGTAGAAATGTAGCCATAATTCCAAAATGTACAAACTGAAGACGGTTGACACATTTAGGTCAATGAAGTGTTGTTTGCATGAAGCATATGTTACATTAATATGTTTTGGTAAACCTAGCAGGACACGGATCATTCGTTTTGTGTTTTTAATATTTTTGATAGCTCTGGCGCCGCTCCCCACACAGTTATTCCATAAGCAATTTTAGATTGAATCTCAAGATAGTAAAAATTTAGTAGTTCCGGAATATCTAAGAATTTTTTGAGGTAGCGTAAACAATAGGCTTTTTATTTATTGATTTGCACAAACTTTCTTTATATATGTGCTACGATAAATTTTCTTGTATACATATTCCAGGAAATTTAGTTGCATTAACTATTGCATTTTTTGTTGCATGCTATTTAATTCGAGATTGTTAGAGCTTATGGTTATATTATCTGCATATTCAGCTCTGTGAGTTTAAAACACCATAAATTCTGTTTTTTCTATGTTGAAGAACAGGTTATTGCAAGAAAACCAGTCGGTCACGGATTTAATAACTTTATTGGCCTATATCGTTGCGTGTCTACTAAATTCGATTTAGAGAACAGAAAGCTTGCATCATCTGGATATAGAGTGCAAAAACTTCGTTGAATATATTCCACTAAATCAGCGTATAGTAATCAGCATATAGTAATAGTCTTGTCTGTCTAGTCTTGTCTGTCTAGACTTGTCTGTGTAGTCTTGTCTGCCTAGTCTTGTACTGATTAATAAATGATTTGATTTGATTTGACTAGACAGACAAGACTAGACAGACAAGATTAGAGAGACAAGACTAGACAAACAAGACTAGAGAGACAAGACTTGACAGACAAGACTAGGCAGACAAGACTAGACAGACAAAACTAGACAGACAAGACTAGACAGACAAGACTAAACAGACAAGACTAGACTGACAAGACTAGACTGACAAGACTAGACAGACAAGACTAGACAGAGAAGACTAGACACACAAGACTAGACAGACAAGACTAGACAGACAAGACTAGACAGACAAGACTAGGCAGACAAGACTAGACAGACAAGACTAGACAGACAAGACTAGACAGACAAGACTAGACAGACAAGACTAGACAGACAAGACTAGACAGACAAGACTAGACAGACAAGACTAGACAGACAAGACTAGACAGACAAGACTAGACAGACAAGACTAGACAGACAAGACTAGACAGACAAGACTAGACAGACAAGACTAGACAGACAAGACTAGACAGACAAGACTAGACAGACAAGACTAGACAGACAAGACTAGACAGACAAGACTAGACAGACAAGACTAGACAGACAAGACTAGACAGACAAGACTAGACAGACAAGACTAGACAGACAAGACTAGACAGACAAGACTAGACAGACAAGACTAGACAGACAAGACTAGACAGACAAGACTAGACAGACAAGACTAGACAGACAAGACTAGACAGACAAGACTAGACAGACAAGACTAGACAGACAAGACTAGACAGACAAGACTAGACAGACAAGACTAGACAGACAAGACTAGACAGACAAGACTAGACAGACAAGACTAGACAGACAAGACTAGACAGACAAGACTAGACAGACAAGACTAGACAGACAAGACTAGACAGACAAGACTAGACAGACAAGACTAGACAGACAAGACTAGACAGACAAGACTAGACAGACAAGACTAGACAGACAAGACTAGACAGACAAGACTAGACAGACAAGACTAGACAGACAAGACTAGACAGACAAGACTAGACAGACAAGACTAGACAGACAAGACTAGACAGACAAGACTAGACAGACAAGACTAGACAGACAAGACTAGACAGACAAGACTAGACAGACAAGACTAGACAGACAAGACTAGACAGACAAGACTAGACAGACAAGACTAGACAGACAAGACTAGACAGACAAGACTAGACAGACAAGACTAGACAGACAAGACTAGACAGACAAGACTAGACAGACAAGACTAGACAGACAAGACTAGACAGACAAGACTAGACAGACAAGACTAGACAGACAAGACTAGACAGACAAGACTAGACAGACAAGACTAGACAGACAAGACTAGACAGACAAGACTAGACAGACAAGACTAGACAGACAAGACTAGACAGACAAGACTAGACAGACAAGACTAGACAGACAAGACTAGACAGACAAGACTAGACAGACAAGACTAGACAGACAAGACTAGACAGACAAGACTAGACAGACAAGACTAGACAGACAAGACTAGACAGACAAGACTAGACAGACAAGACTAGACAGACAAGACTAGACAGACAAGACTAGACAGACAAGACTAGACAGACAAGACTAGACAGACAAGACTAGACAGACAAGACTAGACAGACAAGACTAGACAGACAAGACTAGACAGACAAGACTAGACAGACAAGACTAGACAGACAAGACTAGACAGACAAGACTAGACAGACAAGACTAGACAGACAAGACTAGACAGACAAGACTAGACAGACAAGACTAGACAGACAAGACTAGACAGACAAGACTAGACAGACAAGACTAGACAGACAAGACTAGACAGACAAGACTAGACAGACAAGACTAGACAGACAAGACTAGACAGACAAGACTAGACAGACAAGACTAGACAGACAAGACTAGACAGACAAGACTAGACAGACAAGACTAGACAGACAAGACTAGACAGACAAGACTAGACAGACAAGACTAGACAGACAAGACTAGACAGACAAGACTAGACAGACAAGACTAGACAGACAAGACTAGACAGACAAGACTAGACAGACAAGACTAGACAGACAAGACTAGACAGACAAGACTAGACAGACAAGACTAGACAGACAAGACTAGACAGACAAGACTAGACAGACAAGACTAGACAGACAAGACTAGACAGACAAGACTAGACAGACAAGACTAGACAGACAAGACTAGACAGACAAGACTAGACAGACAAGACTAGACAGACAAGACTAGACAGACAAGACTAGACAGACAAGACTAGACAGACAAGACTAGACAGACAAGACTAGACAGACAAGACTAGACAGACAAGACTAGACAGACAAGACTAGACAGACAAGACTAGACAGACAAGACTAGACAGACAAGACTAGACAGACAAGACTAGACAGACAAGACTAGACAGACAAGACTAGACAGACAAGACTAGACAGACAAGACTAGACAGACAAGACTAGACAGACAAGACTAGACAGACAAGACTAGACAGACAAGACTAGACAGACAAGACTAGACAGACAAGACTAGACAGACAAGACTAGACAGACAAGACTAGACAGACAAGACTAGACAGACAAGACTAGACAGACAAGACTAGACAGACAAGACTAGACAGACAAGACTAGACAGACAAGACTAGACAGACAAGACTAGACAGACAAGACTAGACAGACAAGACTAGACAGACAAGACTAGACAGACAAGACTAGACAGACAAGACTAGACAGACAAGACTAGACAGACAAGACTAGACAGACAAGACTAGACAGACAAGACTAGACAGACAAGACTAGACAGACAAGACTAGACAGACAAGACTAGACAGACAAGACTAGACAGACAAGACTAGACAGACAAGACTAGACAGACAAGACTAGACAGACAAGACTAGACAGACAAGACTAGACAGACAAGACTAGACAGACAAGACTAGACAGACAAGACTAGACAGACAAGACTAGACAGACAAGACTAGACAGACAAGACTAGACAGACAAGACTAGACAGACAAGACTAGACAGACAAGACTAGACAGACAAGACTAGACAGACAAGACTAGACAGACAAGACTAGACAGACAAGACTAGACAGACAAGACTAGACAGACAAGACTAGACAGACAAGACTAGACAGACAAGACTAGACAGACAAGACTAGACAGACAAGACTAGACAGACAAGACTAGACAGACAAGACTAGACAGACAAGACTAGTACAGACAAGACTAGACAGACAAGACTAGACAGACAAGACTAGACAGACAAGACTAGACAGACAAGACTAGACAGACAAGACTAGACAGACAAGACTAGACAGACAAGACTAGACAGACAAGACTAGACAGACAAGACTAGACAGACAAGACTAGACAGACAAGACTAGACAGACAAGACTAGACAGACAAGACTAGACAGACAAGACTAGACAGACAAGACTAGACAGACAAGACTAGACAGACAAGACTAGACAGACAAGACTAGACAGACAAGACTAGACAGACAAGACTAGACAGACAAGACTAGACAGACAAGACTAGACAGACAAGACTAGACAGACAAGACTAGACAGACAAGACTAGACAGACAAGACTAGACAGACAAGACTAGACAGACAAGACTAGACAGACAAGACTAGACAGACAAGACTAGACAGACAAGACTAGACAGACAAGACTAGACAGACAAGACTAGGACAGACAAGACTAGACAGACAAGACTAGACAGACAAGACTAGACAGACAAGACTAGACAGACAAGACTAGACAGACAAGACTAGACAGACAAGACTAGACAGACAAGACTAGACAGACAAGACTAGACAGACAAGACTAGACAGACAAGACTAGACAGACAAGACTAGACAGACAAGACTAGACAGACAAGACTAGACAGACAAGACTAGACAGACAAGACTAGACAGACAAGACTAGAGACAAGACTAGACAGACAAGACTAGACAGACAAGACTAGACAGACAAGACTAGACAGACAAGACTAGACAGACAAGACTAGACAGACAAGACTAGACAGACAAGACTAGACAGACAAGACTAGACAGACAAGACTAGACAGACAAGACTAGACAGACAAGACTAGACAGACAAGACTAGACAGACAAGACTAGACAGACAAGACTAGACAGACAAGACTAGACAGACAAGACTAGACAGACAAGACTAGACAGACAAGACTAGACAGACAAGACTAGACAGACAAGACTAGACAGACAAGACTAGACAGACAAGACTAGACAGACAAGACTAGACAGACAAGACTAGACAGACAAGACTAGACAGACAAGACTAGACAGACTAGACAGACAAGACTAGACAGACAAGACTAGACAGACAAGACTAGACAGACAAGACTAGACAGACAAGACTAGACAGACAAGACAGAAGACTAGACAGACAAGACTAGACAGACAAGACTAGACAGACAAGACTAGACAGACAAGACTAGACAGACAAGACTAGACAGACAAGACTAGACAGACAAGACTAGACAGACAAGACTAGACAGACAATACTAGACAGACAAGACTAGACAGACAAGACTAGACAGACAAGACTAGACAGACAAGACTAGACAGACAAGACTAGACAGACAAGACTAGACAGACAAGACTAGGCAGACAAGACTATACAGACAAGACTAGACAGACAAGACTAGACAGACAAGACTAGACAGACAAGACTAGACAGACAAGACTAGACAGACAAGACTAGACATACAAGACTAGACAGACAAGACTAGACAGACAAGACTAGACAGACAAGACTAGACACTCGGGCTCCCTAGTTGGGGGTGGGGATACCTGAAACCCCGACCGAGCGCGTCCCCAGGTGGCAGATAGGTGGAATGCTCGCCGGCTCTGCATCCAGCAGGGTTGGAGGGTAGGAGCCAAATAAAATACGCTCCCGCGGACCAACAGGCTTGCACAGAGGGGAAAAACCTCTTCAACAAAAAAAGTTCACTAGACCCAGTGGCACGGGGCTAGTTGGGTTTGCCAAAAAATTATGGAAATGTCGAGTGTATACAATATATTACCCCAGGTGGGTAGGACCAGTGGTCCACAATCCCACCCTGAGTCTATCTCAGGCCGCTCCTCGGATTCTGGGGGGAGCAAGCAATCGATATTAAAACCAGTAGGACCCCGGGAAGCCAACAGCAGACTTCCGAATAGTAGGCTAAGCCTCGGCAGTCAAAGGCAACGGAGCAACTCTTTGAGTAGCTTCCTGACCAGGAGAAGGAAAGAAGGCGTTCTCTACAGAGCGGACCGAGACTCCATTGAGCCTCTCAAGAAAAAGGAATGCCCAACAGCCTACACCATCATAGAGGCACTGAATATGATGACGGCACACATGGCACAGCAAATCAGGTTAATCGAAGAGAATCCCAACACCAAGAAGGAAATCAAGTTTCTCTTGGAGAGAATGAAACGTCAGATGGATGCCATCAACAGGGTCTTTTCGCAGAAATGGCTGGACGACCACAGATGTAGATATACAGGTCGATATCGACCAGCTTGGACCAGCTAGTGGTGTTAAGGAGAATGCTAGCCCAGCACAAAGCAGCACCTCAGCGGAGATAGTGCCTGAGGCCTCCGGAACTTCCTAGATGCTCACGCCAGGAGCCCCAAATATGCAGACGGGCAAAAGACTCCGCGAATCACCAGGGGAGACGGGCGCCACCAAGAGCCGACCATCCCCAGGGCCCACCTCCCCGAAACCTTTGACGCTAGTCGCCAAGAAGGGCAAAAGGAAAAAAACGCAAGAGCAGTGCGAACTACCGAGGCTCCAAACAAATCTTGCACCAGCAGGAACCTCAGCCCCAGGACCAAATAGGGAGAGAAAGAAGAGCCAAACAGGGGCGACCGGAGTAGGGCTGCCAAGGCTCAAAAACATCCCGCCCTGAAAAAAAGGACCATGCCGGATGCAATTATCATTAAGAAGGCTGGCGATACCCAACTAGAGGACATCTTGAAAATGATCAGGTCGACCAAGAACTGGCTTTGGTCGGAAGAGCGGTCACCAAGATTCGGATAACCGGAATCGGTGACCTGCTCCTGACCCTTGGAGGCAAAGAGGGTCCCACGCGGCAGCAATGCGCGGAGGCCTTGAGAATGTCACTGGGCCAGGCGGCTACTGTCACCGAAAAGACGTCCATGGCAGATCTAGAGGTAAAAGACCTGGACGAATTGTCCACAGTGGAGGAAGTCCAGCAGTCCCTCGCCGCCCTAGCGGGAGAGCAGGTGCACTCGGGCGACATACGCCTGAGGGTCGCATACGGGCGGACCCAGGAGGCTCGCGTACGCCTCCTCCAAGCCCAGTGTGCGAGGGCCCTGAAGTCTGGGACTATGCGAGTCGGCTGGACTAACTGCCGGTTACGCCTAGTCGAGAGGACTCAGCGGTGCTTTAGGTGCTGGGGCACAGGGCACATAGCAGTGAACTGCAAAGAGATGGACTGGTCGAAAGACTGTCGGAGGTGCGGTAAGACCGGCCACTTTGCTGCAGCATGCCCGCAGGGTATGCCGGTGCCAGAAAGGACCGACCCGGCTCCCGCTCGACTAGAGCAGGTAGCAGAAATGAGCAACGGAGGAGCTCCACCAAGACCATCATGTTGAGACTCTTTCAACTCAACCTCAACAGGTGTCAGGCTGCCCACGACCTCCTGACGCAGGATGTGAGGGCCGAAGAAATGGACGTGGCCATTATCAGTGAGTGCTACAGAGGGACGAAGCAGCGGGGTGACGTGTGGCGTTCCGACACCACCGGCCTCGCTGCGCTCTGGGCCTGTGGAAAAACGCCCTTCGGCGCTACTCCCTCCAGGCGCTGGGCTGGCTATGTCCACGGAGAAATTGGCGGGGTGCAAATTTTCAGCTGTTACTTCTCATCCAATGAGCCCCTTAAGCTCTTTGAAGATGCACTCACTGGCCTTGTGAGGGAGGCCCGCACGCTGAGCTCACTCGTAATCGCCGGTGACTCTAACGCCTGGGCGACAGAATGGGGTCCAAAACCACCAACCCTCGAGGGAGAGCCCTTATGGATGCGCTTGCGGCGCTTGACGTAGTGCTCGCCAACGAGGGAAACGTCCCAACGTTTCCCTCGTTGGCGAGCACTTTCCAACGGTCTTCCAACGTTCATTGGGAAGGGTGCGGTGTCCATTGTGGACCTTACTTTTGTCTCCCCCACTCTATACAAGGGGGGAGGGAATTGGAGAGTGGAACAGGGGTACACTGCTAGCGACCATCGGGCGATTCGAAGTGCGCCCCTTCAAGAGGCTTACCAAAAGAGACGAACATAGGCTTGGCTCCCCCCGCTGGAATGCCCGTGATTTCCACGAAAACACCTTTACTGAAGCACTGGGGCTGTGGCAGCTCGATGATAACTCCCCCATCAGCTCCGAAAGCGCCATAGAATGCGCCAGACAGGCGATTAATTGGGTCACCAGAGCGTGCGGCGCCTCCATGCGTACCAGCAAGCCGTGTGCGAGGGGCCTACCCGTGTACTGGTGGAGCGACACCGTTGCAGAACTGAGGAAGCGGTGCCTCTCACTCCGACGCCAATACACTAGGGCAAAAAAGAGAGCTCCGGATGCCGCCGGAGAGCTCCGACTGCAATACGCCTCTGCCAGGCTGTCCCTGCGCAAGGAAATTAGCGAGAGGAAACGCACTTGCTGGAGGGAACTTTGCGAAGAACTGGACGCAGACCCATGGGGGAAAGCTTACAAAATTGCCGCAAAAAAGATAATGAGGAGCCAGCCTAAGATGAATGAGGTCGAGGTAGAGTCCATCGTCAACCATCTCTTCCCCGGAATCGGGCCAATGAAGGCAAACATTCGGGAGAACGTCAAACCGCGCGACATCCCCCCCGGTCACACGGAGTAAGGTGCTAGACGCATGTCTGCGCTTTGGCACGAGGAAAGCATCCGGCCTGGACGGCATCCCAAACCTGGCTTTGAGAGCCGCCGTCAAAGCTGCTCCCGCGATCTTCACCAGGGCGTACGACAGATGCCTACGCGAAGGTGTATTCCCGGACGTATGGAAAAGGCAACGCCTTGTCCTGATCCTAAAACCCGGGAAGCCCCCCGCGGAACCATCCTCGTATCGCCCACTGTGTATGCTTGACACGGCGGGCAAAATCCTGGAGAAGATCGTCCAGGAGCGCCTTCGCGGCTGCGTGGATCAACAACTGACGGACAACCAGTACGGTTTCAGACCTGCGAGGTCGTCTACGCATGCGGTGGAAGAGGTGAAGCGACTGGTCACTAGCCACATTTGCGGACCAGTTAGGAGGAGGAGACTCTGTCTCATGGTTGCACTGGATGTTAGAAATGCTTTTAACTCCGCAAGATGAGACAAGATCTGTGAGGCCCTCTGCCGGGACTTCAACGTCCCCGGGTACTTGAGAAACATCATCCTGAACTACCTCAGTGATAGAGTACTTTTCGCGGAGACGACGACTGGAGTCAGGGAGTTCAGCATCACTGCAGACGTTCCTCAGGGGTCGGTTCCTGGCCCGGATTTATGGAACGTCCTGTACAACGGACTACTGAAGCTGCCCTCGCCAGGGGACTGTCGGCTGGTAGCTTACGCAGACGACGTGGTGGTCCTCATACCCAGCACCGACTGTGATGCCATCGCTGCACTGTTCAGGGAAGCCATGGACATTATCTGGGAATGGATGGAGTCAGTCGGCCTCTCCTTGGCCGTACAGAAGACTGAGGCAGTGCTTTTCACTGGCAGAAAGGTTAGGAACTTAATGGTACTAACTTACCGAGGACGCACATCAGGAGCAAACCTTCTATAAAGTACCTGGGAGTGATGCTGGATCAGAGGCTCAACTTCAAGGAGCACCTCAGATACGCAGGAAGCAAAGCTGCTACAACTGCCGCAGCTATCTCGAGGATACTGCCCAATATTGGAGGTCCGCACGGTGCCAGGTGCTAGTCTGCGTTAGCACCTCGATCTTGCTGTATGCGGCGCCGACCTGGGCAGAAATGACGGAGGTTCCCGCATACCTAAGACTGATAGCCCCGCACACAGGACGAGTGCACTGAGAATCGCATGCGCCTACCGGACTGTGTCTGCAGATGCAGCACAGGTCATCGCTGGCCTGCTGCCAATAGACCTGGTAGCTAAAGAGCGCATGCGACAATACAAAAAGAAGAAGGGGCCGGCCCTGGACGATCCCCAACAAACGGAGGCCGACAACGATCGAGCACAGACCGAGAGGACGATCACCCATACGCAGTGGCAGGAAAGATGGAACACATCAAGTAACGGTCGCTGGACCTATCGCTTGATCCCGTCCATCGATCCGTGGATCTGTAGGATGTACGGTGATGTGAATTATCACCTCACCCAAATACTCACGGGACATGGTTGCTTCCCTGAGTATCTTCACCGAATAGGGGCAGCATAGGGTAGCTTACGCAGACGACGTGGTGGTCCTCATACCCAGCACCGACTGTGACGCCATCGCTGCACGGTTCGGGGAACTCATGAACATTATCTGGGAATGGATGGAGTCAGTCGGCCTCTCCCTGGCCGTACAGAAGACTGAGGCAGTGCTTTTCACTGGCAGAAAGGTTAGGAACTCAATGGTACTAACTTACCGAGGATGCACATCAGGAGCAAACCTTCCATAAGGTACCTGGGAGCGATGCTGGATCAGAGGCTCAACTTCAAGGAGCACTTCAGATACGCAGGAAACAAAGCCGCTACAACTGCCGCAGCTATCTCGAGGATACTGCCCAACATTGAAGGTCCGCGCGGTGCCATGAGAAGGGTGCTAGCCTGCGTTAGCATCTCGATTTTGCTGTATGCGGCGCCGACCTGGGCAGAAATGACGGAGGTTCCCGCATACCTAAGACTGATAGCCCCGCACACAGGACGAGTGCATTGAGAATCGCATGCGCCTACCGAACTGTGTCCGCAGATGCAGCACAGGTCATCGCTGGCCTGCTGCCAATAGACCTGCTTGCTAAAGAGCGCATGCGACAATACAAAAAGAAGAAGGGGCCGGCCCTGGACGATCCCCATCAGACGGAGGCCGACAACGATCGAGCACAGACCGAGAGGACGATCACCCTTACGCAGTGGCAGGAAAGATGGAACACATCAAGTAACGGTCGCTGGACCTATCGCTTGATCCCGTCCATCGATCCGTGGATCTGTAGGATGTACGGTGAGGTGAAATATCACCTCACCCAAATTCTCACGGGACATGGTGGCTTCCGTGAGTATCTTCACCGAATAGGGGCAGCAGTAACACCCGACTGTCCCCAGTGCCCAGGGATATCGGAGACTGCAGAACACGTCCTGCTGGAATGCCCCAGATTCCAGCAGGAGAGACAGAGATGGGAGTGTCTTTCTGGCGCACGCATAACTGCCGCTGGCCACAGTGCGTTATTGATGCACTCGGAGGAGTAATGGAATGCTGGCTGCGAGCTAGCCGTAAACATCCTGAAGACACTACGCCTCCAGGAGGAGACGGATAGGCCCAGGAGAGCAGGGCGCAGAGGAAGGCATGAGAAAAAAAAGTAAATCTACAAAAGTGAACGACGGCTGGGCCGAAGCTCCCCCCCCGCGAAGTAATGACTAGCGTCGGTTCCACGGGGGATCCATGGGAAATCCAACAAAGGGGGTTTTTTAGTGCAGTCGGGCGAACCCTAACACTGGGCAAGCACCAATCCCACACTGAAAGCCTTAGGCGAAATTTGAATATTTTCCGTTGAAGGTTTTTCCCCCTAAGAGAGAGAAAAAAAAAGACAAGACTAGACAGACAAGACTAGACAGACAAGACTAAACAGACAAGACTAGACAGACAAGACTAGACAGACAAGACTAGACAGACAAGACTAGAGAGACAAGACTAGACAGACAAGACTATACAGACAAGACTAGACAGACAAGACTAGACAGACAAGACTAGACAGACAAGACTAGACAGACAAGACTAGACAGACAAGACTAGACAGACAAGACTAGACAGACAAGACTAGACAGACAAGACTAGACAGACAAGACTAGACAGACAAGACTAGACAGACAAGACTAGACAGACAAGACTAGACAGACAAGACTAGACAGACAAGACTAGACAGACAAGACTAGACAGACAAGACTAGACAGACAAGACTAGACAGACAAGACTAGACAGACAAGACTAGACAGACAAGACTAGACAGACAAGACTAGACAGACAAGACTAGACAGACAAGACTAGACAGACAAGACTAGACAGACAAGACTAGACAGACAAGACTAGACAGACAAGACTAGACAGACAAGACTAGACAGACAAGACTAGACAGACAAGACTAGACAGACAAGACTAGACAGACAAGACTAGACAGACAAGACTAGACAGACAAGACTAGACAGACAAGACTAGACAGACAAGACTAGACAGACAAGACTAGACAGACAAGACTAGACAGACAAGACTAGACAGACAAGACTAGACAGACAAGACTAGACAGACAAGACTAGACAGACAAGACTAGACAGACAAGACTAGACAGACAAGACTAGACAGACAAGACTAGACAGACAAGACTAGACAGACAAGACTAGACAGACAAGACTAGACAGACAAGACTAGACAGACAAGACTAGACAGACAAGACTAGACAGACAAGACTAGACAGACAAGACTAGACAGATAAGACTAGACAGACAAGACTAGACAGACAAGACTAGACAGACAAGACTAGACAGACAAGACTAGACAGACAAGACAAGACAGACAAGACTAGACAGACAAGACTAGACAGGCAAGACTAGACAGACAAAACTAGACAGACAAGACTAGACAGACAAGACTAGACAGACAAGACTAGACAGACAAGACTAGACAGACAAGACTAGACAGACAAGACTAGACAGACAAGACTAGACAGATAAGACTAGACAGATAAGACTAGACAGACAAGACTAGACAGACAAGACTAGACAGACAAGACTAGACAGACAAGACTAGACAGACAAGACTAGACAGACAAGACTAGACAGACAAGACTAGACAGAAAAGACTAGACAGACAAGACTAGACAGACAAGACTAGACAGACAAGACTAGACAGACAAGACTAGACAGACAAGACTAGACAGACAAGACTAGACAGACAAGACTAGACAGACAAGACTAGACAGACAAGACTAGACAGACAAGACTAGACAGACAAGACTAGACAGACAAGACTAGACAGACAAGACTAGACAGACAAGACTAGACAGACAAGACTAGACAGACAAGACTAGACAGACAAGACTAGACAGACAAGACTAGACAGACAAGACTAGACAGACAAGACTAGACAGACAAGACTAGACAGACAACACTAGACAGACAAGACTAGACAGACAAGACTAGACAGACAAGACTAGACAGACAAGACTAGACAGAGAGGACTAGACAGACAAGACTAGACAGACAAGACTAGACAGACAAGACTAGACAGACAAGACTAGACAGACAAGACTAGACAGACAAGACTAGACAGACAAGACTAGACAGACAAGACTAGACAGACAAGACTAGACAGACAAGACTAGACAGACAAGACTAGACAGACAAGACTAGACAGACAAGACTAGACAGACAAGACTAGACAGACAAGACTAGACAGACAAGACTAGACAGACAAGACTAGACAGACAAGACTAGACAGACAAGACTAGACAGACAAGACTAGACAGACAAGACTAGACAGACAAGACTAGACAGACAAGACTAGACAGACAAGACTAGACAGACAAGACTAGACAGACAAGACTAGACAGACAAGACTAGACAGACAAGACTAGACAGACAAGACTAGACAGACAAGACTAGACAGACAAGACTAGACAGACAAGACTAGACAGACAAGACTAGACAGACAAGACTAGACAGACAAGACTAGACAGACAAGACTAGACAGACAAGACTAGACAGACAAGACTAGACAGACAAGACTAGACAGACAAGACTAGACAGACAAGACTAGACAGACAAGACTAGACAGACAAGACTAGACAGACAAGACTAGACAGACAAGACTAGACAGACAAGACTAGACAGACAAGACTAGACAGACAAGACTAGACAGACAAGACTAGACAGACAAGACTAGACAGACAAGACTAGACAGACAAGACTAGACAGACAAGACTAGACAGACAAGACTAGACAGACAAGACTAGACAGACAAGACTAGACAGACAAGACTAGACAGACAAGACTAGACAGACAAGACTAGACAGACAAGACTAGACAGACAAGACTAGACAGACAAGACTAGACAGACAAGACTAGACAGACAAGACTAGACAGACAAGACTAGACAGACAAGACTAGACAGACAAGACTAGACAGACAAGACTAGACAGACAAGACTAGACAGACAAGACTAGACAGACAAGACTAGACAGACAAGACTAGACAGACAAGACTAGACAGACAAGACTAGACAGACAAGACTAGACAGACAAGACTAGACAGACAAGACTAGACAGACAAGACTAGACAGACAAGACTAGACAGACAAGACTAGACAGACAAGACTAGACAGAAAGACTAGACAGACAAGACTAGACAGACAAGACTAGACAGACAAGACTAGACAGACAAGACTAGACAGACAAGACTAGACAGACAAGACTAGACAGACAAGACTAGACAGACAAGACTAGACAGACAAGACTAGACAGACAAGACTAGACAGACAAGACTAGACAGACAAGACTAGACAGACAAGACTAGACAGACAAGACTAGACAGACAAGACTAGACAGACAAGACTAGACAGACAAGACTAGACAGACAAGACTAGACAGACAAGACTAGACAGACAAGACTAGACAGACAAGACTAGACAGACAAGACTAGACAGACAAGACTAGACAGACAAGACTAGACAGACAAGACTAGACAGACAAGACTAGACAGACAAGATCAGACAGACAAGACCAGAGCAGACAAGACTAGACAGACAAGACTAGACAGACAAGACTAGACAGACAAGACTAGACAGACAAGACTAGACAGACAAGACTAGACAGACAAGACTAGACAGACAAGGCTAGACAGACAAGACTAGACAGACAAGGCTAGACAGACAAGACTAGACAGACAAGACTAGACAGACAAGACTAGACAGACAAGACTAGACAGACTAGACTAGACAGACAAGACTAGACAGACAAGACTAGACAGACAAGACTAGACAGACAAGACTAGACAGACAAGACTAGACAGACAAGACTAGACAGACAACACTAGACAGACAAGACTAGACAGACAAGACTAGACAGACAAGACTAGACAGACAAGACTAGACAGACAAGACTAGACAGACAAGACTAGACAGACAAGACTAGACAGACAAGACTAGACAGACAAGACTAGACAGACAAGACTAGACAGACAAGACTAGACAGACAAGACTAGACAGACAAGACTAGACAGACAAGACTAGACAGACAAGACTAGACAGACAAGACTAGACAGACAAGACTAGACAGACAAGACTAGACAGACAAGACTAGACAGACAAGACTAGACAGACAAGACTAGACAGACAAGACTAGACAGACAAGACTAGACAGACAAGACTAGACAGACAAGACTAGACAGACAAGACTAGACAGACAAGACTAGACAGACAAGACTAGACAGACAAGACTAGACAGACAAGACTAGACAGACAAGACTAGACAGACAAGACTAGACAGACAAGACTAGACAGACAAGACTAGACAGACAAGACTAGACAGACAAGACTAGACAGACAAGACTAGACAGACAAGACTAGACAGATAAGACTAGACAGACCAGACTAGACAGACAAGACGAGACAGACAAGACCATACAGACAAGACCATACAGACAAGACCATACAGACAAGACCATACAGACAAGACTAGACAGACAAGACTAGACAGACAAGACTAGACAGACAAGACTAGACAGACAAGACTAGACAGACAAGACTAGACAGACAAGACTAGACAGACAAGACTAGACAGACAAGACTAGACAGACAAGACTAGACAGACAAGACTAGACAGACAAGACTAGACAGACAAGACTAGACAGACAAGACTAGACAGACAAGACTAGACAGACAAGACTAGACAGACAAGACTAGACAGACAAGACTAGACAGACAAGACTAGACAGACAAGACTAGACAGACAAGACTAGACAGACAAGACTAGACAGACAAGACTAGACAGACAAGACTAGACAGACAAGACTAGACAGACAAGACTAGACAGACAAGACTAGACAGACAAGACTAGACAGACAAGACTAGACAGACAAGACTAGACAGACAAGACTAGACAGACAAGACTAGACAGACAAGACTAGACAGACAAGACTAGACAGACAAGACTAGACAGACAAGACTAGACAGACAAGACTAGACAGACAAGACTAGACAGACAAGACTAGACAGACAAGACTAGACAGACAAGACTAGACAGACAAGACTAGACAGACAACACTAGACAGACAAGACTAGACAGACAAGACTAGACAGACAAGACTAGACAGACAAGACTAGACAGAGAGGACTAGACAGACAAGACTAGACAGACAAGACTAGACAGACAAGACTAGACAGACAAGACTAGACAGACAAGACTAGACAGACAAGACTAGACAGACAAGACTAGACAGACAAGACTAGACAGACAAGGCTAGTCAGACAAGACTAGACAGACAAGACTAGACAGATAAGACTAGACAGACAAGACTAGACAGACAAGACTAGACAGACAAGACTAGACAGACAAGACTAGACAGACAAGACTAGACAGACAAGACTAGACAGACAAGACTAGACAGACAAGACTAGACAGACAAG